>OY101447.1:201220617-202528910 GCA_956483635.1 Panzeria rudis
AAGTAATGCAGAATCGGGCAATTGACTACCGCCTAGAGCATCGCAATGTTAAAATAGTCAGTTAACGCCATTTAAAGTAATCCAGACAAGAACCACCGTTAGTTAGGAAATAGCTAACTTAAAGTGCATTAAAATTCATGCATTTCGTGAAGCTGTCTTCTTGCACATACATGCACAAGCGTTTTATAAAATTAGAAATAATATGTAAATATATTACTGATTGTTAATTGGTTTATGTTTGTTGTTATGCGATGGAAGTGGTTTTCTGAAAGCGGATAAGGAATCTCTAAAAAAATATCTAAATTCGAAGTGTACGAGTATACAATGTATACTATACATATATGTACATATGTAAGAAAGAAGGGTTAAACATATGAAACTTTACACGGACGCAAAAACAAATTTACACAAACACACATGCATATAGTATGCACATATGTACAACATACTTATGTACATACATGTGTATATATCAGTAATTTTCCTCACAAGACAAACTTTATACCAGAAAACATATTCTTTTTTATGTATTTAATTTACATACTATACATAAGGTGCTGTAATTGTTTCGACATACATATTTAACATAATCAATAAGAAAAAACAAAAAGATCATCGCAAATTAAATTTTTAACTAAAAATAATTAAAAGAAAAAAAACTAGTAAGATCTACTACATATTACAAATATCTTAAAAGTATTTAAAAGTTCTTGTCTTTTTTTGTCTGAATACAAATATATTATAAAATTATACTTAAAATTAAAATCTTGTGAGGGATTCAATTAATGAATAGAACATACAAATACAACCGAAAATTATTTTCAAACTTCATTTATATTTATTAAAGATTAATAAGACACAAATACATAACGAAAATTATAAAAGAAAAATAAGACAAAAATTAAAAGATGCAGCTCAAGGTGCTTTTGCTACAATATTTTTCAATATTGTTAAGTTTTTCTTGAATTTAAAATTTTATATTAAAAAAGAAACAAAATGTAAAAAACTGCACAGTGCTAATTTATTATTTTTATAATTTCATAAACTGCAATTTAGTTATAAAGAATTTACTACTTCATTGACTTATTCATTCATCATTAATTGCACCGTGTAAGAAACAGTGATAAAATACTTTCAAAATTTCTGAAAATTATAATAAATAGTCTGTCTACTGAATTTAAAAATATTTAAATTTTTTTATATTTTGTAACACAGTGCGATTATTTTCTATATAATGTTTTCACTTGGGACCTTATTCTCTAAAGCGCAACGTAACAAATAAAACAACCTCGTATGAAACTTTTCCCACGCTACTGAATACACCGCAAAATATATTAATACTGAAAATTCGCCACCGCGAATCAAGTGATATAACTCTAACCGTTACTTACCTACACTCTAAAACATTACTTCAAATTTACGATCGTATATTGTCTAAATTTGTGTTGAAAATTTCTCCTTGTCTAAAATTACATCGATTTTGTAGTTATTTTATTAAAGAAAAAAAAACGTCAAATTAAACATATTTAGCCCAAGTGGAAAAAATTCAACATAAAGTATAATACGGCTATGGCTGAATTGTAGATACGTCAGACTACCAATCAGGAGGTTGCGGTTCAAACCTTCACGCAGCCAATAGCTTTTTTTAGTAAATACATTTTGTTCAAAAATAATGCGTGTGTAATTTTAGGTCGAAAGTAGTCTGTAAAGTGTTGCCTGCTATTATCGACCTAATTTTCAACAAAAGTGTTTTAGAGTATAGTTTTGTGTCAGAACAATAATTATTTGGGATGTTCCCAAAGTTAATTTTTGGAAAACGTTGCTATTAGGTGTGGGTTCAGCCAGTCTATATCCCAGCAGTTCATTGGTACTTATTATGCAGATTGAAAACTTTTCCAGTGTAACGATTGAAGGTCTAATGATGAGTTGATAGAAGCACAAACGAAATGTAGGCATATAGATTGGCTTAACCAACAGCAAATGAAAACTTTTCCAAAAAGAAGGACCTAAATTTTCAAATATGTATACATATATATATTTTTTAATCATATGGACTATAATGTTGCGTTGAGTTTTAGAGAACCATGCCAGGTTTGATAAAGACTTTCGAACATGCGTTATATTTTGCTCCATACATGTATGTACTTACGTACATACATAAATATCATATATCGTTACCTTAATATAGAAAGGATCTTACTCATTATTTTTTGGAAAATAAAATGAGTTAGGGCATTTCTATATTGAGGTAATGATATATGCACTAAAAATATGAATCACAATTTATATAAGTTGACATTTTCATGTCCAATGTACGTATCCCGGAGATTAAATAATTTTTTACACCTTAAAAATGTTTTGCATACATTTAAGTATGTCTCGAATAGACTAAATGGAATAAACAAAAACTTGAACATATCAATTAACATTTATTTAAAATGAATTAAAAATATAAGAAAAGTAAAAGATATACACAATTTATTAAAGGAACAATCATAATTTTTGTTTTGTATACAAATGCTATTTTTCCCTCTTAGAATTTCGTATTTTGATGCCAGTTAAATAAATTTGTTAAAATTTTAAAATATTTTAACAAATGTACATTAGAGCAGATTGAGTTGTTCGGGGACGAAAATGTTTGATCCTCCGAATTGCCTTAAAAAAATATTTTGGCTGTTAAATAATATCAGAGACATCCCCTTATTAACTCGAAACTTTATGAAACTTGTTACGAATGATGCGTTTGGTATAATTGATAGTAGCACAAAGTTTATTTGCTCATAGTTAAGCATTGTCTATATGCATTTCATTGGCGCTTTACCAAATCGTTAGTAGACTTCAACCACAACTTTGAAAAGTTACAACCAACCCCCTTATCTTATGCACAGACTTTCAAAAACCATTTGAGAATTTACAAATGATAATATTTTTGAAAATCACAAAAGAATAAAATAAGCGTAGTAGGCTTAGAAACCTACACAAAGCCCAGCAAATAATTTGTATTCGACATGAATCTATTTTATTTTTCTACATCTTTATACAATTAGAAATCCATTCGATAACAATAAAAGTATTTATAAAGCGAAATGAAAAATAAAATCCAAATTAAACCTTTAAGAAATTTATTATTTTACATATTTTATTTTAAATGAAGTTTTTTGCTGATATCAGCACGTTTCTGAAATATAACGTCATGAATTTCGGAAAATATTTTAAAATTCAATCGTAGTAAAATAACAAAATCCATCGTATGGATCGAAATCGGATAAAAATTAAAAATGTTATTATGAAAATAAAACGAAAACATTGTCATCTAAACTTACTAAAAAAAATGCATAGTTAAAAAACTATATAAATAAAAATTAAGCATTTATGAATTTTTATTATTTGAGATATTCACCCAATTTTATTTCAAAAAAGATTTATTTGCTGAGGGTTAAGCATGTCTATATGCCTGCATTTCTTTTTTTTTTTTAATAAAATTAGGAGAATATATCAAATAATAAATTTAATAAATGCTTTAACTTTTTATTTTGCCTTATAAATAATTTTATTGTCAATCAAAGGGCGAATTATTATATAAAGGTATAGAATAAATAAAATACATAGATTCATATCGAATATAAATTGTTTTTTGTGTTTTGTATAATGTTCTAACCCTACTGCGCTTATTCTATTGTGATTTTGAAAAACTCATTTGCAAGTTCTCAAATGGTTTTTGAAAGTCTGTGCATAAGATAAGAGGTTTGAAACTTTTCAAAAGTATGGTTGAAGTCTGCTGATGATTTGGTAAAGCACCAATGAAATGTAGGCATATAGACATGTTTAACCTGCAACAAATAAATCTTGAAAAAAATATATTAAACAAACAGTTTTCTAATAAATTTAAATCTTAATCTTTTTATGTTTTCATTAAAGCATTTTTAATTTTTTTCTGATTTCGGTCCATTATGACTTACAATTTTTCAAATCGAATTGACTTTGCAATAAAATTATAAAACTGTGGATTTTGTTTATTTTATAATGATTATTTCGAAATTATTTGTTTTTTAAGTTTAAATTGATTATTACCTTAAGATTCAGTGGAAAAATCCACTTCAATTAAAATTTCAAAACAAACAGGAGAACAGAATAAAGTTGTTTTCGGAAGCCACTTTGTATTCCATTGTCAGTAGTCATGTGTATTCACCACTTTTTAGGTGGCTTCTGGTGAATTTTATTGCAATTCTTATAAATACAAACTTTTCGCTAGAATTGCATCACTACTAAACTGATGTCAACCTGATGCTTATCATAACAAATCCCCAGTATTACCGTTGGTTTATTTTTCTTCATGCTCATTTTTCTGATTTTTTGTTGTACTTAATTAAATCAAACTTTTTTAGTTTATTTTTATACTTAAGTATATACATATGAACATGTAAACATGTGAAAAGCTCAAGGTAATAGATAATTGTTTATTTTAATATGATTATTTCGAACTTATTGCAGATATTTTCAGAAAGAATCCAAGGAACAAGAGAAAAATACCATCAATTTAATTTTCAACATACACAGCAGTACAGAACAACGTAGTTTTCTGTGTGTGTTGAAAATTTATATTGATGTTGATTTTTCCCTCGTTCCTTGGAATGTTAATCATGTCTGTTTTTTTTTCTGAATATAACGTTACGAACCTTGTGAACAATTTTGTCCATAACTGTATATCAGATGCTTTATTCGTACCAAGCTTCATGAAATTTTGGCAACTTTTTAGTTTTATGTATTTTATTAGTCCTTTTGATTTTAAAGTTTGGAGTTTGAAAACTGAATTTTAAGGTATGGTCTGTTTGAGCCAGTGATGTTATATGTAGGGAAAAATCCCTATTGGTAGGGATTTTTGTTAAAAAAAATGAGCGTAGGGAAAAAAGGACAGATTTTTGCAAATCATTAAAATGTAGAGATTTTTAAAAATGCCAGCGTTTTCGTTATTTTATTACAGCATTTTTAGATTTTGGCAGATTTCGGTCTATTATGACTTACAATTTTTGCAATTGCATGAACTATTCAATAAAATTATAAACCTATGGATTTCTTTTATTATTTGTGGTACATAACAGCTTCCGAAATGACAAAAATTTGTTAAAAAAGTTAAAAATTTTATTAAATTTTGAGTTTGATCCATTACAACTCCGTAATTTTTTATCCGATCAAAGCCAGTTAGCCAATATTCGACGCGTAATTTAGTAGATATATAACTAATTTTATTCGAAGAAGCTTTTGAGTTTGTGTGGCTCTTTAAAGACGAGTGTGCATCGAAAAACACAAAAGTACCGTCGTTATCTGGACAATAGCCGAAAAGATTTTTTCGTGCTTACACATCCTAATTAGTAATACCTTTAAAAAATGCATTAGAAAATTTTAAACTTTCCAAAAATAAAAGTTTGTAAAACAGTGCAATTCATATAAAAGAGTATATCTTTATATGTGATGATCCCGATAAAAAGGGAATTTGTCTTCCGTAGGTCGAAAGTTAGCTACATTTCTTAAAACTAGATAAAATTCTGAAAATAGTGCAATATTAATATTTGTACGTAATTATTATTTGAACTGAAAATGTGTATAAGTCGGAAGTTATTATTATTTGGCTTAAGTTCACAATAATTGAATTAATGTAAATTCAAATTACTTTTAAGAGTGGAATATTAGAATATCTAATCAGACTAGCAGAACGGTGCAATATTTTTACCTTGAAATTCTAAAAATTTGTATAACAACTTTAAATAAAGTTTATATATCAATGGCTTAACATGAAAGAGGTGTATCTCGTTTTTTTCGAAATCGCGTTTTTAACGTTTTCAACGTGTCATTACATCCTTCTTAAAGAACTAAGAAAGTTGCAGCTCAGTTCGAGACAAGCTTCTTTCGTACTAAGCCATATACTTATAAGTACATTAAACACAAAGGAGCTTATTTGCTTTTATATATTATCATTTAAAAGTTTTAGGGATTTTTGTAAAGATAATTTTTTGGGCGCTTAGATAAAAGTAGGGATTTTTTTCGGGCTGCGTAAAGACTTTTCAAAAAAGTATATAACATCACTGGTTTGACCATTCTTCCTTAGAATTTCATATAGAATCCGTATATGCTATGCTATGCTATTAGGTTAAAAATATCACTCTGCACTAATGTACATTGTAAAACTAATATACACACTAATTAATTTTTGTTTAATTTTTGCAAATAATATATTATTTTAAATTAACAACAATGTTAAAGCTGCACAAGGAACTTTTTGCATTTATATAATTTTTTTTAGTACATATTTTTAATTTAGTTTTTTCTTTTTGTCTAAACAAAAGAAAACCGATCCGTTTTTTAATTCCATTCAAATTCTATTGAAGATATTCTTATCCCTTTTATAAATAAAAAAAATAAAAAAACAAAAAACAAATTTATGTAAGAATAAAACCCACCATTTATTTTTGCAAAGTTTTAATATAGATTAAAAAAAATAGCAACAAAAGAAAATATGCTAAGCTGTACTATTTGAAGAAATAATAAACTAGATTTAAAAATACATAAGCATGTATATTCAAAAAGAAAAACAAAAAGAACTCGAACTTTAATAAAAATTATATACACTTAATAAAATATAAAGAATCTTGAATATTTTATGCTGAAAACGATTGATTTCACTCATCACACTCATCACATACTGTCACATAAAGCTCATAGACACCACATCCCTACACAAATGCATTTTGTTGTTGCCATTTTGACGCTTTTCGGGTATTTTATGACGCTTTTTTTTCCGAGTCCCATTTAAAAAAAAAAAAATTTTTTTACGCATTTCCCATTTTTTGTGGCGCTTTTCGGGCTTTTTGTGATTTTGGTTTTTCAATTTAAGCATTTTTTTACTCAAATGCCTGAAGTCGAAGGCATATTTAGCTTTATGAATTTTTAGAAATCGGCTTTCTTTAAACTCATCCAATCCTTTAAGTGTTTGCCTAAGAATTGTACTACGAGTATGTTACCACTAGCTTGATTTTGATTTTGATTGTGTTTTTTTTTTGTTTTGTTTGAAAGGTGACTTCATCTTGCGTGCTCTTAAGCCCTTATGACACTACATTTTTCTTGCATTGTTTTGCTATAGAATTGAAAGAAAGAAATTGCAAATGATAAAAAGAAACAACTATACAAAATGTAAACAAATTGTAATGGCTTCCTTAAGTACTGCCTACTTTTTATTTATAATAAAACGACAAACGAAAAAAACGTTGAAAAAAGAGGCGCTTAGTCGCTAAATTCGTGAATAAACCGCTAACTTGGCAACACTTTAATATTTCAAGCTTGAAATGTCAATTTTAAGTTGAACATTTTTAAATTTTTTTGACAGGCCCCCATTTTTTATCGATAACATTAGTAAAAGCTTTGACAATTTGGTATTTATCTTAATATAGCTGAACTCTTTGCACCTGGTAAAATTTCCTATTTTATTCTATTTGCACTGTTCTCCAAAACTTGAAATATGAAGAAAAAATGTAGTGTCATAAGGGCTTTAGCTAGGTTTTTAGAATTTTTAAATTAAATATTTATTTTCAAAAGAATGAAATACAGGTATATAGACAGCTAAGCACACAAATAATAAAACTATTTTAAATTACATAAATTGCTAATAAAATAAATCATTTATTTTCAAATTTTAATATGATTTTTTATGTTCAAAATTTGCTGCGTATTTGACCCTTTTTTGAACGTAAATTTCGCCCTTTTTCAATGTGTTATTTGTGAAGCAAAAGAACACATTTGCAAATTTTTTGTATAATTTTAATTTTTTTTCTTGACGCTTTTTACCCTTTTTTCTTAATTTTTTACCCTTTTTGCCCGTTTTTACTACACACTTGACGCTCTTCTTCATTTCTAAATTGGCAAAACAGTTTCGTTCCCACGACAATTGAATCTCCGCTCCGGAACGAACCGAGTCTAACTCGACCAAAGATTGTCAACCCAGCGACAATTGTATCAAACAGAAGTTTTTTCTGCAGGTGAGCGAATTATGGCAGCGATTTTGCTCAAACTCCTTTTAATTATTGCTGACATCGGACAAAATCCAGAGACCCCCAGTCTGTAACTCTCCGTTATGTCATGACAGCTTAATACGGAACTCCACCTCAGTTAGGTCCAACTCTTGCAATTTCTGGTGTCACCCGAGAAAGTGTTCAAGTCTCACCAACCACTGCGACTGTTTCCCAAGCTTTGTAGCGAGTTTTTGCAGTTCACATTATGCAAACCCCGATTCCCACAGTACCACGAATTCGTGGGAGTAGGACATAGAGTTCAGCTCTACCCAAGGGTATGTCCAATATGAAGGGACAACATAAGAGGGGATATAACAGCAATCCAGTACAATGGTTGTAATAATTGGTGCCATATGAGGCGATGCACCAACTTGCGATATCGCTTAGAAGAGAAAACTAATTTCATAGTGCAGGTAGCTCCCAGGTCTCCCCAAATGCCACAACCCACTCCGGCGCCGGGAATTCTAACACCAAACACCTTACTTCGACGACCGCCTGGACACCTCCCACAACGGCGAGGTTATAGCTCAGACTCCCTACCTTCATTCCAGATCGTGCAAATAACATATCCATAGCCGCAATCCTGGAAACCAGGCTTCACAGCAGGAGCACCCTCTCGTCCTGTGGGAACTTCAACATCGTTCGAACGGATAGAGGAAGAGACCATTGTGGAGAACTGGCAAACCAATACAACTTTTAACTCAGACTACATTCATATCTTGGTCAACGTAGAGAAGCCTAGCGACTTCATGGAGTCAGATAAATGCACGTTTATGAACTATAACATGGCCAATTGCAATGGTTTCACAAACTATTGACGACTCCTTCCGTCACCTACACCTTCTCACTAGTGCCAGAAAAGGGGAGAAAACTCTGAGACTATTTATTCTCAGGACAGCTAAGAATCCCAAATATCCGACCACAGTTTCTATGCATTGCTGCGCCCTTGGCACAAGAACGCGATCTCCTGCGTGCCTGCAACCCGGTTGATGAACGCATAGAACAGCTTACGGCACAAATTAACGGCCGTTGTGTTAATGAACACCGCCGTAAAAAATGGTTGGCCCACCTCAACCAATGTTCTATAGACTCGAAAAATCTATGGTTAACCGCGAAAGGTCTATCTGGTTCGAACAATTAAAAAAATGCCGCAGCAGTTGGCTTCAATAGCACACAGTATACGGATGCTAAGAAATGCGCTACCATTTTCTGCCGACAATTTGTCGAACACCTCATTTTGCGGAACCCGTCCAAAAGGCATATAATACGGAGAGTCAAGAGTCTGAAACGCGACTCTGAGTCCCCACTGAAGTTCAGAACATAATCTCTGAAGCGAAACCATCTAAGGCCCTTGAATCCGATGGCATCACCAAAATAGATCCAGTAGCTCTGGTTTTCCTCACGCGAATTCTAGTATTCTCGATCATCCAGCTGGTGATCCTAGATATCTGGAAGTTCCCAAGGATAGTCGCGATTCCACAACTAGACAAACCCGGTCATCAAGGAGATTCCTGTCTCCCTATCTCCCTCTTATCACCTGTAGCAAAGGTTTTGGAAGCACTACTATTGCCATCCCTGAAAGATAATTTTCCGCTCGCCACGCACCAACATGGTTTCACTGGAACCCATACCACCACGACGGCATTAAATGCCAAAATCCCGGAAATTTTGCGAAAATTACGAAGATTCGCAAAAACTTGCTAACATCAATAAGATATTAGTCTAATATTGATTATAACTCAGCAGAACTTCAAAAAAGCCAAGAACAGAAGAAAAAATCATTTTTATCGCAAAAATAGCGAAAAATTACGAAAAATTGCAAACAAGCAATAACAATGCTTAAAAATTGCTACAATTGTAAGGAATACTAAAAACTTGGAAAATATCGCAAAAATAGCGAAAAATCGCAAACAAATTTTAACATCAAAATCTAATATTGACTAAAAATCAATAAACTATAAAAAAACGCAAGAGCTGACAAAAAAAATTTACAAAAAATGCGTCCGCACAAAAGTTCCTCTATAGAACTGATTCTATCTGAAAATATTTCTTTTATTTTTGGGAAATAATTTCTATTCAAGAAATAACAGTTGGATTGAATTCATTCTTTAACTTTTTTCTTAAATAAAATTCTGAGAAAAACTACTTGACTTTTTTTTTTATTTGAATAATATTGAAATGAATTTTATTCAAATTTTGGATACTTAAATACATTAAAATTTCTTTTGTTTTAAAATATGTACAAAATTTCAGAGTATGGTAAATTGATTTCATATTTCAAAAATTTGTTTGAGTAATGTATAAATTTATAAAAATTTCAATCGTTTTAATATGAATAAACTATGAATAATAAATAATTATTTGAATTGTTGATATTTCTAACTGGAAATAAAAAACTAAAACTGAAATAAAAATATTTTTATTTTTCATTCCATTCACTTATTAAAGCTATGGTTTTTTAAACTTACTTTTTTATTTAACATTTTTTATTCACGTTATGCTGTCCTCTAGCTACTATTTTCAATTTGGCCGGGAAAAAATATCCATCACTATAGGTTTTAATGATTTGTAATTTTTGATTCCTGACATTACACTGATTATTGTTATGCTCTTTAATATGATACCCATAACGACATGTCTTGATAATTTTCAATTATTGATTTCTGACATTATATTGAATTTGTTACATGTTGTTATAATCTTATTGTTATGCTCTTCAGTATGATCCCCATTACGGTTGATTTTGGTCCCTGACATTACGCTATTCCATATCCGCCATTTTGAATTTAAGAGAAATAATTTAGAGTATCTCAGCACAATAACGAATCGATTCACAGATAACTCATCAAAATCGGATATGTAGTTTAGGCGCTTGGGTGGAACATACTTACAAGATTTTTTTTTTTGTAGACTGCTAAACACATAACCCTTCCTTTAGGCGTTGACGTAGTCGGGTAAAAATTAAATTAAGGAACTTGAGCGTGATTAAAATTGTTTATATTTGAATTAATTTACTTCGTTTCGATGACTGAGTTACGAGTGATCTTTGAGAGGTATTTATTCATCATATAAAAATAAGTAGAATTATAATTGGCCATTTTAAGCCGTCCAAGTTGCTCTAGTTGGTGGGACAACGCCAAATTAATTAAAAATGGTAAATTGTAATTTTTAGAATTCTGCAAAATTCTAAAACTACTTGATCACTATTAAAACAGTCATTTTCAACGGTATGTTATTTAGCCAATGCCCGATCAACTTTTTACTAAGGAAACCGAGTCCTTTTCCAAAAGATTTGCTTGCTTGGAATACAGAAGGAGCATATGATTATGTTAAAAATTATTATCTGCGACTAATTAAAGTATATAGTTTTCGATTTTGGTTGCAATAACAATTGTCTCATGAATTGCGAACAATTTTAAATACATATAACGGTTGAAACATTAATTGATTTAAAAAAGTATATACAGATTTAAATATTTTAAATATGTAAATACTTTGATTAAAAACCACAAAACATGTAAAACAAACCAACATACATAAATACATAAAAACACATACATACACACTTTCACAGATACATACATTCATACAAATATATGTGCATTGAAATTATTAAATATTTCACAGAAAGGCGAGCAAAGGAAACAATTTCAATACAATATTGCCTAAAATTTTTTTTTCACAGTTCAAGAATATAAAATATTTAAAGCACTTAATAAATTTAATTATTTTTTATTAGTAAAAATTACTTTATGATATTTCAAATAAATTAACTTTAAATAAGACTTTAAACCAGTGGTGTCCAAACATACACTATCTTATTCCATGTTTGTATATGTGCTTCGCATTTAAATAGACACCCTGCAGCTAAATTTATAACTAGTTACGTTTTGGGACGGTCATATTACTAGTTGTAATGAGAATAGTAACGATACTAGTCAAAAAAGGACGTTTTGGAAAGTCATGTCACTAGTAATTTAAATTGTTTTTATAAATTAACATATTTTCAGGTGTAAGAACATAAAACAACATTTTAAGTAGAAAGTGGTTCAGTGGATAAAGTACAGGCCTTGATATATGAGGAATTTGTGTTCATACGCTGGTTGAGCCAACATTTTTTTAATTATTTAGAAAAGTATAAATAAAGAAACTAGTAAACGCAGTAGTCTACAATAACTAGTACTCCAACTAGCATATAACCAGATGCGGATCCAGGGGATGGGAAAAAGGATATTTCCCCCTGCAAAAGGAATAAAATAAAGTTATTTTCTATGGAGTTTCTAAAAGAAATTTTACAAAATGGTACGTTTCATTTGAAAGTTCCCCTCCCAAAAGCTTAAGCTGGATCCGCGCCTGATATAACTATATACAAATGAGCTAGTTGGGCTCCTATTAGAGTTTTTCTTTTCCTAGACTTTTTTATTTCGCCGGAAAGCGGGATTGATTTTTCGAAACGATACGATCAGCCTCATCATGAATTCCACATGTGAAAATTTCCAAATAAAATTTTTTGTTCACATGGATTTTAGTTTTATATCATGAACTCCATGTGAATAAAACAACATACCTGTACCTCGCATCGTAAGACTATTCACATGAAGTGTGAAACAAAAAATTTCATCGTTTCTCGATTTGTGAGTAAAAACTGTTTCTGTATTTCAATGCGAAAAGCCAGCTTATTTATTGGAATATTCCAATCATTCAAGTGTCAAACAGAGCAACAAGCCGATGAAAAAGTTATGGCGGCGGCGTTGAAATATTTTCATAAAGTATTATGTTATTTCTTAAACAAAAAATGGTTTATTGAATGTGTTTTATACCTTTTATCTTTCCAACGATAATATACCGTAACTTAAAACCATTGTAAAATACTTATTTTCAATGCAAAATAAAACGTGCTCAGTTTTTGCAATCGGCGGAGCGCAATCGTAATAAAAAGAACAGTCGGCGACTAGCCACCAGCGAAGAGATAATTTCTATTTTCTTCAATACTTATAAAAAAAATTTTTTAAACAAAATAATTAAGTAAATTAACTTGCTTACATTATCCATGTATAGTTTCCAAACCTATAATTATATATTTTTAATTTTAAAAATACTTCTCGCATCGTTTTCAAATGTGAGAATTTTTGACGGCGTTAGTGAAAACCCCTTCACAAAATGTTGTTACAGAAACACTTTTTCTCACATCCTTCCAATAACTTTTGGAAAATAACTTAAATGACAGATAGTTCTCGCACTGTAAAGATACAGAAACACTTGTGTGAGAAAACCCTATTTTCGTTTCATTTTACTTCGATTTTCTTTCAATTGACACGTTTCATGTGAGATATTTTACGATGCGAGATATACAGAAACAAGGCACTGGTTCTAGAAACATGTGTGTGAAGTTTGTTAAAAGCAAACAAGTACCAAAAAGAAATTTTTTTGGATTTTAAAAATGTAAACATTCGGAAATTTTCACAACTAATTTTATTCATGATACCAACTGTTCACACGTATATCATTTAACTTAATTTATTTGAACAAAAAACAAATAGCAATTCATAAAATATATTAAATAAGTTTATTGGTGCATTAAAAGTAAGTTAAAAAAATATAATTTCAGTTCTTCACAGAGTAATTCTAAGTGAAATCAACAAATGTGTAGGTGTGCCGTGCCGCATGCTTTTAAATTTTAATAAGAAAATTAAATTTTTTATTGTATAACTTCTGGCTAGAAGCCACCAAATGTAAAAATTTTAACAATTTCAGACTTTTTTATAATTGCTCTAGCTTTGTAAGCAGGAAAGATATTGATATAATTTATGCTTTATTTTATAGGCCAGTAATGAGCATTTCATATTGCTAAGGAAAACTGAAATGAAATAATTAATTGGTCGAAAATTTTAATTGGTTTATTGAGAAATGAGTTTTCAAAGCATGTAATAATTGAAAAAGACAAATTCTTGACTTTGTATAAGGGTCGAACTTAAAATCATTATATTTTCGAGATCAACTACGATCCCATCATCAGAGTTCTTCTTATACTCTAAACCAATTTGCATTAAGCTCTTTACAAGTGCGGAGATTTTTCCAAACTTAGTTAAGCTTTTTTTTGGTAGCTTCAAAATTTCACCAAATTTGTCTAAGCCAAATATTATTTGTGATTTTCCCTTTTCTCATACGTAGATTAAAAGCCTTTAGCTTTCGAAGTCTAGGGTTCATATGTGTTTATTTTTCTTATATTATTTGGAAATAATTTAACACATTTTAAATCTGCGTGCTGTAGTGTTAACAATTGAAATTATATATTTAATCGAACTGTATGGGTTTGAAGCCAAAGAAGTTTAATTATGTGTATATTTTTTATTTTATTTCCAAAGTAAAGTTGACATAATAATATTAAATAAAATACCCGTACAAATTTCCCGGGATTTATTCCCGGAAAACGTGCGGGATACCGGGAATTTTTTCGTAGGAAATCCCGAAATAAAAACACTAGCTCCTATAGACAACCTAATGTTAAAATCGATAGTTCGATATATGAAAAAAGGACAGATAGTCTGAATTAAAAAGCAACTAGTTTATTTCTAATCACATACTAGTCATTTTGTCTGCAGGGTAGGCTGTAAATCTCACACAGTTTGCACGTGTGTTGATGTTCAAAAACAGACCATGCACGAGTGCAAAGGAAATTGAGAAAATGCCCGCCACTGCTTTAAACATACATACATATACATATTTATGTATGTAAATAAATTTTGCAAAAAAAAAACAACACATTAAAATAAAAAATTAATGAAAAGAAAAGAGGGTTGTGAAATATTTAAAATTTCAATGTTTTAGAAATAAAACGATTCACACAATTATGTTGCCGCGTTAAATACTTGTAATTGTAAGTTTCCTCAAAATGTACGATATAAATATAAAAAAAGAAAAAATCTCACAAAACAATTTACATATAAATATTTTAAAATTATTTAATAAAAAGATATATATACATAAATAAATTATAATTCATAACAGAACGACTGATTAATTCAAACAAACATAAAATAAAAACATTAATTAAACAAACGCATATAAGCAAATTAAGTAAACTAAATCATTATAATACTAGAAAATAATTAACAATAAAGTATTTATTGAATATAATAAAATAAAAATATAAGTATGGTTTATTTTTTACTAATCAGTCAGCTAGCCCTGCTCTGAAAATCGATTGTCTTCTCAAGAAGAATTCTAATAACACTCTCCGGGCATTTAAATAATTAATAGGCAGGATAACCGAATCCTTGTAAAGGAATTCGCGCTAACAATATACAAACGATTTTGTTAAAGCTTATACTATTTTAAACATATATATATATATATATATATATATATATATATATATATATATATATATATATATATATATATATATATATATATATATATATATATATATATATATATATATATATATATATATATATATATATATATATATATATATATATATATATATATATGTATATATATATATATATATATATATATATATATATATATATATATATATATATATATATATGTATATATATATATATATATATATATATATATATATATATATATATATATATATATATATATATATATATATATATATATATATATATATATATATATATATATATATATATATATATATATATATATATATATATATATATATATATATATATATATATATATATATATATATATATATATATATATATATATATATATATATATATATATATATATATATATATATATATATATATATATATATATATTGCTAGCGCTACGCTGTCCGTCTGTTTGTCTGGCACGGGCTTCTGTATGGAAAACCCTATGAGGTATAGCCGGATCGGCGATACTTCAGATTTTCCAATACATAGGTTTCCGCCATATTTTACTGTCGATACGACGATATTTTTAAAAATTTCTTCAGAGTTTTTTTTAACAAATAATTTATATTTTGTTAATTTTACCATGAATTAAATTCAATTCGTTATTTCTTTAAATCTTATTAATATCAATTTTAAATACTAATAATATTTTACGCTGTTGTATTGTAAAAAATATAATTTTTTGTTAATTTTATTATAAATTCAAATTCAATTTAGTGTTTTTTCAATCTTATTATCAGCAAAAAATACACTCCAAAGAAGTCATGAAAATGTAGAATTTGCGATCCGGAAGTAGTGCAAAATTTCGATAATTTTAATGGTTGTTTGTCATTGCAAGAAATTCTCTTTTTCGATTACCAATCACCGAATTGGAAGCGATTTTAAGAAATTTTTCATTTTTGACGTTCAATAATCATAATTTCTTGAAGGAAAAAGGATGAAAATTTTCCCATTTTCGCGAATTTAAATGCGTATTTTCATGTAAATTTAAGTGAATAAATATAAACTTTCAGAAGAATTTTAACAATTAAGCTACACTATTCCACGGTTACCCCACGCTTAAATGCCTTTCACGCTTATTTACCTTCAGTTTTAAATCCCCGTTTTTTCTCCATTTTTCAAAAAAAAAGTCCACGTTTAATTATCATACGTTTAATTATTTGCATTAGAACTTAAGTATTTGCCTTTAAAATTAAACCTCCAAAATAAAATGTCCACTAAATCTTATTCGTTTAATTGCCTCAGTACTATTTGACAGCAACACTGCAAGTAATGCAACCAAGTTTACATGTTAATCATAAGTACATATATGTGTGTGGGTTAGAGATAAAATTTAAGACCGTAAAATCCATTTTTTTAATGTCATTTCTTTTATATTTAGCTGATACATATAAAAAACTTCTATGTACCATATGATTTAACGATTCTTCATACATAAAAGCTAAGTTATGACTGTACGAGTATTTAGCGAAGGAATTTGTGCTTTTGCTTGTATTAATTATTTGGAATAAAGATACTACATACACATATTCGTTTAATTACCTCACTGAGGTATTTACACGTACATATTCCTTTAACTACCTCAATGAGGTAGTTAAGCGTATTCGTTTAATTGCATAATTATCCAAAAATATTGGCATTTTTGGCGAGGTAATTTGCAGTCTACACCTAACTTAACTTAAAATTAAGTTCCAGTTAATGTTAAGTGTAGACCGCTCAAGTTAATGCTTTTTTCAGGTTATAACATAATTGTTAGTGCAATTGTTTTAACAACGCAGTGATAACTTCAAGTTACAACAGCATTTCAAGTTAGGTGCAGGCGTAGAGTAATTATCCGTGGAATACTGTACATATTAAGTTATTTAGTGCTTTTCGCATTGTTTTTAGCGCTTTTTCAACTTTTCGACGCGAAAATTTTTGTTTATATGGTTGAACATGTATCAAAATAAAAATTTGTTGCGATTCATTTTTATATGATTAGTTCTTGGAATATATAAGCTTTTGTTGTACATTCGTTTGTGATATGTATTATAAATGTCCTGGTCGACGGGTTCAGACTTCTGGCAGCCCTACTCTAAACTAGGGTGATCGATTATTCGACATTTTCCACAAACCGGTTTTCAAATAGTTCGACTATTTGAAATTTTAGAAAAACCGGTTACGATTTTTAAGATTCAGAAAAAACCGGTCGACCGGTTTTTGTTTGTGAGAAAATTATAATGCAAAGTTTTTATTTTTATTTGCTTAAAAAAAAGAGTTAACAGTTCATGTAAATACTATCCGCATAAAAACATAACTTTGAAAATAAGGCCAAGTTCCTATCTACAAATTTCGGCCGTTAAAAGTACTGAGATCAAAATGTGGGTCAAGTTCTTGATAAGTATGATACCATCTAATTTCTAAGCTAACTTGGAAACATTTTCCCCATTATTCTTTCCAATACTAGAAATATAAAAAATATTGCCAAATAGCAGGTTGCTTAAAAATTAGACGGTATTGTACCTATCAAGAACTTGGTCTCAATTTTGATCTCATTAAAACTAATTTTTGTACGTATTTCGTTTGTTTGGCACTTCAGTACCTCGTTTCTGTATTTCTCGCATCGTAAAAGTTTTCACATGAAGTATGAAACAAAAAATTTCATCGTTTCTCGATTTGTGAGTAAAAACTGTTTCTGTATTTCAATGCGAAAAGCCAGCTTATTTATTGGAATATTCCAATCATTCAGGTGTCAAACAGAGCAACAAGCCGATGGAAAAGTTTTGGCGGCGGCGTTGAAATATTTTCATAAAATACTATATTGTTACGAAATGAAAATGCAGATTCAAATGTAACGACACAAACTGACAACCCGATCATTATCTGCTTTATACCCCTAAATCACTGTAATAAAATCAAAACCTGGCAACCAAGTACCACAATTAAACTTGGCATCACTCGACAACTGCCAATAGAATTCAAAATAACGGAAAATGGAAGTTTCCGGAATCTTCAGGAAACGGTAGCTAGAACTTTCAAGATTATTCGAGACTGCTTAATCGCAATTACAAACAGTGACATTAAACTTAAACTGCAAGAGATGTAGACTTGATGACAGCGTAATTTGTTAAGTTGCCAGCATTAGAGTATGTGTGTGTGCGAAGATAAACAAACAGAAGAATAATCTCATGCATCGACACACGCACATACATTGCACCATAGCAAGACCAAAATGATCATGCCGTACACTTAAAGATGAAAAGAGACCTGAATTACAGTACAGTTAAAGATAAAGAGAGACGGCTGTATTCCAGAAAGTTAGCGAAGTTACCAGAAGGTTTTATAATTGACTATATAAGGGGAGGCTGCCAGACGACATGAAGAAGTGTGTTTTTAAACTTAGACGAGTAAACATCGCCAAGAATAGTTAGTGTGTACATCGCGTTTAGTAATACGTGTTTTTAAAGTAATAAATAAAGTGTTACTGAGAATTTATTTGTAAAATAAATATCCGTGTTTTATTTTATTGCAATTCAACGAATCCTGTGAAAATAATAAAACCGTTTTTATGTAAAGGACTAAAAACGTAACAATTGGTGTCAGAAGTAAAATTGCAAAATAAAATAAAAAAGGACATTATTAATTAATAAAATAAAAAAGGACATTATTAATTAATAAAAAGGACATTAATAATAATAAAAAGGACATTAATAATAATAAAAAGGACATTAAAAAAAATAGAAGCCATGAAGTTTGAAGAGCTAAAAGTTGAGCAGCTAAAAAAAGAGCTGAGTAAGCTGGAACTGCCAACAACAGGCAATAAAGTGGAACTTCAGAAGAGGCTGATAGATGAGTTCAAGCAGCGTGGCATCGACATCGGGACATACGAATTTGAGGATAAAGAGGAAATAGAGGTATGTACTCGTGCCACGACAAGCAACATGGATTTAAGCACAATGTTCGCCGCTATGATGGAAAAATTTCAAGAAGTTAAAGAAACATCTAGAGGTAACAATGAGAGAATGCTGGCTGAAGTTCAAGAAACAGCTAAGGCCACAAATGAGAAACTTCAAGAAACATCTAAGGCCACAAATGAGAAACTTCAAGAAATTTCTGAGGCCATAAATAGAAGAGTAGATGGCATTGAAGTACAAGTCAGCAAATTTGACGAGAAACTCTCAGAACTAGAGAACAAACTCCATAGCCTAGAAATTGGCGGCGTCGAAGTGCATGTAAAAGATGTGGACGAGAAATTACATGAACTGGAAGCAAAAATTGTTAATCTTCAGTGTCAAGGAGGGCCAGTGAGAGTTATTCCAGAGGCTTCCAGCAGAGTAAAGACGCCTTGTTTCGATGGCAGCGCACCTTTGAACATCTTCAAGTTCCAGTTCGAAACAGTTGCCAGCAAAAATGGTTGGAACAGTGAAGAAAAGGCCATAGAGCTGATTTTGGCCTTAAAAGGAGCCGCAGCAGAAGTACTTGAAACCGTACCAGGGAGCTGCAGAAACAATTTTGATGACATAATGGCGGCACTGCAGCGGAAATATGGTGGCGAACATAAGCGAGATATATACCGTATGGAATTGCGATGTAGAGGACAGAAGCCCAATGAGTCCCTACAAGATTTCGCAATGGAAATCGAACGGTTGGTGCAACTATCTTATCCTGGCGAAAATCACCCATTGCTGGAGCAGCTGATAATTGATTCCTTATTGCGTGGCATTAGTGATCCTGACGTGAGGTATGCAGTATATGCGACACCGAAGCCTACTTTTATAGAAACTGTGACATATGCTTTAGCACAGGAGACCGCAAGGATAATTTCTAAGCCGCAAGCGTATATGGTCCGAAATCTGGAGGTGATTACCGAGAAAGAAGCTAATTGGGAAAAGGACATCAAAGAGGCAGTAGTGCAAGCATTGGCTTTAAATAAAAACAAAGTGCGAATAAAATGCTATAGCTGCGGAGAGAAAGGCCATATCCAGCGCAACTGCAACGCAGCAAGAAAGCAAACAAAATCTGTCTCGCCATCATGGAATAATAAATGGAAGAGTCATCAAAAGTCTCATTGTGATGGCTGTTATCAAGAGCGACAACAGGAGCAGTGTCATCAACCTGAAGCACGTAACGAAGACAGACGGCATAAAGAAATAAGAGAGCGTCTGCGCCTGAAGGAAGCCCGACTAGCTGAGGAGCGTACGAAATTGGCTGTGGAACGAAAACGTTTGCAACGAGAGGCTGAATCATTACGCTTGGAACGGGAGCGCCAAAAATTAGAGCGTGAGAAGCTAGAAATAGAGCTTCGAGAAATTAAACGTCAACAAATGCAAATTTCTGCGGCGCGTGATGGTTTCATAAAAGGTATAAGACAACGTGGTGCCAATGAGTGCAGTATTAATGAACGTAAAGGTAATAAAGGCCCAGGGTATGACGATACACGCTCTCCGATGAGATTTGATGCCACTCCAGCCTCGGCAAGATCTGCGCGTAAAAGAAGTAGTCACAGCTACACTTCGCCCGGTACAAGTAAAGAAGTCTTTAGTTCATCTACCGGCAAAGGAACAGATTACAACAGAAATAGTCACATGTACTCAGTTAACAATTACAATCGAGCAGTACCCAGTGGATGTGGTACACACGCTTATAGCACGGAAAAGAGACTGTCATGGGATAACTACAAGTTGGAAGCAGAGATCCGTGGTATCATCGAAAGGATGAATGACGTCGTACACATGATAGAGCAGTACATTGGACGGAAGACAACAATTAAGTTTGAACCACTGGCGCACTATGGAAAAGGTGATTGTGTGCCTATTCGGGACGAACAGGCTTAAGTGGGCGGCAGTGTTACGAAATGAAAATGCAGATTCAAATGTAACGACACAAACTGACAACCCGATCATTATCTGCTTTATACCCCTAAATCACTGTAATAAAATCAAAACCTGGCAACCAAGTACCACAATTAAACTTGGCATCACTCGACAACTGCCAATAGAATTCAAAATAACGGAAAATGGAAGTTTCCGGAATCTTCAGGAAACGGTAGCTAGAACTTTCAAGATTATTCGAGACTGCTTAATCGCAATTACAAACAGTGACATTAAACTTAAACTGCAAGAGATGTAGACTTGATGACAGCGTAATTTGTTAAGTTGCCAGCATTAGAGTATGTGTGTGTGCGAAGATAAACAAACAGAAGAATAATCTCATGCATCGACACACGCACATACATTGCACCATAGCAAGACCAAAATGATCATGCCGTACACTTAAAGATGAAAAGAGACCTGAATTACAGTACAGTTAAAGATAAAGAGAGACGGCTGTATTCCAGAAAGTTAGCGAAGTTACCAGAAGGTTTTATAATTGACTATATAAGGGGAGGCTGCCAGACGACATGAAGAAGTGTGTTTTTAAACTTAGACGAGTAAACATCGTCAAGAATAGTTAGTGTGTACATCGCGTTTAGTTGTACGTGTTTTTAAAGTAATAAATAAAGTGTTACTGAGAATTTATTTGTAAAATAAATATCCGTGTTTTATTTTATTGCAATTCAACGAATCCTGTGAAAATAATAAAACCGTTTTTATGTAAAGGACTAAAAACGTAACAATATTATATATTAAACAAAAAATACTTTATTGAATGTGTTTTATACTTTTTATCTTTCCAACGATAATATGCCGTAACTTAAAATACTTCTAGTCTTATTTTCAATGCAAAATAAAACATGTTCAGTTTTTGCAATCGGCGGAGCGCGATCGTAATAAAAAGAACAGTCGGCGACTAGCCACCAGCAAAGAGATAATTTCTATTTTCTTCAATACCTATAAAAAAAACTTTTTAAAACAAAACAATTAAGTAAATTAACTTGCTTACATTTTCCATTTATAGTTTCAAAATCTATAATTAAATATTTTTAATTTTAAAAATACCTCTCGCATCGTTTTCAAATGTGAGAAAATTTGACGGCGTTAGTGAAAAACTCTTCACAATATGTTGTTACAGAAACACTTTTTCTCACATCCTTCCAATAACTATTGGAAAATAACTTAAATGACAGATAGTTCTCGCATTGTAAAGATACAGAAACACTTCTGTGAGAAAACCCCATTTTCGTTTCATTTTACTTCGTTTTTCTTTCAATTCACACGTTTCATGTGAGATATTTTACGATGCGAGAAATACAGAAACGAGGCACAGATTTCAAAAACTTTCCGTTTTCACGAAATTTGACATACATAAACATATATATGAATATTCTACTCTTACGTGCGCATCACGTGGCGTAAGAACTAGCCCGATACTTTTTATGGTTTTCATAGCCATCTAAACTTGGGTATCTCGGCCATTTTTTGAGAAATGTTCGCCATATTCAAGATTGAATAACTTTAGAGCGCGTCATCGGATATTAATAAATTGTGTGCCATTCGAAAGGTTTCAGTCTACTCCCAATCAGGTTTGTCAGATATGGCGATTTCTCGCCAAACGTGGCGATTTTTCAACTTCTTTGGCGTATAAATTTTTGATTTGGCGACATGCCGAATTTTCTGGCGATAAATATTTTGTTGGCGATTTTTATGGCTATTTTTTTTTAGCAAAATTCAACTTGAAATTTTTTGTAATTCAGGAAAATTCGCTTGCTGAAGGAGTAGTTTCAAAAATAAATCTTACCAAAACTCGTCTGCAAGAAATTAAAACAATTTGATTTTGATGATTTTTTGTGTATTAATTATAGTCATTAACGCGTTTTGAATTTGGATGAGAACAATTTACAAAAGATAATTTTTGGCTATTTTATTTCTACTTTTGGCGATTTTCTGCAAAATTTTTATATGACTAATTTATAAAAATTTATATTAAAAAAATTATTATATAAAAACAAATTTATTATTAAATATATATTAAGAAAAATACACAAAAGTGATTTTGGCGACTTTTGGCGATTTTTAAAAACAATTTGGCGAAATATATCGGAAAAAATCTGACAATCCTGCTCCTAATAAGTATTGATTAAAAATGTCATAGTTTCCCGCTAGAAAGTCCTCTAAAATGCCAAAGTATCCTGAAAAAGGTATTTGTAATTTTCTTTATTTTTCAACCGACATCAAAAATGATGAAGGTTATGAATTCGTGTGTATTTTTTTATGTTTGTATTGGCATAACTCATTTGTGAACCGATTTTCAAAGTTCTTTTTTTGTTTGAAAGGGTTTGCTTGCTGTTTGGTTCCACAATTTTTTTTCGAAAATCGGTGATGAAATTCGTTCTCCCCCAATCAAAACTCTGCCATTTGTAAACCGATTTTTTTAAAGGGTTTGCCTGCAGTTGTTTTGCATAATTTCTTTCCAAAAATTGGTGGGAAAATTTGCTCCACCAAGCATAAGTCTGTCATATGAGAACCGATTTACAAAATTCTTTCTTCGAAGTGAAAATCGGGCAGACAAAGTGGTAGGTAGCCCGATATATTAATTATCACATAACTCTGACATTTCTTGACAGATTTTCAAAATATTTTATTTGAAAGGACATGAAAGGTTTGGTACTATGAAAAATTGCGGGCGGACACCTCATTTGTAGACAAGCGCACCATATCGAGCCATAACCGCCAAAAAAGCTCAAGCGACATGCTTTTCGAAAATCGTTTTTGGACGAAAATCGATTATTTACGATAAATCGGACTATCTGCAAAGTTTCAAAGTCCTGCCATGTACCGTTACGGAAATACAGCAAAAGAAATTTTAGCTTAAGTGCATTTTCCCTTTACATTTTTAATTTGTTTACATTTTTTTGTAACTGCAAAATGTCGCTTAAGCTAAAATTCTTTTTTGCAAATACAGCAAAACTAGTGTCAAAAACCCTTACAAACATGCGTTGTCTTATAGGAAATTTAATAAAACTATTAACATTACATATAACAGTCCACTACAATCCTATATAGCCAATAAAAGGGCTCTACTTCGATTTAAACCAAGGTTAACTAAAAAATACTTCTCCTGTAAAATTTACTTTATGGCGCTTAAGCTTTTTTGGCGGTTATAGCGCGATATCATCTAATACAAAATCGCGTTGGTTTGTAATCTGGTACATAAGATCATTGCATTGAAGTCGGGATTTTTTTACATATGTAATTATATTTATTACAGAGTTAACTACAACTGAGAGGTCTTTATTGTACAAAGTCTTTAAGTAGGAATGAAAACAGATTCAAAAGTTACAGTTTTTTCTTTATGATAACCCGCTCATTTCTATGAAAAAACTGTAGCAATAACTATGATGATCATATGTAATGAATTAATACCGGATATGATATATTAAGCTCTAAAAAATAGAAAACTACAAAAAAGTCTGAAAAATTTTTGCTTTTAGTGGATTTAATTTTTTTTAAACAATACATGTGTTGTTAAATAAAACACAAAAAGCCTTAACTAAACAAATTCTAATGGGCTTTTTCATAAAGTCCGATGCAGTTCACATACATATGTACATAACTACTTTCAAAATCAGACTTTCCCGAACAAATTTAGCGATACAATTAAGTAAATCTAAAAAGTACCTGGAGAATTACATAATTTAGTATATGTATATATTGCATCTCCTATAAATTTATGAAAACGTTAGTTAGGGCGTTTTGCGTTTTAGGCGACGATATACATTAAATTAATTTGAGATATTCTAAGAAATTAATTACATATTTGAAATTATTTTCATCCGTAGACTTTCAATCACCATATCTGATGCCTTTCCATAATTGCTTTAAAATATGGTAAAACTAAAATTACTTGAATAAATTTGCACAAGGTAGGAAATAAAAGGCTATAGTATCTCATTTTCGTTTCTGATAGTCGTTTCCAAAAATTTTTAAGTTTTATATCATGCTTAGGAAAAACATAATAACCATCAAGCATTATATGGGTAATAGTGAAAATTTCTTTGTATGTGTGAACCGATGATTCTGAATGGAAAATTAACAAAAGAACGTAAACAAATTTCAAAGATGCCAGTTCATGGTAGAATTATACTACAGGTAGTAGCGAAGCTACAACAACCCAACAACAGCAAAAACAACACGGCGTTTTATTGTTGTTTATGTTCGAGGTTGTCAAAAAGCACAAAAGAAAATTTGAAAAAAATGTATATGTTCACATGTGTGTGTTTACTTCGCCATGTTTTTTTCAGTAGTGTGGATGTGTGTTGGTATAACATAAACAACTTTTGACAGAGTCGAACCCCAAAAAAAAGTTCGTTAACGCTTCACCACTACCTGTATTATTCTACCATGTGCCAGTTGTTCAAGATTTTGGACGAAAAAAAAAATACGTTAGAATTGATTGAAAAGGACGATAAATGCATATTGTCAAGGCAGATCAACACCAGGTAGTCGCAAGAGAATTCGCCGTAGAGAATTTACATTTAGGCTGTCAAAAAAGCTGATACATTAACACTGCTGACAGGTTAAATGTGTAAACATTTTCGTAAACAATTGAGCTCTTGCGGCCACCTAGTATGAATTCGCCTTGGCATATTGTCAACAGCTAAATGTTGGCCCCGATTACCGTTCACAACACTAACTATTTTAATGTTGTATTTTGTAAGCGGCGATTACGATTTACAGCACTTATCGACAGTGTTGTACTTTTAGTTGTCTATGTTAATTTAGTGTGATTATCGTTTACAACATTTATATTTATTTGTTGTCAAAACTGTCAAAAACTTACAACTGCTCATTAACTGTTATCTTGTTGCCGTGGCAAGATGAAAAGTTAAAGTGGATACAAATTGTAGTCCCCATATTCATAAATACATAAAATGTATTTGAAATCTATTTTAACGATTTTTTGTATGAAAAATGTTACATAAAATACATTTCAAACTCATTTTAAATTCTATGAATATGGGGGTAAGTATGTAAATATATTTTTCTTTGCATAACATACACAACAACTAGATGTTGTAAATCGTGATCGGAAAGCAAGTCATGTTGTGTTGTAGCCGAGACAACACAACATTTGTGTGTTATAAACGGTAATAGGGGCCGCTGTAATTTCTATTTTCAAAACAATATCAGTAATGAATGCGGTGTACAACAACTCATCAGTAAAGAATTGTTAAGAAAATTAATATTGCACCAGTATGCTTGTATGGTATGTGTTTCGAGCACGATTCACCATCACTTGTTTGTGCCAGTATACTGGAGTAATGTATGCCTTGCTTAACTGTCCTTTTTCCATATACCGAACTATCGATTTTAACATTAGGTTGTCATAGGAGCCCAACTAGTTCATTTGTGCATAGTTATATGCTAGTTGAAATAATAATTATTATAGACTAGTGCGCTTACTAGTTTCTTTATTTATAGATTTTTAAATGTTAAAAAACATTTGGCTCAACCATGGTATGAACACACAGTTCTCATCTTTCAATGTATGTACTCTATCCACTGAGCCACTTTCTACTTATTATATTTAGAGCTAAAATTTTGTTTTATGAATTTACACCTGAAAATATGTAAATTTTTAAAAAATAATTTAAATTATTAGTTTCATAACAACTAGTTGTATGACTGTTCCAAAACGTTGTTGTTTGACTAGTATCGCTACTAGCCTCATTACAATTGGTAAGAAGACAGTCCTTTGTTGACTAGTAATGTTACAACTAGTATAATGACTGTCATAAAACGTAACTAGTTGTACATTTAGCTGCAGGGATTGTACGTACTCTCCACAACAAAGACCTTCACAAATTTTTGTTAACATCTCTGCCGACGTTTTGTTCATTCGTCAAGACGTAGTGTTACAAACAGTGTTCGAAAATTTACCTTATATAATGTACTTTAATGTTCTGTACGGCAGAATATTGTAATACACAAACGCAAATAGTGGTTGTGTAGGAAATACACAAAAAAAAAGAAGAACGGTATTTCTGTTAGTGATATTGTACCCAACGAAAATACTGTTTTTAACAAACTCAATATAAAAATAAGAACATTTAATAGTGTTCTGTTTTTCGTTGAAAAACAGTACACTTCGTTGTGATCGGCACATAACATTATTCTTAATGTATATTTTGTGTATTTAGCGTTAGTATTCGCTTGACTCTCGTGCATGTATACTTGAGTGCGTAGTTGTATATGATGAAAAAAGAACACTATAAAACTCGAAATATAATGTATGTACTTTAAATATTGCCTATAACAAGATCAAATATGTGACATGGAATGAAGTACGCAAACTGCGTCAAGAATCTACTTTCAGCCTTCGATCGATTCTTATGCAAAAAACTATGCCGAAGTGATTCATGTGGTTTGAAGACATGTAGTGCAAAGTTTCTAACATGCATTTTCTGCCCTATAATTGAATTTGAATTGTCGTCATTGTACAATAAAAATCAAATGTCTTTTATTTTCCAATATATTGGGCCACCTTCGAATATGACATATATATTAGCGATATTATTGTACAATACGAAAAATTGCACAATTATTTGCAAGTGGGTGGGCCGCTAAACATTTTTGTCTAATACGGGGATGTCATATCTATTACCATGAATGAATGAATTTAAATTAAACGGAAAACACAGGACAGTGCGACCGAAGAAGATCTATTGTAGACCTAGCCAGGTGCTAGAGCACCTACTCTCCTGAGGAATTTCAAGATTGCCACTGGTTCTAGTGTTGGCTGTTCTCAATCCTCCAACAGGTGCATGCCCAATTGGCTATATCTTTTGTGGTATAACGCTTCACAGTCCATCAGGTTGTTACTCTCAATGCCAAGTCTGTTGAGGTGTTTTCTCAGTCTGCAATGGCCTGTTAGGAAACCCGTGAGCATTCACAGATTGTTTTTACTTAGAGACATGAGAGCTATGAAACGATTTTGGATATATTACCATAAGTCTCCACGTATCAATTTTTATTGCTGAAATGGTCAAGCTTCATTTAGAAAATACTAACCAGCAAAATAGTATAATTTTCCATATGGAATTTGACATTTGCCGGTAATAAAAATTGATACGTGGAGACGAAGGGTTAGCAAAATATTTTTTCTGTCAACTGAAACAAAGATTAATGTTCAGATAATTATTTTTTAAAGGCATTTTTGACATTTTGTGTCGTCTTGTAAATAAATTTTTGTGTTTTGTATATTGTAATTAAGAAATTTAAATGCGTTTTGGCAGAAGTAAATGAAAAATTTCGAACCTTAAATTTAGACGGAACTGCGTACGAGGCATTGAAAACAAAATTTTGTATTTTTTTACTCATTGTAGTTTTTTTATATAAGCACTGCCGATGCATATAGGCGAGTTTTTATAAATGCATTTCTCGCTTATAATCACCCAAAGACGTGCAGAATTTGAAATGCATATAACCGATAAATACTGTATCGGCAAAACGGCGCATCGTTATCTCCTTATTTAAAACCTATTGCCATTAAATCAATTATAGGTATACATACATACTTATCTATAATAAAATAATTACACTAATATCTAAAAACAAGCATACATCCATATGTATGAACATAACGACGTACACACGTATTATACATACATATGTAAGTTTATATCCCATTATAAAAAATTAACAACATACAAAGTACATAACATTAAAACCGCTAATTTTTATGTCTTGTTGTTTTAAAAATTGCTTTTGCACCGAAAACACTATTCCACAATAACACAAGCACATTTGCTTTCACGAAAAATTTTTTACTCCTTTATTCGTTCAAACACTCAAATAATAGTTGAGCCTTTTGTGTAGGAATATAACTGTAACCGAAAATTGTTATGTTTTATTATTTTCAAATGAGTTTTATACATATTCCAAACAAACTTGTAAACCATATGCGTCGGTTGAATAGCATTAAGCATTACATTCATTTCATTCACTCTTGTGTTTTACAACATTAACTCTCGTCGTTATATTTGAGTGTTTATTACTTGAATGAATGTTGTTTTCGTTGTGTGCAGCCAAACAAATGAATGTATTCATGCTATTCTCTAGTATGTAGTACACAACCACTACAATTGTACTGTTTTTTGATAAAAAACAAAACGCTACATAATGTTTGTTACTTGCATTAAAAAATCGTTATGTGTTGTGTTCGTGTTGTGTAAATATACACAAACACTAAAAAATAGATATCGTTTCTGCTTGCCCTGCAGCTAAATGTACAACTAGTTACGTTTTATGGCAGTCATTATACTAGTTGTAACATTACTAGTCAACAAAGGACTGTCATCTTACCAATTGTAATGAGGCTAGTAGCGATACTAGTCAAACAACAACGTTTTGGAACAGTCATACAACTAGTTGTAATGAAACTAATAACTTAAATTATTTTTTAAAAATTTACATATTTTCAGATGTAAATTCATAAAACAAAATTTTAGCTCTAAATATAATAAGTAGAAAGTGGCTCAGTGGATAGAGTACTACATACCTTGAAAGATGAGAACTGTGTGTTCATACCATGGTTGAGCCAAATGTTTTTTAATATTTAAAAACCTATAAATAAAGAAACTAGTAAGCGCACTAGTCTATAATAATTAGTATTTCAACTAGCATATAACTATGTACAAATGAACTAGTTGGGCTCCTATGACATCCTAATGTTAAAATCCATAGTTCGATATATGGAAAAGGACAGTTAGGCAACTAGTCTGAATAAGAAAGCAACTAGTATATATCTAATCACATACTAGTCATTTTGTATGCATGGTGTGTATACAGTACATAAAATAACGTTCGGTTTATTTTCGAACACTGGTTACAAAACATACATATGTGTAATATTATTACACACTAGTGATGTTAGAATATCAATTTTTAATACTCGCGAATACGAATATCTGAAACAATATTCGACGAATTCGAATACGATTATCCAATCTAAATAGTTAGTACCACTTAATATTTCAAATTTAATTGAAAAAGTCTACCCTTTGCGTCAATAATTGATAAAAAAAAACATGAGAAAAAGTGTCACAATACTATAGGTATTTAACATTATTATGATATTCCGATGACGGAATTTTAAATTATTAATTTAGCACCTAAATGCCACTTTTTTAAATTTTTGGTGGAAAGTAAATAAGGGAAAATACGAGCTTTTTTTACCTATACCCTGGCAATATTCAGTGACACCAGCGGCGAGTGTTCCGAGCGAGCGAATGTTTAGTGGTGCGGAGCTTATTTACATACCGCTCTTGATGGTGAAAAGACTTCAAAATTTATATTTTTGAAGTTCGACATTCCTCTGCTGAGCTTTGAGTATTACTTTAACATGATTAATAAATTAATTTAATAGGACTTTACTTTTTGAATACCATGTGGTTATGAAATATATTTTGTTTCTTTTTTCTTTACTAAAAGAAGATTATTGTTTTACGTTATACATAAATTTTTTTTAGTAAAAATTTGTATTTTTTACTTAATTTTCAGTATTTTTTATGTATTATATTTTGGAATGTATTTACAAAATATTCGCTTGATTTGGGGAATACGAATATCATTAAAGAGGCGAATATTCAGCGATTCGAATACAAATACGAATATTCGTAACATCACTACTACACACCAATCTGATGATGACGAGTAATTAGTACTTATTCCAAAAGTACGCAACACTAGTAATGATAAGGAAATCATTTTGATAAAGAACGTAATAAACACTTAAGTTGAGCATTGGGAGAGGGGTGTTTATTGTAAACAATTTGCACTACATTGATTAATGACTATAAAATGTCATCAACTTATAAAATAATGCCGCTTTAAAAATTTTATAACATTTCTATCAGATCATTTAGAAAGGTATTGCTGACAAAAATGAATTTCATTCCAACGGGTAAGTTTGCGTACCATATTGCACTCTGCACTTTTAAATTTGATTTTTAGAACACCAACACAGACGTTTGAATCCTTTGACTGGTCAGTGGGTACTCGTCTGTCCACATCGCATGTTAAGACCATGGTCGGGGCAACAAGAAACGCCACAGAAGAATGACTTATTGGAATTTGATGCAACAAATCCACTTTGTCCTGGTGTTACAAGACCTAACGGTGTCGTAAGAAACAGAACATATAAAGTTATCTTTTTATTTTTAAATTACACAATGTAACAAATATTTTTCTTTTAGGTAAATCCAGCTTATGAAAGTACCTTTGTTTTTACCAACGATTTTCCAGCTTTATTAGAAGACGTACCCACACCGCCAAAAAGCGAAGATCCGCTTTTTCAGTCAGTTTCAGCTAGAGGAACTTGCAGAGTTATGTGTTTTCATCCAAAATCAAATTTAACTCTTCCTCTTATGACGCTTTCCTCGATTGAGAATGTAATACATGAGTGGATTAATCAATATAATGAATTAAGCAAAAAATATACTTGGGTACAGATATTTGAAAACAAAGGATCGGCAATGGGATGTTCCAATCCACATCCGCATTGTCAAATATGGGCTTGTTCGTTTCTGCCTTCTGAACCTGCTCTTAAAAATGAAAATTTACTAAAATATTTCAAGTTACACGGTAAACCATTACTTGCTGACTATGTCGTCAAGGAGCTTGAGCGTAAGGAACGAGTTGTGGTTGCAAATCCAGATTGGGTCGTTGTTGTCCCATACTGGGCCGCATGGCCCTTCGAAACTATGATTATATCGCGTAACAATAACAAACGTATTAATGATCTTAATGAGCAACAAGTAAAGAATTTAGCGAAAATTGTGAAGCAATTAACAACCAAATATGATAATTTATTCAAGTGCTCGTTCCCATATTCGATGGGTTTTCATGGTGCACCCTCCGGCGATTTGAGTTCAGACGATGATAGCCATTGGACTCTGCATGCAATTTATTATCCTCCTCTGCTACGCTCTGCTACAGTAAGAAAATTTATGGTAGGATTTGAACTTTTGTGTCAAGCTCAAAGAGACTTAACAGCCGAACAAGCAGCTCAACGCTTAAGAGAACTTGATGGCAATATTCACTACCTAAATATGTAATTACATAAAGAACGAGTTAAATTTGCAAATATATTCAATGAACCAAAAATATATTTTTTTGTAGTCTAAGGAGAAAAATATTTCAAAAACTTAAGTGTTGAAAATATTTTTCTTAAAACTATAACATAAATAAATTGCAAAATCTTAAATTTAATGAATAAAATCAATGAAGGAAAGCCACAGCATTCGTTTGTTTCATTTCTTTTCAGTGCGAACTTATTACATTTGGGTCGAATGACTTAGTACTGATGACTAAATTGAATATGAATTTATCTATTAATATTTGTACATAGATGTGCCCACAACGTATAACAACTAAACTTGATTTCGGCAAGTTCTGAGTACAACATTTTTAAGTTTGAAATCAGGGAAGTTAAATCAGGAAGCTAAACTTTGAATCCTAATATAATAGATAATAATGATATAATCACTTGTACGAAAGTGAAAATATTCACACTTTCAAATTCGTAACGTTTTGGATTTGCTTCTTCAGCTTTCGCATTTTTTCATAACAAAGTTCTAATACAATAAAATTACATACCTGAAGGCGCCACTATGAAGATACAAAACTTACGGAACTAATATTAATTTGTTTCTCCCATAAGTATGCAACACGATTTTTTAATGCTGCTTTTGTTTATATATTTTCAAAATATTATTTCCACCTTTTTATTGTAGAGTGGAATTGAAAACGCAAATTTTTTAATTCTTTCGTTTCTAGAGAAGTTAATCATATTTTCATTAATATGATAATATCGAACGTATTCTCTTGTGAATAATTGATTATTAGGCTAAGGTTCGTAACGTTTTAATTAAAAATAAAAATTGGGCATGATTAATATTCCAAGGAACAAGGGAAAAATTAACACCAACTTAATTTTTTCAACGTACACAGCAGAACAGAGTAACGCATCACTTTCGGAAGCCGCTACACTTTCATCGTCAGTAGTCACGTGTATTTTGCTTATCACCACTTGTCAGGAGAATTTAAAAACATTTTTTGATAAAGAAATTTGTTTTTGAATTTCCCACCAAACCAAAAGTTTCGACTTTTTCTGAAGTCAGACTTGTCGTAACGAATTAGTTAAGGGATTTCGGTAGTTTGTCTTAAATCAGACTTGTCGTAACGAATTCGTTAAGAAATTTCTGTAGTCTGTCGTAACGAATTCGTTAAGACACTTCGGTAGTTTGTCAATTTCTTTCGGATACATTTATTTAATGTTAGTTTGTGAGAATAAAACAATAAAAATTTAATTTATAAGTAAATAAAACCCGGTGAAAAATTTTCAGATTATTTTAAAGAAATTATAATAAATAAAAAAGAAAATTTAAAAGCAATATTCATTCGCCAATTACAGTTTTGAATCTAAATTTTCATGGATAAGAGTCTGCAGGAAATCTTTGCTCGGCCATGCTACTATTCGACATACATAGAGAAGAAAACCTTTAAGGCCGGCACAAGATCGTTCAAGCAGGAAATCTTTGCTCCGCGCGCCACTATTCAACAAACATAGAGGAGAAACCCTTTAAGGGCGGCCAAAGGCCGGCTAGGAAATAACTTTCTACACATTGCCGTGAAGAATTTTAAACATATTAAGATTCTTAAAGGTACGTTGTAACCTCAAATAAAATTAAATAACATCCACTAAATTTTCTACATTTTTGAAGATTCGTGCATTAACAATTAACTATAGCCATCCAAGCTACGAAAATGTAGATGAAAACAAAAAATATTGTAACAAAGCAAAGGACCGACAGCAAAAGCCATTAAAAAGACTTACGACTCTAATCTTTCAATTTAAATTATAGTTTTATACGTTATATTATATTAAATAATATAATATTGAAGTGAATAAAATGATGGAAAATAAGTTATAAATAAACAATTATTAAAAGAGTTGAAGAAAACTCTAAACGAATTCGTTAAGAAATAGTACCTACATATCGTTACGATTTCGTACCGACATGTCGCATCGATTTCGTACCTACACATTGTTGTGAATTCGTACCGACATATCGTTACGATTTTGTAACTACATATAGTTACGAAGTCGTGTCAACCCTTTCATATAAAAATCGCTGCGATTTCGGTTCCGAAATCGGAAGATTTTGCCGAACAATCGTTACGAGTTCTTTACGAAATCTTAACATTTGTTTTGGTGGGTAGGGTGTGTCCAGTGTGACTAGATTTTGAAATAATAGATCTGCAAAAAGCTAATATATGTGATTTAAAGCCAGAAAATAAAGCTAAACTATTTAGTTGCTTTCTAATACCATCTTTTTGTTCTTTATATACTTTTCATAGTTTAAATACCACCTATGCATGTGTAGTAAGGTGGAGCGAAAAACATTTTTATTTAATTTGCATTTTTGTGTATTATGAATCGATGCACTATAGTCTGGAACACACTTAAAACAAATTTTAGCCATTTTTTTAAGTAAAATAATTTGGATTCTGGTCCACAGACTGACATTGAAGCCTCAGCTACGAGTTTGGGGACTGTTCACATATCAAGTAACGTACTTAGGGGTTTCAAACTTGTTACAGAGCTGATAGTTTATATGTATTTGTTTAAAAAAAATTAAAATAGTAAATTTTTTGCAAACTTCACCGTTCGTGCCCCACCTCTAAATAAAGTCTAAAATCTTTATCGATATTCGGCTTGAATTAAGCTTTTCTGTAGCGTCATAACTTAACAATGCAGGAAATTTTAAAATATGTAAATTTTTTTGCCATTTCCACTCCGATCTAATATGTAGCAAAGCGACGTTTAAATTCGGCCTATTAATATTTTTTTCAAAAATTGGGAGCTTAGCGATTTTGACGTTAAATCTAGCGATTTTGAAACCTGTTTAGCGGGTAAAAAAGCGTTTTATAGCGATTTTTTCTGGGAGGCGATTGCATACATAATCCTGTTTTTACATCGCCATTTCAAAGAATTTTTGAAATAACACGATTGATCATAATAAGTTGTCATATTTGAAGTCGTATCTTCTTTTTAACAAAGACATAATTTGATATGTAGGCATACCATGATCATGCGTACGTGCTGTTGAAACATAAAAGTGGTGACGCAAATGGCCTGAGATAACATTTTATTTGCACACAACATCTAACAAAAACAGTTGCATATTTCTTAATAAAATCATATATATGTCATTTTCATGGTTTTAGAGGATCAGGCTGATCTTTTTACACGTGCTTTCCCACCAAATACTTTGAGTATTGTTAAAAGATTATTCTATACGTACGTACTGTGTAAAAATGGGAGCAGGTGTATTTTCTTAAGCTCATAGACATTGTTGGCAATATGAGTGTTACGTGATAGGAAAGCCGATAAAGGATTTTATGAAATATTGCACGCTTAAAAATCTCGAAAATTTACTCGAAATTTGTGGAGCAACGAGTCAAACGGACCACAGATTCGGATTCAGCGCATCGAAATACTTGTAGATAGGTGGGTCTGGTCAAATGTACGGCCCACTTGATTTTTATATTATGGGTAGTCTACTATCAATGGCTGCCAAACACAAGGTAAATGACACAGCTTGTTCAAATTTTGACAGGACTCAACTGAAATATGCTTGTTGACAGGAGCATTGTTGTTCTTGCAGTGAAAGTCACGGACTTATTGATGCGCCCTTCTATATGTATGTATGTCCTCTTCATAACATAAAACACGAGGAAAATCCAACTGTCTCATTTATAAAAATATTTTTTTTTATGCAGCATAAAAGAAAATTGCTATAATTTTAAGCACTGCATAAAATCGTAAAGTTTTATGAAAAAACCGTATATTTTTATGAAAAAATCGTCACTTTGATATTTTTAGCAGATAAAACCGTCAATTTGACGATAAATCGTCAAATCTAGCAGCAGTGGTTGTCAGATATGGCGATTTCTTGCCAAACGTGGTGATTTTCAACGTTTCTGGCGTTCAAATTTTTGACTTGGCGACATTGCGATTTTTCTGGCGATAAATAAATTGTTGGCTATATTTTTAACAAAAACTAGTTTTGGACAAACGTTTATGGTTCAGGAAAATTACTTTGCAGAATTCAGTATTCGGCGCAAAGGGCCTTGGTAGAGCGCAAATACAAAATATCGTAGCTTTCTTATAAAAATAACAGCAAAATACAAAAAATTTTTGTTGAATTTCATAAAAAAGGTACGATATTTTACATTCCCACTTTTGCGTGAACATTTGCATCAAAAACTGAACGACGCCAATGTTATTTTGATGCTTTCGCAATAATTAAAAATAAAATGGCGGTATTCAGTATTCAATAGCCCAAGGTAGATTTATTTGCCAGGAGGCTTATTCTGAATTGCGATGCGAAAGTCAATGCGATGCGCAAATGAAATGAGAAAGAAATTTGGTATTCTATGACTTTCGCATTCGCATCTGAATTTTATTTTAAATCGGGGCAGCACTGGTCAAAAAATAACAAATAAACGTCAAATTTAAAATTAAATTTTTTTGTTAGTTTGGATTATAAAATTTATCTACTTTAATTTATAAAATAGTTGCGTAATTCAGATTTTAAATGCGAATAAAAAACGAGCATCGTAACACAGAATAGCAATTGTTCGCATATAGAATTTTCGAATCGCATTGACTTTCGCATCGCAATTCAGAATAAGCCTCCAGGTAGTCGCAATTTCTTGAAAATGTCAAATTAATAAAAAACACACACAACATAACTTGTGATTTGTGCGCGCACAGCCCCATTAACGAGTAACAAGAAGTCGAGCACGAACAAATCACTCGTGTGTGGGCACCTTAAAAGAAATTTTAAAAACACAAACTTTGGTCTGCGTTCTATATGCTCGTATACTTTACAGATTTAAAATAGCAATATAAGTTAAAGTTTATTAACAACTTTTAAGCAATACACAACAATTATTGAGCGAGATATACATAAATATGCATGAATGTATGCATATAATAATATCAATTCTGGAATACATACAAAATTTAGAATTTTTTCATAACTGCACGTTGCTCTAAAGATTGCATTTCGCTAAGTAAAATGGCAACATTGTAGCGTAAGCGGTGAAACATGGTCAAAGGTAGTTCTAGAGTGCGATAACGACCGTCCGATAATTGAAAATGTAGAATTATTGTTGGTGTAACAGTAGGACTTCGCAAAAAACTTCATTGTTGTATACATAATTGTAAATGATATAAACGAACATTAGAATATATATTATGTCGATTAATAGTTTTATAAAAATTCAATAAACATACCATTGCTGTAACGATATATTAATGCGCCATTGAAAGTTTTTAGCACAAGAACGCAACATTTTTGCTTCCACAAAATTTTTCGTAAGGGTAAAGCGATGGTTGTGCAAAACTTTTGTTAAATCGTCTATACATTCATCATTTAATCTACATTTTAAAATATGTATATTATCTTCCTTTGAATACTTAGAACACTTATGTATATGAAAGTAAATCACCTAAGATCGTCCTTTAAACAATCTCTTAGTTCATCTGGTTTAACAGTGCCCTTGGGGGTGCGTAAGAATATTTGCATTATCTGTAAAACTGCTGCGAAAAGTTCACAAAAATTGTCTGGTATATTGTGGCCTGCATGTGTCAGTTTATTTAACGCCAAATCCAACACTTCCGGGGAACACTTGCTGCTTTCAATGTAGTGCACTGATACTTGAATAAGGACCCTCATAACAGGTTTTGTTAATTGAGGAAAGTATTTTAAGTATGGTTTTATAGTTTTAACAAGAGAATAACGAAAGTTGGTCGACATTTTCGAAAAAAATTATATATTTTAGCTTTTTCCTTGCAGACTTTTTTTAAATAAATTTTTTTGTTTACAATATTCTTCAATAGAGCAAGAAATTTGTTGTTTATAAGAAGCAACGAGTAACCATATGATTATAATGTCAGCAAACAGGACGTTTCAAATAAATTATTATTCTACACCAAAGTATGATGTATACAATCAGTGTGACCAGATTTTAAAATGATATAAATCTAAATAAAGTTTTAAATTGAGCTAAAAAGAGCTAAACAAGGAATTTTAAAGCCCAAAAATAGCGCTAAATTCTTTACAGCTTTGCAATAGTAACCTTTCATTATTTTAAAATTGTTATAGTTTAAATGGTGTTTATGTAGTTATAAATAATGTGAAAATATATTTTTGGATCATTTAAATCAAAAACATTCAATCAATAACAGCCACCCAAGTGCTGAAAATAGCATTTCGCAAAATAAATACGATTTCGACTCGAAGTCACTAAACTGGTGTGTTGGAAATCGCAATCACAAAAAACTTAGCTATTTCAATTCGCAAGCAAAGAGGAAAGTGAAATCTAAGTGAGCTTTCCTCTTTAAAAAAATGTGGTATCAAATTGCAAAGTAAAAGCATTCCAGTAAAATTTAAGCTCTTTCTATTTAATATCATTTAAAAAAATAAAATGTTTATACATTTTAATACAATATGTTGCTTTATTTCGATTATTGTGCTAGTTTTGTTTACTTTAAGAACATATACATAAAACATATAATATGAAGCAAAAATAATAAGCGAAAAATCTAAAAATTGTTGAAAAATGCTGTGTTGGATACTATGGTTTCAAAAAACATAGAGCATTGATAAGAATCTTTTTCGAAGATTATATCGAAAAATAAACAAAACGCGCGACCCTTAGCACATGCAAAAGTGAGATTTGCGATTTTAAACTCACAAGTGATTTTTGCCATTGTAATTCCAAAAGAGTAATATCACATACGCTAAAATTTTACATTTCTTCTTTAAAATTTTTATACAATTTACTTTTGTATTGCTTAGACTGTTTTCTAATGAAAAGATGTTTGTGATTTGTAAAGTTGAAGAGTTATTTGGCAAACGTTGTCGTAGTTGCCGAAATTTTCTTAAACAAATAATATTGTTTAATAAAATTTCGGCAAGTGTATCTAATTTCTTTTTCTGTTTCAGAATCTATTGTCTTTTTTTTGAAATCAGATATTGTTCAAACTTATAGTTAAAATACGGAGTTGGAATTAGAAAACCTAAATTCGGACTTCAAAACGATTTGATTACAAAGATTTTTCAAAAGCAAGTGAAGTTCTGAAAATAATAGCATGGGGTCCACGTCGTTACTTTTGGACATTTTATTAACTTTTTGAACATCAGAAAGTAATGGCTTTACAAATTTAAAATACGAGTAAATATTTTTCACTATACAAATTTTTCAAGACTTTAGCTTGATGGCAAGATTCCGAAATAGATGCAAGTTGAAAGTAAGTTTTTAATTCCAACCATTGTATACTTATTACACCATGATATCGATCAAATCTGCCGCAGTGAATGTTTCTGTACTCCCAGATTATTATTATTATTATTTTTTAAATACTTTATATGGTTACGGCACATAAATTTATTCTGATAAACTGTTTTATTTATTTTAAAATAAAAATTAATTACACGAAATTGATATTAAAGAAAAAGCTAAATGCATTGTTGAAAAAAGCTAAAAACAGCTAAGAGCTAAATGAAATATTTCGAGCTAAATCTTTTTCACAATACAAACACAAATTTTGAGTAAAGTAGCTTCTAGACGGATCAATATTTTAGCTTCAATATATGTGCTTGTGTGCGTTTATTATGAACATCAAAAACATTTTGATATTCTTCAATATTTCCCCTCCGTATATGTGTAAAAATTTTTTGGAAACAAACGCACACAAACACATATATTGAAGCAGAATATTGATGTGTTTAGCAACTTCGGCGAACCGGGCTTCATCCGCTTCTTTTTCATCCTCGTACCTTCCTCCACACCCGACAAATCGCTCAACCCGATAAGCTTCGCATCAGACACGTCTGACTCACTCCCATCAGGCATATCACCCTTCCGCTTCCCCACAGACATAAATAATAGTATTATTTATCCACCAGCAAAAAATAATATACCCGTACAAAATAGTTGGAATTACAGCAGTTAAACAGCAAAATAACCAACAGTCAACAACAAACGCAGTCAATAAACAGTCAGCCAAATATCGCACCAAGTTCAGCAAAAAAATTCGGTAAAACCGAAAAACCGTTTTTTTTTTCAAAAAACCCTGGTTCAAAAACTCTTGCGTCGTTTCTGTGCGCCGCACACGTTCACACTAACTAAAATGCGCCGCAAATATTTGCGGCGAACGCGTTCGGCCATTAAAATTAATTGTGGAACCTCGCTGCTTGGCACTTTAGATTTCAAAAACTTTCCGTTTTCACGAAATTTGACATACATAAATATATGTACGTATGTATATTCTACTCTTACGTGCGCATCACGTGGCGTAAGAACTAGCCCGATACTTTTTATGGTTTCTTTTTATAGCCGTCTAAACTTGGGCATCTCGGGCATTTTTTGAGAAATGTTCGTCATATTCAAGATTGAATAACTTTAGAGCGCGTCATCGGATTTTGTCTCATTCGAAAGGGGTCAGTCCCCTCCTAATAAGTATTGACTAAAAATGACATAGCTTCCTGCTAGAAAGTCCTCTAAAATGCCAAAGTATTCTGAAAATTTTATTTGTAATTTTCTTTATTTTCTAACCGACATCGAAAAAGAAGGAGGTTATGAATTCGTATGTATTTTTTATGTTTGTATTGGCAAAACTCTGTCATTTGTGAACCGATTTTCAAAGTTCTTTTTTTGTTTTTCGAAAATCGGTGAGGAAATTCGCTCCGCCCAATCAAAACTCTGCAAATTTTTAATAGATTTTTTTGAAAAGGTTTGCCTGCAGTTTTGTTGCATAATTTTTTTTCCAAAAATTTTTAGGAAAATTTGCTCCACCAAGTATAAGTCTGTCATATGTGAACCGATTTTCAAAATTATTTTTTCGAAAATCTGTAGGGCATTCTCCCCTCCCCCGGAAATATATTAAAAAAAAAAGTTTATTGTTTCAAATGAATTGCTGGCAGTTTGATCCTATAAAAGTGAAAATCGGGCGGAAAAAGTGGTACTCCGATATATTAATTATCACATAACTCCCACATTATTTGAAAGGACCTGAAAGGTTTGGTACTATGAAAAATTGTGGACGGACACAACATTTGTAGACAAGCACACCATTTGATCTAACACAAAATCGCGATGGTCTTGTAATCTGATACAAAGATCTTTATATTGAAGTCGGGGAGTTTTTTTATATATGGACTTATTCCATATAAAACCAACGAAAAAATCAAGATTTTAGGACCGCCCCCTACGAATCGAACCAAACTCGGTATGGTAGTTAAGTCTTGTACAACTGCCATTTCACCAAAAACATTAGAGGAATATTTCCAGTGGTTCTCAAATTATGATGTATTTAATGTATGATAAAATACCAAATTTGCTTGAAACTGCTTTCATATAACTGGTTATAACTTTTTTAATACCTAAGGTAGACGAATGATTTATGACTTGTTTTAAAGGTATTATAATAGTGCTTTAGTGGGTATAAAAATAAAGAAAATTATTACAATTATAGAAGTGGTTTTTCACACGCCGCGATTCATGATGCTGTAACTAAAAAAATGGTATTTTCAAAATTTTCAAAAAATTATATATTAATGTTTAACTCCTCCACTATGTCGTCAGTAAATCTCTATGTGGTACTCTTACAGGTTCCTGAGCTATTAACAAAACTTTTAAGCAAAGTACAAATATTAATAAAATTTTTAGTAACACCGGTACACAAAATAGAATAGAATAAATAGAGGTCAAATGTAGTGATCACTTTACATTTGGTCAAAACAATTCACCTACATGCATTTTGACGCGCTGAATCCGAATCTGGGGGCTAATTCTCGCAGTCGTGATCGAAATTATATTCGAATCGAAATTAATTTCGATGGTGTGAAATTTTCTAATGATGTTACTCGATACGATACGAATCGAGTTTTTGTTTCTGTGTAGTAAAATGCTTAAATAAATATGTTGTTCAACACTGAAAAATATGTACGAGATTTTAAAAGGTGGGATTACTAGCATTGCTAACTAGTCTGATTAAACGTAAAACTTAGTGGATGTTGATGATATGCTCATAATACCACCAGTATTTTCAAACTATCAAACACCATATACAGACTGCCTCCTGTATGGTGTTTGATATTTACTTAAGCGCCCTTCAGACTATTAGATCTAGAATTAATACTTGCCAAAAACTCAAATCTTAAGTAAGAATCCAACAGTGTGAAAACAAATAGTTATGATATGTCAAATAATACGTAAAGAAATTTGACAGTATTATGGTATTCAACACAAACAAACGTAGCAATAACAAGAACAATTGTGTATTTGTTCCGCGGCATAAATAAAGAAAAAGAATAACGAACAAATTTGCTTTATTGCAAATTATTTATGTTACGTTTTATTTGGAATGTGATTGTGTAGAAACAAAATGTAATGAAAAATTTTCTTTAAAATTTTTTTACAGTCAGACTGATTTAGATTTGATTTTCGTAGTACAAAATCTATTAATAATCTCAAAGCTTGTATTACAATGTGAAAGAGCCTTTAAAGAATTGTCTGCACTGATAATTCGATCCATCGTTCAAAGCTTTTTTACAACTGTTAAGGTAGTTTTTACTACAAATTTTTTATTATTGTAGAAATGCTAGTACCTGTTAAATGTGCCCTGCATGATAATAAAGAAAATATGTACACACAAAACATATGCATCTATGTGTGCTAAAACATAAAAAGTAGATTTTACACAAAATGTGAAAAAATTTTTCTTTCTAAAAGCACTATTTTATATAAAAAAGACAACTTATGACAAATGTAAAGCTAATATATGTAATAATATTTAAGTATAACCACCACTTTTCCTTTTTTATTCTTGAAAAAGATCATTTCGATTGCCTTTTTGCTTGCGAGTAAAAACTCGCAAGGTTGCGTTCGAAAGCTCGCTCGCTATCGAATGTCATCATTAGAAAATTCGATACATTTTATTAGATATCGAATAAGAGAATATCAAAAGTGCAAAAACTCGCATGTTCGAGTAAGAATTCGCTCGTAAGCGAATGCGAGAATCAGCCTCTTGGAGTCCGCTTGGCTCGTACGCCCTCAAAATGCAGTGTAAATAGCGAAGAACTGCTGTTTTTTCGAGAACTGTACCAGTTTTTCACAATATATTCGATATTTGAGCACGTGCTAGCCAAACGTAACTCAGATGCAGATTCAGCGCATCAATATACATGTAGGTAGGTGAGTCTGGTCAAATGTACAACCCTTTTTTTGTGCACTGGTGCACCGGTATATTAGCACAAAAAAAGTGGGGTGTATATCTGAGCAGACCCACTTACCTACATGTATTTCTACGCGCTGAATACGTATTTGAGATCCGCTTAAGTCATACAGCTTCAAAATTTCGAATAAATTGCGAGAAACTACAGTTTTTAGAGAATTTTAAAACTTTTGCAATTTTATCGAAGTCTTGATAGTTTACGAGCCAAATGGACCTCAGGTTTGGATTCAGTGTGTAATTATACATGTTAGGAATTGATTTTGGCCAAATGTAGAGACCACTTTTTCTTTTTTGTGTGCCGGTGTTACTAAAAATTTTATTAATTTCTACTTTGTTTAAACGTTTTATTAATAACTCAGGACCCTGTAAGAGTACCACATAGAGATTTGGTGACGACATAGTGGAGGAGTTAAACATTAATATATAGTTTTTTGAAATTTTTAAAAATACCATTTTTTTAGTTACAGCATCATGAATCGCGGATTAAAAAAAAACAACTTCTATAATTATAACTTCTTTTATTTTTATAGCCGGTAAAGTACTATTATAATACCTTTAAAACAAGACATAAATAATTCGTCTAGCTTAGATATTAAAAAGGTTATAACCAGTTATATGAAAGCAGTTTCAAGCAACATTTTGTATTTTATCATACATTAAATGCATCATAATTTGGGAACCACTGGAAATATTCCTCTAATGTTTTTGATGAAATGACATTTGTACAAAACTTAGCTATCGTACCGAGTTTGGTTCAATTCGGAGGGGGTCGGGCCCAATCACTCGTTGGTTTTATATGGAATAAGTCTATGTAATTATATTTATTACTGATTTAACTACAACTGAGAGGTCTTTATTGTACAATCTCTTTAAGTAGGATTCAAAACAGACTCAAAAGTTACAGTCTTTTCTTTATGATAACCTGCTCATTTCTATGAAAAACCTGTAGCAATAACTATGATGATCATATACAATGAATTAATATCGGATATGATATATTAAGCTTTAAGAAATAGAATAGAAATCGGTTGGATTTACAGAACAGGCAGGTATATAACAAATGTTTTTAATAAAACTAAGAAAAATTAAAATTCAGTGCTTTTTTCAAGAATTACGCGTTTTTTACTTGTTTCAGTGCTTTTTGAAATCCAAAAGTTGACAACGCTGGTCTACACATCAAAAATTACAACTCTCTTCACACGGACAAAAACTGTATGTGTGTTCAACTCACATGAGCGGGGTAATTCAACACACTTCACAGAGCGCAATTTTTGCACATGAGAACGCACTAAAATTCACCTTTTTTGCACACACAAACACTATTAGATTTTAATTAATTTTTTTTTTCAACATTTTGAAACAAATTTCATGTTTCTTCTTTTTGCAATTTTTAAATATTTATTTAGTTTTGTTGACAATTTGCATGTTGAAATTTATCAATGTTTTGAACCATTTTTTTCATTCAACGAACTGCATTTTTGATACTATTAGGGATACATTTTTTAGTACCAAATAGAATAATTTTAAAAAAGTGTAGAAAATAAATATTTTTTAGCTCAAATGTATTAAAAATGTTTTTAAATCATATTTTCATTAATTAACAAAAAATTAATTGTATTTAAAGCAGGGAAGTAACGATACGCCGTTTTGCCGATCCGATACCGATACTTAAAAATAAATATCGCCGATACCGATACACATATTGAAATTGAGTTCAAGTTTAGATTAACAAAACTCAGGAAGAGCAATTTTTTTATTATACAATATTACAATGTAATAGGGCATTTACACCGGCATGAAATCTAGTTTAAACGAGATTTTGCGCAAAATCTAGTTTACTTAGCTTTAGTACTCTGCTCAAATTTGCGAAAAATTTTGATCAACATTGGTTTTTTCATACGAAAAATATGGCAAGTAACCAATCATAACTAGTCATTGAAAGTATGCTGCAATTGTGTACGTTAAAAAAACCAATGTGTTTGTTGTAAATTCCACACGAAAAAAGTGTTGCTCATATTATTTCGCATGAAGGCTCAAAATCTTGTAGATACATTTCATATGTTTTTCATGAAATATATTCCTCTCTCGCTCTTTCTCACAAGAAAATAAAAGTTGCTTCAAGAAAAACTGATGTGTGTAAAAGCAGACTAAAGGTCTTATTTTGTAAAACGCAACGCCAAGCATTGATAAATTTTGTATGGAAAAAATGTAATTTGCAAAAACAAAACACACACAAAATTAGTCAACGCTTAGCGTTGCGTTTTACAAAATAAGGCCCTAAGTGTGTTCCTTTGCGGCACTATATAAACCGAATGCGTAGACCGATTTTGATGATTCTTACGTCAATCATTTTGTCTTAATCTTAAAATGTGTCTTAAAATTCAATATGGCGGATACAGACGCCATTTTGTGAATACGAAAAAAAATTAAAAAGTCGTCGAACAACATCAAAATGGGTATTATTCGACAGGTATTTGAAAATCATCTTTAGGTTTCTCTTATGATTTTTAATTTCGAATGACCATTTAGGATCTGTGACGATTTAAAGTTTTTTCTTTTATTTTTTACGCAGTCGAGTTTTTTTGATTTTTTAAATTTATGTCTTATGTATTCTTCCGGTGACTGACAACACTGTTCACAGTACTCGTATGCATAGCTGCCAGATTTGACGATTTATGATAATTTTGACGATTTTTGGGCACTTTGACGATTTGAAGATTTTTCCACTAAATTAGACGATTTTTAAAAATTACAAGTTGACAACATTTGTTTGTTCACAATATGCATTTATCGTTTTTTCCAATCAATTCTAACGCCCTTTTTTTCATCCAAAATCTTAATCATCTTTGATTATCGTCCTTTTCAATCAATTCTAACGCCCTTTTTTTCGTCCAAAATCTTGAACAACTGGCATCTTTGAAATCTCGTTAAAATCATGGTAGAATAATATACAAGGTAGCTCTGGAACGCCAGCTGATTATTTTTTTTGTGGTACGAACTATCAAATGTTGTGTAGATGTGAAATAACTACGTTGCACACACAATACAACACGTATGTTTGGTGCTTCTGTTATACAAATACACACATACACTCTCTATTAATGTTTGACATTTCGGACCTCAAATGTACATTTGTCTTAGTTATGCGGCTACCTTGTATATTATTCTACGATGGTTAAAATGTTTACGTTCTTGAAAGCTGAAAGTCCATAACACGCGTTACACACGGTAACGCGTTATAAGCGGCTGTCAAAAAAGTAGAATCAGTGTATATGTATGTGACGAGTTACATAGCACAAAGCGTAAAACGCTTGACGCGAAAAGTAGGTTTACTTTCTACTTTTGTATGCGTCGCATGCGCCATGAAAAAATGACAGCTGCTTTTGATAGCCAGAGATGACAAATTATATTATATTTTCAATGTTATCAATAAATATGTTTGTATGGTGGATTATTTTTTTAAACTTTTTGTCTTTAATAAAAAAAACCCTATCGCAATAGAGTTTACAAATGTTTTCAAGAATAAAATACATTAAAATTAATTTTTTAACACAATTCTTTAATCAACAAAATTTTCATTTTATATATCGATTAATTTTATGTAATAAGTTTGATCTTTGTTATGTTTATTAATTTGATCAATTTATCTTTATACTTTATTCTATATTGTACTGACACAATTAAATTTACATTAAAGTCAAGAAGAGCCGACAATCTGTTGGAATAGCTCTCGCTGAGTTAAAAAAAAACCACTCACTTCCCGTTCCAAATACAAGGGACGCACCCAAAACCGTCTCGTTTTATTTTGGAGCTTTGACTATGCTCTTGTTGCACAAAATATTATATTTATAAACTTAATAAATTCCACAAATTCTTTTAACATTTCAATTAACATATTTGCAAAAATTATTTTTATTTGATAAAAATATTTACATTACAACTGATCAAAACATAAACATTGGCGCAAAAAAAGCGTTGCATGTAACTTGAATTTAGAAAGGCGTCTAAAGTATGAAACACTTAAAACGCGCAACGCATGAAACGCGTATTATGGAGTTTCAGCTGAAGAGCAAACGCAACACACGCATCAAAGTCGCTAGTCGAGCATGCCAAAAAGCCAAATTAATTAGTTTTCGATTCAGAATCATCGGTTTCACACATACAAAGAAATTTTCACTTCTACCCATATAATGCTTTATGGTTATTATGTTTTCCATAAGCATGGTATGAAACTTAAAAATTTTTGGAAACGACTATCAGAAATGAAAATGAGATACATATTATAGACTTTTATTTCCTACCTTATCCAAATTTATTCAAGGAATTTTTGTTTTACCATATTTTTAAGCAAATATAGAAACACATCAGACATGGTGATTAAAAATCAACAGATGAAAATAGTTTCAAATATGTAATTAATTTCTTACAATATCTCAAATTAATTTAATATATATCGTCGCCTAAAACGCTCTAACTAACATTATCATAAATTTACAGAAGCAGCAATAAATATACTAAATTATGTAATTCTCCAGGTAGTTTTTAGATTTTCTTAATTATATCGCTAAATTTGTTTGGGAAAGTCTGATTTTAAAAGTAGTTATGTATGCATGCGAACTGCATCCGACTTTATTAAAAAGCCCATTAGAGTTTTTTAGTTAAGTCTTTTTGTGTTGTATTTAACGACACATACATATATTGTTTAAAAAAGTGATATTTTTCATGAAGATTTTTTAACGATTTCGATGCAAAATTTTACTATTTTTACCCTAATTCATCTGACAGCTACGCTCGCATGTGTAACCCTACGTCTCCACGTAACAATATTTATTGCGGCAATTGCCAAACTTTATATAAAATATACAACCTAAAAAAGATAATTTAATTTTCAATATGGAATTTGACAATTGCTGGCAAAAAAATTCGTAGGTGGAGACGCACAGTTAAGCGAGTTGTCATTATTTTATTGCCAGTACGAGCAGAGTTACAAGCCGATCGCCTGTCCTCTTCTCCAAGCAGCGCCGCCGCCGATTGACTTTTGGTATAACAAAAAAACTTTTTTTAATGAAATATTACAACTTTTTAGCTAGAAAATTTTTTTTTACGTTTTTGTATTCTAAAAATTTTTTTCAGTATATTTTCGCTCAAGCCGACATTTAAGGAGCCGCCGAGTCATCGTTGTACCGTCGCTGCCGTCGACCGTTATTGTCCTCGCCACCGCCGCCGATGAAAAGGCCTCGGCTTGGTACTAAGTACGAGACCTTGCTATCTATCAAGGTAGATTGAACAGGTACCACTAAGAGATAAGCTGTTTTAGTAAATTTGAGAGTGTGTGAGTCACACAGTCAATAGATTTTGACACATCTCTGGTATGTTTATATCAACAACGGACATGTGTTAGTAAATTTGAGGGAGTTTATGAATGTGTGCAACACACATCCAATAGATTTGACACATTTCTGGTGTGTTTCTACCAACAAAATACATGTGTTTTTTGGTGTTGTATTCGTATTTGTTGTCGTCGTGGTGGTACCTATATTATTGTATCATGCTGTCTATGTTATCAATGGCTTACTACAGCGTTACCGTTGTGACCGTAAAGGGTCAATTTGACCCTTTTTTGATGGACTTGCCACTTTTTCTGACTCTTTTTTAAATTTACCCTTTTGTATAATTTTTAACTAATTCGAACCATATATTCCTAACTTAAGAGAATCGAAGAACGAAAAGTCAACATTAAGTGCAATAGGAATAAATTTCTAAAAATCCACTTGAACGTTTAAAAGTGCTCTCCAACAACACTATAAAATATGACTTGAGTACTTTTTCCTTATTGCCACAGATATATAGGCCATGAATCCGAGTTAGACATATGTGCTGAATAGTATCAAAAAGTAGTGTTACAGAAATAAAACCCATATTTTAAATTTTTACCAAAAATTGTGTTACGAGAGATTGATATTTTAAGAAACTGTTTCCGAATTCAATGATATAATTAGTGAGCCAGAGGCTATTAGAAAGTAAGGTAAATAATATTTAAAATACCTAATGCAGAAATGTGTTCGGGTGAAATCGGCAATTTGAAAAATAGATTTAATGAAAATTTATACTAAAATGTATACAATTTTGTTGCATACGTATTTACTTTGCCGCATAGTAGCGCTTCCGCTAAAAGTGTTTGTTTTTCACAATTAACAGTACTGAAAAATAAACTTTTTAATACACTAAATGTATTTCCAAACAGACCTGGAAGACTGGACTTCAAATAAGAACTTAATTAAAAAGTGTAGATGCACGATTTCTTAGAAATAGTATCTATATACATAGCATTTTAAATTAAAAAATAGTGTTTTTATTGAAATGAATTATAAAGTACAAATATTTCTTTATATTTATATCATTGTTAATTTTTTATTTTCTTTAATACCAAAAATGAAACAAAGCTTTAATATTTTGTTCCAAAAAACAATTGACCCTTTTTTTCTTTCAAATTCCCTTTTTGAGACCTTTTTTTACAAAATACCCTATTTGTGACCCTTTTTGAAATTTGTCAACGGTAACGCTGGCTTACTACCCCTGAAAACTGTTCTCGATTAAAGCCTAATACGCTGTTCTGCCTGAATTTCAGTTTCGAAATTTTTCATTTATTTCTACACGGAAAAATAGTGAAGAGAAATTTGCTTCTATTCACGCCAATTCACTTAAATTTATTAATTATAACGTGTCAAACATAAACCCCCATATTCATAGAATTTAAAATGAGCTTGAAATGTATTTTATGTAAAATTTTTCATAAAAAATTTTCTTAAAATAGATTTCAAATACATTTTATTTATTTATGAATAAGGGGGAAAAAGTTAAGGTTTAGTTAGTAACAATGTACCACGTAACTTTAGAACTTTTAGCACTGCTCAAGTTTAAGAAAATTCACATTCGCATAAAAACTGTGTGTACAAAAAGTACGGAAATTCACGTTTGTAAGTTCCTTAAAGAAACTTAATCGGCTAGTAATCAATGAATTTTGGATTAATCGGTTAGCCGATTAATACAATGCTCCATAAACTAATTATTTTCAATAAAGAAAAAAATACGTAAATTATTTATTATTTTGAGATATTCACCCCTATCGTGAATACTTTTTCCCTCGAAATGTTTTCCCTTTCCTTCTTTTGCGATCGTGAATAAAACTTCGGAAAATTCCTTTTATCGTGAATGATTTTTTTCACGTGGAATTTTTCCCTTTTCCCGTTTTTGTTCATTTTATTTTAGCAGGCGAACTGGATAAATACATCATGTAATTGCTATTTTATCTTTCCAATTAATTATTGAAGCGTATAAATATTTATTTTTAAGCCAAAATCAGTAATAGTGTTCACTTATCTTAATATTAACACATTTATCTTAATACTAACTCCTTGCAACACATTTCTATCCCACATGAACTAAGTTTTGAGGTGATGTAATAGCAAATGATTTTTCAGCGTCTGTAGAGAATCATTAATCGCATTAAAAATATATAAAATCATAGTTTTATTCACTCTTGACAACATTTAATTTAACACCAAAAGACTTTGGCTGACTTCCAAAACGTGAGTTGCTTTGTATTCGAACAAGGTATAGCGTTTCATATGGTCGCAGTACTAAACATAAACAATGCATACCTTTTCAAAACGTCGTCGACAAGTATCAGAAACTCCGCAAAAGAGCAATCAGCAACTTCGCATATGTACACGATCTAAATACCGCAGCAGAACTGTATACAAACTTTATATTGCTACGTTTTGGAAGTCTGCCTTTGATTGAATTAGGCTGCTTGCAATGGCTCGGGTACTCCAATGGAATGGATGCATGTAGTAAACCTGCACGAACTATTCGGGTTTGTCTAGATTCGCACTGTATTTTTTATTTTTAAACAAAAATTTCTTTGATTTTTAATTTAATTTATTTTTCTTCTTTCTTTTCTTACATTCACTGAGAACTGATAGCAGAAAATATGTTAACGGGAGCTTCACGACAGCAATTTTCCCTCGAAGGGAAATGAACATTTCATAGGAACATAAATTTCACTTGTAATTCGCGGCAGGGGTGATCATTAGTAAAAATAAACAATAATATACAAAACATAACAATTCTTGAACTAAATCAGACAGGAGAAGAATTCATATACATATGTATGTGAATTAAGTAAAAATCAACTAAGTGAGATCCTTTTATTAGTTATACCTTTCTTAAGTTTTAATAAAATCTCACTTAGAAAAAATCCTTTCACTTATCGTAGATGTTTGAGAAATCGAAATCAATGTCAAGTTTCTCAGTCCTTTTTGGTTTTCTCCAAACATATAAAATATTCTTTTATGCCATTAGAGGTTTGTTTGGATTTTTTTCAAGTTCTTAACATTTCTAATAGTTTCGGTTAATTCTGCTAGAAGACAGTTTACATTATTATCGACAGTTCCTACAAAAGAGTTATTTCCAAATTCATTGTTTTCCGTTTTTGTACCGTATTCAAAAAAACTATTTCTAGAAAAAAAAAAAATATTCCTGATTTGAGGCACACAATATTACCATATTTACACTATGCAACTTTGTTGCATGCAATTTTCATTTTAAGTGAGAGTGTTGAAATAGAAATGTACACATTTTGTATTTCTTCTCTGTCTTTCTCACTGAAAAAAGAGAGTTGCATGCAACAAAGTTGCATAGTGTAAATATGGTATAAGTGTATTTAAAACTTGAACTCGTCTGTACTTAAATCAAATTTTTAAATTAAATTGTTTGCAATCAAGATGAAAATCGTTTCATCAAGTTCAAGTTCACTTATAGTAAAAGTATCTTTGGTAAAAAAGGGCTGTCCGCAAACTAGCGGGAGCACTCGGATGCCATAAGGCCCATTGAGATGAAAAGTATCTTTGTTAAGCTCGTTTATAGCCACCTTCAAAAAATTTTATGTACAATACTTTCACAAGACATACCGTATGTATATAAGACGAAACAAATAATTAAACACTTAAATAACTCTCAAAAAAACCGGCTACAAAATAGGCGTGCCACCACCCACAATTTTTATCATAATGCTTTACTATAAGTCGGCTTTACTTTTACGAAAACTAATTGTGTGCGAAGTTTCATAAGAATTGGGTAAGTAGAAGTAGTTTAAATCAGAATTAACTTTTCATGGGAGTGGCACTGCCCTCTTTTCTAACCATAATGTTGTATTGTAACGATAACTAAATGTATATGCAAAGTTTCGTAAGAATCGGTTTAGCCGAAGTTGTTAAAAAAGAATATTTACTTTGCATGGGCGTGGCACTGCCAACTTTTTAAATCATGATGTAGTATTCAAACAGAAGCTTAATGTGTGTGCAAAGTTTCATAGGAATCGGTTGAGTAGAAGTAATTAAAAAGGCATGTGTATTTACTTCGTATGATCGTGACCCCGCCCACTTTTCAATGGGACCATTCTGGAAGTACATCCTTTTAAATAAAGAAAAAATCCGAAATCGGTTTATAAATGGCGGAGTTTTGAGGGAACATCCATAAAAAACGTGACGAATTTATTTGAGAATCTTTCTCCTTTTTTTGAAGTCTGTTAAAATATGATCATATACTACGAAAAAATACAAAATTTTGGTTAGTCAGTTAATCGAATGAAATTAACCGATTTAATCGTTAATCGAAAAATACCCTATTTCAATTAATCGCACAGTTAATCGGGTAGTAATTTTCGGTTAAATGATTAACCTTTAACCGATTGAACCCTATTACGCAAGTAATTTACTTATATCCCAGAAAACACAGAAATACACCATGTGTATTGCCAAACGTATTGCCTGGATGAAAAATATTATTGCGGCAATAATCGATTTCGTATTGCGGAAGATACTTCCTTCGGGAAGAAACGTGTCTCGATGGCAATACCTTTTCGTAATACGAAAGCGATACTTCTAGATGATAAACTAGCAATATCGCCAGATAACCACTTATAAGAAAATAGGAAGATATCGCCAAAAAGGCATTGGGAAGATAAAAAGAAGATTTCGCATTTTTAAAATTAGTGTTCGTAGAGATGACGCCCTTTTTTAATTGCTTAATTTTAGTTTCTTCTGTTTGAAAGGTGACTTCATCTAAAATCTTCTAATCTATTTTTCGGTCCATCCATTTTGAAGTTATTATTTATCATCCATTTACTTCGGGAGTTTTTAATATTTTTTATTTAATGTTATTATATATTTTTTTTTTAAATAAAATTTATTAATTTAAATATTTTTTCTGTCTATATTTTTTCATGACAATTTAGGGATATTGCTAAACTATTGCCTTAGGGGATATCTTCCAATTGTATGCAGGGTATCTAGAAGAACAAATTGACATTTCAAAATAAATTCTTTTTTTGTTATATTAGAAATATATGTTTTACATAAAAATTTAAAACAATTTTTCACCTGATTAGAGTACATATTAAAGCAGAAATCATTATTTAGTTTGGGTAACGGAGAATTTTGCATATTTGGAGCCATTCATAATAGTTGATAATATCAAGTAAGTTGAATTTTTTACTGGTAACAAAATGTTTTAACTATCATAGGGTTTGCAGATCTATTATAATCGTAATAGCGATTAATTGCACCGTTTGATCGTAGTAGAGCCCTTTAATCGCTCGATTAGGATCAAAAATGTGACCCTTTTGAGCGAAGAATTTAAGTAAAACGTCTTCGAAATGAACTTTTTCTTACCTGAGATTAATTACTGTTTGAATTTGCATAAAATAATAATCCGACATTTTTACGTGAAGATTTCTGTAACACTCCGACCAGGCGTGCAATTTTTATTTCTGAACATAAGCAATAACGTCGGCAGAATGACGTCACAAAAATGTCTGTGTTCAAACTTCTGTTAAGGGGTGGGTAATGTTCGGCGTAGTGATGTTTGGACACAATTTTTATATATTCGTGTAGTAAACTTCCACGGCATTTTATAAATATTCCATATATTTTACTTTATTACTTTTGTATTTATAAAACTTTTATGAATATGACCATAAATAATGTGCAAATAATTAAAAAAAAACGATTTAAATATTTTTATAATTTACTTTTTTTCTTTTTCTCTTTTTTCATAAAAACAAACAAAGTATACAGAAGCCAAATACATACATACTTAATTTGACAGCTTGTGTCCTAACATAATCACCCGGATTATGTATGTCGAAGTCGAATTTGTGACTACGACAAATGGTCATAGAATACAATTCAAACTTTAATTTATTATATTACAATTTGTCGTAGTCACAAAATCAACTTCGACATATATCGGTTAAACAAATTCAAAGGCTCTAAAATATGTGTGCTTCGAAATAGTCACGTGTGAGAAGGCGTGAGCGTGAGTGATGAAAAAATTTTCTTCGTGGGACTGTGATGAAAAATTTTAAGGACCTTAAGGCTGAACCCACACCGAATAAGACAAAACTTTTTTTGTGACTTATACGACAACAGAACATTAGTTCTTATGAGACGTCACACCAAATTTTTTTTATGTGCGTTATAATCATACGAGTGTGTTTGACGTATAAGACAAAAACGTTTTGTCGTATTTGGTGTATTTTCAGGCTAAGAGGGAGGCTTCCAAAGGTCGAATCAAAAAAATATTTAAATCGGTCCTGCCGTTTGGCTGTAATTAATTATGGCCACAAAAAGATGTAAAATTTCCCATAGTACATTGTAGGGTTGGGCAAGCAAAAGAAAAATATATCGATCGGCATTAGTTTCTTTTTTGTTCCCAGGAGAGCGGGAAATAAGAAAGAAATTCCCAGTATCTCAGGAATTCCCGGGAATTGAAGAATGTAATAAAATATTTCCCTAAGATTTTAATTTCCGGAATTTATTAATTTTTATATAAGCACAATGAATCATTAACTCATTCTTTATTTTAAACTGAGCTTTAAAAGTATTTCACAAACAAAACAGTTTCTAAACAAATAAGATAAAAAACCCAAGAAACTTAACAAATCACAAAAACAAAAAGATTCAAAGTAAACTAGGTAAAAAGAACAATATAAAGAGATCAAAATTATTAGTAAAATCACCGATGAAATGAAATCAAAGTAGTTTTATTTTTAATCATTCATCAATGCTTTTAACAAAATTCTCTGCCCTTAGAACATTTGTACTTTTATAGCTTTTTAAAACAAGCAATCTATTAATTGTTTCATCTCACAATTGGTTTATTATTCAAGTAACACAATTTGCAGTTGTTGAGAAAAGCTTTTCGCCCTCTACAGAAGTTATCCGAATAGTTAAGAGGACGTTGTTTAAATTATCAATATTTTTTGTCCTTTTCCGCTGTCTTCAAAAATTGCAGCAGCGCTTAAAGTTTCCTCGGAAGTATTTTCTTTCATCACCGTCATCTGAATTAATCACTCCTATCGTGAAAAATCGAAAAATTCCCCTTATCATGAATGATTTTTAACACGTGGATTTTTTCCCTTTTCCCCTGTTTTTGCTCACTTTATTTCAGCAGGCGAAATATATAAATACATCTTGTAATTGCTATTTTATCCTTCCAATTAATTATTAAAGCTTGTAAATATTTATTTTTAGGACAAATTCAGTAAATAGTGTTCATTTATCTTAGTACTAACACATTTATCTTAACACTACCACCATACACTACCACCTACCCGGCATACATGAACTAAGTTTCGCGATGATGGGATATCAAATGAGTTTCCGCGTCTGTAGAGAATCATTCATCGCGTCCAAAATATATTAAAACCCAGTTTTACTTACTCTTGAGATATTTTATTTTAACACCAAAAGACTATTTGATTGGATTAATGCTGCCTGCAATGTCTCGGGTACAATTAAATTTTGCTTAGATTCCTTGGAATAAAAAGATAATTCCAATTCTTAGCACTGCATTTTTTTTATTTTTTTAACAAAAATTTCTTTGATTTTTAATTTATTTTATTAACCTTCTTAACATAAATTTCACTTGTTATTCGCGATAAGGTTGAATATCTATTTCCCCATTTCCTTCGTCATTAAATGCATAACAAAAAAAAACGTACATAAAGATTCTTCGAATTCAAAGAATAGTGACACAAATTAATAATTTTGTGCAGTTAAATCAAAAGTGCGCTTAAAAAGGCACTTAAATCGAAACTAATGTACACTTTGCGGCTTCGTTGGTTTATTTTCCCTTACATAGATATTAGTTCATGATGAAAGATAACAATTTAAAGATAAAAAAAGATTTTTGCGTGTATATAAATATATTTTTAATTCCGGGAATTCCCGGATAAAATACCCGGGAAAGCGGGAAACAAATATAAGCGATTTTCCCGGAGATTCCCGGGAAAAACCCTAATCGGCAACGATATATCGAATAAAAATATCGATATTTCGATATACATACATCAGAGCTGTGAAAGATAGCAATAAATTTAATTGCAATCACATGATTTCATGTTAATGATTTCAGGTTTTTGATTGCAATCAAAATCGTAAAATTTGTTTCATGATTTCAATTTGAAATCATGAAATCAATTCAATAAAAATGATTGCAATCAATTTTTTGAAATTAATTTCTATATCAATTGATTGCAATCAAAATGAAGTCAGAATTAAAATTTTTGTTCAGTTATTGCTTTTTATTATTTAGTAGATAATATTTACTTACGGCCCTTTTCACAACGTACGATTAAAAGAAAAGTGAACTTTAATGGCAAGTTTTGTATGCCGAACTTCCCGTTAAAGTCCACTAAAATCTGGTGGTTTCCACCGAAAAATTTGGAGGTTTACACCAGATTCTAGTGCAAGCCGCTAGATTCCAAGTGTTATTTTATTTTGTTGGACTTACACTAAGTATTGATTTCAGGAAAATTGATTGAAATCACATGATTTCAACAAAATTTTATTGCAATCAATGATTAAAAAAAATGATTTCAAAATGATTGCAATCACAAAAGGTTGCAATCTTGACATGATTTCATTTTGAAATCTGAAAGCATTTTGAAATCAAAGATTGAATTCAATTTGGTTGAAACCATTTTGATTGCAATCAAAATTGATTGCAATTTTTTTACAGCTCTGACATACATCTATATATTTGTTCAATCCAATTTATTCGACCTTTTTATTTGATTATAATAATATTTTTCGAGCTTGAGTTTCAGATATTTTTAATAAACAAGCATGACTATTCATACATAGTCCCAAATTTTTTTAAAAATAAAACACGGGAAGGACTTTTCTTATAAATAATTAAGCTAAAAAGAGTTAATTTCCAACATCCTTACCGTTTCACCAATATTTTTTTTGTAAAGAGAAGAATTGATTATTAGGCTAAGCTTGGTAACGTTATATTCAGAAATAAATTGGGAATGATTAATATTCCAAGGAACAAGGGAAAAATTAACATCAATTTAATATTTCAACGTTCACAGCAGAACAGAGTAACGCGCTACTTTCGGAAGCCGCTACACTTCCATCGTCAGTACTCACCACTTGTTAGGCTGATGTGAGAGTGCGCGCTACAAGCGAAGCTAAAATACAAGCGATATAGTTCTTGCTATACAAATGCTACATGATGTCAGAGTGGATGCTAGATTGAGTTTAGAGTACATAATTTGTTGAGTGTTGTGTTTTTCTTCCGACGGGGTTTTTTTGAATTTGGAACGATTTTCCGTCATCCCACGTCAAATTTGGTTTGTAAACAGACCGGTTTCGGCTATGTGCCATCTTCAGTGTTCTATTGAATACTCAATAGAACATTCAATAGAACACTGAAGATGGCACATAGCCGAAACCGGTCTGTTTACAAACCAAATTTGACGTGGGATGACGGAAAATCGTTCCAAATACATAATTTGTGTTACTTTTAGTATGTATATGCATTTCTTTGTTTAAAAAAATTAGTTTAAAATTGCATAAAAATTTAAATACAGCTAATAATAACAAAAAGCTAGTTAAATTAATAATAATAAAAAGCAAGTTAAAAAAAGACATAAAATATTTCTTGAAAACTCTTAAGAAATAAACGAACAAAATACAGACGAAGCGATAACAAGCTACAAACCATTAAACAACCTGCTTTATAGCCTGTACACGCTTCTCGCTTCGCTTTCACTCTGGCATCTTTTGAGCGATCACATAAGAATACATATGCAGTGGTTTATAGCGAGTTGTAGCGTAATATTATAACATCGCTTATAGCGCGCACTCTGACATCAGCCTTAGGTGGCTCTGTTGAATGTGATTTCAATTCTTATATACTCGTATACAACTTTTTCGCGAAAATTGAATACGGGAATTAAATTCACTTTCAAGATACACGTGAGCACTGACGATGGAAGTGTAGCGGCTTCCGAAAGTGGCGCGTTACTCTGTTCTGCTGTGAACGTTGAAAAATCAAGTTGATGTTAATTTTTTCCTTGTTCCTTGGAATATTAATCATGCCCAATTCTTTCTGAATATAACGTTACGAACCTTAGCCTAATAATCAATTTGGACTCACTAAGTAAGTTACAGTTGAAAATAACAGATTTATGGCCAGTTAATTCGAGATACGCCTTTTTTATATTAAGACATCCATTTATAGCAACATCTCGCGGCTGAATTAAAAGTTGCGCAAAAAAAATTGCCCTGTGTGAACTCCGTCAAAGTAGATTGTTGCCACAGTTTGCTTACTTCATTCCATGTCACATATTTGATATTGTTATAGACAATACCTAAAGCAAAATTCTATTTGAAAACAGAATAGCCGTATAAAATAGAACTTATGAGTAAAGATTGATGTCAAATAAGCATTGGGAATTCAATAAAAAGTTGATAATAACAAAATTCTGCATTCAGTATTCCAGGGATACAAGTGCAATATCCTGATATGCACAATTATATCCAATATATTTGTGCAAATTGGTAAATTTTAAAACAAAATATTGTTGCCAATAGTTTTGGATACATCTTTTTAAGACAAAAACGTTTAATTAATTTTTATTGCAAAGCCAAAATAAAACTTTATATAACTAAATGTACACAAATTCTTGACAAACAAGCTCCAATTTAGCGCTTTATTTAAAAAAGCGCTAAAATTTTCATTATAGCAACGCTTTCATAATAATTATTATAACATTGCGATAACGGTAATTTGAAGTCTACACATTTTCGTCATTCATTCATATATATATTTTTACATTTACAAATATTTTGGAGCTATTCAGAAGTTAGCGGCAAAAATAATAAAATAAAATTTCAAAAATTAAACTTTTTATTTTCAAAAATTTATAAAGAAATGAAAACTGAAAAAATTTCACATTTTCATCATTAGTCTAAGAGCTAGGCGTAGTAAAAATAAAATAAGACATATATAATAAAAACCGATGGGCAATTGTGGACTTTATTCACAATTAAGTAAAGGAACTCAATAGATAAAAATCACAATTTCCACACAACAGTAAAATTTTAATTTGTGTGTATGTGTATTATATGAAAACAAAACACTGAAGATGAAGAGTTTGAATTTTTTTTAGTTTTTGTAAACAAAAAAGGTTTGATATTGCAAAAAAAAAAAGTTTTGAATAACTCCGAAACGTTTGGAAATATAAAAAAATAAATATGGATAGCTTAAAGGTAGTTTTATTCCACATCCTTTATCACGAAGTTAGGGTGAAATATAGTGATGTACATAGTGGACATATTAGTCATGTCAATTGAGTTTAGCACATTAAACTTTGTATATTCCATATATTTTTATTTAAAGGTGAAGTTTAAGAGGATATATTTTAAATTATAGAAGCCTATTTTAAAGTTTTTGGTGCATATTTAATGCGCATAAAACAAGTTTTTAAGGGCGTATTTCCGGTTTCCCTGCTAATGAGCATTTAATCCATATACAGGAGTGAATACAAACGGTGGAGGAGGGGGGGCGGGATGTGTCCCCCTAAATGAGTAAAATATACCCATTTCTAGTGCGTTTCCTAAAAAAAAAGTTTTGCAAAATAGTATGTTTCAGTTAGAAGTTATAGTAGTATATTTGCTAGATACTACTATTAAGTAAAGATTTTGCTCGGTTCAAACGAATGGGAACTGAAAAAATATTTTTAATATTATAATTCACACAATCGTGAAATTATCTAAAATGATTGAATACTTTTTTGACACATTTTGTACAACTGGTAACACTGTCGTTCAGTTTCAGCTCGGTTTTAGCCAAATTACTGTTTGATTGCTCAACTTTTACTTTAGTTGCTTGTGAAACGTCGGTTGTATCGGTTTTGTTTTATTGTCTGCCTAAAGTGAATTCAGAAAAAAATATACTTAAAAGGAATTTATTGGAATTTCTTGTGTTGAGTAGAATAAACGTTGAAGGTGTGTGTTTGTGTGTGTCATTATTGTGTGTAATACCAAGAAATATACTGAGTATATGGATTGATTTTTCTCAAAAAGATATTAATGTTTACGCATCTAAGAAATTTATTTGTACATACTAATTTCATGAATTTGGCTTTATTTGATTTTTCCAAATTGTTTGTTAATTTGTTTTTGAAAGAAACTCTAAAACGTCTTCTTTCCTGTTAGGAAAATAAGTGCTATAAATCAATTGCATAATTTCTTTCCATAAAAACTATTTGCATTTTTAGAGCCAATAAAATTGTTGATTGTACTAAATATAGTAATTATTATTTTTTAATATATTAATATTTTATAATAATATAATAGGAAATATTAAATTAGAGCACTTGTTTAAGTGACATAATGGTTCGTTGTACGAATTGCATAAAAACTATACAAAAGTCCTTGAATAATTTTCTTTTTCTCATAAAACGGAAAAAAATATTATTAAAGTGTTGTATTTTACATAAAATTTTTTATTCTAAATCTAGTTCATTTAAAATTGAATTTTTTTTTAATAATAATTATTTGACATGCGATATTGCTAACGAACGCAATGACTCAAAATGATGTCAGATTTTCTGATTAGTCGCTAGGATGGGGCAGTTTACATTAAAGAATCCTTAAGAATGACAAATGCAAAGTTTACGATAAACAACCATTTAAGGGAAAATCAATTTTTTGCATTCTAAAGTTTAGCTGTAACGACAAGGGAGGGTTTTAAATTACATACTGCATACATATGTATGTATGTACATATAAACATACATACATCTGTAGTTATGTATGAATGTATAAATTCATGAATAATTTGAAAAATGTATGTATAGAAATACATACTATCTAGATATTGCTTTCATCGTCATTGTATTCATCGTCGTTGTCGTCAGTGTCGCTGGCGACCAGAAAACAGAAATATTTAATGAGAACAACAGTTTTGCAGTCAATAAAACATTTCCATATACTGCTTATATAACAACCACTTTAGTTTGGTTCGCTACTGAATTTTATATCTTCAATAATATATTCGCCACAGAATATTTATTTTTTAAATAAAGATTTGAATCTTTTGTGTTTCTTTTATAGATTTTGAATCTCTCCCCCATGCAATTTGGGATTGCACAATCAAATTTCAGTTCAATTGAAGTTTTTCATAACATCGTTACGAAAATAACAAGAACAAGTAAAGAAAAAGAACTATAAAAAAAGAAAAGCAATAGCAACGTAACATAATAGCAGAATATTAAATTATAAAATAAAAAAATTAAGGAATTAAAAGATATATTTAGAATAATACGAATGTATGGACACATGCTTGTATAACTAAAGATCCAAACCCAAACCAAATATCAACAAAACATACGAGTAAAACCATATAAACTCGAACTGTGCAACGTATTTGTGTCGCTGCTATTGTTAATAATTCGTGCAGCAGAAATGAATATTTGCAGTCGTAAAAGTGGAGGTGGCAGTGGCGGCGGATATTGTTTTCAAACTTTTTTTACTCTTTTCCTAATATTACTGCCACATCTTGCAACATCAACCGTTTTAGATAAACTGCGTGATGATCCGGACTTATCACAGGTAAGATATAAAATATATAATTCAAAATTTTTATTACGATTATAATACTCAACACAATTAGAAATCATAGTTGACCAACTCGATATTCAGTATTTATTTGTGTTTTCTTTTTTTTAAATAAAAACGTACGTACATATATGTGATATATACTTTAGATTTTTTATACATTCTTCTTTTTTATCTCCTTCTGTACATCTTCACTAAATTAAGGTAACGAAATTTATGTACGTGTATGCTTCCAATAGGGTAATTAATAATACGAAAGGATCTTTTATGTGAATAGCTTATCAACAATTAATTTTGAAAGTGGCATAAGCCACTTCATCCAAAATATCACATCAGTCATTTAAATTATTCAATATTAAAGTTATCTTTTCGTTTTAAGGTAAATTCTTTATATTTCTACAAAAGGCAATGAATTTAACACGTGGTTGTTATAGGATGGAAGTGATCCAAAGAGCTGAACGGTATGTGATTAAAAATTTGTCTAGAACAAAGTTAACGACGAACAATAATTTTAGGATATTAAATTCATTACTTGTACTTCTTCGTACACAATGAAAATGCTGTACCTTTGCAACTAACTACTTCCAATTTTTTTTGCTGAGAAATATATTACGAGCATATAAAATACTCATAAATTTAACTCGGAATTGGGAATATTATTTTTATCGAACATTATTTGACTTCAATATTTCGAGTAATCGAGCAAACATTATTCGAGCGAATACCCTAAAAATTATCTAATAAGATTCTAAAGTCATCGATCAGTTGATCGTTTCATTATAATAATAAAAATACACAATACAAATTTCAAGTTAAACAAAAATAATGTACATGGCTGATTCTCATTTTAAACGTACACTTTGTGTTTTTTTTTTGTTTACCAATGTAACGCAAAGCGCCCTAACTAACAAAAACTTGAAATCGACTTTTTTATAAATTAAGATGTATTTCATCACAATAAATAAAAAAAAAATTAGAGTTCCCGGAACTAAAATGGCGATTTTATTGAGAAAATAGAACACCAAAAAGAGCTGATTAATTACATTATTTTTTATTCCCCATTTAATTTTCATTTTTATTTTTTTTCCTATAGTAGCCATAGCTGTACACATCCTGCGAATTTCGAGAGTATGTATAGCTATTAGGTTCACAAGATACAGCCAAATGTCAAAATTACACTACTTGCTTTAGGAAATCCTTCTAATATTAGGTTTTATTTAATTTCTGGTATTTGTTATTACAGCGGTCATAGTGAAACATACCATGTGAAAGTTTTAAGTGCCTGCCTAATATGATTTGCAAGATAGAGACTGATGTCAAAATTACACTACATTCTTTACGACACCCTTTAATTTTCAACTTTCTTTTATTTTTTGTATTTGCTATTAAAGCGGCCATAGTAATCCGTGTAAAAATTTCAAGTGTCTACTCTTACGGTTCGCAAGATAGAGCGGTGTGAAAAAAATTCATTTTTACTATTAAAACATTATCGCCCCCGTTGGCGTTGTCGTTTTAATTGTGGTTCCCATATCGTTGTCGTTTTTATCGGCGTTTCGTTCTTAAATTGGTACTCTTGAAATATATTGAAACGATGAGTAGAAGTTATCGAAAAAACAAGCACAAATTAATGAAGTGTGGTGATAGCACAGCAATATTTTACGTTCCTATTTTTGACATTATTGGAATTATTTGAATTTTGTTGTTGTTTTAAACGTATTTTTGCGGTTTTATTCCAGTGTAGCCCCTTATAAGTAGAATATTAATTTTGGGCACTGAATTTAAAAAATTAAACTAAAGTTTCTAAAATGCAAGAAAACCAAAAAACTTTGGAAAAATTTAGCGAAAATAGCGGAAATTAACAAAAAATTTCAACATTTTAAACAAGCCATAATTTAGATTAAAAATCGGTAAAACTGTAAGGAATGGTAAAAATTCTGTAAAAATCGCGAAAATGGGGAAAAACTTCCCAACTTGTCCAATATTGTTTAAAAGTTTCGAAACTGTAAAACAGATGAAAACTAAAGAAACGCTCTTATGGCGAACATTGCGAAAATTTGCCAGAAGTTGCAAAATCGCAAACAAGCCCTATAATTGATCAAAAGTCGTTAAAAATGTTAAAAATAAAAAAGCTCGGAAATAACGCGAAAAAATCGCAAGTTCGCGAAAAATTGCTAAAAGTATTGAAGAAATCACTAACAATGTAAAGAATAACAAAATATCTGAAAATTAGACAGATAACAAAAATGGCTAAAATTAGATCAAAATTGTTATCATCGCCGAAATGGCATGTCTAGTAAATATTTTTGTTTCATTTTGATGGCTTTATAAAACCGCATCACTACAACGGACTTTTTTCTTTACTTTATTACAGTCGTTTCAACTTCGTAGCCCTCAATAAGAACGGCAGAGAACAAATGTTTCTTAGTCGTTACTATCTTCATTCCAAAATAGAGAATACCGGAAAGTCGCCAGAAAAATTTTCAAACCTCGGGTCGAATCGTCGCTTTCGATATCGAGCTGATTCGATCAATTTTTCTTAGTTTGAGATTATGGCATTCGCTATCGAACAATGTAAACACATTCGCTATCGAACAATGTAAACACATTGTTCGATATCGAATGTCATAATCTCAAACTAAGAAAACTCGATCGAATCAGTTCGATATCGAAAGCGACGATTCGGCCCCTGAATTTCAGTTTGTTTTTTCACATATTTCTTATGGCAGCCTGAAATTCAGGCAGAACTGTGTACTAGGCTTAAAACAAAAATTAATGTTCAGACAATTGTTTTCTCGCCATACGTCTATACCTGATATATTTTTTATCATGACAAAAGTCAAACTTTATATTGAAAAATAATTTGTTTTATGTTAGCTGTTTTTCATACATGGAATTTGACATTTGTCATGATAAAAATATATCATGTATAGACGTGTGGTCAAGGAATTTTTTATATGTATTTTGTATTTTTGTCGTCTTGCAAATAATTTTTCATATTTTCTACGTTGTAATTTATAAAAATAAGTGAATTAGCGTGAATAAAAACAAATTTGTCTACACAACTATTATTTCGTGTAGACTAGAAATAAAAAAATTCAAACCTGAAATTCAGGCGGAACTGCATACTAGGCTTAAGATCCAGAAATTGTTGGTAATATTGTCAAATCATCAGCAAGAATTTAGAGGTTATTCCAAGGAGAAGGCATACTAAAGGCGTTTTCTTTTCTACGAAATGGGTAAAATTTTTTTACTTTTTATCAAAAAAATCTCAATTTAGGATTCCTTTAAAGCAAACATTTTACTTCGTAAGGGATGATATAATAAATTCTAATAAATTTACTTCCTCGAAAAATGATTATGTTGCAAATTTTCAATAAAAAGTGCAAACAATGCAACATTTTTTTTTTGTAGAAAAGAAAACGCCATAAGAAGCGCAATTACTGAATTTAACGTTCTAAAATTTTTGTTTGTCAGCAGCACTTCCGCTCTCAGACAACCTAATGTTAAACTCATTGATGTTTCACCGGAAACACATAGAACTACTTTAAGCTCATTTCATCAATGATTGCAAAAATGATTTGAAAGCTCTTTTTTTTGCTGGGTTATTGCAATATCATGCTAATTAAAGATGTGTACACTCTGGAGGACGGGCGTTGTGAAAGCTTATTTTTTTTACTCTTCTACCATTGTTTATATAATATTCAAAATTATTTATAAAATATTCAAAATACATTATAGGGCTGGCGTTGGCTGAAGTAGTTAGCGCGCTGACTACGAAGCCTTGATGCCGGGAGTTTGATCCCCCTGTCAGGCAAGTCACCAACATCATACATTTTTGTGATGTGGATTAGTGTAGTATTGTGTCAGTTATTGCATTGTTTAAGTGATGAAGGCATAGCACTGGTAACTAAGCAGTACTGGCAGCGACTGATACTGTTCTGTGCTAATGTACATCACAGCGCCCCCATTCGTCGGGAATGTTAGCGAAATCGTCGGCGAAGTAAAACATATAATAAAATGGCTACAAATAAAGCTTAAAAAAGTTAATGCATTTTCTTAAAAGAATTTTTAAAATAATTAAGCTTTCTATCTATCTCATTTCACCATCTGTTCTCTCTACTCTATCCCTTTCCCAAGAACGTAACGCATTAAATAATTAACTGGTAGGCCTTAAGTGCCTGAGTGCGTTACTTCTCTTTAAAAAAAATTGGACAGACGGTGTTAAAAAAGGTATAGTTTTGTAATTCCATATTTTCTCTCAGGACATCTAAAAAAAATTTAGAGCATACGAAAGATCTATGGAAGCCGCACCCAATCGCGCAGTGCCGTCAATATTGTGATATGACCTAAAAAGTTTTAAGTTTTCCGGAATATCATATATCTAGACGCGACTTCAAGGAGCCTTTCAAAGGATAATCGCTTCATTTTAAATTAGTTTTTACTACGTCGCCATTGAAAGGATGGATAAAATTTTATCACAAGAAAGTGTCCCGCACCCAAACTGAGTATATTGTTACCGAAAAGGTTTCAAGGTCCCAAATTTTGGACACAAATTCTCAATACTGGAACCCCTGCTTATTTATATACATATAAGGTTCCAAACAAACAACTTTTAATTTATATACTTGTACGGAATTGAAACTTAATATTTATGTTGTTTTGCAAAATATTCTTAATTTAATGTTCAGAACTTTTTTAAAGTTTGATAAACAGAAAAACATTTTCTTTAAATTTTAAGTCATAAATATATGAAGGTCATTTAATGTGCAGATTCAAAAACAAACCTTTTAGATGACATTTTGAATTATAGATACTGTGTATCTATATATCTTGTGTTGAAAAAACCAATATAAATATACCCAGCAAACATTTTTTAACTGATTTCAGTCCAATGTCGGTCAGAGAGTCTGCACAAGATGCCGAAGTCGGTACGACAACGTGCCGAAAATCATATGAGCGGTTGACAAGAAAGCGTACCTCTTTGTCTGGGGACATTCCAAGAAATATGCAGAAATGTTCAAGAGAATTCTGTACGAATTCTGAAGAGTTTTCCAGAGAGATTCTAAATGAATTTTCGAGATTAGAGATTAAATTTGAGTTAACTTTTGCTAATTTTTTTTTGCTAGTTTTGGATTAAACCACCAACAATGGCGTTTAAACTAGCAAAATTAAAAAAAAATCGACTCAAAGAGTAAATATAGATGTTAAATTAAATTTGATCTCTAATCTCGTACTCAAAATCCACTCTAAAAGTTTCAAATCATAGGTTAGAAAATGTACAGACTATTCTGTTAACTCTGATATTAATCGGATAATATTTCATAAAATGTGGGGAAACATCGTGTAGAAGCTATTCTATCAAATGTCAGGGAGTTTCAGAAAAATCGGTTGATTGTCTGCTATAGTCTCAGACGTCAGCCAAAAATGTTTCCCGGGTATGTACGTATGTATACATATGTATATACATATTATTTATGTATGAATGTATGGATGGATTTAGTTTGAAAATATGTTGCTGACTGTTACTAAGGAACAAGTGAATGTGTGCATCCTTTTTTCCGCATCAAAACTTATTAACTGTAATAATAACTCAAGAACAGGTAAACAAATAACAAGGTCAAGGATCTTTAGCATGTTTGCAGTGTATGTTGGGATTTTTTTTGTTATGATACAAAGTCAGTAAAATATAGTAAGCAGAAGAAGTGTCAGATGCGTAGACAAATTTGTAGTGTTCGACCGAACGTTCGGGTCTGTGTCGGAGTTTGGCAAAATGCTGTGTTCGGTTGATGCTCGGCGTTCGGTAAAATTTTCACCGAACACCGAACTTTGTATAATTTTTTTATATACATGTTTATAATTAGCAAACATACACAAAAATGCAGTCCTATAAAATATTATCGAAAAAAGCAACATACTACGAAATTGTTCATTTTGTATTTATTAAATATATGAGTTATAATTAAAAAAAAGTTAAGTTGAAATTCTTCTCTTCAATAAAAAAAGTTCGGTTTCGCGTTCGGGTTCGGCTTCGGTTCTAAAAATCAACCGAAGTTCGGGTTCGGTCTGAAAAAAGTGCGTTCGGTCGGACACTACAAATTAGTGCTGCAATTTTCGTTTTTTTGGCTAAATTTTGGTGTTTACTAGCTTCACGTAGGCAGAAAATTTTCCAAATATGCTTAAAAACGGAAATTTACTGAGTTTTCAAAATTAATCTGTTTTTCGTGCTTTGTTTGTTATACTATCTTTTAAAACTGTCTCTAAAATTGAAACTTTATTACTATTGAGAGTGGGTGTTTTTTATTGAGGTATAGAACTTTAAGTTGGCATCACTTTTTTAACTGGCGGCCATTTTGTCAGCTGTCAAGTGATTATTATTTAGTTTGGTTTGCCATTTCACCATGAACAGGTTGACAAAAGAACAACGCTTGCAAATCGTGCAAATTTATTTCGAAAATAACGGTTCAGTTCGCGAAGTTTACCGCAAGCTCCGTCCATTTTATGGTCGACATAATCGTCCATCAGAGCAATTAATTCGGTTAACCATGGATCGTTTTCGCACTACGTTTACTCTATGTGATAATACGCATCCGCAGAGACGTCGAACAGTGCGCACCGAAGAAACAATTGCCGCTGTAGAGCAAAGTGTTGAAGAGGACCCGAATGAATCGATTCGCCACCGTGCACAGCAATTGGAGCTTTGTCCATCAACTTTATGGAAGATTTTGCGCAAAGAATTGGATGGCATGAATGTGGATGAGTTGTGGTTCCAACAAGACGGCGCTACATGCCACACAGCGCACGTCACAATCGATTTATTGAAGGAAACATTCGATGAGCGCATAATTTCGCGGAATGGACCTGTCAATTGGCCACCAAGATCGTGTGATTTGACACCATTGGATTATTTTCTTTGGGGATATGTGAAGTCGCTCGTCTACGCCAACAAACCAGAAACGTTAGGGGACTTGGAAGCCAACATTCGTGGCGTTATTGCCAACATACGGCCCCATATGCATACATACATACATACATACATACATACATACATACATACATACATACATACATACATACATACATACATACATACATACATACATACATACATACATACATACATACATACATACATACATACATACATACATACATACATACATACATACATACATACATACATACATACATACATACATACATACATACATACATACATACATACATACATACATACATACATACATACATACATACATACATACATACATACATACATACATACATACATACATACATACATACATACATACATACATACATACATACATACATACATACATACATACATACATACATACATACATACATACATACATACATACATACATACATACATACATACATACATACATACATACATACATACATACATACATACATACATACATACATACATACATACATACATACATACATACATACATACATACATACATACATACATACATACATACATACATACATACATACATACATACATACATACATACATACATACATACATACATACATACATACATACATACATACATACATACATACATACATACATACATACATACATACATACATACATACATACATACGTACATACATCCATACATACATACATTCTTAGCGGTAAAACTTACGTGGCATTCACTAAACAGGCCTTCCAAGACCTGAATTTAAGATCCAAAAGTAATTCTTTTCTGCCTTCTAAGGCAGGCCTTCTAGAAGGCCTCTACACTGGTTTCTTTTGGAAGGAGTATTCTATTTTTAGAGTTTTCGTTTTGTTTAATAAAAAATGTTCTTTAGAAATAACAGACATTCTCGTATTCTTTTTTCGCAAATAATTTGTATATAAGACTGAAATTTACGTACAAGAGGCATCATACATGTTGATATTATTATGTCGTTTATGTTATAGCTACTACATCATGCTCAATTCGTTCCAAATAAATACATGAAATTTAGCCTCCCTCATATGTTTAAAAAATTATATTGAAAGAAAAGGAGTTCGAAATAAATAAAAACATCACGATAATCAAAAATATAGAAGCCGTTATAAAAATACCCAGATTAAAAAATGTACTTCCATTTCATTTTTAACAGACGTTTCCAGACTAGGCCTTCTATCAGGCCTGCCGAGTAATGGGTCGAGGAAGGCCTTGGTCTGCAATGACATCGCGTGTAAAAAAGGAATGAATATGTAATAGGAGTGGAAGTACTACAGACTGCTAAATAAGGCCTTATAGAAGGCCTCTTTACTCCTTCCATTTACCGCTGGGTACATACATACATACATACATACATACATACATACATACATACATACATACATACATACATACATACATACATAAATAATTTTTCATAAAAAAAAATATTTTTAAATATTTCACACTCAAAAGAAAAATCAAGTAGTCCGAACTTAAAACAAGCCAGCAGTGCAGTAGTTAGGTAATTTTTTATCCCAACTATAAAACGCGTGATTCACGAACTTATTCGTAGGGCATAAGATCCTTATCTTTTAACATTATTATGCCTGGCCGAGCTTGATTGTAAACAAAAAGTAGTCTTGGTTCATGAAAGGTAGTGATTACTTAAAAGACTTTTTTGGACTTACCGGACAAAAAAATCACTGCAATTTCTGCACCGATTTTTAACTTTTAAACGGTGTCGAATATATATGTTTATATATAAAATATATTACTTTGCAAATATTTCGTGGAAATAATACACATGTTTACAAATTTCGAAAAACTTTTTCGTTCGCTAGAAATAAAAATGTTTCTTTAGTTATTTGGAACGCTGAACGCGAATCTGCAGTCCATTTTTTTCCGTCAGCTCTAGATTTCGCGATATAGCGTTATGTAAAAAATAAAAGCACTTTCACCACATATAGTTGCATAACTGGAGAAGAGATTTTTCTATTCAAAAACCGAAATTCGACAACAAAATAATCTTGATGCCGTGCAAAGTTAGTTTCCAAATCTGATCAGTACTTTCAGAGATATCATAAAAGTTTAACACAAAAAAATAAAAATTTTATAAAAAATTTAAAATTTTTTGTTTTTAAGAGTGTATAAAAATAAAAATACAACGAGTTTATTTTTGATTTAGTAGCTTGTAGCTAAATATCTTCCAAAAGAATTGAGAAATTTTTTTATTGAAATTGGTGCATAACTTTTGATTGCATTCATAATTCAGGGAGAGAACTGAATTGATAAAAATTAAATTTTCATACAACAGCAATTTCTAACTTTGTGTTTGTGTTTGTTACTGTTGTATGGAAATTAATATTTTATCAATTCAGGTCTGTCGCTAAATTTTGAATAAAAGCAAAAGTTGTACACTAATTTCAATGAAAAAGGGCTCAATTCTTTTGGAATATATTTAGCCACATGCTACTGGACAAACAAAAAACTGGCCCGTTGTTGTATCTTTATTTTTTTTATAAAGTTTTAAAAACAAGAATGTAAAAATTTTTTATAAAAAATTATTGTTTTTGCTTAAACTTTTACGATATAGCCAAAACTACTGTGCAGATTTTGAAACGATTATTTTGTTATCGAATTTTGTATTTTTTACTTAACTTAATAGAGGATGGCCTTCTCAAGCTGATAAAAAAATAATTATATATTTAAAATCTGCATAACATATGTAGTCGGTAACGGCTAAAATTTTTCCGGAACGCCATGTACACAGCCAATGCAAAAAATTAAAAAATATATCACAAAAATTAGATAAAATTTTTCAGGTGTATTCAAAATGGAACTATTTTTGAAATACGACTTTTTATAACATCAAAGTGCGCAAAAGTGCGATCGATATTGATATGTTTGTTATGGGATATAACTCCTTAATATGTATACTACTTATATTTTTGCGATCCTTTGCGACTGGTCATAAACGTTCGAGATATCGACCATTAACCCAAAAACTACCTGTAAGCTTTGGGCTTTAACAAGTGATTTATATAATTACATCGACACACAAAACAAACAAAAAAGTGTTATGTATATTTAACCAGACCCACCATCCTACATGGGTTTCTACCAAATGAATCCGTATTTGAGGACTGATTGGCTCGAAATTTCAAGAAATTTGCCAAAACTGTAGTTATTCGGGATTTGTAGCGGTTATTCACAATTTGCACGAAATTTTTTACAGTGTACAAGCCAAACAGACTACAGAAATGTGTACAGATAGGTGGGCCTGGTCAAGTTTACAGACTACTTTTTTATTTTATGTGCCGAGGTTGTCTTTTGTTATTTAATTTAAATTATTAATGAAATTTAGTATGTTATACTATATTCACACTGCTATAGTTTAACGTGTTTCGGCAAATATTTTAAGAAACTAAACAAAGTTGTTCAGACTACAATTTTATAAACTTTCTGTTTACAGCATGACGAATTCATAAAAGGTGGTAGCAAACCGGCAACTAAAAATTTTTTTCGTGTCCTAAATATTAATAATTTTGAAAAGTTATTAATTATAATTTTACATGTGTATGTACATTTTTCCATTTGAATTGAAAACTTGAACCAAAACCGAGGTTTTTAATACTTTTAAGCCAACACAAATCATAACTTTTTGAATACGCTGCTTGTTGTTATAGAAATGCTACAACCATTTTGAATTTCGACTTTGTTTACATATTTTGCCGCCATTACAAACCGTGTTCAATAAGCACTAAAATAAAAAAATCGACTGAACATACATCAAGAAGTACTAGGAACCCTGTCTTTTATTGGTTTTTGAATGAGTTTAATTTTGAAACACGTAAATTTTTTGACAATTGAGTATATGGGAAAACATCTAAAAATTAACGTGTTTGGCTCGTAAACACCTAAAATTTCCATAAACACGGTAGTGTGAATTGCCTATAAGTTTATTATATTTATCAGATCTTAATATTCTAATGTCACGCTTTAAAATTTCTTCTTATTAAAAGTAAACAAAATCATAGAATTTTATTTCAAAATGTCTTATCGCCATATTGAATTTGTAAATTTGATAGTCCGCTTCATAATCCACGATTATGAGTCGTATTAGAGTAATTAAAAAGTAATGATTTCTTAAAAATGTATCAGTATTATAGCCGCCATATTGATTTCAACATTTCAAATTATAAATAATATTTTGTAAAATACCTCTCACGGGCTCCCATAGTTTCTTTTGTCTTTTTTAAAAAATTAAAAGGTTGATTTTTGGCCGCCATATTGCATCCGCCATCTTGAGTTTTTAAATTTAATTTTCAGATTCGTAATCCGAGACTAAAAACCTCCATATCTCTAACCTCTGTCGCTGCTAGTCTTAAAGTAATTAGGAAATAATTATGATCTCTTAAAAAAATATCAATATTATAGCCGCCATATTAGTTTCACCATTATTTTGAATTTCAAAAACTTTTTTAAATAATATCTGTCACAAATCCCCAGAGTTTCTTTTTAAAAAAATTAAAAAGAGGATATCTTAAAAATTTTCACCGTCATATTGGAGAGCCATCTTGAATTTTAAAATTAAAATTTCATATTTGAAATCAGTGATGACAAAAACCGCCTTGCAATATTTTATAAAACCACTAAATCAATATTCTATTTATGGCCAAATTTCTGGGATCCTGGCCCATCGTGCAGTGGGGTAAAACTAAACGCATCGCATGGCTGAAAGTCTTGTAACTTTCGTAAATCTCACCCTATATTGAAAGTTTTTATATGTTTTATTTTTCTTTAAGGGAACGAAGAAAAAACAGGCTTATTGCGACCTACTACTACTACCTTATATGATAATTGACTGTAAAAATTTATTTTGATATACTCGTCACAATTTTTTCGAGTTCTTAGAAAATAATTACATTTATATTTTATTATATAAGCCTATTTTACCAACAAAACTAAGAAATGTAAAAACTTTTTAAATCGGTCCTGATTTGGGAAAGTTATAAGACTTCTTTCTAAAACTTTCCACATGCGATGTTAGTTCTTATCCTGCACATCTTTGCAAACTATTTGCGAAAATAAAACTCTTCATTTAGTGACATTTTCAAATCAATCTGACCAATAGTTTAGAAGTTTTAAATTGTTTACGATTTACATAAATGTATTCCGAGTAGCTCTATAACGCACGAGGAATGTTTTGCATATACTATTTTACACTGAAACTTTGTTTTAAAGATTATAACTTTGGCAATTCCTAGCAATTTTTTTGTTTGTTTAGGGCTTGTTATAGTTGCCTTTTTGGCGAAATTAAACAATGAATTGGGTTGCAAACAAAGTATTCGAAAATAGCCAATAAGTTTGAAAAATTGGAAAAATTCTAAATTTATGTCCTTAATATGTATACTACTACTACCACGATAGATTTTTAAATGTAAAAATCGGAAAGCCTAATTAGTGGATAACATTCGAGAATTAAAAATCGGTGAAGAAATAACGTAGTAACATTTTTTTGTCTGAGAACTCAAAAAAATTTTTTTATCGATAACTTTTACTTTTGAAGGTGTATTGAAATTTTTAAAAATAGCAAACTTGTCCACTTAACTAGGCATACACAAGCCTCAATAAGTCAATTGCATTTTGGTTGCCTTATTTATAGCTATTTTTTATGCATATTTGAGTTCGACGCCATAATTCCAGTAAAACGTTTAGACTGCAGTAAATGTGAGTTGTTTCTTACGTAATTTGCCCTAAATTACCTCATATTTACTGCAGTCTAAAGTTTTACTGGAATTTGTAAATTTGTAAATTTGCAATATTAATCGATTTGCGTGAATTTTTAAATAAATATTTTTTTTAATGATTGGATGATTGATACATTATAATTTTGAAGGCCATGTTTTTGACGGCTTTACATTTTGGTCTAGTTGCGTTGCACATGTGTTAGATGTAAAGTGTTCAAAAGTGTCATTTCTGCTTATTAAACTATTATTTAACCATAAGTGCGCTTCATCAAAAAACAAAGTTCTCAATTAAAATGTTTCGCAATCAACTGTGTTTTTCAAAATCGATTTCAGCAATTTGTTCGTTTGTATAAAGTTGAACAATTTAAAGAATTAAAGTGACAGCTAAAACAGGTAAATAAATAATGTAAAATTCTGCTAAACACATAGAATGTCAAAACTGGAAAATCTTTCATTTGTATGTTTTTATGATCTTACTTTTTAAGAAGGGGAAAAAACAGAAAAAAATAATTTTTCCTTTCTCCAGTAATGTGAAGCAGTGCAGTTCTGATAGTATAAACAAACAAAATAATTATAATCATCATTGCAATATAAATGAAAATTATAAATTTGAAATACGAGCAATACAATAAATTTGTGTTTTTTTTGCATTTATTACATATGTATTTACATATGCATGTGTGTCATGATTGACCTCTTGAATTGTCGTTCATTGCCAACGAACGATGATTATGTTTTATGACCCAACTTCCTGTGTATGTGGCATTACACTGTGCTGCCAATGGCGATGACAGTGACGACAATAACAATCATCAACATCATTATCATGAAAGCACAAAATTTTTTTTATTCCTCAAGATTCTAATAAATTTAACTGAATTAAAAAGTACAACACCAGATATTAAAACAGCGCTTTAAAATTTAGTGCAATTTCTAACAAACTTTATATTTCAAAAACACTTACGAGTAGATTCACTTAAAATATTCCATGAAAACTATTCCATCTCTAATCATTCATACATTTACCTCTATCTCGAAGTATTTATGAGTGGTCCAGGTCCCGCATTTTGTTCACGCTTGCTGTATTTGCAGTGTAAAAGCAAGTTGTTAGTATGTAGAAAGATATGTAGGCGGTTTTTTCATCCCAATAAGATTATAAGAATAGCAACTACTACAAATGGTTCTTACAATGATGTTGATTATAACGATGATGTACTCATTTGTTCAATTAAATTTAATTAAAGATTAAAGCAGAAACGGCGTTGACCTTAATGTTGTTGATGCCGATAAGTGTACCAAACACACGCTGCAATATACAAGATACGAGTATCTTGTAGGAAAAATAAATTAAAAATGCATTCTCTTTTTTATAAAAGTGTGAATATATAAAAGAAATAAGAATTACATACTTATTAACAAAGCGTACTCTACTCATTTATATGTACATACATATGTATTTTAATATGTTCACATTAAATACATAATAAAGTCACAATCAAAGTAAATTTTTGACAAAATTATTGTCGAATAGAGGTTATTGGCCGATTGACTATAATATTTCGACGGAGCTGAATCCGATTAATGTCTTTGTTTTGGAGATCAAGGATTTTATAAAAATAAATAAGAAGTGATTAAAAATTTCGGTTCTTTATGGTAAACAAAATATTATGAATAGATCAGCTGCACAATCTCAACACACTGTAACTGAAAAATTGTTTCAAATTAGGTTCTATAGTCTTGTGCACATAATTCGAAATACATACATACATATATATCATGCGGATTGTTTTTTTATGCAAATTTTGCTTAACGGACTTGTTCACATCTAGGGATGCTAATCCCTAAGTCCCGACCCCGAAAATCCCAGGATATTGTTCCAGAATGACATAATTTATATAAAAATTTATAAAATCTTAAATTTTGTCTTCTATAACTCAGGCATTTTTTACCCGTTCAAAGCCACTAATCAACGCGCAATTTAGCAGCCTTTAAAACAAGATATAATAGAACCAGCCTTTGACTGTGGATATCGTTTGAAATATGAGTATACATCGAAGACACATATGTACCGCTATATGGCAAATGTGACGTGATATGAATCATATCAAAATCGTTTCCCGTTACGTTTACGACAATAACAACAATTAATTATAGGTTTGCCAAAATATACAATTTCGCAGGCCTTCCTTTCCTTATTAGAATTTCTTTTTAAATTTCAAAGTATATTTTAAGGCGAATTTATATCTGCCTTGGTACCAGTGTAGCCAGATGAGGGCATTTGTCCCCAAATTGGGGATTTCAACTTCTTTTTGGGGACAGATTTTCGTGGGGAGGGATTTGGGGATTTTCATTATACGAAATTTTAACAAACATTAATTTTTTTCTACTTGTAGTAGGTATTTAAATTATTTTAAAATAGTGTTTCACTTCATGAATTTGTTTGAATGCATCACGATATAAATTGAACGTGTGTGCAGACACCCGGCTGAAATTGAAGGAATTAGAACTATTATCTCTTCTGAACCAAAAGGAGTTTAAAGCAATTTGCTTACAATATGTATTTAGCTGCAAAAGAAATGCTTGAAAGATACGATGAAAATTTGTTACATATCGATAGTCATATTGTCCCACCATGTTCAGCTATCGAATGAACAAAATGCGCTTCTGAAATTCGGATCGTAGCCCTCCAATTTGTACGATACGCTTTGCTGCAAAATGCTGAATTTCTCATAGAGGATTGCTTAGACATGGTAGAGACGATATGTTAACATCAGGAAATGCAGAAAAAGTATTACATATAAATCGCTAAAAAAAACATTCCTAGCCTCAAAATAAAAAAGTGGAAATAAGCATGATGAAATAATATAGGTGGCATTACTACGCCAGATGGCAATTTTTGCTCTAGCATTGTTTGTCGAGATCTCTGTCAAAGTCTTGTTTATGTCAAGGTATATTGAACAGGTACCACTACAAGAACAGCGGTTTTAGTAAATTTGAGAATGTGTGCGTCACACAGACAATAGATTTTGACACATGTCTGGGATTTTTCTATCAACAACGGGCATGGGTTAGTAGATTTGAGAGAGCTTATGAATGTGTGCGACTCACAGATAATGGATTTGACATATTTCTGGGGTATTTCTACCAACAAAATACCTGTGTTTTTTGGTGTTGTATTTGTTTTAGTAATGGTGGTACCTGTAATGAATATGCCTTGGTTTATGTTTATAAAAAGTTCATGTGTTGTGTTCTTTGTTGAAATTGTGATTAGTTTATTTCACTAGAGTTTTTAATAATTTTAATTTAATTATTATAAGAAATAACTCCGACGGTAAACGTGTATGTGTGTGTTTTTTAATTCAATAATTTATGTAATTCATCACTTGCAGCGCGTCCTTTTGATTTTTGTTTACAATAATTTTTGACTTATACGACGACATTACACAAACAAAAATTCCTTTTTTTGTTGTAATTTTGTATTTGTTGCCATAGTAATGCCACCTATATTATTTCGTCATGGAAATAAGTCGATATTCAGGTATGTTCTGAAAATCACATGGCTTTAAACCACATGTGATTTTAAGATCTAAATTGCTCATGCCAGATATATTTTCACTTTTTTTTAACTTTTCTATTATATAGAGCATCAAATATGATTTCTGAAAGAAAATTATCGTATATGATTTTAAAAGCGTCTGAAGGACCATTATTGATTTTAAAATCACATGTGATTTAAAACCACGTGATACTTAGAATATTCCTGATTATATTCTAATTAATTTTCATTTACATATTTAATTTCGTAGTAAGTAACGCTTTCAGTCTAACTAAGGGACTGAGAAGCAAAATGTAAGAAAGAGTAATTACAGTTTTTTTAGATTAACATGTAGGTCTGATTTTTTTAGTGTGATGGATATTAGTATTAAGTGTTGATTTCTACAAGTAACTAACTTTTTTTAGTTTTAGCACTTGTACCTCTTTGTGTCTCAGCCCCGAAATTATTATGTTATTTCTTCAACTGAAAAGTTGTTAAAATCAGTTACGTGTAGCCAACGTATGACTTACGATATCTTAATGAACTTAACGCTCATAATAAACTGACGTTATACGGCGTGCCTGGCTATGAAGGCCGTATTAGAAAGAGCGGGCTGACTGTCTTACCAAGAGAGAAGAGGCACCGGAACCTCCGCGATTGTCCGGTTGTAATGTCTCATAGAATGAAGTTTCTTGGAGGAATCCTGATGACCCCAAACGAAGTATATAGCCCATTTATGGTTTTTCCTAGCGGCACGTCTTGCCCCCAATCGATGGACCTGAAAATTTGGCAGAATCATTTTTTTTTATCAGTTCCCACAAAACTGGGGGATGAGACTGGGAGAAATCGAATTTTTTCAAAATAAGGGTCACCCTAATAGATTAATCAAAATAATACTATTATTTAGACATAATTAAATACACAGAGGGCTTAAAAATATTTATTTTTATTGAATGATAAAGCTTATTATAAAAATATTTTTTGGGGACAAAATTGGGGATTTTCACTTTTTAAATGTGGACTTTTGGGGAGATCATTCTTTAAATTGGGGACATCATTCTTTAAATTGGGGACATGGGGCAAAACTTTTCTGGCAACACTGCTTGGTACAAGTATTTCTTCAGTAAAATGTTTTTGAGTAGAGATAGATGCATGTGTATGTACTTGACAGTTACCTTGCTATAAGAGAACTGAAAATTTACTGTGGCTTATGGATAGATCCAAAACCGATGACGGTGTTGCTTCTGGGGTTTTTAGACCCATGTTATCATATCTGTTTCCATGGATAAATGGGCTACGGTATTTCCGAAACAAATTGAGACAATTGCAACACATGCCGTCATTATTTTAAATAAAAGTCTTAAGACTAACATGAAGCTACCTTTTCCGATAACCAAGCAGCTTTGAAATCGCTTCTTTCACAGAAATTATGATCCGAGCTTGAGCTACAGTGCTGTGACTAACTACAAAAGCTATAAATAGCAAAAAAAAAATGATTTACTGAATAGCTGGTCATAGGGGACATTCAAACGGGCAGCTGCTTCTAATGGGCTCAGAGCATTTTTGTGGTGACATTTGATCAATGGATAACTCAGTAATAAAGGGAAATGGAATTTCGACCGCAAACGTTATATCTAATTTATTTTCTATAATTCTAGTTGATTAATTTTGCTAATTAATTTTACTTTTACTATTCAGTCAAATATTAATATTTGTATTAAAATACATTGAAATCAGCTTTTCTTTGTTAATTTCTTATAGTTGTAATATGAATACACAATGTGTATTCATGTGTATGTCATAATGAAAAGATTTTACTTCATAAATTGAGTGTTTTAGTAAAAAAGAAAAATCTCGAATCCCAAAAAATCCCGAAACCTCGATAAATCCCGGGATCCCGAAAAATACGGCAATCCCGAATCCCGGGATTTACAAAAACCAGTCCCGTTTGGTATTCCTATTCACATCTGTATGACGTAACGTTATTTTCGATGTTTTTAAACCGCCTCCCACCTCCGAAAAGCTTTTTAAAAAATTTCATGTATAAATTATTTACAGTTCGCCTTCTGCTACTGCAGCCCTCGAATATTGCAACAACTCAAATATTTACATTGTAGACTCAGTATTATCGACTTAAAAGAAGTTTTGTTTCTTCAAGATCTCCGTGAAACTCAGTGCAGAAACTAATTTCTAGTATCGAAAAACAGTCTAAAATTTCTGTCTTCTTTCAAAACTATGTATTTTATATATCTATAACAAACCTATTATGTACTCATATTTTTTTAATTAAATTTATTTATTGGGACTGTTTTGTGTTTTATATAACATATTTTCTATAAAATTAATTACATTTTATTGAAAAATTAACAATTTCAAGTTTCTAGTTAAATATTAAAGTTGTTTTTTTAAATCTTTGTATTATTTATGCTCAAAATTATCTTTAGCATCATACAGACCAGATATTGTTTGTATATAAATAATTAAAGCATTGTTTATACATATGTTAATTGGTAAATAAAAATTGGTGGCTCGGTCAATGCAACAACCATGGTTTTTGCAACTGCCTTGGATTTTATTAGTTTCAGTAACCGATGGCGCACTGTAATACTTAACAATTCATAGCGTATTAAGTGACAGGAGCATTTAATCATTTCCATTATTAAAAAATTATCTACCGAATAGAATTTTTCTAAAAATTTCTAAAAAAATAAAAATAAAAAAACGATAGTGAGTAAATTTTTTTTGTTGAACTTCTTACATCAGATGTTTCGTCTATGTATTATAATAGAAAACCTGTATTTTTCACTACGTTTTCAGTAAATCGCTTTGGTGTATGTCTGTTCGGGTGGAGTTTCCAATTTTGTAAAAGTTTGACTGTGATGGAAGGTGGAAAGAACAAAACTTGACCGTCAAAAATTAATCAAAAAGTAAAATACAAAGTGAAATTAATTACACAGATTACACAAGCAACTAATTACACATGAGCTACACATGCAAGCAGAAATTGCACACAGATTGGCAACGCCACTGCAACTGAGTTCCCTCAACTAATTGAGAATAAAATCTTAAAAGGTTATAGAAAATGGACGGAACTGTTGTTGTTATTTTTTTATGAATTTTTTAATGAATTTTTTAAAAACAAAAATTTTTATAACATTTTATTTGCTCTAGTCCAAAACCTTGTATACTTGCGTAATGAGATAACTATTTGTAATTGCCTATACAGAATAGAATACACTGTGTAGAATAACCACTAAATATTATTATGATTGTCATGCAATACTGTCAACTCGAATTAAACTAAAAAAAAACTAGATCGTTTTTCCAAACAAATTCTATTTGTTAAATTTTTCTAATTAACAAAAATATTTTTTTTAATTTCTTTAAGTAGTAAATGGTTTTTGAAGTTATGAGGGTTGTTATTGCAATTGGGCGTGAAGTATTGAAGACTTTTGTTAATTAAAATTTGTTTATGGATTTCTTTATGACTTTTGCATCATTAGAACATTAAGAATATGATTCTTGTTCAATACAAGTAAAATACACAAAAAAGAACAACACTTTTACAAATTTTATTGTTGTTTTGTGTGTATTTTGCTTGAAGATTTGTAACTTGTAGTTTCGAGAAAGGGGCCCAGTTCAATAGATAAAACACAGTATAAGCCAGTATTAAAATAAGTAATGTCCCAATAAAATGGGGAGCTCATGTGTAAGCAATATTTGCGCTTACAGGCCTACCTGAAAAACAACTCAAAAAATAAATTTGCTGTTACTGATTTAAAATTTTTTACAATACAAAAGTGATTCCATGAACGATTCCATTCGTTATCTGTTTCGAAGGACCTGAACAAATTTACTGGGATATTATAAATTAAAAAAAAATATTTAAACAAATTAAAAATTTTTCGAAGTAGAGCAATGGCTTTGTCTGCAGATTGGAATTTCAATGGTGGAAAAGTCAAGTGTGTAGTTAGGGACACACGGCGCTATAGTGGGCAAAACGAAATCATTTAGGGCACGGAAAGCATTTTGCGGGGTTTCTCATTATAAAAAATAATTGTCGAACTTTATTTATACCAAATTTACACGATGAAATATTTCATGAAATTTTCTTTTGTCTGCTTATGGGTTTAAAAAAAATTACAAAAACCATCTGAAATTTCAATTCCTACCGCTATTTCAACACAATTTTTTCCCCTGTACATTCTATTAGCAAATAAAGAAAGTTTCATGCCACAAATTTCATGAAATATTTCATCGTGTAAAGCTAGTCTTAGTGCAATCGGAGTAAAATAACTACAATTGTTAATTCGAAAATGTTATTTATAATCCCTGTATACATACATAGGTCGCTCAAAGTGGCCAAGATTCGGTACGGAACACATGCTACGGACAGACATTAGGCAACTAAATATAACCGATATACAAATATACAACAACATTACCACGATGAAAGGAATAGAAAATCTTATTGTTACCAATTTGGTTATTATATGTTTCATATTGTGGTGGTAACTGTAAATTTTGTATGTAAAAATGCATAACAATGATTACAGAGGTTTTCAAAGGACATTGTTGGGAATTCTGTTTCATATTCTGTGGCACAGACTTTGGTGTTTTAGATGGAATAGTAAAAAAAGAGAGAAAGAAAAGAATGAGTGAAAACCGGATATCGATCAAATCATGTACATATTTCAAAATTTTATTTAGGTGCGCGGTAGTGCGCCAGGCCAAATTTAGGCAACACAGTATGTACATCACAATAAACCATTCAAGCTGTTTTTTTTATAGTTATAGTACAATTATACTTTTTATGGTACATTTTTAACCTTGTTAGTACTGTGGTACTACCTTGTTAGTACTGTGGTACTACTTATTTGATACAATTCAAAAATCAACTTGTGTATTATATGACTACCACCATTTCCGTAGTAAGAAAGCGCAGAAAGAGTGTAGAGATGTATGCATATTTTTGGCTAAATTTCAGTAACGGACTTTCTTGCTTATACCAAAAGACATTCAACCGTATTATGTATGTATGTCGAATTCGAATTTGTAGGTGCGATTTCACTAAAGCTGAAATTTGGTACACAGTCAGTTCTTGGTGAGAAATTAATAAGAAAAATCTGAAAACGGACAATTTCCATCTAGGGGCCACTATAGCTCCCCTTATATGCACAGAACAAAATGAAAATATTTAACAATGGTACTCATCGAAAATAGCACAAAATTCAATAAAACCTGTATTTGATTCAAAATAATGTTTGTTGAAAACTAAATTTTTTAAAAAAATCACTAGGGAAAAATAAAAATATTTTCAACATTTTGTTTTGCAAATATGGGTAATTAATTCCATGTTGAATCGAAAGCAATTCGGATCGACCCTCTCCGATTTCAATGAAATTCACCATAGATAGTGTATGTCGGAAGAGATTTGATGTAAACAATTTTTAGACACTAAGATCATTTGGTTTCCGAAATACGACGTCATGAAAATGAAAGAAATCGTCAAAATATGAGAAAATTGTCTTTACCAAGTCAACTATATTTTCTAAAGCATTAAACACATTTGCCACAGCAGGCTACCGACTACAACCTGTCAAAAATAGAATACATGTGTATATATGAAAATGGTTATTTTCACGACTGCACGGCTACACGACTGCATGTTGTTGTCCATGCTACTTCTGTCGTGTAGTCAAATTAAACTAATTTCTATTTTTGTTGGCTACAAAACAAAAACAGTGTTGACAATACAACAAAATATGTAAAGCAAATTAGTGATTAGAAATATTTTTTATTGTTAAATAAAAAATAAAATTACAAAATTTAAATGTTATAATATATATTCTGTGGACTTTAGACAAAACAACTTAATTGTAATTTTCAAAGTTTTCAGGAGAGCAGAAATACTATTAAAGTACAGAATGGGACTTTTTTGTCTACGTTTTTAAGGAAAAATGAAAATTAAACATAACTAGCAGATACCGATTAGAAATTTTTTTTAAAATATTTTTCGAAATTGGCTATTGATAACAAAAAAGAATAACAAATCTGGCGATAAGCCAAAATTTTAAAATATTAATAATTTTGTGACTTAACATCGTAGAAAACTGCTGCAAAAGACAGGCCTTACAATTCTGCATTTACAAATGCCGCTACTTGCAAAACTGTCTTAACTCGAATTAAGTGCTTTTGTCAATAGTCCACAGATATGCATCAAGAATTTTTAAATAAATAAATCTATTTGTTTTATTGTTATAAAATCACAGGGTAATAGCCCTTTGTAACCTAAAAATTTTAGTGTAATTTTTTTGGTGCTCTCCTGATTCCGGAGTTATGGGGTTCAAAAATTTAATATATTATTGATCACAAGTCCTTCAATATAGAACGGATATAAACGAAATATAAATAAACTGTAAATTGTTGCCATATAATTGTTTTATTGCGACTTATTAACTCACGAAACTTATTCACGATTAACGCACTATTTGCAAATAAGATGTTTGGTGCTGAAAATTAAAACAAATAATTATTTGTTCTTTTATACATTTCAACTATTTTTTTTTTTGTAAAAATACTAAAGTCTTCTATAGAAGTGCTACCAAGTTTTTGTATTTTGCTGTGCCATATAAACAGTGAATTGACTTATTTGTAAATACTTTTATTTGCGAATAGTCTGCGTATAAACGTAGTAATAGTTATCATTTCAAAATTCTCTAAAATACCTTTGTACTGCTATGTACAATTTTGAAATCCATTAACCCATTAAAAGCACAATTATCTTAAAAACTGGATGATACAATGGTACTTAAGCATGTATTTAGTTTAATAGAGAACAATCCAAGCTTTCATTTGATGTATACTTGAAAGCTATCATCGATGAAATTCGTAAGTTATTGCACTTTCAAGTATGCACCAAATAAAAGCATGGAAAGTTCTCTATAAAACTATACACATGCATATGTACCGTTGTATCGACCAGTTTTTAAGATAACTGAGTTTCTGCGTGAAAAGTCAGATAAAAAAATTTTAAAATTGCATTTCACTCGGAATGGGTTAATCCTTTTAAAAAAAAATTTGTATACTAGTAGAAAGGTATTTTAGAGTACTTTAAAGTGATATTCATATCGCTTATATCCGTTCTATATTAGTTATGGCTAATAAGAAATAAAAGTTTTGAACACCGTAACTCTGGAGCCAAAAGAAATAAAAAAAATTACATTAAAATTATAAAGTTAAAAAAAGATACTGCCTCATGAGTTTTTTTTTATTTTCAACAATGCTGGTACATATTATTGACTTAAGTCAATATTCTTTTTCATTAAACAGAAAAAAACCATCAAAAAATTCAAGTATTACAAGTGTCATAACAATCAATAGGTTTTAAAGAAATAAATTGATTTGTTTATACATTTTGCGAGATGTAAGAAAATTTTGAATAAGCGATTTTTTTATACAACTAAAACTTTTGAAAGTGGCACCACTGAAATATGTACTGCAACAACAAAATGCCTGCTGGTTACGATGTAGCTGCCGTGTTTAAAATAATTAAGTAGCTGACTACACGACGACGATGGCTGCCAACAGCATTTGTAGTCGTGTAGCCTGTTGTGGCGAACGTGTTTACAGCATAAACTAGAAAAGTGAAAAAGTTTTACATGATGTTATATTGTAGGTTAAAATAAGGCTTTTGGTATGGTTTACATAAAATTTTTTTTAATTATATAACTCAGTCGTATACATTCGGGAAGTTTTAAGGTGGTGCCGCTTCTATTTTCGGAGTTATAGAGCAAGAGATGGCCTAAAGTTTGATTTAAGATACAGCTTTCCTTTTTTTATTTTTGGAATGTATAAATTTTTGAATGCATTTTTTAAAGCAATTAGAATGTGCTAAACACAGTAAAAATATTTTCTTTTTCATTTGGATCATTGTCCAGATAACGGTAAATTCCGATCTACACTTGTCTTTAAAGCGCCATCTAGAGGAAAACGCTGATTCGATTAAAATGAATTACGTATTGTTTGAAAGGCTGCTAAATTTCAAATATATTTTATGAAATTTTTAATGATTTTCTCCAGTTATTGCAATTTCGGAAGATGCTTTGTACCAAAAATAATACCACAATTCATAGTTTTATAATTTTATTGCATAGTCAATTCGATTTCAAAAATGCTAACCCATAATGGACCGAAATAGGATAAAAACTAAAAATGCTACAATGAGAAAATGAAAACACCAGTATTTATTTAGTAAAAAATGTGTTTACTAGTAAAAAACAAAATAAAAAACAAAATAAAAAACAAATAAAAAATATTAAAGAAATAATTTTCTGATAAATTTAAGTGCTTATTTAAGTGCTCATTATAGCATTTTTACTTTTTATCCGATTGCGGTCCATTATTACTTAAATTTTTTTCAAATCGAATTGGCTATTCAATAAAATTATAAAACTATGGATTTTATTATTTGTGGTACAAAGCATCTTTGGGAATGATAACAACTGGAGAAAAGAATTAAAAATTTCATAAAATTTTAAATATGATCAACTATAACCAAGTCATTTTTTAGCCGATCACAGCAAATAATCCACTATTCGAAGCGTAATTTAGCAACCTTTTAAGTAAATTAGACGTAATGATAATTGAGCAAGCCTTTTAATCTAGATGGCGCTTTAAAAATAAGTGCAAATTGAAAAACATGAATGGACCGTTATCTGGACAACGACTGAACTGAAGAAGAAGGTTTGAAAATTAAATTTCTTTTAACACCTTTAATGGATAACATTTGTGGCGAATATCATCGAAATCGGAGTTGGTGTTTCCGAAAATGGCATTGTTTTTCGATTTCAACCATGTAGAAAAATCTTTATCACAGAAAATTCAAAGCCTTTGAATCAACACATTTCCATAGAACACTGTACAAAAATCTTTATCACAGTAAATTAAAAAATTTTCTTCTGTCTGTATAAGACAATTTTTTCGGGTTTTGATTGTTAATCCTCTTGGAAAAGTTTCTCTCAGTAAAAAAATGCATTGTGCCAAATAACAGGCTGACCACAAATCAGTAGGCATGTCGCATATAAGGTGCACTCTAATGGGCAATTAGGAAACTACTGTACCAAACAAAAACTTAAAAAAAAGAAGCCAGGGTCCGAATAGTCGCTTTCGATATCGAACTGATTCGATCGAGTTTTCTTAGTTTGAGACTATGGCATTCGCTATCGAACAATATAAACACATTGTATGTATCAAGAACTTGGTTCTTCCTCATTTTAATCTCATTACTTGGCCTTAATTCCTCATTTATGTTTTTGTGCGGTCCAAACTCCCTGCAGTTTTTAGTTAGAAATTATTGTGTTTTAGGCGATAAAATAAAGGTTTAAGTGGTGTCTAGTTATGCAAACGCAAAATTTGGTATACTCGATTGTTCTTGTATGCAGTTAAATTATTCTTTAAGCCACAACTCACACACAAAAACAAATGCATAAAAAGTTATATGAAAACACTATCATGCACAACACAGACAGACATACATCGGGACCAGTCATGCATCATAACACACCTGAAACTTACGAACACAAAAATACGGTTTCATTTTGGCCTTAATAAAAATGGTTTTGTTAAAAAAAACGTGTTTTATGGGCTTTTTTTCTTACAGACTGCATCATTACGGAAACTAATGCCTGTTAGGGTAAGATATCCTAAATACCAAAAAAAAGTTAACATTATAAAGTTGATTAGTTTTTATTTTATGTTACTTTCATCTCTTTGTTTTTTTTTTTTGGTTTCAAATTATCATTTGTATCCTGGTAGTGTGGAAAATATTATCCACTTTACAGTGGTATTGTATATTATTCTACATGTGTGTACGTACATGTGTTACTTTTTGTTTGTTTTAATTTAGTATAAACTTCTAAATACATTTTTTTTATGTTGTTGCTATTTTTAGTATTGTTTGTTAATTGTAAGTTGCATTTAAGGCTTGGCTTTTTGTATGTACAGAGCTTGTAGCAGGGTTGTTTTGCAAGGATCTACATACTTACACATATAGAGGGTGTGCACAAGTCGCTACAAATTTTGTAGTGTCAGTTTTCAGATCGAATGGAAAGAAAGCAAACATTATTTATTCTTAGATTAAATTCAGTAAAATATTTAGATTGTACGAAATACGCCAGTCTATTTGATATCGAACGGATGTATTACATTTTTATGTAAAATGTGACACCTGAACGCAGTTCATTTAAAATTCTAAATTTCGCAAATAGCTACTTATTAAGTTACTTCGATTATTTATTTCATTTATTATTTCCTTTGTTAAGTTTTCGAAAATGGAAAATTAAGAGCTTTAAAAGTCGAAATAAAATTATGCATTTGTAAAAATCATTGTATCTCAAATAAATTTTCGATCTATTTATAGATTACCGAATTTGCAAATTGATACTAAACGTTTAAATAGGTAAATTGGGCCAACGTTAATACATAGTTCCTTCTTTTCCTATTTTATTATTATTATTTTTTTAATATTAAATAATATATCCCTTAAATGTAACCTTGAAGCCTCAAACGAATATTATTACACTCCAATTAAAAGTAATTATGTACTTTAATGCCATATTTTTTGTTTTGTTCTTCAGCAAAGGTGTGCCATTTAGCTTGCAATATGTACAAAATATATTTCCAACCCCACACAGTAGCATGAAATAAAACACAAGTGGTATTAAATATAGAACTTGTAACGATTTGAATAAAGCAAATTTTAGTTCGCAAAGAAGGTCTCACTCAGGTTTTTCTATTGTTGTATATGGAAAAACCATCACAGAGTAACCATCAGAAAACCATCAGAGCTGACAACTTGGTGTATAAAAATCTTTTGAAAGTTTTATCTTTTGTAGATATGAATAAATTTTATAGAACTGTTTTTTATACAAGTTATATTTGTGATCACAAGCCTTGGTTTATTTTTAATTGAGTGCAAAAAAAGGAGAAAGGTTATCGGCATGTATTTTTTTCATGTAAGTTCTCTCAAAACTCCGCCATTTATAAACCGATTTCGGATCACAGATATATGAAAAGATGTACTTCCAGATTGGTTCCCCTAAAAAGTACAGAAAAGACATCATCAAACTGCAACTAACAATTCGAATTGTTAATATGTAATTTAAATACAAAAATATATTTAGTTAATATAACAAATTAAGTTGTTGATACGACAAACAAAAATTTTTTTCAACAAACTGAACTAACCAAATTTGTTGTTATGTATGGCGCAAAAAGTGAAAAAAAATTATTTTTTTTTGATTAATAATGCCAACTAAAGTTTTTGTTGAAACTTGTGAAAAAATTAACAATCATTATTGTTGATATAACAAATTTAAACTTTTCTAGTCAATTAAATTACTCAACAAAATTATTTGTTAAATTGCATAATAACAGAATGCATACACGTAAATGAAACAAAGTAAGTAAAGTGTTGTGTGTATTCATTATTTGCGTATGTAATAACGAATTGCTCTGTAGCTGAGAGGTAAGAACGTTAGTCTATTTGTCCAGAGGTCACAGGTTCGATTCCACCCAAAGACATTTATTGTTTTTCGCAGACAAGCAAAAAGTCGCTTCGATGGTTGGGATTGCATATAAAAAATATTGTTAATACAACAATTATAATAACTAAATGGCCTATAGATCGCTAGGATCTCAGCCTGGAAAACGCTACATTCATTCGGAAGTCTAAAAAACTTACGAACGTCGATCGCCAAAATAAGAACAACAATACCCGGGCCTGTTACTATTTTTAGCCCGTCTGCAAATATCGCACAACCCTCGTAGAACCTATCAGATTGAATCCAAAGTCCCTATCTGGAATAACTAATGAGGATGTCCTGCTAAAATCAATTTCAATGACCTTATAGTCCGTGAAACCAGAGATTATGGAGACCTGCTAATCTTGTTAATCTTGTCCTCACCAAACCTGCTTCCTAAATCCTAAGCAAACTTCTTGCCAACGTTTTCACTACAAGGCTGCCTAAGCAAGTAATTTCCCATGACCCCCCTTTCTCAATGCCTCCCTCGATATTACACATCAATATAAAAGATTCTGCTTGACAACCGATGTGAAGATGCAGTATACCACCTTCGGTTACAGGTCAAAGTTCCTTTCTATGGAGTTCCTGCAAGCGTAGATAGGTATTGAGCCCTTTCATAAGCCTTTCCTGCGCATTCCTTTTCATGAAAGTTTACTGTCTAGGAAGCCTCAATTCTACCCCTCCAATTCTAGGTAGCTCAAAGCTATCTATTTTGTACCTCCTGTTAAAGAGAACTAGCGAAGTTTCCTCTTGGCTGACCCCCTGTACCTTGCTGTTTGTCGCTAAGCGCCGATTGCATGACTTCACTGATAGTGCGAAGAAATTTTTCCGCTTCCAGTATCACCACGTCATCCGCATAAGAGACTATCTTCCTGCCGCTTCTATCAAAGCGCGTAAGAATAATGTTCAGCGTACAGCACCCACTCTCTGTGGCGTACCTATATCCGCTATTTTATACAGTATTTCGCTTCCCACTCGAGTTTATAATTCTACTGCTTAGCATAAGAACTATCCACTCTACCAGAAAGTTTCAGACGCTAAGTATCTCTAGCGACTCCCTAATGGCCTCTATACTAATGTTACCAAAGGCTCCGCTGCTCTATAAAACCAACCATATCGTGAAGCGCGCTCTCAACGGACCTGGCCTTAAGACGGACAAGCTGAGCACCACTGAATGATTTCAGAAATCCCAAAAATTTAAATATATAAAAAAAAGTAAAGTTTATTAAGAAATTAATTTTAATCGTTTCATCAACTACTTGATGTAAATTGTTTGATTAAACGAATAACGATTAATCGTTTAAATACTCTAATGCATATAACCAAAAGTATATGTGTGTATAGTATGAATTGCAAAAATAAGAGAAGGCTAATTAAAAAATATATTTCTCTACCTCAAAAGTAAACCAGAAAACTACTCATAGAAGATAAAGTGTAAAAAACAAAAAAGCAAAATAAACATATGGCATTGTGGGTTGGATAAGGGTTAGGTGGCTCCGAAGAGTTGAACATGTGCAATTACAAGGGCAGGTGGGAAAACGATTGTGTGTGTTTAAGGGTTGTTTCTAAACACAAATTACGTTCCAATGTAGAAAATAGAAACCTTAATAACATAATTGCACAATTATCCGATAAATAAAATTATTCGACAAATATTTTTCAAAATTATTACTGTTTTTTTTAATTTCATTATTTACTTAATTTTTAGTGAAAATTTTCTTTATACATTTTAATCAATAATAATTTTGTTTCAAATCCAAAAAAAGTTGTTTATGATATTCTTAAAAACTAATTTTAACACAGCACTAAAAAACGATTTTACCAACTCATAAAAAAACGGTAAAAATAAACGATAATAATTGGTTAAATAAAATTAAACAAATTTGGTGCTGTACAATATTTTTGGTTAATATACAAATAAAAAGGAAAACATACAATGGTTTTGGTAAGTTTCTTTATTAACTATACCGGCACACAAAAAGAACGGTTGTACATTTGACCAGAGCCATTTTCGGTTAAATTGCGAAAGACCACTAAAAATTTCGAAAAACTGCAGTTTTTCCAACCGTTGTGTTTTTTGGGGTTGGTGAATTTTTCTTTTCTTTTTGAGTTGTAAGACAAGTTACAAGTGATACTCGCTGCAAGCAATCAAAGAAAATTGTACTCTGATGCCTTTTTAAGCGTCAAAATTGGGTATTCTGTGAGAGTACAATCATGTGTTATGCATTATCAACATATTATGATAGAGATAGCCAAGTTAGAAACAATAAGATTTGCTACTACTTTCATATAATCGTGTTAATGTTGTTGTATGTTGTCGGGTATTGTTAGTAGTCTATAATATGACTGTTAAAGAAACAGCTTTTTCCACAAAGGTGCACGCATCGTATTTTGAAAATTTATAAAGTGGCATATTAATAATTAAGGCCCTAATTGTGTAAATCACATCACCGAAGTGAAATTTGTATTAAAGCAAAAACAAAATTGAAAAAATTTTATATATTTGTTTTGTTTTTCATACAAATTCTTCACCAAAGAAAAGCCTAGAAATTTAAGCGTTGCTTTACCTTTCAAAAATTAAAAAATTTTTATGAAAAATAAAACACATTTATAAAATATTTGAAATTTTGTTTTTGTTCTCTATATAAATTTCACTTTGGTGACGTGATTTACACAATTAGGGCCTAAGTGAAAATAAAGAAGCAAAACACAAACTTCCAGCACTTCAATCATACTTACAAAAATCAAAACATAAACTACTAAAGTTGGTGGAAAAACTAGTTTCTACTATCGTCAGTGTAAAGTAGGGATGCCAAACGGGAAATCCCAAATCCCGAAATCCCGGGATTTTTCGAGATTTCTTGCATAACAATTTTTATGTAAAAAATATGTATATATTTTAATTTTCATTAATTTTATGCCATTTTTTTATAATATTTGAAATTCCCAATACATTTTTACATGTTTGTTTTAACAATTTAATGATTATTCGTGACAAACTGTTGATAAATTAAAAGCAAGAGCAAATAAATTAGGTTCTTTCTTACGATTATTTTCATCAAGTCTTCTGCCAATATACAACTGATAATTATTTTGAAAATATAAAGCAGTAATATGGAAAGAAAAATAATACCTGTCGGTTGGTGCTAAAAGGGCCAATGTCAAAATATTCACTTGTGACAAAAAAACAATTTAAGTTTAAGTTTTCTATATGAGTTCATAATAACATTTGCTAGCAAAACCCTTATGAAGCTGTTCTGGGTTACATTAGACATTGGCTGTTTCAGTAAAATAAAAGAGAGTACGAACAGAAACCTACTGCAATGATTAACTCAAAACAGCAAAATATTGACATCGGCCCTTTTATCACCAAGCCACAGATATGTATCTGGAAAATTCATCATTTTGAAAAATTCAATCCTTCTTATTCTATAACTATGTATATGTCGACGTTACTTTAACCCCACACCATAAAATGGACACTTATGTACTCGTTGTCGATAATTGAGTACTTACAATTCTTTAAGGTCTAGAAAATGCGAATAGACTATTAATAGTAGTAAAATTTTTTCGGTTACGAGTAGACAAGTGCATATTTTTTGCTGTTGGGTTGATGTGAAGACGACAAATAGTTACAGAATAAAGGGGACTATTTTGGTTCGAAAGTGTTTTTTTATATTTTTGTTCGAGTTACAGAGGAGAAGGCTAACAAACAAGTGAATATTACTGCCATTAGCGAGGATATACATAATGCAGACTTTTGACATAAAAACTTCAGTGTGATTTTCAAATTTTTAAGTAGAGCAAAATACTGTTAGTGCTCAATAATCTTATAATAAAAAATAGTTATTTGAATTTGATTAGAATTTTTTATAGATTTTATATTTTCCTTTTTCAACATATTTAAAATTCGTTGCTGATCAGTCGCAAATTAAAAAAAAACTAACAGATAAATTTTAAAACGCAACCTAACATTGTAGGAATATTGTGACAATAAATTCGGTTCACACAATACAAATACATGCTGCAGTCGTCAATTATTCGAGTTTAGTATGTCTACAAAACTAACGAAATTTAAATAGATTAAAACGTTTCCTGTTATTTGAACTTTATTTGTTGATGGTTAAGCATTGTCTATATGCATTTCATTAGTGCTTCACCAAATCGTCAACCACACTTTTGAACAGCTACAAACTCCTTATCTTACAAATGATTTTCAAAAATAAGCATTGTAGGCTATGAAACTTATACAAAAACCTAACAAATAATTTGTATTCCATATGAATCAATTTTATTTTTCTACACCTTTATAATTACAATTAGAAATCCATTGCTTATTTTTGAAAATCATTTGTAAATTCTCGAATGGTTTTTGAAAGTCTGTACATAAAATAAGGGGTTTGTAACTGTTCAAAAGTGTGGTTGAAGTATACTGACGATTTGGTAAAGTACCAATGAAATGCATATAGGCAATGCTTAACCATCAACAAATAAATTTCGTTTAAAATGAAATTATCACAATATGTTAAATAATAAATTTCTTAAAGATTTTCCTGTTAACAAAACTCAAATGGAATACATCAGTAGTGGGCAAAATCTCCATTTCGTTTGCACTCGTGCATATGCTGTTGTTTTCAATACAATCTCACATATATTGTGCGTGAGATTCATAGCCTACCTATCCAGTTGGCCTGACTGCCTTGTACGACATTGTCATCTAAAAATCTTTTACGAATTGTCCTCTGTCGATTAGGTTTTCTAATCGAAAATTTAAGTGAATCGTCGTTCACGACAATCTAAGCGACAAATTCTTGAATGTTGTCCTATATTACACACTTTTAACGAAAATATGAGCGACAATGTCTTTCGTTTTGCCCTCAATCCAACTTTTTTGAGGTCAATATGAGCTAAAATGTCTTACAGTTTGTCTTCACTAACATTGTGGAGGACAAGATGTCTTAGTTGCTGTTTTCAATCCAATTGTTGAGGACAATATGTGCGACAATGTCTTACATTCTGTCTTCAGTATCCTACATAGTCATTGAAGACATAATAGGCGATATTGTCGAAAATGTCGCCCACGGAGTCACACTAGTATTTGAGTGACATTGTGGCTCATTGAATCGCACACGATTTTTGCGACACTTGTTTGAAACCTTCCTTGATGATTTGTTTTGGCTGTCCGACATTTGCCGTCATTGATGATGTCTTCCTAAATACGTGGCTAACTGGGTATTTGGACGCGAAACACACACACAAACACATAATGTGATAGTGTGTGTGTGGGTACCACTGCTTTATATAAATATGTCTGTAAAGGTATATTTTCTACATAAAAACTTTTATAATGCATAAATAAAATAAAAATTTGTTATTAAAGTATTTTTTATTAAAAAGAAATTGGATTTTACCAAAAATCGTTGGATCCCGAAATCCCGAAAATCCCGGGATTTCGGAATCGGGATTTGCAAAATCCCGAATCCCGGGATTTTTAAAAATCAATCCCGATTGGCATCCCTAGTGTAAAATACTAGCTTTAAATAAAATTGTTATTCACCTCAAAGCTAGCTTAAACTTCATATTTTCTAGTATTAGGTTGAGCTACCTTTTTATCGCACGGACCATTAGCTGACTGCCCATTATACTTGCCAAGTCGCATTTAACAAGGTGGCATCAGTGACGAGTTTAGTTCGCCGTATTAAAATTTTTTAATCTGTTTTGTACCCTTTACCAAAAATGGAAGGGTATATGAATATTTCCACAGAAAATGAAACTTTTTGTCACGTGCGTCATCATGCAATTAAGCTGTTTTTAGGAAAGCTTAATTTTTTTACTTAACATATTTGTATATTTGTATATATTTATATATTTGTATTATGTATTTGTGTAGACCGTAAGTAGCTCTACATTTAGTAAAAGATAAGGACAAATCGAAGTACATGGTTCTGAAATACAAGCTTTATTGCTTAGTTACGTAACAAAAAGTTGAAATTTCTGTGGAAATGCCCATATATAAGCTTGTCACTCCGTTTGTGATTTCATTTGCCTCCCAATAAGTATATAAAGGTAGGGAAGTCCAATAAACGAAATGCCTTAACGCCATATAAGTTGGAACGGTCTATCAGAACTCGTTCGAAGATTTTCGATATTGAAAATTTCCAAAATCGGACCATAAATCAATGAGATGTTCCATACAAAATAATTTTAATTTTTAATTTAATGAACTTCAGCAATCTAGCCAACAAGGCCATAATCGATCACGAATTTCTACTAATAACATTTGCATACTTAAAACAAAATTAACAAAATATTAATAATATAATTAACGCATACATATAAAATTATATCAGCCAGAGTCTTAAAATTTAATACGAACATTCATTCCTATATAAAACTAGCATTACACTTTTAGAATTTATAGAAGTACCACAATACTTCCACGTAGCGGAATGGTGACATTGAGTGTCCGGATGGACATCAGTTCATAGTTTATCCTCTCACTCGGCATATCCAATAGTTTTTTTCAAGATATTGTACTCAGGATCGATGAAAGCTCATTGCCAACACATGAGCAGAGTTCCCAAGATCCATCCTGTGAGCAGCCATTGCTGCAGTGGATCTTCTCAAGATCTGAATAGAAGTTAGACTAATTAAGGCCTCAATGGCCTACGTTAGACAAGTCCTCATTACACGGGTAGTGAAAAGATAGGTCAACATCTTCATCTTGCATAGCTTGGTAGTCGCTATAAGCTGTTGAGTGTTTGGCCATCTTAGAATCGTGACGTATAAAGAAATCGGTCTGACTATCATTTTATCCCCCAGATCGCCCTAATAGCTGTTTTACACTATCTCACATGCCGTTCGACTTCTGTAGAAAAGGCAACTCTGATCTAATGAGTTTATAGAAAGTTTTAAAAAAGCAATAACACCACATAATGTCAGGGTTGCATTTTGTGCAGAAGTTGAACAGCTTGATAATAGTCTAAAAACTGCTTAATTGATTTTTGTGTGTGTTACGAGTTCTACAGTTTTTCTAGACGAGTTCTTCTATAATAAAAACTTGACATCGTTAGAATAAATAATGTTTTGCCCATTTAACGAGATTATCACTAGATGACGTTATTCCTCTTTGTTATTTTCGTATTCTCAGCACTAAGCTTGTGTATCAACGTCAAAAAGGGATGAAGAAAGTCATAATGTAATTAAATGTGCGTGACTTTTTGTAGGGGTTTTAAAAGAAAATTAAAAAAAGGCGTAGTGTGAAGTGGCACTTACAAATCTAATTTGTCAACTTTAACATTTTGTACACACAATTGCTACTCCCGTGCAGTCTGAGAGTGAATTTTCAAAGCACTATATATCTACTCTCCAAAAAAAAAAATAATAATAATAATTGTAGAAGGAAGTCGAGTTATGGACATTTTTTCTATTTTTGACTTTTCGAGAGTTTTCCCGGGATTTCCCGTTCCGGGAACTACCAAGAATATCGCTTACTTTCGTTTCCTTTCCAGGGAATCCCCGGGATTAAAAGTCAATTTATATACATAAAAAAATACTGATTTTGGCACCCGAAAATTCTTCTTTTTCTTTAAATTATTGCCGTTCATTATGAAATAATATCTATGTAAGGGGAGAGAAATCAAGTGTATATTAAATTATTTTGTATTGAAAAACGAAGAGAAAAAAGTTGTCTCTTTAATTAATTATTTAAAAGAACCATATTTTCCTAGTAAAAGGAACTCTAATGTTATTCAATATGCAGTAAAATGCACGGTAATTTGATATGCAGAAGATCTTTATGCAAGTCTTTTTGGTGCATTTAGTGACGAAGAAAATGGGAAAATAGATATTACTTCAGATGACAGTGATATTTTGAAGACTTGCGAGGAAACTTTATTTATACAACGGTCTCTTAACTGTCCGGGCAACTTCTGTCAAGGGTAAAGGCTTTTCTCAACAACTGAAATTGTGTTACTTAAATAAGAAACCGAATTTGAGATGAAGCAATTAATACATTGACTGTTTTAAAAGACCGTTTGCAACAAAGAACATAGAAGTACAAATTTTCATAACAAGAAGTAAAGGACTGATTTCACTGTTCAAAGACTGCTCTTTGTCAGCAACATTTATCCTAGATAACCTTTTAATCGCTCTTTGGATCACTTTCGCCCTCAGACAACCACATGTTAAAATCAATGATGAATGATTACAAATAAAAGTACTTTGATTTCAGTCCATCAGTAATTTTAATAATGGTTTTTATTCTCTCTTGGTGCTCGGTCTAAAAATAGTTTTTAAATATGAAGTTTCCTTAAAATTTCGATAAAAACATCGTTCTTTTTTACCTAATGTACTTTGAATCTTTTTGCTTTTCTGATTAGTTAAGTTTTGTGCTTTTTTATCTCATTTCGTTAGACACTGTTTGTTTGTGAATTACTTTTAAAATAAAGCTCAGTTTAAAATGAAGAATGATTGAATGATTAATTTTGCTTATATAAAAATCAATGGATACCGGAAATTAAAATGTTTTTTAAATATTTTGGCACGTTCTTCAATTCCCGGGATCCCGAGAATTTCTTTTTTATTTCTCGCTCTCCCGGGAAACAAAAAAGTCAGGGAATAAAATACCCTATTGACTTGGGATACCATGGAAACTAGAAATTTTTAATCTTTTAAAATAATTTTTTACAAAGATTTATACATGGTTAAATAGCAGGCTAATTCTTCTTTCAAATAAAACATAATAAAATCGACCGACAAAGTTAAAAGTTATCGGGTATGTTCTGTATTCCATGCGGAATTAAAATGTGCGGAATTACCAAAGTATTGTTGTTACAAATAATAGTTTGCCACATTTTAAATCCGCATGGAATACAGAATACACCTGTATATCAATTTCAATTATTATTCGTACTAAATGCAACTTACCTAATTAATACCTTCTTCGCAAATATAACAACTTATATTAGAAAAATACTTTAGCTTGTAATTTTTTTATTTCACTCCCGATTTCATGAAATTTTTGTGTCCTTATAACCCTTATAAGGTTCTTAAAAAATCATGTTTGGTTAAGTACTTATTTTTTATAGCTAGTGAAACTCAACATTTCTAAATTTTTCAAAATCTTGGTCCAGTATTTTGAAGATATCGGATCCAAATCAAAACCGATTATCACAGTTATTTCTTCGTTAGTTAAACAACAAAATTAGCAAATTTTTTTTATAAAATTGGTGGAAATATTCTTTTGAATTTGAGAATTTATAAAATTATTAATTTTTGCCTAAAGAGAATCATCATTCTTATCTCTATAAAAAAATTTCATCAGGAACATATAATTATAACCAGGGCTCGAACATTCATGCAAATTTTTATTTTTTGGGGTGATAGATAAAGAGGTTTTGAAGTAGTTTGGCATCGATTTGATGTTGGATATTTTTGCATACTTTGGTGGTTAGCGCATATTTTTTCATATTTCGGCAATAAATGCTTGTTTGTGGAGGTTTAAAAAATTTGTTAATGCATATTTCTTAATTTTTAAAAAAATATTACAAGGCCCATTATAGATGTCAACCTAGCCTCAGTTGGGCTGCCAGTTGCTGAAAATGATACTACTGATGGCAACTGGCAACTGAGAACTGTCAATTTCAGTTGCTATTTAGTGCTTTTCTGGCAACCATTAATTTTCAGTTGTCGACCGGTAACGCAACTAAAGTTCGGTTGCACTACATAATACACCTAATTATATTTGTTTTATTTATTTTTTCTCTAATAATTATAAAAAATTAAACAAATATTTTCATATTATTTTAGTTTTGGTACTTAGTTAATAGGTAAATGCATATTTTTCATTTTTAGGCGCATTTGTTAAGCGCTTAAAGTAAATTTTTAGTTGCATGAAAGTCCGAGCCCTGGTCATAACTGCTAATTTCGTCCTGCGATTATTTTTATTTCTTTATTTTCGAGAGTAGATATATTGTGCTTTCAAACTCTATACTCGCCTTTCGTGGAGAATTTTTTCCGTAAAATTTTCTTGGAGACTAACCGTGTACTTCCTTTCCACTTGAAGCCAAATTAGAGAGTGTTACTATTAAAATTTTAAGTGTTCTAAGTATTTTATATTTGTATATTGTTCAACAAATCAAAGATAAGTTTTTAAAGCAAAAATGTTAAATTATTTTATTTCCAGTTTTACAGTTTGCTGGAGCAAAATCCAATAGCTAATTCCACATTATCTCTAAGAGCATGTACGCTATTCGTTCCTACAAATGAGGCTTTTCAACGACACCATGGCACTACCTACGTTTTGTACCACATGGGTAAGCGATTACTTTAATTCTTAATTAATTTTGTTTTTCAATTGAGAACCACAATATAATTAAAGCTACGGTCGCGATGACTCAGGATCAACTAACCAAGACCATAGCATCAGATATGGATGGTAATCCTCCATTATATATAACAAAAAATCGTAATGGCGATATTTATGTCAACAATGCTAGAATCATTCCATCGTTGTCTGTTGAAATGACCAACAACGAGGGAAAAAGACAGGTTTGTACATGGATTAGAAAGAAAATGATAAGAAATTCCAAATTTTCTAATTGAACATTTTCAGGTGATGCATATTATTGACGAAGTATTAGTTCCGCTTACAGCGCTATCAACTTCCAAAACGGAAATTACAAATCCAGACGCATTTCAATTTTTGCAACAAGCCGATTTATTAAATATAGGAGAAAATCGATTGCGGTGGGTTGAAAATTGTAATTCGGTTTATAATAGCTTTACTACTTTAAATTAAATTCTTACTTTAGATCTTATCGTTCACAAGTCACTGTAATGCGAAAAGAAAACTTGTATCAATCACCTGGTGGACATACTTTCCTCATTCCTGTCGATGAAGGTTTTAAGGTAACAGCGTTAGTATGCCATTTTAGTCTTCCATTATAATAAAAAAAAAACATTCGTTTTATTCAGCAAACTACCCGCAGCAGTTTAGTCGATAACAAAGTTATCGATGGCCATGTTATCTTGAACAATGTGATATTTACTTCGGCTGCTCAAATTGAAGTGCCTCAAACCACTGCCGCCTTTGAGGATAATATTAAAGTAACAGTAAGCTTTTCCAAACAAAAAGAAGGAAAAAGTAAGTCCTGATAATTCGAAAACTGTACTTAAGTGATTATTTAAATTAAATGAGAATTCGTTGATTGAAATTATTTTTTTTAGTGTATGTAAAATCGAATACATTACTGGGCGATGCAAAACACGCCACGGGTGTAGTATTGGCTGAAATTGTTAAGGCAAATATACCAGTGCGCAACGGTGTTGTTCACTTGATTCATCGGCCACTGATGATAATTGATACTACAGTAACGCAATTTTTACAGGTAAGCTAACAATATCTAAATACACAATCATAAACAAATCTTACAACAGCAACATAAAACTGAGGCCGTATATACTACATACTATTTTATACATACACATAATATTTTATTAAATTTATTATTTGAGATATTCTCTCAATTGTATTTAAAATAAAGATTTATTTGTTGAGGGTTAAGCAGCGTCTATATGCATTTCATTGGTGCTTTACCAAATCGTCAGCAGGTTACAACCATACCTTTGAAAAGTCTCAAAGCTTTTATTTTATTCACAGACTTTAAAAAAACATCTGAGAATTTACAAACACTAATTTTTTGAAAATCACAAAAGAATAAAATAAGATTTGTAGGCTTAGAAACTTATACAAAACCCAACAAATAATTTGTATTTGATTCGCCCAAAGCGCCTGATTTCTTTAATATTTGATTCATATTGCAAAATAAAAATACTTGCAAATCACACAAAAGCTTTGTGTAGAACAATCTTAGTGGCAAAATGAGTAATCGTCCATATTTTTGGATCATTAGTGATTATGCCAAATTGCGAAAACTCGCAAAAACTTGCTAACTTTAAATAGATAGAGAAGTCTGAGAAGTCTTTAAAAATCGACAAAACTGTAAAAGTACCAAGAACTAGCAAAACATTCACATTTACCACAAAAATAGCGAAAATTTGCGAAAAAATGCAAACAAACCTCAAAATTGTTTTAAAATTCCTGAAATCATACGGAATGCAAAAAACTCGGAAAAATCGTGAAAATGACGATAATTCGCAAAAACTTGTTAACATTAAAGGATAGAAAATTCTGATAGTGATTAAAATTCGGTAAAACTATAAAAAAGCCAATAATTAGCTAAAAAATCACAATATCGAAAATATGGAAAAAATTGCAAACAATTGCTTAAAAATAGCTAAAACTGTAAGAAATGCCAAAACCTCGTAAAAAATTTACGAAAATTTTGCAAATTCGCAATTTTCGCGGTAAAAGTGATTTCATCTTGCCAGTTTTTGGACTATTTACAGTTTTAACAACGTCTAATCAATATCAGACTTCTCCATATTCTTAATTTTAGCAAGTTTTTGCGAATTTTCGTCATTTTCGCGATTTTTCCGAATTATTGGCATTCCTTACAATTTCAGTTAGTCTTAAGCAAATTTAGGGCTCGTCTGCAATTTTGCAATTTCTGGCGAATTTTCACTATTTTCGCGGTAAGATTGATTTGAGCGATGTTTAAAGAATTTAAGGGCTAGTTTCCAATTTTTTGCTAACTTTAATAACAAATTGAATAAAAAAATTTTTAAATAAATTCTTGTAGGTAATCGTTTTATTGACTCTTGTTACGGTAAAATATCAGAATACCAATTTTCTATTTTTATAGCTTTGGTTACAAATTATAAACATGGTGGGTGGCTATTATTACTGTGTCAGAATAGGCCTGTAATGGTATAAAGGTGTAGAAAAAATAAAACAGATTAATATCAAATATGATTTACATATTTCTTGGGGTTTGTATAAGTTTCTAAGCCTACTACGCTTAATTTATTCTTTTATAATTTTCAAAAAATTACACTGTGCATGAATTCGACACTATTTTTTCCGACAGAAGGGCACCCGAATTATTCGAGTACGCTGATTTCAGTGGCGTTTATAGTTTTTCAATGGTAGCTCTTCAAAAAGAGATATTTAAGATTTACAATTTTGGATAAAGGCTAAACTCTTAAGATAATTGGAAGAAATTTATTTCATAAGTTATTTAAATGTCAATAGAACTCATGAATTGTTTTAGATTTAACTCAAATTTAATGTGTAGATAAGATAACTCATCTTTGTAGAAATAATACTGTGAAGTTTGGACGTGATCAGTTTATGTGTATGGTTGCTAAACGTCCAACAATTTATAAAACTGTCTAAAATATTAATTTTAAGTACTATTAAACGTAGTTTGCATAAGCTGTTTGACGTGTAGCAACCATACCAATAAACCGATCACGTTCAAACTTATAACAATATGATTTCTACGAAGATAAGTTATCTACATATTAAATTTGAGCTAAATCTAAATAAATTCATGAGTTCTCTTCACATTTAGGTAAAATTTTTGCGGATGCATTTATGTATGAAGACTAGGTGTAAATATGGACCGATTTATTCAAATTTTAGTTACCTGTATTTGTAGTGAATAAATAACTTATGAACCGAATTTCGTCCAATTATCTTAAGAATTGCATCATTAATCCAATGAAAATGGTAAAAATCTGAAATTTTTAATATCTCTTTTTTAGAGCTAACATTGAAAAACGCTAAACATCACTGAAATTAGCGTACTCGAAGTAAGTTTATCCATCGGGTGGTCCTTCAGTCGGTTTTTTCGACTAGCATAGTGTTGTTATTATTTGTAAATTCTCAAATGGTTTTTGTAACTCTGTGCTAGAGAAGGGCGCGTGTTGAAATTTTCCAACACGACATGACCCGAACACGAATACCGGGCCAAAAATGTTCAAAACATGACACGACACAACACGCACGAAATCAAATCCAAAAACAACAAAAAAAAAACATTTTTCTTATATTCAGACATATTTTTCTTTATTTTAACGTTTCATGTTAAAATTTTTTTTTTTACATATTTTTGTTAAGAAACAGCGACTTATCAAGATTTTCGCTTAATAATCTTGTGTGGCTTAAGAGTAATCCAAAAGTGGAGCTACATATATCAAATACTTGTTTGGCAAGCTTCTGCATTCATAAATATATTTTACCCCTAAAATCGTTTCGTGTTTTTTCGTGTGGAGTTTGCTCAACACGACACGACCCGAATACGAACGAAATCAGATTTTCTGTCACGAAAACTTCAGGTTGAGTCGCGTGTGTTCGTGTCACGAAAAAATCACGACACACGCCCATCTCTAGGTTTGAGACTTTTCAAAAGTATGGTTGAAGTCAACTTGGTAAAGCACCAATGAAATGCATGTTGACATTTCTTAACCCTCAACAAATAAATCTTTATTTTATATAATGTCAATATTTAAAAACATACGCACATGTATATGTACAGAGCATACATACATTCGTATCTACCTCATGCAATTTTACTACCCAGTTGACCACGTCTGTAAGACATCATCAATGACGGGAGCACGACATCGTCAACGATTTTATAGTGGACAATGTTATCTATATTGTCGTTAATGACTATGTGAGCGACAATGTCATACACTTTGTCACCAAAAAAAAAAACATATACATTAAACCGACTCAGCTTGTATGAAGATGCAAAATGTGTTTTTTTTACCCCTCTCAAATTAAAGACCGGTCTTTTTAATGAGGATTCCTAAAACATTTGAGGGGTCTAGCGATGACCGCCCGTGAGCTGGACCGTGTCTACAGAAGGTCTATTTTTTACATTTTTACATATTTTCGTATTTTCTCCCAAGACAACACATAAAAAAATTACATCATTTGAAAGATCTTTTCAAGCTGCATCCAATCAATACCATCAGCAATGCAGTATTCCATAAAAAACACGGTTTTTAAACGTTTTTATTGCAGGTGCTGCTTGTATTAAAACCAAATTTACTTTTTTTTTAGGAATTATTTGATTTGAGGCATTGTTTATTTGTTTCTGTGTTTAGAAACTTGCGAAGTTTTGCAATAACTAGAAACACAAATATATAAACAATGCTTCAAATTATATAATACTAAAAAAAAGTAAAATTTATTTTAATATAAGTAGAACCTGTAATAAAAACGCTTAAAAATCGTGGTTTTTATGGAATAACGCATTGGTGATGGTATGAATGATAAAGTTTAATGCACCATTGGATGCAGCTTAAAAAGATCTTTCAAACGATATAATTTTTTTCACATGTTGTGTTGGGAGAAAATACCAAAACATGCAAAAAACTACAAAAATAGACCTCTTTTAGACACGGTCCAGCTCAAGGGCGGTTATCGCTAGACCCCGAAAATGTTTTGGGAAACCTCATTAAAAAGACGAATCTTTAATATAAGAGGGGTAAACAAAATTTTTTTTCGGCGAGTCGACTTAATATACATATATTTTTTACGTAATCATAAAGCGAACTTTTTTTTAATATTATTAGTACTCAAATTTTAATTTTTTCTTACTTGTTTGTTTCCGTTTCATTCAAATTATTGGCGAAGATTCGAACTGAGGCTGTTAAATGCACTACAAGTTTGCTACAGCAACACCTAAGACTAAACGCAAGGCGTTGCCGGTCATCTTTTCCTTAAGAAATAGGCGGTTTGATTTGAGTTTTCTTTCATGCTATGGCAGGAAGATTCAAAATCGGCTTCTGCAGTATACGCGGACTAAGACCGAATTTTTTCTCAGTATATGCTAACATGTGTCTCCATCGGCCGGCCATTTTAGCCTTATTTGAGACTCAGGTATCTGAGGATGTTGATTCACAGGATTTTCATTTACCTGAGTATCACTTTCTTTCACTTTTCAGTTTCCATCGGGGCCTTACATTGTACACACGCGATGAAGTTGTGTACCAGTGCCAGCAATCATTAGGCACGCATGATACTGAATTTAACTGTCTTTGGGTTAAATTCAATATCAGGGCACAATTTCTGCACTTCGGGTTTCGTTACAGAAGTTCAACGCGGAAAGGGATAAAACTATTTCCGACTTCGATATCCTTTCCGATTCCATATCGAAAATCCTGGAGAGTTGTCCGAACAGTGAAATTGTTGTTGTTGGTGATTTCCAAAAGGCCAATATGTTGAATTATTCGCAGCGCACAACCCCTTTGCGCAATTTGTGAATGATCTAACACACATTTCGTGTGTTGAATGGCACCAAAACAATACTCTCGACCTTTTTCTCACTTCACACCCTGACAAGTATTAAGTGAGCGTTAATGCAATTTTCGGTAACTCGGATCATTGCACCATTTCCGCCTCCTTTTCGTTCTCCAAATTCGTAACGTTTCACGTACAGCTACGAAACGTGTAAAATACATCTACGAAGAGTTGGGCTGAGCTCAACGACTTTTTTCGGCACTTCAACTGAATACTATGTTTCTTTGACACTAATGTTAATGTCATGGCAGAAATTACCATAAACACCATTTTGATGGGAATGAAAACTTTCATTCTATCAAAGCAAGTTCCGATTAAATCCAGGACGAAGTCTTGGTTTAACCAGACTTGCAAAAATGCAGTCAGATCCAGAGACGAAGCATTCAGTATCTGGCGTAATAACCAAAACACAAATACTGATTCGCTGCGCAATAGGTCGAGATGTTTGTATCCCAAAGTACTAAGGCGTGAAAAAGCTTTGTACGAGCAGCGTCTTAGTGTTGCCCATCGGGGTAGCAAGAATAAAATATAATGCTAGTTCCTCAATTCCGACTCTTTTAAAGGGCGACCAATTATTCACTGTCCCGGTTGATAAAGCTAACGTTCTGGCTAAATTATTTGCAAGTACTGCCAGCTTGCCGGAAAGCAATCAACCACTGCAGTATCTGTAACTATGTTCTGCACTTTCTAAAGTAGTGGAAAGTATGGTGAATTTCCATCTTGTGAGATATTTTGAGTCCAACATGGGTGACTTACTGGCATTCCATTCGGAAAAATAGTGTCACTCCATACACCATTTCAGAGAAAGTAAGGTGGTGGCTCTAGATATCTCTAAGGCGTTTTATAGAGTGTGCATGGTGCACGTTTCTCAAAACCTGTTGCTTTTGGTGTCGGTGATAACTTCTCTCGATTGGTATCGAGCTTTCTCAAAGATTGCACTATACGATCTGTTATAGATGGGACTTCATCCGTTCTCCGTTCTTTCTTCTACACTATTTCTTATTTTTCTTAATGATCTCCTCTGTCAAACTTCCAATCCTATCTACTCCTTTGCAGATGACAGTAGCATTCGCCATTCATATTCATTCAGTAATAGGCCAAAACTGTTGGAGATTGGGTCCATAAGGCAAAACATAAATGTTACGTTAAATCACGATCCTTTAACAATCTCTGAATGGGGTCGTGCGAATAGGGTCGATTTTAGTGCTCGCAACACGCAGTGCTGTATGCTCATGCAAAATTGTATGACCAACTAGCTGCTGCATCTGCAACTATGAAAGGTCTATAAAATCTTCGATTTTATACAGAAATTTATAAAATAATTTTCTATAATTGATATTACAGCTTACAAAAATTTATAATATTTGTCCATGTAAAATATGTAATATAAGTCATGGCACAAAACGTATTTTGAATGAATTCAGTAAATTATAGCTAATGGAAATGTTCATATTTGAATTATGTAAGTTTCGAACATTCCAAGTACTTTAAGATCAAGGGTAATTCCTTTTAAGTTAATAAAATGTAGTCACTTAATTTTGATCATTCACTCTACCCACATCTTTTCTCATTTAAAAAACGTTCATGCAAAAGTTAATCTAAAAATCTTAGTTGAAATTATAATTTTGTAAAATCTAATTAAATCCAAATTAAAATCCATCATGCATACGCATAACCGCTTGACCTGAGATTCGAAAAAAGCGAACATTCACAACTGCGAAGAATTAGCGAAAGAAAAATGTTCGCTAAATATTCGAAAATTTAAAACAAAGGTGAACGTTCGCAATGACGAAGCTTTTGCGTAGAAATGGCGAACTTAATCTTAAGTAAGTTAGTTGAAAAACGTTATCTTCGCTAACTTCTCAACAAATCTTTATAAATGATATTGCGGCCTTCTTTTAGCGAACATAAATCTTTAAAAGCAAAATTGCTTTGAAAAAAGAAGCAAAACAAAAATTAAGAGAGAAAGAACTCAAAATTAAGGGAGAATTTGCAGAAGCTTCGCTCTCGAACTATTACCAAACTATTAAAAATGAAAGTTTAGCGATATTAAAATCGAATAACTATAACTATTTTTAGTGAATATTTAGTGATATCGTTAAAGTTGTTCGTTTTAGATATTGCTAAAGATTCGCTAAAGATATTGCTAAAGATTCAAAGCAAACCTTCGAGATCGAAAGACGGGTGAAGTCTATGGGTTCTTTTTCGTTTCACTAGCAATAGTCGTTCTCGAACGTTTTATCCGAGAAACGTTTGCCAATTGTTCGATGGCGATATTATTTTCGTCTGTCGTGGTCAAGCGGGTAGAGATACACTCACACACATACGCATACATACAAATACCAAGAGGTACTATATATAGAAAGGAATTGGTGTCCAACTATAATTATACAGTTCACTCCCAAACTATTAAAATCGCCAGACACCAACTTGATGTTCTTGGCATGAAAATCCAGTGTGACATTCAATGAATCGATTGATAACATTTTTCACGTCCCAAAAGAAGCATTCAAGTGGCTCGTTTTCTTAAGACGGTGTAAGAGATACTTCGCTTCGCCTGATCTCCTTAATATTTATACCACCTATATCCGACTGAAAATGGAATACAACTCTCATGTATGGTTCGGAGCTTCAAAGTATATTTTGAAGCTACTCCACCGCGTATAGGAGAAAACGAGGAGGCTCATCAACGACAGTATGGTAGCTAGCCAGCTCTATTGACTGGCTGGAGCATCGACGCAATGTGGGTTGTATTTCGGTGTTTTATCGATATTCCAATGAATGTGTTCTAATGAAATCAGTAGCGCGATTCTGTTACTATATAACGAAAATTTATCGAATTTGTTATTCAGTAACATTTATAATGATATTCGCTGTCGGTTAACTAACGACAATAATTTTTCTGTTGTTAATGGATAGACAAGAGTCTGCTGTTCAGCCGTAGCACGTACTTTATGCCATCAACTCAAGTTATTGTTCTACAACAATATAGAAACATATAAATACTTTTATGTATAAATAACAATCACCTGGATTATTTATGTTGAAGTCGAATTTGCGACTACGAAAAATTGTCATAGAATAAAGAAAACATGTAAAACTTTTCTTTATTCTACGGCAATTTGTCGTAGTAACAAATTCAACTTCGACATACATAGTCCCGGTGAATATTTCTGTTATTCAAACATTTATTTCATCATATATGTCTCAAAATTAAAAAAAAAAATAATTAAAAAAATGTCTGTGCATCGTTTGGCATGGACAAATTCATTTATTTTTTTTTCATTCCTCTTTGCACTTTTAATTTTTTTACAGAGATGCTACATGATATCGAATAAAATTACACAATCGCATTATCGTTACTGCAAGCACCGACCAACCAGACGCGACACGAATAAGAAAGTATTGGTGTTCAATTTTGTTTTGTTTTTCGCATACATACGTATTATTTGCAACACTTATTTGGATAAATTGAAACAAGAAGATATATTTGTTGTCTCTTTCTCAAACGGCTGCCCTCAAAAAATGATTTGGGCAATTTTTAGCTGTCACAATTGTCGTGTCTGGTTGGTCGGTGCTACAAGTGACTAAATATGTCGACAAATGTTACGATTGTCGGATCGTTAAAAGTTACAGAATCCGCCTACAGGGATCTTATTCGCGAAACCCGCTCTTTTTTGTGAACAACGCATTCTTCATTAAGATCACATCCCTTGTGGTCAATACGCCAGTGAATCGCACTACGCATTACAGAGAGAATTCGTTTTTGGACGGAACAGTTCGTATGTGGAATAAGCTTCCTGCAGAGGTCTCTCCTGCTAATTTCCATGTTGGAAAGTTCAAATCAAATGTCCATAAGCACTATTCATTCTTTCATCCTTCCCATGACCAATTTTCCTGATTCCGTAGGGGCCATGCCTTGAGTGCTGGTTTTTTATAAAAATAAAAGAATCTTTGATTGAAGACAACATGTAGGACATTGTCGTTCATCTTGTCCTCGGCAATGTTAATTAAAGACAAATCGTAAGACATTGTCGCTAATCTTGGCCTTAACAGACATGCTCGCTCATTTTGTCATCAAAAGTGTTTAATAAAGGCCAACTGAGTAGTTATCGTAAACTCTGTAGTATCTTATAATCGTATGTGTGTTCTTACATACTCGTCAAACCCATTTCAAAGTACATATTTAGTTAAGTAAAATAGCAGTAGGCTTGCTTAACCAAACCAAACCAAACTGTTATTAACCTAAAGTATAAAGTCAAGAATATTAAGTATGTATGTATATATATATATATATATATATATATATATATATATATATATATATATATATATATATATATATATATATATATATATATATATATATATATATATATATATATATATATATATATATATATATATATATATATATATATATATATATATATATATATATATATATATATATATATATATATATATATATATATATATATATATATATATATATATATATATATATATATATATATATATATATATATATATATATATATATATATATATATACATGTACATTGTTGATACATTCAGACAAGAAAATATTAAATATTCCAAAACATAAAAGTAATTTTAATTTGTATTATAGAGTGATCTATTGTGGGCTTCCAAAAGTAATTTGATGCTAAACTTATGAGACTTATGATTATGTATAGCTTTGTTTTTATTTTGGGTCCGTGTTAACTATTTGCTGCAAATAATGGTTTAGAACATTTCTAACTCTTGCCAAGAGACTCAAATAAAAACAAAGTTTTTAAACGTTTCGTAAAATCACAATTCACACAACAAACACATACAAAAGTTTACTAAAATAACAAACAAAAAAAATAAATAGAACCCAAAGACAGATTTTACTTGAACTGAATAATACACGATAGTTTTTAAATTTCGATTTTTTACACGATTTAACAAAAGAAAAACTACACTCGGTTCATAGTAAAATCAAAAGCAAAATTTTATTTTAAAATAATTTTTAAAATATAAATTTTATTTTAAAAAAATTTTGGGTGCAATGTAAGTATTCAAAACAACAAAATTAATATTGAACTTCATTTTAAACTCATTAAAAGCAATTTTAACCTTGTAGTTTTTATTTCAATTGCTTTAATTTTGATTTGTTCAAATCTATTTGATTGTCTTCACGTGATCGTAACTTTAAAATCAAGTTGGGTAATTTACAAAGTTTCAAGATCTAAGTTTACCAAGACTAAACTTATACACATAAATTAGCGGCCCGGCAGAACTTATTATAAATAGGCTGGGGTGCAAATTTAGGTTTGCATTTATTTTTGATTAGAAATATGAAAAACTATAGAAGATTCCTAGAAAAAATAGATTTGGACAACAGCCAACCAAACACATCCGCACAAAATTTAATTGAAATCGGTTTGAAAATGAAAATTTGTTTGTTAATTTGTGTATGGTGGGTTTCCAGTTTGAGGTACGGGCCTAATTGATACGAGTTATTATATGTCCCCAATTTTAGTCCCGTCTGCCCGGGCCACTGGTGATGTTAAAATAAACTGCCTGTCCCACGATGTCGACAAGTTGAGTTCGTTCTCATATTTATACTGAAAACAATAATAAAAAAGTTATATTTGGTTTTGTTTTCTATATAAATAAGAGAACGAAATCGACTTGTCGACATTGTGGGACAACCAGAAAATATAATTTTACCGAGCAACCGACTTTGTTCATGAAACAGGTAGAAAAAATTGAGTACCTAAAAATTTCAAGTTACACGCAAGGCATATTCATTACAGGTACCACCATAACTAAAACAAATACAACACCAAGAAACACTGTATTTTGTTGGAAGAAATACCCCAGAAATATGTCAAATCCAATATCTGTGAGTCGCACACATTCATAAGCTCTCTCAAATTTACTAACACATGCCCGTTGTTGATAGACAAATCCCAGGCATGTGTCAAAATCTATTGTCTGTGTGATGCACACATTCTCAAATTTACTAAAACAGTTGTTGTTGTAGTGGTACCTGTTCATCTACCTTGGTTACACGTTTTTATCTTTGAGTCTGTTATTGCGGTGTTACCTAACATGTTTTCACTCATATTAAATTAAAGAGATCGCAGAGTAGGTAGACATCAGCGCTGTAAAAGATTGCAATCGATTTAAAGCCAATCACATGATTTCACGTTAATGATTGCTGATTTTTGGATTGCATTTCAATTTGAAATTATGAAATGAATATGATAAAAATGATTGAATACATTTTTTGAAACCAATTCATATATTAATTGATTGCAATTGCTTTATTTGCAATCAAATCTAGTAATTGCAATCAAACTAAATCAGAATCAAAATCTTCGTCTTTTGAAATGAAACTCCTTCTTCTAGAAATAAAGCTGACTCTGATAATTCTGAATTGCCAACAATGTAAATTTTTCTAAAATTGGTAAACATAATTTTTAATTACAATCAGTTTTAACATAGAAACAATATACAAAAAGCTAGTTTTTTGTATTATTTTGTTGGGCTTTATATTTGTGATTTCAGGCGAATTGATTGCAATCGCATGATTTGAACAAAAATTTGATTGCAATCAAATTCATTGCAATTAAATCAATTGCATTGAATGATTTAAAAAAAATTATTAAAAATGATTGCAATCACAAAAGATTGCTATTTTGGCAAGATTTCATTTTGAAATCTGATATAATTTTGAAATCAAAGAATGAAATCAGTTTGGTTGACATTAATACTTTGATTGCAATGGCAATTGATTTCAGTTTTTTACAGCTCTGGCAGATATATCGACGGGCTGGTCCAGCAATCACCAAGAGGGACGAAAAGGCATTCAAGAAGTGGTGGTCTGCGTCACATCAACGTGTAAATATTGCTTGTAAAAATTTTAAAATATTCGAAATTTACGTTAAATATTACTTAAGGCATACCTGAGGTACATTTTAATAAAACAATCCAGACAAAAAAAACAAAATCCTTGATGAAATGAACTCAAATTAGTTCTATTTCTAATGAAAAATCAATGAATTAAACAGTTGTCATACGGGGGAAGTTCTCCACGATTAAAAGACTGTTCAGAATAAATGTTGATAACATAAAACAGTTTTATAATATTAAATACAATAGATGTACTTCTTGCCATGGTACAATAAAAACAGGTAGAACTGGCCCTAAAACAAGTACAGCAATACAAAAACAACAGGCATTTTGTTAGTGCAAAATGTTTCCTAAGTGTCAAAAACAGATAAACAAGTTGATCGATTTAAAGTCGGCCGCCGCTGTCGTTTTTGAAAATTCGTGCCGCCACCAAATACATCGGCTCGTTACGATTCTTAAATGCAGTTAGGCTGTGAAAAATGCATTGTTTATTTTAATTTGTTTACTGTGATATAAAATGTTTCTTTACAGCACAGAATTTTACGTTGCATATACAAATGTGCAATTGACAAAGTTTTTAACATACGAAAGTATTAGGCCCGTTATGTAAGTCTTTGACGTGTGCGCCAAAGCATTATATAAACAAGGACATTATATAAAATATGATTTAAAAACACGTCAATTTCTGAGTGTTGTGTTTTTTTTCCGACGGGGTTTTTTTGAATTTGGAACGATTTTCCGTCATCCCACGTCAAATTTGGTTTGTAAACAGACCGGTTTCGGCTATGTGCCATCTTCAGTGTTCTATTGAATACTAAATCCTTTTCTATTCTCTTGACTGAACAAAATCGCTTATGTTTGAATCTTACAAACTACATCATTAAAGAATCGAGATAAAAAACTAAAAAAATTCCTAGTAAAAAATCCGAAGTTGTTCCAAAGGCATAGCATTTTCATTCCATAGCAAGAAGCATGATACAATAATACAAGGTAAAACTGCCAGCGCAGCTGTAGTTGTGAGTTTATATTTCCAAAATGTCAAATTCGCTTATCAGAAGAAAAAGCTTATGAAAAATTTACGGCGGCGGCTAAAAAAAACAAATTTACTACAAGCCGCCTGTTACGAATAAATTTTTATATGAACATTTGTATATGCAACGTAAAATTCTGTGCTGTAAAGAAACTTTTTATATCACAGTAAACAAATTAAAATAAACAATGCATTTTTCACAGCCTAACTGCATTTAAGAATCGTAACGAGCCGATGTATTTGGTGGCGGCACGAATTTTCAAAAACGACAGCGGCGGCCGACTTTAAATCGATCAACTTGTTTATCTGTTTTTGACACTTAGGAAACATTTTGCACTAACAAAATGCCTGTTGTTTTTGTATTGCTGTACTTGTTTTAGGGCCAGTTCTACCTGTTTTTATTGTATCATGGCAAGAAGTACATCTATTGTATTTAATATTATAAAACTGTTTTATGTTATCAACATTTATTCTAAACAGTCTTTTAATCGTGGAGAACTTCCGCCGTATGACAACTGTTTAATTCATTGATTTTTCATCAGAAATATAACTAATTTGAGTTCATTTCATCAAGGATTTTGTTTTTTTTTTGTCTGGATTGTTTTATTAATATGTACCTCAGGTATGCCTTAAGTAATATTTAACGTAAATTTCGAATATTTTAAAATTTTTACAAGCAATATTAACACGTTGAAGTGATGCAGACCACCACTTCTTGAATGCCTTTTCGCCCCTTTTGATAATTGCTGGACCAGCCCACCGATATATCTGCCAGAGCTGTAAAAAACTGCAATCAATTGACATTGCAATCAAAGTATTAATGTCAACCAAATTGATTTCATTCTTTGATTTCAAAATTATATCAGATTTCGAACTGAAATCTTGCCAAAATAGCAATCTTTTGTGATTGCAATAATTTTTAATATTTTTTTTTAAATCATTCAATGCAATTGATTTAATTGCAATGAATTTGATTGCAATCAAATTTTTGTTCAAATCATGCGATTGCAATCAATTCCCCTGAAATCACAAATATAAAGCCCAACAAAATAATACAAAAAACTAGCTTTTTGTATATTGTTTCTATGTTAAAACTGATTGTAATTAAAAATTATGTTTACCAATTTTAGAAAAATTTACATTGTTGGCAATTCAGAATTATCAGAGTCAGCTTTATTTCTAGAAGAAGGAGTTTCATTTCAAAAGAACGAAGATTTTGATTCTGATTTAGTTTGATTGCAAGATTTAAAAGCTACTAGGTATATCAAGGGGCGAGAGCATTTAATCAAAACAATATCTGACTTTGTATTTTTCAAAAACTATCTACCGAGTTGTATTGTTCAAACATTACATTGAGACTTAATTTATGAATATAGTACAGTTTTCTGCAATCGAATTTTTCAACAGATTAAAAATATTAGCAGAAGTAGATCACACACATTTCTTAAAATCAATAATTCTGTAAAAAAACTAACACTTTCAAATAAAACGTTTCTTTTCAAAGTCGGTCCATAAATTGCGAAGTCGATTAAAAAAAGAATTATGAGTAGTGGACGTTTTCTCATTATAATGAAATTTTTATAGAAATTTGTTTTGTCAGTTGTTTCTGCTATTATAGTAGAAAAAACTGTTTATTTTAGTTTGTAACATAACTCCAGAGCAAAACTTGAACCTAAACAAACTGCAAGCAAGCCCTTTCAAACAAAAGATAATTTTTTAAATCGGTACACAAAGTTGATAGCCTCCTCCTTTTTTAAAGTCGAAAGAGAAAGAGAAAACTTAGCCGTCAAAAAGTAATATCAAAATATAGCATAAAGTGAAATTACACACAGATTACACATGAAACTAATTACACGTGGGGTACACATGCAAATAGAACTTACACACAATATGTGTAATTACACACAGATTGGCAACACTGTTTTGTTCTTTAGTTTTCTTTCCCTTTTGTTTTTGGCATATGCCATTGTTTGACGCTCTCTACGTAAAATCAATTTTCTGTAGATTTCTCCGTCACAAAAGTTACGATACATATTAAATAAACAGTAAACGATTTTGGCCGTTTATCCGTAACCTCACGATACGAATAGACTAATTCTACCATAAGTACAGTAAATTATTCGAGTTTTTAATCGTATACACATTTTTATGAAAATCATAAGCTACAAGGCTAAAACTCATTTGGTTTCATTACAATTCCTTTACACTTTCAACTTAATTAATTGTTCAAGATATTGTTACGTGTAACATTTCGGACTTTAGTAGTTTTGTTTGAGAAATTGGCGCTATAAAAACATAAATTTTATTTATTTAAAAGTAAGCAAAATTTTTTAACAATATCAAATTGGAATCTTCTAACTCACCTGAACATTATGCTCGCAAAAACCTTTCAACCCTCGGAGGTATAAGGGTTTTTTGTCGCTAAATGGTATAACTAGGTCTGTGCAGACCTATATGGGATTGGTATGGAAATGCATAGTCAGTTGTCATAAAAGTGTCTATAAATGCATTTTATGCTAGGAAAACCACAAAACGAACAATTAAAACTCATTTTTATACATCTTAGGTAGCTATTAACGCTATTTTATTACTCATATGTAAAACAATGATTTTTTTTATTTACGGCATTCAACGCATGAGTACATGGCATGTATAAAAATGCGTTTTAATTATTCGTTTTGTGGTTTTCTTAGCATAAAATGCATTTATAGACACTTTAAGACAACTGACTATGCAGTTCCATACAAAATCCTATGTAGGTCTACACAGACCTAGTTATACCATTTAGCGCCAATTATTTGTAAGCCCGGATTATTCCGAACCCGGATCCCCAATCGCTCATAGTGTTCGGAGGATTTTTCTGCAGGATTACATGGGCGGCTTTTTTTCTAACATGAAAAACAAAAAAGTTATACACACTTTTATATGCAAAAAGTCTGCACAGACCTGGTTATACCTCCGAGGGTTAAATTCGTTTATTTATGATATTTATTTAATTTTAATACATATAAAGAAATTGTGCCATCTGTATGTTTTTTAGTTTTATCATTAAAAAAATCTTTTCTTCTTGTACATAATTATATTTTTTTTCTGTTTTATACAATCTAAAATTTTTCATACTCAATATTACTTATAATTTATTTATTTATTTTTTTGTGCTTTAATTGCCTTTTTGTCAATAATATTTATTGTGCTACTGGATTTTCACTTCTAACTACAATTCTAATACAAACTAATTTTGTAGTCTTTTAAGGTAAATATTGCGTTTTAATTAACGTTTAAGTTCACATACATACATACATATCGCATTATAAAATATATATAAAGCTTCAATAAACATGATTAAGAAAAAAAAAGAAGTTCAGGAGCATGTTTGCAAAATTATTTCCAGATGGCTGGATGAAATAACGCCCAATGAAATTACTTCCATTGAAATTACTCCCAATGAAATAACTATCAATGAAATAGGGCCCAAAAAATAAATATAAAAAAATAATTATTCCCAAAATTAAATAATTAAACATTTTTGGAATTTACTTCACAATGAAAAAATTAAACAAGTCCAAAAGAAATACAAACCAAAAACTATGAAATAAGATCAAAAGTTATTATGCTTATGAGCAGGGAAACCGGAAATATGCCCTAAAAAATGTGTTTTATGCGCATTAAATGAGCAGGGAAACCGGAAATATGCCCTAAAAAATGTGTTTTATGCACATTAAATATGCACTATAAACTTAAAAATATGGTCACAAAATGTAAAAAAATATGCTCTTAAAACTTTATTATCATTTCGTTTATAATTTATATGATATTCATTTCTGATACCACGAATTATGTATACACTCTAAAACATTACTTGAAATTTAGGTTCATATATTGTCTAAATTTGTGTTGAAAATTTCTCCTTGTCTAAAATTACATCTATTTTGTAGTTATTTTATTAAATAAAAAACCTTTCAAATTAAACATATTTACTCCAAGTGGAAAAAAATTAACATAAAGTATAATACGGCTATGGCTGAATGGTAGATACGTTAGACTATCAGTCAGGAGGTCACGGTTCACACCTGCACAAGCCAATCGCTTTTTTTTGTTAAAAACATTTTGTCTAAAAATATTGCGTGTCAAATTTTAGGTCGATAATAATCGGTAAAGTGTTGCCGACTATTATCGACCTAATTTTCAACAAAAGTGTTTTAGAGTGTATACAGTGGTGGCATGCAACAATGTCCAAGAAAATAACTCCAACGGACATTATTTCCACTTCAAAAACGAAATAATGTCCATGGGAATGTCGAATAGTGGCTTCGCAGAGTAAAGGTTTTCCGCCTAGTCAAAAATCTGAAATCAACGAATCCACTATTCGACATACCCAGAGAAGAAAACAATTAATCCTGTCCAAAGCCCAGCTATGCAGTTAATCTTCAATCTGCAGTACTATTTGAATCAACTTTATTTTAATTTTTTATGGTCTTTATTTCCTTTCAACGTGGAAATAACGTCCATGGACACTACTTCATTGGACGATATTGCATGCCCCACCTATTCCTTGCGGGTACGGTAGTTGATTTAACAATTTCAGCCTGGCCTTTCATCCGCCCGAAAATAAAATGTTTGGCACTAAGACACCAACACATATTTTGTGGTTCCTATTAGGAACAAATCAGCAAAATCATATAAACATTCGCAAACGCGACTTTTCCTGTCTTGCTATTTTTCTATGAAGTGCAAACAAGCCAACAATCTTGACAAAATTTAAATTGCTAAAAAAAAATCCTCAAAACTACATAATTGAAAAATTTTTAAAGCCGTGAATAAACTGGAAATAAATCAGTGGAATGAGGAAAATTTGTAAGAAATTGGGGAAAAAATACATTTGAGTAAATTTAAAATCACAAAAAATTTTTTTTTTAAAAGTGGAAAAATGTTTAAATTTTCGATGGCAAAAACGACTTTTTTTTTGTAAATATGCATATTATGTAAAAACTAAAATATGTAGGAAAACAGCCAAATATGCCATAAAAAATTTCATAAATATGCGAATAAGTATAAAATTTGTAAAAACATGCTGTAAAGGGTAAAATATGCAAAAGTATGCATTAACAAATCGATGCCAAAATTCTTAAAAAGTTCTGAAAAGCCTAAATACATATATTATTGTGCCTACATGCATTGCACATGAAAAAACATGCAAGTTCATATTTGTGGTTCTCCTGTTTATGAGATAGACAAATTTTAAACGATGAAATATTTCGTGAAATTTACTTCATGAAACATTTTTTATTTGCTTATTTGATTGACAAGAATCACCTAAAATTTCCCTTCTTCCCTGCCCATGCTACGAATTTCATGAAATATTTTATCATGGAAATTTAGTCATATGAAATAATTATGTATTAAACGGTGTTCGAAATACTATAAAGTAGAAAATTCTTGCTTCCTGTCGAAAGATCTAAATAAAGAAATCCAGTTTTGGAACTACTTCAGAAGAGAAAATGCTTGTGACCAGCCGAAAGCTAAATCGATATCAAGTCTTGAAATTGATTAAAAGTCGCTTGAAATCTAAAAATTTGGAATAAATCACATCTATCGCGAAAATTTGAAAATTCGCATAAAATCGCAATATTGGAAACAAGCCCTAAACTAAAATTGATTAAACTTGCTAAAACTGTAAGGTAAGTCAATAATAATCGGGAGAAAACGCAAAAGATTATAAAAATTTGCAAAAGCTTGCCAAAAATTTTAAATTTTAAGTCCCAAAATAAAAATAAATAAAGAAAGCCAGGAACTTTGGAAAAATTACATCTTTCGCAAAAATACCCGAAATTCGCGAAAAATTGCAAGAATTTAAACAAGCCAAAATGTTTGTTAAAAATCGCTAAAAATCTAAGGAATGCAAAAAATTCGGTAAAAACGCGAAAATGGCGAAAATTCGCAAAAACTTGCTAACCTAATAGCAAAGTCTGATATTATTTAAAATTCCGGAAACTGTTAAGAAGCAGAACAAAACTTCGCTTTTATCGCGAACATTGCAAAAATTCGCGAGAAGCTTCAAAATCGGAAACAAAACTGTTATAAATAAAATAAACTCGGAAAGAACGCGAAAAGTTTCTAAATGTATTGAAGAAATCACTAACACTGCAAAGAATAACAAAATCTCCGAAATTTTAAGAAATCGCAAAAATAACGAAAATTCAAAAAAAAAATTGCTACATCGCAGAAATTGCAATGTCTAGTAAACGTTTTTGTTTAATTTTGATGTCGTAATAAAGCCATATCACTACTACAATGCAAATTTTTTCATATTTTCGAACTAAAAACAATAAATTCAAATACATATTAACGGCTGTATGCTAAAAAATATTTTACTTTAGCTTTAAAGTTCATAGTAGTTACCAAGCACTTTAAGGATAACATAACTTTGTTAAGAAATTATATGCAAAAGCAACTTTAACTATTTTGTGATTTAATAATAAATACTGGTAACACCACCGTGTTCAACAACCACTTCATAGTTTATGATGTACAAAAACGAATACAAATTTCATTCGAATAGTCAAATAACTTTTTATTTTATTAAATAACTTTTTTTACTTTGAAGTAAAACAACTTAATTCAAAAAATATGAGCTTCTGACATTGTAGTAAAGCATATAAACATTTCTATGAAGTAAAAGTAAAAATATATGATGAACATAGAAGAATTAACACAATTTCTTTTATTCGAATGAATGAGTATTTGAATATCCAGCTTTTTTCGATTTGTTTTGATTTTATATACATCACTAAGACGTGTTTTTATATTTTTATTTTTTATGCATTTTTCTATGTATTTCGAATCAACTAGATAATTTGGTGTTGTTTTCCATTACATGAAACAAATAATAAATTTAAGCTTAGATCTAAGACTCCAAGCATCATTTTCAGATGTAACAGGAATCAATATGTGCTATGTTAACACAAATATTTGTGGTAAAAAATACACATTTTGGAAATATCAACTTAAAGTAGTCTTAACAAACGTGAGTGCCTACTTTAAAATTTTTATATAATAATTTTTTTAGAATACAACTTAACTCAAAATTGCTTGGCAAAGCTACTTTAAGTATTTTTGCATACAGCTGTAACGGCTGTATGTTAAAAAATATTTTACTTTGGCTTTGAAGTTCATAGTAGTTACCAAGCACTTTAAGGCTAACATAACTTTGTTAAGAAATTATATGCAAAAGACAACTTTAATTATTTTGTGATTTAATAATAAATACTGGCAGCACCACCGTGTTCAACAACCACTTCATAGTTTATGATGTATAAAAGCGAATACAAATTTCATTCGAGTAGTCAAATAACTTTTTATTTTATTAAATAACTTTTTATTACTTTGAAGTAAAACAACTTAATTCAAAAAATATGAGCTTCTGACATTGTAGTAAAGCATAAAAACATTTCTATGAAGTAAAAGTAAAAAATATGATGAACGTAGAAGAATTAACAAAATTTCTTTTATTCGAATGAAATGAGTATTTGAATATCCAACTTTTTTCGATCTGTTTTGATTTTATATACATCACTAAGACATTTTTTTATATATGTATCTTTTTATATTTTTTTTAATGAATTTTTCTATGTATTTCGAATCAACTAGATAATTTGGTATTGTTTCCTATTACATGAAACAAATAATAAATTTAAGCTAAGAGATAAGACCTCAAGCATCATTTTCATATGTAACATGAATCAATATGTGCTATATTAACGAACATATTTGAGGTAAAAAATACACATTTTGGAAATATCAACTTAAAGTAGTCTTAACAAACGTGAGTGCCTACTTTAAAATTTTGATATAATAATTTTTTTAGAATACAACTTTACTCAACATTGCTTGGCAAAGCTACTTTAATTATTTTTGCATACAGCCGTAAGTCTTTGAATATTGTAAATAAAAAAATAAATAAAATTTGAAATAGAATAGAAAGAAGTAAAAGAAAATATTAAACAAAAAAAAAAAATACATAAAACCAAAACGTCGTAGTTTTGAAAGTCATGCCTGGCTTTAAGGTAGAAATCTTGACCGCCATAGTCAGTTTGCATTGTAGACATGGGTTGTGTGGATAATCAATCATGCAGTCCAAAGCCGACCTAGTCCTGCCTTATATCTAGCTTAACTAATTCTTAAATGAATTCACTCAAGCTTTCTGTACCGTACTTTTGACACCGCTTTAGCTTGATTTAAGTACGGATGATTTGATTTTTTTTGTTGAGTGTGAACATTTTTAGGTTTAATTTTATTTTTGGTGGATTATTTCTTTGTGCGTTATTTCATACAGTCTTCACAGAAAGCTTTCAACATAAACCTGTTCCTCGACTTGCACCATACGTACGTTTTTTTTTTAGAAACTAGGTACCAGCAGAATGGTATATTTATTTTCTGTGCCGCTTCATTCGATTTATTTGCAAGAAAACAAAAAAAGAAATCGTAGTCTAAAAGGAGCAATAGGCGTATTAGTACAAAATTATCTTATAAATATGTGTTTAGTTTAACACGCATAGTATAAAAATCGACTACATACATTGATACTAATACACGAATAATAAAAACCATAAAAAGCAATTCTTTCTTATACTGCATTTACACGTGAATGAAATCTAGTACAAACGAGATTTCGAGTAAAATCTAGTTTATTTTTATTATATTTTCCATAAAAAAATTTATTAAACTCTGGTTTCTTCATATTGTACTAATAAATAAACCGCTGTAGAGTATGTGTACTTACTGTTGGGTATGTATGTGCACAAACTATGAGGTATGAACTCTAGCTATTTTGCTTTTGATGGGTCTATTTTTATATGGAATTTGGTAACGAAATTTTAAAAAATGTCAAAAAAGGATGATGTAAACAGTATAGATTTAAAAAAGATTTCAATTGAAATCTACTAGATTTCACTTTAATGTAAATGCAATATTAGCTAAACTAAAATGGACTGAAATTTGACTTAAGAATCGACGATAGAGATAAAAAGTTAAATATAATGATTTTTTGAAAAATTATATACATATCTTTTCGCTTTAGCAAATTTTTCACAATTAAATTGAAAACTTATCACAAAATAAAAATTATATTTAAAATATGTACATTGGAGTGGTCGTAAAATATTATTAACGGCCGTTTTCACAATGTATGATTAAGAATTAACTTGGACTTTAACGACAAATTTTGTCTTTAAAGTCAACGTTAACTTCTAATCGTACATTGTGAAAAGAGCCGTAAATAAAGTATGTATTTACAAACAAAAGTTTTGTGAAAAGTTGCTTTCTGTGAAGTTTCCAACAGCTTCTGCCTTACCGACTTTTGTCTAAATCCATAACTATCAAAATAACAAACAAAGCCCACTAATTTACAAATTTCGGTAAACTTTTTCGTTCCATAGAACTTGAAGTTGTTTCCTTAGTCATTTGGCCCGCTGAGCGTGAATCTGAACTTAAATTTCTTTTATCAGCTCTATTTTTTTAGATATACCGTTATGTTAAAAATGAAGGCACTTGTACGGCATGTATTAGTATAACTGGAGAGGGATTTGCCCTATTCAGTAAAAACGGAAAACCAAAACTCGACAACAATATTATCTTTAAGCCGAGGAATATTGTTTCTCTAATCTGCCCATTAGTTTCAGAAAAATCGTAAGAGTTCAAGCCTAAAAATTAAAAACTTCATAAAAAAATTAAAAAATTCATAGAAAAATAAAAAATACACAAACGATCCCATTTTTTGTCCAATATCATTCATGTAGCTTAATATATTTAAAAGGAAATGAGCATATAGCGCTGAAACTGGTGCACAATTTTTGACTTTATTCACAATGTAGTGAGACAGACTTTTAAAATTTTTTTTAGGAATTTCATAAAATTTTTTATGAAATTTTTAATTTTTAGGCTCAATTTTTACGATATATTTGAAACTAATGACAAATTTATAAAAAATGCTCGCTCGACTTGAAGATAATTTTGTTGTAGGGTTTAGTTTTTTTTTTTTACTGAATAGGGTAAACCCTACTACAGTTATGCTAATATATCTCGTGCAAATGCTTTCAATTTTTACATAACGGTATATCTCGAAAAGTAGAGCGTTCAGCGGCCCAAATAGCTAGAGAAACAGCTTTCAGTTTTAGGGAACGAAAAAGTTTACCGAAATTTGTGAATTAGTGTAATCATTTCGAAATATTAATTGTTATGTTTGTTAAATATGCGATTTAGATAAAAGTCGTCAATGCTTTAACAAATTCACCGCAGCAGGCTACACGACTTCAAATGTCGTTAACTACAATTGTCGCCCTGTAGCCAGCTACTTACCAGCTGACATTTTGTTGGAGAAGTACATATTTCAGTGGTGCCACTTTCAAATGTTCACTTGTATAAAAATAAAATCGCTTATTCAAAGTATACTTAGACTTCACAAAATGTAAAAACAAATAAATTTATTTGTTTAATATCTTTCGATTGTTATTGCACTTTTAATACTTAAATTTTTTTATATTCTCTTTGTTAAATAAAATAGAAAATTTTTTGGCGGATCTCTACTGCCTCTACAGTTACGGGGTTAAAAACTAATTTTTTATTGGCCATAACTCCTAGAATTAAGAACAGATATAAGTGATATGGGTATCACTTTAAAGTTCTGTAAAATACCTTTCTACTGGTGTATACGTTTCTGAAATCCATTAACCCATTGCGTGTGAAATGCAACTTAAATTTTTTTTATCAGACTTTTCACACAGAAACACAGTTATCTTAAAAACTACTGGATACAAAGGTACATAACAATGAGCTGCAACAAGTGTCAAACTTTCGAGTACACCCAATCACGTACTTTGATTTTTGGTGATGCCATCGTTTTTGTTCAACAAAAAGTAATGATTGTAAAAGGCAATAGCTCATTTCAAACAATCAGTTTTAATCACTTGTATTCACAATGAACATGAATGTTTGTGATTAGTTTCTTTGGTATGATTGTAGCCGCACCGGATCGAAACGAGCATGTAATTAGCATCATTCTTGTAAAACTTGTTATGACGAGCGCGAGCTACTTGTTTTAATACACACCATACATACATACATGCTATAAAATATTCGTGCTATCCCTGCAGCTAAATGTACAACTAGTTACGTTTTGGGACATTACAAGTCAACAAAGGACTGTCATCTTACTAGTTGTAATGAGGCTAGTAGCGATAATTTTGTTTTTGTTATCATGTAATTTTTCACTACTTCGAAGCGTTTCCCGAATAGACACCATTGTAATATGTCGCTGGCTATATATGTAGCACTACGCAGCAACTAAACTACGCGACGCGGCACGACGCGACATTTTTGCCTAGTTGCTCAACTTTGTCGCGTTGCGTAGTTCAGTTGCCGCTTAATGCGATATGCTCCATAAGAACTAATGCAAATAATATTTTGTCGTGCTGTGTCGCGTCGCGTCGTGTCGCCCAGTGCGGTTTACCTTAAGACATACTTGTTGCTATTATTTTTTGGTTTGTGTATTATACTCGAATGTGAACAAAACTGCCAAAGGCTTGATTGACTTGTACTTGTTATTTAGTGCTAGTGAATAAGGCGGCTCGATCATACTTGTTGCAGCTCTCTGGTACATCGAGCCATAACCGCCAAAAAAGCTTATGCGCCATAGAGTAAATTTTACAGGAGATGTATTTTTTTTTAACTGATTGACCTGACATTTTTTATGTTAGTTTTATATAAATACCCATCGATTTGGAATATGGGACTTGAAGAAATCTAAATTTAATTTTTTTTGCGACCACTCTAATGAACATCCTCAAAATTCATTAATCGCTACGAAGAAAACATTTTTTTATACATTTTTGTTGTTTTTCTTAAATTTCTGCCTTTTTCTCAAATCGATTGAACAAACATTTTTAGGAAAATTTATTGATAATTTTTTCAATTATTAAACGCAGTGGAGGCTACTATTGTTTTAATTAATTAATTTAAAAATTTTATTTAAAACAAATATTGGCTTCAATTATTTTCGTAATCAAATCAATTTGTGATTTGACCAAAAATAAAATTTAATTTAAAATTTGATTTATAGAAATTACATACATATAAAATGTTAGTCGTAAAATGAAACAACCGCAAAATTAATTGAATACGTAGTTTTTCAGATTCTAGTATTTTTTCTGTTTAGTAAATGTTTCCACATTTTTAGTATTTTTTCATTAATCTTTTCATTCATTAAAACATTTAAGATAAATAAATACAAAAAAATGTTTCAGATTGTATTCTATAATTTATATTGTTATGCAGCTTTTACTATCTGCATGTTATATTGCAATTTATGACATTATTTAATTTGTCATACGTTCCGCAATCTCATCATTAACTTGATTCATTCTTAATTTTAGAATATCAGCCTAATAAATCAATTCATAAATATATTTTCATATTCTAATTGAATATTCTAATTGAATACATAATTACCTAGAAATTAAATACATTTATTTTTCTTAAATGGCGCGACAACAAACTTCAAACTTCAACATTCAACATAATTTCAAACTTGAAATCAAAAATACACAATAGGCAATAGTAAGTATTTATATATAAACAAATTTATTTTAATATCATATTTATCCACTAATTATGTATGTAAGTGTATTTAGCTTAAAGAAAGCAAGCTTGTTATTTCCTTAAATCACTAATGAACTAAATATGAAATACTCTTCGCGAAACTCTATGTAAACCGAAAAAAAATTATGTCAACTCCTGATAATAAACCGACTCATTATGATTTATTTAATGTTTTTAAAACATGTCTTTTTGTTTTTAGACGAACAAGGTGTGAAAGCAATCGGTACAGAAAAAAGGCACGATTTCTGTTTCTTATGATTTTTTTGTGTTTCTCTTTGCATTCACTTGATCTTTCGTTATTGTTTTATTTGTATTTTTTTACTTTTAAAGTGACAACGTGGTGACATGCAATAATGTCCAAGGAAATAATGTCCATGGATGTTATTTCCAGGTTGAAAAATAAATAATGTCCATAAAAATAAATGGATATGTCGAAAAGTGAATTCGCTGATTAAAGGTTTAGGATAGGAAGAAAATCTTGTGCTGTTTCATCAACTTAAGCAGTATTTACACTGTCTGAGTTCTCTTGTGATTTCAATAGCTGAAAATAGTACGATAATAATGAAATTATTTTCATCTATGAAATTTAGTTGTATTTACGTTCGAAATTGAAATCAGACGAAAAGAGCTCAGATTGGTGTAAAGATAGTTTTACTCACGTCAAGAAATATTTAGATCTGTCATAGAAACCAAATAGGTGCGAAAGTGAAAACAAAAACGCTTTCTTCCACTTGAATACTTGTGCAAAGTCTTACCTTTGTTAGCTTTGCGTGGGTACTCCCGTAGTGCGGTGGATAGTCTGTTAGACTATTAACATGGAGGTCGCAGGTTCGATTCTTGCCAACACCCTGGGTGTTTCTGGAGAAAAGCCGAAAAAGGCTTAAGCAGTATCTGTGTTCGTTTTAAAAATTTTTGCCTCAGGGAATGTGGCACTTTTCTTGCAAACCCTTGTAAGAAAAAAGTATGAAAACGGAAGAAGTAAATGCAAAATAAAAAGTTTTTCACTTTCGTAGCAATTCTGTAACAGTAAAAATTATTTTTGTACATATATTTAGATATCGACCCCTTTGAGTAAAATTATCGAAAACGACAAAACGTATACTTCTTAGAAGAAGGTTAACTAACTTTTCATTATTATTTTAATAATGACCTCTTAGCGCCAAATTATCGCAAGCGACTAGGTTTAAAATTCGCAGGATATTGCAATTTTTATTAGTTTTAAATATTATTGCTCATAGTCGTTACAGCACTAGCCGAAAAATAGTTCGATTTTAGGTAGCTACTTTACAAAACAATAAAGGACATGTCTTAAAAATTACTCATAAAGTCCCTATTTCTCGTTTCGCATTTTGAAAAGTTAGTTCAGACTAGACAAAAGTTTGATGATATGAAACATACATATGTATTATATGTATGTAAGTGCAAGAATAATAGAATACAAGATTACGACATGCGCATTATTTCCCGTTGCCAAGTCGATGTGCCCCTAAAGCAACGGTTCCCAAATGGTGGGTCGCGACCCCCCAGGGGTCCGTAGCAGCATTTCAAGGGGTCCGCAAAGAGTTCCGACAAAATAATTAATTTATAATTTATAAAATAATTAATTTTTATTTTCTTTATATTTTTTCAAACTTCAAAATTAAAAGAAATATCAAGTTAAAGAAATTAAGCAGTTATGTCGTTTTTTTCGAAGCATTTTATCTAAGCGATTATAGCGATCGACAAAAACACCACTATAATAAATTTATTTTTGTTTGTTTTGGTACTTTTACATTTTAATTTTAATATTTGACAAAAAAATGTTTGGGGGTAAAAACCTAAAAATGATCTCTTAATGAATTTTTAAATAAAAATATACTTTTAATATATGTATTTTAAAATTTTTGTTTTTTAACGTTTTTTTTATTAAACATAATATATTTATTTATTTTTTTTTTGTTTTGTACTTTTACATTTTAATTTTAATATTTGACAAAAAATGTTTGGGGTCCGTGAGCTAGTAGAAATATCTCAAGGGGTCCGTGAAGCAATACTTGGTGGGAACCGCTGCCCTAAAGCGTAGCCCTCTGTTCAAATTTGCGAAAAATTTTGATGAACATTGGTATTTTCATACTTAAAATATAACAAGTAACCAATCATAACTACCCCTTGAAAGTATGCTGCAATTGTTTACGTTAAAAAAAACCCAATGTGTTTTCTGTAAATTCCACACGAAAAAAGTGGTGCTCATATTATTTCGCATGAAGACTCAAAATGTTGTATATACATTTCATATGTTTTTCACAAAATCAAGGCGAATTAATTTTACAGGTGGTGGTAATAATACAACAACAAACACAATATCAATTCGGCTGGTTGCCATATCTGTCAAAAACAGAAGACGAAAATTTATTTAAAATGTACTTTTAACAACTGTGATTACAATTCATACATATGCCTAAAATAAATACCTTCTTTTGTTTATTGCCACATAAAAGTGACTATGCCTTGCTAATCATTTAAAAACACACGATTAAAAAAATTGACAGATACAGCCAACGCGGCGAAATATTCATGTGTGCTTTCAATACGACCTGTATTATTGGATCATGCACAAAATAAGCAGAGTACTACTTTTGCAACAATTTTTCATGAGCAATTCGTGTAAATTTTTTTATATGCACAGAAAATATTATCACCAAGAAATTTTCAAACAAAAGTTTGTCTAAAAATAAATTTAATTTTCAGTAAATGTTCTGTTCATAATCTATGAATTGTTTGTTTGACTTTTATTTAGAACGCAAACACCAAAAACAACAATAATACTGTGTCGTAAAAAACCACCCCGATGACGACACACACACACAAATAACAACAACAACAATCATAGCAAAAGGAATGCAATTGTACCAAGTTTGTTTACAAAAGATTTTTGAGTGAATCGATTAGTTAATGTGGTTGCATTAATTCTCATTAATTTTTTTAGAGTATTTAGATAAACATTCAGACTTGAACACATTTAACAAAGTGAAGTCTCCTAAATGGTTAATGGATGATGATGATACAGACAACAATTTTGTTTGTATTTTTGTTTGATTAAGTAAATTATTTTGCTTAATAATTGTTAGCATTTTTAGGCTAAATTCAGACAGAAATATTGTTTGATATTTTTCAGAAAATCTAGTTAATATTTTTGTTTGATTTAGTGAATTGTTTTGCCTACAATTTGTAAATATTTTTAGACAAACTGTTTTATAGATTTAAACAATTTGTTCACTGAAAAAAACACGTTTTATTTTCAATGAAAATGTTGAGGTATTTTTGTCTATATTTACAAATTCGTTTGTAGGTCCGTTCATAGACAAAATATTTACTATTTCATTGAATTCCTTTACAGAAAATGAAATTTAGTTTTTTCTGTGTGGACTTTTGACAGCACTTCGCACGAAATGATGAACAGAGTACCATGCTTAATCCAGTATACTTTTATGCAAAACAATGTATGCGATTTTGTGGCAGCCCTGCAATTAATATCACAGCTGAAAATTATTAACCAATCGAAACCAATCATTGGTGACACATGCGCAGAAAATTTCAATTTTATGCGCGAGATGTCTGTCGTAAGGGCCTATTCACATATTATGTAGGTTTTATACCCCCCTTTGGTAACGCTTTTTACAAAATTTTCAGCATAAAGTATCTAATCCGTAACAAATTATTAGCCCCCTCCCCGCCTAGAGCGTTACGTAATATGTGAATGGCCCCTAATGTGGTATTCTATCATTCTTGATGTAAGTGTAACATTTGGCAAAAAAATAATGCATATTTGCCTAGTTTGAACTAATTTAAGTATTATTAAGCATATTTGAGTGTTTCATTTTCAGGGGTGGCGGAGAACACCTTATTTCTACCTATAACACATACTCGTATCTGTATTTAGTATATTTGCACGATAAATCAACATTTGAAGTTTTAAATGTGCAAATTTTACTTTATTAAACATTTAGATGCTTTTATTATATAAATTGTTTTAAAGTAATTATAAATATACATAAAAATTTTTTATATGGCATTTTTATCCAAATTGCCAAAATTTTGTTTTTATTAAAATAAATTAAAATTTTGGTTGCTCGGATGATTTTGTTTCTCTTTATGTACTTTATAGTGTGTTTCCATATACGTGTTTTGGCCAAAATATGAGTTTTGCGCAAAATACGTGTTTTCCTACATGTTTTCCCATACAATTGTCATGTGAGCAAAACACCTCAAACAGTGTGTTTTGCTCCAAATGATGTAGAAATTTGTCTATGCAATACTGCGTTGCCTCTATGATTACAAATGCATCTTTGGGTCATCCATTTACTGTGATTGACAAATCCGAAAAAAGTGACACTGTTCTGCGGCCACATAAGGAAAGAAATATGGCGCGCATTTTATTTTCGAAGAAGAATGTCAACAAAACAATAAAAATGTCAAACTTATTACGAAAATTCGAACTTAAAAACACTTATTTTGCTCAAAACTGCTCATAATGGAAGCGTACTATTATTACAGTCAATTACTTCAGACTTCTGATTGATTATATTTCATAAAATAAAAAATTTAGTAGAAGCTCGTTAGGGGAAAATTAAGCCGGCAAAAATCTTCCTCTACGGGACATTTAGAGTACTATCATAATTATATGACTGCCTTGTAAACTAAGTATGCAGCTAAGTATTACTCATGATACAATAATACAGGTACATTCAATAGCTGAAATTCTCATCAGGTGTGTTTTACAAGTACATGATTGTTTGGTTGTTCAACGAATTTTGTTGTTGCTCAGTATATAATTTTTGACAAGTCCCATAACATTCAACAACCTAGATGAGAAAAATCATTTAATGCATGTAGCTGTATTATTGTATCATGAGTATTAATATATTTCACAATGTATGAGTTTTGCAAAAACTGCAAATGTACAGCAACGAGTATCACTCCAATATTTATAATAATTTATATAACAATACGATACGTGGATACGTTTGAGCAAAACGTATTTAACAAGATGACAGCTACTGTACATACAAAAAAATAATCGCTGCGTAAATTTTTCTAATTTTTTTATATTTGATATGGAGTTTGACAGCGACCGGCCCAAACAAAATGCCACTTGTTTTTGTTTTGTTATATTTATTGCCAGCGCTGCCATCTTGTAAATTAAATACGCCTTGGCGAAGAGAATTTACGTTGACTGCGTTTCTTTGCTCATGATCGGCTGCTGAATAATGCCGCCTGACCACAAACCGCACATTTGAAAACGGGCCTTATTACTAAAGATGATTTTGCTGAAAAGTTCGTTGTTTTCATTCAGGTTTTTAAAAAGCCAGTTTACAAACGGTTTTAGCACACAATAGTTCCATGATTAAAATTGTCTATGTTTTATCGTCATTTGACAGTTCTAAACAAACAAAACGTGTTTTTCTTTACGTCCACGAAATCAACTTATATGAAAACATTTTTCACCCCCGACCAAAAACGAGGTGACTTGATTGGGTGTGTTTTATGCTATAAAGAAAGTCTGAAGAAATATTTGCGGAAAGTCGGTTTAGCCGTTTAGATGATGCAGCACTGATAGAAAAACCGCCATAACTCTGATGTAATTTGACATCAATGCTATGTCAAGTGTCTTCATTTTTGACCCCATGAGACTTTTCACAACAGGGGCGTGTCTATACATGAAATATTTTTTGACAATTTTTATGGTGACGTAAACAGTAATCGATGTAGAGAACAAAACACCAAATTTTGGAATTTTTGTCTGTCTGTCCGAACACGCTTTCCGCAAAAATCACTGAATGGATTTTCATGAAATTTGGTATGGAGGTACTTTAGAGTCCTGATTCAAACTTAAGGTACTTCTTACCGCGATAAAATATCTTATTTCTAAGTTAGAATAGAAAAAACGAAAATATACCCTATTTTACTAATATAAATGTTGTTGGAAATTAGAAAGATGTTTTTGTTTTTTAACGTTAAACAATATGTAAAGAACGTTATATTATTATATTTTACAGGCACCTTATTGTCATAAAGCGAACTTTAAGCGCGCGAAGCGGGCGGGCACATCTAACGGGTGATTTTATAAGAACTATCGGAAAGTAAAAAAAAAAAACACATAAAATTCAGAAAAATGCATGAAATATTTATTTGGATCGATAGTTGGGTCGATATAATTTAATGTTTGAAGATTATTTCATGCAAATGTTGGCCGCGGCTGCGCCTCAAATGGTCCATCCGCTTAGTCCAATTTTGGCATACTCTTTCCAACATTTCGGCCGGTATCTCACGAATAATGTTGGCAATGTTGGCTTCCAGTGCGTCAATCGAAGCGGGCTTGTCGCTATAGACATTAGCCTTAACATAGCCCCACAAAAAATAGTCTAGAGGCGTTAAATCGCACGATCTGGGCGGCCAATTGACTGGTCCCAAGCGTGAAATAAACTGTTCACCGAACTCGCCTCTCAATTGGTCCATTGTTTCGCGTGCTGTGTGGCATGTGGCACCGTCTTGTTGAAACCACATGTCATGCAAGTCAAGCTCTTCCATTTTGGGCAGAAAAAAGTTTGTTATTATCGCAAAATTTTCCACGTAGTGGAGTAACAGAGGCCCAATTGCTGCGAACGGCGCCGAATCGATAATTCACGGTCATCACCAACACTGGCCGATACGGCTGCGATATTTTCTTCAGTTCGCACTCTACGTAAACGTGTTGGTGGTTTAATGTCCAACAATGTAAATTTGGTGCGAAATTTTTTTACAATAGCCCGAATAGAAGCCTCAGTAGGTCGATTAAACTGACCATAAAATGGAAGAAGCGCGCGATGAACTTTCTTAACAGAGCACGCATTTTGGTAATAAAATTCAATAATTTGCAAGCGTTGTTCGTTTGTAAGACGATTCATGATTAAATTATAGACCAAACTGAAGATGTTTGACAGTGACACAAGATACAAAACGTGCGTGAGCTGTCAAAACTAGTGTTGCCAAAAAGATAATAGCAAAAAAATCACTCATTAGTACATAATAAGTGACATCGTATTGATGTCATTCCAGTCATAGCATTGATGACACTTAAACTAGACAAAATTCTATGATGACGTTTGTCATCAGCTTGATGTCTGTTTTCGTCTTATTGATGACATTTGTCATACCATTGAATTCAGATGATAGGGCGTGATCAATGCGATGATACATTTTTCTATGAGTGAGCGTCAACTCTGACGGGGGTTTTAAAATGTTCATTTTAATGGTATTAAATACAAATTTTTATTAACAAAAGTTTTTGGTTAAATATGGGTAACTTCGTGCACGTAAAGAAACACACCTCCTAAATTAAACAAATTTTTTCCAAAGAAATAAATTGAATAAACTAATTTTAATTTATAAAAATTCAACATTCGCTGAATTAATCGATAAATGGACTATTTACTTGTAATTAATTGCGATTAGTAATTTTTCGCTTCAATTAGGCGATTGATAACTTTTTTGTAATCACTATTAAGGACATACTGCAAAATAAATCAGGATCTTTCTACAAAACGTTTGCTGCTGTTTCTTTTTATCCGTCTACAGCCACGACAAAAGGCAGGTTACGTGTTTAGCAGTCTATGAATATTTACTAGTACGTATAACCGTACCCCTTATTCGATCAAGATGACAAAGATGGCAATCGATTTCATATTATGAGCTTGGTGTTATATTAAAAATTTTGTTCTTTTAGATTCAAAATGGCGACCATGGGAGAGTTTAGTCATCGACCAAAAATTAAAAATCATCAAAAACGATCGTAATATCTACTTATGTCATATTAAAGAGCATAAAAATACCATTCTAACGATATATTGGGTGTTTTTTATTGAGGTATAGAACTTTAAGTTGGCATCACTTTATTAACTGGCGGCTATTTTGTCAGCTGTCAAGTGATTAATATTTAGTTTGGTTTGCCATTTCATCATGAACAGGTTGACAAAAGAACAACGCTTGCAAATCGTGCAAATTTATTTCGAAAATAATGGTTCAGTTCGCGAGGTTTACCGCAAGCTCCGTCCATTTTATGGTCGACATAATCGTCCATCAGAGCAATTAATTCGGTTAACCATGGATCGTTTTCGCACTACGTTTACTCTATGTGATAATACGCATCCGCAGAGACGTCGAGCAGTGCGCACCGAAGAAACAATTGCCGCTGTAGAGCAAAGTGTTGAAGAGGACCCGAATGAATCGATTCGCCACCGTGCACAGCAATTGGAGCCATGATAACCGACTATTTTGTTCCCGAATTGGATGGCATGAATGTGGATGAGTTGTGGTTCCAACAAGACGGCGCTACATGCCACACAGCGCACGTCACAATCGATTTATTGAAGGAAACATTCGATGAGCGCATAATTTCGCGGAATGGACCTGTCAATTGGCCACCAAGATCGTGTGATTTGACACCATTGGATTATTTTCTTTGGGGATATGTGAAGTCGCTCGTCTACGCCAACAAACCAGAAACGTTAGGGGACTTGGAAGCCAACATTCGTGGCGTTATTGCCAACATACGGCCCCATATGCTCGAAAAAGTGGTTGAAAATTGGACCTGTAGAATTGGCTTTATTCGAGCCAGCCGCGGCGGCCACATGCCCGAAATCATATTTAAACATTAATGGCATAAAATTATCCTTCCAATAAAGCCAAATTGATGGACATTAAAACGATTTTCTTGTGTTTTATTTCAATTCGAAGTTCTATACCTCTATTATTTGAGATATTCTCCCAATAAGGATTTATTTGTTGGGGCTATTGGTAGTTTACCAAAACGTCAGTAGTCTTCAACAATATATAAGTTTCTAAGCCGATTACGCTCTTACTTTATTCTTTTGTGATTTTCAAATTTAAATTATTTGTAAATTCTCAAATAGTTTTTGAAAGTCTGTGCATAAAATAAGAAGTTGCAACTTTTCAAAAAAGTAGTTGAAGTCTACTGACGATTTGGTAAACCACCAATGAAATGCATAGAGATATTGGTTAACCACCAACAAATAAATCCGTATTTAAGATATATAACAAATTTAAAATGGCTGCCATGGCAACATAGTAATTGCACTTTGACAATTTTTTTTATCAAATTTGATTATTTTTCTTGACAAGATATTTTGAAAAAACAATATAATATTTTATTAGTATGATTATTTCGCACGTATTTCCTTGTGAATCCAAATTGATTATTAGGCTAAGGTTCGTAACGTTTAATTCAGAAAGAATTAATATTCCAAGGAACAAGGAAAAAATTAACATCAACTTAACAGCACAACAGAGTAGCGCCACTTTCGGAAGCCATTACATTCCATCGTCAGTGCTCACATGTATTTTGCTCATCACCACTTGTCAGGTGGCTCTGTTGAATTCTTTCCGAATTAAACGTTACGAATCAATATGATATTTTGTTATTAAAATGAATTAATTTTTTTATTTTTTTTATTTATTTAATTTTATTTTCCAATATTGCGCCAACCTCCGGTTGTTAGCCTTCAGGAAATCTTGAAAACAACATAAAATATAATCTTAGACACTGTGCACCAAAATTACATAAAACAAGCAAAATAAATAAACTTACGGAGTTACAACAATAAACGAAAGTACTATAACCTTAATAGTCCATTTACATCTGAGCGAAATCTAGTACTTTCGAGATTTGGAGCTAAATGTAGTTGTTTTTTACTAGATTTCCCATACAAAACAAAATCTACTTCGCCATTATATTTTGACAAAATCTACTCAAATCTAGTAGAACTTAGTTATACAACCGTAGTTTTGCTCATAAAATACTACGCTGATACAGAAAATATACGTTATAAGGTGTGCGCATTAGTTGTTTTGTATTTGCAGGACCTTTTTTCTACGTACTTTGTCATAAGAAAATGATACCAAGTCCATACGGTAATATGAACCACTTGGTTCGCTCTCTGAATCACGATTGCGAACTTTGGTGTTCAAACGATTGTTCTTGTTTCATCTTGGATGCAAATCCTTCTACACTTTAAAAAACGTTTCACTATTTTTTTTTGAGGTTCGCAGCTAGATTCAAAATGAACCAAGATGGTTCGCTCTGAAAATTTTTTATGGCGAAACATGTCAATTCAATCATGATTGGGGCGCGAACCATGAATGAGAGAACGAACCTGGAATATTGCTGTCCATGTGAACATGGTATAAAAAAGCTTAATCAACTGTCTTTGGAATGGAAACGAAATCTTGATAAATGTCAAAAAAAATTGGTGTAAACGGTATAGATTTCGATAAAGATTTCAATTGAAATCTACTAGATTTCGCTCTGGTGTAAATGTAGATAACATTACTTGTCGAACTAAATTATTTTATATTTATATATGTCTGTAAAGGCCATGATTCACTATCCTACACAATCGCGCGATCTGCCAAATATGACATGTTTGCTAAAGAAAAAGTATGGTAGTGTGGACTAAAAATGCAACTGGCTGACAGATTTTTTTTTTTGCAAGTCGTGCGATTTGAAAAATGTATTAAAATGTTCATAAAATGATAGTTTCCATGTGATCATGCATACACAAAAAAAAACAGATGTTTTTGCATAATTTTTGTGTAATAGTGCCATTGTAATAACGGCATTTTAAAGCGATTTTTTAAAGACGGTCAGAAATCTGTAAAATTTTCCTGTGAATGAATCGTACGATCGATCGTGTAGGACAGTGAATCATGGCCTTAAATCTGTTTTCTTAAGGTAGTTTTCTACGTCTGTCTTTTAGTTCATTCTCTTTTATTGTGGCATATTTATGATATGTAGCATTTCCAATGTAAATCTCTTATTGTATATCTCCTCAATATCTAAGATCTCAACTTGCTCAAAGTTTGGCGTGTATGTGTCCTCTTTCTGCACAATGGGCCGTTATTGCTTTTTTTGTGCGTTGCGTTTTTGTTTACATTTAATATTTGATTTATGCCCTGCTATTCTTGTCTTTCATTTGTTTTTTGTCGTTCCAACATATGCTATGTCAGATACATATGTTGTTCCCGTCACCAGCGTACTTAATTTTGTAAATTATGTTGGCCTTGTCAATTTTTTAAATTTTACTCTTGGGGCCATTATTACAACTTGGTTATAGTTAAAGGCAGGATTTTCTCTGACGAATAAACAGTTTATCTTGATTTCAACTTTACTTCAACTGAAAGTGAGCGATAAGTTAAAGGAAAGTTCATCCTAGCTGGTAGCTTGAAGTAATTTATAATAACGATAAACTAATTATCCGCCTGACAAATTGAAATTGCCAAGTTGTAATAATGGCCCTTAGTGTTTGTGTATATTCTTCTTAGGGCCATTATTACAACTTCGTAATAGTTAAAGGCATGATTTTGTCGGACGGATAAACAGTTTATCCTTATTACAACTTTACTTTAACTAAAAGTGAGCGATAAGATAAAGGCAAGTTCGTCCTCCCTAGTAGGTTAAAGTAAATTTGTAATAATAATAAACTGTTTATCCGTCAGAAAAATGCTGCCTTTAACTATTGCCGAGTTGTAATAATGGGCCTTATTAGAGTGTTTGTGTTTTTAATATTTTATTTTTATATATTACATCAGGGTGTCCGTTATTTCCCAGGTTGGGTTTTAGGGTTCCTTACACCAAAAGTGTAAAGGAACCATATTGTTTTCGCTACGCTGTCCGTCTGGATGTCTGTCACGGACTGTTTTCTAGGGAACCGTAAAAAACAATTAAAAATTGAAAGGAGCAACAAAACATGTTGAAATACTAATGTAATATACATACACTTAGACACTTTAAATTTTCACAGTTAGTGTTAATTGGTGTAGTCTGTAGAATAGACTACACCAATTAACACTGGTATTTAAAACAATAAAAATTAAAGGCTCTTCATGTATCAGTTAATGTTATTTTGACTATGTAATTTAGACAATTTGCTATGTCTTGGAAACCGTAAGAGGCAAACTCTTGAAATTAAAAAAAAAATGAAATTTAAAAAAAATGAAATTAAAAAAAAATTCAAAAACGTAAAAAAAAATGTCAAAACGAAAAACCTCTAAAATGAAAAATGCGCTTAAAAGAAAAAAGCACCAAATTTTAAAAATCGCTAAGATGCAAAAAATCACCAAACCTAAAAAGATCGCAAAAAAAACTCCAAAAACCGAAAAAGTCTTCAGAACGAAAAAAGCACTAAAACCTAAAAAATCGCTAAAACTAAAAATATCGTCAAACACAAAAAATCGCCAAATATGGGAAAAATCACCAAAACAAAAAAAAAGCGCAAGAAAAACCAAAAAAAAATCACCAACAGCCGAAAAAAGTCCCCAAAAACTCAAAAAAGCGACAAAATTCAAAAAAGCTCCAAAGCTAAAATAAATCCCTAAAGCTAAAAATATCGTCGAAAAGCGAAAAAACGATAAAACAAAACCAAACGCTAAAAACAAAAAAATAGCCGAAACTAAAAAAATCGGCAAAAAATGAGAAATCGTCAAAATACGAAAAAAAATCACCAAAATGAAAAAGCGCCATAACAAAAAAAAATCGCTAAATTAACAAAAAACTTAAAAAATAAAATTAAATTAAACGAAAAAGCAATACGAAAAAGTTTCTAAAATTAAAAAAAGAGCACTGACGAAAACGGATATATGTGTATTCGTACGGAACCCTTCGTGTGCGAGCCAAAGTCGCACTTTACTGAATTTATTTCTTTCGTGTCCCGCCCCTAAATTTTTAGTTTTTGCTCTAAAAACAAATATCCAACTGAAAAAATTTAAACGAAACAAATTAGCCATGTCCTACATTATACTGCCCCATGTCAGCCATTTTGAATTTGTTTGACGTGATTAGAATCTTAATGTTATGTTAATGTTAATATGATGATACCCATCACGATAGGGTTTGATATTGGCCACTGGGGTTACACTATCCCATGTCCGCCATTTTGATTTTAAGAAAAAAATGTATCATATAACCATCTCAGCACAATTAACGAATCGGTTGATATCTCCACTCATCAAAATCTGACAAGTAGCTTAAGGTACGGTCACACTTGGCAAATGTTTGCCGAAAAAAAAAACGTGACCAACAGATAAGCTAAAATTGTATATCCTTTAATTCCAATATGTTTTTAAATATTGTTTCGCATTTACATATTAAATATAATATAAAAATAGATTTTTGCAGCATAATTAACTTTATTTTGTAACATAAAAACCAAGTTAAATCACACTAACTCTTAGCAAAAGTACTGGTTACGTTTTTTTTGGGCAAATATTTGCCAAGTGTAAACGTACCTTTAGACGCTAGGGTGGAACCTGCTTACAAACTTTGTTTGGTAGACTGCTAAACACAAATAATTTAAGCGTTGCCGTAGTCGGGTAAAAAGTATTACCAACTTCAAATTCGAGTTACGTTCTTTAAATGTACGTCGTATTTTTTTCGGAATATGTTAAAGAAAATTTTTGAAAGCTGAAGACGCAAAGCCAATACGTTACTATGTACTAAAAAAACGAATTTGTAACTTTGGTAGCATCTACAAGATCGAAAAATTTTAAAGAAAAATCTTGAAAATCTTGAAACAAGTTTATCAGGTATGTGATGGAAATCGATTTAAAAGGAAAAATGTTTTGATGTGCTCTTTATTTTCGTTTTGAGTATTTTTGCAAATATGTATGTTTTAATAGTTTTTTTTAATCATTTCTATAAAGCCGAGCGACAGGCTTTGTTTCAGTCAATAATTTAAGATTGCTAAAAATTGGAAGTTGTCCGGTTTTCATCACTTACCTGTATAATTGTATGTATTCTGTTTTAATTGCACAATATCTAGAAGAAAACATTTTAATTTTTATATTTGATTATTTTAATTTAAGAAACATAAAATATTGTATAATAAATAATATCATGCTTCGGTTTAGCTTTTGTAAAAATTAGTTACGAAAAACATAAACATTGCACGACAAAAAAAATATTCATTATTAATTGTATACAAATTAAAGATATGTACTATTATATATTCTCTTATTAAACACAGGAAAATGAAAATGGAGCTTTAAGAAAGTTCCTTGAAGTCATAATGGATATTGGAGGCCAAGTCCTTGATGACATTAACAACTTTGGAGATGTAACAATACTGGCGCCCAGTAATGAGGCCTGGAATAGATCTGCCATTGACAACATTATTAGGTTGGAATAGCAACAATTATTGTAAAAAATGTATAAGAAAGTTTATTAATAAATGAAAAAAAACTTTACAGAGATGGCCCAAAAATGAGGGAAATTTTGAATATGCATATTATTAAAGATCGACTCAATGTGCAGAAAATTAAAGAAAAAAATCAAAATTTAGTAAGTTTAAAGACATTTTTAGCAACCAATAATTGGTTTAAGTTTTGATCCCCTTTTCAATTTAAAGATTGCACAAGTCCCCACTGTAAATAACAGGACGTTCCTTTATTTCAACGTTAATGGTGAAGGTTCAGATGAAGTCATTACTGTCGAAGGTGGTGGAGTAAATGCCACTATTCTAGAAGCTGATGTGGCCAGTACTAATGGCTATGTTCACATTATTGACAAAGTTCTTGGAGTTCCTTATACTACAGTTTTAGGAAAATTGCAGAGTGACCCAATGTTAAGGTAAAAAATAAAATCATTAAAAGAATTTATAAAAATTTTAGTTTATTGATATTAATTAAATTTACATTTTTCACAGTGATTCTTACAAAATGGGACAATTTTCAACATTTAACGATCAATTGAATAATACGCAAAGACGTTACACATATTTTGTGACGCGCGATAAAGGCTGGCAAAAAATCGGATTAGATTTCCCTTCGGTTCATAAGAAACTATTTATGAAAGACTTTTCTTATCATGTAATTATTGTTATTCTTGTATCCGTTATCTAATTTAATAAAATTTTCATTTTATTTTTAGTCCCGCTCAATTTTAGAGCGTCATTTGGTAATTGCTGATCGTGCTTATACCATGAAGGATTTAGTTGCCATGACGAAAGAAAGTGATTCAATAGTATTGCCGACCTTTAGAGACTCCCTAAAAATTAAAGTAGAAGAAGAAGCTGGACGTAAGTGTTTAAAAACATTTATGTGTATATTTTACATTTTAGCACATTGTTTTAAGTGGCGCTTATTTTTTATTCTACGATTGGTCATAAATAACCGATTTTTAATGTTTAATCTTTTTCTTTCTTTAAAAAATCTTAAACCAAGATCTTCATGATGAATACGCTTCTCATGAATGGACTGGTGAGTTAGAATAATATTTTTTGCGTTATCTAAAGCATACATTTAGCGAAATCATTCCTAAAAGGTTTAACTTTGTCCGTATTTTCACATTATGTCCCACTTTGATCATATTAAACGTCTTATAATCCAAATCATTTGGCACATTCGGAACAGATATTAATTTTCTCCCTCCGAATTTCTTAAATATCTTCTTTCCATTAGCATTAAAATAAACAAAATCAGACAAGTTTATTTTTTAAGTCGAAATTTCATGAAATTTGACACGAATTATGCGATCGATGAGTCCGGCATAATTAATTTTGGCACAAAGTTTTGAAAAATGGTACAAAAAGTTGAAAAAATAAGCAGTAATTAACATTTATCAGGTAAAATGACAATACTTTAAAAAAATTATCCTCAAAAGAGATTTTTTAAAGTTAATTTGGGGTGACTGAATTAGAAAGTTACAACAGTTTTGTGGAAACATCCGTATTTGACTTTTTATACACATTTTTTGTAAAATATTTTGGAAATAAATCAGCCTTTTATAAAGGGACAATCTGATCAGTATAACAGGGATAGAGCAGAGGAGTTCCTATTTAACTTCAAAAGATGAGCTATAGGATAAAAACGAAAATTTTCAACATGAAAACATCCTTTATCCTTAAATATCCTGAAAAATTGTATTTTAATTTTCTTTATTTTTTTACAGAATGCACACAAAAAGAAATAATTGTAGTTATGACAAATACTTTGCAGTTGACCAATTTGCATTTTTCGCAAATGAAAATTAGTTGATTCAAATCATATTTTATTTACCACAACAAGTTGCGGAGAATATGCTGCATTTATCACAACAGCAAAATTGTAGTTGACAAAATTCAAAAGCGCAAAATAGTCTGATCCAAATACGGTTTTTATTAAATTAAATATGATTGCATTTAAAAACGCATGTCAACAGCAATTTAGTAAAATCAAATGATTTTTATTTGAGATTACATGACAAAAATTATGTACGACAAATGCGGATCGTTGTTGCAACAAGCATGCTTAAATAGTAGGCTTGTCTTTTCAAATACAATCTGTAGTTAATTTTGTGGTGTAGTTTGACAGCGCTGTCTCTCGTTCATTTTCATTTAGTTTGTGAAAGTTAAAACACGTGCAAAAAATGGAAGACCACCCCAGTATATTAGGAGGTGAAAAATAAATGACGTTGAAGCAATTACGGTTTGTCTTACAATTACACAGTGATAAAATGATGCAATTTAAATTTCTGATCATTAGCCTACGCTGTATAAGGAAAATCCTCCTAATGGACGCAGCACTAGAGTATTGGTGTAAACGCAATTAGGGCGAACGATGAACTTCGCATAGTTCGACGAACTTGTCCGCAAAAATTCGTTGCGTAAATTCGTCTTTTGAAACACAATTAAATTTGCCGAACTAAAAGTTCTACTCTAAAATCTCTGCCTTGCTATGGATATTTTTATAGTCCATGGATACCATGCACATATTCACTGCGGCAAAAATCACTTGCATAAATAAATGTTCACACCAAAAAAGTTATGATTATTTGCAAAAAATAAGTAAATGGAAAAATCTATACCAAGTCTTAAAATTGATTAAAAGTCGCTTAAACTCAAGGAAGGGCAGAAATTTGGAATAAATCACACCTATCGCGAAAATCTTGAAAACTCGCATAAAATCGCAATATTTGAAACAAGCCCTAAACTAGAATAGATTAAACTCGCTAAAAATGTAAGGTAAGTCAATAACTCGGGAGAAAGTACAAAACACTATGAAAATTCGCAAAAGCTTGCTAACAGCAGCATAATAGGAAAGTCGAATATTGTTTAAAATTCTTAAGAAGCAGAACACTTGTACAAATTCGCTGTTATCGCGAACATTGCAAAAATTCGAGAGAAGTTGCAAAATTGAAAACAAGTCTTAAAATTGATTAGAAATCGTCAAAATTGTTAAAAATAAAATAAACTGGGAAAGAACGCGAAAATATTATAAATGTGTTGAAGAAATCACTAGCACTGCAAAGTATAAAAAAATCTTAGAAAATTAGATAAATCGGAAAAGTAGCGAAATTTCGCAAAAAAAAATTGCTAACACCGCAGAAATTGCAATGTTTAGTAAACGTTTTTGTTTAATTTTGATGTCGTAATAAAAGCATCAATGGACATTTTTTGATATTTTTGATTCAAAAACCAAAAATAAATCAAATAGTTTGTCGTCGTTCAACGACGTAAGAAATAGAAATAAACCTATCGCACGTTCGTTACGCACGGCAAATGTGTTTTATTTCCTACGACGAATATTCGTAGCTAAAAATTCGTCGTTCATCCCAGTTGTGTTTATAGCATAATGCGTAATATTTGCTCCATAGCCGAAGAAGGTACCGAAGCATGTACACATGAAAGTAAATGCAAGAAAGTCGCAATACACTGAAATACACTAACCCACTCAAACTTATTTTACTTTCCACTCAGCTTTCAACGACTTTTTCAAGAAAGAATTTTTTTTACACTTTCTGAAAGTTAAATGACAAAGAGGTAAACAGACAAAGATTTACACAAGTTTGCAGGATTGTGAGAAAATAAAAATAGTAAATTTAACTTATTTTGTACATGTATGAAAAGAGTTGAAATATTTTTCGTTATATACACACAAAGAAGACAATTAATGTGCTTTATAACAATAATCTCATTAAAAAATTAGCAATAAAAATTATTTCCGACTATTGCCCTATAAACTTGTGTATGCGGTATTCTTGGTAATGCTACTTATAATTCCATGAGTATAGAAATATTTGCAACTCTTCGCTTTGGTGACATTTTTAAAATGAACTTTCGCTTTCCTATGTAAATGAACAAGAAATTTTCAAGAAGCTGTCTATTTCATTGCAATTTTATTTATAAAAATACGTATACAAAACTTTCATGAAAGTACTTTCATGTGTAAATGTAGCGAAGAGGATGTGAAAAATCCGTTACCTTTCGTCAAATATCGCGGTGCTATCGTTCATTTTACAGATGGAACTAAAATTGCTGAAGTTTGAGACGATTTAAGCTTTAAAGTATGTTTAAAAGTAAATAATTTAATGTTTTAATATACATAATTAAATATAGAGTGATTCCACGTAAAATGGCCCTATGCAAGGAAATTTTTTTTTTCTAATTTTTAATAAAAATCTCTTAAATGATGTTTTTTAGAGAATGACAATTACAGAAAAAATTAAAAACTCCACTATTTAATATTTTTTAATAAATTTGAGGCACTTTTAAATGATCATGCAAGAAACATTTTGCTCTCCCTCTTTGTATGTTAAATATTTATTTCAGATTTTCTTTTATTCCCTTCTCATTATTAATAAAAACCGTTATTCCTAAAGAGAATATACTTTTTTTTGCTTTTCATTGAATTTAAAAAAATTTTCAGCTAGAGTATTCTGCTGTCTATAATAGAACGGATAGCAAATAATTTAATGTCTTATATTTTTCTTATGAGTATATCTTTATATTATTTATATTAATCAAATCAACAAAAAGTTTTATTTCTTCGAATTTTTGAAATTTTCGTACTAGGCCACACCGTCTCATTTTAAAAATTGTTTTTTTATAAGAAAAATAATTTTTTGTCAAACAGTAAATACATAATACAATAAAAAACACTTTGAACAGATATCTATACCAAAAATATTGTGTACCTTATAGTCAAAGTTTTACAGAATTTATACTGAAAGTCATAATTCTTTAAAGCTGAGATTTGTAAGGTCACACCCGTTGCAGCTTTCTGACGACCATTCTGAGGAGACATCGTGTTCTATCAGTGTCTACGCGTTATTCAACGATTTTAAGTTTAATGTCCTTGCGAGCCGCAACGTTTTTTTAAGTAAAAAAATTTATATTCTTGATTTATAACAAAAAAAATTTGTGTAAAATGGTCACACCCGGCTAAATGGAATTACTCTATATGTATGTACATAAATATCTTGTATATTTTAGGTAATGGGTAGAAAATCAATCTGGTGATGGTATACATTACGGCCGATTTCACAAACGCCACAATGCATTGCAATGATGCGACTTTAGATTGTTTACAACAACTAAGCACATACAACTTTGCATCACTGCAATGCATTGTGGTGTTTATGAAATCGGCCTACCTTTGCTATGGAATGACCATTTTCGTTTAATACTGGTCCTAGTAAATCAGCGGTTACATAAATTTATGCTGAGGAAAAGGCTTATGTATTTTAATTAGCTAAGACGGGGTTCACACACGGCAATTTTTGTTGCGCAACTTTTAATTCAGCCGCGAGGCAGATAGAAAAGGCAACACAGTTTATCTCTGTCTTTCTCCCAGCTGAATTGAAAGCTGCGCAACAAAAATTGCCCTGTGTGAACCCCGTCTAACCTTAAATGATTTTTCACACTATGCCTTTTTAGCCTGGCTTTTTTTTTACAATTTTCTTTTAAATCCCCTTCGAAAAGTTACACACATTTGCATTACAGACTTTTTATCCTTGCCTTTTTTGACGAAAAATGGTGAGAGTGTGAAAATAATAAAGAGAAATAACAAAAAACCCCTCAAATTTCAATTTGAGTCTTTTTTCTTACCCCGCTAGCTTCTCACCTCCTCTCTCTCACAAACTAAAAAAGCATTGCATTTGGTAAGATAATTCTTGTATTTGCCGGATTGTATTTCGGGCAAATACAATTGCGTTTGGTAAAACGGTTTCTGTAGTTGCCAAATTATATTTACGGCAAAGACAATTTCTTTTGGTAAAACGATTTTTGCATTTCTCGAATTGTATTTTAGGTAACAGCACTTTTGTAGTTGCAACAAATAGCAACTGCTGTTGGGAACGATTTGAATGCAAAATTCTATTTGTGGTAAGATTAAAATCATTTGCCATTACTACGTTTTTTTTCTGTCTAGTCAACTGACATGTCTTTATTGTGTACAATTTTCAAGATGGTGTTCAAACAAACTCAAAAGTTATAGTTGTTTCTTTATGATAATAACTCGACCATTTCTGTGAAAATCGTATAAGCAATAATAATAAAAACAACTATTTGAATACGTTACGATTTTTTTTAAAGTAATTTTGAAAACAGAATAACTTTGTAGCGCGTCATCAGATTTTAGTAATTTAAATATCATTTAAAATGTTCAAACTCAGTTTTTGCAAAGCCAAGACAAGGACATCACAAATGAAAAAAATTTAAAAACTTGGCTTTAAGTTTTGAATCTGTTTTCATCCCATCCTGAAAATTTTACATAATAAAGACATGTCAATTGGCGACATTCTGTAAAAAAATAAAGAAAATTAAAATACCATTTTCAGGATATTTAAGAATAAATTTTAATAATTTAATAAAAAAAATTTAATAATTTCAACAAAGATACATACATATTATATCAAAAAAATATAAGAAAATAATTGAAAAAATGGTAGCCGCCGAAACACGTACATAAAATTAATTGAAATCAGTTACTACTCCGGTGGCTTAGATTTTAAATGCTACTAATGCTTTTTCCAATCGAAGACGATTTCTAAGTTTACTCCATATTAAACCATAAGATGAATGAATATATTATTTCTATTGATGGTGAATTAGCAGGGCAATTCATTAGTGAAGTGAAAAAATCGCAAAAGTTTGCAGGTAAAAATGATTAGTTTTAGGCTTTTAATATTTTACACCATTGTTTTCCATTTAATTTAATCAAAAAGTTCGATTTGTACCAAAAACAATTGGACCAATTTGCCATCAACACGGTCCAATTGTAGCATTTTGGTACAAATCGAACTTTAAATGCAAAATGGTATACCAATGGCTTATTCAATACCATTAATTATGCCTGTATTTTTTGGAAAATATCGTTCTTGCTGCTCTTTTATTATCACAATATTTTATCCTTTTCCTCCACTCGTAAATATGCGACTTTTTATCTGAATTAATTTTAAACTTTCCCAAGCATTGAGAACAAAGTTCGACTTAAACAGAGGAATATATAAAGAGATCATATAAGGCTAGCTCACAAATCGTATTCACTGAAATTTTAAGCCCTTGCTGATCATGATACATATTAAGGTCTGAAAATTATATATTTCGTGTATATGTTTTTGGTTTTAAAAATATGTTTTGATACACAATTAAGCTCAAAAAAGTACAATTTTAGACTAAAATTGGTACAATTTTAAAATCTCATTTACCATCCCTGATAAACACTTCTTCCTTAATACTGCATTTTAATTGTCTCGAAATCTAGAAAATTAGATTTGAAATCTGTATCGAAATTTATATCGTTTACACAAAGCTTTTTGGGAATTTTTCAAGATTTCGCATCCAAGACAAAATCCTTTGATTGAAATTTATATTAAACTGTAACCAAATAAGGTTTGATTTAGCCCATTGACACAACTTTAATAGAACTTTTTGTACAGCGTAGTATTCTTGTAGGTAAAATAATATTAGATTTTGAGTAGATTTCGTACAAATCTACTCATAAAGTAGACTCCGTTTTATATGGGAATTCTAGTAAAAAACAATAATTATTGTGGAAAATATTCTGCATGTTTAATTTTAAATGGCAAACAGGATGCTAGAAATGAGGGTGCTTTTGACTTATGCATTGTTCTGCTTTCTTTTCGTTTTCTTTACTAGTTAATTTGCCCATATATTTGGAATGCACCATATTCGCTAAATAATGGCCCTTATTACGGTTGCCTACGACTATAGTCGAAATGAAACGACTCCAATGAAAAACACATAGCAAGCGTTGCCACATTTTATCGATTTCATAACGACTACGACAACTGTAATAAGGCTGAATGGTCTGGAGTAAGTAAGATTTTCATTAGCTTTTTAACAAGATCCTGTTTTGACAGTAGTATAGCATTGTTCAACAAATTACACCAAATTTCAACGGCCGTTGCAATTGTAGCGGCGTCACTTTGTAAAGCATTTAGAGTTTGTTGAACTGGGTCTAGCATTTGCTAGAGATTTAAAGCTTTATTATACAACTGAACGTTGTTTAACGATGCGATAACATTATTGAAGATTTTCTTGCTAAATCTATACCAAAAAGGGTTAATTTGACAACAAAGCTTAGATCAATTATTAGATCATTAAAAAAAAACCAATAAAGCCCAATAAAAGACTGAAATCTTTCGAATGACATTAAATTTATTTATATCCTATAACGTGTTCTATAGTTATTCAATATTCAGTATGACGAACTTTTCTCAAACATGGCCGAGATGCCCAAGTTTAGAGGCAGTTACTTTTATGGTGTGAACAATATTTTACTAAATAATAGTGAAATGAGCCGTTAGTTTAGAAAGTGGCGTAAGTCACTTCATCATCAAAAATATCATGTCAGTCATTTTAGTTGTTAACTATTTAATTTATCTTTTCATTTCAAAGTAAAGTGTTTATACTCATACTCTAGGTCATAATTTATCCAAAGAAAAACTTACAATTGATGATTGAATGTTTATTTTTTTCAGGCTATGTCATCATTTGGAACTATAAAAAAGTCAATGTGTATCGCCCGGATGTCGAGTGTACTAATGGTATAATACATGTGATTGATTATCCAATGCTGGTAGAAAAGGATATCGTTGTGGGCGGAGGTAGTTATCAGATTAAAACTAACTTCTGCATATTGTTTGCAAATCTCTTCATACTAGCAATAGCAAAATTTTTCTAAACCAAATCTAATTGAAACCAAAATTAAAAACATAAACCAACCAATTGTGTAAAAAGCGAAAAACAATTATTGAAAAGAAAATAATAAGAACATTATTAAAATTTAAAGCTCATAACATTCATGCGAGTACATAATACATAGCAACTGAATCCTTACATTCATACATAAATGATAACATACACACAAACACGTATACACACACATTCAAAAATCTTTTCTATTACCAATAATGTTCTTGTTTGTATGAATTTTAAATAAATTAAGCCACCTTAGCCTCCATCCACGCATTATGCATAAATACTATCTAACTTAAGTATATAAAATCAAACCTTTCCATGTAATTCAAAATCAAATTTAAATTATTATATGTTTATTTTTTTATTATTGTTTTTCTCCACGTAGTACGTTGCATAGCTAAACAATTTATTTATTTTTTTGTTCACTATTTTGTATTATTCACAAAATGAAAATTTACATTCCAATCATTTGTTGCATATTGATCTTAACAAACATTTTTTGTCGAATTTGTATCCGAAGTCGGCCAGAAAAGGTAACTAAATTCATATGAATAGTTAACAGACAAGAGTAACCCACCCCACCCCACCCATTTGTTCAACGAAATTCGGAAAAATTTTCCGATATATCAGACAGATCTCTAAACAAATTCTCTGGAAATGTTGTATGTATTTTTCTTCCGACGTGGTTTGCTTGAATTTGGAACGATTTTTCGTCATCCTGCGTTAAATTTGGTTGAAAATCATACCGGTTTGGCCATGTTCCATCTTCAGTGTTTTCTTGTATATTCAAGAAAAATCGTTCCAAATTCTCTAGGAATTTCCTGGAGAAAGTCTAAAGTAATTATCGACATGTCGGAAAATGCCTTACAAAACTATAGAAAATGATCTGACCTTTCTAGTACTTTTTACAACATATAATATAAAAGTCGGATAATATTAGAAAATTTCCAGAAATTTCTCAATATTTTTGCGCTATGTCGAACTAATATCGTATAAAGTTTTCACATATTGTAGAGGATTTTTCAGACTTCTCTAACTCTTCTACTGCCATGCATTTCACTGATGCTCACCAGTAAAACTTAGTTTCCTTCCAATAGCGTGCACATTTCAGATAAAGTACATAAATGTGATAGCAAAAAAAGTGTCAACAACACTTCTAGCGAATTTCAGTTGATTGTCCGATAAGTTTTGGACACTAGACATTTCGGCAAAAAATGTTCACTGAGATTACACAAGTCTGTGTTAATTTGTGTTTATGTATCATTATTACAAAAAAAAACACAGTTATTTGTTTCAATGACATCTAGTTTTTTAAATATGGTGGTGGTTTCAGTTTTGCAAAGAAAATTTCCTATTTTAACTTTTATCCTCAAAGAACTACATATAAATTTTAGTTCAGTAAAATATATACCTATCTGCCTGTTCTGTAAATCGAGTCGATTTAAAAATACTCGATTTAGACAAAATTTTTTCACACTTTTTTGTAGTTTCACATTTTTTAGAGCTCAAAATATCATCTGAAATTAATTTACTACATATTATTTTAAATTACATCAATTATTTTATTTTTATAAAACGAGAAATTTACTGGGATTAGGTTTGCAGAACATGGCCGTATATTTTCTTTTTTTTCTTTATACATTGTAAAAATAAAAACCGTAACATTTGAAAATCTGGATGTAACTGCAACAGAATATAATTTCTTGTAATAAAGGTACATCATTTACTTATATCTCGCAGGCACTTTTTTAAAATGACTGACACATAATCAACAAGAAGAGGAATTAAAAATAATTTATTTTATTTTTATCAAAATAAATTCCCCAATCTCTCTCTCTCTCTCTAACGATCAAAACATTAGCAATCCCTTGAGATATTATCACTTATGTAAACGAATGTCTCCGAAACATTTTTCATCACAACATTGTCACATTCAAGTTTTATTATCTAAAAGACATTAACAAATTTGAAGAACTCTTTTGTTATTTTTTGTGTTCAAATTTTTAATTATTAAAATTAGAAAAAAATAATTTATTTGAAATTAATAAAAAAAGTACAACAAACATACATAAATTAATTATTTACTTAAAAAAACTGCCGTTAAATTAAAAATGAATAAAACCGAAATAAAATAAACGTCTTTTCTTAAGGAGAAAAACTCATTGTAAAATAGTTTCTCATATTACGCATAAGCAAATAAATAATAACTTTCATAAATTCTACATGATAAATAAACTTCAAATAAATCACAATCGAAAGCAATCGTTAAATATCATTCTCATAAATATTTTGCTAGTCTAAATTAAAAAAAAAACAATGTATGATTTTTATATTAGATAAATGTAGATATATGTACTATATATGTATATGCAAATGATGTTGTTTTAGTATACTTATTATATAGGCTCTTATAGTCCTTCAAAAGTATTCTTTGTTGTTGTGGTCATTTCATTTCGAAGAATGCATATTTCGCATACACAATCCAAAAGCAAGTTTTTTCCTCTTTTTTCTATCTATCCGACAGATACATAAAATAATCGATTAAATTAATATCAACTTTAAGTTTTATACTTTTCTTGACTGTTCGTTCGTTCAGTTATTCATTAACCCTTTCACACTGCTCTATTACACCCTTCTTTAACTTTTGTCTGCTTTACCACTGTTTTTAAAGTTATAATTAATTGCATTATTGCTTTTAATATTTATTTCAATTTTATATTGATAATGATGAGATGATGATTCAACTAAACCGCTTATATATATATTTAATTTTATAGGTTAGACATAAAAATAGCAATTTATACAAAGCTCCCTTCAAAAAAGTAAAAAATAAAAGCTTAAAATAATATTGAACCAAATCAAAACCTACGAAACAGTATACAAATTTAAAGAAACCAAACTTGTCATCTGATATTCTCAAAGAAAGGTTTGAATGAATGAATGGCTTGCTTGAACTTTTCTCAAGTAAAATAATATAAATTATATTTTGTTTGACATACATTCAAATAAAAGCTTAGCATTAATTGTAATTATTTAATTTAGTTTAATATTTAATAATATTACGAGTATAAAGAAAATAAATTAAGAAAACTTAAACAATTTAAATTAAAAAGCAATAAAATATTCGAAAATTATATAACAAAAGTCGAACAGAAATGAAAGTGTGTGTGTATATTTTCGGCTCTGTTATTAATTTGAATTATTTAATTGGAAATATTTTCATTTTATGTTTAATCAAAGACACTTAAAGTACATTAACGGCCATTTTCACAATGTACGATTAAAAGTTAACGTGGACTTGTTAATTTTAAATTGTACATTGTAGAGAGGGACGTAAGCATGTAATAAAAACATACATATCGTCATATAAAATGCAAAATGCCCAATCATCATTTTCAAAAATTGTTCAAGAGTGATAAGAAACTTAATAAAAAGCAAACTATCTGAACAAATTATACTATCCTGAAGAAAAACAGTTCTTGCTTTTTATTAAGTTTTTTATCGCTCCCGAAAATTTTTAAAAATGATGATGGCCATCTGACATCTTATATGACGAAACGTATGCAAACGTATGTACTATATAGTATGTACATATCGATCGCTGAATATAAGAAAGGCGTATCTCGATTTTTTCGAAATCGCGTTGTTAACGTTTTCTGGTAGTCAACGTCTAACTAAATGCATCCTCCCTAAAGAACAAAGGAAGTAAATTACGGTTAAAATAACGACTTATAGCCACTTAAACAATTATTTCTGTAAGGAAAAGCTTTAGTTTTTATTCAGTTTTTCTTTCTCCTGTAAAATATTGAAATTTTGAGATGAGGCCTTTTTATATTAAGTCATCGATATGTATAAAATGTAGAACAGAACACAATACTGCACCCACCAAAACCATAAAAATATAAAAATTAAATTATATTAACAATTTTTTTTTATATCTAAATTTGAAATAGTATTGTTTGATCTTCAAGAGGGCACTAAACGAATTAGTTATACAGAAGCAACTAAATACAAATATCGCAAGTTGCATTTAGTTAATGCAGTAAATTTTTAAATACTTTTTTCTACAAATTATTGAAACAATAAATACAATTTTGATGTCATTGTAGCAATAAGCGACCGCAATGCCACTTGGTTGAATAAAGAAACTATTGACGACAATTACTGCTATTAAGTACGTGCGCAGAGTTCCCTTTTAAAGAATAAGTTTTACTTCTTTTTTATTAATAACACTGCCAAAGAAGAATTTTTGCACTTAACCCTAATATATACATTCGGTATCTCTTCGTTTCTATTACATCCAAATATCGCGATTTATATATTCACCCTTATCGGGAATAAAAGTTCACGTCAAATGTTTTCTCTTTTCCTAAAATTGTGATCGCTGTTGATCTGTTAACATAATATTTTTGAAGTATTTTTCACCATTTTTTGTTCTTGGGACATATTTAACGTGAAGAAAATCTTCGCCTCCTATTCCCGATAAGGGTGATTATGTACATTATATACCAAATTGTTATATACTTTACCAGATTTTGATTTAGCACTAAAGATGTTTTACAAAAAGATTTTCAGTTTAAAATTATGGATTAGAGTATTTGTATATGCATATACAGGAGGAGAGAAAAAAGATATTGTAACCTCCACCCCTCCTACCCACCACAATGATCAAAATATCTATTATTTAAAATTTTTATTTTTTTATATCTTGCTATGAAAGAGTACTAAAGTTTCAGATGAAATTCTTAGTTCGCCGAAACCATCAACGTGATGGTTCTTCAGCATAATGTTAAATGGAATAGATTTATTTCATGCATTTGGGTTATATTTAGAGTACTCCTCGCCCTTTATGGTACATACTTTACATGCGTGTATAGACTAGACACAAGTTTTGCTTCTTTCATTGCAATTACCGGTTGACATTGCAGTCGAATTCTGTTTCATTACTTACACTTGACATATTATAACAAATTTTATTTGTAGTACATACTTCTGTGAAACGGAAGCGCTGCCGTAAGGCACTGTTCACACATTACATAACGTTGTTTTTTGCGGTTATAGCTCGCCCACCCCCCTTCTTAGCGCTTTTGAGCAAATTTTCAGTATAAATTCTCAGGGACGAAAACTAGAAAATTGGGGATGAGCAGACCTGACTCTACGTGGAATTTGTAAGACTTTTATGTGCATATTTTTCATTAGCTGCCCTCGCAATACTATGTTAAATTAAAGTTAATGAAAGCTTAAAATTATGTTTTTAAAGAAATAAATTATTATGTAAATGGGTTAAAGTATTGAAAGAAAAAAATCGTAAATTTTTTGCATTACTGTACTATGTCAAATGAGTAGTAGTAGCAGTAGTATACATCTGTTAAGTAAGTATGTTAGGCTAAAGAAATACATACATACATACATATGTACATATGTGCATAAAGAAGTACATAATGCTTACATATAAGATCACCATACCTACAAACAAAGAAACAAACAAACAAAAAAGTCATGAACTTTGCTAATTAAGAAGCTTTAAATTAACAAATAGCTAAAAGAAAGTAGTAAAAATAATTAAATAAAACCGTAGTCAGTAGTTACACGTTAAAAAAAATACAAAAGCGAATTGCAAAAATAAACATTACATACATAAATACATTAGAAATCTATTTGAATAAAATAGTATTTACAAAGCATAAACATATACTATATATATATTCATATATGTACATACAAACATAAGTATATATGTAGATAGCTTAACGTGTAACTAGTGCCTTACTAAAGTTTAACTCATTACCTTAATTAAGAGTACACTGTAAAAAATATATATTCATATATACATACATAAATACATACATACATGCATAGTATATAAACTATACATATTATGACAAGCATAAACATTTGGGCAATTCAAAGCGAGCTTGCATATTGCTCTATCCCGTATTTTGTATTTAATGAGTACTTGATACTTTGAACACCTTATGTCTCAGAACGGTTATAATTTTTTTTTATTTTTCCAGAAAACTTCATTTTAAAATCGGCACGTATTAAATTGCGATGTCTTTTAGGGCCATTATTACAACTCAGCAGTAAAGTGGAAGATAGTTACTGGCATGATTAGCAGAAGTGATCGGTAAACTGACCTGCAACAATTTTTCATTATTACAATTTGCCTGTAAAATATAAATTATCTTTTTCAAAGTATGGCTATACCAGAGTACAAGTGGCAACGTCATACATTGTGAATTTACAAAGGCACAGATAACAGGTACATACAAGTCTACAACAAGTATGCATTTGTTGTAGAAACTACAATACAGTTCTCAAAAAATGTTGAAAGTTTGGAGGAATTATCAGCGCAGGTAGCTCTATAATAAAATGTCCAGTACCGTAAAAAAGTGAAGCTCCAGATAGTGACGAAATTGTGATAATTTCATCACTCCACTAACTTTTCCGAGTAAGGTCATGTGCTCTAGTGAGTTCACCTGTTAGATACGTCTTGGTGTTTACTTGATAAAGAAGCAAGTATGGCAGCCTATGAATTTGTGTGCCGATAAAAGTTAGCAGAAGAATGAACTTCCCAGTAAGTTATCATACACTTTTAGGTTAAATTAAAGTTGTAATAATGAAAAACTGTTTATCCGTCTGATAAAATGCTAATTATAACTAAAACCGAGTTGTAATAATGGCCCTTACACTTTTATTTTTCACAAAAACTTTTGTTTATTTATACATTTTATTTTAATTTATTTTATTTTAAACATCAAAGTTTAAAAGAAAATCACGTTGATTTCAAATCACGTGATTTCAAAAGTAAACTATTAATAACTGATTTTTTACCGGGTTTTTATTGTATTTTGAGTTTTTGTCATTTACAATGGATCATTCTATTCCAACTTACAACGCTATAAATCGTGCAATTTACGAAAGCAATAATTTAGCCTTTATTAATTTTTTGAAATCACTGTGATTTGATATCTCGTGATTTTCTTATAATTTTCTTAGAACACATTCCATTCATGTATAAAATTTTAGGAATTTTTTGTTGGAAAATTTTAATAAAATTGTATGCCTGTATAAAATAATATGAAATATTAAAAATAGGACTGATATGGCACTTTGAATTGCCCACAGAGTTGTGTCGTTCCGGAACGACCTAGTTCCATGGAACGATTCCCTAAATGGAACGGAACGGACCGATCCAAACGTTCCTTTTTTATCGTTTCTCGTTCCGCAATTGCAAACCGTCTTGAGGAGTAATTAATTTGCTTTGACAAACGTTCAACACAACACATTTGCTTCGTTCACTTATTTGTGTAGACTTTTTTGTATAGAGAATGATCTATTTATTTATGTTTATGATAGATTTTATTATTTTAAAAAATGTATTGCTTGTTGTGGGCTATTGTTTTGTTGCAAATATTTTACGAAAACAAAGAATTATTTTATTGTTATTACATATGTCAGAAAATGAAAATAAACCATGAAAAATGTTTGTTGACGTTTTTAGGAGCGACAGAGACATGCTATCGTTCTTCGTTCATTCACTGTTCAAACAAAAAACGTGAACGATGAACGAAAGGAACGACCTAGTTCCTTTAGTCTTTCGGATCGGTCGGAACGATTCCACGAAAGGAACGATTTTGCCCAACTCTAATTGCCCAATTATTTAAATTTATTACTAAAACCAAATAATAAAATTCAATGAAATTCAGAAATACCAAAAAAAACAATGAAAAAATCTAAGAAAAAAAATCTCAAAATAATATATTAAATATTTATTTAAATCTCATAAAAAGTGCTTTTTTATTTAATAAATTGTTCTGTATTTAATTAATTAAATATAATTAGAATAAATATATTTATAAATCATTTCTAAACCATAAGTTGTATCTAATTTGATGTTTTCTTAATGATTATTAAAATGTAGGAGCTAAAAATACACTCCTAGTAAGTCGTTCGTTGTTGTTCAGTGCGTTGCTACAAATTTAAAGAACAATTAAAAAATATGTAATAATTTTATTGTTTGTTAACCTTCTAGCTGAAGTGAGCCAAGCAATTGATTGGATATTATCTGTTTTAAATAAAGTTGATTTAATTTAATTATTCTCATTATTTATTCTGCTGCAAGGTCCTCGAAACTTGTGGAATGATTTTTTGTTTTTTCAAAATTAATCAATACTTTTTAACGATATGTACTTGCGTACATCTATTTACATAAAAAATATTTATTTTTCTATGCAATATTAAGAAGAATAAAAATAAAAAATAAAAACTTGATAAAAGGCGAACGAACGAACATACTACTTATACTACTATTCACAAAAATTTGTTATATAAGCAGAAAACACAAATGTAACACTGTAGGCATGCCAGCCAGCCAGCCACATGCAATATTTATTGAAATTATGATGAATGTCACGCTTAAAAGCCAATAAAGAAAGATTTTATAAACAACATAAAAAAATTCATTTTATTTCAATTTAGATGGATGTAATGCGAAAGCTATTGAGTTTAAATGAAATTTATTGGCTACATGTGGATGGTGGAGGTCAAGAGATTATGGTCATGCAAGGAGCTTGGATCAATTACCACCGATACTAAGGAAACCTTCCAATTACTTGGTAACACGTTTTCACGGGTATTTACGGGACTGGAATTGCCAGGAAATTAGTCCGGAAAATCACGGGATGTTTTCTTTGCCTTAAAATTAGGGTTTCTAGTTTCCCGGACTTTTCATATTCTCGGGAAACGGGAAATAAAATTTCTTATTCCCGGGATTCCCGGCAATTTCTGAAAATTAGTGATTTGAATTAACCAAGCTCAATACAAAAAATACAATTTGTTTTTTAATAAAAATATAAAGGCTAAAAGCAACTTTATTCATTCTAATATCAAATTCATACATACATTCAAAAACAATCAGGCATGTTCTGTATTCCATGGGGAATGAAAATGTTGGGAATTGTCGAAGCATTGTTGTTACAAATTAATATTTATAGCAACAATGCTATGACAATTCCAAACATATTCATTCCACATGGAACACATAACAGACCTGTATAGCTTTTTAATTAAAAAATATTAAATTCATATACTTATGTATGATGCTCTTTTTTAAATTGTCTAAATCACTTCATCAAAGTGGAATTTATGGGAGCAAAGACAGAATTTACGTAAGTTATACATTTTATAATTTATTTTATAGCCCTTAGGGACATTATTACAACTCCGTAGTAACCCTGCGTTTAGACATGTAAGTACTTGCATGCAAGTTCTGTGTACGTATTATCAACGAAAAAGCAATTTGTATTCGTTTCTCTGTCTTTCTCATAGTTGAACCAAAAGTGTGTTAGTAGAAAAGTTTGAGTGTATTGAGTTTTTCGAACTTGCACTTGCATGTGTAAGGGCCAGGTAAAGTAGAAGATAGTTACTGGCACGATTAGCAGAAGTGATCGATAAACTTAGGGAATTCACAACAGCGTTCTAAAATGTGTCTTAATATGGGTTGGAAAGTTTATTGTTTTTGTTTTGTGTGTAAATGAAATTTACCACCAGATGACAAGTTTAAAAGTCCAAGAAGCATGTTTTTCAATGCGGCAATATTTTAAATAAAGAATTTGTGCGTGGTTTAAGTGTGTTGGTGTTTCTTTGGCTTGTTGATAGGTACCAAGCACTAACGTGCTTGTGTTGTTGTTTTGTTTGTTGTGTATTTTGAGTTCGTGTTCTATACATGTAAATAGTGAGAAATATTCGGCAAACTTCGTCGTTACCTTTATTACTTTAATATGCTGTGCTTTGTATCGTTGCTCACAATGAAATTTTAAGGTTGTAACGATATTGCTATTTCCAAATTTTAAGATACATATTGTGAATTCCCTAACTGATCTGCAACAATTTTTAATTATTACAACTTGCCTGTAAAATAAAAATTAGCGGTTTTCACTCTTGATGATAAAGTACCCTTGTATATCTTGTTAATGTAGTAGATATAGTTAAAGTACTAGTATTTACCACAGGCAACAACAAAAAGTACAGAGCTTTAGTTTACCGCGCTTTGGTTAAAAACAACACAAAAGGACAAAACATTGAGGAAAAACCAAACAAAAAACAGCTGACCCATTAATTGTTGATGAAAACGAAAAATAGACTCACGCTTTCTAGTGATAAATCTTAGTAAATATAACTGAGTTAAAAACTTTACACAAAGAGTGAAAACCGCTATTATATTTTTCAAAGTATGGCTATACCAGAGCACAAGTGGCAACGTCATACATATGTATTTACCATGGCAGAGATAACAGGTAGATACAAGTCTACAACAAGAATAAATTTGTTGTACAAACTACACTGCAGTTGTCACAAAATGTTGAAAGATGGGTGGAATTATCAGCGCAGGTAGCTCTATAAGGAAATGTCCAATACCGTAGAAAAGGGAAGCCCCATATAGTGATGATATTATGATAATTTCATCACTCCACTAAGTTTGCCGAGTAAGGTCAGGTGTTCTAGTGAGTTCACCTGTTAGATACGTCTTGTTGTTTACTTGATAAAGAAGCAAGTATGACAGCCTATGAATATGTGTGTCGATAAAAGTTAGAGGAAGAATGAACTTGCTAGTAAGTTATCCCACACTTTTACGTTAAATTAAAATTGTAATAATGAAAAACTGTTTATCCGTCCCATAAAATGCTAATTATAACTAAAGCCGAGTTGTAATAATGGCTCTAAGTTATGCATCTTAAATGTAGACCGTACAGGCCCATATTGCTCCTTTATTAGAACGTACTTATATCTCCAAAACATGTAACTTATCAAAGTGGAAATACAAATGTTAGCAGATATATGACCGATATCACTATTTTAATGAATAGCATCGGTTTATATTAAGATATGTTTCTAAATTATTTTACATAAGTATATATAAAAAACTTTAGAAAAATATCTCAAACATAAATAAATCAACGTTTATTTTATTTAAAAAAATTATACCTATTTCTTATTTTTCTAATCTTTTCGAATTTCAAAGCAATATGGTCATCATAAATGCAATGAAAATATTTAATTTATATTTAAAATGTAATATTCATTGCATAAAACACATTGCCTGCCTATGCGTCCTTTTTTTTTCTAGCCATACCATAAACATTTACTCCTCATTTAAGTACTTAAAATAATGAGAAACAAGAGGCTGCTGTTGGCTGAGTTCGGTACTAGTTGCAGGCAAGCCATCAACATCATGAATTTTTCTAATGTACATTGGATGTGTTATTGTGTTAATTGTTGTTGGACTGTTAAAGTGATGAAGGCATAGTAGATGTCACTTGCAGTGCCGGCAGCGATTGATACTGACATATACTAACATACATCACAGCATATTAATTGCATGAGTGTGTTACTTCTCTTTTATAAAAAAAATGAATGAAACAACAACATTTAATTCATGAAACTGTTTCTTTGAAGTAATGAAATAGTGTCATTCCATTTATGACATGGTTGGCCATATGAACTTCATAAATACAATCAAACATTCTTAATTAATCCAATGAAGGGTTTCATTAGCTGACTTTCAATGACAAATTTCATTAATACAATGTTAATACAATTCATTGTCTGAATGAAGGGTTTCCTTTCAGTGTATAAAGAAGGCATTAAGCTTTTCTTCAGTAACTTAAAAATTTCGTTTTTAATTTTTAATGTGTTTTTATTCGCTACTTTGCAATAAAAGATCGACGTAAAGATACCGTCTTTGTTTAACGCTTTGTGCCACTATATTTTCAATGTCTGATATATATTTTTTTCTTTTTGTACTTTATCCACGAAAGAATAAAAAAGATAAAAAGCCATATAACATATTTTATAATGCTAGAAGTAAGAACCGCCTGAGAAATCCATATAATGCTCGCTTCATTGCGGACTTGTCGTAAATGTCGCAGGAGTGTCTTTATTACTTCCACCTTTGGATGAAGACCTATTGAAGGCAATATTGGATGTAATCGTTGGTTTTATTAGAATATCTTCATATTACTGATTGGGTCAATCGTTGCATATGTAATAGGGTATTCATTCGGTTAACTGTTAATCGGTTAATTACCACCCGATTAACTGACCGGTTAATTTAAAATTGGCTATTTTCAATTAACGGTTAAACCGGTAAATAATGTAAAATTTTATAAGTTTAGAGAAATCCAGGAAAAGGACTGCGAAACTAGATGTTCTGTATTATGGATTGCTTTCGATTTTTTCAACATCTACGATAAATGAAAGGATTTTTACAAGCCAAGTTTTATCAAAACTAAAGAAATTATTTTTCTGAAAGATTATTGTCGTTGCCCCGTGGTAGCACCGATACATTAGCAACATTTATTTTTATGACATTTGTACTTATACTTTTTTGATGCAACTATGCGTTGTTAAATCTTGGATTTTTAGTTGTTAACGTATTCATGAAGAAGGCAGACACAAACGAAAAGTCTAGAAGAGTGAATATTATATTTTAATGAATACAGAATGCCGGAAGTAGTTGATACAATTGTAAACAGCCATTATGTTGACGACGTGGTATGCAGTTTTCAGACACATTAAGAATTTCTTCAGCAGTAAAAACTACACACGCCAAAGCCGGTTTTTAATTTCGTGGTTTTATTTCGAACTCATTGTATGTACAAAATTATTTAAATAAAGATGTTGGAAAACAGAGTCCAAACGTCAACATGAATACTGCAGATACCGTTGAGAAGGTACTCGGTATGTTTTGGAGAAGCAGTACCGACGAATTTATTTTCAAATTTCAATTAAATAAAGTCAACCCTTAGATTACTGCTGGTATGAAGTGCCCAACAAAACGGCAATTGTTGTGTTTGGTCATGTCAGTGTACGACCCCTTCGGCATGCTAGCAGATTTATTGGTGTACGGTAAGATATTGTTAGAAGAACTGTGGCGTACGGGTGTCAGTTGGACGACGTCATTCCTGTACACATTTATCAACGTTTTTCACAGTGGGATCAAGGTTTACAGTTGGGAAAACAATTTCGTTTACCAAGATGCTATGATTCTCAACTATTTCATCCGGAAACAACGATCGAACTTCATATTTTCAATGATCCCAGCGAAACTGCATTTGCTTCTGTAGCCGGTAAAACCAAATGTGCACCGCTGAAAGTACTGTCTGTACCCCGTCTAGAACTGCAGGCAGCAGTTTTGGGTACTCGATTAAAAAATGCCGTTATAGAAAGTCACAGAATTAAGCCATCGAAAATAATTTTGTGGAGCGATTCGAGAACAGTAATCAACTGGATAAAGTCAGATCACAGGCAATATAAGGCATTCGTTATGCACAGAGTCGGGAAAATTCTCGAATCAACTCACGAAAAGGATTGGCGCTGGGTACGTACAAAGCTAAACGCAGCAGACGTCGCCACTAGAACAACATATACTGTGACTTATTAACTTAACAACATGTGGATTCAGGGTCCTGAATTTTTATCGAACGGCGAAGAGGCCTGGCCACAATCGGGTGATATAGACTCGGAAATCAGCACAGAAGAGGAAAAGAGAAAGTATTGTATGAATATCAGCACAACAGCCTTAATTGATTTTGATGGATTTTCAAACTACCTAGGACTTAAAAGGACTATCGGTTGGGTACTAAAATTTCGAGACGTGTCCCACAGAAATCTTGGCGTGGTCTTCAACAGTACGCTAACTTGGTCAGATCATATCAACCAATCATGTGGAAGAGTGTATAGTATGCTAAGGTGTTTATGGGCTACACAGTATTGCACACCACCAAAAATAAGACTACTTTTGGCTAAAACCTATTTAATACCAACTCTGCTGTATTCATCAGAAGTCTTCTCTGGCTGTAACTCAAAAGACACTGCGAAACTCAACACAACACTCAACAACATTGTACGTTTCATATTCTGCCCGAGGAGATTTGATCATGTTTCTCACTATTCCAGCCGCATCTTTAATGTTACCTTTAATAATTATTTAAAGCTAAAAAACTTGGTTTTTCTTCACAAAATTGCAACATCACAACAACCCAAATATCTTCATGATCGCTTAAGATTTATGAGGTCTTCAAGAGGAAATGGTATTATGCAAATTCGACATCGGGACACAGCGTCTGAGAGACAATTTTACATACTAACTATCCGTCTCTGGAACCAACTTCCCCCAAACTTGCAAACTATTAGCAACGCAAATAAATTTAAACATTTACTTTACCAATTTTACCGAACGTAATCTGCCTTAAATGTCAGGCATAACTACAATATCTGATGAATTAAATTATTTCATATTTTTTATATTATTATTTTATCATACTACTGTTTTTTATTTATATAATGTTATTATTCTTAAATTTTATATATTTATGTCCCTTGAACTCATTGATATAACTTGTCAGATTCTGATCCTTTAAATTATAAGATATTATATCTTGTTGTATCAGAAATTCAAATTTAATAAATACAAATACAAATACAGAAATTACTCACAATTTTGAAAAAAAAAAATTAAAAATCTCAAAGCTGTAGTACTCATGAATTGACAGCACACGAACTTCGAAAAGCCGAAGTGGTATTATGTAAGATGGTACAACGGGAAGTATACAGCGACGAAATCAACGAATTAAAGACATGCGCCAACGTAGCCAAAAACAGGTCAGTATTGTCTCTTACGCCTCGTCGGTGGTCGATTAATTACGCTTTACCTCTTCCCGAATCAACAAAAAACCCAATAATTCTACCATATCGTCATGCCGTGCCGGAACTTATCGTAATGTGGTACCATCAAAGGTTATTTCATCAAAATAACGATATTGCAGCCAATGAGGTAAGAAGAAGATTTCGGGTACCAAACTTACGAGCAGCAGTCAAACTCGCATGATCGAATTTGTCAGCTATGTAAAAACAACCGCGAAAAACCAGTACCGCGATTAATGGGTCAACTGCCGATTGATCGTCTTCAACCATATGTGAGACCCTTTACATACACTGGTTTAGATTACTTTGGCCCCATATTAGTAACTATCGGACGCAGACGGGAGAAACGGTGGGCAGCCCTCAATAAGGGCAATCCATATTGAACTCGCGGCCGATTTATCCACAGTCGGTTGTATCATCTGCATCCGCAACTTTATCAACAAAAGAGGTGTTGCGTTAAAAATACGTTCCGACATGGGAACAAACTTCGTTGGAGCTCTTTTATGCTCACGAAAGCAGTATAGAATTAGTCAGCAGCTCAAGAACCAATTTTGGCGTCAGTGGATCCGGGAGTATCTACCCACGCTGACTAAACGGACGAAGTGGTTCACAACTCAGAAGCTTATAGAGCTGAACGAAATGGTTATGATATGAGACGAGAACCTCCCTAGGAGCCAATGAAGAAGAGACATCGTGACTGCAAAATTCACAGCCAAAGATGGTCCAACGCGAGGCGTGGAAGTGCGAACGTCGAATGGTACATTGCGCAGGCCAGTCTCTAAGCTTGCGGTGCTAGACGTTATTAGTGAAGCCCCGCAGATTCTTCACGGGGGGCGGGATGTCGTTGCCCCGTGGTAGCACCGCTACATTAGCAACACTTATTTTTATGACATTTGTACTTCAACTTTTTTGATGCAACTATGCGTTGTTAAACTTTGAATTTTTAGTTGTTAACGTATTCATGAAAAAGGCAGACACAAAAGAAAAGTCTAGAAGAGTGAATTTTATATTGGAATGAATACAGAATGTAACTACATATTATTTATTTTATATATATTATTAATTGATAACGTTATTATTGTTTCCTTGAATAAACATCACACACATCATATCAGACGCACGTCAAACAATTTGTGTTTTAAATACTTTTATCTGTCACCATATATTGTTTCGTTACGACGCAACAATTATTTTAGAAGATCTCCTTAAACTATTGAAATAACTGATATAATGATCTCACAAACTTGTTAATTTTTTAATGAATACATATTTATAGGCGCGGATACACGGGGGGGGGGTGGATATTCCCCCCCCCCCGAAAACGAGTAAATTTCTATAGAGTTTCTAAAAGAAGTTGGGAAAAATTTTATGTTTTACTTAGAAGTTCCCCCTCCCCTCCCCCAAAAAGCTTAAGCTGGATCCGCGCCTGCATATTTATGATTTTTTTTTCTTGATTAAGTTCAAGAAGTGTTATGTTTATGTTATTGTTTTTTTTACTAATAAATTCAAATTAATAGATTTTATTTGTTGAAATTACTTGATTTATGAAAAAACTTCATTAATCGGTTAATCGGTTAGCCGGTTAATACCGCAAATAACCGATTAAGCCAAAACCTCGATTAATTAATCATGCGATTAACCGATTAAAGCAGAAACCCGATTAAATGAATACCCTAATATGTAACAAAACAACGAACAGCAGTGTAACAAAAAGTAAAATCCAAAAAAGTTAAATTGAATTTCCCGAAAATTCCCGGATAAAATATTCCGAGATTCATTTAAAAAAAATTTTCCGCGATTTCCCGGGAATTTTTCAGCGTAGAAACTCTACTTAATATATTGAACCTCTGATAAAATCCATTAATAATCTTGGCATTTTTAATAAAATGTATAATTTATTCACAAATGCTTAAACAATTTCTATTGTTTTGTATGCAAAACAGTTTTATAATCGAATTTTGGTGATACAACCGAGGCATTAGACGCAAGATAAATTTTGGGGAGATTTTATATGATACAGAAAATAATATTAATGAAGCTCCCAAAGGCAACCGGTAAAATTAATTGATGTTAGAGATTTTGCTTACAATACGGCGATCAACATTCGCTCAAAAAAATTTTATATATACTTTCAGATGATTCCATAAGCGCATTGCCGACTTGGTAATGTTTATAATTATTTAATCGTTCCTTAGGACCACACAGTGGTTCCAATTGGAAAAAAGGGTAATAAATATGTATACAAAAATCATAGAGGAGGGCCTAAGCTTTAATAATGTTGAAACTTGGCCACCGTCAAGTCATAAAAAACAATATGCGATACGATAAGATCGAACTTTGAATGGCGGCGCTACATTTAAAAAAACAATTACTGTGATATTAATTGCATGTTATGCATTAATTTTGTGATTAACATTTGTATTTTAATTATTGTGTTTTATGATTCATTTTTAAGTAACATACAAGAACAAATAACAAACAATGCACAGTGGTTTGTGGCAAAAAAAAAATTAAATAATTCAGTATATTCGTAACTGTTGAAGCCAGTGACTTTTGTTTGGAACATTTTATATAATTTTAAAGGTAGAGACCTGTAGATTAAGATTTTTTATTCGCAAAATTTGTGGTCACTTAAGGAAAAATATCAAAAATTTAGTAAAATTTAAGGTTTTTCGTTAATTTTTTTAATCTTTGACCCGTAATATCTTAAAAACTACTTGAGATACCGCTAAGAAATTTTCAGCGTTTTAAGATGGTATAGTTACTAATAAAAAACAGTAAGAAGCTTGGACCAAATACAATTCGAAGTAAGTTTGTTTTAGTAATAACAAAAAGTCATATGAAAATCTGACTTTTTTCGGTATTTTTCCTCTCCCGACTATACTAGTCGCGGGGACATTATCGCCACATATGGAAAGTTGCTATCAAATATAGCTTTAAAATTCCGCCTGAGAAGTTAAGATCGCAGCTTTGCAATTTTTGTACCACTCATGCAAACATGAAATATATCTTTAAAAATTATCACATTCTAGGGGTTACTGTGGGCGTACTATTATAGATAGAGCTTAGCTTGTTAGCTTAGTTTTTTTGTCCTCTATCCAAATCATGTTAACTTCGTTAAGGTCTTTGAAGAAACTTATTTTTTATAATCAAAATACTGATAGTAACTTTTTGATAAAAAAAATTTACAAAAAATCAACTTTTTTTAAGTGTAAAATTGAAACTGCTGCCATTTCTCACTCCAAAAGATAAATTGATTCGGTTAATTGGAAAATTTTTGCTGAATTGTGCAGATTATTATTAAATTTTTGGTATAATTTTGCGACTTAAGACAACTTCACAGTTTAAAAAATACCAAAATAAGATCGCCAAATTTGCAAATTTTTTTTGCAAGGCCTGTAACTTTTGAACTATCGGAGAGAAATCCAAACCGAAAGTGAGGCAAATATAGGCCTTTGATAGCAGATTCCAAAATGGGAAAGGGTTTGGAAATCGGACAAGAAATGTAATTTTGGCGATTTTTTAAAGTTTCATGTCACTGGCTTCAGCAGTTACGAAGATACTGCATTATTTCCATTTTTTGCCACAAACCACTGTGCAATGTATTAAATTAAGATATAATATTCTTAATAAGTAAAATTCCCTGATGATGTTGGGATTATCCAACGAAACGTCGGATGTTAAAGTAAATAAATAATAATTTTTTTACTTTATTTTGTGACCTTAAAAGCCCGTTAAAAAAGGTAAAATAAAAAAAATTAAAAGTGCTGTATTTTTTGCAGTTCTAGAAATTTCATTGATATAAGTTTCATTCTAGGGTGCGATTGATACATTTGTTTTGTTTTGTATGTTGATCGACCTGTTTTAATTTAATATGTATGTGTAAAAGAAAAATGGGCCTTACTTTTTGGGCGTGGCATAAAAGTGAGTATAGAGTAATTCCATATAGCCACTTTACACATATTTTTTGTTATAAATGAAGAATATAAAATTTTTTACTTAAAAAAAGGTTGCGATTCGCAAGGCCATTAAGCTTAAATTCGTTGAATAACGGGTGGACACTGAAAGAACACGATTCCTGCTCAGAATGGTCGTCAGAAAGCTGCGACGGGTGTGGCCTTACAAATCTTAGTTTTAAGGAATTATGACTTTCAGCATAAATTCTGTAAAATTTTTACTATAACGTATTACGTATTTACTGTTTGACAAAAAAATTAGTTTTCTTAACGAAAAAATATTTTTAAAATGTAACGGGTGTGACCGACGGGTGTGATTTAATACGAAAATTTAAAGAATTCGAAGAAATAAAGCTTTCATTAATATAAATAATATAAAAATAAGTCATAAGAATAGAATAACACATTAAATTATTTGCTATCTGTTCTATTATAGACAACAGAATACTCTAGCTGAGTATTTTTTTAAATTCAATAAAAAGCGAAAAAAGTATATTCTTTTCAGAGATAAGGATTTTTATTATTAATTAGAAAGGGAAGAAAAGAAAATCTGAAATAAATATTAAATATACAAAGAGAGAGAGAGAGAGCATAATGATCATTTAAAAGTGCTTCAAATTGCTTTAAAAATATTAAATAATGTATTTTTTATTTTTTATATAATTGTCATGCTCTAAAAAACATCAATTGAGAGATTTTTATTAAAAATATAAAAAATTATTTTTTCCTTGCATAGGGCCGTTTTACGTGGAATCACTCTATCTTAATAGCTAGACATACGAAGTTTTAGAGGGTTTTCTTGCCACGTGGAAAAAATTGAACATTATTGGGAAGGATCCGAGATGGCATAAATGGCGCCAAGAATTTGGTGTTGGACTAAAAAGTCACCAAAGGCAAAAATGAAGCCACAGGCAAGCCATGAATAACGATATGCAATATGTTGTGATCGGACTCCAAATGGCGACGCAATATACAAAAAAACTTAAAGGGTGGTATCCAGAGGCGTAGCAAAAAACTAAAAAACAATATTTTTGGAACTGCTTTTAACCTTTAAGTATGGACCTTTATTTTTTCAAACACCAGCTTGGACGTGGGGTCTCACAGACTCCTACATATGAGGGGTCACCTCGACAGCAAATATGAGTAAAATTGTAAAACTGACTATTTATGTGTGTTAAGATATATATGCCGAGTTAAATGTTTTTAAAAAATATTGCATACGAGATTTTTTTATATACGTATTTTAAGTATTGCGTACTAAATTTTGGACTTTTTTTACAAATACGCTCACTGTGTCCAAACCATTCTTCCTCAGGGAATCAAACATAGTGGAAAATAAAGGTGAAGGCTAATAAACTGTGTTTACAGTTTAATTCAAAAGTATTTGTGAAATTTTTTATAAACTTTTGAAAATATGACTTAATTAATATTCTCTTATATGGATTCTCTAAGGAATATGTCCACTGTGCCCGAACCCTTCTTCCTCAGGGAATCAAACCTGGCGAAAAATAAAGGTGATGTACAGGACTAATAAACTGCGTTTACAGCTTATTTTGAAAGTATTTGTGAAATTTTTTATAAACTTTTGAAAACATGACGTAGTGAATATTCTCTCATATTGATTCTATAAGGGATATGCCCACTGTGCCCAAACCCTTCTTCCTCAGGGAATCAAACCTGGTGGAAAATAAAGGCGATGGACAGGACTAATAAACTGCGTTTACAACTTATTTCGAAAGTATTTGTGAAATTTTTTATAAACCTTTGAAAACATGACGTAGTGAATATTCTCTCATATGGATTCTATAAGGGATATGCCCACTGTGCCCAAACCCTTCTTCCTCAGGGAATCCAACCTGGCGGAAAATAAAGATGAGGGATGGGCTAATAAACTGTGTATAGAGTTTATATCAAAAGTATTTGAGAAATTTTTTATAAACTTTTGACAGTATGACTTAGTTAATATTCTCTCATATGGATTCTCTACGGAATATGCCCACTGTGATCAAACCCTTCTTCCTCAGGGAATCCAACCTGGCGAAAAATAAAGGTGAGGGATGGGGCTAACAAACTGCGTTTACATTTTATTTCAAAAGTATTCCCGAAATTTTTTATAAACTTTTGAGAATATGACTTATACCATATTTACACTATGCAACTTTGTTGCATGTAATTTTCATTTTAAGTGAGAGTGTTGAAAAGGAAATGTACACATTTTGTATTTCTTCTCTGTCTTTCTCACTGAAAAAGAGAGTTGCATGCAACAAAGTTTCATAGTGTAAATATGGTATTAGTTAATATTCTCTCATATGGATTCTCTAAGTGATATGTCCACTGTGCCCAAACCCTTCTTCCTCAGGGAATAAAACCTGGCACAAAATAAAGATGAAGAAGGGTTTGGGTTAGCTTATTTTCGTTTCCCTCTTTTCCGGGAATTCCCGGAATTACAAACCTATACATAAAAAAGTACTGATTTTGGCACACAAAAATTTTTATTCTACTTTAAATTCGTGTCATTCATCATGAAATAATATCTATGTAAGGGGAAAGAAGCCAACGAATGATCATAGTGTATATTAAATTGTTTTGGATTGAAGAACGAAGAGAAAAAGTCTCTTTAATTAATGATGTTAAAGAACTAAATTTTTCTTAAGTAAAAGTAACTGTAATGTTTTTTAATATGCACCAAAATGCAGAAAATCTTTATGAACGTCTTTTTGATGCATTTAGTGACGAAAAAAATGTGGGAATAGATATTACTTCAGGTGACAGTGATGATTTGAAAGAGAAGACTTTCGACGAAACTTTAAATGCTACTATTAACAAAGCAGTTGAAATGATTTGAAGCAGCGGAAAAAGGACCAAAATATTGATAATGTATACAGCGGCCCCTTAACTATCCGAGCAACTTATGTCGGAGCGAAATGCTTTTCTCAACAACTGAAATTGTGTTAATTAATAAGAAACCGATTGTGAGATGAAGCAATTAATACATTGACTGTTTTAAAATGGCATTAACAAAGAATATAAAAGTAGAACTTTTCTAAGGGCACAGAATTTTCATTGCATACCAAAAAGTAGAGAACTGAATTTACTGTTGTAAGACTGCTCTTTGCCAGCAACATTTATCCTTGACAACCTTTTAATCGCTCTGTGGATCACTTTACGCCCTCTGACAACCACGTGTTAAAATCATAGATGAATGATCAGAAATAAAAGTACTTTGATTTCAGTCCATCAGTGATTTTGTATGCTCTCCTTTTGCGCGGTCTAAAAAAATTTTTGTAAATATAATTTACTTTGAATCTTTTTCCTTTTCTGATTTGTTAAGTTTTTTTGCTTTTTATCTCATTTCTTTAGACACTGTTTGTTGTGAAATAGTTTTATAATAACATTAAATTAAAAATTTTAAAGTCCCCCGAAGAAAATAGATGATAACTTCAAAATGGCTGGACCAATTTTCTTTAAACATAGGTTGGAAGATATCAAGCTCCCGTTTGGGAGCTACGATGTCAAAGGCACACAGATTCAACAGGATACATCTAGAAAAGATGTGATATCTTCTAAATGTCTGAATCAATTTTCTTCAACCATAGCCAAGAATACTCTCGATCAAGGCACCTTTCAAACAGAAAAAAACTAAATCAAAATCGGTCCAGCCGTTTGGTCTGTACGAGGGTTCGTACATCCACACAGATACACAGACACACACTGCAAACTTATAACACCCCTCATTTTGTCGGGGGTTAATAAAGCTCAGTTTGAAATAAAGAATGATTGATTCATTTATTTTGCTCATATAAAAATCAATGGATTCCGGAAATTAACATTGTTTTTAAATATTTTAGTACCTACGTTCTTCAATTCCCGTGATTCGGGGAATATCTTTTTTATTCCCTGCTTTCCCGGGAAACAAAAGAAATCCGGGAATGGAAAAACTACATCTTACTAAGTTGTAATAATGGCCCTTAAAGTTGTTTTTTGAGTCCCAGGTGGTCAACTTTGGCCCACTGTAACTCCTCTTGTGGTTGAACCAGAAGGCCACCGAGACACGCGTTATAAAGCCTGGCTGCTCCTCTAATTATGTTTTAAGTTTCAGCTGAATTTAATCAGCAGTTTAGAAGTTCGAGTTTTATAACGTTTATTTTGAAAAAGTTCCCACAGCATCTGCATGATAAATTATTGATTCGCTTTCTAAAAATTTATGGGAATTATTTTAAAATCGTATTGTGAGCGCGCACCTGATTATCACTTTTTGATCACGTACGGCGGTCTTAAAAGACTCAGTTTGGTGATATTGCGTAAAACAATATTCCAAATGCTATGTGTGAAGTTTGTAGAGTGTATCTATGTATGGGTGTGTCTGTGGATCTGTGTATCTGTCTGGACGGATTTTGATTTTGTGTTTGAACCGTGACTTGATCGAGAGTTCTTTGGTACATTTGAAGAAATTCGGTTGTCATTTAGAACTTATCACCTATATTCTAGCGGTGTTCTCTATGGCATCATGCTGCCAAACGTCTAGATCGATATTAATTCAGTTTCACTCACTTGCTTGAAAGGTGACTTGATCTCAAATCTTCTAACCTACATGTATTTGAAAAAAAACGGTAAGGCCGTTTTGAAGTTATCATCCATTTTGTTGGGTTTTAAAAATTTGAATTTAATGTTATTTTCGTTAAGATATGTTTTCAACTACATAACTTTTTTATCAAGCCCATTTAAAGTTATGTATATTTATTGGTTTAATCAAAGTTGTGTTTCTAACCTGAACTGTTGAACGAGTTCCACACAAGTCTAATTACTTACCAATAGACCATGTGAAGGTCGTAAGTCATTACTGATGAGGTTTTTTTAATTTATATATGTATGTACTTATGTACCTATTAAATCTTTAATTTGCTTTTTTCGCAATTTAAAAGCAGAAATTTTTGAATTTAATCTGATTCGTTTAGATACAAGTTGAAAATACAATTTTTAATGCACTTTTTTTTAATACTTAATTGCAAAAAGCCAAGCTAAATATTTAAATTAATATTTATCACCAGAGTATTTTTGGCAAAAGAAAACTAACACAAAACACTTCTATATCCTAGTTTCATTTATTTCTTTGTTTATAAGGTAATATCATTAACAGCTTAAATTTATATTATTCCCTCCATAAACTAACTTAGGGATGTGTTCTTTGAAGTTTTGTTGAATGCATATAGGCACTTTTCTAATTAAATGTAATCTCTACGAGTAATAATATCTCAAAGGCGGACTAGTGCTAATGACGCCGTCGCGAAAATTTGAATAGATGTGGCAGCTCTTTCCGTAGCAAGTTCTAAAAAAAGAGGAGAGAAGGAATAAAACAGAAAAAATAATTTATAAATGTAGTGGTGTGAAAAGAAGTTAGTTAATTATTAAAAAAAGTGGATTCATGTTGTTTATAAAAATGAGTTAAAAATAAACGATATAATATTAATAAAAACTTATATTTTTGAAGTTAAAAAAAGTTATTACTATTTTCCTTATCAGAAATATGTACATACATATACTGATGAATGGATATGAATAACGCTCGTTTTAATTTAAGTTTATAAAATATAGATGAAATAGATACTAAAAGTAATAAAGAAAAACCCTGTTCATATATGATATAATTAAATCAGTGAACAAAAACGATTCCTGAATTGAAAATTGTAGAAGTGAATGTTTGGCACCAATTTTGGTGCAGCTATTTGACCATTTTAAAAAGTGTCAAAGGCGTACGTGATACAGACAACGTACATTATGGTGGATACCAAATGCAGTTTTCCCAATGGCAAATATAAAAGAAAAGAAAGTGCATCTAATTCAGAAGTTCCGCATGAGGATGAAAGTTTGCTTAGGCAATCGCTTCGAACATCATATGCAGGATTTAGGGAAGCAAAGAAGGCCTATGAAAATGGTACAGATGAGGTAAGCAGGTAACGCCGAAAGCAATTATAACAATAAAATCATAATGAATGTAATGTGAATTATTTTGTAATATGTAATTTTATAAATAATAAATATTCCAGGTGAGACGATTGCTCATGCAAGAATGCTCTCTTATCTATGAGTGTAACGTGTGTCGTAATATGTTTCGCAGTTTGGCAAACTTTATCAGTCACAAGCGCCATTATTGCAAAAGTACAACAGCATATAATTTCCATTCCTTTCAGGTATGTAATACATAAATATATACACGCATACATCCACACATGTCTGCAAATGTCAATGGAAATATAATCTTAGAATGACCTTTTATATATTGCTTGAACTCTGATTTATCCTTAAGGATCGCGACTCAAGCATGCTTATACAAACTGTTGAACGCTCTGGTCCATTGTTGGTTAAAAGCCGCAGTACAGGATCTTCTCCAATTCCAAATAACAAATCTTCACACCGTGATTTAAGTAAAGTAATTGAACGATTGAAACGCGTGGAAGTTTCATCGAGTTCGAGTCTCTCCTTACAAGAACCAAAAGCGCCAGATCCTGTTTTAGAGTTGGAACGTGTATCGACAACTGCGCACGCCGTTTATCAGACTTTGAAAACGAAAAATGATATTGACAGTATAAAAACTGAGTTGGATGAAGTTCAAAATCTTTTAGAAAACGAGAATATTTTATTAGGACCTGATGGCAAAGCAGTCATTAGCCCACCGTTTATGACATTCACTTCATCAACCGCAAGTAGCGGCAATATATTGGATGATAATAATTGTGTAACTACAAAGTCAATGAAAGTGATTTCTTGTGAAGTATGTAAGATGCCATTCCAAACAGAAAAAACATTAAAAATGCATGTTCAAAGAAATCATACATCGACTACGTATGTTTTTCAGTGTCCGACATGTTCAATGACATTTTTGCAACCAGCTGCCGTTATACGACATCTAGCCAATGAACACAAGTAAGTAAGGTTAATGAGTAATTTAAAGCATTATTAACAAAATTCATGAAGTCTGCTTTGCTACAGTCAAACAGAGACAACTATTGCCATATGAGTGATTCCACGTAAAACGGCCCTATGCACTATGTTTCAAACACCTACTTTTCCGTGCGAAATTAATAACTTTTAAAATATTAAACTTTTTGGAGCCACATTGAGAGGGAAGCTAAAGACAGGAATTTTTGGATAAATCTAAGAAAAAATTAACCCATTGGTGACCAATTAGATGAAAAAAAGTCAATTTATTTTATTTTTTTTATTAAAAAAAATTACTTTAGTTTTCAGTCAAATTGATTGTATCAGTTAACTGCAATTCATTTTCTAGACACTAGCTAATAAAAATTCACCTTGTTCGTAGTGGTTTTCTTCATCCACATTTTCATTTATATCATTGGAACTTAGATGCTCTATAACTTCATGTGGAAGGGGTAAAGGCTTATGTTGTTACATGCGCCTGCTTAAGTATTTTGTCGAAATTATTGGATCGGGTGTATCTAAAGTTCTGTTGAAAACATCCAGAAGGTTATTAGTTCTGCTGTTTTTGCGAGCATGATGCAATCTGTCTGATTTATAAATCTTGTGGCGCGATTCAGCTGCCGATTCGCCAAAAACACCAATTGGCAGTATAATGTTCTCTATAACGCTCAGAATTATTGGATGAGTCTGTTGTATGAAACATCTGCTTATATTGCGCTTGGCCTGTGCTACTGTCAAATCCGTAGCTAAAAATTAACTCACATTTTAAATGATCAGAATTTTCAGATTCCATTACGGCTTCAAAAACCTCCTTTTGCATTTCAACAATTCTATTGGCAGTATGTAACACAACATATTCTAAAGGAGCTCTAGCCACGGTCTCGGTTACTTTGATACCTTCTGGTCGGCATTTTGAATTCGCATCTAGAATTTGGTTATAGTGAGGATATATGTCACAGTTTCTCGATTTACTTTCACGACGTATTGCGTTATACTGTGCTGTTGTGAAACTGTTTTCTATGAAAACAGCTAACCCTTCATCTCCAGAAAGAGGAATTGGTTTAGGTTGACTTTCTGAGTACATCTTTTTAATTTTGGAAGGTCTTGTTGGACTTGTTATGGGTTCCTTAAGAACTGCAGCTAAGTTAGCATTTTCTTCTTTCCTAGCTGAGGTTGCTGCTGCTTGTACTAGTAAATCAGTTTGCCCTAATATATCCGTTGAAAGTTCCGCTGCTGCTTTTCTTTTCCCATATTCCGAGTTTTTGCAAAATGGAACCTCTGGACGTCCCACAGTGGAAGAAGTAGTTGTAATAGCTGCTTTTTTAATTTGGAAAGATACCTCGCTATTTAGCCATGAAAAGTTTTCATTTCGAAACTGATTTTCTCTTCCACTTTTTGTCCATTTTGTTTCTAGATACTTGCAGAAAAATCGTACCTTCTCCACCAATAATTTCTCGCAATCATCGTCAATGTCAGACGAATCAACTTTATTTAAGACATATTGGACAAGGATATAATTTTTTGAGTTTTTTGAGGGTTGTTTTAACCAAATTTCAAAAAGTTCGAATTTTTTCAAAGCATAGGAATCTGCAAAAACTTTACGCAATATGAGATAAATCCTAGTAAATGAACCACACTTTAGTGTATTTACATTTAGTGTATTTACATTTGGTTTGTCAAACGCTAACATTTTTTTAAAAGCATACATGAAAATAAACTTTTGAAAAAAACCAATTTGATTAAAGGTTATGTTAAAAATTTCATTTTTCAAAAAGAGTTTTACAAATTTTCAAGAATTTATGAAACAAATCTTAAGTACTTACTTACATGACAGATTATTCTCCATTACAAACTTTTTATAAAACTTCAACACACTTTTCACAATAAATGCTCAAACTTTCGATAAAAAAGTGACATTTTACAAAATTGTTTCAACACGTATGGGAACAATGACTTTGACTGCGCGCTGTCAAACAGTATTTTGTACCTTAAAAAAAAGTATCAATTTGTTTGAATTGGAGTATTAGTAACTGGTTGGGAAAAAAACAAAGCTATATGGATAGTTTCGAAATTTGCATTTCGCACGGAAAAAACAGGTGTTTGAAATATAGTGCTATGCAAGGAAAAAATAATTTTCTTATTTTTAATAAAAATCTCCCAATTGATGTTTTTAGAGTATGACAATTATAGAAGAAAATAAAAATATATATTATTTAATATTTTTTAAACAATTTGAGGCACTTTTAAATGATCATGCACGAAACATTTTGCTCTCCATCTTTGTAGGTTTAATATTTCAGATTTTCTTTTCTTCCCTTTCTCATTATTAATAAAAACCCTTATCTCTGAAAAGAATATGCTTTTTTCGCTTTTTATTGAATTTAAAAAAACACTCAGCTAGAGTATTCTGCTGTCTATAATAGAACGGATAGAAAATAATTTAATGTGTTACTATTTTCTTATGATTTATTTTTATATTATTTATATTAATGAAATCAATAAAAAAAATTATTTCTTCGATTTTTTTAAATTTTCGTAGTAGGTCACACCCGTCACATTATAAAAATTGATTTTTGTTAAGAAAACTGATTTTTTGTCGGACATTAAATACGTAATACAGCTAAAACACTTTGAAGAGACAGCTTTACCAAAATTATTGTGTACGTTATAGTAAAAATTTTACAGAATTTATGCTGAAAGTTATGATTCTTTAAAACTAAGATTTGTAAGGTCACACCCGTCGCAGCTTTCTGATGACCATTCTGAGCAGGAACCATGTACTTTTAGTGTCTACCCGTTATTCAACGACTTTAAGCTTAATGGCCTTGTGAGTCGCAACCTTTTTTTAAGTAAAAAGTTTATATTCTTTATAACAAAAAATATGTGTAAGTAGTCACACCCGGCTAAATGGAATCACTCATATATAATAATTTACATTTAATAAATAATCTACTAAAGTGTAAAACGATTTAATCGATTAATTCGATGAAATTTACAATTTAGGATATCTCTGATATTAAAACTAAAATCGGGAAGTAAAATTTTCCATCTGATGGAAATATGTAAATAAACAAGAATTAGAATTTCAAATTAAAATTTAAGAAAATTCTCTTGCGATATTTAAATAAAATTTACTTTGAAAACGGAAGTAAAGGTGCACGTAGTAGGGATTCGTTGAAATCCACAAACGTTTATAAATTAAGCGAAATTTCGTAAAACAATACATAAAAGGCAGTAAATGGTATATTTGTTGAAAACCGTAAAAGATTTCGAAAGAGATTGAAATGAAAGTTACTGTATAATAATGTTAAACAAAAATTTAAAAAAAAATCGAGTAATGTTTAAGGAGGAAAAAATAAAATAAATATATATACAATTAAGTTAATGAAGCAAGTTAAGTAAGAAATTTCTTCTATTTGTGATTTTACAGAAAGCCATTACGAAGGATTCGCAAAATGCGAGATGCAATTCTTAAGAAACGGATTCAAATTGGAGATGTACAAGTAAAAGGACTGTGTCGGGAAGTAAAAGGTCTTCAGATGACAGATACCAAAGACTTAGATGCCTCTAATGTGGCCAATCAACAGAATGGCAGACCTATTTCATCATGCTCTTATTGCTTGAAAAGTTTTGAAAGGAGGGCAGCTTTGGCTACTCATCTTATAAACTGTGTCGCACGAATGACATCATTGAAGAATACAAAACTATCGAAGGAACTGAGCGTTCCAAAGGAGCAAAACAATGAAGCCAAAGCTCAAAACCAAATCTCTAATCAACTCTTAGAACACAATAATCAAAATGATAAAAAACAAAATAATCAAAGTGAAGAAAGAACAGAAATTAAAATAGATATTAAACAAGAACCTCAAGAGGATCTCAACTCAGCCCACGATATATCAAATATAAACAAATTGTTTGCAAATTTGGAAAACCAAACATTTGGTAATGGTTTACATACAGTTTGCTTAGAAAATTTACAAATGACTGAGGATTTGAAAGAAACAAGTGGTGACGAGCAAGAAGAAGAAACAAAGGATGAACAGAATAATGAATATGGTTGTAGCATCGATGAAAGCGATAAGAAAATAATTAATAATGATTCAGTCAAACGACAGAAACCAATTAAAAAGGAAAAAGCTAAACGTTTTCGTATAGCTTCCGCTTCGAAACATTTGACCTGCCGTTGTAAGATTTGCAGTAAGCAATTTAATGCATTAAGCAACCTAAGACGTCACATTTCAATGTTTCACTACAGATCTAAACGTTTTGGTTGCAATTTATGCGATTATCGTGCCTTCAGACGTTATGATATTGTTAACCATCTAACTTTTGTCCACAAAATGACTGGCGAACGCGAATCTATGGCTGTTGAATATGTTACGGTTCATGAAATGCAATATTCAAAAGATGACGTTGAGAGTGATATTGTTGTAGTTAATGATGAGGCTAACACATCTGAACATTATGATAAGAGAAAGGATCATGAAGAAATGCCCGCACACGAAAGTACCCCAAAAACATATGAAAAGAGGGGAAAAAGCAAAAAGGTAATTTTACAATCAAAGAAAGTTTTGGTCCAACCCCTGCAAATAGATTTGATTGATTTAAAAGAAAAACCTCACATAAAAATAGTTCGCAAAAAGCTTAAAAAGTCTTTAGAAACGCAAATTGAAGGTAAAAAGAGGCCAATTCGAAATCGTATTAAAACTGTTAACAATGACTTTGTATATGATTTGCTTACAACTAAAGAAGATCCTAAACAGATATTACGTTCAGGACTTAAGCGTATTAACACGGTCTGTGTCGATCAACACAACTGTAAGAATTTCGAGCTTACGCCCCCTCCAATTAAAATAATTCCTTACAGATTGAGAACTGAACCTTTAATACCTGCAGATAAAAGTTCTGTCAAAGGAATTTCGGCTAACGTTTGTCGCAACGTAATTCATGAGGGGTTGGCCGCTCCTTCAACTTTACCCGAACTACCAGCTGAACGCCCACAAATGCGTTCCCGTCTCATATCATCTTCACGTAGTGATTCAAACACTATACCAATAATTGAATCATCCGAACTGGAAGCTGCTGGCTTAAAATCAACATTTTTTGATGATTCTTTTCTGGAGAAGTTTGCAAAGAAATCTAACCCTTCGTTTAAAATGAAGCCACTATTGGCGATGAAACACAGTCCACTTAATTCCATACTCCAAAAGTTTGACGCATCACAACAAAATAGTACGAAAAGCACTGAAAATAAAATTTTTCAGAAGCCTCCCGAAAAGGACAGCAGTTCCCAGTCTAATTACAATACATGTTTACTAAAGAGTCTTATGGAACCAAATCTAAAAGAAAAAGATTCTACACCAAACGGTAAACAAATTTTTGAACCATCTTCACCACCTGCCACTCCCAAGAAACGTATTACTCTAATGGAAAGGCTTGCTGAGAATAGAGCCAAGAGAAGAGATAGCCTAATTCGTAACGCTTTGGAAAATTAAATCTTTAAGAATAGGTTTTGATACACTACATAGATGTGTATCTCAATTTTTTTTCAAACTCTTCACCGTTTAGAATGCGAATTAAAAGTTTAATAATATAAATTGAAGCTGCAGTAGCAAAATTATTGCTTTTAACATATTATAACAAAATGCAAAAACACAAATTATATATGTATGTATATATTTATTTATTTGCACATCATATGCATATTAGGGATATAACTTTTAGCATTTTTTGCAAATATTAAACCATGCCTTACAAGGCTGAATAGCCCATGAAAACATGTGAATAATTACGTTTTTACTTTTTCACGATCGTTAAAAAATGTTCCGCATTAAATGCGATGCAGCTTGGAATTGGGATCTTTTTGATGTCACTATTTAAAACAATTTTTCATTTTTTAATTACAATAAACTTGAAATTTATTTCTTGTAACACCTAGTTTGTACTTTTGTTTTATTTAAATGTAGTTGTTATGTTGTTTTAAAATTGTTAAAAAAAGAAATAAAATAATCTTGGAATGTTTTAGAAATCGCATTCGGTGCGGAAGGTTTTTGTTTCAAACTGATCTAAGATATCGGTTCTTATTATCAGTACAATATTCCCCATAGAGTAGTGCCTGCGAAATTTTTAGGCAAAGAAAGTTATATTCCTAATGCATATAATGCAATGTGTACATTTAAAACGATGTGTTCTTTTCCCACGCCGATACAAATTCGCAAAACGTCTCGAAATATTTATAAGTTTATGAGCCCTGTTCTGAATTTTTCGTTTTTCAAAAATAAATAATGCTCCTATTGATGTACTTTTAATCATAGGGTTTATAGAGGCCAACCTGAAACTTCAAAAACCTAAATCGAAGAATGTATTAGTAGAATATTTTGTATTAGTATTGGCTTAAAATAAAAATTTCCCTACAGCAATAAAGCCGCACTTGGTTGTAACAAAAAGTATTCTAAAGTATTTATGTTTTTTATACATTAATTTTTAGAAGTTTATGCAATTATAGTTGTATTAATTAATGAAAATATGAATTTAGAATGCTTTTTAGTACATTTGAGCTCAAAAAGTATTGATGTGCTAAATATTTTTTTTGCAATTTTTCTATTTGGTACTAAAAATTTGTATCCCAAATAGGAACAAAAATACAATACTGTTCAATGAAAAAATAATTCAACTAGTCCAAAAAATTCAACAAACAAATGTCAAAAAATTAAAGAAGCATTTTAATAATACAATGAAAAGAAACACAAATTTTGTTTCAAATAGTGACAAAAAATTAATAAAAACTGAAAATTGATTGTGCGTATAAAAAAATTGCAAATTAATGGATATTCAAGTGCAAAATTTATGGTCTCTCAAGTGTGTTGAAAAGAAAAATATATTCTCGCTCATTAAGTTCAATTCACAGTACTCGTATGTGTTCAGAGAGTTGTCATTATTTTATTGACAGTATGAGACCTTGCTATTTATGTTATCAATGCTTTTAATCATGTATGCATAGTAAATGTATTTCAGATATGATACTTTAAGCTCTAAAAAGTAGACAACTACAAAAGTCGGAAACATTTTTGCTATTAGTGGATTTAATTTTTCTAAATCGAGTAATTTCGCTCGATTTACAGAAAAGACAGGTATATAAAATATCTTAAATTAGACTTGAAGGAAAATGTAATTTTAAAGTAACGTCACTGTTTCTTTTTTGTTTTATTTAAAAAGCATCTACGGACTATATCGTTTCCTTAATTCACAAAAGGCGGTGCGGGCGCACAATTTGCACGAAAAGCGTTTCCGTACTCGAAAATTGGGTAAATGAGAGCGCTTTTGAGAACATAACATTCTTCTTCTTCTTGCACGAAAAAGCCCGGACTGTTTCTTCGGGAATATTGTGTAAAGTGCATAACAATCAGCTGTTTGAAAAATAAATAATAACAAATGAAAAATTTTAATTTTAGGCAACGAAAATACTAAAGAAATAATTGCTTGTTTAACAAAATTCAAAGCAAAATACATTTGTATGTATTTATGAAAATACCTAAAACTGAAAAATGGCATTAAAAATCATTGTGTTGGTTTTTATTTTTATGTTTATTTTCGCAACGCTTTCATGTAATTTTTCGGGACATTTTGGTCTCTCAGTGGGAAAAATATGTTTGCTCTAATTTTACCGAACTTGCCAAGGAAAGAAAACTTGGCGTTGTATGCTCTTCTGGAACGTACAAGTTGAGAAGAAACTTGCTTAGGATGTACATATGTACAATAATTATTTTCAGTTTTTGTTGGACTTTTAATTCAACTTTTCTTCTTTTAAACGATTTTTTTAAAATTGTATACATTTTGATTGCTTACTTTTCTTTGATTATTTTATTGAATCATGTTTTTTTCTTCTACTGGATTTTACTGACACAAATTTGTCAAACAACTGTCACTTTACTCTCTCAATTGATGCTCTCTTTTGCAAATTTATGTGTAAACGAACGCATTTCAGTAAAATCCAGTACAAATTTGTACAAATTTTAGCAAATTTTTGGGTAAACGAACACACTTTATGTTTTTTCATTGTGCTATTTAGTCAGCTGTTTTTTGTTTACAAATTCAACGCAAGTTTTTATTTTCAATATTAGCTTCGTTCGAAAAAATTATCGAAAAACGAAAAAGTTAAATAAAACTGGAACAAAAATAAGAAGTGAATGAATAATTTTTATAAAATTTTTGTTTTGTTAACACAATTATATACTAGGGTTTCTAATTTCCCGGACTTTTCCATTACCGGGAAACGGGAAATAAAATTTCTTATTCCCGTGATTCACGGCAATTTTTAAAATTAGTGATTTGAATCCTGAAAAACCTCTATAACTTCGATTTCATGGCAGACTTGCAAATGACGCAGAAAGCCAATAGTATTTCCACCTTTGTATGAAGGCCTTCTCGTACACAGAAAAAATTAAAGGAATTCATTGAAATATTAAATATTTTGTCTAGAAACGGACCTACAAACAAATTTGTAAATATAGACAAAAATATCTCAACAATTTCATTGAAAAAAACCGTGTTTTTTTCAGTGAACAAATTGTTTAAATCTATAAAACAATTTGTCTAAAAATATTTACATATTGTAAAAAAAAACAATTTACTAGATTTACTTGATTTTTTGAAAAATAGTCTAAAAATACTAACAAATGTTAAGCAAAATATTTACTGGATTTTTTGTAATATATCAAAAAAAATTTTTGTCTGGATCATGATTATCCATTATGCATTTATGAAATTTCACTTTGTTAAATATGTTCAAGTCTGACTGTTTGTCTAATGACTTAAAAAAATGAATGAGAATTGACACAACAACATTAACAAATTGATTCACTTAAAAATCTTCAGTAAACAAACTTGGTACAATCGCAACCCTTTTGCTATCATTGTTGTTGTTGTTATTTGTGTGTATGTCGTCATCGGCGTTGATTTCTTAAGACACAGTTTTTCTTATTATTTTTGGTATTTGCGTCCTAAATAAGAGTCAAACAAACAATTAATTGATTATGTAAAGAACATTTACTGAAACTGAAATTTATTTTTAGACAAACTTTTGTTTGAAGTTTTTTTGGTGATAATTTTTTTCTGTGTACAAAGAGAACATTGGACGTAGTCGTTGCTTTTACTAAAATATTTTCATAATACTGGTTTTTGTTACACAAAACAACGAACAGTAATGTAGAATCCATAAAAGTTAAATTGAATTGAATTTCCCGAAAATTTCCCGGGATTCATTTTAAAAATTTCCGGAATATCCCGGGAATTGGTGTCTGCGTGGAAACTATTATATACCTTTAAATAGGAAATAAAATTTTTAGAAACCAATTGTTTTGTTTTATTTGTATTACTTTAATTATTTAGTGTTGTGAAAATGATAAGTACTTCACTACTTGGTACCGCACTTGTCTGCTTAAAAAAAAGAAATAATTATATACTTTTGAATAAATTTAAAAAACAAATGGGAAAGATTATGCAAAATAAATTATTTACATTTTGCTAAATCTTTTATCTTACATCAAGTATTGTATCGAGTATGCATAAGAAAAAAAAAATTGAGTAGTCAAAAGTGTCACTGTTTTCCAACTCTACATCAGTTGTGTTTCCATAGTGATACTTATTTGAAAATTTGTTTCCTTTCACGTATTTTTATGGGCAACAGCTTTTCTGAGGCTAAAATTTTCCGTTTATTCAGTAATTACTCATTTACTGCATTTTAGTGTAACAGCAAACAAATGGACCTTTTATTTTATTTTACTTTTAACGTTTATGACAATTTTCATTTGGTAATACAACAGATCGTTCACAGTAGTGCTATTCGGACTTAAATAGTACTTTATTACTTAGCACTTTAGAAGACTTTGTGAATTGGCTAAGTGTGTAGTAACACTTATAACAAGAAAAATACTATTTTATTTAATATGAAATAATTAAATTTTAACAATATTTATGATATTTTGGTTGACCATTCGGGAGAAATCCCCATATACGATTTAAAATCATCAATGGGGCATTATTTATTTCTGGAAAACGAGAAATTTACTCGGGTTCGGTTTACAGAACAGAGTCGTATACAAAAGCTTTTTTAATTGATCCTATTAAGTTTTATGTTTCAAATTAAAGTAACGATATGTATTAGAAGTCTTTGATAAAAATTCAGTTTAGTTTTATACATAATTATCACGTTTAATTTTGGTATTATAAATATTTCATGTAGTGTATATAGGCTTGCCAGACTGGCTTGATTCAACTTGATTGTCAAGATATTTTAGGTGCTGTCAAATTACAAGCTCAAATGCAATTTTTCAATCTGATTTTATATTTTTGACAGATAAAAAGAAATAACTTCAAAAATTTTATGAAAAAATATTTCGTAAAGTTTTAGCCAAGTATGCAACTTAAAATATGCAACTTAAAATAATGTTCTTATTAAGAGTACTGTAATCATTATTGTTTGCGAGAACAATATGTGGCTCTTGTTGTTTCTACATTTATATTCAATAAGCTCTTACAACTTAGAGTTGACAAAGAACCAGCCAATTTGTAAAGTCAGAAAACAAAAAAACCTGATTGATTGTGGAGCTCATGTTTGGACTTTGATATTATTTTAAATTTTACGTAATCTGATTATTTTAAATGTTACGTAATCTGATTTTGATCGAATGTCAAGCTAAAGTACATTTGAATCTGGCATCACTAAGTGTATATCAAATTTGTTTGATAAACACCGGTTTCGGCTATGTGCTATCTTCAGTGTTGTATTGAATACTCTATATCAATCATGTAGATGTAGAGAAATTTTTATTTATTTATTTTTTTTTTTACTAAGAAAATTAAAGTTACTCAGGAAAAAAAATTCGGAAGTTGTTCAAAAGGATCATAGTTTTCTTTGAATACCAATCACTACTGGTACTGAATTTATGCCCCTATTACGATTCACAACTAAATTGATAGTTGAGTCGTAGTTGTCAAATTCTTATTAACAGCTTCTTTTTTTATCAGTTGAGTTTTGGTTTTTTATTTCGACTATTGTGTTACTTTTGCCTACTTTTAAAATGGTGATTTCAGGCGCCAATCTATCACATTTTTCAACCATATTGTTGCCATTTTTGTTTGTTTCTATAATTATATGTATATTGTGTTTTTAAGATAAAAATGATCATTGACAACAAAACAATATAAAATACTAATCGACTTCAACAAATCTGAAAACTAAAACTAAATTAAGTTCTGGAAAACTTTTGATAAATTACAGATAAAGAAACTTTTCTTGTTTTGGGTAATCCAAACACAAGAATGTTGAAAGAAGACTTTTTCAAAAGGAAACATCAAGCAGCACTCATCATACACTTGTACGAATAAATTTGATTATGAAATTTAAATTTTATAAAATAAGGAAAATCTGCTGTTGAAACAATTTAAATTATAATAGAAAAATAAAATCAAATTTTATTTGATAAACATATTATGAATACTCTGTGAATTTATTTAAAAATAATTTCTCGACATTAGGAATCATCTTTAGTGACCCGAAATCGAATATTTTGCAAACACACAAAATTATACTCGAGTGTTTTTGTTTCGATCACAATAAATTCATGTGCAAAAAAGGCCGAGCTACAAGTGAAACGATTGTTCGTAAATAAGCAGTTTGTGACCCAATCAATCCAAGTATTATGTTACGAATAAGACATACTTGTTGCTGATGATTTTGGTTCGTGTATTATACGAACTCTTGTCGAACACGAATAAGCAAGGCGCAACATCAAGACCGGCTTAACCGCTTAAACCGTGAAGTAAAAAGGAGAGCTCGGCGTGATAAAAGAAGGTGGGCTAACAACATCGCCAAAGAAGCCCAGGCAGCTGCTGAAACACATCGTAGCCGAGACTTGTACCGTGCTGCAAGGAAGCTGGTTAGCAGTAATGGAGTTAATGGCGGTAAACCCCTGAAAAACGACCATGGCGAGTTAATAACATCTAGAGAACAACAACTCAAACTGTGGCATGAATTTTATGAAACCATGCAATCCTCATCCAGTCTTCCGCATCAAGTGCTGTGCAGTTGTGACATACACACGCAGAACCCCAATGACCCTATATATATATATATATATATATATATATATATATATATATATATATATATATATATATAATATATATATATATATATATATATATATATATATATATATATATATATATATATATATATATATATATATATATATATATATATATATATATATATATATATATATATATATATATATATATATATATATATATATATATATATATAATATATATATATATATATATATATATATATATATATATATATATATATATATATATATATATATATATATATATACATATATACACATGAACATCATCGTAAAAATAGTCAGAATAGATTCCCATTACCTTAAAACGTCGAGATTTCATGAAAACTCGATTTTCGAAAATCGGGGTGAAATCAGTAACTTCCTACATATCTTTCATTGCGGGAAGCTAAAAACGTCGCACACTGCTTTGTCCCCATATAGCGATTTGGCAAAACTAGTGTAGTTGTCGTAGAAAGATGAAATTTCTTATACTAGGTTAGGAAGGGTAGTGCTATGCCGCACATCCGCTCGGAGAACCAATTGGATCCATTGTGATTCCCTTCTATTTGTACCCGTTATGAAAAACCCCTCCCGTACCCAGAAAACCACCCTGTTATCTGTCATTAAGCCACCTTATTCCCATGATGAAGCCCCTGATATCTTCAAGTTTGCACTTCGCGATATCATTAAAACGTCTGCCGCGCCACCTAAGCCTGTGTCGTTGCAGCCTCGGGCAATGGCAGACAACATGCTCAATGGTTTCTGGTTCCTCCTCATCCTCGCACATCCTACAAAAATCTGGAGTGCCAATATCCCAAATGCTGGTCCACGCCCTATCCCAGCAATGACCAGTCAATGCGCCTATTAAGACCCCTATCGCCTTCCTATTCATACTCAGTAGTAGTTCGGATCTACCTAAGTCAAGTTTTGGCCACATGGCCCTCGAGACTACAATCCTCCCTACTCCCCCATGAACGGTTGGACCTGCTCGACACCCAGTCACTGAGCTCCCTATAGTAATGACCGATCGGTATTTTAGCCGATCTGTCACACAAATCCTCATCTAACGCTGACCCTAATCTTGCCAGCTCATCAGCAGTCTCATTTCCCTCAACATTGCAGTGGCCAGGAACCCAACATAGTCTGACACTATATTTGTCCATAAGCGAGTTAGGGCTCTCCTGCTAAATTTCGTATACTGGTACTTATTATTTCATTAAGAAAAATTTTAAGTTTGAGGAAAATAGGTACGAGGGCATGCGTACCTTCCATACATCTTGTCAAAAACTAAATTTTAGATGCATTTATCATTAGAATGCACCAACATATGTTTTTAACTAGATATGCCTGCCTGCTTCGCGCGCTTAAAGTTCGCTTTATGACTATAAGGGGTCCGTAGAATCTATACATATAGGCCCCTATTTTGATTCACAACTGAATTGATAGTTGAGTCGTAGTTGTCAAATTTTTATTATGGATTACAACTCATCAAACTGAGACAACTGTGTTTTATCAGTTGTGTTTTGGTTTTTAGTTCGCTTATATTTAAAATGGTGATTTATTCGTCAACCAATATTATTGTCATATCCATAAAATATAAAATCTCAAGATAAAATAGGCCAAAACCATGATACAATAGCTTTGTTTCTTTACTCTATTTTGGGATCCCGTGGGATTTGCACGAAAAGCGTTCCCGTATTTGAAATTTGTGCAAATGAGAGCAGTTCTAAGAGAGTAATATTCTTCGTTGTGCACGAAACAGCCCAAACAGCGTTGTCAACTCAGTGTTTTCCGCACTGTTTTTAGTGCTTTGTTAATGCAACTATTTCCTGAACATGTTTTTTAAGTCTTGCAAAAGAATGAAAAAAGTGGATTCCAGCAATCAATGGTGCTTCATCTTTTGTCATTTAAAAGCGTCAAAACCCATATAAAAACGAATTTTTGTACATTGGGAATGTCTTGTATGTACATACTATTTTACATTGAGACTTTATGTAAAAAAAATGTTAACTGTTCCAATTCCCAACCGATTTTAATCATTTTGAGCTTATTTTAATCGCTATACGAAAAAAACAAAGAAATGTGTGTGAAAGCAAAGTGTTGCAAAAAAATACGCAAACTTTAAAAAAATCGGAAAAAATAATAAATTAAAATTTTCTTTTGATGGCATTTCCATGAAATATAAGTCAAAATAAAATCTTTAAATATAATCGGAAAGCTCCAGAAACAACGCAGTGAATTTTTTGTCCGTGAAGTCCCAAAAAATAGTTTTTTATCGATAACTTCTAATTTTGAGGTGCATTCAGGGTTCCCAGTTTTATTTCATACCATGTCCCCAATTTTCGATTTTTCGTCCCCAAATTAGCAGTTTTCTCATCCCCAAAAATCCCCACAGTACTTTATAAAGAAAATAATATTCTGGTATGTGATGGAAATCGATCGATTGAAATCGGCGCCGATTTCAGAAACAAATTCTACTCAAAGATGACTTATTTACACTTTATTGTTTTGTATCGAGAAAAAATCAAAACGAGGTACATTTTTTTATCTGGGTATTTTTATAGTGGCTTCTATAGTTTTGATTATGGTGAGTTTTTATTTCAAACTTCAAAGTAATTTTTTGTACACATGAGCAGCGTTGCCATAACTTTTTTTTAAAAACTGCAAATTTAGAATAAAAAAACTGACTTTCACGTAAAAAAACTGCACACAACAAATCCAAAACATAGCATATTTTTCTTATTAAAACATCACTCTTTCTTCAAATGAGTCCACATCAGAACAGCCTGCAGCGCAAGTTTTTGTATTGTTCGTCAAAAAACCAACAAGGTGCATGTTGAATGTACGCGTTGAATGTGCGAAAATTCTTGCGTTATTTCTGTGCGTCGCACAAGTCCACACTACCTAAAATGCCATGCAAATATTTGCGTGGATGCGTTTACAGATGTAAACCCACCTTTATGAATTTTAAAATTTTATAGATGAAAACGAAAAACAAGCAAAAAAGTGCCAAATTGGTACGCTTTACCATCTCGGAAGTTAGGGAAATGTGGGACCTGACAAGTATTAGGACTAAATCTAATAGTCTGAAGGGCGCTTAAAAATTTAGCCAAGAAAAATCGGAAAAATATTTTACGTACATATGAACTATAATAGCAAATTCCATACAGAAAAACACAACTTTCTTAGACCTAAATGAGTGTGAATTCCCTCTTACATTACAGTGTTGCATTAAAAAAGTAAAATTATGGCTTTAAAAATTGCAATTAATATAAAAAATTTAAGAGCAAAAAATAAAAATGTGAAAACTGCAAAATCCGAACAATGTGTACAAAAACTGGTTTTTTAAGCAAAAAACTGCAAAACTGTGCAATGCTTAGAAAAACTGCAAAATACAGATAAATCTGGACATGATTTAATAGCTGCAACATAAACGACATAATAGCAGCATGTATGATGCCTCTTGTACGTAAATTTCAGTATTATGTACAAATTATTTGCGAAAAAAGTATACGAGAATGTTTGTTATTTCTAAAGAACATTTTTTCTTCTAAAAGAAGGTAGAACGAATGTGTAGCGAATCTTAGAAAATAGTGTAGAGACCTTCTAGAAGGCTATCCTGAGAAGGCAGGAAAGAACTAGTCTTGGATCATATATCAGGTCTAAATAGGCCTGTTTAATGAAAGCCTCGGTAAGTTTTACCGCTGAGTATGTATACTTCGAGTTCTAAACAAAGTAGGAAAATAAACTAAACGAAACGTTTGCTTTCGTTTTATTTTGTATTTTTCAATGTGTAAAACAAAACCAAACAACGAGAATGATAGTCCAATTTAGTTTTGTATTGTTTGTGCTTGTGTACATTAAATGTACATAAACTTAAATGTACGCAACTAGAAAAACAAATAATGAGAACAAAATTGAAAAGTTTTAAGAAAATACATTTGCAAACGTTTCCCGATTGATTCGCTCATCATAGTAGAGAATATGTTAGTGTATTTATGCTAAATACAATGAACCATTCAACAAAATACATTTCTGCTTTGGTTTGTTTGCAGTTGTACGATTGAAACGGGATATTAAAGCAGCAGATGAGTGAAAAGCCAATTGTATTGGTTGCAATCTTTGTCATTGCAAAAGTATTTTTTGTTTGTTTTGCTCATGTACGAAACGATTGAAAATATTTTAAAAGTTTGGTTCATGATTTCAAAAACTGCGAAATCAAAATCTTCTGAATAATCAGTTATTGCAATTTGCAATTTTGTTGTATATGTTGCTTGCACTAAAAAGTTTTAACGTTTGAGAAGAAAACTGAACGGTTTTTAGAGTAGCGGTATTTGGTGTTTGGCGCATTTTGTATAACAACTGTTTGCAATTACAACGCTTTTGTCACTAGTCGTGAGCTCTTCTTTTACTAAGTTTAAAACACTAATTAAAAATTTACGCATACACTTAAATACCCACATACACATGCACTTCTGTGGCTACATCCAGATTCCAAGGAAATTTTATTGTCCCGTATATCCAATTTTTATGTTGTTTTTAATTTTCATTGATATTTTTTAAATAAATTCTTAAATTTTTGTAGATATTTTTTATTTAATTTTATTTCAGTTGTCAAAATGTGAGTTGCGAGATTGCAATACAAAAAAGCTATACCGATTTGGTATAGCGTAGTTGCAAAAGCATTGTAAGTGCAAAGTAATGTATTTTGTTGTTAGATTGCAAACAAAAAGCTATGATATTTTGCACTTGCTCCTTTGCAAGACTATTCACACCAAACACTGAATACCGCTAATGTTATGTTAATTCAGTGGTGGTGACATAATTAAAACAATGTCTCTAACCCTTCCGGATTTCTCATTTTTATTTACGGTTTTTTAGATTCAAATTTTTTTATTTTTTTATTTTTTGTGAGACCGGCTAGTTGTATGCCTGATAAACGTAATTCCTTGACTTCTATTAAGATTTATCAAGTTTTTGTACAAAAAATTATATTATTTGCTGATAATTCCTTATGTTAGTTGGACACATCATTAAAACATTTTGCATCTTTGAAATGTATGTAACATAATTGTAATTTGTTATTAAAAGTATTGTTGCAATATATTGCAGTTTAAAATCCAAATATAAAAATGGGAAAAGACCACCACTTTATATTAACAAAGAATTGGTTAGGCTGCAAGTGAGTACGCTAGAAATGTCAAGAAAAATTGTTTGGAAATCATTTACAAAATCTATTTACAAAAATTAAACATTTTGTAAAAAAAAATTCCAAATTATTAGTTTCCATTTTGTAAATATGGCAAGTTTTTCATTTAATATTTCTAAAAAACAAACTTCAAAAATTAGCTTGAAAGTCAAACAGTTTTAAAATGAAATTACCTTGTATTTTTGTATCATGGTATGTGATAAGCGAGTTGTCATTATTTTATTGAGAGTACGAGACATTGCTATCTATGTTATCATATTTGAAATTAATTTGCTATATACGACTTAAAATAGATCAATGGGGGGGCATTATTTATTTTTGGAAAACGAGAAATTTACTCGGATTCGGTTTACAGAACAGGGTTGTATAACTTTGAACTAACATTACGTAAAAAAATTATTAAATTCTTTCAAAGTAAACAAAATCTACTGCTTCGGGTACAGATGCACAAGTGCCTAATATATTCAAAGAATGGGCACCGCATACTAAGTAATCTACTAAAGGATTAATTGTGTTAATTCTTGCCTGAAGTTCTAAATATATACCTGAAATATTACTTGCATTATCATAAGATTAATCACCGCAGTTCATTATGTCCAAACTAGAGGTGGAAAACTATCGATAGTGTCACTATCGAAAATTTTCGATATTTTGAAACGATATATCTATATATCGATTCTAAACCATCAACAGTTAGAAAAACTATCTATATATCGACGATACTATCGTGATACTATCAAAATTTTATAGCTCCCAAAGAAAGCACTAAATATGTATGTAAAATGTTAAATAAAACTGGTTTTTAAGCAAAATTGAACTTTATTTTTTAGTTCAATAAAAAATAAAACTAAAGTCCTTGTAACATTTCAATATAAGAAAAATGTGTGAGTTCAATGATTTTTAAGTCCAATTTAACTAACTGACGATAGCACAACAATAGTAATGGATCATTTACTATCGATAGCAGCAAAAAAATATCGATTGTTTTGAAATCGATTATCGATTGCAGAATAAAAACATCGATAGTGATGAAAAAATTAAAGATCGATACTATCGATAGTGCCATCGATAGTTTTCCACGTATAGTCCAAACTATTTTATTCTAAAAGGTTTAACATGGCATATTCAATATCGGATATGTTCTGAAAATTACGGTGATTTCAAAAACTAATAGCTGATTTGCTAGCGGGTTTTTATTGTATTTTAAGTTTTTGTAATTTACAATAGAACAATTTATTCGAACTTTCAACGCAATAAATCGTGCAATTTAGGAAATAAATAATTTACCATTTACTAATTTTTTTAAATCACCGTGAGTTGACATCTCGTGATTTACAGAACAGGCCCATATATTTAGCGTTGCGCACAGTATTTGGTAAAAAAAAACTTAAAATCTTTCAAAGGCTTCACCATTTTCAAGTACATAGTATATATCTAATAATTATAGCAAGCTGATCAACATGCTCAATATTAGGGGGGTTACTCTAAGTCGACTTACTAATTAAAAAGTCAACCCAATTACTTAATACATATAATTTAACTGAAATTTCGTATTAGTTTAAAGCAGAACTTAGCCAAAATAATTTTGAAAATAAAATTATTTTCGATGGTTAAAATTACTAATTTAATTTTTCACAATTTTTGTGGTTAAAATTACTAGTTTTTATGGTTGAAATTAGCAATTTAAAATAATAACGAAAATAGTTATATGTACATATTACAAAAGTTACTGTATTTAAGTCAAGCAAGTCACCACATGTCTATGTTATTTAACAAGATGACTAAGCTGAGATGGTAACGATGTCCGGTTTATAAATATGAGTAATTTTGTTAGAACCTAAGTTCAAGACCAAAAAAAATAACAAACAAACAAAATTTTTATATATTTTTAACAATCACACCTACTGCTTAAGCCTTGGCAAGCATCGAACCTGCAGCCTTCCGGTTAGTAGTCTTACACACTATCAACTAAACTAAAGTTCCATTGGTTGATTTGACTGTATTTTATGGGTTGGCGCAATTCTAACCAATGAAATTGGTTAGATTTGCCAATATTTTATTTTGGGTATACAGTAGTTAAATAAAAAAGTATATGCTTTTTACTTAAAAACTTGTTTTAACACCCAAAATTCTTAGCTTTATATTCAATAATTTCCAGAATATTGTGCTTTAAAACAAATTTCTAAGTAAAAAGAAATACTTATTTTTTATTCAATGAAAGTTATGAAAGGGTTCCTTCTTTGCTCATAAAAAAATCAATGCTTACTCTGTAAAGAACTGAAATTATATAACTCTTATGGCTTGATTATCGATGACAAGCGAACTTCAGTTGGGTTGCCAGTTGCTAAAAATCACATTACGGATGGCAACTGGCAACTGAAAGTTGTCAATTTCAGTTGCTTTTTAGTGCTTTTCTGGCAACCACAAATTTTCAGTTGCCGGCTGGCAACGCAACTGAAGTTCGGTTGCCATCGATAATCGAGCCATTAATTCATTAATAAACTTTTTGTTCAAATAAATTAAATTAAATGATATACTGTATCGTTCTGTATTAGGCGGGAATTCCCGGGAAATCCGAAAATCAGTCCCGTTTTCCCGGGAAAAGAAAAACTCTAGTAGGGAGTAATGTGGGATTCAAGCTTCAAGATATCCAAGATATAAATTTGGAAAGTTTAAATGTTTATACTTTACCATTGATTAGTTAAAAGAAATCATCAGAACCGGTCCATATATGTAAAAGTTACAAGTCCTAAACGTTTTTTCGACCCGGTGAACTTTGACACTCTACTCTACTCTACTCTACTCTATAATTGTACATATTCTAACAAACTTCTTCTGTAAACAATGGACCAGTAGGTTAGAAGAAACAGATTTATTAGCATTATTTTTGCAAAGATACTACTGTGCAACGTCGGGATATATTTATTGCGACCCTCATAAATGTGTTTAGTATCTGCAAGTTGTTTACAAATGTGTCTATATAACCTACTTACAGATAAATGTTATTTATATGTGTGTACAATGTACAACCAAAATGACACACGCTATTGAGAAGAACCTACACCCGCGCTCAGAAAAAAAAAACGATTCAATGTATGGATTGCGGTCAATGTCGTATCAAAGAAAGCCAAGAGCATTTTTAGTTTTTCTCTCACATATTTGTAAAAGTATTGAAAAGCTTTAATAAGCAAGCTTTCCTTTAAATGTTGACAAAAAAGCTCCCTAGACATACAGGACATTCAAATGAACTACATATTTTGCAAATAAAAATTATAACAACACACAAGTCTGCCAGAAAACTATTTCTGTAAATTTCTTGTTATTTGCAAATATTGTTTGCTATTCGTTGTTGATTCTGGTCATAAAATAATAATTCAAAATAAAAAATTTCAAAGTAATACACGTATTCATTATAAGCTTTGTGACAAATGACAAAATTATATACAAATAACAATTTTTATATTCTGAACAATGTACAAATTATCCTTTGTTATAATTTTTATTTTACCACAAGGCTTAGTTAGAATAGGGGTGTAAACTAGGGATGTAACGAATACCGATACCGATACCGATATATCGGCGATACTTCAAATTTTCCGATACATCGGTATCGGCAATATTTTACTGTCGATACGACGATACTTTTAAAATTTTTTTCAGAGTTTTTTTTTAACAAATAATTTATTTTTGTTCAATTTTGCCATGAATTAAATTCACTTCGTTATTTTTTAAATCTTATTAATATCAATTTTAAAAATTAATAGTATTTTATGCTGTTATTTTGTAAAAAATTATTTATTTTTTGTTAATTTTACCATGAATTCAAATTCAAGTCGTTGTTTTTTAAATCTTATTCCAGCAAAAAAAGACACTCCAAAGAAGTCATGAAATTGTAGAATTCCGATCCGGAAGTATTGCAAATTTGGATAATTTCTAATTAGTTTTACATATCCTTGCCATTGCAAGAAGTTCTGTTTTTCGATTACGAATCACCGAATTGGAAGCGATGCCAGGACAAATTTCTTTTTCGGTGTTCTATAATGGGTTTTCCTCAAGGAAAAAGGATAAAAAATTACCCATTTTCACAATTTTTTTTTATGCGAATTTAAACTCAAAACTTTATTTTCATGGAAATTTAAGTGAACAAATATAAACTTTTAGAAGACTTTTAATAATTAAGCTATTAAGTTATTTAGAAGAATATTAGTTGATAAATGTTCCTTAAAATATCGATTTTTTAAAAAGCATGGCGAGTATTTTTTAAAATTACAAAGGAATTAAAAATTTTTTCTTGCTTTTCTACTAATTATCAGCAATTTTTAATATAGATTTTTTGAAGCAAAGAAAATGTAGCTCCTTAAAAATTACTTCCAATATTTTATACTGGGTTAAAATCAATTTTAAATATTCTCTCTTACAATGTAATTTTGTATAATAAAAAAATTGCACTTGAGTTTTGTTGATCTAAACTTGAACTCAATTTCAATATTCGTATCGGTATCGGTATCGGCGATACTTATTTTTAAATATCGGTATCGGTATCGGATCGGCAAAACGGCGTATCGTTACATCCCTAGTGTAAACAAACCTAAACTTTTTTTTAATTCTTTTATTATTTTCGCTTGTAACAAACTAACAATGTAATAGAATCTTGCAACGTAATTTTCAATATTTTCGAAAGGTGGGATCAATTTAAAACATTTCACACACTTTAGGTTACCATGACAATACAATATGATGGACATAAACATGGGCACTGCCACGCTCATACTAAGTAAATCTTTTTTTTCAACTACTTCTACTTAACCGATTCTTATAAAACTTTGCACACACATTAAGTTGCCGTAACAATAAATTTTAATGACAACGGAAAGTGGGCAGTATCACGCTTATGCAAAGCAAATATCGTTTTTCAATTACGCCTATTTAACCGATTCTTATAAAACTTTACACACATATTAAATTCCTCTGACAATACAATTTAATGATAAGAAATATCATGAATAAGCGTTTTTATTCTATGTATTATTATTTTATTATTATTCGAATGGTCAAACTCGAGTAATATTATGAATAAATAATGTATTTATGTATGTATGTATGTATGTATGTATGTATGTATGTATGTATGTATGTATGTATGTATGTATGTATGTATGTATGTATGTATGTATGTATGTATGTATGTATGTATGTATGTATGTATGTATGTATGTATGTATGTATGTATGTATGTATGTATGTATGTATGTATGTATGTATGTATGTATGTATGTATGTATGTATGTATGTATGTATGTATGTATGTATGTATGTATGTATGTATGTATGTATGTATGTATGTATGTATGTATGTATGTATGTATGTATGTATGTATGTATGTATGTATGTATGTATGTATGTATGTATGTATGTATGTATGTATGTATGTATGTATGTATGTATGTATGTATGTATGTATGTATGTATGTATGTATGTATGTATGTATGTATGTATGTATGTATGTATGTATGTATGTATGTATGTATGTATGTATGTATGTATGTATGTATGTATGTATGTATGTATGTATGTATGTATGTATGTATGTATGTATGTATGTATGTATGTATGTATGTATGTATGTATGTATGTATGTATGTATGTATGTATGTATGTATGTATATATGTATGTATGTATGTATATATGTATGTATGTATGTATGTATGTATGTATGTATGTATGTATGTATGTATGTATGTATGTATGTATGTATGTATGTATGTATGTATGTATGTATGTATGTATGTATGTATGTATGTATGTATGTATGTATGTATGTATGTATGTATGTATGTATGTATGTATGTATGTATGTATGTATGTATGTATGTATGTATGTATGTATGTATGTATGTATGTATGTATGTATGTATGTATGTATGTATGTATGTATGTATGTATGTATGTATGTATGTATGTATGTATGTATGTATGTATGTATGTATGTATGTATGTATGTATGTATGTATGTATGTATGTATGTATGTATGTATGTATGTATGTATGTATGTATGTATGTATGTATGTATGTATGTATGTATGTATGTATGTATGTATGTATGTATGTATGTATGTATGTATGTATGTATGTATAATGTATGTATGTATGCATATATGTATGTACGTATGTGTATTATGGAACTCACAAGGTATAATAACTGTGCTACCCGTTGTATGTGCTAAGTTTTTTCAACACCCCTAAAATTGTTTTTGGTATTTTCCAGACCGAAATTATGCGCGAAAATAGAGGCACCAATTTTAAAAAACTTAGCACATACAACCAATACAAGACCTGTGAATTCCTTTTATATAAGTATGCACATGTCACAATATTCACAGATGTTATGACACACAAAGAAGTGTCATAATGTCCATGGACGTTATGTCGCTGTTGAAGGTGTCACAATGTTGTCTGCGAGTCGCAACTTCATCTAAAATGTCAACAAACGAATTATGCTAACGCCGATCCGCTGAGAAGATATGTCAAAACTATAATTATTTCTTTAATTTTATTGATTTTAATGTAAACGTTAGTATTATTAAGCATAATATTATTTTGTCCTTAAATACTGCTCAGTAATTAATTCTTTTATATGTTTTTATTATTAATGGTCTGCAAGGTTTTCAACCATAGATAAATAAATAAAAAGTCTAGTAATGTACTTTCAAAAAGTCCGTAGCTTGTTAGCAGAAAGTCTGCGCTTGGCAAAGAGTTTATTTGACCAGAGGAGAAAACTTTACAATGCGGCTGAAGGTCGGGTAGACAGATAGTCTTTAATATGCGAAGCCGCTCATAAACGATGTGTCCATAGACGATATGATATTTCCAAAAGTGTCATAATCTGGTATGTGATGGAAATCGATCGATTTCAAATCAAGAAAGATGACTTATTGATGTTTTTATTGTTTTCGAGGCTTAGAATATTTTATTCGATCTTAAATTCGAGTTCACTGTAGCGTGCGATTTATATAACATATATTTGGCTATTATTAGTTTTATGAAATCGAGCGATTTGAAATCGATCGATTTCCATCACACACCAGAATGTCCATCATTATGAATGAATTTAAAACGTGGTTGTCAGAGGGTGGGATTGATCAAAAGAGCGATTAAAAAGTTCTGCGATTTTTCTAAAATGTTTGAACGATTATTATATCAACAAATCAATAAATATATCAATGAAAATACTCTATTAACAGACAGACAAATTGGATTCCGGCCGAGGCACAGTTGCATAACATCTTTAATTGATGTCTCCGAGGACATTCGCCAGAGAATCGATATTGGTGATGTATCATATCTCGTACTTTTAGATCACTCGAAAGCATTCGATATGGTGAACCATCATGTTCTTTCTCTTAAGTTACATAAAATGATTAATTTCTCAAAGCTTTCCACACAAGTGATAACATCATATCTATCACATCGTTATCAATCCGTTTTTGCTAATAACACAACTTCTCCAGCGTGTTAGTGATTGGGCTAAAGCCAATGGGTTGTGTCTTAATCCTCTCAAGTCTAAGTGTCTAGTGATAACCAAAAGGACTATGGTGATATCGCAAGAGCCAATTATATTGTTAAATAATGAGAAAATTAAAATTGTATCAACCGCAAAAAATCTTGGTATTACATTTAACAGCTCCCTGACATGGTCTGATCACATTAACAGTGCAGCAGGCAAAACGTATGCAATACTTAGAACATTATGGAGTACTCAAAGCTTTACGCCGATAAAAATTCGTATTTTGCTCGCAAAAACATATCTCATGCCAAGTTTGTTGTATGGCTGCAAAATATATGCCAACTGTGATTACGCTAGTAGGAAGAAACTAGTATCAACGTATAACTCTATACTAAGATATGTTTTCAGTTTGGGGAGATATGATCACATAACCCAGCATTCAAAAAAGCTTTATGGGGTTACGTTATTGGATCTTTTAAACATTCGTACACTGATAATGCTGCATAAAATCGTATACATTCGTCAACCCACATATCTATATGAGAGACTCGTTTCAACACGTTCAGAGAGAACAAATGATATACGACCAATAAAGTATATTAACTCTGTATCAAAATGGCAGTTCTATGTTAACGCAATTCGTCTCTGGAACTCTCTACCATCTAGCAACGCAAAGCAGTTTAGGAAACAAATTTTTGCGCTGTATATGTCAAACTAATGTTTTGTTATTATTGTTTTATAATATATATATTTTTTTTATTATATTATATTTAATATTATTTAATTTAATATACTATTATTTAATATCATGTATTTTTATTTGGTATATATACAAAAATACATATTGTTTTACTCGCGTTTTTATTAAACATATTATATATTTTACAATGTAAAAATCCTTTACTATAATTATAAGATTTAATATCTTGTTGTAATGGAAACAATGAAATAAATAAATAAATAAATAATGTTGACAAAGAGCAGTCTTAGAATATTAAATTCAGTCCCTTACTTCTTGGTAAGCAATGAAAATTCTCTGCCCTTAAAAAAGTTGTACTGTTATATTCTTTGTTGTAAATGGCTTTTTAAAGCAGTCAATAGTGGATTTCAGTGTTTAATCCAAATGGTCTTGCGAAAGTGCAAATGCAAAATATCGTAGATTTTATATGAAATTTAGTGTATTTTGTTCTTGGATTGCATTAAAGAGCTACGATATATTGCATTTGCACTTTCACAAGACCATTTGCATCAAATACTGAGCTCCACCCATATATTAATTGTTTCATCTCGCAATCGGTTTCTTATTCAAGTATTACAATCTTCGAATCTCAATTGATTACACTATGGAACATTTTTGGGATTATTGTCTGGGGGGTGAGAAATTCCAAGTCAGGGTGATGGTACTAGGTCAGTATAGTAAAACCCTCAAAGGGTTTGGCGTTCGTATGTGTCAGTTTTTTTTATGACCTTTTAAATTTTTTCCTTATCTTGATGTTTTTTCGCTTAGTTGTAACATTTTGGCAAAATCGTAGTTTAACATAACTCGAGAACCACTTGTCCGATTTTGCTAAAACAAACTCAAAAAAATTTAGAATTACAATTTCTTTAATGCGTTTATATAACGTTTTTCTTTATAATCAACAGTTTTGCCGGTAAAAATAAATTTGTGGAGAAAAAAAAATATTTTTTTGCCAAAAATTTAAATGTTTTTTTTTAATTCATAAAAAATCCAAAACGGAAAAAAGGATCAAGTGTTATTAATTTCGTGTAAAGTCACATAACCTATAAACAAAATCCGACATAGATCATAGAAATCGATTAACGCGTTCTGCTTTTATTTACAATTAAGTGAAGACAAGAATATTGATATTTGTTTTTATTCAAAAAAGTGTCATTTATCGCCTTTTTTATAAATTTTCCCCAATAATTCCAGACTTCTGGCCATAAAAAAATTAAGTAAACATTTTTATAATTTTTTATTTTTATTTTATTTATTTATTTTTATTTATTTTAATAAATATTGCCTAGACTTTTTCGATGGTGGTTGTTCGGGACTAGTTGCATCGCATTCATCGCTATCATCAGTTTCTGAACCACACATAATGTCAATGTGTGACTCCACTGTTGGCCCTTCTGCATCTCCTGAAAATTCTTTATCATCATCTTTATCATCTGCTTCATATTTTATTTCCATTGCGTCCATCAATTTTCCTACATCCGGGCAATATGCAGAAGTTTTTTCATCATTCACAAGGAATAAACTTTGGAGTGTTGCCTGACGACTTCGATAAGCTGTGACTTTCACACCGGGTGCCAACAAATTGTTTGATTTCAAAATGGAAGCCAGCTCTTCCGATTTATGCTGTGTTAGTTCCAACTTGGCAACAATTGAATCAAGCTTATTTTGATTTATTAAAATTGGCACATTGGATACTGATGGCTCATATGGGGGATCATCACGTGCATGATATGTCGGAGCAGTCGCAGAAGAGAAAATATCTGGGCTAGAAGCTTTTGGCACAGGAATGTGGTCCGAATGAGGCAATGGTGTTGCGGCACTTGCAACACCAACGTAATTATACGATTTTCTTATCCTTTTTGCGGCTCCTTTATTCGCACATGCATAGCAATTCAATGGATTGTGACCTTCGCCAGGATTAGTCCAAGTCATTGGGATACCGAATGGCATACTTTCACGTCTTCTATTTTTCCAATCCATTAGACGGTTGTAGCAGCTTTTACACACTATATTTGGTACCCAATTTTCGTTCACTATAACATTTTGGTTGAAGTACATCTCGTATGTTTGAACAAAATCAGTACTGAAATGTCCACTTTTTTTTATGTGTTGAGACATATTGACCACAGCAGTAGCAAAAGCTATTTATATCTGGCTTGCACAGTTCCATATACTGTTCTCTTTTGTTCACTTTTATAAAACTGGAGAAAAATCACTTTTACTGTTCGCGTTCGTCGGCACTTGTTGAATGACAAAAATCACAGAACCAGTGTGAGAAAGAGAAAATGTATAATGACAATTCATGTTTTATGTGAACATTACAGAACCAGTGTTGCCACATCAATATTTCTCTTTTAGTACAGTAGAAAAATATGAGAGAGTTCGGCTTGTGAGTGTCAATGTTTTCTCCAAATAATGTTGTGCATATATGGAGCAAATTTTTGAAATTCATACATTTACCTAATTGTGAATAAATGAGAAACGCGTGCATCGATTTTCATGATCTATCCCTTTTTTTGCTCATGAGTTATGTGACTTTACGCGAAAGTAATTAGTTTTGGCACTTTTTCCATTTTGGATTTTTTATGAATTTAAAAAAAAAATATTTAAATTTTTAGGCAAAAAATACTTCTTCCCCAAGTGTTGCACATATAGGAAAACGGTATAGAAACAGATTAGAGAAATTGTAATTCTTAATTTTTTTGAGTTTGTTTTAGCAAAATCGGACAAGTGGTTCTCGAGTTATGTTAAACTACGTTTTTGCCATACAAGAATTAAATCACTATCAAGTTGATATTAACTGCTCTTTCCCAGCGTTGCCATCGGTTTATTTTTCTTCATTCCCATATTTCCGATTTTTGTTCTACTCAAGACAAACGTTTTTGGTTTGATTTTATACTTAAGTATGTATATATGAACATGTAAACATGTGAAAAGCTCAACCCAGTATCTAATTATTTATTAATATGATTATTTCGAACGTATTTGCTTTGTGAATCTAAATTGATTATTAGGCTAAGGTTCGTAACGTTATATTCAGAAAGAATTTGGCATGATTAATATTCCAAGGAACAATTCTCATTTGTTGAGAAAAGCCTTTGGCCCGTACAGAAGTTCCATAAATTATAAATATTATTTGGCCCTTTCTCCGCTGTCTTCAAATAATGTCAACTGCTTTTTTTAACAGCGTTTAAAGTTTCCTCGAAAGTCTTCTCTTTCAAAACATCACTTTCATCTGAAATAAAATCTATTTCCCCATTTTCTTCATCCTTAAATTCATTAAAAAACGCGCATAAAGATTTTATGCATATTTAATTACCGTGTATTTTGGTGCATATTGAAAAACATTGTAGTTTCTTTTAGTAAACAAATTTGGTTCTATTCTTGTTCTTCAATCCACAATAATTTAATATATGTATGTACTCTTTGAGCCTTCGTTTGTTTATTTACTCTTACGTAGATATTTGACTTGATTCTGTAAGGGCTAAGTCGTTTTTTGTCATAGATTAAAGACCACGGGTTGTGTGTTGCTTTAATCTATTACAAAAAACGATATAGGAGCTTACGTCACCCCCTTACACAATCAGGCCAATTATTTAATGACAAACGATGACAATTTAAAGAAAAAGACGAATTTTTGGGTGCCAAAATCACTACTTTTTTATGTATATAAATAGATTTTTAATCTTGGGAGTTCCCGGATAAAATTCCCGGGAAAGCGGGAAAAGAAAATGGGCAATTTTCCCGGGAAAGGAAATCCTATGAAAAACCGCTACTATTCGTATAATTAGAGTGCGTACCTGTTTTGCAGTTTAGTATAATTGACTAAATTAAAGTCAATTTGCATAAACCGATATTTTTTCAGGTTTAGAGGTTTAATATTTTTTGAGTATGAATGTACATATTTCCAAGTTAGAAGGCTGATTTCCAAGTTGGCAGATTACCTAGAAATGAGCTGCCACCCCGATGGTGATAAAGGAAAATTTATCACCTTCGGATTTATATGTGGTTCTAGATATCTCCTCATTAATACCAAGTCAAAGCTTCATTTCATATGTAAATAAATTAAAAACGTAACGCACTAAAAACTCAAAAATATGCTCCCAAAATATAAAAATATGCTCTTAAAACTTTATGTTTATGGCATGCAATAATGTCCAAGAAGATAACGTCCACGGACATTATTTCTTTCCAGTTCAAAAAAGAAATAATGTCCATGGGTTATGTCGAATAGTGGCTTCGCAGAGTAAAGGTTTTCTGCCTACTCAAAAATGTGAACTCGACAGCCCGGCTATACAGTCAATCTTCATCCTGCAGTACTATTGCATGAACTTTATTTTCATTTTTTTATGGTCATTATTTAGTTTTCAACGTGGAAATAACGTCCATGGACATTATTTCATTAGACAATATTGCAAGCCACCTACATTATCTGGTTCCTTATGGATATGGGGGTCGATTTAACAATGCCAGCCTGGCCTTTTATGTGTCCGAATATAAAATGTTGGACATCAAAACATATTTTGTAGTTCGTATTAGGAACAAATCAGCAAAATCGCACAAATAGCGTAAATATTCGCAAACACTACTATTCTCGTTCTGCTATTTTTTTATAAAGTGGAAATACGCCAAATTTAAAGTGCAAAAAAAATCCTCAAAACTACATAATTGAACATTTTTAAAGCTATGAATAAACTGGGCATGAGGAAAATTTGTAAGAAATTGGGAAGAATATACATTTAAAATCGTAAAAAAAAATTTTTTTTAATGAGGAAAAATTTTAATATTTTCAATGGCAAAACAGACTTTTTTGTAAATATGCCACAAAAAGTAGAAAAAATGCCTTAAGTATACGACTAAGTGTAAAACATGCAAAAACATGCTGTAAAGGGTAAAATATGCAGTAACAATTCGATGGCAAAATTCTTAAAAAGTTCTGAAACGTATAAATATCTTATTTGTGCATACATACATCGCACAGGAAAAAACATGCAATTGCATATTTCCCTGGTTATAAGTCATAAATAAATTGAACCTCAAAGGATTACGCATTAGAGTTGTCCAATTTAGCTAAAATGTTCATCACGTGAGTTTGCCCCACTATACTGATCATATGTACGTACTATTCCACAATGCAACTAAATTTATTTTAGTCTTAAGGCCTTAGTTAGTTATCAATTATCCTGTATTCTTAGTGTAAAAAAAAAGAAAATTCATTTGAGTAATTCTGAGTGAATTCAACAAATGGGTGTGCCGCATCGCATGGCTTTTAATTTTAATAAAATAAATTGAGGACAATCTTGTAGGTACTAGAAACACATAACCGCCATCTTTTTTATTTCTTAAGGCCATGTCAGATAAAACTTTTGCTTCGCGTTGCGTTACAGATTCGCTTTGACATCTAAGATGAAATGTACATACTTATACGAAACATGCTACATAAAGCACTTTTAACGCAGCGTGAAGCGAAAAGTTCGGCAACTCTCATCTTTTTGCTTGCTTTGACAATCAGCTGGAATAATTTTCTTTTATTATATTGCCAAAAGAACCATATTGCGCGTTTGAATCTGTTTTAATAAGAGGTAAATATGTATGTGGCATTTATTTATTTATAATAAATCGTAAAATAACATAATTGACTTTTATTTTTTTAAAAAATATATATATAAATAGCAAAATTATAAACCACTTTTTTGGTAAACGATCAATGCGCGAGTGTTGTCAAAGTTTTCATTGTGTCATACACCTTTTGCTTTACACTTTTCTATCAAAGTTAGAAACGTCACGCAAAGCGACAAAGTTGTATCTGACACGGCCTTTATTGTATAGCTTCTGAGTAGTGGCCACCCAAAGTAAAAACTTTAACCAATTTAATACATTTTTATAATTGCTCTAGCTTTTTAAGTAGAAAAGATATTGAAACGATTCATGCTTTCTTTTATATGGCAGTAATGATCATTTATGCAAAACTGAACTGGAATAATTAAAAGGCCGAGCAGTGGCCACTTGAAAATTACACAGTTTTTTTTTCATTTTATCGGTTTTCAATTGAACCCTGTGTGAACGCTGTTAAACATAAAGCATTGATTTTTTGGTAGTGAAGAATGACCTCTTATGATACCATGAGATAAGTTTCATTGTGCTAAAATAATATCTTCTTCAAAAAATAAAGGAGCGAAAATTGATAAATTTAAAAAAATGCATGCTCAACATGAGCTTCAAAAAAGCTATGTGGGGATAGAGATAAAAATCTGATATTTTCAGAAAATATAGGCCAGCCAGTACACGAAAAGAAAAATCAGTCCATCCGTACTTAAGTTAATTCCAAGCGTTGTCAAAAGTACGGTAATCCCGGTTTTTCTGAAATCAAGTACAGAAAGATTGATTAAGTCGAAATATTCAAGTGCAAAATACTTAGTTTTAGCCTGATTAGGCTTTATTCATCTAAAAAATTCTTATTTTAAGTACGAATATGTTTATAAACTTTACACACAGTCGTACTGGTACTGTATTGGTGTTTGTTTGCTTGATGATAGCCACAAATCACTGTTGTGCTCTTGTTGCTCTTTATTTTCATTCTTCGTGCATAGCCGAAAAGCAGCTGACAAACGTCGTATTACATGTAGATTCAAGCCCGCAGTATACTTGAATCAATCCCGCCAAGTGCTTGTGTCAATCCTAGCTGCGTACTTTAAATCAATCTCGCCGCGTACTTGAATCAAGCCCGAATCAGGCTAACTTTTACTTATTTAATCTTAGAACAGAAAAGACTTGAGAATTTATATTTTTACTACTTATATAAATTTAATATTTTTACTTACTTGTTTTAATTTAAAATTTATTTTTGTTCACTCCTCGTATGGAACTTAGCTCACCATGTTTGTAAGCCAACGCCTTAGACCACTTAGCAGCATGTAATACGACGTTTGTAGGCTATTAGTCGGCACAAACAAACAAATAGAATAATCAACAACAAGACAACAACATAAGCACAACATGCGACTGAAGCTACCCTCTAGTCAGCCTAGAATCATATGTCTCTATGTCAACACTCTTTTCTCTAGCGACAATTGCACTAGTTAAAATGTCGACAACTTTCCTTTTATGCGAGAGTAGAGATACGTTATAGACAACAGTTCTAGTGTATTTCTGGTGACATTGTCACTCTATAATACAAATTAAAAAAAGAAAGCGTCAATAGTTTGTTTTCTTTTTTTATTATGCTGTGCAATCAATAGCAGAGTTGCAAGCCGATCGACGCCTAGCCGCTGCAGCTTCTAATTAAATATTTTGAGTTTAAACAAATGTTTTAGCTGAATAAGTGTTTAAGTGTATTGCCCCAACCCTTATAAAATTGTAGATGAGGGTCACTAAAACGTACTAATGAATCTTTGGTTCATATGTCTCCATATGGTAGTAAAATAGTGCTAAAGTCTATTGGTAGGTTTTCAATGACAAGCCTATGTTATATGTCAATAGGCGATTACATTGGATGGGGACCACCTGGTCAGTAGTAGTATTGACAATGTCACTATTTAATCACTACAAATTCACTATCGGCATCGAGCGAGGAAATACCAATATTGTAGACAAGAGCTCCTAAAATTTACTAGTGAATCTTTGGTGCCAATGTCTCCATGTCGTCCCAAAAGAACTACTTAGTCAGTAGAGCTACGGTCTACTGATCGATTTTCAATGACAAGCTAATGTTAAATGTCAATATATGATTTCATTGGCTGGGGTACACATGGTCAGTAGTACTACGGACAATGTCACTCGTAAATAACTACAATTTCACAATTCGCATTTCCTGCAGGGTATCAACAAGCAAACAAGTACCAATGCACTACGACTGTGTAAAAAGTTTATAGTAATAGTAGACATAAAATAAGTATTTTTGTACAAAATTTAAAAATACTCAAAGTATGTAGAAAGTACTTGAATCTAGTACGGCGTTTTTCTTTCTGTATACTTCGTTGTACTGTCCACTCAGTGCCGTTTTGATATTTTCACTCTATTACGAAATATGATTTTTTTAAAAGTTCAATTTCTTATGAAAAATAACGGGCCCAAAAACCGATGATGGGATACAGATAAAAATCTGAAATTTTTAGAATTATTCCTTTTCAGTTTTGCATAGCAATATTATATGATCATTACTGCCTTATAAAACAAAGCATAAATCATTTCAATATCTTTTCTACTTAAAAATTTAGAGCAATTATAAAAATAATTTCATGCATTTTTCAAAAAAATTTACTTCGGGTGGCCGCTACTCAGAATCTATACAATAATAAATAAAAAGATTGCGGTTATATGTTTCTAGTACCTACAAGATTGCTTTAAACTTTTTTTTTCTTCTTAAAATTAAAGGCCATGTGGCACACCTATTTGTTGAATTCACTCAGAATTACTCATATGGGACCTTTAAGAAAAAAATTAAGCCATTTGTCCTTCCTCGAGCACTGTTCTCATATTTTTCTTCTTCTTCTGTTCATATTAATATTCTAACAAGAGTATTTATGTAGATGCGTGTCGGTGTGTGTGTGTGCGTGTTTGAGTTTGTTTTATACCAACACACATATGTTTTCGGGTCGTTGCCGTTAAAGCTGAGCTGCCAGCGAATACAAGATGGACACATGCTGTGTGTATAAACGACCTCGCCAACAACAACAAAAATATACAATTTATTGAATTGAAGGACGCTAAAATACGTCTGTTGTTGTCAGTTATGCAAGGATTGCGAACACTTGCACAGAACGATGTAAATTATACCAGCGGTAAAACTTACGAGGCATTCAGTAAACAGGCATTTTTAAAGGCCTTCAAAGACCTGAATTTAAGATTTAAAACTAATTATTTTCTGCATTCTAAGTAAGGCCTCTACACTGATTTCTTTTGGAAGAAGTATGCTATTTCTAGATTTATCGTTTTGTTTAATAAAAAAATGTTCTTTAGAAATAATACACATTCTCGTATTCTTTTTTCGTAAATAATTTGTATATTAGACTGAAATTTACGTACAAGAGCCATCACACATGCTGCTATTATATCGCTACTACATCATGTCCAATTCGTTCCTAATAAATACACGAAATTTATCCTCCCTCATATGTAGAAAAAATTACTTTGGATGAAAACGAGTTTGAAATAAAAAATCACAATAATCCAAAATATAGAATCCGCTATAAAAATACCCTGATGGAAAAAAATTTACCTTCATTTGATTTTTAACAGTCCTTCCCAGACCAGGCCTTCTGTCAGGCATGCCACGTACAACCTGCAAATAGGCCTGCTAAATAATGACATCAATTGGTCCTGCTGCTGCTGAGGAATGGGTCGAGAAAGGCCTTGGTCCGCAATGACATCGCGTGTAAAAAAGATATGAATCAGTGTTGCCACCAAAGAAACTAAAAATAGTACAGAAGTTAAGCAAAAATAGTACAAAACCAAATGAAATAGTACAAAAAAATTGTTCGACAAAAAGGAATACCATCCATTATCAATTTCAATATATATACAAATTGCTAAAAAAAGAAATTATTTTCAATTAGAGAGTGCTGTTGGCTGAGTAGCTAGCTGGTTTGACTACAAACTCTGAGGTCTTGAGTTCAAGACTAATTTCAGGCAAGCCACCAACATCATGCATTTTTCTCATGTGCATTGGTGTGTTGATTGTTGTTGCACTGTTAAAGTGATGAAGGCATAGCACTGATCAAACCGCCAGCGATTAATACTAACATATCCTAATGCACTTCACAGCACCCTCCTTTATCGGTATTGTAGCAGAACCGTCGGCGAAGTAAAAGAACTAATAAAATGGCTACACAGCTTAAACAACTCAATGCCTCTGCGTGTCACCAGAGGGGTTTGCAACACTGCTCTACAAAAAACGCGCAATAGCAGGGTTGTAAAACAATTAAGCTTTCTATCTCTCTCCCACTTCACCACTTGTTCTCTATACACTATCCCTTTCTCAAAGAAGGTAACTCATTAATTAATTAACTGGCAGCCTAATTGTGTTACTTCTCTTTAAAAAAAATTGTATAAGCGAGTACTCACGTAAAAACTCATGTTGACATCACTACCCATTATTGTTTGCGAGAACAATATGTATCTGTTGTTGTTCAAAAGTTCATGTTCTTCGATAACACGATCAATGCAACCCTTTAATGATAAACATCTAGTTATAACAACTATTAAATTTTTATCAACTGAAAATATTGTTGGAAGTCTTGGAGATTAAATTGTCGTAAACAGTTACAATTAAAGTAAAATCCAAACATTCTCAACAAATCTTCTAAATAAGCTGGAATATATTTCGTCGCGTTTCTTAAACCACGTAAGCGCCAAGAACTCATTTTTCAGAAAACGAAAAATACTTAATAACTTTTTAAATATGGGTTTGAAAACAAATTTTTTACAAAACATAGCTGGGCGACAATCTGAAGGGTCTAGGGATTTGGAAAAAAAAATTTTATATCAAAAACAAAAAATTTGGTGTGTGAGCCTTTATCATTTCCAACTTTATATGTAAAAACCATTATATTTTAATGCAAATGTCATTTTGTATGGCGCTTACGAGGTTTTCGAAATAGCTTTAAGTGTTTGTTTTCCATACAAAGTTGTCAAGATGCAATCGGCTGGCAAATGTACAAAGTGACAAGAGCACTTTGCCAACACAATAAAAGATGTTTTGCCTTTTAAATTAGTACAAACAGAATTATAACTATTGAATATAAAATTTTGTCTGTCCGCTGCGAAATCAACAAGATTTCCAAGATATTTCCGTTGCGTTTGAAGCTTGACATTCTTCCAAATAGATATATGCATGTTGTAATTTAGAATAAATGTCATCAAAATATATGACAAGAAATGCGACGTTTTCTTACACTTTTAATTTTTCATAAAAATGATGAAAAAGAACTACGGCGCAACGTGTTTTTCCATACAAATTTACATATCAGTTTAGTAAAGAAAACTAAAAGAAAAAGGCAAAATTTTAATAAAAGTATTGAGAAATTTGTGGTCGTTAATGTCTTGTTCTGTTTTATCACTAAATCCGTAGGAAACACGGCCCTAATACAGTACTCATAATCGCTGTCGCCTTAGTTCTGTGCATATTCGCGTATTTTAATATTTCCGAATCTCTAAAAACTTCATTAAAGTGGGCAAAATGTACTCAATGCAGGGAAATGGAAGGTTATTACCAGCAGTAATACCAAATGTAAATAATAAAGTAGGTTTTAAAAATTTATCTTTTCAATCAAAAGTTTATGAAAGGTTCAAAAAATTTTGCTGTTCTATTCATTATTTTTCAGCAATTAGTTAAATAGTACAATAATAGTACAAAAATTTCATGGTACAAAAATAGTACAAACATTTTTAAATAGTACAGTTTTTTTACTATAGTGCAGAAAGTGGCAACGCTGATATGAATATATAATGGTAGTGGAAGTACTAGAGACTGCTAGAAGGCATCTTTAATTCCAGCGGCAAATTTTGAAGGCCTTCATTTATAAGGCCTTCGGTAAAACCTTCCTAGACCTTTTTATAATTCCAGTACTCATGCTCCCTTTTGTAAGGCCTAGTGTCTGACAAATAAGGGCTTCCAGAAGACCTGCTTACTATTTCTTTTTGCCGCTGGCATATTGTATTACACATATCGCACCTGTTCATCAAAAGTAACACAACTCAAAAAATTATATTTTCCACTTTTTTGAAGGAAACAGTGTATGATTACCATATCTAACCACTGTAAAAATTTTGGTATTGTATTATTTTATTGAAATATTATTGAGTTTCCTTTACAACGGTATATTTGTTTATAACAATAATTCCATTATATTGGCGCAATTAGTTTTTTGCCTCTACTGAAAACTTGGAAATTTTGAGTTGTGTTACTTTTGATGAACAGGTGCGATATGTACATACATGCTACATACATACATTCAGAGTTTGGTGCCCCTGTGGCTGAGTGGTAGCGATGCTAACAGCGCAGAGGTCGTGGGTTCGATTCCCGCCAGACTTCCGGAGATAAGGTAATAACCTGAAAAACGCCGTTTTGTAAGATTTTTTTAAAAGTGCAATTTTTATTAAAAAAAATATGGGTCAAATAAAACGGGTCCCCGTATGGATACAAATAAAAATCTGAAATCTTTAGAAAATATAACCTATACTTTGCACGTTATGTCCACTTAGTGACAATCTCTTGTCACTGAGAAAAATGTGAAAATAAAATATGAGGCAAATAAAATAGACTCAATATATAGTCGTATATGCATATTTTTTATTTTATGTGTGCTTACAAAGGTAAAGTTGCCATAATAATATTAAAAAAATCCCAGGAACTCCCGCTAGATTTCCCGGGATTTTTTCCCGGAATATGTGTGGGATACCGGAATTTTTTTCCCGGGAAATCCCGAATGAAAAACAAAGAACACTCTCGATTAAGTCACCTTTCAAGCACAAAAAAAACTAAATCAAAATCGGTCCAGCCGTTTGGACTGTTCGATGACTTGTACAGACACACAGATACACAGACACTCATTACAAACTTATAAAACCCCTCTCTTTTGGTCGGGGGTTAAAAAGAACACCTATTAGTTGTGGGAAATCACGCAATTTTTAATCGAACGATTTTCATCACATACCAACCAGATTATTTAAAAATCATGATTAGACTGTATTAGATTTATCAAACCAAATAAATACAAAGAATAAATTTGCATACATGCTAGAAGTTATTTATCTAAAAGTTACTAAAATCAGAATCAATTTTATTTTATAAAGCAATTGGTTATTTGTTTTAAAACAAAAACTTTAATTACTATTGATAACGCATTAAAATTTACCGCCTTACTTATGAAAAAAGTAGCTGCTCGTCCTGGTTTCGCTCAGTCAGCTCTTCGAGACGAAATCGATTTTACTGCTTTTATTGTAACGCTTGGCGATAAACGCTGTTTTGGTATTTCCGTTTGGGGAGAAAACGAATAGTGCCGATTGTTTACCGACTCGTCTCACCTTACATATCAAAAAGTTTATTTGTGGTCCACTTTATGGACAATTAGTAACAGACCGAAATTTTTATAAATGGCTGTCTGCTGCAACACGCAAACATTCAGCTAGAATCAGTAAGAACCAATCAATAAGATTCCGTTTTGACAGCACAGTAGTTTAAATTCTAATAGATTTTATACGAATATGAAAAATACCATTTATCGAAATCCCGTAATTTGACCTCATTAGTAGCATTTCACACATTTTTCTTTCATATAAGCTTCGTCCTGAGGTCCTGAATATAACAACAACAATAAAGGATCAACCAAATCGGTCGTACCGCTTTCAGTCAAACATCTTTAGGATTTAAAACTGAAGTACCTTTTAAGTGTGGGTGTATTCACCTAATTGCTAATAAAATTATTATTTGTACATCAGCTTTCATGACATAGGGCTTATTTTGTTCGTAAGACACCTGTCATGAAGAACAATAGTTAAAAGCTAAATTGTTTCATTTTTTATGCGTTTCACAAAGAAAAAGTGTCGTTAATTTGTGAATGGCCCTGCTGAGTTTATCGAATCATAAAAAGAAATTAGGAAAGTTTGAAGGTAATTGTGTCATGCATCTTTTGGTGATTTGTTGATCGAAATATTAAACAATCCCATTAAAAAGAATTTGTGGTTGATAGAAAAAAAATTGAGGATAGTTTTTTTAGCGCATCAAACTGCTTAGAAATGTAGTTTTCTTCCAAAAAGTAGTTTCACTGTCGGCCTGTGTAATTAAATTACTTGAAACAACTTATTTCACGGTAAAAGTCACATTAGTATGTAAGAATTATAAAGAGATTTTTCCCAAAAAGTGAAAAAAATAAAATTCGCACATACATACATTTTATAAAAACCGGCTAACCGGTTTATTTGCACAAAACCGTATTCGAAACCGGATTTCTTAAAATAGCTATTTTTCGAATAACTCGAAAACCGTTTTTGTGGAAAATTCCGGTTTTTGCATACTCTAGTACGTACTTAAAAATTAAGTGTAACGCTGTGGAAGGATCCAAAGCTTGTGGAAACTCCAAAATATGTTGTCAGTGACTTATTTCGTATAAAATTTTGTACACCCAACATATGACCAAAAAATCAGAAGACTGGCGCAAGCGGCTCTCAAATTATATCGCCTTTATTATAGCTAAAAAGTGATTGAAGCAGTTTATCCCAATAGACGATGACGTATGAGTATCATTATATAATGTATTGATAAAATATTCAGTATACGGCAAATGTTTTCCTATAATAAAGGCGTCATAAAAAATATTTTGGAATTTCATGGTTTCTACGACAAAGTTGCTTATAGTGCATTTGCATCGGAATCAAATCTAGTTCAAACGAGACTTCAGGCAAAATCTAGTTTATTTTTATTACATTTCCCATTAAAAATAAAATTTAGTTCCTTATAATGTGTTTACATCTGACCGAAATCTAGTACTTACGAAATTTCGAGCAAAATCTAGTAGATTTTGAGCAGATTTCTCATACAAAAGAATATTTACTTCGTCACTAGATTTTTATTAAATCTACTCAAAATCTAGTACTACTTATTGATGCAACTATGGTTTTTTCCAAATTGTACTAAAAAATAAACTGCTATGCAAGGTTTTTTGTTCAAAAAGTGTGTGAATTATATAACATTGTAGTTGTTTGTTTTTGTTCTGGATGCGAAATCTTAACAAATGTTAAAAAAGCTTGGTGTAAACGGTACAGATTTTGATAAACATTTCAAATGAAATCTACTGTTGCTGAATTTTGACAAAATATTGTTGAATATGGGAACTACAACTCAGCTTTTTTCATATTGTATTAAAAAATAAACCTCATAAGGTTTGTGTATTTGCTATGTGGTTTATCGTCTACCTATTTTGGTTTTCAAATTTAATTTTTATATGGAGTTTGGCAGTGAAAATGAAAAAAAAATTTTAAAACGGTATAGAATAAAAAAAGGATTTCAAATGAAATCTACTACATAGATTTCTGTCTGTTGTATATATAGTATTAGAGTTCTTCGTAGAATTATATCCTCCCACACTCTAATATACATTAAAAAGGGAAATCACTCTTGTTTTAATATTTAATAAAAAGTACATATCTTTCTACTAATGTTGTCAATTATATTCGGGTCAAATATGTTTAATACAAAAAAATAAAATAAAACGCCTGCGAAGCGATTGGCTGTGTGCAGCTTCGAACCGTGACCTCCTGGCTGATAGTCTATCGTAGCTACCATTCATCCATAGGCATATTATACTTTATGTTAAATTGTTTTCACTTGCACTAAATATATTTAATTTGAAAGGTTTTTTCTTTAATAAAAATTTTCTTAAGTCATTACATTTATTAAAACAAGAAAAAACCTTGGAATTTTGTTTATAAGTTAACAATATTTACTTACCAATACTTACAAAATGAATATTTAAAAACCTTTAAATAAGAGAAATTAAACGTTGATGACCGAAGAAAAAAATGGCACGCTTCTATTGCTTAAACATTTTTCTGCTGTTTTTTTTTCGACAGATTGTTTAATATTTAAAATTTTAATATTATTTGCTCAAAAATAAATACTTTTAACAACAGATTTGTGTTTTTGTAAAAAATTAGACAACTAATTTTTTTTTTGTAACATGTAACAAATTCGATGCAATTTTAGACAACCAGAATTTTTTAATACAAATTCAGACGATACTAAATTTCAAGTAATGTTATGGAGTGTACATATTATTTCTTTGATTTAATTAATATAACTTTTGTTTACATATTTTGTTCCTGGGGCCTTATTATTCTTGTTGAATATGTTTGGAAAAGTAGTTGAAAAGAGTTATTCGAATACTCGACAAAAACTGTTCGAATAATCTTATTCTAAACTAACAAATTTTGTTCGTTCGAATAATAACATTAAATTGAAAATTTTTAAAACCTCCGAAGAAAATGGAAGAGCCGTTTGCCATCAAACAGAGATTAGAAGATCCTAGATCCAGCCACCTTTAAAACAAAACAAAAAGTAAATTAAAGTTTATAAAGCCGCTTGGGAACTACGGCGCCAAGGGCACACAGAATCAAGAGGATACAGCAAGAAAAGAGGTGAAAACTTCTAAACGCATGAACCGATTTTCGTCAAACATGGCTAAGAACACTATCGATAAAGTCGCCCGCCGCATTAAAAAAAACAAATTAAAATCGGCCCAGCCGTTTGGTCTCTACGATGACGCAGACAGATGGACAGGCACACACTACATAATTATTACACCCCTCTTTTTGGGTCGGTGGCTAAATATGACATTTCAGGAACAGAATAAAATATATATTTTTTAATGTGGTAATTCTGAATGAAATCTATATGCAATCATGTAAAGGAGTCCAGTGGAGTCAAAAAAAAACAAGAAAATCTACTAATAAGGAATGCTTCCCCATTTGAAAAAAATAAAGCTTTTTACTGATTCTGCCAACATTCAACTTAATATTTCAGCAGCTGCGAGTAGGAGTACAAAGCATCTTTTGCGAGGTTTGCCAGACAATCGTTTTTACAGTATTCATCAGTTGAATCTCGGCCGTTTACTTAAATTAAGGTGTGTGTAAGAATAAGAAAGAAAAAAGGAAGAAAAATACAGAAAATTTAATAGAATAAATTTTATTCAAATTAAAATAGTTTTTAAATTCAATTTGAAAACAAAATAGTGTAAGAAACGATATATGTAAAATTTACATATTTAAAACAAATACACAAATAAAAACAGAAAAAAACTAAAATTAATTTATTAACAAATTATATATTAGAATAAAGCAGCGAAGGAATAGAAAAACACATTTTTTGGCTTGCCTGCTACTATATACATATAGATATTGCTTGCTACTATATACATATAGATATTTATTAATATACATACATAAATAAATATAGTATGAAGAAGACAGTAAACACATCTCTTTCTAAAAAGGAAATAGAAAAAAAAACAAGCAAAATAACACAATTTTAATGAGAAGATTTAATTTTTACCACTTCATACCTACATTAAGCTGAAAAAATGCAAAAGAAACAAATTAACCCACAACAGACTCATCACATTATGAATAACCTCTTCCAGCATTCTATTTACCATCAATGCCACCATTGAATATCATGTATAAGAAAATATCTACACAAACACACTCCCACACATACACACACACACACACACACAAGCGCCAAATACATACAAATCAACAATCGTTTGTTTTGTTCGAAAGAAGGACACACTTTGTCAGTAGACAATTTTTGAAAACCAATAAGAACAACATTGTATGTACTTAAAAAAAAAAATTACGGTTGAAAACAATGTTATACATACATCCTTTAAATGTCCAATAAATTGGAATTTCATAAATCAATTAATTAATCGTTTTATAGCTTTTCAATGTTTTCTTTATTTTTTTTTTTATTGAAAAACAAAAGTAATATTCTGGTATTCAGAGATGCACGTTACATGTACGAGTAGAAACCATTTATTTGAGAAAAAGGACTTAATTTTGCGGAGACTTTTCATGGTCTCATCATTTTTTTTTATAGTCAATATATATAGAATGAAAGTGCCATTCATATGAAACACAATTTTGCTAAAGTTCTTCTTTGGAAACACTTCCAATAGTTCGTCTCCTAAAAAGTAGTTTTTATACCTACGTCCTGTAATAATAAAATAATATAGAAGGTCTTTCTCCCAATGATAACACCCATAAAAATCATACATACATACATACTTATATGTCTACATACAAACATACAGACATGCACATAGAATGAAAGGAGAAGAAATTATGTCTGCTTAATTAGAGCTTCAAGGAGGCATCTTTACTGTCGTCAAGCTTCGAATGCATTGATATGCGTTTATATGTTATTATATTATTATGTGTAGTGATCTAATAATGATATTATTTTTTCAACAAACATTGATCCATCCCCCTTTTTGTTTCTGTTCCTTTTCTGAATTAAAATTGAAAAATAATAAAACAACTAAAATGTCAGGAATCGTAAAAAGTCATTAAATAGAAGAAAGAAAGAAAGAAAGAAGGCAAAGATAAATAATAAAAGCTGCAATTATGTTTTCCATGTGTTCCAAAGTAAAGCCTCGATGTTCTGTAAACTTACACCACCAGCAGCAGCAGCAAACAACAGGTAAGTACTATCAAGTTAGAAGTTAATGTCCAAGTTTTAGTTCTACCTGCTCACAAGTAGAACATATGAAATATTTGTGTTGTAAATAATGGATTTATCATGAGGGATAATTACATATAGCAAGGATTAATCATAAAAAGCATACTACATATTTTAATGGGGTTCCCTAAGTTTATTAATGCATACCCAAAGGGTATAATCAGACGCTGCTAATGTTTAATGAAATAAGCAGGGCAACCGCAAATATGCAATTATATACATGCTTTTTCCAGTGCGTTTCAGAACTTCTTAAGAATTTTGGAATCAATTTGTTAGGCCATATTTCTGAATAATTTACCATTTATTGCATATTTTAGCATATTTCACAGTTAGTTTCACATTCGCATATTTCAGGCAATTTTCTGATTTTTGTGGCATATTCTGCTGTTTTTCTTCCATATTTATATTTACAAAAATACAAAAAAAAAACTGTTTTTTGATTGAAAAATTTTGAAAATTTTCCACATTTATAAAATTTTTCTTTTGCGATTTTAAATTTACTCTATTGTATTTTTTCCTCAATTTCTTAAAATAGTTCATCATTCAATTGCCATATTCCCAGTTTAATGACAGCTTTATAAATTTTCAATTATGTACTTTTGAAAGGAAATAATGTCCATAAAAAATGCTAACAAAGTCCATGTAAATGGTACTGCAGAGTAAATATTGTTTGAATAGCCAGTGTTTGGCCGGCTTAAGAGTTTTTACTCTGGGTATTTTGAATAGCGGATTCGCAGAGTTTAGACTTTTGACTAGGCAGAAAATCTTTACTCTGCGAAGCCACTATTCTACATATCAATGGATTATTATCTGCTTTTTGAAGTGGAAATAAGTGGATATTACATCCACGTTAAAAACGAAATAGTGCCCGTAGACGTTATTCTCTTGGACGTTATTGCATGCCACCAATTTATCTATGTACATATAATAAAACTGTAAAAGGGGCGTGTCTGTACATGAAATATTTTGGAAAGTTTTTATGGTGGCGTAACAGCAATCGCTGTAGAGCACAAAACACCAACTTTTGGAATTTTTGTCTGTCTGTCCGAACACGCATCACGCAAAAACCACTGAACGGATTTTTATGAAATTTGGTATGGTACTTTACAGTCCTGGTTCAAACTTAGGGTGCTTTTTACCTCGATAAAATATCTCATTTAGAAGATAAAATAGAAAAGAGCGAAAACACGCTATTTTGCTTATATAAATGTTGTGAGAAATTAGAAAGATTTTTTTAACGCTGGTAGCACTGTTTATTTTGTGCCTTCCCGCTTCTTGCGCTTAAAGTTCGCTTTATGACTATAAGGTAAGGTAAAAAAATACAGTAACATAAAGCTCAATCATATTGTTTAAAGTTCCCGCTATACAAAATAAACAGTGCTACCGAAATTAAAAAAAAAACAAAATCATCTTTCTAATTTCCAGCAACATTTATATTAGTAAAATTTCTATTTTAACTTAGAAACAAGATATTTTCGATAAAAATTTCATGAAATTCCGTTCAATATTTTTTGCGTGATGCGTGTTAGAACAGACAGAGAGACAAAAATTCCAAAAGTTTGTGTTTTGTGTTCTACATCGATTACTGCTTACGCCACGATAAAAATTTTCAAAAAATATTTCATATACAGACACGCCAGTTTAATATTAATTTTTTTTAATTTTATGTATAGATAAAGGGAAATTTAAACCTTATGTAAAGAACTTTATATTATATTCTACGGACACCGTACAGTCATAAAGTGAACTTTAAGCGCTCGAAGCGTACGGGCACATCTAGTGTATATATAGAATTCGTGGTGAAAGAAATGAGTATTATATAAATTATGAACGAAATGATAAAGTTTTAGGGGCAAAATTTTCTAAATTTTGACGTCATATTTCCGGTTTCCCTGGAAATATGGATAACCACTATTTTGACAAATATTTGCCTAAGCTGACCATACATTAAGTCTTGCTTTAATACAAGCTATGAAACATATACCAACGATGACACTGGGATTTGTTGTGATAAACATAAATTTTGACGTGATTTAATTCTCGTATGCAAAAATGTTCGAAACGTTTGTAAACATATGTATGTATGTATTCAACCCAGACACATAACAAATAGTGAAAAGCACTGGTGATCGGAATGTGGCGACTTCCTAAAATAACGTTGTTTTATTCTGTCGTGGACATTGAAAATTAAATTGATGTTGATTTTTTCCTAATTCTTTCTGAATATAACGTTACGAACCTTACCTTATATAACACAGGTCAATACGATTTCTAAGGCCCGTGTTTTCTTAGTCAATTCGCCTGCGTATGATACTGAGCTCCAATGCCTATAAATTATTATTTTTTAATTGACTTTGTATCTCGAGATTTTCCGTTATAAAAAAAAGAGGATTATGCATCACATAATTTTGTAATACTTTTACCAATACTTTTTTATTTGTTTCTTTGCAGAATTTTTTGATATTGAAATACATGGACCTTATATGAATAGTTGCTACCACTCAATTGTGAATAAATTCAGAATTTATGAAATGATTTTAACAAATTTGGCTCATTTTATTTGTTATCAGAATTAATAATAAAACTTAAAACTTTCTTCAGCTTAATATTTTAATGAGTCTTAAAAAAATTTTAGCTTTTTCGAAAAAATTTATTTTTTGATAAAACTTTCTGAATATCTACGAAACTATAAGACTGTTTAAAAATGAGACGTAATTTAAACGTTATTTTGTTTCCGATCCTTTTAACTTTAATCGAAAATTCGAAATAGTCACATTAAAATAATAATTATAAATATATTTGATGAATTTAATGACCCGTCTCGAAAAATTAAGTGAAAAGTTCAAAACACGTTGTAAATTATGAGATTGAATGAATCAATTATTTCGAGAAATTGAGGCGTGTTGAAATGAAACTAGTATTTCTCAGATAATTTTTACTGTTGAGTAGTGCAATGCTGCGATTTTTGTGCATTAAAACAACAAAAATATGCACTTAAAATATGAGCTACTTATAAAAGCTAAAATATTCACTAAAACAGATATGAAAAATTAAACGTAATCCATTATTTCTTCATATGTACATTATGTAGTGACTTTTTGCATTTTTTTTATCAAATATCAAATTCTTCATCGCATAGAAATGGTATACATATTACTTTTTAGAGAACGTTAGCAAAGTTCACGTACTAAATGCAATGAAGTTTTGAATTTTAGTAATAACTTGTAAATCAGACAATTTTTCACAAAAAAAATTGTAAATTAAGATACATTTTTTATTAAATTAGAAATTTTTCTAAATTTACAATTTTTTTATTGAAAAAATAAATAAATGGTGGCTTAAAATTTATTCTAAAAAAGTATATGTATTTGCAAATATTTTATTTCATATTCAAACAATATCTGGTCAAAATCTTAAGAATAGCGATAACTTTTTATTACTATTGGTTAAGCTATTTAAAAGTTATGTTACATAAGAGTTACAAAAGAGTGTTACATCAGCGTTGTCATATCGTACGCGTTTTTACGATATGACAAAACGGAAATAGTCATACAGCGTCGTCATATCCCAAGGTATATTAAACAGGTATCACTACAAGCTCATCTGTTGTATTAAATTTGAGAATGTGTGCATCACACAGCCAATAGATTTTGACACATTTCTGGGATTTTTCTATCAGCAACGGGTATGTGTTAGTAACTTTGAGGGAGCTTATGAATGTGTGCGACACACTGACAATAGATTTGACATATTTCTGGTATGTTTCTACCAACAAAATACGTGTGTTTTTTGGTGTTGTACTTGTTGTTGTCGTGGTGGTACCTGTATTATTGTATCATGTCATATCCTAAGTTTTTTACGATGTAACAACACTGAGATATCCAAACACCGTGTACTGATATCTCAGTGTTGTCATATCGTAAAAAACTTACGATATGACGACACTGTATGGATATATCCGTTTTGTCATATCGTAAAAACGCGTACGATATGAAAACGCTGTGTTACATACAGTACGCTAGCGCTAAGGAACGTACACCTGCAGAGGAGCATTATAATTTATTGAATGAAAATATTTATTTCTTTAAATATGAGAATAATAAAAATATATGTTAAATATGTATGTACATACATATTAATATTATCCTCACAAAATATTTCATTAAATAACGCTGGCATATATTAATCCATAAATTTTTTAGATGTTTTTTTATATTAAAATTTTGAGTATTGACGACAACTCTTAGCCTAAGGTTTCTTATAAAATATGCCTTATCGAAAAGAAAAATTAATTAAAGGTAAAAAAATATTTTTTTAAGACGTTTAAAATACCATAAAAAATAAAAAAGGTAGATCTACTTCTTTTCACAGTAAGATTTGTTTTGAACTACCTCTTTTCGCATCGAATCTACCTCCAACGCAGATTTTGGGTTGGCATCACTGCGCTTCACTTTAATAGCGTTTTTCCTCTCCTAATTTTTTTAAAGAGTGGTTTTGTTTTGTCAAAAGCCCACAGATTTATTTTATTTTCGAAAAAAAGTCAAAAAAGGCAGTTCAGCATTAACTTTCGTCGTTATTATTAGATCAATAATTTTACAAAAAAATGCGTAGTTAAATCATTATTGTAGCCGGTTATTTAGGAAAAAATATATTGGGCACATCAAGAGAAAAAATCTTTTAAACCGTATATGTCTCATCAATATTTGTCGACAGTGATGCATTTTGAGCTTTTTTTGTTTTGAGCCAAAATGATGAATTTAAAAGGGCCAAAATAACTTTGATAGGTTCAAAAAACATTTTTTTAATATATTTGATTACAAGCTTCTTATTTACTCTGAAGTTACGCGTTCAATAATATGCTTTCAAGTTGATCACACGTATTGAGGCTGTGACGTAGGCTGCAAGCAACTTGATAGTCAATTTTGTTTTCAAGATGTCGTCGTCAAGGAATCATCAGCGAAATAGTAAAACTCGTTCATAACGAATTCTCGGTTGTAGCGAACTAAGCCTATAGTGTCGACGATTTGATTGCCATTTTCATACAAAAATGCTTTTGGGTTCGACTCTGTCAAAAGTTGTTTATGTTATACCAACACACACCCACACCAGAGACTTGCGCCGAGGGGTTTTGATCGGCGGCGGCTGGCTGGGAAAAAATAGTCGGCGGCGGCTCAAATTCGGCTGAAAATCGGCTGGAAATGCACATGAACATTTAATAAAAGTGAAAATTTTCATTTTGTTGTTAAATTAGTTTTTCTTTTTCATACCAATTCTTCACCAAACAAAATGCATAGAAATTAAGCATTGCTTTGCCTCTCAACAATTTTTAAATTGTTATGAAAAATAAAGCAAAGGCTTGATTGTCAAACTTTTTTAAGGCTTGTCCAGATTCAACCTAAAAAGCTATTTGTCAGGCTAAAAATTAATTTCTCTGTTCGCAATTTTATGCATGAACATCAATTATATAATTTACCGTTGGAATCTAATTCATGAATCATGCTAGAATTATTCGGATATATAATACATTATAATTTATGTATATTGAAACAAACGTCTATTCCTGATTTATTTGTATCATGATAAATGGCAAATTCTATATAGGAAAAATAGATAAGATAACGCAGGTTATTTTTCAATATAAAGTTTGACATTTGTCATGATAAAAATTTATCACGTATAGACAGACATAGGCTAAAGCAAGGCGAATTGATACCAGGTGGCCTTATTATTGTAAATGAAATTTACCAAAATGTCAAACTCTATGTAAAAAAACTAAATAAAAACTTTTTATATATGCATTTCACATGACAGATAGGTGAAGTCCAGTTGTTGTCGTACTAATAAGGCCACTTGCTATTAATACGCTTTGGGTTACAATGAAAGTCTTTCTCTAATAAATTTTTAAATGTAATTTTCACTTTTGCAAAAAGCTGTTTGCTGGGAACTATCAATGGAAATTCGTCGAGTCTATAGAAAATAATAAATTATATACAGATTAAGAGCTTCTTCTCAAAGATATTTCTAATGACTAAATATGGTCTAATTTAAAAACTGGACGAACAGGAAATCTTCATAAATTAACTTCGTTTGTATTTTCGATTCCTATTAATAATGCGTTTGTAGAGAAAGAAAAATAATGTAATTTCCCGAATTAATGATAAGAATTAATTTGAATGGAAATTTAATTTTTTCAATATTTTTTGCAAACAAATTAAAGTAAAGAAATACCAAATATATGTGGGAAAAAATAAAAATTCTTATGATATAAAAAACAGGACCCATTAGGAAGTAAGTAATATAATCCAAATAAAGAAAAAAATTTCAACTCGAGTCGTATATGGCAGAGCCCTGAAGGAACACATAAGAAATACAAACGAATTGATAATTTTCTCCTTTTTTAAGTCGGATAATGAATATTTATTCTTTTGAATAGTTTTTGACAGTTTTTGGCAGTTTGTCTTAGTAAATCAAGCTTTTTTTCTCTAAATGTCAAGCTTTTTCACAATTTTGATCTGGCAAGCCTAGATCGCAGAGTAATGCATACAAAAATATTTTTCGTTATTTTACTCTACGTCTCCACCTAACCATAGACTACTAACTAGACCCGTCACTATACAACAACATTACGAAGATTGTATGAGAGGGAACGCAATTCTTATTTTATAATGTGGTTTCTAATTTGACTATGTCCTTCATATTATCTTAGTAAGAGCACTTTGTATGTAAAAATGCACAACACATGACAACAGCCTCTTTTAGCTGTCAAAAGTGAGCATTCTGTTCCTAACTTGATATGCTGTTGTAACTTGAAGTTATTACTGCGCTGTTAAAACAATTGCACTAACAACTATGTTATACCCTGAAAAAAGCATTAACTTGAGCGGTCTACACTTAACATTAACTTGAAGTTAATGTTAAGTTGGGTGTAGACTGCAAATTACTAAAATAATGCTTGAACAAAAATTATGAAAAAAAACATAAAAAAGTAGAAGTGGAAATTAAAAAAAGCAATCGACGGATTATTTTAAGCCGTTTTTGAGCCGAAAAACGATCGTCGGTGGCGGCTTCCATTAAGCCGATTTTAGCCGCAAGATAAATCGGCGGCGGCTGTGGAAATTAGTCGGCGGCTCGGCTTAGCCGCGGCTCAGCCGTCTCGGTGCAAGTCTCTGGTAAACACACACATGTGAACATATAAATTTTTCTTCAAATTTTCTTTTGTGCTTTTTGACAACCTCGAACATAAACAACAATAAAAAGCCGTGTTGTTTTTGCTGTTGTTGGGTTGTTGTAGCTTCGCTACTACCTGTAGTATAATTCTACCATGTCTCGGCCTATTAATAAAAAATTGATAACTCTATTACATGTATAGGTCTTGTGTTTTCAACAAACTTGAGAGATGCAATTCAACACGCATCAAAGAGCGTAATTTTTGCACTTGAAAATGCGTTAAAATGTATTTTTTTGCACACACAAACACTTTTTTATTTATTAATTTTTTTTATTTTGCTTTATAATAAATTTTAAACCACTTTTTAATTCTATTCACATTTGTGTGTTGAAATCTATCAAAGTTTTCAACCCTTTTTTTCATTCAACAGTATTGCATTTTTGTTACTATTTGGGATAAATATTTTTAGTACCAAATGCTTAGCAAATCAACATTTTTTGAGCTAAAATGTATTAAAGATGATTCTAAACTCATATTTTCATTGATTAATCAAAATTAATTGTATATAATAACTATCCCCCATATTCATAGAATTTAAAATGAGTTTGAAATGTATTTTATGTAAAATTTTTCATACAAAATTTTCTTAAAATAGATTTCAAATACATTTTATTTATTTATGAATATGGGGCTAAAAATTCATGTTTAAAAATATAAATTTTGTAAAATACTTTTTGTACAACTAACGGCCCTTTTCACAATGTACGATTAAGAGTTAACATGGACTTTAACGGAAACTTCGCCATACAAAACTTGCCGTTAAAGTCCACGTTAACTCTTAATCATAAATTGTGAAAAGGGGCGTATGGTTTGGTGCTGTGGTGAAATTTTTATTTATACCAATACTAATACAAAACGTTCTACCAATAGATTCTTAGACTTAGGTTTTTTTTTTATAACCGACTTAGGTTTCTGACAACTATTTTCAACCAGCCAGGCTTCTATGTTTTTCTATGCGTTTAATATCCAAGTTAAATAAAAACAAAAGTAATAGTACTATAGTACATGTGTTTTATTTTATTTAGAACAAAAAAGAAATTAACGACAGAAATTCACATTGCTTTCATTTCATTGACACGGTATTTACATGAAAACGATTCCTTAGCCTGAAGACATACAAAATAAGACAAAACGGTTGTCTTTTAAGTCAAACACACTCGTATGATTATAACGCACAAAAAAAAATTTTGGTGCGTGTTGTCTCATAAGAACTAATGTTCAGTTGTCGTATAAATCACAAAAACTGTTTTGTCTCAATTGGTATGGGTTCAGCCTTACAGGTATTGTTTGTATTCATATTTTGGAAAGAAAATATTCTTTCTACATATGCTGAGGAGTATTTAATAGAAAGAATTCCTTGAACGATTCTGTATTAATTCGTATATAAACGGTCGAACGGTTTGAAGTACCTAGTTAAATATTGAACTCAAAGGGCCAAATTATATATGAAAGTACCACAGGGCCATCAAAGAAGAGCCGCAAATGGCCCAATTATGCCACATTTTACATCACTGTTTGTGGACAAAAGATACTTAAAAGTGTAGCACAAAATAATGTGTGGCTTATTTAGATATTTGTAATGGAGCAAAAAAATAAGAAATAGCTTTATTTCTTCTCCAATCTATTTAAACAAATATAGATAATATAAGTATGAATATTGATCAAGAGATTTAATAGGTATGTAACTTGAAACTTGAATAGACTAAAATTTAATCTTTTATTTTGCCTTTCTGTAATGCTGTGTATTTGAAAACGTTTTCTTACATTTTAAGCATGCACGAGTAATAAACAGTATTAATGGCGGGCTTTAAAATTTTACTCAATGAAAAAACACACATACACATCCACCCTAAAAAAAGGACATGCAAAGACATTAAAAAACGACAACAAACGAACGAACGAGCCCCAACAGATTTTTGAATGGAAATGATTTCTCTTAATGATGAAACAGAACTGGGGCTAGACGAGTTTTTCCATACAAATTGTCATTAATCATACGCCGTAAAAAGCAGTCATTGGAATACAAACTGAGAGCATGAGCAAAAACGTTCTCAAAATAAAATAGATTCTATCCAATGATTGGATAGAATCTATTTTATTTTGAGAACGTTTTTGCTCATGCTCTCAGTTTTAGCTACTCTCAACAATGTTGCCATGTTTTAATAAAATTTCTTACATTTTTCATACGAAATATAAGATCGAAAGAAAATAAACAATAATATGAGAGAATTTTGAAGCTACTGCCGTCGAATTAGTTTTTGGCCTGTTTATTTGGCAGCGTTTTTGCCTGAAGTTGCAGACTTAAATCTGTTTCATCATTTATTCTTCTCTCTTCAAAACGTGTGCTCAGTGCTACCATTAATTTAATGATTAATTCTATTTTTGAAGTTTTTTGCTGGGTCAAAGGGATAAAAAGATTATTACTCTTAAAAAAGATTTTTAAATATCTACAATTTTTACTTTTCTGCCTGAATTGCATTTACTCTTAGAAGAGCACTGTAATAACACATCCACTTCCCAATTTTCAATATACAAATAAGTGTTTTTACACACAGAAAAATTTCAATGTAAAATCGTCGAAACGCAGTTTCATACGTATTTCATGTTAATTCAATGTGATTAACCATAATCTTGAAAGAACATTTTTCATTTTGAAATAACTATACTTCATGTTGATTTAATATTCCAGTACAGTTAAATCAAAATGAAATTGATACTGAAATAATACGAGGAATCATATTGAAACAAAGTTATTTCGAGTTGAAACAACGTGAATTTGATATTGAAACAGCACGAAGAATCATGTTGAATTAAAGTTATATCAAGTTGAAACAACGTGAAGTTGATATTGAAAATAAATTTCATTTTAATTCAACATGATTTAATTGATTATTTAACATAAAATTTATTTAATTTTATATAAAGTTGTTTTAACAGTGAAAAATATTAAATCAAGGAGATTTAAGGCAATATTAATAATTTTCTGTTTAAAATTAATATGAAACAATGGTAAAATTTCATTATTAATTCCATGGTAGAATAAAATAACAGGTAGCCGCATAACTAATACAAATGTACATTTGGGGTGCGAAATGTCAAATATTAATAGAAAGGGTATGGGTGTGTTTGAAGAACATAAGCAGCAAACATACGTGTGGTATTGTGTGTGCAACGTAGTTATTTCACATATACACAAGATTTGATAGTTCGTACCATGAAAAAACAAATAAAAAACTAATCACCTGGCGTTCCAAAGCTACCTTGTATATTATTCTACCATGATTAATTCGTTTTTTGTCGGCTATACAAGAATAAACAAGAACAAAACAAGAAGTCACACAACTAAGCAAAATAGTGAATTGTAGCAATGAACAAAGCAAATAAACACCGACACACTTAAAAAACAAATTATTTCTTGCGAATCTAATATGATTTCTAATCAAAATTGCGTCATGTTGATTGTACTGCATACATCTTTTTTCTAGGGAAAAGGGAAAATAAAAGAATCTATGCAGCTAAAATAGTTGCAATTGATTCTTTATGATTAATACTAATTTGTATTTTCACTTTTTAAAGTTCACACAAGCACAGATGATAAACACCAGATCTGACAATTTTTGCATATGACAATCGTGTGAATTACCAATTTTTTTACTGACTATATTGTCAGATACATTTATTGTCAGACAATTGTCTGGCAATAAATTGTAAACTTTTCTGACATTTTTGATACAACCGTATGAACTAACAACATACCTTGTGCTGACAATTTTTTATTGTCAGTACATTGCCAGATTTGGCAATATTTTAAGATCTGATAACCGTCTGTACAGGGCTTAAGAAGAAAATGTTGCAGACAAATTCTGACAATCTTTTCGAAAGCTACTTTACTCAAAATATCAAAATATTCAAGTTGCACGAACGTACTTATGCATATGTCGTTTAAATAAAGGAAATAGGTACTTAAATTATTCTTTTAAAGTCTAGCCATGTCCGAATTTGATAAACTTCTTCCTCAATGTTAATACTTTATGCTTATTAGTTTCGTGTTTATATATTTCTCGCGGCGTATTTTAAACAATATAAATTTTAACTGAAAGAAGATGTTGGGAGAAAAATAAGATTTTTATTTTGTATTTAGAAGATTTTCGAGAAAAAATATGGCAACACTGAATGTGCTAAATGTGCGAACAAAAGTGTGAACGCTTTTAATTTTTGTTTGTAAAGGGTGTGTATGCGTGGTGATTGTATGCGTGATGTTTATTCTCTCTTTGGAAAGTAAACTGTTACATATGCATATGTATGTATTTGTTTTTGTGGCGATAAAGATGGTAGTCGCCCCACCTTATAGTACATATTTTCTTGATTTTGTTGATTTTATTTGATTGTGTGATGATTGATTGTGAGATGAAGGCTGAAAGATGAAGTTTGCTTACGTCGTGCTGACAAAGATAGTAATAATAATAATATGTAATAATAATACATAATAATAATAATAATAATAATAATAATAATAATAATAATAATAATAATAATAATAATAATAGGAAAATCAGACGCTTTTAATACCCATATTCACGATCTGTTCTTTATAATCCACTAAAGTGATAACGGAGAAAAGCAAATTTTACAAAACTAAACTTTTAGAAATTTAAATAGCCTAAAAACGAGGGATGTATCCGATACCGATATATCGGCGGTACTTCGGAGTTGCCGATACGGCGATATTTTTATTGGCGCTACAACGATACTTCAATAAGTTGTTCACCCATGTGCTGAAAAACGAGCGAGTTTAAAATCGCAAATCTCACTTTTGCATGTGCTGAGGATCGCGCGTTCTGTTTATTTTTCGAAATAATCTTCGAAAAGGGTTCTTATATATGCTCTTTGTTTTTTGAAACCATAGTATCCAATACAGAATTTTTCAACTATTTTTAGTTTTGGCCTTACATTTTTTCTTGATATTTTACGTTTTATGCATCTGGCAACAATATTGGTTGACAAATGTGATAAGTAGTCTGGAATAATGACGCGCATTATAAAATCGCCATTTTTAAAGTAAACAACAAGGAACGCAATAGTCGAAATAAAACAGCATACTTTTTAATTTAGTATTTTGTATTAAAATTAATAAAAATTTTGTATTTTTTAAAGTTATATTAAATAAAAACAGATTAAATTTTACTGGAATGCCTTTATTTTTGCTATTTGATGCTAAATTTTTGTAATATGCACAAGTTCACTTTACTCTTTGCTTGCGAGTTGAAACAGCAAAATATTTTGTGATTGCGAAATCCAACACACCAATTTTGTGACTTCGAGTCGAAATCGTATTTATTTTGCGAAAAGCGGTTTTTAGCACATGGGCGGTTAACAGTACCTTCTGCTTCGCAACCAGATTCAAAATGAAGCATCTTAAAACATGGTGCTTTGCTCTCAAAATGTTGTACGACGAAACACGTTGTTTTAATAATGATTGGAATGTGAAGCACGAATAAGAGAGCGAAGCACGTATTTACTTGTACGTGGAAGGAGTCTATGTCATTGGTGGTCAAAAATATTTTGCAGCAGTATTGCTGTCACTCTCGCATTAAAGGCCATGTCAGATAAAACTTTTGCTTCGCGTTGCGTTACAGATTCGCTTTGACATCTAAGATGAAATGTACATACTTATACGAAACATGTCACATAAAGCACTTTTAACGCAGCGTGAAGCGAAAAGTTCGGCAACTCTCATCTTTTTGCTTTCTTTGACAATCAGCTGGAATAATTTTCTTTTATTATATTGCCAAACGAAACATATTGCGCGTTTGAATCTGTTTTAATAAGAGGTAAATATGTATGTGGCATTTATTTATTTATAATAAATCGTAAAATAACATAATTGACTTTTATTTTTATAAAAAATATATATATAAATAGCAAAATTATCAACTACTTTTTTGGTAAACGATCAATGCGCGAGCAGAGGGCGAAGCCGATGTAAAATGGTGATCGGCGCCGGCTAAGAACAAATATAGTCGGCGGCGGCTATTAGCCGGCTAAGAGCCGAAAATTTTTCGCCGGCGGCGGCTACCTAAATTTATCGGCTAACGGTCGGCTAACAGAGTATTTCTTGCTTACTTACATACAAGGTATATTTACAACAGGTATACTCGGCCCAATTATAAATAAACTTGCCTTTCTAGACGATTTACTGCCTTATTTATAAAAATAATTTTCATAAGAAATTTTTTTCATATGTTCCAAAACCGAATTAAATATTTTTAAATGCGCATGTTAGTAAATATCCACTTTTTATTATAAAAAATCGGCTTAGCCGCTAGCCGATATTAGCCGCAATAATCGGCGGCGGCTAAGTGATTGTGAAAATCACCGGCGGCGGCTAATAGCCGGCTATTAGCCGACCGGCTTCGTGCTCTGTGCGCGAGTGTTGTCAAAGTTTTCATTGTGTCATACTCCTTTTGCTTTACACTTTTCTATCAAAGTTAGAAACGTCACGTAAAGCGACAAAGTTTTATCTGACACGGCCTTAACGATTAAATAGAGAGTATAAAAAGAAATGAAATGAAAGAGTACAAACAATCGTTTGCTGAAATGAACAACAATGTTATAAGTCAACGTCATGGTAGAATAATACAGGTAGTGGTGAAGCGTTAACGAACTTTTTTTTTTGAGTTCGACTCTGTCAAAAGTTGTTTATGTTATACCAACACACACCCACACTACTGAAAGAAACATGGCGAAGTAAACACACACATGTGAACATATAAATTTTTTTTCAAATTTTCTTTTGTGCTTTTTGACAACCTCGAACATAAACAACAATAAAAAGCCGTGTTGTTTTTGCTGTTGTTGGGTTGTTGTAGCTTCGCTACTACCTGTAGTATAATTCTACCATGAGTCAACGTGAAGTGGGGTTTGGAATGTTTGAATGGAGTTTTGTGAATGCGATAAATATTTTATGAAAATTTATTTATTATTTTCTTACAACTTTTTCCTGTTCCTAGTAATTTTTTTTATATTATGACAGTAATCACGACACTTGTTATCACGACAGTAAAGTCCCAATATCAAATTGGGCTTGATAGTGCGACAGTAACAATAAATGTCACAATTCCTCATAGAAATGAACTGTCATGATAGTACTATCGCAACATTTACTGTCATGGTGTGAACGGGGCTTAGTTAAAAATTACTATTTGCTGCTTTCATAAAAATATGTTTTATTCGTTTCCAGATATCTGTGTACCACAGTCGCTCATACTGGCACCAGCGCTCCGAACATTATTCGGATTGTATATGTATACACCCGAATGAAAACCGATGTACTCACTAAAGAGTAAAAAATAAACAACAGCTTCATTCAGTTGTATGAAAGCTTCTTGTTTTTTTACGTTGTTGTTTTTCTTTTTAATAGGCACACAGTGTTATACTACTAAACATACTCAGAAGCACTAATACTTAATTAAAAATTCAGTTCTCTCGATGGCCAAAATGATGGATCAAAAATAATGCTAAAAAATGCTAAAACAAAATTTTAAATTGCTAATATATAAATGCTAAAATTTCAAAAGTTATTTTTTAACTACGATTTCTTGATAAGGCGTTTATTTTTCATCATTTAGAACGATTTTCGGGCAAATATTTGATTTCTTTCGGATAAAACAAAAATAATTCAAAATCAATAAAATAGAAATGGTTCGTTAGGCCTATTCTGTATTCCATGCGAAAGGAAAATGTTTATTATATAAATATTTACAACAACGATGGTATGACAATTCCGAACAGGCCTGCATATAATGGAATGCTATTGGCTCATTTACAATACAAAAATTCAAGTTTACATTGTTTTAATTTTTGACTTTTGTGAAATTCGAAGGTTATAATCTATTCTTAGCATGGATCGTTATAATACTATTTTGTAATCGTCTAAATCTCTGTATCTCGACCATATTTTTAAAAAATTATTCATTATATTCATTATCCTCATTTGCAAGAATTAGGTTTCCTCTTCGCAAATAGATGTTTGTACTAACGGTTCCTTTTACAAGCAGCAATAGAATTATTGGGCTTAAGTTCGATACTTGAATTGCATATAAATTCTATCGCAATAACAATTTTAATTTATTTAAAATTTCAGTAAAGAAATATTAATTTGTTTGTTTATTATTTGCAGGCAATGTTGGCAAACAAATAAAAGGAGGATATTTGTTACGATATAAAAGTGAGTACATCAACCATTTTGTCTTGTACTGATTTAAAATTTTACTTTTTCTGCCTGTTCCACAATGTCGACAAGTCGATGCCGTTCTCATATTTATATTGAAAATAATAATAAAAAACTTAAATTTGTTTTTGTTTTCAATGCAAACATGAGAACGACATCGAATGGGTTGCTGTTTATTTAATATTTCATATCAAATTGGGAAATTAGTTTTCTAATAACAAATTTCATGTGATCCTTAAAATATTTCGTAATACACTATTTGTAGCGCTATTTGCAGTTATTTATTCAAAAGTACAATACATGCATTTGCAGTATTTACATATTTACATAAATGCTTTAATTACTGCTGCACTTTTTTATTAATCCGATAGAATGTTTACTTGTACATGTATAAATATGATGCAATATGCAAATGCTTACATATTTTCTCAAAGCTAAGTTAAGCCCAACAGAAAGTCTTTAATCACCTGAAGACTACAACAATATCATTACAAATGACTCGTTTTAAAAAATGGAAAAACGGAAGTATTTGCAAGCATATGACAACATTTTTCAAAACCATTGAAATTAATTGTACACACATTGCACAGTGGGTCACATTATAAATTTTGCAAATAAATCAGCTATTTCTAAGTACAATCATAGTAAAAAGACTTTTACGATCTTTTTTCACATCCAATTAAATTGTATATGATGTTCTCGCTGCGGTCTACAAAAAACACATGCATACTTTCATTTGTATACTTTTTATCTCTTACACTGCGCGCTGAAATCGTTTAAGAATTAAAATTTCTTAACTTTCCACATTTTTTCAACACTTCAACAGCAAGATGTAAAGCGTTTACGATAGCTTTAAAGCAATATTTTTCTGGGCTTAATTAAGAGCAAACTATTTTATATTGTCCGAAAGGAACCGTCCCTTCAAAATTTAAGATAGTTTTTTTTATAAAAATATATTAATTCAATAAATATTTCTCCAAGCTTGAGGTCATTTTAATAAAAAAAAACTAGCCTCATCCGGTGTGCTTCGCTGCCCCATTGTTGTGTAGATAAAGCAAAATTAATACATAACTATTTTTTACCCCGGAAAATTAATAATTGCTTTGTATGGGGATACCCGTTCCCCTCTCCTATACCTACAATATTTTAGAGGAGATTTCACTTTGTTTGGGGCACATCTGTTGGACGGCTTCAACGGTTTAAGGCCCGGGTTAAAATCCGGTTTTTTGGTTTCGTGTCGTTTTTTGGTAGACTATTTTTGTTGACAATTTTGAGTTATTTTTGGTACTAGCTGATATCCGGCGTGTTATTTAAATAAGCAAAATTGCCTTTTCTTCCAACGAACAAACAAAGTGTATTTCTTTTTTGCATAATAGCACACCCAGGGTATCCGCTAGGATATAGATAAACATTAATTTAATTTATTATAACTCGATATTTCAACACTCTACCCAGCCAGCAAAATAGTCCTACGTTTGTAAGATGTCTGAAAGAAACTTCGACAAAAAAGTCCGAATCGTGTACGAATTCTCTCACGCTTCTGATCTAAAAATTTATGAAGTGGTTGACACGAATTCTGACAGACATGTCGGGGGAAATTCTAATTTTTTTCGCCTACATATCTGATAGAAATCTGATAAAGTTGTGGGAAGTTCCGATATGTTAGCCGACATTCGTAATACTTGCTGACAGATATCTGAAAGAACATCGAGTGCTATTCGTATCGAGTAATTGTACAGATTTCCTACAGAAATCTAAAAGAATTTCTATTAAATTTCTTGCTGAAATCTGATCGAAATCTCAATGAGACTTTTTTAATTATGGCTCGATTATCGATGGCAACCGAACTTCAGTTGCGTTGCCAGCCGGCAACTGAAAATTTGTGGTTGCCAGAAAGCACGAAATAGCAACTGAAATTGACAGCTTTTAGTTGGCAGTTGCCATCCGTAATATGATTTTTAGCAACTGGCAACGCAACTGAAGTTCGGTTGCCATCGATAATCGAGCCATTATTTTTTATTTGTTTTATTTATTTTATAAAAAAAAGTAAATAAATAAAATTAATTTTTACATGCCCAAAAAAATGTCATGTTGATGTCGTCATCCTCAAAAGTTATTGTCGAATTTTTCCATATTAATTTGGTCAAATTGTCCTGCAGCTGTTTGTTAAATTTTTTTATCTAAAGTTTAGTATACACATATATGTAGTAAGCGAAAATAAATTATATTCGATTAAAACTTACTAGGAAGTCGTTTTCTTCATCTTTTTTTAGTCTTCATTTTCCTTTTTGTCTTGGACATTAATTCTATGATAGAATTCTCTAGTCTTTTAAGAGCAACGAATTCCTCCTGACTAAACTATACAATATAAGTATGTAGCTAAAAATATTTTTGAATGATGAAACAGAACTCCGGCGCAACGTGATTTTTCCATACAAATTAGCATTTTAAATACGTTGACTGTAGCAGTATTGTAATAGAGTTTATTTTATTTTGAGAACGTGCGTGCTACCATTCCTGCTTTACAAAATCCCATTTTTTTAATATAAAAAAATTAAATGTTATTAATTTTCAACAGAAAATAAGAATTGTGTTCAGAGTTGAGAGTTTTTGGAGTCTATGGAAGAGCTAATTGCAATATCTGCGAAGAAGAAGAGCTAATTGCAATACTCGCAATTTCTGAGAAATTTTCGTCATTATCGCGATCTATCTGATTTTACGAGATTATGTTGTTCTTTACAGTTTTAGTAATTTTTTCAGTACATTTAGCAATTTATCGCGAACTTGCGATTTTTTCACGTTCTTTCGGATTTTTTTTATTTTTTAACAGTTTTGGATTTCTAATATATTTTAGGGCTTGTTTCCGATTTTGCAATTTGTTGAAAATTTTTGCAATGTTCGCGATAAAAGCGACTTTTTGCGAGCTTTAAGCAATATTCGAATTTGCTATTATGCCGCTGTTAACAAGTTTTTGCGAATTTTCACTATTTTGTAGACTGTTACCGAACTTTTTGTATTCCTTACGGTTTTAGCGATATTTAATCAAAATTTAAAATTTTGCAATTTTTCGCTATTTTTTACGACAAGCGTGATTTTTCCAGTTTTTTCTTTCTTACGTTTTTATTACGCTTTATAATCTTTGAAAATTTATTGTTACATTTTTAGCGAGCTTTAATCAATTTTAGGGCTTGTTGGCAATATTGCGATTTTTTGCGAATTTTCGACATATTCGTTATTATTATTACAAGTTTTTGCACTTTTTAGAGCTTTTGTGAATTTTTGGAATTTTTCCATTTTCTTTATTTCCGCAATATTTGTTTGGTATGCAATAATAGTGAAATTATCAACAATTATTAACGAATATTTTGTTGAGTTTTTGGTATTCTTAACAGTTTTAGCAATTTTAATCAACTTTGGAACTTGTTTCCAGTTTTACGAGTTTTCGGCATATTCGCAATAGAAGATTAATCAATTTTAGGATTTGTTTCCATTTTTATCTATTTTTTGTATATTTTTGTAATTTTGCAATATACGATTAAGAGATTTCCATCGACTCTATTTGAAATCAGCACAAAATTCGAGTACATAATCACAAAATTAATACTGCACACACATACTTGCATAAAATTTATTGGGATATTTTCCATGTGTGTCAATGCTATTTTAAATATTTGGATATAAACTAGACTTCAAAAATCTCCACTCTTGTCAAAAAATTTTTAATGAAACTACCGTCTTTTTTGCTCTCTGGCTGATTTTCGGTCGTCGGTACAGTCTTGTTCTGTTTCATCACAAAATTTTCATTAATTTTTATTAATGATATTTTCATTTACATATTTGTCAGTAACAAAAAAAAATTCTAAAAACAAAATTAAAAAAGAAAATAATCAAAGGAAATTATAACAAGTTAAGGGCCCAATAAACTCACATACATGAATGACATACTTGAAAACTGACAAACATTGGTATTTGTCAGTTTTTCTCCTCACACTGTTCATGGAAACTGACAAACATTTATTTAAAAATTTTTCAAAAGAAAACTGAAAAATGTTTCAATTTTCAATCATATTTAAACTAGAAAAAATTGCTACAAAACCAATTGTGATTTCAAATTTGAATTGAAAAATATAAATAATTTAAAAAAATATGTCGCTGCATATGAAAAAAATCTAAATTTTGTACGTTTTCCTTTGATATTTACATTCAATTATGTCACTCTTCTCCTTACACCATATGAAATGTGTGAGCAAAGAAGAAATTATTAAAACTTTTTAATATTCGTCCAACATGTATGTCATACTAAAAATTTAACCATACACAGTCAGGGAATCTGTCCAACATGGCATGTATGTCATACAAATATGTGAGTATAGGGTACCCTTTAGACACATATGTACGAAGCCAGTCAGAAGTGTATCAGATATATCGGTAAACAGAAGTAAACAAAAAAGTAAATATATCCATACGAAATCGATCAGAAAGCATACAGACAAGTCGTATAGTTAATGTCTGACAGAAATCTATACGAAGTAGAGATGGACGCGTGTCGACATTTTCCAACACGACACGAACACGAATCCCGGATGTCCAACACGTACGAAACACGCATGCCCAAAATTTTCAAAACACAAACACGACACAACACGCACGAAATCAAATCCAAAAACAAAAAAATTTTTTATTTTAATTCAAAGGCATATTTTTCTTCTATTTTAAAGTTTCATGTTCTATTTGTATTTTTATTTACAGAAACAGTAAATTATCAAGATTTTCCCTCAATAATCTTGTGCGGCAAGCATCTGCATTCATACATCGTTTCATGTTTTTTCGTGTCAAGTTTGCTCAACACGACACGACCCAAACACGAACGAAATCAGATTTTCTGTCACGAACACTTCGTGCTGAGTCGTGCGTGTTCGTGTCACGAAAAAACACAGCACGCGCCCATCTCTAATACGAAGTCTCCAAGAATAAAGTCAGACATTTGCCAGAATTGACTGATTTAGACAGCTTCGCACTATTTTGCTGGTTGGGCCAGGGCTTGCCATTTTAGCATTTTCAGTGCTAGATTTAGCACTTTTTTATCTCAGTTAGCACTAAAAGTTTTCAAGAAAGTGTTAAGTGCTAACTTAGCACTTTTTCAAAATTACTTGATACTTTTTGCACTTTTTAATTTTATGAAATCAATTTATTTTCTGCAGATAATACCTTAAACAAAATTACGAAGCTATTAATAATGTTATAGATTAATAAATTTTTCTTCGGAAAGTGCGTAATGTCACTAGCGCTATACACTTCAACAGGTTTGCGATAAAAAAAATTGGTCCAATTGCGTTAATGTATTCCAGTTGAACTACTCCATTAATGAAAAACAATTTGAAGAATTGTAATTGATCTTTTAAAAAGATCAATTTAAAGGTTTAAAGCGTCTATTTAGTTTAATCGGCTTAATGAAAACCAAACTCAAAATTAATCTAAGCCAAAAACTTTAGCTGTCAGTTATACGAGTATATATTAGCAGAACTCTACAACGTACGCGGTTGGTATAACTGGCGGCAGTGTAGATGAATTTGTTTTATATGAACCTGTCTTTTAAACTTTTTATATAAGCATATTTTTTGTTGTTGTTAATATTTCATTCACAGCTAGATTCAAAATTTAAATAACATGAAATTAAAAATTGTAAGAACCCTCGAAGAAAATGGATGATAACTTCCAAACTGCTGGACCGATTTTCTTAAAAGTTTTATGTGCATGTATGTATGCATGTGTGTATGTATGTATGACAATATTTTTCCATAATTTTGTTTTTGTTCATATTTTAACTTTGATATTATAAACTTCTTATTCGTATGATTAGGAGTTTAATATAATATCTTTAGTTTTTCTATGAGACTTTTGGGTAAAGGTTCCCTGACGATTTGTATTGGCCCCAATGAAATGCGCATAGGAACTAGCTAATAGCCCTCCATAATCAATTTCAATGTACTTGAATAAAACTTTAATATTTTAGTAATTGAGTTATGAGTTTTTAGCCGAACTGTATGGTTTTTATCCAAAGTTATTTATTTTTAATTTATTCTTTCGAACAAATTATTTTTTATTTAAGAAAGAAATTCTAAAGCATGTGAATATTGAACATTCAAAGCAAAATTCAAAGCGACTTGGTGGTCACGAAACAGCTGTCAGTTCAACCCTCCGTACATCCAAATTTTTCTTTGAATGTTCAATATTCACATGCTTTAGAATTTCTTTCTTAAATAAAAAATAATTTGATCGAAAGATTAAATTAAAAATGAACTTAATGCAAACTAATTAATATTTTACATAAAAAGTAAAATATTAATTTGGGAAAAAGTACGTTACAAAATTAAAATTGTTGTAATTTAATAATTCCCAAAAAAACTTTTTAATTAAAAATTAATTGTTTATAAGAAAGACCATAAGCTTAGAGAAATAGCTATTGAATTATAATTTAAGGTCAAGAAACTCTGAAAAACATCAATATATAATAAAATGTCAAATTTCAAAAGAATCAAACTTTAAGATTGGAAACTACAAATCGCTTTCAAAATTTTTCTGCATACAAAATGGAAAAAGCGTTAAACCTTAACTAGTATTGTACATATGTATGTCCTATCATTGCTTAAATATGTTTTTTTCACTTAATTTTTGTATAAACATCTGGATTTGCTTTTAATTTTAGAACAACTCCTTTGGAGCAGATGGTCTGAAGAATGGGTTGTTCTGTACGATGATTCAACTATGGCTTGGTTTACCGAACCTGGACGATCTTCGCCTGCCGGAAAAATCTTGGTAAAAGAGGCACCAGAAATGTTGGCTATAGCACATTGGACGGGGCAAATTCCAAGACGTCCACCACTACCTGACGGGTGTAGCGTCTCACAACTAATAGCATTGGGATCACGAAGGAAACGTTCAAAAGTTTATTGGATGTTGGCAAAATCAGAAGATGAAGTTAGGTACGTACAGCATCAGTTTATATTTGGTGTAACTACCCAGACAGAAAAAGACAATCATAACGACGGTGGTATGATGGTCTGAGGGTACAACTAACATTAGTACAACATCCTGTTTACTAAAATTTTAATGCACTCATAATATTAAAATGATAATGCCGAATGACCGTCCTCCGGTTCTTGCTTTCAATGTTGCCACAACACTGCACATTTAAATTTACAGTGTTCTCACAATGCTGTAAATACAAATTTACAGCATTTATTAAAAAACTATGTTGCTATTTTGTATATGCACTTTTCTATATTTGAGCTCTATAGACGGTTTTAAAATTTTCTTTTATTTATATTGTGCGACTTGAATGACTATGGATTTGAACCTGTACACTACATGTTCACAAGCAAACGCCTTCACCACTAAACAGCAGAGCCATATAAAGTATCAACAACACAAAGTAAATGTAAACATGAAATTACCCTGAGAGTATCTGAGAGAAAGTTAAATTTATTTGTGAACTAAAGTCCCATTTTTGGTTTTACAGTATTGTAGCGGTCCATGATTATTGTGAATATGATATTTCAACAGTGAAGTCATGATTTTGTATTTCCAACGTTGTCGCGGTATTGGATTGCTATGAACGCAGTATTGGGAAATTAAAGTTATATTTTGTGTGTACAGTACTGTTGTGGTGACAAAAAATTTTTGGTAGAGTCGTAATTTTGTATTTGCAGTGTTGTGGTGGTACATATTTTTGGCATAAAGTCGCAATTTCTGTATGGGTATGTGTCAAAATTTGTATGTACCATATATAACAATTTGTTTACTGCATATTTAAAAGTATATTTGACCTAAAATGAACGAAGTTACCTAAGAGATTTTCGAATTTTCATTGATTCTCACATAGGAATTTTTGCATTCTTCGTAGAAAATCACATCTAGTATTGATATACGCGTAGTAAAAGATATATTTGTATTTATACAAGACTGATTCATATTTAGTTCTTTCCTTAGTTTACAGTAAATCTCAATAAAAAATTATAGAACTCTAATTATTGAGTTTGAAGTGCCGATCATTACTTTTATATATTTCCAGGTAATACAGAAAATTTGCTACACATTATTGTCTAGTTCAAATAAACTTGAACTTTAGCCACAACAATTCAAGTTTGAAGACGAAATTCATTTTAATCGGGCGTTTGTTTTTTGTCATGACTGAAATCGAAATGGCGGGCTTATACAATGCATTTAATACCAGTTAAAATATGTAAAACTAAAAGTTTCTGGTCAAGTACCTCATATGCAAGTTTATATCCGTTTAGAGGAGCACGACAAGTAATGCGATATATACCTTCCTATAGGTAGCTGTATGTGAATAATGTAGAATTCCACAAAAGAGCTGCAACACGTGCCGATCGGCTTAGTAAATATTGTAAACCTTATACTTTTATGTAAAACACTGCGAAAAAGCTTTTTGTGGAACATTTTATTTTAACCCTCTAAGTCCTTTCCGTATGGGTCTTTTTTTACTTTCTTGAAAAAACGGTAGAAAGCTGCCTCTAAACTTATAGTGAAATTTTACGTAAGAAATATTTTCGAGCGTCACTAAATCTGGTTTTGTGGGATATTTGATCACTAATTGCGAATAAGTATGAAACTAATCGAAACACATGTTAAGTTTTGACTGATTTCTGCCGTTTAAGTTAAACTCTGAACTTTGGTGTCTTTGATGATTTTTGGGCTGAACCCACACCGAATGAGACACACACCAAATTTTTTTATGTGCGTTATAATCATACCAGTGTGTTTGACGTATAAGACAAAAACGTTTTGTAGTATTTGGCGTGTTTTCAGGCTTAGTAGCATTTTTGACATATATTTTTATAGGACATTTCAGCCCGCGACATCGGTGTTTAAGACACGTTTTTTTTTTGTACCTTTTCAAAGAAAGAGGCGAAAGACCAATACCGCAAACTGCTACTGGGCTGAAATGAAATGGCGATAAATAGCATTAACGAAATGGCCAACTAACAGCGACTTTTCGTGAAAGTAATCGTTCGTCTAATATTTCTTTCAGTAAATTAATTTGTTCAATTCACAACCGCTTGTAAGTGCTGTAGATCGTATAAATGTTGTTGGTAATTTTCATATAAACATATTTCTAAACAAATGTTTATGTAGGAAATACCAATAAGATTTATACGATCTACAACACATACATACCACAGGTTGTGAATTGGCCAATTCTATCTGGCATAAAGCGTACAAAATGGTTACCTTTTCTAAATGCAATGATGTTTGAAATATGGCTTGTGGATTCTCTTAATTGACATTTTACCAAAACTTTGCTTTATTACAAAAAAAAATGCCCGATTAACTTCTCGTTTAACCTGCTATATGCCTAAGAAGAAATTTTGGGTCTTAAATTGCCTGCTAAACATACATGACAGAATAAACTTTTTACCCATAAACTTAATTCACTGTGAATTAAAAAAAAATAATGCCCAAAATATTAAACTCATCCAAAACTGCTTGTCGCGAAAATGGGGAAATTTTGCGAAAAATTCCAAAATTAAAAACAAGCACTAAAATTTATTAAAAACTGTTAAAACGAATGGCAAAATCTAGAAAAAAATTGTGCAAATTGCGAAAGTTCGCAAAAACTTGCTAACATCGTGAAGATATCAAACTATGATATTGAGTTATCATAGCTCAAACTGTGTAAAGCTCATAAACTTGCAAAAAAAAAGCTTTCATCGCGTAAACAGCGAAAACTCGCGAACAATTTCAATATTCTCAAACAACTGTAAAATGGATTAAAAACTGCTTACATTGTAAGGAATGCCGAAAACTTAGGAAAAATTGCGGAAATTGCGAATATTCGTAAAACTGGCTAACATCGGTAAGCTAGCAAGGTCTAATATAGTTTAGAGTTCGCTTGAATTATAAAAAGGGCAAAAACTAAAAAAAAAATTCACAAAAATAGCGGAAATTCGCGAATAATTGCAATATTGAAAACAAGCCCTAAATGTAATTATAAATCGCTTAAGCCGGTAGGAATGACGAAAAATCGAAGAAATCTCATAACTAAATGAAAAAAAGCATTGTGTTTACGAGGTGCGTTCGTTTAACTTTGTTGCTAAAGGAAAACAATTTAAGGATTGCTAAAGTTAGAAGTTTAAACGAGTACCCCTACTATGTTTCCCAAATTAAATTCGAACAAAGTTTGGTTTGTTCAATTGCCAAACAAAACTAATCCCAAGTCTGCCGACAACTCTCAAATCGAATGTCACAGAAAACAGAGTCATTCTTCAAAAAAAAAAACACTCGATAGATTGTCTAGTTTTTAATGATTTTTATTGTTCAGTTTATAAAAACATACATACACTGAAAATAACAATTTATAAAATTTCCACTTTAAAACCAAGTAGGAAATATCAATTTTTAAGAAAAATATAAAAATAATTGTAATTTCTTAATTTTACCTTTTTTATATTAATTATTTTAATTTTATATTTTCAGTGAATGGATCGATGCCATTACAAAGACCGTAAGTATGTGTATGTATGTAATTTGTTTCCCTTAAGAAACAAATTATTTACAATCGAATAGTAGAAAATATTAAAATGAAGTTATTATTAAGTTATGTTTTCCAATCAAGCTAATAAGGAAATTTCTTTGCCTAATATTTCCAGTTGCCGCCACCCCCACAAATAGAACTAGTTGTGGACAAGCCCCATTTAATGAATGTTTTACGCAGACCATTGGTTCGTATAAGACGTAAGTGCAACTTTATAAAACACTTATTAAATTATGTTGAGTTAGTTATTTGTACTTAAAAATTAACATTAAAGTCCCAACTTTTGAAGAAATTTTGCTATTAGGAAAATTGGTTTATTTACAAACGCGATTAGGAAATAAAACGTAAAAAAGTCTCACACACGAAAAGCAAACAGAAACATCTGTTCTTGGACAATTAATTTTTATTTGTTAAATAATTACTATTTGGTGCGTAACGTTTTGTTTTATTTCGAAGCAAACAATTATTTTTTTTAAGTTTTGGATGTACTTGGCTAAATATTGAGCGGTTTAAAGTTGTTTGTATAAAAAATAATCAATATTTTTATAACATCTTTTAGCTGCAACTACATCAGAAGTTAAACAAAGAAAATCATTGGGAAAATCTAATAGCAAAACACATTCAACTTTGGCAACTCAAAGAGCTTTTTATAATCAGAATCCTCTTGTAAAGAGTGATGCTGCCGTTGCCATTTTAAGTAAAAATCCTGATTCAAAGGCTTCACTAGCATGTGCTTTGCCCTGGGGCCATGGCTGGGGCTGGGCCACACTACCCAATGGAGTCTGGAGTGGAGGTGAACTATTTTTAGCATCATCATTATCATATCCCAAATGAATCATAATATAAAATATGCTTTATATTTCATAGGTTTGACTTGGTCCCAATGTGAAGACACATTCACTTTACACGCACTGCCAACCACGCACTGCACAAATTTAATTGACACGTCTTGTAGCGGGGCCATTTATCACACCGATATTGGAGGATTCGATTTTCATTCCTCTACCGTCGAAGATCTAGGGGGTGAAGATTTTGATTACGCTATGGATTGTGGTGATTTTATATTTTAAGTCAGATTAATTTAATTTAAAACGCCAACAAAAAAAAAACCAACCCCACCCTAAATAGAGAAGCGTTCTTAAAACGTATTTTGCCAGCCTTTTGAGCCAACTCTATTTGTTAACAAATAAAACAAGCGAGACAAGAAAACCAAAAAAAAAAACAGTATATAGTAGATTTGAGTCGTAAACGTATATATAAAATGTAACAACTGCAGACAATAGTTGTAATAGTTGTTTGTTCGAATTAAATTTAATTGAATTGATAAGAGTTAAATTCATTAATGATCATTAAGTTTTCAGTGAACCTCAAAGCATCAACCACTAATGATAATTATATACGGGTATTTAATTTAAAAGAATTTATTTTAACAAAAATCAACAAGCTTATTTTTTAACTACATCTCCTCCAGTAGCACAGAAATTAAAAAAAAAATGATCCGCTAGTAAAAAAGATAAGTAAGTGGAGTAAAACACAAATTCAAACAGAATTCAAATAAACACTGAGAACCTCTAAAACGTTTTAATACATTCGAAAAACAAAACAAACAAAAACAAACAAACAATTAACAATAATGAAAGTAATATTAATAATTTTATAGCAATTTATTAAGAAAATATTCGCAAAACCATTGTTTTGACAAAAAAAATCCATGTTTTTAGAATAGTTTCATAAAGAAAAACAAATTTAAAAACCAACAAAAATACAAAATGTCGTTATTTTTTAAACATTGTTGTTAGAGAAGATTTGAATAAAAAAGTAAAATAAACAAATAAATTAAGAAATAGGAGTTATTATGGAAAAAAACCAATTCTACTAATAATTTTCAAACTTAGAAAGCAAATTCTTTGTATGTGTATGTATGAATACGTTTGTAGTTGTAAGATTATGTGTGCAAGTATGATTGTGTTTAGGCTAAGTGAAAAGCATTCATGACAAATGCTAATATGTACTATCCTCCTCAATACTAGGATAGCCCATTTTGTTATTTATGTATAAATATTTTCTTAAGCATATTTAAAGTAAGTCGCTCACTAATTCTGCAGGCAGAACTCTTAAAAGTGCTACATAGTAACAAAAAACTAAAAATTAAAAATATTTACTTAATCAAAGTTTTGATCTACTGCCAAAAATAACTTCATACCACAAACGGTGTGAAACGTTCTTTTTCTTTATAGCACGTGTCTTTAATGGGCTTTCCTAATAAAAATTATTAAGCAATCAAAACCAGAACAACTAAAATGTAATGCATATTTTTACACCATGCAGAGCTAAACTGCCGTAACACCCGAAGACACCAGATACAATTATCGAAGGTCCTAAACCCTCTGCTATGTGTTACAATTTGTTTCATTCAAATCGGTTAAGCAGATTAGAAGCTCTACATTTATTGCCTCTATTTTTATTATTGTTTTTTTTTATTTATTTATTTAAGTCTATGGTTTAAAAACCTTATAGATCAGTAATAATAAAAACATTTAAAGCAATTGAGACGCTTAGTGCAACAAACACTGTAAGACACAAAAACAAAATATAGAATAAATCGGCTTTTAAGTTTAAAATAAATCTTTTTCATTTTAAATGAAAAATTGTGGCTTACATTGTTACTGCCTAAATTTATTTGAACAATGTTTTACTTTCAAAAACAATATTTCTAATACTTTTCTGTGGCTTACAAAGTTATTGCAGTAAAAAATTCTTTATTATTTTATTTTAAAATATTTATCACATTTATAACGCAAAGATTTTACAAATTATACCAAAAAGCAAATGCTAATAATGACAACAATACACAAATAATTTCTACAACATCCACTTCAAATTCGTTATGTGCAGCCTCCAATTATTGTAGAAATTATCCACTTAATGTATTATTTGCTGGTCTTCCTTTTTTTGTAGTGTTTATTTCCTGGTACTCTTAATCAATGGAGTGTTTAATAAAAATAGATGCACTGTTTTCAGCTTTAAAATTAAATGTTATTGCACCCGAAAAATCTGTTTTATTCATCTTGGTTGTTACCGAGTTTTTATTAATTCCGTCGAGAATAGGCCAAAGCTTAAAAAGTCAGTTTGTTTCATAACTGTTAATATAAAAGAAGTCTTCTTATTTGATTCTTTTATAACTTTGTACCAGCCTTCTGGGGAATAAATTTATGAAGCGTATTTCAAATGTCTCTTTTCAATTAATACAAAATCTCGATCAGATGGTAGATGGTTATGAGCACTAACTAGGGAATGGTGCGTAATCGTTTTAAACATTTATAATTTTACCATTTGTAGCCAGAGAGAATTAACAGCCAATTTTTATTTTGCCGTGGGAAGCTGTCGGAAAAAACTATAAGATCATCTATATCATTTTTATTATCCAGATATTTTAGTAGCACAGAGGCAACTTTGTCGGAATCGCGTTTAGCTATATTTTCGGTCCAAGTAAACATATGACCCTGGCCAGCAGAACAATCATGTATTCTTAAATCGTAAAGCGAATTTTTCTGCTGCAAAATGCAGGGCCAATATTAATTTTGGTATTGACAATGGTTGTTGCAGATCGAATGATATAACACATTTTGTTTTTCATTGTGGATTGAGTCCTTTCTCTCAAAATTCTTTTTTTAAGGAAGTAAATTTTTGACGCTCAAATAATTTTTCCAAATTGACCCGATTTGAAAAAATTACTATTATGACCACGCTACGCAATCAATACATGTATTTATATATATTATTTAAAATTTGTTCAATGAAAAAAATAGTTATTTTCGTACGAAATATTTTCTAATAACATAATATAAAAATCTTATAAAATCTTAAAACACCTTTTTATAAACAGCAACAAGCCACATCAACAAAAATATTTATATTTTTTGTGCAATAACCGCGTAAATCACAAAAACTTAAAAAATCATACCGCGCTAGTTTCTGATATAAATTCCATATCTGTCCTCTAATACCTATTGATATAACAGAAATATAAAATTTTTTTTTAAGATTTTTAAGAATTTTTTTGGAAGAAGTAGATTTTATAAAATAATACCGCCAAAATAATCGAATTTACTTAAAATCTTTTTAACATATAAAAAGCTATGGTACCTAGCAATATAATGAGCACATAAAATCAATTTTTGATTCCATGTGGCTTACAGAGTTATTGCACTAAGCGTCTCAATTCGTTGCTGAGCAGCGTTTAAGGACAAAATAATATTACGCCTAATAATATCAACATTTAGATGAAAATCAATAGCATAATTGGTTTGAAAACATCAAAAAGCACTAAAAATAGTGCTAAAAGCACTACGTTTTGGTATCGCTGATTTTAATTGTTTTTCGTCTTCTTCTTTATGTGTAAACAGTCGGTCTATGAATGAAAGACAAATTGCACTGTGCTAATGCATTAAGGTGAAGGTACATATCATGCGTTAAATACGCTAATGCGTTACAGACGTCTGTCAAAAAAGTTGAAATAGTGTGTTTCCATAAGGCAAGATACAAAGCGAAGTTGGCGACGCGCGTAACTCGCAAAAAGTTGAACATTCTTCAACTTTCACGCGTCGTATACAAAATGACAGGTAGTGCTGCCAGATTCATATGCTAAGATGTTTGCTTAATGGAAATAAATTATTAGAAATAAATTTTTTTTTATTAAAAATGGATGAAAACTGCATTAAATATATAAAGAAAAATAAAACTTAAAGGCAAGACAAAATATAGCTCGCAAAGGCTTGAAATTGTATAAGCAGAAGAGCATCAAAAGCGTGGTGTGTAACTTGTCATTCTTAAAGCGTTAAAAGTTCGAAAAGTAAGAAAAGCGTTGCCGCGTAACGCGTGGTATGTACCTCCACCTTTATTGTTGTTTTTTCAGTTTATTTGATTTGTACCATGATACAATAATATATATTATTGTATATATATATATATATATATATATATATATATATATATATATATATATATATATATATATATATATATATATATATATATATATATATATATATATATATATATATATATATATATATATATATATATATATATATATATATATATATATATATATATATATATATATATATATATATATATATATATATATATATATATATATATATATATATATATATATATATATATATATATATATATATATATATATATATATATATATATATATATATATATATATATATATATATATATATATATATATATATATATATATATATATATATATATATATATATATATTATATATATTATATTATTGTATAATGATTTTTTCTTAGATCATAGATGAACTTTTTTAGTTATAATTAAATAATTAATATTTTTTGCAAGCTTGTGACTTAATTCTCTATTATGAAGCGCCGACACAAGATAAAATTTTGCCTGACAATCGTCAAATTTTATATAAGAAGCACATTTTTGTGCAGGTTTTCTTTATATGAATTTTAAAGTTGCGCAAATAATCGCTGAAACAAGCATCGCCTAATGCACTTAAATGTTGAATCGCTCTTTTTTTATTCATAATAACAAAAATATAAAGTGAATATGACACACAATTTTGGAAAGAGTCATCCAAATGGAAAAAAAACGATCGTCCATTTGGTTGGATAATTATTCATTGTGTCAAATTACCCAAATCTATTATGAAGAATCGCCCAAAAACTCTGAATGAACAAATTGGGCGATTTTTTCATTGCCTTGGGGTCTTTCGCCATTATCGGCATATTTGGCGATTATATTATTATTGAAATCTTAATGTTGTCAAATGACCCAAAATAGAAATTTTTGGTGATTGTTCACTTATCGTACATACGTAGAGAAGAAAATTGTTAAGACTGGTCGAAGGCTGGTTAGGTATGTAATCTACACTCAGCGAAGAAAAAAATTTTAATCTTCATTCAAGGTCAAGGAACACATCTGAAGTAATACATACAACACACAAGAAGAAAAGTAGTAATGGCAATTATGAAAAAAACTAAATGTACAATGAACGAAAATGTACTTTTAGGTCCACTACACATTTTTTAATAAGGTTAACCGTTCGGAATGAACAATCACCACAAAGTTTCAATTATGTCAAAACTCCCAACAACAATGAACAGAAACCGGAATTAGAAAACAATTTGTTTTTGGTAGATATTTGTTTAACAGCTCGACCATAATCAAAATAAAATGTTGTTGAAATTCTTATATCCAATAAAAATAACGAAGATGATTTTTCTAATGATGTCAATTCTTTTTGGACTACTGCCAAACCTCGATATTTGCTCCATTTTAATTGACAAAATCATCATAAATTAATTTTCACAGGTTTCAATAATATCGAGCCTTACCGCCAAAAAGACGTAACTGAGTATGCAAAATGTCATTTGATTTTCGTTTTTGATGGCAATTTGTTAGGTATGTGATGCAAATCGGCCGTTTTCAAGGAACGTTTTGAAAATGATACACAAAAAATTAGAAATTTTTTTTTTCAATTTGCAATTTGCTTTAAACTCAATAAAAAGTTTATCTGATTCAATAAATGTTTCTCAAAAACAACTAGTTACATTTTCAGTAAACGAGTTACTTGATTTTACAAAAAATCATTGCTAGATCCTATTTCAATAAAAAAATTCCAGAATTTAAGTTTAATTTGTTTTTGGTGATTATGAAAAAATTTAAGACAATTATATTATATGTTTCAGTAAATTATTGTTATTTGGTTTTTTATAATGGAATACAAGAAATTTTCAAGATTAAAAAAATTGTTTGCAAATTTGGGCAAATATTTTGTCTGAATGTACAAATATATTTATAGGATGTAATTATACACATGTACATATTAGTGTATTCACTCGAATAATGTTTGCTAAATTAATCGAATAATGTTAATTTCAAAAAATGTTAATTTCTAATAAAAATTTATTCGATTAATCGAATACTCGCCTATAAAGTGATATGAAAATTTTCTTTTTTGAATGAGTTTTTGCAATATTAATAAAAACTTGAAAAATTGTTTAAATTATATGAAATTTGCCATTCAATTCTCATGTTATTTCGTACTAATAGACCGCATGTCTTTAAGTAACAATAGTACGGAGAAAGGAACCAAATTCAAATATCTTGTACAAAAATTGGGATATATAACCATCCAGCTAAATTTATTTGAAAAAAGAAAATATATCTAGAACTGTTTGTCAAGTAGATTTTTAGTATTAAAACATCGTATTTCTCTAGCGTCAACGATTAGTAAAAGATCATTCCTAATAATGTGAGCAATGTTCAATCGAAAAATTCCAATGAAAAAACAAAACTCTTTCTGCCTGTTCATAGTATCCGATACGGAATTTGATTGGAAACGCAATTCCAATCAATTGTGAATGGGTTGGGTTCATGAAAACGTAATGAAAATACTTTGTGCAAAATGTGTTTATTTTCTTTCAAAATTTAAAATGTCCTTTACAAAAAAGTAGTGTATTTATTGATTAGATGCTAGGAAAATTTTTTTCTAATTGTTAAATACATAAACTAAAAGAACCCAGTAATGCAATTCATGAACAATTAATTCCGTTTCTCATTGGAAATTTCTCAAATTCAATTACAAATGGATTTCATGAATGCCATCAACCGGCTTTTTAGAGAAAATGATACACAACCAATCCGTATTGGATTCTGTGAGCAGGCTGATTATCAGTTTTTAGGAATAAATGTATTGATTTTATTCGACTATTTAATGAATTATCCTCTTCTGTTCTCCACGCGAAATGAAAATGTTTGGAATTGTAAATGCTTTGTCTTACAAGTTAATATTTATAACAACAATACTGTGACAATTCCGATTATTTTTATTCCGCATTGAATACAGAATACTTCCTGGTGCCAAATTTTATCAAAGCGAAACATTTGAATAATTTTTAGCAGTAAATCTTATTCGATTAACTCGAAGAACGAAATAAAAGTTTTACTCGATTCTTCGAAAAAACAAAACGAAAATTATGGCACACCATAACTTTTTTCTATACAAAATCGTTTTGTTTTTAAAATCGATTTCTATCACATACTTGTATAAATTACAAGCATATATCGGTCCCTATTGCAACGTAGTCATATAACAATGAAACTTTGCATAATCCGTTTAAAGTTTTAAAAATGTTACCAACATGTGGCCGGTATTAGCTTTTTAGTGGTTATAACTTCGGTTTAGATTAAGATATGTTTCTGAAATTTTTTTCCCATACATATAAAGAAGGTATTAAAGTACACTTTTTCTTCAGTAGCTTGAAAAAAAATTTTTTAGACATTAGAACGAGTCACTTTTACAACTGTGAGCCACTTTTACAACTGTGAAAAGTATCATTAAAAATTAGTAACAAAATCAATTTTACAGTAGGGCAATGTTGACTTACTTGGGAGCTTGCGCAGGCCTGCCATATTTGCCGATTTATCGGCATTTTGCCGATATTTTGCCTTAAAATTATAAAATTGCCGATTTGCAGATTTTTCCTCCAAAAATGCCGATTTTTTTGATAAATACTTAGCACAGGGTAACTTTGTTTATTTTATTATAATTTATTAATTTTGGGCAGCACTAGATTAGAATAAATACACTGTTACTTTAAAAAGAGCTAACTTTTAATCAGTCAGGGTGAGGGTAAACATTTTTTCTGGCATGTCTAACGTCAGTTACCAGACAACCAACCAAGTTGTATAAAATTCCCTCAGACATTTGGCAGATTAGTCGCAGTTTTCTGGAAAGATGTTTCTGCAAATTTTCTGAAATATTTTCCGATTAATATCGTTTAAGTTATTTAACAGAATAGTCTGCTCATTTTCTGATCTACTTCTTACGAGTTTTAACAGCCACTTCTGCACATTGTCTGATTATAGTTTTTGTGATAGTTCTAATTTTTCTCTTTAGAGTTTGCGCATAAATGTTTGAATTTCTAAACTTATAAAATATGGTTAAATGTTTTCTGATGAGCTGCCATTGGCAGCAGAAAAATGTGTGCCAGAAGAAAAGTCAAAGAGGTCCTACAACATTCAGATTCTATGTGAGAATTTTATACGACATTTCTGATAAATTTCAAATTTTAGCTCCGAATTTTATCAGATATTTTCCGATGTTTTGTAAGATAATTGTTCGAAATTGTTCAGATATATCGAAAATTCCTTATGAATTTCCCCAGAAAATTCTTCAGAGTTTCTACAGAATTCTTTGAGACATTTCGGCAGAGTTTTTAGAATTTCCTCAGACAAAGAGTTCGGCTTTGTTGTCAACAATCCAATTGATTTTTTTTTCTATTTTATTTTCATTGATTTTTATGTTATTTAATATGTTATAAACATTAGTTAATGAGGGATTTTTCTGTTGTGATATTTTTTGATAATAAAAATATCGTTTATTGTATGTGCCGATCGATAATGCCGATTTTATTTGGAAAATATGCCGATCTTTTATCAAAATCATCTGGTACCCCTTAGCTTGCGTCTTTTTGGGGAATATTGCTCCATATATAAAATTATAAAATTAAGAAATGATATCTCTTCACTAGCAACAAAGTGGAGTAATAAATATGGATAAATGAGGGAAATAATAAAATTAACGTAGAGTTGAAAGAATCTCTACTGAAATGTTAAAATACACAGTAAATAATTATACACACACAAACACACACATTTTTATAAAGTCATAGATACAAACTACTCAGCTTAATTTAATATTATAGAAAATAATAAATAAATTGTTTTTATTTATACAAATAACTAAATGTCAAAAAAAGAAGTCATTGTATATAAAAGCATTTTCTGTAGACTAAAAAAGACTTAAGCAATTGTCGCCAGGACGTTAAAAATAAAAGAAACTATAGATGAAAGTAAATGTCTGTTAATAGAGCATTAAATGTTGGCTTAATCGATGAAAAAATTACATAAAATATAATGTAGGAATATAAACGAAATATGTAATGAATAAATAGTAAAAAAATAAAACAAAACCATTTATTAAAAACATACGTATGATTGTGAAAACAAGAAATAAATTTAGACAAAATAGACTTTATAAGAAAAATTTTATATGTTTTCACCATAAGATTTACAAAAAAGAAAAAGAAAATCAACAAAAATCACACTAAAAAGAATTGATAAAACTTAATTATGTAAAAAAGTCACAAAAACCAAAATTAAAATTTATAGAAGATTAAATTCTTAAATGAACGACAGACAGTACGGATGCGCAAACAATTAATCCGACAATCACTTTTTTAATATAAACGAATTACGACAAACTAATTATTTAATTAAATTTATATATTATTTTTGAATAAATAAAATTAAACGAGATAAATCTTTGGGCGTAGGGACCAACTAAATTGAATGGATTTAAATACAAACGTTATTATGGGATCATTCATAATGACATTAAAATAAGAAAATATTGTAAATTAAAAAAAAAGTTATCAATTATCAACCACGCCTCTAATTATTTAATTTAAAAAAAAAACACTAAAAATCCTGCCTTTATTAAATGTGTTCATTGGATGAAAATAAAAATGAATTAATTGTATTTACAAAAATTAAAAGCAAAAAAGAAAATATTTATGTTTCGACATTACGATGGTCACAAGTTGTCGAATTGTAACTGGTACAATTTAATAGACTTGGGGGATGTCAATTACAATTACATGTAATATGTATCTAATTTCGGTATTCTACATTACAATTACAAGTTATTGTAAATGAAACTGAGGACTAAACTCAACTACATTTTATATTGTTTTTATTTAAAATCTTAAGCATAATATCCAGAATGGACACTATTGAAATATCTATTGCGTTTAAATGAAGAAATAAAGCTTAGAGATTTTTCTGTCAAAAGCTTGGGTTTCACGAGCTTTAGTTTTTGGTAATGCTTCGAGTGCCGAACCCTCGGTAATCATTTTAGAACAAAGTGTGAAACGTTTTAGAGTGGACGGACGGACCGTGTTTAAAGAAGCACGTGCTAAGCGTGGACTACCTGTAATTGGATTTTTCAATAGCAATTATATGTACATACATATCGTCACCTAAAACGCAAACGCACCTATCTAACATATTGTGAATTGTTCAGGAGAAGCAAAAAACATGCTAAAATTAATCATATTGAGATTTTTAATGCGAATTTCTCCAATATAATAAAAACCCCATGAAGAGTTCATTACTTCATGAATTTTTTATATATTTCAAATATTTTAAGAGTTATGTCAGTTAGGGCTTTTTGCTTCATATTTTTCTTAAACCATATACTGAAAGTGTATGAAATGTAATGTTTTAATAATAAAAATAGATTTTTTTTACACCGCTCTATGTTGCGAACCGTAAGAGGTAGACATTTGAAATTTTCACATGGTATGTTTTACTATGACCGTTATAATAACATATATCAAAAATTTAATAAAACCTAATATTTAAAGGATTTCCCAAATCAAGTAGTGTAATTCTGACATTCGGCTGTATCTTATGAACCATAATAGCTATACTCTCGAAAGTCTAAGAGGATGTGTACAGCTATGGCTACTATAGAAAAATAAAAGAAAATTAAAAATTAAATGGGGAATAAAAAATAATGTAATTAATCAGCTCTTTTTGGTGTTCTATTTTACCAATAAAATCGCCATTTTAGTTCCGGGAACTCTGTTTTTTTTTGTGCTGATGTACTATTTTGATGAATTGATAAAAAAAGTCGATTTAAATTTTGTTATTAGTTAAATATTCCAAAAAGAGCTTCTTTCATTTATTTGAAAATGTCAAGGGTATTTTAATATTTTACTGATTTTTAGGTAACAAAAAAAAATTAAACTTTTATTTTCGAAAAATTTAAAATAAAATACTTCTACAATGCTTAAAATAAATTATACCAGAAGGCGTGGGCTTTTCGTAAAGTCTTTAATGTGGCAACGTGGTATGCAAAATGTTTACTGAACTTTTTCCGTTTCCATTTCTATGCATGAAAAACACATGTTTTATATTTTATCGGAATACAGAGCAATTTTCGTAATCTGTGATCAACTACACCAATTTTGAGGGGTCTTGCGTTATAAAAAACCAAAAACTAACTTTTTCGGTACACGCTACTGTGCTATGTAAAAGTACGCAGTTCTGTCTATTTTTATGTTTTTAATGAGTATCTATAAATCCTTCTTCATAAACAAATTGCGTAATAAATTTAGTTTCTTTCTTTGTACTTTTTTACCAAATTTGCACTAAAATAATTATTTTACGAACAAAAATTATATTTTTTCTCTTCTCCAACCTGTTCTGAATGTGAAATCAATAACCATTGTATCGATTAAAGGTATGAAAATCATGTTCTAACAAGTGGTATCCCTTTGAAATCCACCCGTTGACGTCTACGAAAAATAAGCTATAAAAATTACACTATACAATGAAATTTTCCAAAGCGTTGTTTAACATATAGAATACGACTTTAACAAGTTGAATACAACTTCGAATATTTGATACATTACGGACGTTATATCCCAGCAAAAACTTTTGTAATTTTTGTAATCGGTAGTACTTTATTAATGGGTTACAATGTTATGAGTGGTACTAATTTATCTTATTACTATGCTTCAAATTAGAAGTACTACTTAGTTTTTAATAAAATTAGTACGTATTTTTCTCATTATCTGAAAATAGTAATAATGAGTTGCTATGTATTAATAAAATAAGTAGACAGCCACTTTTTAAGTCAACGTGTGTATATGAAAACTAATTTTTGTCACTTAAACTAATAAGTCAACAATAGCTGAGTGGGTAAAGTACTCGTCTTCATATGTCCCAGCCGGGTAAAAAAAAATTTAAATAAAATTGATAATATATAAATAAAATATAATATGTATAAAATATTGTTTTTAAATTTTAATTTGTTTATTTGACTACTTATTTTTTAGCTTCAAGTAAGCCAAGTATTTAATAGATGTGACAATGTAAATACATTTATAAGGGGTACCCCTTATTTTTTGAACTTCTCAAACAAAAATAAGTAGTTATCGAGTCAAACTGTAAGTAGTTACGACTTAAATCTTCTTATACTTTTTTGCCTACCAGTAAGCAAAATTTTTGCTGGGATACATACACAACTTTATTATTTCTATTTATTTAAACATTAATTATATTTAAAAGATACTGTTTGCGCATCCGGAGTTTTAAATTATAAATATATCGAAACCAATAAATCTTATAGATCCAAAAATAAAAAATAATTAAAAAATCGTAGATAGTTTTATGGTTTTTTGTAATTTGTAATTCACTTAGAATTAAGAAAATAAATTAAAGAAATATTAGATTGATGCCGTACAAGTTGAAAAGTAAGCAGCCTTTAAAAACTACTAATGATTTTCTTTTTGTAAAGGACAACATTTTCTACAAGAATTTAATGAAATCATATTTTACAACATTTTGTTATTATAATGTTACACAGAACAAAACAATAATTACTTATATCCGCTGAATTTGTTTATAAATAGTATGAAACGAGTATGACTTTTTCCAAAACATTTTCCATTCTGGTTAAAAACTTTGTAATAAAGAATATGAAATAGACATAAGAAGTTCACATATTACACAACGCCATTTTCGGCGATTCATAAGTTGTAGGCGACGGTGTCCGCCACTAACTTTTGCGACTCGGACCTAGTCTAGTGCCATGTTTACTAAAGGAACTGCGCCATGCAACGCTGCAGCAGCTTTGCTATTCGATTTTGTAGTTTTTTCGAAATAACACAAAATTTTCACCATCTTTTCAATCATTAGCCATTTGCGAGGTAGACAAGGTTGCACTAAAACTCTTGATTCTAGCAAACGCCTCTCAGTTATTGTTAAGTAGCAAAATAAACCTTAAAAATAGTTCAAGAGTTTCAAAAACCTTATACTGTATATATCAGTACCGAATGCATGCCTAATTTAAATTAAAATACAATTTAATTTCATTTATTCGTATCCGACGTTTCGTGAGGATTTCCCAAAATCTTCAGAGATAATATTCTGTTTTAATAACAACTTCTGAAACCGTTTCATACTATTTACATTCATGCATATATATGTATGTATGTATATTCAACGAAATGAAATATTTTGAAGACTTTTTAAGCCAATTTGCTTCATTTCATGTATTGTTAGGTGCTGAAACGGAATCTGGTATCAGTTTTACTTATCACCCACAGATTTTTTAAATGCTCCTGTCTAATATTTTCATTAGGTACATCAGTATATTTCACCCTAACTCGAGAAAAAACACCAACAGATACAATACAAAATTATCTTCAAACAGTGTTGACATACTTTTTTGATTTGCTCAACGCTTTCGGCGTCATTCACAAATTAGGATCGGAAGTGTTTTTCATGCTAAATTAAAAATTGTTTTGTTAATGACTCCAGAAGCGTCCAGCAAATTAAAGAACTAGTTTACACAGTTTGAAGGTAATTTTGTAATGCTCCCGCTGGTGTTTTTTTTTTTTGGAAATCGGTCATACCGTTCTAGAGTTAGAATGAAATGGGGAAGTTCTTCTCAAAACTTGACTGTTCCACTTTTTATATTTTTGCACAATTTGGGTAAATAGTTATTTAGGAAATCAACTATGTATTTAACCCGAAATTTTGTTGTATTATTATAGTCGATAAGATTAGTCATTGCTTTGTACAGAATTCAAAAATTTAGCAACACATAATATAGTTTGAATAAATCACAAATTTTAAATGGAATAATCTAGTTTTGCCGCGGCTGATTTATTTTACAGTGGATTAATCTACTTTCGACGAAAATAGTAGACAGGCCCTTAAAAATATGGATGATAGGAAAAAATGAGGACACAGTATTTTTTTAACACATTAAACTGCTTAGAAATGTTGTAGTTTCGTTAAAAGAGTTTTTCGTCGTTATCCTGTGATATTTTCAATATTTCTTTTCTTTTATAACATACAATAGTACATGTTTTTTAACGGCCTGTCCCACGATATCGTTGCAATTCTAAATGAAACACAACTGATTTGCTTCCGCCCAACAATCTATATTATTTATTTATTTAATAGATAAATAAATGAAATATGTTTTTAGTGGGACGCAAATCAGATGTTTTGCGTTTAGAGAATTCCAGCTAGCGACAATGTTCGAAATCATGGAACAGGCTGCAAATATCCCAAAACATTATTTGTTTCTTTTTTTAACTTTCGTACAATATTGCTTTTATTGCAATTACGTATGTACCTACAAAAGATTTTAACCGATTTCATTTAATACGTCTCTTTACAAAACCATAATTTGCGTTAATAGACTTAAGAATAGAAAAAAATTAATATGTACATGTGTAAGTAGTAAATATATAATACAAATGAATTAGGGATGTAACGATACGCCGTTTTGCCGATCCGATACCGATACCGATATTTAAAAATAAATATCGCCGATACCGATTCCGATACCGATACGAATATTGAAATTGAGTTCAAGTTTAGATTAACAAAACTCAAGTGCAATTTTTTATTATACAAAATTAGATTATAAGAGAGAATATTTAAAATTGATAAAACATTGGAAGTAATTTTTAAGGAGCTACATTTTCTTTGCTTCCAACAAATCTATATTAAAAATATGCAGATAATTAGTAGAAAAGCAAGAAAAAATTTTTAATTCCTTTATAATTTAAAAAAATACTCGCCATGCTTTTTAAAAAATCGATTTTTTTTAAAGGACATTTATCAACTAATATTCATCTAAATAACTTAATAGCTTAATTATTAAAAGACTTCTAAGTTTATATTTATTCACTTAAATTTACATGAGAATACAGTTCTGAGCTTAAATTCGCATACAAAAATTTTGAAAATGGGTACTTTTTTATCCTTCTTCCTTAAGGAAAAATCATTATAGAATACCGAAAAAGAAATCTGTCCTAGCATCGCTTCCAATTCGGTGATTGGTATTCGAAAAACAGAACTTCTTGCAAGGGCAAGGATATGTAAAACTAATTAGAAATTATCCGAATTTGCAATACTTCCAGATCGCGAATTCCACATTTTCATGACTTCTTTGGAGTAGCTCTTTTTTGCTGGAATAAGATTTAAAAAACAACGGCTTGAATTTGAATTCATGGTAAAATTAACAAAAAATAAATAATTTTTTTTACAAAATAACAGCATAAAATATTATTAATTTTTAAAATTGATATTAATAAGATTTAAAAAATAACGAAGTGTATTTAACTCATGGTAAAATCGAACAAAAATAAATTATTTGTTAAAAAAAACTCTGAACATTTTTTTAAAAGTATCGTCGTATCGGCAGTAAAATATCGCCGATACCGATGTATCGGAAAATCTGAAGTATCGCCGATATATCGGTATCGGTATTCGTTACATCCCTAAAATGAATAAACCCACTTGACCTGAGATTCGATATAAACGAATGCTCACTAAAGCGAAGAAATTTCGAAACAAAATTTTTCAATATCTGTTCGTGAATCTAAAAAATAAGAATGATCGTTAAAGCAAACTTCTCTCGATACTTTCTCGTATGTGTGAAGATAGCCTAGTGGATTTGCGTTAGTTTGTTAGTAGCCTAGAGGTACCGTGTTCGAATCTGTCTGACTGCAGCGCAAGTTAAAGAATTAAAAAATAAGCAATATATACGTTAGAGTAGAGAGTTGGTGTATTAAGGAAAAAAAGTCTTCCAATCGATTTCGAATACCCCCCGAGTGTTGCATTTAGCAAAATTGTATACAAAATAATTTTTTCAATTTTTTTCGACATATCTTTAGCCCTCTACCACGGCTGGAGGCTAGAGAAATTATATAAATTTTGTATTTATTTGCTTCATTAATATATAGAAAAATTTTTTAATAATTTGTTAAGGCTACACGTAAAAAACAATTTTGTGCCGAATGAAAAAAGCTTAAAATCGACGAGATCCGACAAAATATAAGAAAGTTATAAGCCAGCAAGTGAAAAAAGCTGATTTTATTTCCCATACAAAATTATTTTCAATCAAAAAAAATGTTTTTAATACAAACTGATTTAAATTATTTTTACGTAATTTTATTTTGAACTGGATAGGTATAAGTCTGAAATTTATTATTTCGGCTTTTTAGTTCAATATTTGAATTAATGTAAATTCAAATTATTTTATTAAGAGTGAAGTGTTGGAATGAATATTAAAATCAGATTAGCAGAACGGATCAGTACTGCTGATTTCGACAGGCCGCTACACCGACTCATCTGCGTTCTTGTTCACTTTTACCACTTATGAAGGTGGATGCTTTTTACAAGGAAACATCAGCTATTTAACTAATTTTTGCCGCGAAATAGAATACAAGACTTTATTCATGTAATTTCTTGCACTCATTTTTATTGCGACTCAACTTAGCCAAAATTTCCCTATCTGATTTAATAATCCAACACTCACAAGCTCTTATTATTTTTTATTTTCGCTTTTGATGAACATTTTATCAATACCTACAATCAAAGGTATTTGTGTTTGTTTTGTCCCTCTATACTTTTTTATACGATAGGCACAAGCAGCGTATTGAATGAAAAAATGGAGAAATATCTATACAACAGTGTACAAATTATTTTATTCAGATGAGCCGCTCTCGGAATTTTCGCCAATAAACGAAAAACCTAAAAAAACCCAAAAAACCTGTTTTTTCTTGCAAGTTATGACAAAGACTTCGAAATTCGAAAATTTGCTTCATTATATCACCTTAAGTTTGTCTGAAATCTGTCCTTGTATGTATAAAAATAGTGGATATTTTGAGTGTAATGAGTTATAACAGCTATAAAAAATCTATAATGTTGCATCATATGATGTTTCACAAATTAATTGATTTGTTCTCATATTCAAAATCTTGATGCTGCGGTAGAGGGCTAAAAGTGGGTCCTAATATTTCTTTTTTCGTTATTTTTCCCATGTATCTAAAAATAAAATGCAAAATTTTAGTGCTATTCGACGTTGAAATTAGCAAACAAACTCTCACGCTCCACCCTAATGTACGTACATATGTATGTACAAAAAAATTTGCGGATGACTTCCCAACAAAGCCAGTGTATTTCAGTCTGAAACCCTGGCTATAAGGGAGGCGGGCAGAGTGTGAATTAACAGGAGTGTTCAGGGGAGAGTCGGCATCTTCGTCGACAGTCAGGCGGCACTTCTGTCCCTAAGGTCACAACTGCTTCTTCAACTTTAGTTAGCCAGTGCATTGATATGCTATCCAGATTAGGTTGTCAAGAAGACGTCTGTGTTCCTGCACATAGTAACTTTCTTGGCAATGAACAAGCGAAAGAGCTGGCCAGGATTGGCTCTGCTGTGGACGCGAACACGCCAACATTAGATTTTTTTAGATTCGCGAGCATTTATTAAACAAATTTGGTTCGAAAATTCTTCGTTTTAGCGAAGCTTCTTTTATTTCGAATCTCAGGTTTAGTGGGTACATACATATGAATGTGTGTGTGTGTCTGTCTGTCTGTATATGTATGAATAAATGTTGTATATGAATTTGTAACAAAAAATTCATCTAAGTAAAATAGTTGTCATCATCGTCGCTGTTGTAATTTGTTGTTTGTCGTCATCGTCAATGTATTTTTGCGTGTCGTTGATGTCATTGTTACAAATGTATTTTGTATATTCGTATTTGTACTTGTATTTGTACGTACGCGTACACCACACAACTACCACCATAGCTCAGAGTAAAAAAATAAAATTAAAAAAAGAAATGCGCTTAAAATTACACTCTACACCAAATATATTCAAACACTAAAGCAAAATAGAACAAAGAAAAAAAAACAATTATAAAAATAGAAAAAATATATATTTAAAATTGTAGTAGAATCGACGTTAAATCGGGCATTAAAGCCAATAAAAATAAAATCATTTAATTAATTGCAATAAAAGAAAAATATAGGGAGCTAAATTAAATTTATATTTTCTATTGTGAACTTATTTGATACAATTTTATTTTACAATTTTAATATCGTCGTGGTTTCATTTGCGATTGCGTACAAAATCCAAAAATTTTTTATGTTTATTAAAACACCACCACTTTTGTACACATCTTAACACAAAAGTAAAAGTAAATTTATAAAAATTAAATAAAATTAAAAAAGAAATATAAAACGGATAAATAAGTCTCATGTATGTTTAGAGTTAAGAGTAGTTTATTTTAAGTAAAAAATTATATTGGTAAATTTGTAATTGATTTTTTAGAGAGTATTTTTTAATAAATGTTATAGTTTAGTTAATTCTTGTGTTTCATTTGATTTATGCAATTTAGTGGGCAAATTCCAGCAAAAAATGTTGCTACTAGTGTGCAAACACAATATAAATACATTGGAGCGTGTCGATTTTTATGAAAAAATAAATAAATAAAACATCGAAGGGAAGGAAATGATTCTGCGAAGAATTCTAAGCAACTTTTCCCTAGAAACTGTGAACCTAAATTGGATTTAGAGCTTCCAGAATGCCAATATGTTGTAAGTGAGTGTAAGACCAACTAGTGGCCGCCTCCGTGTAGAAGAATAATTTGTGTGACAGTTTAGTCTAGTGCAACTTACATTTGACTACAAAATTAGAGAATTAGCGTTCCAAAGTTATGATGCCTTTATTATGGAAAAAATTACAAAAAGCTCTTGAAGCAGCTTGTCCCAATACAGGAGGGCGTATGAGTATTATTATTTAATGTAAATAATGATAAAATATTAGGTATACGCCACATTGCATCAGGCCCTTTTTTAAATTTTTTTTATAATCTTGTTATATAAACAATTAGTAACTGGCTTGAGATTTTCACATATTTACATGTTCATACATACTTGAGTATAAAAATCAAACAAAAAAAGTCTGACTTAAGTAGAACAAAAATGGATATGAAGAAAAACAAACGAACGGTAACTCTGGGAATTCCTGTAGTTAAACAGCAAAAGTACCACGATTTAGTAGTGATTTAATTCTCGTATGCAATTTTCACGAAAAGTTTGTATATATCGAATCGTAACCGCACGAAAATCGTAACCAACATATTTTTTCGATATGGGGTTTTTAATGTAAATCAATAATATACGATGGTTTACGCTATCTGTAAAAATATCATAGTTCTACAAAGCACCATAACAAATTTACAACAAAATCAATTTTAACGTAACCCCAAATTTGCTTTTGTTTATATTTTTTGGTGACCGAAATGTTGGTTACGATAAAATTTCTTCAACTAACCAGGAGGCAAAACTATAAATATTAATCAAAGGAACCTATATATTATCATTGTAATATGTTCATATAGCAATATTGGATAACTCAGACCAATAGTTTACATATCATCATATGAAACTCAAAAGGGCCTATCATCACAGATATGCTAGAATAAAAATATTACTCAAGACATTACAAAACTTGAAAACCGGTGACACAAGTGTCCTTTCTAGTCTATGTAAAAATGTATTGTGTAGAAAATATTGCAGTAAAATGTCCACCGAATCAGATCGAGTGCTGATGGGCATAGGTAACAAAACAAGGCCGGCTACTAAACGTGTCGGCATTTATCGACGATACACAGATTCTGAAAAGAAAACTTTTTTTAGAAGAGAAATAATGTGATGTGTTTGTGAGAGTAAATATGAAAATGACACCAGAAATGGCTATTGCTTCTATGATGGAATATGGGAATGTAATGCAATTTTCACCATGATTTTTCAAAAACTAACGTACATATTTATTAACAGGATGTAATATGATGTCGTACGATATCAAATTCAAGGGCAAACCCATCACGTTGTTATTACATTTTATTAAATCATTTTAATTTAAAAACTTAGTAAATGTTATCGCATACGACGTTATAAAATTACTATTTATTAAGATGTTTTCTCTCTTCTTTGAAATATATAGCCGTAAATAAAACTCAAATATGGCACTCCGAAACAAAAAAAAAATATTATATCAAATCGGTCGCTTAACTCTGGAACTAACTACAATGGGACTGTGCCGTTATATAATAATATTTCTTCAGTGAGCCACAAAGATCTGAAGACACTTTGCAGAAAACCTTATACAAAATATGATAATAATCTATATGAATTTAAAATTTCGTCAATCAATTAGGAATTCACTAATAGAAATAGACCAAGTGCATAACAATTAAGGACTTTTTATTGTAGTTGGCATTCACTGTTAAGATATTTTGATCTATATCTAATGTTCATGCTTTATTTTTTAATCCTCTTAAAGGCCATTACACATTATAATACAAGCTCTGAGATTTTTATTAGATGTTGTAAGACGAAAAAAATCTCAAAGAAAATCTTCTCATTACATTTTGTTTCTACACTATCACATTTCAAATAAAACGTAACATAAATAATTTGCAATAAGGCAAATTTTTTCGTTCTCCTTTTTCTTTATTTATGCCGGCAAACAAATACACAATTGTTTTTGTTATTCCTATGTTTGTTTGTGCAAAAGACAGCCCTGATAAAATGAAAAATGTAGTTGTTTAGAAAATCTCCTAAAAATGACGAATGACATAATACTGTCAAATTTCTTTACGTATTATTTGACTGATCATAGCAATTTGTTTTCACACTGTTGGATTTTTACTTAAGATTTGAGTTTTTGAGTTTTATCTAATAAAACAGCTCAAAATTGTATGAAGCCAATACCAACATAAAAAATTGCCAATATTGAAGATGTATAATGCGTTTTACTATTTTTTTTTTAATAATGTTTAACGAAAACATTAACTTTGCTTATAAAATGCAAAAAAAAAAATTATTTTGTCATGAATAAATATAATTTAAAATAAAATTAAGTCAAAAAATCTTTTTAACATAAAATTTCATCGTAACCAACAAAATTTTATTCAATAGATAGTTAGCATGGCAGGAAAAAATGTCGCAAGCTTCGTAAAATACCATTTTATTAGAAATAAGCCATTAAAACTTTTTATGTTACGTATATTGGACTAAAAATAATTGATATACTTAATTTCAGAGCAATCAATACTGCCATTTAAAGCGAAGTTATTAAAAAAAAGCTTCTCCTGTAAAGTTTTATTTTTGCTGGTTACGATTTTCGTGCGGTTACGACTCAATATGTACATGTAAGAATTGTTATCACATTCAACTTGCTTATCTCTGAGATGCAGTTGACAGCTAGAAGCTTTTTTAAAAATCAACGGATATACTCTCTACGAGACAAATGACTCCCAAGGTAGAGCTTGTGGTGGCTCGGCTATACTTATAAAATCGCCATTAAAACACTACTTAATGGGAGATCATTATGAAGACTATCTTCAAGCAACTAACATCTGCATTGAAGCTGTTTATCCAAACATGGTGATTTCATCAATTTACTCTCCGTCCAGGTATTCTATTACAGAAAATCAATATAGTGCATTTTTTAATTCACTAGTTCCACGCTTTTTGGCCGACGGTGAATACAACACTAAGCACACGTTCTGGGATCTCGTCTCACACGAAAGGGTCGCGTTTTTAACCGACTTCAAAAAAAGGAGAAAGGTTATCAATTCGTCATATATTTTTTTATGTATGTTCCCTCAAAACTTCGACATTTATGAACCGATTGCTGATTTTTATTCTTTGTTTAAAAATATGTGCTTCCCGATTGGTCCCATTGATATATGGGCAGGGTCATGCCTATACAAAGTAAATTCACATTCATTTTGAACTACTTCTACGCAACCGATTCTTATGAAACTTTGCACACACATTAAGTTTCTGTTTGAATACTACATCATGATTAAAAAATGGGCAGTCCCACGCCCAAAGTAAATATTCTTTTCCAACAACTTGTACTAAACCAATTCTTATGAAACTTTGCATACGCCTTTAGTTATCGTTACAATACAACATTATGTTTAGAAAAGTGGGCAGTGCCACGCCCATACAAAGTAAATTCACATTCATTTTGAACTACTTCTACTTAGCCGATTCTTATGAAACTTCGCACACAATATTAGTTTTCGTAAAAGTACATTTTTAGTCGGTTTTTTTTTAAAGAATTATCTTAATATATATTTAATATTAAATTTGTGTTTATATAATTTTTTTTTTAATGTAAATTTGTATAAAATAATCTTCTAAAAATTAAGCAGAAAATCGGCAAAAGTAGAAATAAAATCGCCAAAAATTATTTCATGTAAGTTTTTCTCATCAAAATTCAAAAAGTTAATGATTATAATTGATATAAATAAGAAAAATCATCAAAATCACTTTGTTTTAATTTCTTACATACGACTTTTGGTGGAATTTATTTTTAAAAATACTCCCTCAACAAACTATTTTTCCTGAATTACAAACATTTTGAAGTTAAATTTCTGAGAACCCTGCAAACAGTCGCTTGTCTACAGCGTTACTGTTGTTACCCTAAAGGGTCAATTCGATCCTTTTTTGACGGACTTGCCACTTTTTCTAACCCTTTTTTAAATTTACCATTTTGTATCATTTTTAACTAATTCGTGCTATTTTTCCCCCTTTTTGACAATTAGTACTTATCGTTTTATTTTAACAGTTATCAGAAATAATACAAACGATCTCAGCACAAGCAGCTTTCATGTGGATACATATTTGTGTTTAAAACAGTTTGTATGTATGGAAAAATCAAACATATATCTGTGGCAATAAGGAATAAATGCTCTTAAGTCGAGATAAGCAAATTTTGAGTTATTATTATAACCATTGTGTTCTCCACATTTAAAAGTACCTCGCCCCAAATTTTCATTTATTTCGTACGATTTTTAAGGAAGTTATAGAGTAGTGACTTGCTGCTTATCTTTTCTTAACTCATAATCTCATATGGAATAGTTGCTTATTAAATTTCAAATTGAATATCTGTATTATAGTAGAAAGAACCATGTATTCCTAACTTAAAAGAATCGAAGAACGAAAAGTTAACATTAAGTGCAATAGGAATAAATTTCTAAAAATCCACTTGAACGTTTAAAAGTGCTATGAATCCGAGTTAGACATATGTGCTGAAAAAATTTTAAAAAGTAGGGTGTAGATATAAAAACCCATATTTTATATTTTTATCAAAAATGTTAAAATACCTAATGCAGAAATGTTTCGGTTTGAAATCGGCAATTTGAATAATATATTTAAAGAAAATTTATACTCAACTTTATATAATTTTGTATTTAATTTGCCGCATATTATCGCTTCCGCTGAACGTGTCTATTTTTCACAATTAACTCAACTCAAAAATAAACTTTTTAATACACTAAATGTAGAGAATTGTGACTCCATGCTTTCGTCTCTAAATTTATTCCAAACAGATCTGGAAGACTGGACTTCAAATGAGGACTTAATTAAAACGTGTAGATGCGCGATTTCTTAGCAATAGTAGTATCTATATAGTATTTGGAATTAAAAGTGTTTTTATTGAAATGAATTGTAAAGTACAAATATTTCTTTTATTTTTATATTATTATTAATTTTTTATTTTGTTTTATACTAAAAATTAAAGAAAGCTTATTATATATTAGTTTCAAAAAACAATTGAACCTTTTCTTTCTTTCAAGTACCCTTCTTGAGACCCATTTAAAAAAAACTCTTTTTGTGACCCTTTTTGAAATTTGTCAACGGTAACGCTGCTTGTCTATAGGTGGCGATCGTACACCATAAACAGCTGCGTGTAGTTCCTGTCAAAGCTATTAGTTACTTTGACATCCAGATGGCCATTGCCTTACACGGCCGTTCAGCTTAAACTTAAAATTTAAATATTATCTACTATTTGAAATATAATTAAATTTAATTAATTCAATAAGTAAATTGCTTCAAATGACTTAAAGAATAGTTCAATTGATTAACAGTTAATAAATATTGTTTAAAACAAATAATAAATTCTTTGTATTATAATTAATAATGCATTAAATAATAAATAAAAATTATAATTCATAGCGTTTGTTCTAAGTAATAATACCAAGCTTGTGTCGGTAAAAACAAGTTCCGTCTTTGGATGTTAAAACGTACCAGCATTTAAGTCGTAACTAACACTGCGTGACAAACATTAATTTTATTGTCTATAATCCAGCGTTGCCACTTTCTGTAGAATAGTACAAAAACTGTACTATTTAATATATAATGTTTGTACTATTTTTGTACCGTTTTTGTACTATTTTACTAATTGCTGAAAAATAAAAGAATAATAACTAAAACAGCAAATTTTGCTGAACGTTTCATAAACTTTTGTTTGAAAAGATACCTTCTTAACCCTACCCGTACTGATAACATTTACATACGTAGACTCCTGCCAAGGGTACCCGTGTATATATTTTTCCGTTATTATTTAAATTTATGTCATAAAACACAAAGCGTTGCATTTTAAAGCGTGGAATCCATTGTTTGTTGTTTATATGTTATATACAACTGTACTGTGGGTGTGCCTCTTTGTGGTGTGATTCGATTTTCCATTCTCAGTTCTTGTTTGGTGTTAGGTTAGGCAAAACTGGGTAGTCAAAGACCTCGCGTAGACCGGAGTTCATCCTTAGCAATCTCAGCAGATGACAAGAACCCTGTAAGTATGGCATAGTTCGCGATGCCCGATACAAGTTCCAGACTCCGGAAGGTGTGAGTAACAAGGTGGTTACATCTTTTACCTCAAGGTTCCTTACATTTCCCGCAGGTATCATCAATTATTTGTCCTATTTTGACAGCATATGTTACTAGGCCCACTAGAAGTCTACAGCCGCTTCTATTTGGTAATAAAAAGAATTTAGACGATTTAGAAACATAAGAGCTCCATATGATTTTAGAATTTTTGCAAGTCAAACTTTATACGCTTCTTTATTGATCCTAGTCTATGATCCCATTCAGATTTTGAATTGGTATTCGAATCCGCCCCATTTCTTCAACTGGTAATTGAACCCCCTTTTGGACAGTGTATCAGACCCAAAAAATATGTACTTGTCTACAATCTAGGGTATTCATTCGGTTAACCGTTAATCGGTTAACCGGTTAATTACTATCCGATTAACTGATCGGTTAATTTAAAATTGGCTATTTTCGATTAACGGTTAAACCGGTTAATTTCAGTCGATTAACCGATTAGCCGACTTAACCGCCGTTAAAAATTTTTTCATATTTTGTAGTATTATAAAGTATTTTTTGTGTATTTAATTTATTTCTTTCGTCTCATATACAAAATGTATGTGTTTAGAAATTATTTTTCATGCAAACAAATAAGTGTGTTCAATGATTTTAACTTATGAATTCAATTATTTTATACCTCCACTCAGGAGAATTTCCTTCTAGCAACAGTGTTTTAAAATACAGAAACTAAAACGGAAACTAAGGAGTTCGGAAATAAACTTTTTTGTGGAATGTTCATCTCTGAGCTCTGCCAGTATGAGTCAGATGATGACCTTACAACAGAAGAAACTATCGATAGTAATACAAAAAATGTTTTAACAGAATTAACTGAAACAATTAGAAGTGTAAGAACTTGAAATAAATTAAAAAATTAAAACTTATAAAATTTTCCATTGTGCCATTAGAGTCATAATGGCAAATTTTATAAGTTTAAAGAAATCCAGGATTGCTTTCGATTTCTTCAACATCTACGATAAATGAAAGGATTTTTCCAAGTGAAGTTTTTTCAAAACTAAAGAAGAGAATCTCTTAAATCCTAAGCATTTAAAGCAAATTAATTTTCTGAAAGATTGTTTTAGAAGATCTCCTTAAACTATTGAAATAGCTGATATAATTATCTCAGAAACTTGTTAATTTTTTAATGAATACATATGATCTTTTTTTGCTTGATTTAGTTCAAGCATTGTTATGTTTGTTATATTATTGTTTTTTCTACTAATAAATTCAAAATAATAGATAATTTATGCATTTTTATTTGTTGAAATTACTTGATTTATGAAAATACTTTATTAATCGGTTAACCGGCTAATACCGAAATTAACCGATTATTAGCCGATTAAGCCAAAACCTCGATTAATTAATCAGACGATTAACCGATTAAAGCAGAAACCCGATTAAATGAATACCCTACTACCATCACATAATATATTTAGGGCATCTTTGCACGTAAGCACAATCGATAAGTAGTTGCAGTTTGCAGCGATTGCCTTAATTGTTGTTTGACTGTAAATATACATATTTACGCGCGTTCATGGTTTGAGGGGTAAGAGCTAATTCTGCAGCCACTTTGGTGGCATAGATTTCCGCTTAAAAAATACTACAGTACGTACAGTAATCAGGAAGTTTATAAGATTGTTGTTGAAACGTACGGTAAACGTAATCTAGTTATGGAAATGAACGTGTCTGGTACGGGACCCTCATTTAGAGCTACGACCACTGCTGATGGCAATTTGGAACCAACGCAAGGCCCCAAAATAATAGGAAGCATATCATCATCGTAGTCCTAAGACCATTTTCCTTGGCGACTTGAATTTTTCTGTGCTGAGGAATGGTTACCTGATGCAGATGAAGCCTCGGATATAGAAATGGAAGTTGTGGTTGATCCTGACGAGAAGAAGAAAATGAGGAATTGAAATTGCGTGGCGAAGTTTCAGTTAATGCTTCGAAATGCGTGATCAAAATTTGAAATTAAAAACACGCAAAATAGATGGGCAATGTGCAATACGTATAGCAAAATTATTGCTCCACGTGGAACTAAATGTTATTTTTTTTTTCTTTTATGCAACAATGGGCCTGTTCGTAAATGCATCACCAGACCAATACAAGTGGTCTGGTGCCCTTTTATAGCAGTACCCATTCTAATACCTCGTACTTGAAGCTTGCTTTTGTGTCATCTACTTTAACAAAATATTTTCAGACACATAAAGTTCCATTTGCAGAGCAGTGATTCATTTACGAACATGTCCAATATTAGTAGAAAGCTTCTATTTTTCTTTCATGCAATGTTTTTATGTAAAACATTTTTTAATTCTAAATAACTAACAAAAAATAAAAATACTATGTATGTATAATTTTTAGTTTTTTTATACAAAATGTAAAAATATATTTAAGGGTACACGGGTACCCTCACCAGGAGGGAGAGGACTACTTGACTTTGGATAGCTCCAGAGCCAATCCAAACGGATCAAGAGTACTTTAGAGGGGAAAAAACTTTAGAAAGTGGTTATCTGAATGTACTTGCGGAATCTAAAATTTGTATTTTATTTTGTTGAAAAGAAATTAGACTTCAAAGTACGTTCGAGTACCGGGGTATCTGTGTTAAGAGGGTTTGGGTTAATACCTACTTTATTATTTACATTTCGCAGTACTGCTGCTAATAACGTTCCATTTCCTGCGTTTGGAACACCCACATTAAAGGAGATTTTAGAGATTCGAAACTAAGGCGACATCGATTATGAGTTATGTACTAGGGCCGTGTTTTTTACGGATTTAGTGATGAAACAGAACAGGACTGTGACGTCGACCGAAAATCATTCAGAGAAAAACAAAGCACATAATAACAACGACGACCGATGCGAAAAATTTCTCATTGATTTTATTAAAATGTTGCCTTTTCCTTTTATGTTTTTATTTTTTTTTTATCAACTCAAATGTCAATTTGTATGGAAAACACGTTGCGCCGTAGCTCTGTTTCATCATTTACATGAAAAATTAAACGTGTAAGAACGCAAATCGCATTTCTTGTCATTTATTTTGATGGCAACTATTCTAAATTACAACATGCATTTTTCTATTTGGAGGAATGTCAAGCTTCAGCCACAAGGGTAATTCATATACACGCTAATGAAACAAACTATTATGGAATTCGCAGCGGATACACCAATGTCATATTCGGTAATTATAATTTTTTTTGTAATAATTTAAAAAAACCAAACATCTTTTGTTGTCATGGCAAAGTGTTCTTGTCCCTTAATAACATCTACTAGCTTCCAAATCAATTCCAACTTATTTAGAAGATTTGTTGAGAAATCTTGGATCTTACTTTAATTTCCACCTGATTTTCGAAAAAAAATTTATGGGACCAACCTGCAAGCAAGCCCTTTAAAAAATCCGAAAATCGGTTCAAAAATGGCATATTACGCGTGTACAAGCATAAAAAAGTAAAAAAGACACACACGAATTGATAACATCCTCCTTTTTTAAAGTCGGTTAAAAAATATATATTATTTGCGGGCATGAAACTTCAGCTGTCGTTATGTCAAAGCAATTAAAGTCAGCCATTGCAAAAGAGCCGAACTAATTTGAGCTCCCAATACATGTGACTATATATAATATAATATATATGTAATTATTTTCATTTTCTGTAAATCGATATATCGATATATTTACAGGAAATGGAAATAATTGAGGTCGTTAGAAATATGTGGTTCATTCTCATTTCAAATGTTTTTCGTGTACGTTGAAAGTATAGTAAAATATTTCATAAAATAAACGCGTAAATTTTCAAATGAAAACTGCATTAGCATGATTTAATAGATTGTAATTAAATGTACATAAGTTTATGACTGTACATTATGTGTTAAAAATGAAAAACAAAAATACTGTTTTTCCCCTCCTTATACAAAATGGAGTGTTCGTAATGCATGGTGTTGATTTTCCACATTAAGAAACTATTATGGCCCATATTCAGAAATCATAATCAAAGTCGGAACTAATAAAACAGAAACTAAGAAATAGTTCATAGATAGTTATATATCTTATTCACAATTCATAACTAGCACAGCAACTGATATTAGTTGGCAAAAGAAATGCAAACCTGCATATTGGTATATAGAGAAAATAAAATCTCGATAACATTTTGAACGACATATTCTGGAATTAATTAAAAAACTTATGAAGCTATTAAAAAAGTATTTTTGTGCTGTAAAAAATTCATGCGATTCTAAAAAAGTAATTTTTTGGTTATAGTTTGTATATAAATCAATTAAAATTGGGGCCTGTAAAAATTAAGTTATTCAATAAAATTTTGTTGACCAAAAACACATCTCTAGTTCATTTTCTTTTTTGTATGTACCCAGTAAAAAATTTTCGTGTTTTTTGAAGCACGAAAGAAATAAAGCGCATCATAATTTGCTTTAAAATATGAGCTTGTTCAGAAGCTGATTGATTTCATAGCGCCCCAACAATGCAGGTTTTAATGCGATCAAGTTAGCAAATGTACACACATTCAATGGGTAGTATGAATAAAAAAATATTAGCTTTTTACCCGACTGCGCGACGCAAAGAAGGATGTTGTGTTTATCAGACTATGTATGTATATATGTATGTGTGTTCCTTTGCGGCACTATATAAACCGAACGCGTAGACCGATTTTGACGATTCTTACGTCAATCGATTCGTCTTAGTCCGGAGAGTGTCACTAAATATATGACAGTACTCATAATTCAATATGGCGACCAACAGACGCCATTTTGTGAATACGAAAACAATAAAAAGTCGGCGAAATGGGTATCATTCGACAGGTATTTGAAAATGATCTTTAGGTTTCTTTTATGATTTTTAATTTCGAATGATCATTTAGGATCTGTGACGGCTTAAAGTTGTTTTCTTTTATTTTTTTACGCAGTCGTGTTTTTATTTTTTTGATTTTCTAAATTTATTAAGATAAATCCTCGCACATGCCAACACTACGTAGCTAGATTTGTATTGCACATTTGTCTCCGCATGTTTTTGATAACAGATAGTCTATAGTATGAGCGCTCGATTAGGCACAGGTCTCTCCTGTCACTGTAGTAGTGTGTTATATTTTATTAATTGCAGTTTTAAATAAGACAAAAAGTAATCTTTCAAAACGCATATGTACATACATACATATGAAGATATCTGTGGCCACAAGGAATAACAGCTAAAGTCGAGTTAGGACAAAGTTGATTTATCATTATATGTACTTTTGTTTATTTCTCTTAAGTTAACTGTGGTTTCATTATTAATTACATAAATTGCAAATTATTATAGCATAATATTGCTAACATCGAGCAATCAAAAATTAGTTTAATCTAAATTGCCTTGATTTAGACCGCTGTCCAAAATCGAGTTTAGTCGTTATGCCTTGTGGGTACAGATATGTTCAACATACATTTGTATGTAGACCAAGAAATTTTAAGATATTGCATATTCGTAAGTTCTCGTACTTTTTTAAGTCAGATAAAAACATATTTAAAATTCTCCGGTTTTTTCTATTACTTGTTAGCTCATTAAGCACCATAAGTTTATTTTATTCTTTTTATTTTGAAGTAAAACAATGGAAATAAATATGTGGTGAGTTTCTCTCAACAATTTGTAAGAGGCTAACAACTAGACAGCAGTAAAGCTAACTGAATAACGAAATGAGATACACGCTATGTTCTGTATTTTTGTCTGAGTTTTTAATTTAAAAATATATATGTATGTATGTACATTTTATATGTACAGCCACAGCTCGGTATACCGAATATCGTCAAATGTGTAATATATTTTATATATGTATGTATACATATATAACAAATCCAAAACAACATATAAAATTACAGGGAAAGTTCAATGATCCACTGTGGATTGTTGGTCTAGTTTTTATTTTTTGGTATGTACACATATTCTAAAAAGAACAAAATATTAGAATATACATATCCCAAAAATCGGAAGTTACCGATAAAGAAACATTTTTTCCTTCACGGATAAAACATATTTGCACAAAAAATATTTCTCCATCGGTTTCTATTATAATATTTAAAAGGGTTTGAATAAAGAAGTTAAGATTTCCCATTTTTTTCAAATTAATGCCTTTTTTGGAATGCTTTGCTTGTTGCAAGTGCGCAGATCCATGAATACAGGTAGTGGTAATACTTAAACAAATACAACATGACAAAAACAACATGGGCTTTTATTGTTGTTTCGTTGCCAAAAGTGTCAAAAAAGCGAGTCTGAACAGAAGAAAATTTTCCGAGAACACAAAACAAATTCCGAAGGTGGGAGTACTGCACTAAACTTTCAGTTTCACAATGAATTTAGTACTATTCACCAAATATTTTCTTTTTATGATACTTATGTAGATATATCAAGTTATTGCAAAATGCATACATATAAATAAGGAAATGCATTGTTGTTATAAATAATAATTTGCAACAACAATGCTTTGCTAATTCCGCACATTTAAATTCCGCATGGAATATAGAACACACCCTATTAAAACAAAATTTTAGAATATTTTAAATTTGTTTTGGGTTTTCAAACAAGTTATTCAAAAATTTACGAAATTTATTCAATTAGGCCCTTAATGTATAGAATACAACTCGCTCGAATTGGTTCATTCCACGGATCACTTTCGATCACTTTCCGTAATATCTGGTTCTTCATACCGAGCTTTGTCTGTACATATTTATAAATGTACTCTGTGTGTGCATGTATGAATGGTATGTATAAAATAAATTGTGGTTGGAGACTTTGTTTGATTGCTTTTTAGCTCCACAGTTAGTCTTTGTATAAACTTCTAAGTAAAAGGCAACAATAAAGTCTCATACTTTGCGTGCTAAATAAATAATAAATAATTTAAAAATACCTTTACAAACCATCATTTAAATGGTCAGCTGATATCGATGGTATGTTAGCCAAACACAACATTTAAAAGTGTCACTAGTTAAGTAAAGGATAACTCCATACAAACATGTAAAAAAGTTAAGTTTCGGCTGTTTAAAAGTTTATAAGTCCTAGATACTTAAATAATATACATATCATGACGAAGAAAAATAAGACAATTAAATAGTTAGATCTTAAATAATGAAAGAAAAACACCATCTGAGTTTGAAGATTTAAAAAGTCAATAAACTAACAAGTGTTTTCTTTTTTCATTTTTATTGGCATTCATTCAATTAATTAAGAAATGTGCATACATACAAACATGTGTACTAGGAATTTACTTATATGTATGTACATATTGTTGGTGCATATTACTTTTCTTAAATTGAACAACACACCCTCTTAAGTATTCAAAGGCGCAGCAGCTCCACTTTAAATTTTATTCATATCATTTGATTAAAGAATAAAAAGACTGAATTAGCTTTTTATATGTATGTACATACCCAGCGAACATTTATTGCCGAATTCGATCCGAGTATCGTCAGAAAGTCTGCACATTTTTCCGAATTCATATTCGCAGACGACCAGAAAACGAACCGAAAATAATATGAGTGGTTATATGAGGAAATTGTGAAAACTTTATATATGCATTGTCCCTACCATGTCAAACTATCGAACGTGAAAATCGGTCAAAAAGCGCGAAACCCTGTTATTGGTGCTAAAACCGCAAACTTTAAAAATTTTCTTATTGAAGTTTCAATTCTCTATGAGGAATTCACCATTTACAACCAGTCGTGTCGTACCCAGTGAAGGACGAAGGTAACGAATCTATTTGTAAAAGCTTTACTGTTACAATTTGATATTTATAACAAAAATGCTTAAGATTATTTTGATTTCGCAATGAATAAGAAATATTTTATGTTGCTAAATTTTCTCAAAACGAAACAATTGAATAGTGAAAAAAATTGTGTATTTCAAATGATCATTTTCTGATCTAGTTTATGTAGAAATATTTTTTTCTTTTGTTTTCATTATTAAAATATACATATAAAACGCGAAAAAATTTGATTTGTTTCATTTTTGTTCACAAAAAATGTGCTAAAAAACCGAGTAAATTCAAAAATATTCCGATTAACTCGAATAATTTTTAGCAGTAAAACTAAATAGAAATTGAAAAAAAACGTGGATGAGTAGTGATATCGAAAAGAGTTCAGATTCGACAAGAAATGGCATCATTCATCAAGTAGACAACAGCTGATTACTTCTAATCAGTTTTCTTCAAATATAGCTAATATCACATTACATCAAGTCAACTTTCAAATTAAACAAACTGAATCAAGTCACAGAGATACGGAAGGAACGAATCAGAAAAATGAAGATAACTTTCAATCGGGCTGACCTATTTTCTTTAAAGATTGATACTTCTTCAAGTAAATACAATTAACATTTTTTTATTTTTCCCGCAAAAGTTTCGAAAGTCCTGCGACCTTTTATTTTCTTGTAAGTTTGTCCCGCTTTTTCGAAAAATTAAACTGGCAGCCCTACACTAATAGAAAAATGTATCATCGCATTGACGACGACCTACCATCAGAGTTCTGACATCAATGCTATGACAAATGTCATCAATAAAACATGACTGAAATGACATTAAAGTGTAAAATATATAGAAGAGAAATAAGTAAATAATGTTAAGTGTTTGTAATTTATATTTTAATGCAATTGTTAATGTTTGATTTTTTTATTACCCAGTGGTCGGTCGAATTTCGACCTGATCCGTAACCGGATTTTTGTAGCCCGTTTTTTAGGGCGAAAATATTCTGTGCACATCTAGAGATTGTTTCATCAATAGTGGTGGACAATAAGATACTTAAAAGTGTACGGCAAAATATTGTGTTACCTATTTATATAGAAGATTTTTGTGTTTAAACACAATTTTATAAAGTTAAAAATCATGATATTCTATTGATGTACACTTATCATCATTACTATGACATATCAAAATATAAAATGTGCAAGTATTTTTAAAAACTAAGCCAGTACAGCATACATGCACAGACAAAACATTGAAGCAAACGATAGTATGATATTTTTTCATCATATTGATGACACTTAGTCATCATATGTATGTCGCATTAATTACGTTTATGTTAACTTGTATTGCCGATGTTTTGGATGGTGACATAACTGAAATGGTAGAGGCGTTTGTTTATAAATGTGGGATGAATTAAAAAGAAGAAATAAAATAACAAAAAGTTAAACTAAAATAGAAACGAGTAAAAGTAAAAAAATATAAATATGTATAATTATTTCAATCATTCCATTGATGACAGCTGATGTCAAGATTGACATCACAATGATGTAAAAAGTTATTGGGTCAAAAACGAATATCATTGATGTCAAATTGCATCAGCGTTATGACGGTTTTTCTATCAGCGAAATCATACTGATGACATTTTGTCATTAAATTGATGTCAATCAGTCATTTACCTGATGTCGATGTGTCACTGCATTGACGATAGATTTGTAATCAATGGCACTGATATCCAGCTGATGTAAAGGTTGACATCGCAGTGATGAAAAGTGTTGTGGGGTCAAAAACGAAGACACTTGACTAACATTGATTTCAAATTACATCAGCGTTATGACGGTTTTTTTCCATTAGTGTACTTAAAAGTGAATATGTGTGACAGATTCTTTGGCAAGTCTGTCCGATTTGCAAATTTTTTTTAAAAATTTCGTAAAATAATATTTTCTACGCGAGCAGAGATTAATTTTTGGGTTAGTTGCTAAAAAAGCAACAATGTCTGCTTTATTTATTATTTAAACAAACCGTCTTGTATATTCTTGTAAATTAGTTGACGAAACATGTAAAATAACGTAAACATTTGCCGGAAAATGTGTTTATGCATATTTTTTTTTGTGCTGTGGTACCATCAGCATGCTTTGTTTCATTCGCAGGAAACTCTCACAGAATTTTATCAGATTTCCCTGTGAAAGGGCCTTACTGGTTTAACGCATCTGCATGAAAATATGGATCAAGATACATATATATTTTAACATTCATCATTGAATTCTTCATAAAAAGGTAAACATCCATATATGCATATTATAGTGATCTACTCCAGTTTTTATCCGGTTTAAAGCCAGATTTTTCGGCTTTTTGAATACCTGACTTTTCGAATATCGAAAAACCACTTTTTTGCATTGAAAGTCCGGTTTACTAAACTTTTTTCTGATTAGGCAAGAATAAATAACTGAAATCAAAATGTGGAAGATTATCCAGAACATATTTGTGCTAATTAAACGATGTTAATGGCATCCTAGTTGCAATAATTATAACAGCTAAGCATAGAAAGGAACTGCAAAATTAAAAAAAAAATTACAAATTACAAATGTTTCCGGTTTTGTAATTTAGCAAAACCGGTTACTTGATCTTTTTTATTAAAGATATCGGAATTTAAGACAATAAAAACTCTTTTTATCGGAATTTTCTAAGCCATTTGAGATATCACGTTTAATAAAATATGCCAATTCATATATATTTATTTCAAAACCTAAATGTAATATTGACTCCAAAATACCGAAAATGGAAGCAAATGTTTATATGTACTAGCGATGTTACGAATATTCGTATTCGAATCGCCGAATATTCACCTCTTTCATGACATTCGTATTCGTATTCGCCAAATTCAAGCTAATATTTCACGAATATATTGCGTATACGTTCCAAAAAATAGTACATAAAAATATACAGAAAATTAAACAAAAGATATTAGCAATTTTTATAATTTTTACTTAAAAAAAACCTTTGCCTCTAACGCAAAATAATTATATTATTTTAGTAAAGAAAAACAAACAAAATATATTTCACAACGACGTAGTATTTAAAAAGTAAAGTCCTGTTTGTAAATATCATGTTAAATTAATAATCAAAGCTCGGTAGAGAAATGTTGAACTTCAAAAATAAAAGTTTCAACTCTTTGCTCCCTCAAGCCTATTGCAATTCGGTATGTAAATAAGCCCCGCACCACTAAACATTCGCTCGCTCGGAATACTCGGTGGTGGTGTCAATAAATATTGCCTGGCTATAGGTAAAAGAAGCTCGTATTTTTCCTCGACGTCATTTGCCCAGCCGTTTTTCTGCTATTTTTTCTCATCGGAATGTCATAATAATGTTAAATACTTATAGTATTGTGACAGTTATTCTCAATTTATTGTTATTGACGCAAAGGGTAGATTTTTTTCCATTAAATTTTAAATATCAAGTGGCACTAAATTTTTAGATTGAATATTCGTATTCGGCGAATATTGGCTCAAATATTCGTATTCGTATTCGCGAGTATTAAAAATTGGTATTCGTAACATCACTAATATGTACATTAGAGAGGAGCGTTGGTGTATGAAGGAGAAAAAGGCATCCAATCGATTTCGAATACCTCCAGAATGTGGCATTTAGCTAAATTGTATACAAAAAAAAATTTTTTTTTTTTTTCGATATATCCCTTTATCACGGCTGGAAGCTAAAGATATTAAGGCCCCTATTACGATTCACAACTCAACTAGCTTGAGTTGTCAATGCTACAACCCAACTCAATCATTTTTTTGTATTATGATTCACAACTAATTTTAGTTGTCTTAGAAATAGGCCCCTATTATGATTCACAACTAAATTGATAGTTGAATCGTAGTTGTCAAATTCATATCATGGAATACAATTTCATCAAAGCAGTTGTCTCAGTTTTTTATCAGTTGTGTTTTGGTTTTTATTTCGAATATTGTGTTACTTTTAATTACTTTTAAAATGGTACTTTTAGGTGCCAATCTATCCCATTTGTCAACCCATATTGTTGCCATATCCATAAAACATAAAATCTCAAGAAAAAATAGTAAGGCCAAAACTAAAAATATTTAAAAGATTTTGTGATGGCTATTATGGTTTCAAAAAACAGAGAGTATAGATAAGAAAATTTTTTCGAAAATTTTTACGAAGACAACTAAAATTAGTTGTCAATCATAATACAAAAAAATGGTTGAGTTGGGTCGTAGCATTGACAACTCAACCTAGTTGAGTTGTGAATCATAATAGGGGCCATAATGTTCGAAGAAAAGGTTCTTATCTATACTCTCTGTTTTTGAAACCATAGTAGGCAGAGCTGTTAACAAAAATTTTTTAAGGTCTTTGTTGTGGAGAGTACGTACAATGTTTTTGTTAGGCCTAATCATATTATTTTAAGGTGGTTCGGCAGAGATAGGAAATTTCTTTTGTTTGCTGTCTCTTTTTTCCGTATTGAAAATAATGCTTGTTGTTAAGACATCGTTGTTATAACAATTATTTTAACAACGATGTCATAACAATGACAAAACAGTAACAACAGCGGTCCAGACGTGACAAATTATTGTGCTATCAATTGTTATAACAAATAATTTTTCATAGAGCATTTAATTTCCTTCAAGATATGTTCCGGTCAATTCCGTTTGGGTTGATGGTTTGGGAGTCAAAAGTCAAAAACTTTCATAGAAAAAAAAATAATGTGAGTCCGATCACAAGGGAGATGTGTAAACATCTAGTTCAGTTATAATTTTTTTGGTGTTTTGTAAAATATTTTATTATTTTGTATTTGTTGCGGTCGACAAGCTATTAATCAGCTGTTTACTGAAGTGTAGCGCATCAAGATATATCAACACCAGGTAGTCGCAAGAGAATTCGCCGTGGAGAATTTACATTTGGGATGTCAAAAACGTTGATACATTAACACTGCTGACAGGCCAAATGTGTAAACATTTACGTAAACAGCAGGGCTCTTGCGGCCACCTAGTATGAATTCGCCTTGGTAGCGCATGTAGTTATATGCAGCTGATAAGTATGAATGACAATCTCAAAGACGAAGATGACTTTAAGTTTGACAAGTTTAGTTTTTTCTTTTCCTTATTTTGCTTTGTTTTAGTAAATTTCTTATTAAAAGTGCAAAAAATCTTTTTAAAAGTTATTAAAATTAAATGTTTTTCTATTCATTTCATTTATTTGTTTTTATTTGCCTACGATAACATAATGTACGACAATTAGTGAAAATTAGTAGCTACTACTACTACTATTGTGCACTAGATGGTGTTAATGTATTTCTATGCAGCTGTTAAGTTTCTCTGTGCTTCTTGTTCTCCGTATGATTACACTAATACACTCATACACAGCTCACACCGCGTTATTATAATATTACTCAAAATTTCCCCCTCCGGCTTTCGACAAACAAATTTTGGGACCAATCTTTGTCAAACTCTTTCCAACAAAACAAGAATTTTGAAAATCGGTTCACAAATGACAGAGTCATTCATGGGGGGGGGAGAAAATTTTCCCTCCGATTTGCGACAAAAAATTTTGGGACCAATTTTTTTCAAATCCTTCAAATAAAACAAAAATTGTGAAAATCGGTTTACAAATGACAGAATTATGCATGGGGGGAGCAAATTTTCCCCATCCGATTTTCGAAAAAAAAATTATGGGACCAAACTGCAGGCAAACCCTTTCCAACAAAAAAAAATTTTAAAAATCGGTTCACAAATGACAGAGTTATGCGTGTACAAACATAAAAAGGTAAAATAAATAAAAATATAATAATATACCCGTACAAAATAGTTGGAATTACCGCAGTTAAACAGCAAAATAACCAACAGTCAAAGACAAACGCAGTCAATAAACCATCAGCCAAATATCGCACCAAGTTCAGCAACAAATTCGGTAAAACCGAAAAACCGGTTTTTTTTTCAAAAAACGCGGGTTCAAATTCCGAGACGAACCGGGTCTGAATCCCGAAAAACTGGACACAAAATCCCCTAAATCCCAGAACTTCCCGGCAAAAATCAAAAACGGCAACGCCGAAATACTCACTCAATTCAAAAACACGGCAACATAGCACCAACCAACAAACGTACGACCTTACTGCACGAGTTTGACCTTGAGACTCCCTTTGCCAGTGTTAGTGTTTTTCTATGCAGCTGTTAAGTTTCTCTGTACTTCTTGTTGTCCGTACGATACACAGCTCACACCGCGTTATAGTAAGATTAATCTTACTCAAAATTTGTGATTGTATTGTGAAAAAGATTTTTACAAATAGATGTTTACAAATCAAAAAAATCTAAAATTGCGATGATAGACCTCTTAATATTAATATAAAGCGCTCAAATTTTGACAATTCTTTTTTGTCATCCCAAATATTTTCGATATACTTAAAAAAAATGAATTTTTTTGGCCACTCTAATGTATGTATATGCATCAGTGAATTCAAGTCAATTCACCGTGTCGCTCACAGTCAAACACCATATCGCGCCTTTGCTACAATATAGTTATAACTCAAAAAAACTTGTTTTACAGAAAACGAGTTTATAGTTTCGAATTTACTAGTAACTTACGGGTAAAAGAAAATTTTATTCTTCCCTCAAAAGTTGAGTATACAAGATGTTTGTATGAAATTTATAGTGTAAAAATTTCATACAAATAACTTGTACATACATATACTTTTTATTACATTATTAACTCAAAAATCTCGTACTTTTTGAGTTATGGCTCTATTGCAACAAGGTCTCGATATATAAAACTAAGTTATAATTTTTTGATTTGAACTGTTCAAACCCCGGGTTTTAATGTACATCAAATAGCCGATGACCCTAATACATACACACGTATTTATGTCTGCATACCGTTATTTGTATAGAAATACCCAGCAGCTAAAGTTACAACTAGTAACGCTTTCGGACAGTCATATTACTAGTTGTATCGAGACTAGTAACGATACTAGTCAAAAAAGCACAATCATATTACGAGTTGTATCGAGACTAGTAACGATACTAGTCAAAAAATGACAAAATTTTCAGTTATACGATTTTATATAAAACCAATTGTTAGCTATTAAAAAAATAAGTAGAATGTGGCTCAGTGGGTAGAGTACTTGCCTTAAAGTATGAAGAATGCGTGTTCGTACCCCGGTTGAGGCAAAGTTTTTTTTAAGAGTTACAAAACTCTTAATAAAAAAACTAGTAAGCGCACTAGTTTATAATAACTAGGATTCCAACTGGGATATAACTGTATACAAATGAACTAGTTGGTCCCCTATGACAACCCAATGTTAAAATCGATAGTTCGATATATGAAAAAAGGATAGATAGGCAACTAGTCTGAAGCAAAAAGCAACTAGTATAGTTCCAACTACATACCAGTTACTTTGTCTGCAGGGTAGCTTGTCGTTTTTGTCCATGTATTCGAGTTATGTACTCATTGTGTATGTGTAAAAATCGATTATAAATTAGTTTATTAATTTTTTCGATTTCTTTTTTATTTATTTTTATGTCTCACCTTAATTGTGTCAACTACTTTAAAAATTATATTGTATATTTTTTGCTTTTAATTATAAAAGAGATTTTATTCAATTAATGGCATAAATTTGCTGTTTTTCACTTTATATTTGTGCGGTTTTATAAAAAAAATCTAAATAAATGTAAAAACGAAATATATAACAAAAGCTATTGAAACAATACGTTGCTCTACCGCAAAATCTGCTACGGTTTCTATTTCGCCATGTTTGGTAAGACCAATGTCATCTTTAATCATCGCTTTATAATAAAATGTTATACCACTATGACTAAGCAAGCAGCAGACTGGCAATTCGGCCCACACGTACTTAAAGTATCAACTGTCGCGCAATTACATTCAATTATATTTTAAAATAGTCGTTTATATTTTCCTTCCCGTTCCCTAACGCCTTCATAACTAGATTAAGATTTTCATTATTAACACTAAGAAAGTATTAATTTTATATCAACTAATATCAATGTAACCTTAAAATATAAACATATTGTGTTACTTCAAAATGTTGTCTATCTATTAAATGTTTTTAAGCACTTGCTTACATACATATCGTTACCTTAATATAGAAAGACCTTAACTCGATATTAAAAACCAATGAGCTAGAGCCTTTCTATATTAAGATAAGGCTATTTATGGAATTGTTTTTATCTCTGAGACTTAAAATATATAGACGTTTCTTGAAGAACTTGTCCAGGAAAAATGTCAAGTTGTTTTTATTCTAATAATTATTTAACAAAATACCGCTTTTTATAGTTGTTTTAGTAATTTCAAAAATTTTAATTTTCTTTGCAGCAATTTAACAAACAGACGTGTGGAGACAAAGTTAAAAAATTTAAATCTGCAAAATTTTAACCACACTACATGTTAACTAATATAAACAACAAATCTACAATTTTATTTAAAAAATATCTATCTAGTTAAAATATGAACATATATGAACATATATGCATGTACGACTATCTTTGGTGTTGTCATCAGCTTCATTTATTTGATTTCTTGACTTTTTAAAGAAACTCAAATTTCACAAAAAAAAAACATTAACTGAGTCATCGGTAAAAAAATATCAGCTAAAAAGCAATCCAACGAGCAGTTAGTAGCAAAGTTAAATGAAAAAGCGAGATTTGATTTTGGCCGATCTCAACTAAATCAATTTTTTTATTGACTATAAGCTCCAACTTATAAGACCCACACAAAGTATTTGAATAAAAAATTTAAGCAAAAAACAATAGCTTATACTCTCTTTATGAAAAAATTTTGCATAACTATACTACCTACAATCACACTTATTTAGCGTAATTAGTCATTCATCCAACAGTCACACAAACAGTTGATTGGATTCTTTTTTCATAGACTTAATACAGCGAACAACTTAAGACTTGCCATTTCAAGCTGCAAACAACAGCAGCAAAAACGACAGAAGTGACAATATTCGTTTAAAAAAACGTCGTCTGTAATCATTTACATACACATTTGGAGATGGCGTCACAAGGTGTAGCAGCCAACTCACGGCTGGCTGAAATGCAGGTAAGTCAAATAAGTACATGTTTAAGTGACGTTATTTCAAAATTGTGTAAGATACTAACTCGTATGCACAAGTATCGAAAAACTAACATCATAACGTTCATATCGTTACTTTAATTTACAAAAGGCGTATCTAGCATATATACAATTTTTAAGTTTGAAACAAAAAACTTAATGAAAAAAAATTAAAAAAAGCTTTAAGTATAGTTGTATAACTATAAGAAATGTAGGAAATGATCCAGCCGACATATTTCATAGTTCTTAAAATATATATAATGCTGTTTTGTAGTTCTTTTATTAAGTTTTTATGTTTCAAACTTAAAATTTTTTATATGTTTGTAAATTAATAAAGTAACGATACCCACATAGCATTTGGAAGATTGTTTTACCAAAAATCAGCAAACGGAGTCTTTTAAGACTACCTTAGATGATGAAAAAGTGATTAATCAGTTGCGGGCACTCGGAAATGATTCCTACAAATGTCTAGAAAACGATTTGTGCGCAATCATTTTTTTTTTTTTAAGAGAAGTAACACAATCAGGCAATTAATGCCTACTAGTTAATTAATTAATGTGTTATGTACCTTCTTTGGGAAAGGGATAGAGTAGAGATAACAGGTGGTGAAGTGGGACAGAGATAGAAAGCTTAATTCATGTACAACCCTGCTATTGCGCGTTTTTTGTAGAGCAGTGTTGCAAGCCTCTCTGGTGTCAAGTAGAGGCATCATCATGTTTTTTTTAAGCTGTGTAGCCATTTTATTAGTTCTTTTGCTTCGTCGACGGTTCTACAATACCGAAGAAGGAGGGTGCTGTGAAGTGAATTAGGATATGTTAGTATTAATCGCTGGCGGTACTGCCAGAGTGATCAGTGCTATACCTTCACCACTTTAACAGTCCAACAACAACCAACACAATAACACACCAATGCACATGAGAAAAATGCATGATGTTGTTGGCTTGCCTGACAGTAGTCTTGAACTCAAGACCTCAGGGTTTGTAGTCAAACGCGCTAACTACTTAGCCAACAGCACCCCGATCATAAATTGAACATGCATATGTTCGAAAATTAATCTTTTAAGACTAACTTAGACGATCAAAAAGTGATTAAGCAGTTGCGCGCTCAAAAAAAAGACTCGAAAATTAGCCATAAATTCTTAGAAAAAGACTTGTGCGCAATCATAAATTGATCAAGCATATGCCCGAAATGTGACTGTTTTGGGTATTGTTATAAAAGTAAGGCGGTACCTTAGCTGAGTGGTTGGTACGTAATGTTACAAATCCGATGTCGCTTGGTTCGATTCTTAGTTAAAATAAATTTTTTTTTATTTTACTTTCTCGAAAATGAGTCGTAATTAACCCAGAAATTATCAAAAATACTGTTTAAAAATTACTAAGAAATGATTCAAAATTGATTTAAAAGCGTGTAATAAAAGACTCTTCAAGAGAAGTCGTACGCAGGGTACCATTTTCTACCGACAAAAGTATCTTTCATGATCAGAAAATGAGCGCATAAATGATTATTTTAATCGAGCTAAGGAATCAATAAAGACTAGAATATGATCGATAATTTCATAAATTGCTAGCTGTATGTATGTACATTAGAGCCTGACATTCTTATTATTTTTTTATTTTCTTATTGTTTTACATACATCAAATTTTACATGCTTCAGCCAAAATGGCCATAAAATATATTACGCCATTTTGCTTTTTCGCTGCTGTCAAAAAAGTTTCAGCTCCAAACGAGTTGAAATTAGGTCTATAACTTTTAAATTTATGTCATACAATAATGAAATAAATCAATAATCATACCTCGATGTTTGCGCAAATTTTGACGATTTTGAGGTAATGTTTGGTATCGCTTCTCAAACATGTTCTCCACTTTATAAGTGGATATATCCATATAGTCACCTCCAAAACGACTTTAAAAGAGATTTTTCCCAACCTCTTGCAGGATATCTTCCATAATATTGTCAACAGACGGGTTTCTGAAATAAACGATGCAATTATACACAAGACTTTCTATTGTTTGTACCAGGAGAGAGATACAAAATAAATTTGCATCATTTTACGAACAAATCAGCTCATTCGAAATGAAAAATCTCAATTGATACCCACTAAACCTGAGATTCGAAATAAAAGAAGGTTCGCTAAAACAAAGAATTTTCGAAACAACTTTGTTCGATAAATGCTCGTGAATCTAAAAAAATGGAATGTTCGCTAAAGCGAGCTTTTGTCGATAATGTCGCGATAATAAGCACAATCGCCAAATTTCATAAAATGTGAATATTTGCATTAACATTATTATTTTTAGAAGTAAGTATTTTTTACTTGATTTTCTTTTGTCGCAAGTTTTGTAAAAATAATCTAAAAATGAGTTATCAATAATTTTTTGGGAATTTTAGCGTCCAAAGTTTAAAAAGTAAAAAAACCGTACACCAAAAGTGTAAAGGAACCTTGTTTTCGCTACGCTGTTCGTCTGTCCGTCTGTCTGTCTGCCTGTCACATGCTGTTTTTTCGGGAACCGTAAGAGCTAAGTCGTCAAAACGAAAAAAGCACTAAAGCCTAAGAAAATCGCTATAACTAAATATATCGTCGAAAAACGAAAAAAATCGCTAAAAATGGAAAAAAATCACAAAAACGAAAAAAGCGCCAAAACAAAAAAAACATCAAAACTAAAAAATCGCCAAAAACCGAAAATCGCCTAAACGAAGAAAAGGTCAAAACAAAAAAAAATCGTTGACTAAAAAATTACAAACCGGAAAAAAATCCCAAAAGCGCAAAACCTGGAAAAAGCGCCAAAACTAAAATAAATGGCAAAAACTAAAAATATCATCAAAAAACTAAAAAAAATCGCCAAAACCAAAATAGCGGCAAAACAAAACAAAAATCGCCAAAAACCGATAAAATCGCCAAAACGAAAAAAGTGTCATAAAAAACCGCTAAAAATAAAAAAATCACAAAAAACCGAAAAAATCCCCAAAACCGAAAAATCGCCAAAACTGAAAAAAAGCGCCAAAACTAAAATAAAGCGCTAAAGCTAAAAATATCGTCTAAAAGCGGAAAAAACGCTAAAACAAAAAAAACTTCAAAACCAAAAAAAAAAACGCCAATACTAAAAAATAGGCAAAAAACGAAAAATAGCAAAAAAATGAAAAAAAACCCTACAAGAAATGTATGACCGAAACTAATACACACAATTTTTTTACTAATACATTTGTGCATATGACTGGCATTGTTGATGAAGATATCTATCATCGTTGACGACATTTAGACATTTGTTTACGTTAAAGATTAATATTTAAATAATGCATATGTTAGAGAAAGACAGCTAATGTATTATTTCCTGACGTTAAAAATAAAAAAGTGCTCATTATTAAAAAAAATAAAAAAACATTTTAAATAAAACATTTAATAAATTTTTTTATGGGATATCAACATAGCAATGATTTGTTTCCGATGTGTTAGGGTAAATTATTATATTCTGATAATGACTACATTGATACCTGGCACGCCATGGAAGAATTAGTGGAGAAAAAAATGTGCAAGAATATAGACATCTCTTAATTTCAATGTACAACAAATCACACGTTTGCTAAAGAACTGCAAAATAGTACCACAAACCTTGCAAAGAACCTCATTCATTTCTTACTATGTTTTGTTTCAAACATGTTATTAGATATTTTGCATCATTTTTAATAAAATTTAAATTATAACATTATAATCTAATAACCTCAATTGTTCAGAAGAAAATAAGTAATAATCTCCTAATCAGATTTTGACTAATCAGCTTTGACCTATATATTCATCAAGACTGATTAGTCAGCTGTGATGGATATTTACATCAAGCCTGACTAATCAGCTTTGACCGATATATTTATCAAGACTGACTAATGAGCTTTGACCGATATACTCATCAGGACTGATTAGTCAGCTGTGACTACAATTTATATCATTAATGATTAGTAAAAAGCAGTGGAGTGAGCAGTTCAGCTATATGTTATATAGTCGATAGAATTCATAAGTTCGACAAAGACGCAAAATCACACGTACACAAAAGTTTCCATCAGTTTTTTCAAATTGTTTTAAGAAAATTATAGAAACTTTGTTCCACCTGATGATGGGTATTTCCATCAGCACTACCAGTCGCATCGATCAAATGACTGTCACTGTTCTTGTAGGGAACGAAAAAATCATCAAAATGAAAAAAGCGCTAAAACCAAAAAAACCGCCAAAACAACGAAAAAAGGATTAAAAATAAAAAAACTAAAATTAAACAAAAAAGCTAAACGGAAAAATGCCAAATTAAAAAAGGGCAAAAACGAAAAGGGATATATGTGTATTCGTACGGAACATTTCGTGTGCGAACCAAAGTTGTACTTTACTTAATTTATTTATGTATAAATATGTAATTTATATATAAGTTCTTTTAATTGAAAATAAAGAAAATAGTCCCATACCTGATTAATGTTTTCAAACAGCCAAATCATATGAGTAGTCAGTCCACTTGCAAACACCGCTAAGTTGAAAAAAAAATTCGCTAAGTCGCCATTTTATTTGTTGTTTGAAGTTTTAATAGATTTTCTACAAATTTCGATATATTAGCATAGCGGTGTTTGCAAGTGGACTACTCATATGTTACATTTAGGCTTGCCAGACGGGCTTGATTTGGCTTGATTTTCAAGCTTTTTTAAGTCTTGTCAAGATTCAAGCCGAAAAGTTATTTGTTAAGCTAAAAATGCATTTCTATTATGTTAACAATTTTATGCACGAGCGTACATATTATATTATACGAACAGGGAATAAATCAAAATTTATATGGAAACAAAGTAGTAAGCTAAACATCCGAAAACATTCGAATTCAAAACAGAAGACGGAAAGGCGCCAAATGGACAGGACCAATCTGAAAGTAATGCAATCCAAATAAAGAAAAACGTTTTCCAAATCGGGTCATAATTGGCCGAATTTTGAGGGGGGAAAATACAAATGAATTGATAGATAGCCTTCTCCTTTTTTTGAAGTCGGTTAACGATTGAGTTTTTATTGTTCTGAATATGTTTAAGTTAGCGTCAAGAAAATGTTCGTAAATAAAGTTTTTTTCTCAAGCTTTTTCATAATTTGGATCTGGCAAGCGTAGTTACATTCCATTTCATACACACTTAAGGGCAATATACACGGTCAATCAGCTTGATGTCAGATTCGTGTACGTGTGCTGGACGAAAAATCAAAACCAAGTAGATTTTCCATCAAGCGTCGTCGGTGTCACTAATACTAACGAAATTTCACACATACTACTACCACGCTTTTCAAGCATGTTGACCGTGTATATTGCCCTTTAGGGATGGGCAAGTGAAAGAAATATATCGATATATATCGATATCGATATATCGATGACCATCGATATATATCGAATTAAAAATATCGATATATAGAAATATCGATATTTTTCAGCAAATGATAATTCATACGTTGTCCCCAAATTTTTTTATATAAAACAAAAAAAGTACCTTTATATAATTATAAATAATTAAGCTGGAAAGAGTTAATTTCCAAGATCCTTATTGTTCCACCAATATTTCAAGGAACATACATCAACAAAATTACACCCAAAGAATGATAATTTTTCGAGTAGACAAAATATTACAAATAAAACAAAAGATTTTGTTAGTAATATTCTATTTGATGAAGACTGTCCCGAAACATTTTTAAAAATTGCACGAAAAACAAAACCAAAGCTAAAAAATATCGAATTTGTTACTGTCGATATATTTGGAAAAAATTATCGATATATCGAAATTAAAAATATCGACGATATATATCTATATATTTTCTATATATATATCTATATATTTGCCCATTCCTAATACACACAAATGCAAACGGGGCGGGGCGTATGTTGAATAAATACGCTAAGTGTTTATTTTATCCAAATATATATACATACATACTCTAATACCCGTATTCTAATAATATATAACAAATTTGATTGTCTATAAATTTCCTTGTTATATATTTTTAAATAAAATTGTCATGGTATTTTGTTGTTCTTATGAAAGCTTAAAAAGCTTTCAACATGCTGAGGTGAATTATTATGTCAACTAATTGAGTTTATTTATTAATTTAAAATATTTTAAGAAATGAATTTAATCGAAAAAAAAATTATTTTTTAATTTGTTATGAAGTTAATGGAGCAAACCATTTTTGAAGTCTTCGCTCATATTCGCGTTATTTGCGAATTAAAATGTTTATGTAAAAATAGCTTAAAAAACGATATTTTCATTATTTTGGGATTATCAAATCAACTCAATTAAAAAAGAGATTACACGAGAAAACTTTTTTTTTGTGAAAATTTTAGAAAAGTTTTGAGCTTGACTTTGAAACAATTTGATGGCAAACACAATTCGACTACGGTATAGTTAGCATATTTATTCGCGGCTTAAAATATGAAATTTTAATTAAAATCAATGCTGATTTTTTTTGTAATATTTAGACAATTACTGAGTCCTAAGCATCTTACTAAATAACCGACCGCATCAATTTAATTTTCAACATACACTGCAGAACTAATACTTATTCTAATGTACTTTGAATATATAACCTACATATATTTGAAAAAATCGTCAATTAATTATTATTACAAGTTTTTTAAAAAAGTGCTCCCTGAATAACAATTAAAATGTGCACAATTTGTTTAGTCTTCTTATAACATTTATGAAAGATTTTTACTTTTTAGGTCGTTAAATAACAGTTATGAAAGATTTTTATTTTTTAGATCTTCTCGGGACTTTTATATGAGATTTTTGTATTTTGCGGTCTTCTTATCTATCTACACATACGTAAACTCTTTTGTAATAAAGAAATATGTTTATAATATATGTGATAAAATTGTTTTTAATAAAGAAATATTATTAAAAAAACACCTTTCAAAATTGCTTCGTTTTCGGAATTGATTTCCATCACATACCTGATTGTGTAAAATTTTCATACAAATATATTCTGTACTCAACTTTTGAGAAAAGAATAACATTTTCTGAATATAATGTACAACATGCTCTATTAATTTTCAAAGCCTTAGAGAATAGTAAGAGAGATTGTCAATATCAGTCAATTTTTGTCGACAACGAGTAGACATGTGACTATTTTTGCTATCGTGTTGATGTGGCTGATAGCTACTAAAGGCCATTTCAGACTATAATACAAGTATTAATACTTATGAGGAAACTGAAACCCTGACATGATAAATTGTTATTGTTTTTTGAAAATTTTCAAAAAACAATTAGATCAGGGATGTATTTTCTTCAAAAGTATTAATAATTGTATTATAGTCTGAAACGGCGTAATCAGAAATTATACAATAAAAAATTAAATGGTGGAAGTTTAGCATTTCTACCACATCAAAGAAAACCGTTAATTTTTTATTCATTTTTAATACCACGTGGCACAATATATTTGTTGATTTCACATGGAGTGACTCTTAAAGCTGTTTTACACTATCTCACAAGCTGTTCGACTTCTGTACAAAATGCATCCCTGATCAAATGAGTTTTGGAAATTTAAAAAAAAAAGCAATAACAACACATTATATCACTAGTGCATTTTGTGCAGAAGTCGAACAGCTTGTGGAATAGTCTAAAAACAGCTGTATGGATTCTATATTATCGTTACACCCGTTACATTTTCGTGGAAACATCCATTTGTATTTAAAAACATGTTAATTTCCTTTAAAAAGTTCTATATACATAGTTAAGGGTTGAATTTTTTCATTTAACTGAATAGAAATAAATCATAAGCATAGGAAATGTTATCAATATCAAAATAATAATTATAATAATTAAAATGTAAACAAATTGAATGAAATATATGAATCAAGTGATTTTACCCCAAAAAAGTTTTTTACACAGTTAATTATAGATTAATTTGAGTTTTGATCAAAAAGGAAGTGTGTACCTACAGTGAATGTTTGTATATTATCAATAAAAAATAAATAAATACATTTTTGGTATGTATTCAATATCTGCAGTACTTTGCGCTGGCGAGTGCACTCTAACAAAAGGGATGAAACGAAAAAATCATTGCAGTTTGTAAAACATTCAAGTACTCACATATGTACATACATATATACATATATGCTATGTAGGTAAATATGTACGTATGTATATCGCTTCTTTATTCTAACGTATTCATATCCCAAAAAACCAAAACTTGTATATTACTGAAGGAAACGTGTTCCTTATTATCCACTTTATTTATATGTAAGCAAACTTTCAAAAACATGTCTTAATCTAAACCGAAGTTATAACCACTAAAAAGCTAATACCGGTCATACGGTGGCTAACATTTTTAAAACTTCAAACGCGTTTTGCCAAGTTTATTCTTATTTTTTTTTAGATATGACTCGTTGCAATAAAGCAGCGTAGTTGCAGGGTTGGTTTGATAACAATCTAAAATGTAGTAGATATTCGAACATAAAAAACACTGTCTAATGTTATTACTAGGGTATTCAATTAATCAAGTTTATGTTTTAGTCGGTAAATCCAGGTTTTGCTTTAAACGGTTAATTTTAGATTAATTGGTTAACCGATTAATAACAATTTTCCATAAATTAATTAATTTCTATAAAGAAAAATACGTATATTATTTATTATTTTGAGATATTATTAATAAAAAATAAACAATAACATAACAAATAACAATTCTTGTTTTTGAAAATAAAATGAAAATTTTCCTTTGGGAATTTATTTTGAAACACCAACAGTTGGAAGCGTTGCGGCATAAAACAGAAACTGAAACGGAATTACGTAGGCCCCTTTTATGATTCACCACTAAACTGATATGTGGTTGAGTTGTAATTGTCAAATTCTTATTATGAATTACAACTCAACTCAACTTTCAATCAACTGTTCATCAAAGCGGGTCAACTGCTTTTTATCAGTTGTGTTTTTGTTTTTAAATCGAAAATATCAAAAAATGTCCATTGTAATCATGCGGTTTTATTACGACATCAAAATCGGCGATTTCTGGGACGAACTTTTTTTCGTCGCAAATATATGGATTGTATTTCGTTTTCGTCGTTTATTTGCACACAACAGAACACAATACCAAAAACAGCGACGACAAAATTCAAGGCAACATCAACGTTAATTTTTCTTACAGAATACCAAACATATGTTGCCAGTCATCGATAAATGGCAATACAATAATCAGGAATATGGATTTACAACAAACGATTAAAAACGACGTTGTCTTGTGTTGACGACGCCAAATAGATTAGAATAGGGTGGGTGAATGAAGCAAATTTTCGAATTTCCTTGTCATATCTTGCAAAAAAACATTGTCTAAGCTAATTTGAGGTCGCTAAACACGAAAATTATATTCATTTATTTTTCTTAATGCGCATATTCCCGATATTCGCGAAAAACAAGCTTTTTTAGTTTTTTCGCTTATTGAAAAAAGTTCCGAGAACGGCTCTATTTCTCTATTCTTTCATTCAATACACTGATTGTACCGATCGTATAAAAAAGTATAGACTTGCAGGCCTTAAAAGTTTAAGAAAGTATATATTTAGGCCTTTTTCCAAAAACTATAATTTTAAATTGCTCCATTAAGATGATGCATTTCAAAGATAGTTTTGTGAAGATCACATGATGGATGCAATCGCTAAGTTCTGGTAAAAAAGATGAAAGTTATTAGCCTTTAAGCGAAAACAGCTATATTATTTTTTTAATTATTTTCATACAAAAATAATTTAAATCAGTTTGTATTAAAAAAAAAATTTTTTTTTTTGAAAATCATTTTGTATGGGAAATAAAATAAGCTTTTTCACTTACTGGCTTATAACTTTCTTATATTTTGTCAAAATTGTTTTTTATGTGTAGCCTTAAACAAATTATTAAAATTTTTTTTCTATATTAATGAAGGAAATTAAAATAAAATTCATATAATTTCTCTAGCTTCCAGCCGTGGTAGAGGGCTAAAAGATATGTCGAAAAAACTAACAAATTTTTTTTCTATACAATTTAGCTATTCGAAATCGATTGGATGACTATTTTTACTTCGTACACCAACGCTCCACCCTAGTGTCTACGCACCTTAATACTTCACACAGATTACTTTTTACCTTAAAAATTATAGCTTTTCACTATTTTTTATGCTAAAATATTCAAGTGCATACTTCTCTGTTGTGTTCTGCTATGTTTCATTAAAATTTTGTGGCAAAAAAAATTTTTCCGCCACTTTTTTTGCCATATATTGTTAAGCGGTATCACAAAGCTTGAATTAGCTGTTGGCCAAAAACTGATGACACCTTTTTTTAGGGCCCGCTGATTTGCCAAAATTTTGGAGGCCCATAAAAAGAAATTGTTGACCAAATTCATCAAACCGAGTATAGGGTTTTACTACCCTTTGATAGCAGAATCGAACCTATACTGTCATGTCCGAGTTTTTTTGCACTATTGACATACGTTAACCACATAAACAATATGTTGAAATGCCACAAAAATATATACAATTTTGCATAAACGATTAACCCATTAAATAGCTAATTTGCAATTAATCGAGTAGCAATTAATCTGTTAACCGATTAACGGTTAACTGATTGAATGCCCTAGTTATTACTAATACGCTATGTTATGTGAGATGTGTGTGTGTGCCTGATTGTTGCTATCTACATTTGGCTGCCTGTTTAATTATCCTTCTGTGTTCCCTGTTTTCTTTTTAGTCCTTTGTCGTTGTGTTCACACAAGTATACTAGATAGTGAAATTTTAAGCGTAGTAATACGCATACATTATTCAGTTTAACACAAATCGTTACGAAGTTAAAGTTATTTTAAGAGATTCGATTCTTAATTTTGTTTCTTTCAAATGGTGCAATAGTTAATTCAAATACGAAACTATCAAATGCATAAGCAATTTATGTACATCAATGAATTTATGCAAGGATTAAAAAAAATGTATGAAGATCAGCAGAAAGGTCGAAAACATAATGAGGATTTTTTGTATACAGATAATTTGTTACAATTGAAATTAAATGAATCGTGGGCAGGCAGACGTCTTGTAGAGGCCTTGAGTCATTTGCCTCCACACAATTTGAGTTCATCTTTAGATGTAAGTGTACATGCATTGACATTTTTTTTTTCAATTGAAGAAGGCTAAGCTTTAGGATATTTTAATGGAATACATAGTTATTTGTAATTTGTTTTATTAACAAAACACAGAACAATTGTTATACATTTGCATGTACATTAGACTGTACCACAAAAACATTTTTTTTCCGAACGAAGAGGTCGCCTTTTTAAATTTTTCGTTATGTCTTCGGCATTACAATCCGATCGACAAAAAATTGTAATTGTTCTGTTGGAATTATCGAAATACTTCCTAGAAAAAGTTTAATGGTTTTTTGCCAGCTTTAATTTTCTGATATTAAGGCGTCCATTATGGTGGTAGGAGATATGGTGGGTCAATACTAGAAAGGGATACTTGAGGTCAATGGCCATTAGAGCGAAAGACTGAACCATTGATATATCATACTTTAAGATCCGACTGTAAATGCCGAAGATATAACGAAAAATTTATACGTTCGGAAAAAAATTTTAAAAATGTTATCGAAATTGCTTTACTAAAATACTTTATATTCGAAGGTGTATGGCGCACTTTTTTAATTTGTCTGTAACTGGTATGGTCTAATAAATATACAAATAAACATTTATGATTTCTGTGTAAATTAATATAATAAATAAATTTAACTTACATATTTCCAATTTCAGATGAAATTTCAGAAAAAACAAATGTTGGAACGTGAACAAAAAAAGTTGTCCTTGACAGTCGGAGATTTTTCGCAGGTATCGAAAAATATCATTGGCAATGGAAAGGTATGAATTTTATGAGAAAATAAACATTTTTATTTCACAAAATATTAAATTATGTGAATTCTCATAAAAATGTTTTGTATAACAGAATGCCATGAGAATTCACATAATTTTATTTTTTGTGAAACACAGAACATGCCCGATTATATCACATACACATATACACATAGACCCTAATTTTGTATACATAAATATCTTATATTTTGGTATGTGATATCGTACTTTTTTTAAAAAAAAAATTTCTACTGAAAGATGAATTATTAATACTTTTTTATTGTTTTCGATAATCTCTGTATCGTGCGATTTACAGAGCACCTATTTGGCTATTATTAGCTTTGTGAAATCGCGCGATTTGAAATCGACCGATTTCCATCACATACCAGATTATTGCAAATAAAATAATATGTACCAATTGGTAGCTTAAAAGTGTCAAATGTAACAAGGACATTATTTATTTAATTTTTAGGTGCGCCAAATGTTTGATGACCGCCGCCGTGGTGCTGTTGGTATAGATCGCAGTCATCCACTGCGACCAATTACGACATCCAGCACTTTAACGACTGTGACATCAAGGACTACAACACAACAGCCAGCAACCAATAAACGCTTAGTTGGTGGAGGAAACGTTGCAAGACGTCCAGGGTTAAACAATACTCCACCATTGCAAAGCACAACCCGACGTGGTAATTTCAATAACAATTTTTCAGCATCGAATGGAAATATTAATGTATTCGAAAATAAATTGGATGAAGTTGATAATATAGACAATGAATCATTTCCCAGGGAGTTTTCAATGTTAAGTTTAGACAACACACATATCATGGGATCCTTTGTGGAGAACAATTCTGAATTTGAAAATAATAACATTGAAGAAAATAGTAATATTTTAGGTGGCACGAGTATAACAAATAAAAAGACTATTCCTAAAACGAATGGCATCAAACTAAATCCCGTAATTACAAAGAAATCACCCACAACGTCAACAATAGGAAAAACAACAAGCAGAACTCCCAGTAGTATCAGCAGAGTCTCAGCATTATCCAAAACTACTACTAGCTCTATAAAATCTCCACCACCAAAAGAACCTTTATCATCAACAACAAATAAAAAAAATAAGGTTTGTGACACCATTTGATTTTTAACTTTATTTCATTTTTTCAAATCTTGTAATAATTTGAAAATAACATTGCTTGCTTTGGGATACCCTTTAAACTTTAACATTTTCTATATGTATTTTTGGTTAGCTTGGCATGGAGTTAACATAATAGGTTCTGTGACATACGGCCCCAAACCCAGAATGAAAACTGGTCCGAGACTGAAAAATAATTTTTCATAAAAATAAACTACTTATTTTTTAAAAGGACGTATTAATAACATTAAATTAAAAATGTTAAAAACCCCCGAAGAAAGTATATTAGAACTTCAGAAAGGCTAGACCAATTTTTTCCCAACATAGGTTGGAACATTTTGGATCAAGTCACCTTTCAAACAAAATTTACTAAATTAAAATCGATCTAGCCGTTTGGGAGCTACGTTGTCAAAGACATACAGATTCAACAGGATCTAGAAAAATGTGATATCTTCTATACAGCTAGACCAATTTTCTTCAAACATAGCTAAGAACCATCTCGATCAAGTCACCTTTCACACAGAAGAAACTAACTGCCTGTTCGCCAATGTCAAAGTAGTTCTTTCATTCGCACAATTATATTTAAAGCAAAAACTAATTCAAAAATGTTGTTTTTGTTTTAAGTGTAATTGTGCGAAAGATAGAACTCTTTTGACATCGGCGAACAGGCAGTAAATCAAGATCGGTATATCCGTTTAGACTGACTTGTACAGACACACAGATACACAGACACACACTACAAACTTATAACACCCCTCTTTTTTGGTCGAAGATTAAAAAAGATTCTTTTAAAAAAGAGTTCCTTTAAAAAAGTTGATTTAAAAAAACTGTTTAAAAGAAATATATTTAAAAATCGAAAAACTGACTGAGTAAAAAAACAAAAAGAAAAAAACAAATCCAGTAGTGCGAAATATATCGACTTTAACAGCCGGGAGCTACTATTGAGAAGATGGGAAGATTCGATATTTAATGTTTCCCGACTGTAAAAGTCGCTGGGTTCCGCACTAATGGGCTTTTTTTTCTTTTTGGTTTTTTACACAAACGGATTTTTAGATTTTTTTAATTTTGTAAGTACATTTTGTAAGTTCACTTTGTACGCAGCCAGGCTTTTTGGTTGCTTACCAACTTTAAGCCATTGAAGATCCCAAATGGTCACTCGAAATGAAAAAAGATAAGAGAAACCTAAAAATTATTTTCAAATACATATTCAATAATACCCCTTTTAATATAGTTCTCAAACTTTTTATTTTTCTTTGTCACAAAATGACCTCTATTCACCGTCAAATTGAATTTTTGACTAAGTTCATATCTTTAGTGACACTTGCAAGATTAATATAAATCGATTGACGTAAGAATCATCAAAATCGACAAACGCATTTGATCTCTATAGTCCCGCAAGGATGTCAGCCAGTTATCAAAAGCATTTTAAACCAATTTATTACTCCTAATTAAATTTAAACATTAACTTACATATATATATATTTGTGTTCCCCTTTTAATTTCCTTTATTTCGATACCCTACTCGATAGATTTGGCTAATTTCTTTTATTAACGTATTACTATTTCGCGCCAAAAAACTTCAATTTTTTAACACCTATCTAAGAATACTTGTGTTTTTAAGACGAATATAAGGATACCTTAACTGTCGAAATCCATACAAGCCTTTGGAAGATACGAGGTATTAAAGAAATTTACAAACATACAAGACACGCGCGAAAAACATAACCCTTGCTTGACAGTCGGGTAAAACTACTTTTTAAATGGTAGTTTTCAGAAAAAAACTAACTTTTAATATTGGGGTTTTAAAAGCAAAGTCTGCTTTCGAAATACCATAATGAAGAACATACTTGGGCTATGCTCACGATCTTTACCAAATTTAATGCTAGTGTTTTCTTAAAATATTTGAAATCTAACAATAAAATAAAATTATAAAACTTTGGAACATATTTGTTATTAATTGTTGTAGAGCATCTGAAATAACAAATTGGCAAAAATCATTAAAAATTTCATTAAATTTTCAAACATATTATAAATCTTTCAGCTCAGTTGTTTTCATTATTATAAATAGTTTAGTATACTTGAATAATAACGTAATAAATTGGTTTTGTATGCTTTTCTTTTTTAGACTGCTGGAAATAAAACTAAGCCAGCCACGTTCATTTTAGTAAGTATTTTAAATTGAATTCGGCGTTTCGTTTCAAATGTGTAACATCATTTTTGTTTGCAGTCAGTAAAGCCACCACCCAGAATTATTACTCCACCACCTGGTATGGCTTCATGTCCACACTGTCAACGCCACTTCAATGAAGAACGTTTAGGTAAACACGAAGAAGTTTGCAAAAAGATGATGAGTAAGAAGCGCAAGATATTCGATGCATCTACACATCGCGTTAAAGGTACCGAAGCTGAAAAGTATTTGAAAAAAGGCAAAACTTTCAGCTCTACTGCATCTAAGAGTATAACGACTGCAATCAATACACCTCAAGCTGTTAAAAAGTCTGATGAAAAAAAGAGTAATTGGCGAAAAAAGCATGAAGAATTTATAACAGCCATACGAGAAGCAAAAAAGGTTCAGGCTTACTTAGCCAAAGGGGGTAAACTAAGTGATTTGCCACCTCCTCCGCCATCGGAAAATCCAGATTACGTTCAATGTCCTCACTGCAGTAGACGGTTTAATGTATCAGCTGCCGAAAGACATATTCCCAAGTGCGCCAATATGCAGCATAACAAACCAAAACCAACCAAAAAACGTTTTTAAAAATTGCCATTGAAATGAGAATGCCTTGATCCTAACCTTACAACGTCAAAGTTAGTTTCTGCACATTGTGAACAATAAATAAATTTGTGAAATCAATTTTTATATTTTAATATCTTATAATGATTATTTGTTTGTTTCTTTTTTACTAACAATCAATACTTAAACATACGTATGCACGTAAAAATAATGCGTAATTTACTCCTAAATATGTGATAATTTTTGTAAATCGAATTTAAATTTTCGTTTCAATAAATGAAATGAAAAATTAACACTAAATTTTTAATTAGTAGAGTCCATTTTAACGCCCGCATCATCTCCGTCATCTCGAATAGTGAATATTTTATTAGATAAACGATCAATTAGAGCTTTTACAGCTTTGGCAGCAGTATTGATTTCTAAACCTTCCATGGTGTATGCTAAATTGTCTAAACTGGCATCATCATCATCAGCAAACCAATTGACGAGCATTGCTATACATCCACCATCACGATCACTATGTTCTGTTTCAAAATACAGCAGTTCATCGGCTTTGTAACCCAATTTTTTGCCTAATTTTTTCCAATCGTCACCTATTAATGGTGCAAGTTCCTCTATTTGCTCTTTTGATGCTGTTACGAGTTTAGAGTGTTCATTGTTATCTTCTTCTGCTTTATCCAAATCATTGGTTTCTTCCTCTTCACCTAAAACACCTTCTACATTTCCATCGTTATCGTTTTCTTGCTCTTGCAAGGCCACTGTTTCCTGTTCATTCGATTCAGATAACGTTTGGATATTTTCTGTGTTAGAACCATTGGCATTTGCGGCGGCTTGTTTGGCAGCATCCAAACGTTCCTTAGTCAATCGTTTGCGTACAGCTTCCAAATAGTCAGATATTTTATATGATGGTGAATTGATGAATGTGAAGAAATGTGGAGATTGTCGAGCAAGCAAACGCAATGCTCGCCATTCGAAAGATGTGTCGTTTTTATCTCTAGAGCTTTCTAAATAAGTTTCGACCTGCGGTAGAAAGTTTCGTTCTTCGCTTTTACACGCTTGTAAGTTATCGGGAGAATAGTTCCAGAGCCGCGTTAGTACGTCGCTAAAAAGTGTTTGTAAAATAAAATGTTCAATGTCGAAAGCAACTTTTTTTAGAAATATGAAATTCAAAACTTTTAATAGATATCTAAAATGCAAAAAAAAAATTTGTGCGAAACTGATATTAAATATAAAACAACATACATAAATGGTAATAAGGGACTGCTAAACATTTTCTTGTCTGTTAAACACTACAGCCAGTGTTGTCAGATATGGGGATTTGTCGCCAAACGTGGCGATAAAAATTTGTTTTTGGCGATGAAAATAACTGTTATTATTATTTTTTTTTAATATCCAATTGCTCACAGAAAAACAAGCTATAATAACAATTATAAACAACCAAAAATATATAACTCCTTCCATAACTATTAAAAAATATCTTTATTTATTTTGGTCTTCCATAACCATTACAAAAAGATTTTTATTTTTTAGGTATTCTTGTAACAGTTATGAAAGACTTATTTTTAGATCTTTAAATAATAGTCATGAAAGCTTTTTATTTTTAGATCTTGTTAAGCCCTTAATAAATGATTTTTATTTTTAGGTCTTCTCGAGACCTTTGTATAAGATTTTTATTTGTTCGGTCTTCTTATCTATTATAATAGGCATACTTATATAAAAGAGTAACATTATATCTCCGGACCTAACTATCATGGGTGAACAAGAAGCCAAAAGTCGCCAAACATCACTTTTATCGCAAAAATAGCGAAAATTCGCGAAAAAATTCAAAATTGCAAACAGGCTCTAAAGTTAATTTAACATCCTCAAAGTTGTAAGGAATGCCAGGAACTTTAAAAAATCACGAAAATTTGCAAAAACTTGTCAACACCAAAAACATATCAGGAATATTGATTAAAAGTCGGCAAAACTGTAAAGAAGCCAAAAAACTAGCAAAAAATCATTTGTATCGAGAAAGTAGCGAAAATTCGCGAAAATTGCAAATTTGCAAGCAAGCCCTAAAATTGCTTAAAAAACTCAAAATCCAACAAATAATAACTTGTAACGTGAAAATAGCGAAAATTCGGAAAAAATTGCGACATTGCAACCCAGCTATAAAATTGATTAAGCATCGCTAAAACTGTTGCCGATTTTTTCAGTTTTGGAGCTTTTGCGATTTTTAAGTTTTTTTTTTTTTGCGATTTTTTTTTAGTTTTGGTGATTTTTTATGTTTTAGCGATTTTTGTTTGTTGTTCTAGCGGCAAAAGTTTTACATATTCTGTGAAAATTTCAGGTCCGTAGCTCTTACGGTTCTCGAGAAAACAGCCAGTGATAGACAGACAGACGGACAGCGTAAGGAAAACAATAGGGTTCCTTGACAATTTTGGTGTACGGAACTCTAAATACGTACGGTGGTATAGGGCACCGGTTAGGAACGAAGATCCTATCGCCTTCAGCCTACCACCCGCACTCACAAGGCCTACTTAGGCCTGTCGGCTTCGGTCTCTCACCTTTGGCTGGTCACCTGCCGATAGTATACGGCGAATCACATTCGGTCGGTCAACTTAGGACGGTCATGTTCTGCCGGTCGTAAATTATGCTATATTATTTATAAATCGTCAAACAACAGAAACAAAATTTGCTTTTTAGCTAATTTAGCTGCTTTAGCTGATTAAGCGAGCTAAACCAGCTAAGCCGGCTAAAACAGCTAAGCTGATTATTCCAGCTAAGCTGGTTAAGCCGGCTAAACCAGCTGAGCCGGCTAAATCAGCTAAGCCGGCTAAATCAGCTAATTCGGCTAAGCCAGCTAAGCTAACCCTTTTAGCCGGCTTGGCCGGCCAAATTGTTCAGCCCTACTCACAGGTCTCTCCCACGCAATCAACATCTTCACGTAGCGTGTCGCAAGCATCAGCGCAATCTCCAATGCAACAATCCAACCCGTCGCCGGAAACCCCAACACCTAACACCTTAGCTCGACGACCGCCCCGACACCACACACAGCGGCGAGTGCCTTCATTTCCCTACCTTCATTCCGGATTCTGCAACTAAATTGCAATGGTCTTAGGAACAAAGTAGTGGAGATTACAAACTACATGCACACAAATAACATACCCATAGCCGCAATACAGGAAACAAAGCTTCACAGCAGGAGCACCCTCTCGTCATGTGGAAATTTCAACATCGTTCGGAAGGATAGAAATAGAGACCACGGTGGAGGACTAGCATTCATAATTGAACGCAACGTCAGGTACATGTTAACCGTCCCACCAACCTCCCCTGAACCTGACCCGTATTTGGAAATAATAAGCATTTCAATAGATACTGGAGATATTGAATTGGAGATCGTCAATGTGCACATCCCGCCCGTCAACACCATAGGGGCTAATTATCACCTAAGCATTTCCCACCTCTTGCAAGGTGATAACAGTATAATACTTGGCGACTTCAGTGCTACCCAACGACCCTCGCGGCATTCTCATTGCCGACTAGATAGACGAATCTGACTTCGCTGCCATTAATGAAGACTTCTCTACGAGTTACAGCTAGATGCTCAAGCTACCCAGACATCTCTATTGTCTGCTCGTCGCTACTTGCCTACACAACCTGGCAAACCCATACAGCATTTAACTCAGACCACATTCCCATCATGGTCAACGTAGAGAAGCCTAGCGACTTTCTGGAGCCTGATACGGTACGGAGAGCCAAGAGTCTAAAGCGCGACTCTGAGCCATACGCCTTCACCCCCACTGAAGTTTAGAACATAATCTCCAAAGCGAAACCTTCCAAGGCCCTCGGACCAGATGGCATCTCCATGCTAATGTTAAAAAAACTTGGCATAGTAGCTCTGTTTATCCTCACGAGAATATTAGAACTCTCGATCCGCCAACTGGTGATTCCAGATATCTGGAAAGTCACAAGGATCATCCCAATTCCAAAACCAGACAAACCCGCTAATCAGGGAGATTCCTACCGCCCTATCTCCCTCTTGTCACCCGTAGTAAAGGTTTTGGAAGCACTACTGCTGCCATCCATGAAGGAGCATTTCCCGCTCGCCACACACCAACACGGTTTCAGGGAAGCCCACAGCATCACGACGGTACTGAACTTGATAGCTACCCAGATCGCCTTAATCAGCACAGACCGTGCCAACGCACAATTGTGACTGCTCTGTACTTGTCTGAGGCGTTTGACACGGTGGAACACTCGATACTGATTAATGACAACATGGACTCGTCTTCCCAACGACACAAAACGCTGGATTGCCAACTACCTCAATGGAAAGCAAACGTTTGTGGAGTTCAGAGGCCAAAAATCAAATTACCGCAAGATAAAAATGGGCGTGCCACAAGGAGGAGTACTGTCACCCATACTCTTCCATATGAATAGCTATAGATGCAATAAAGTCCTTAATACCCACCCAGCCGCGATTTCGGACAGTGAGCGGCCACTCCCTAGACAATCTCGGTCAACCCTGGCGCAACCAAGAGCCGGCTGGAGGAGTATACTCAACTGCTACCAAGAACGTATAGTACCCGGCACTGTAAATCGATGCGCGGATTGTCTCCAAAGCCCGCACGATATTGAACACTTGCTCAATTGCCCCAATAGGTCCACATCCCTCAACCCCATAGACCTATGGCTAAAACCAACTGAGGTGGCAAGGTTTCTCCAGCTCCCACTCTCACCTAATGACACCCATAACAAAAATAATTAATCTCTATTTAATTACAGGAAAGAACTCCCGACGACAACAGCAGAGCTCTTACAACAATAACAACAAACTTAGAACACCCCTTTTTTTGGTCGGGGGTTAAAAACAACGAAAGGGGAAAAGCTAAATTTTTTGTTTTGTTTATATCTCTTAAGTTAACTGTTTTTCCGTATAAATTAAATTACAAATTAAAATATTGTAAAGTGGCTAACATCGAGCATACAAAGCTTAGCTTAATTAACCGCCGACGAAAAATAGCGGTGTTATAAGTTTGTAGTGTGTGTCTGTATATCTGTGTGTCTGTACGAGTCCACGTGCAGATCAAATGGCTGGACCGATTTTGATTAGTTTTTTTTTTTGTTTGAAAGATGACTTGATCGAGAGTGTTCTTAGCTATGTTTGAAGAAAATCGGTCCAGCCATTTAGAAGATATCACATCTTTTCTAGATGTATTCTGTTGATTATGTGTGTCTTTGACGCCGTAGCTCCCAAACGGGTCAACCAATTTTAATTTAATAAATTTAGTTTGAAAGGTGGCTTGATAAAAAATCTTCTAACCTATGTTTGAAGAAAATTGCTCCAGCCGTTTTGAAGTTATCATATATTTTCTTCAGGCAACGATTTCAAACATGCAGAAATCGAGTTTGGCTGATATTCCTTATGGGCACATATATGTTACTAAATAAAAATCTTTATATATAAAATCGTTTGTGTGTTTGTTAGTAACGCATGATCTTCGGAACTATAAAAGCTGCGGAGCTGAAATTTTTAACACAGGTCAATCGACGTTACGTCTCTTTTTGTTTTTGACCAAATAGGTGGTCACAAGGTGGAATTATTTAAGAGAAACTACTTGAAGTTAAAAAACGATACACTTGGAGGTAAGAAAACGTTTTCCGGGCTCACCTAGTCTTATATAAAAGTCTCGAGAAGACCTAAGATATAAAAATCTTGCATAACAGTTATTTAAAGACCTAAAAAATAAAAAGCTTTTATAAAGGTCTCAAGAAGACCTAAAACATAAAAATCTTTCATAACTGTTATTTAAGCTGTTTTAGACTATTCCACAAGAGGTTTTTGGACTTCTGCACAAAATGCACCCCTGATACAATGTGTTGTTATTGCTTTTTTAAAAATTTCCATAAACTCATTTGGTCAGGGATGCATTGTGTACAGAAGTCGAACGGCTTGTGAGATAGTGTAAAACAGCTTTTAAAGCAGTGATTGCCACTCCATAGCCTCGCGAGGCAATCAATAATCGTATTTTTCACACAGACATGTCATATGCCATCCCTGTGTTATATACATGTCAATTGCCGATCGTGTTTGTGTGAAAAATACGATTATTGACTGCCTGGCGAGGCTATGGAGTGGCAATAACTATTTTAAAGACATAAAAAGTAAAAATATTTCATAATTGTTATAAGAAGACCAAACAATTTGTGATAATTTTTAATTGTTATTCAGAGAATACTTTTTAGGGTTCCGTACACCAAAAGTGTTTTCGCTAAGCTGTCCGTCTGTCACAGGCTGTTTTCTCGGCAACCATAAGAGCTACGGACCTGAAATTTTCACAGAATATTTAGTTTTAGCGTTTTTGAAAATTTAACGAGTTTACCTCTTACGGTTTCCAAGATACAGCATATTGTCTGAATTACATAGTAAAATTGCATTAACTGATAGAACACCCTTTAATTTTTATTCTTTTAAATATCAGTGTTAATTGGTGTAGTCTATTCTACAGACTACACCAATTAAAACTAACTTTGAAAATTAGAAATGTCTATACATGTGTCTGTATATTACATTAGTATTTCAACATGTTTCGTTGCTCGCTTTAGAGCACCCTTTAATTTTTAACTGTCATATATTTGTTGTTGTAGCGGCAAAAGTTTTACATATTCTGGAAAATTTCAGGTCCGTAGCCCTTATGTTTCTCGAGAAAACAGCCTGTGGCAGACAGACAGACGGACAGCGTAGCGAAAACACTTTTGGTGTACGGAACCCTAAAAAGTACTGCAACATAAAAAATCGCTAAAACTAAATATATCATAAAAAACGAAAAAATCGCCAAAAATGAAAAAAACACCAAAACGAAAAAAACACCAAGACTAAAATAATCGAAAACCCAAAAAAATCACCAAAACGAAAGTGTCAAAACAAAAAAAATCGCTAAAACAAAACAAATCACAAAACCCCGTAAAAGAGTCCCCAAAACCGAAAAAACGCCAAAACTAAAAATATCGTCAAAAAGCGAAACAAAAACGTTTAATAAAAACGCCAAAAAAAAATCGCAAAAAAATACAAAAAAAAATCGCCAGAACGAAAAAAAAGTGTCATAACCAAAAAAAATCTCTAAAACTAAAAAAGTCACGAAAAACCCCAAAACCGAAAAAAGCGCAAAAACTGTAAAAAATCGTCACAGCTAAAATAAATCTCTAAAACTAAAAATATCGTCAAAAAGTGAAAAAAAACGTAAAAAACGCCAAAACCAAAAAATCTCGAAAAAAAATCGGCAAAAAACCAAAAATCGGCAGAAAAAACGAAAAACACGCATATTAAAAAAGCGCAAAAACCAAAGAAAAAAGTCGCCAAAAGCAACGAAAAATACTTAAAACATAAAAAAACTAAAATTAAACAACGAAAAAGTGCAAAAATGAAAAAAGGGACAAAAACGAAAAGGGATATACATATGTATGTATATTCGTACGGAACCATGCGTGTGCGAGCCAAAGTCGCATTCTACTTAATTTATTTAAAAAGCCTATAATAATTGAAAAGCTTAAAAGCAAAGGGGTACAAGTGCAAAAAATAAAATTTTGAGTAATTAAGCCTCAAAGTTTTTTGTTCCCATTCGTTTCATACATAATATTTTTGGTTTCTAGTACATACCGCCTTTTGAGGTCATCGTACAGGTCTGAATTTTTATAGAGTGATAGATATTGGTATTAAGTGTTGATTGCTGCATATAACTCAATTTTTTAGTTTTGACTCTTGTAGACCTTTGCTTTTCACCCCCTCAATAATTATTTAACGATTTTTTTTTTCAAATATAGGTTATAACTGTTATGTCCCTATATGTAACACATTCATTACAACCGAAGATATGTTAATCAGATTTGATTCGAAGCAAATGTATCCGAGGCAAATATACACATCTATGGTCATACGTTGACAACACCTAACTGATTTTTACAAATTTTCAGTTGAAGAATTTACATTAAATGGGCCGAAAGCGTTACTAGCAACGAAATAAATACCCCTATTATGATTCACAACTAAATTGATAGTTGAGTCGTAGTTGTCAAATTCTTATTATGTATTAGAACTTTCTTAACATAGCGTCTTCCTTCAAGAGCCATTGATTTGTCTTGACAAAAGTCAAAGTCGATATGAAAAAATAGCACTAACATTTTTCTGATGTTTTTATGTATGAAGTCTGACAAATGTTAGAACAAATTTATGGCTCGTCAAGACGGTATGTAAAATTGAGATAACTGTTTTTTGTCAATTGTGTTTTGGTTTTTATTTCAACTATTGTGTTACTTTTGATTACTTTTAAAATGGTGATTTTAGACGCTAATCTATTCCATTTGTCAACCAATACCCAGCAAAAATATATACAATTTATATTGTTGCCATATCCATAAAACATAAAATCTGCAGAAAAAAATAGTAAGGCCAAAACTAAAATATTTAAAATATTTTGTGATGCCTACTATGGTTTCAAAAAACAGAGAAAATAGATAAGAACTTTTTTTGCGAAATTTATTTCGAAGACAACTAAATTTAGTTGTGAATCATAATGCAAAAAAATGGTTGAGTTGGGTCGTAACATTGACAACTCAACCAAGTTGATTTGTGAATCATAATAGGGGCCAAAATAACTGCAATTTTAAATAACTTAAGTTGAAGTACCGGAATTCGTAAAATATTTACTTTTCATTGCGTTGGCTTTTCCAACTGTTTAAAATGAACCAATGCTTTTGCTTATGCCTATGAAAAAGCAACAACAGTCGCAGTGGAAGCAAAATCACAAAACGATTTACGAACAATTGCGCAGCACTTTCAACAGTCGACGATTTGAAAAGTTTGAATTTGATTTGCTTTTGGTTAGTATCGCAAGTAAAGGCAGAAGCAGTCTATATAATTTTGCAAGACGCAAACAGTCACCGTCGAAGAAGCAAAAACTCCTGCTTTTAGAAGCTTTCTACAGGTTCAGTCAACTATTTTGTGGTTTTTGTCGCGTTTTTTTTTACACGTAAGACAAGATGCAAAAATAAAGAGCACTTCACTACGATTGCTTACAACTTCTAAAACAAGAGTTTTTGCTTCTTCGACTGCTACTGTTTTCGACTTGCAAAAGCATATAGAATGCTTCAGTTTTTACTTGCGATACTAACTAAAAGCAAATCAAATTCAAACTGTTCAAATCATCAACTGTTGAAAGTGCTGCGCAATTGTTCATAAATCGTTTTGTGATTTTGCTTTGAGTGAAACTGTTCAAAAGCCAAAGCAGAATCAAAATCAAATAAAATGAAAATCATTTCAGTTTTTTAAACACTGATAGATAACTCTTAGCTAATTTCGGGTTTTCTTATTTTCGGGATAGGAACGTCTTTTAGTGATTTGTATAACGGTTTCTGCGTTTTGCGAAAAATAATAAAAAATCAGTTACGTGTTGTCAACGTATGACCACCGATACGTCTATACAACAATAATGGTACTGAAAATAGTGCGTATGAAAATCTCGATTCAATAATTGAAATGCGTACTTGAATACACGTTAAAAAAATTTTTTTCTACTTTATCAAAAGATTTAAATAGCAATTTTTATGTCGATGTTCAAGTTTAATTTATCCTATTCAACTTGTTCTTCAACTTGTTTTGGTATCAGCTATTTTTGAATATTTTTTATACGCGACTATTTATATATGTACATACATATCTTATACTAAGCCAATGTAATCTTTATAAATAGACTGTAATTAATTAATGTAGAAACTTTTGTAAAACGAGCGTTACTTACTGAATTTTCGATATTACAATATTTTCAACTCAAATTTAATATTTTTATTATATTGGCGATATTTAGACTTATTTGGCGGGGAAGCTAAAAATAAATCTGACAACACTGACTACAGCTTAAAGAATTTAGAAAAACACAACATTTGCCTTAATAGTTTTTATCTATAGTACAATAATTGGTATAAACTTTGATGTATTAAATAGTTTCCTTTTGATTTGAAACTAATTTCTTACTACCATTCGTAGTTTCTAAAAATAAATCTGACAACACTGACTACAGCTTAACGAATTTAGAAAAACACAACATTTGCCTTAATAGTTTTTATCTATAGTACAATAATTGGTATAAACTTTGATGTATTAAATAGTTTCCTTTTGATTTGAAACTAATTTTTTACTACCATTCGTAGTTTCTTCATCCAAAAATTGTTTAAATTATTTTTAGTAGTTTGCTAACATTATTACTGACCCATATTTGATACTGAAGTTCAGATATTAATTTAGAATAAATACTTGTATTTTTGATCCATATTTGACACTGAAGTTCAGATATTAATTTAGAATAAATACTCCTAAGTCAGTTTGAGCCAAATACTTTTACAATTGTTTCCCTACAGTCCTGCAAACTATTGTTTTCTTTCCTTCTTGGTTTGACTTACTTGCCCAGAAAAAATTTTGATTGCCTATTAGCATCTTTTAAGCAGTCGCCTAAAGTTTTGCGTTCCTTTTTCGCAGGTGGAGGACTTTCTCCTACTGCTGATTCTTCCGGTTTTTTAAATTCCTTGCATCCCTCATTCTTCCAATTGTTCCACATTTCCTCACGAGCTAACATATGTTTAACTGTTCGAGCAAAACGCTTGCCATTGGGAGGTGTTTCTTCTAACAGTTGATAAACTTTAGTTTCGGTTTCTTTGATAAATTCAGTTTGAGTGGGAGTCAGTGTATTTGATTCTCTGAAATGTATTGAAAATTATATTAAATATTCTATTTCCTATTTATAAAGGTAATATAGAATTGCTTACGATTTAAATTTTACAGTCAGTTGCAGATACTGAAATAAAATAAGGAATTGCACCAAAACAGCGCGCCGAAAATTTGTATCGGAAAGTTGCAAAGCCAAAAGTTTAGGATTTGTTAGGAATTTTGCAAAGAAATTGTCTACTTTTTGAACTGATTGATTTATTCCAATTTTAATGTCGACATATTCATCGCCCAAGTCCATTTTTTCACTTAAATCATCTCCTATGTCTTCTTGCGATGAGCCGGACCGAGTGTCTTCAAGTTTAAAACTAGCAAAAGATTCTAGAACAGTTGCAGCATGCTTCATTTACGAAAATAGAACGGATTAAGTTAAAGACGAGTTATTAAAGCGAATATTAAGCTTACAGTTTGGAACATTTTCCAAGAAGCTTTGCTGTAACATTGGTTAGGATTGCGAAAGAAGTCTTGTAGAGACCAGAATTTACAATATAAGTTATAATCAATTTTAATGGGAATATCTTCAATGTCCTCCAATGTGTCATCCAAGTCTTTTCCATCTATGCCATAATCAGTAACATTTTCTAAATTGAATTCCGAAACAATATTTAAGCCAGACCTTTCAGAAAATGGAAAGAATTTCGAAAGAAACAATAAAATTCGACCACAAAATACTGTATTCTGAGCACGACTGAGTCGTCTCAAGAGGTCATTACACATTCGCAGTATGTTATTTTTACAAGAGGAGAAAAATATTTCCTCCTTCCACACTTCTACCATTTCTTCAACATAATTAAAAATTTTCTCGCACTTGTCTAAAGTAACAGTTTCAAATATGTCGCCCAAGAGTACCACTGGTATAGTAACTGACACAATCTCAGCTCTTACCGCAGCAACAGAAAGTTTTACTATCTTTCCAATTAAATGGACGTCATTGCTCATTTTGAAAATCAATAGTTCTCTGAATGCCTGGTCCATTGGTGGTTTTTTATCATGGTCAGAGTTATTTGAGAAGCAATCATAGGACTTTCTCAAAATCTTAACGTCACCTTCTTCAAAAGCCTTTTGTAACGCTTCCTGTTAAATAAAAATATCATTAATATTATGGAACAAAGGAAAATAGTTCTATCCTATAATAACTTACCGTAAATGATGCATGAAGACCCGAAAAATCTGTAGCTTTATCAATAATTTTACTCATTATTATATACTAAAGATTAATTTTAATGAAAGTCTTAAAACTGCGTGTGGTCAACCAATAAAAGGAGTAGTAAAATACTTATTTTACTTGTGCGCGTATATTTTGATTAAAAATTGTATTTACAGCCGGCCAGGGAAGCAAGCCGATTAATTTTTTGGGCGGCGGCTGAAGAGGTAGAAATTATCGGCGGCTTTGCCGCTAACGTCATGCTTTCACCGGCTCGCTATATTTTCTTCAGCAGCGCCGATAGTTTTCCCGTTATTCATTACCCTACGTCTCCACGTAGCAATTTTTGATCGGATTCACCCCTAAAATTGTGCTCACTCGATACTCACCGGTTTGATCACCCTTTATATACCCATAGATATAATAAAACCTTCTATTAAATTCAAATATGACCAAAAATTTATTATTCACAAAAATTTTAGTTCCTTATGCTCATGTGAGCTAGAAAAAGTCCCTAAGTTCGAACTTTCAATACAAAAAAACACCTATTCTTAAAACTGATTACTATTGATCTTAAACTGGTATATACTTAAAATTTTTTTTTGTAATTTTGGTCCGAAATAATATTTATCTTCAGATAGGGTTAGTAATTAAAAGTTATCTGTATTAAATCGTAAAAATGTATTGGCCTTACAGGCTTGCCAAAAATAAATGAAAAATCGAGTTTAAATTTTGTCAAATGAAAAACAACTCTTGACTTCACTAAAGGAAAAGCTCAATTTATGGCCTCCAGAAACATTAAACTCAAACTAATTCAGGAGTGGATTTTCAAAATCAAAAGATAAATAACCAAAGAGAATTTTGTAAAGCAGAGAGAAAATCCACAAATGCTATAAGATATTGTCGTATTTTTCATTTCACACTTGCCCGCAATTCTCGGGGATCACGACAATCACCTCAGGATTTGTTTTATTTTTCATAGCTGGCAACACTATTGGTAGACAGACTTATACAAAAGAATTTACTGATTTAAATTTACTAAAAATTCATTTTCATTATTTAACTAGCACGAAAAATTTATAATTTTGAAATTTACCGCCTGAAATCACATTTGCTTACGTAAAAATTATTAGAACGACCGAAAACTGAATTTTGAAAAACAAATTTTGTGTACTCTTGTGAGTTGGACACAGCGAAGATGTAATAAAATTCTAAATTGAAAAAAAAACTGGAATCGGAATGGTTTTGTTTTCTGATTGTACGCTGTACAAAACTAAACAAAACTGGCAACACGGAAGAATGGTAAGATATCAAGTACACTTAAGAAAATAAAATTCAGATGCTTTATAGACCGCAACAAAATTTAGCCTAAATACTAAAAATTTTACATAAAACCGAAATGATTATAGTTTGAGTTTAAAATGGAAATTTAGACAAATTTTAGTTTTGGATTTAAAATAGAAATTTAGAAAATATTTATATCGGAAACCGGGCTATTATTTTGCGCCAAATTACGCTCAACTCTAATACTATATTCACACAGCAATAGTTTAACGTGTTTCGGCAAATATTTTAAGAAACTAAACAAAGTTGTTCAGACTACAATTTTATAAACTTTCTGTTTACAGCATGATGAATTCATAAAAGGCAACAAAAAAAATTTGTTGTGTCCGAAATATTAATAATCTTGCGAAGTTATTAATTAGAATTTTTAATGTATATGTACATTTTTCTATTTGAACTGAAAACTTGAACAAAAAACGAGGTTTTTAATACTTTTAAGCCAACACAAATCATAATTTTCAGAATACGGTGCTTGTTGTTATAGAAATGCTACAACCTTTTTTAATTTCGTCTTTGTTTACATATTTTGCCGCCATTACAAACTGTGTTAAATAAAAACTAAAATCAAAAAATCGACTGAACATACATCAAGAAGTACTTGGAACCCTGCCTTTTACTGGTTTTTGAATGAGTTTAATTTTGAAACACGTAAATTTTTTGAAAAATTGATTATAACGGAAAACATCTAAAAATTAATGTGTTTGGCTCGTAAACACTTAAAATGGCCATAAACACGGTAGTGTGAATTGCCTCGATAAATTGTTTTGTCAGGGAGATCTGATGGGCGGATGGGTAGAATCTAGGGATCGGGGTATATAAGGCGCCCGACCGTAGGCCGACCGCCATCCAACTGACACAACCCTTACGACCGCCCAAAACGGCCATGGCAAAAGCAAAATTATTTATATATAAAAAGTTTATATATATAGTTTTATTTATATAGTTCTTCTTTTCATATATATATATATATATATATATATATATATATATATATATATATATATATATATATATATATATATATATATATATATATATATATATATATATATATATATATATATATATATATATATATATATATATATATATATATATATATATATATATATATATATATATATATATATATATATATATATATATATATATATATATATATATATATATATATATATATATATATATATATATATATATATATATATATATATATATATATATATATATATATATATATATATATATATATATATATATATATATATATATATATATATATATATATATATATATATATATATATATATATATATATATATATATATATATATATATATATATATATATATATATATATATATATATATATATATATATATATATATATATATATATATATATATATATATATATATATATATATATATATATATATATATATATATATATATATATATATATATATATATATATATATATATATATATATATATATATATATATATATATATATATATATATATATATATATATATATATATATATATATATGTAATTATATATATATAATTATATATTATTTATGTAAAAATATAAAAAAAAAGTAAAGTTTGGAACCCTGACATGACTTGAGACCTGACACGGGTGTTAAAACAAACGAAAACATAAAACTACCAATACAATTTCAGTACTTATGTTTATAACAGCTGGTGTATATGCTGGTGTAACTGCTGCTGTAGCTGCTGATGTAACTGCTGCTGTAGCTGCTGATGTAAAGGTTGCAGTGGCTGCTGATGGAACGGTTGCAGTAGCTGCTGGTTTTTCCCTGATGGTCATAGGCTGATGGATTGCCGTCCGTATTAAATTTTTGTCATTACTTGTAGGCTGTTGTTTTTGCAAGGAAAATGGTGTCGTGGGTTGGTGTTATTTTGACACCATTGGCATTATTACACTGGCTCTGGCCTGTTAGATTTTTGTTGGGGAAACTGATACTTTTTTGCTCGAGGGTGTGTTTTTTGTCGTATGTACTGGCAGCTGGTGGTGCCAATAATTACACTATGCTGGATGACTGGAATGACGTCGCCAGAACGAAGGCTGGGTATGTGATGGCGTGTCGGTATGCTGGAGTAAAAATGTTGTGTAGAGCCAAGTCGAATTGATACCAGGTGGCCCTATTAGTAAAAATGAGCATCAGCTGACTTTACTAAAGTGTCAAACTCTATGTAAAAAAAACTAAACAACAACTTTTTATGTATGCATTTAACATGAGAGATTGGTAAAGTCCAGTTGTTGTTGCACTAATAAGGCCACTTGGTATTAATACGCTTTGTGTAGAGCTGTTTTTGAACGCTATATTAAAGCGCCTGCGGGCAAGCTGGAGATTTTGTAAACGTTTTTGTTGGCAAAACTGCTGCTGGTAAATATTGGCTCGTTTTTAGCCGGGGCTTGCAAAAACGGTGTCCGTCGGCCGATGTAAAGTATGTATGTATTTCAATGAAGAAAGTATGCATTTTTTTTACTAAGACAAGGCGAATTAATATTAATACAGGACGTGTTAAGAGCACAGTATTTTTTTTTACTTATGAACTCAACTGGCAAACAACAATAGCAAACTCCATATAGAAAAACACAACTTTCGTAGACTTACACGCAATTTACACCGTGATTTTTAAGACATGTCTTTTTTTAATTCTCTTTTAAAGTTGCTACCAAAAACTTTTTGCATTTATACAATGATTTATCATTTCATGTCTTTTTTGTACATTACTCTCAAAATTTGTTTTATTTACTCGTTCATAACAACAAAAACCCTAACACAATCACATAAGAGAGAGAAAATGCAAATGGAACTAAAGAAATATATGAACAAAATCTCGAAAACAGAAATCTTGTCTTTTTTTCTACCCCGCTTTCTTCTCTACCCCGCTAACTCTCATACAAAATAAGACGTGATTTAAAGACAAGTGAAAAAATCGCCGTATAAATTGTGTGTTGAATGTATGTGAATTCCTTCTTGATGTTTGAAAAAGTACTAGTAAGCCTTTGCACTTTTATTTTAAACAAAATGGGTAAAACTACGGCTTCAGAAATTCGAATTAGAATAGCAAAATTAAAAGTGTTGATTAAAAAAGGTAGTAATAAGTAGTTATAGTTTAATATTAATGGTTTGATAACAAAAAAGGAGCCAAAACTGAAATAAAGCTAAAAACGAATATTTTTAATGTATAGAAAACTTAAAAAGCTGACGTAATTGTAAAAAACTTATTTTTTTTTATAAAACACTGGAAAACTTTTCATCACTTCACAAAACTGCTAAAATCAGTGAAAACTGCACATTTGGCAACGCTGCACGAACAGTTCTATATATGTAAACAAGGTTGTTGATGTTATTTGAGAACTGAAGTTATTCCATACTTATTAAATATATAGGTTTACAATAAACATTGTTACTTTATGTGATTGACGGAAATTACTTTAAAATCTTTGACAATGAATCAAGCAGATATAAAACATTCCCTAAGGAAGTTAGAGTTTCCCGCCTGTGTCAAGGAGGCTTTACCACGCATTGGTAAGTATTTATAGGATATTAGTTTATCATTTATAGTGGCAAGTAAGTTAAAATAATACCATTAAATCTGATAGAAAACATTATAATTGGCCGCGGCAAACAAAATTTCATTATGCAGTTAATATCCGAATTCGTGTTCTTGGAGCGAAGCAAAGACATCGATGTACGTAGAGGACAATCGCCCCAATCATATGGCAACATGCAAATGAATAAAATACAAGAGTTTCAACTTATATTAGTCCTCATAGAATTTTTTTCTCAACCAGGTCCAGATTCAACTAGAAACGCTGTTTTTCTTTCATTGTTTGGCACAAACTTGACACCGCAACGTACTAAGATATTGTGTAAACTGATAAGTACAGCTGTATCTGGATCAGTGGCACCACTGTTATCTTCGGCTGGTACCTGGATGCAGCAGGTTGGATGCCCAACCCCTCCATCCTTGGAAGTTGCTCAGAGTTTGGTCAGCGATTTTATAATATTTTCTCGTAAGATTTCGGAGCAATTAAAGCAGTTGCCGTTGGTGGCGCCACATTTCGCGGCAAATTTAATGACTGCTGTGGCAGATTTGTACTTAAATGAACAAAGAGGTTGTTTGACGGCACCGCCCGATGGTCTCTTAGATGTATTTTGTGATTGGATAACCGAAAATCCATCCCTTTGTTTAGCTTCCCAACAACCTTTAGCGCTGCCGGTTGGAGCTATAGCTATGCCTGTTGTTACACCGCTTGCTGGACTAATAAGGTGGTCGGTTCTGTCACCAATTGTTTCAAATCGCAACACTTACAGCAATTTGCATTTGTCATTGCTTCAAACGCTTTTAGAAATAATAAACAATGTACCCCCTACAGCTCTTAGCGCTCAGCACTTAGCTATGATAGCCATTCCGCTAAAAAATTATGCCGCTCGTATAACGGCGGAAAAAATTGACCCATCTGAAAATGCCGATTACCAGAAATGCTTAGAACGTTATGCACAGGCCGTTCAAGTGGGCCTAAGTAGCAATTGTGTTTATGGTAATGTGCCCCAATTATTGTGTACTCTCGAATCCTTACCGCATCATAGTTTAATGAAAATTGTAATTTCATCAAATAAGAGTTAAAAACTTTAATAAACATCTAACTTTATTAGTAATAACAATAATTTTGTTTTAATTTTTTAATGAATTGAAATGTTCCAAATATACGGCCCTGTTCTGTAAACCGAATCCGAGTAAATTTCTCGTTTTCCAAAAATATATAATGCTCCCATTGATGTATTTTAAATCGTATATGTATAGTAAATTAAATTCAGATATGATATTTTAAGCTCTAAAAAAGTATGAAACTGCAAAAAAGTCTGAACAAATTTAGCTATTAGTGGATTTAATTTCTCTAAATCGAGCGTTTTCAAATCGACTCGATTTACAAATCAGGATAATTACTAATTACATCATAACTGAATTTAAAAGAGAATAGTAGCGAAGACCACTAGTTGTAGTGAAACAGACCAGAGTCTATAGTAGGAAACGAACCTACAACCTCCACACTTATAGTCTATCAGAGTACTCATTAGCCTACCGGTACACCCATTGGCGTAGCTACGCCCTTTAGGGGGAGGGTTAAGCCACCCCCACACACTGGCCCCCTAAAAAGCCAAAATATTAAGAGTAATTTTGATAATATAAGCGAATTGTAGGGTCTAATATGGGCTTTATCCCCCCCCCAGAAAAATTGCTAGCTGCGCCAATGGGTGTACCCAACAACAAATAAAAATTAGTGATGTTAAAAATATGTGCTATGTATTTGAATAAAGTCTTAAATTTCTTTTAGAACGGCCTAAATCTACGAGTTTGTTTTAGAGTCTCAATTTTTGTTTTGTCATCTTCGAACTTCTTCCTCAATTCGATGATATTTTTCATTTTGGATTCTCTTATTTGGAAAGTGTAGAAATTAGTCAATTCTTTCTTTTTACTCCGTTTTATTTTTTCCTCCAATTTGTCAATAACGGCATCCTTCTGTTCAAATCCAGAATTTCTTCCTTGTTTTCCAACAGTCACCCAGCCATTAGCATCTGCTTCAGTATTTTTTGCAGTTGCTTCGGCAACTTTTTCTCTCTCATCGTAAGCCTCCATGTATTCATCTATATACTTCTGCGTTTTGACTACATCTAATATTTTTTGCTGATATTGTGAGTGCCATAATTGAATACCACTGTCAATGGTTGCTTCTCCCGAGGTTTCATTAAATAAATCTATACTATTGACTTCTTGTAAAGCCCTCTGTACACTATTGGTCGTCTTAAAAACTATATAAGCTACTTTAAATTTAAATGGTGGTTCTTTATTGCTAAAGTCGCTGACACTCTCTAACCATTTATTCGTTTCATCTCTTCCTGGTTTTTCAGCAAATGTTACATATACCACTGTACCAGTTCTGTTAAAAAACAACTCTAAACTCTTCTCTGTTACATATGGCGGTACGTTCAACAGAAATAGTGTCCGTCCTTTAGGTTTACTTGGGTCCATTAGACGTATAAAGTGTTCTCTCATATAAATACTATGACAATTCACAGCACTTGAAGATGTTCGCAGCGGAACAACTGCAAAGTTAAATTAAACATTATTATTATGCCCAAGTATTTCATTCTTAATTCACAAACCTTTGTATCCATCAACTTCAGCCATTGTTTATAAAAAGAATTATTGCTTATATTATTTTTTATCTTCACACGTGCTATTAGTTGTTTACATTGTTCAATTTGTTTTAGATTGACATTTGTATTTAATGTTGCCAGACTTTTGATTTGATAAAACTGCGAAAATAGCGTTACGAGATGTGTAAACAGCATCAAAATTTGACCAGAGCAAAATCTAGTACTTGCGAGATTTTGAGCGAAATCTAGCTGGTTTTTACTAGATTTCCCATACAAAGCCACTAGATCATTGGTGGTCAAAAACGTTTTGCAGCTGTATTGCTGTCATTCTCGCATTAGCGACTAAATAGAGAGTATAAAAAGAAATGAAATGAAAGAGTACAAATGTATATATATATGTATATATATATATATATATATATATATATATATATATATATATATATATATATATATATATATATATATATATATATATATATATATATATATATATATATATATATATATATATATATATATATATATATATATATATATATATATATATATATATATATATATATATATATATATATATATATATATATATATATATATATATATATATATATATATATATATATATATATATATATATATATATATATATATATATATATATATATATATATATATATATATATATATATATATATATATATATATATATATATATATATATATATATATGTATATTCTGGAACAGCGTAGTATTTTTTATTACTATATGAGCAAAAAAAGAATAATATATATATATATGTATATATATATATATATATATATATATATATATATATATATATATATATATATATATATATATATATATATATATATATATATATATATATATATATATATATATATATATATATATATATATATATATATATATATATATATATATATATATATATATATATATATATATTCAAAAAACTGACAAAATGAAAAAAGGAGTAAAAGGTACGCAGCCCTTCTTGTGCGAGTCAAAGTCGCACTTTACTTAATTTATTTTATATTTTTAAATGTCAAACTGCATAGCAAAAAATAACCGTCAAACACAAAATAACTATTGCGCACACCTTACAATATATGTGTATATATATATATGTATATATATATATATATATTTATTTATATATATATATATATATATATATATATATATATATATATATATATATATATATATATATATATATATATATATATATATATATATATATATATATATATATATATATATATATATATATATATATATATATCTATCTATATATATATATATATATATATATATATATATATATATATATATATATATATATATATATATATATATATATATATATATATATATATATATATATATATATATATATATATATATATATATATATATATATATATATATATATATATATATATATATATATATATATATATATATATATATATATATATATATATATATATATATATATATATATATATATATATATATATATATATATATTGGAAGGTGTGCGCAATAGTTATTTTGTGTTTGACGGTTATTTTTTGCTATGCAGTTTGACATTTAAAAATATAAAATAAATTAAGTAAAGTGCGACTTTGACTCGCACAAGAAGGGCTGCGTACCTTTTACCCCTTTTTTCATTTTGTCAGTTTTTTCAATATGCTCTTTTGTTTAATTAATTTTTTTTTAAAGTATTTTTCGTTGTTTTTGGCGATATTTTTGTTTCTGGCGCTTTTTTATTTTATTGATTTTGTTCTGGCAATTTTTCGTTTATTGCAATTTTTTGTTTTCTGCCGATTTTTTTAGTTTTGGCGATTTTTTGGTTTTTGGCGTTTTTAAACTTTTTTTCCACTCTTTGACGATATTTTTAGTATTAGCGATTTATTTCAGTTGTGGCGATTTTTGTCAGTTTTGGCGCTTTTTTCGGTTTAGAAGATTTTTCGGTTTTTTGTGATTTTTTTAGTTTTAGCGATTTTTTGGTTATGACACTTTTTTTATTCTGGCGATTTTATTCGTTTTTTTATGGTTTTTGGTTTTTTGCAGTTTTTTTCTTTGTTTTTTGGCAATTTTTTTAGTTTTGGCTTTTTTTCTGGCGCTTTTTTTGTTTTAACGTTTTTTCGCTTTTTGACGAAATTTTTAGTTTTAGCGATTAATTTTAGTTTTGGCGCTTTTTTTGGTTTTGGGGATTTTTTTCGGTTTTTTGTATTTTTTTTAATTTAAGCGATTTTTTTGTTTTGACACTTCTTTTCGTTTTGAAGGTTTTTTTGGTTTTTGGCGATTTTTTTTAGTTTCAGCGCTTTTTTTTTGGTTTGGTGTTTTTTTCGTTTTGGTGATTTTTTTATTTTTAGTGATTTTTTTCGTATTTTGATGATATTTTTAGTTTTAGCGATTTTTTATGATGTAGTGCTTTTTTTCGTTTTGTCGATTTATTTCGGTTCTTGGCGTTTTTCTTAGTTTTTTGGCGATCTTTTTAGTTTTGATGATATATTGCGTTTTACCGATTTTTTTAATTTTGGTGTTTGTTTTTAACCGCTTTTTTTCATTTTAGTGTAAAATAAAAAATTAAAATAATTCTTATAGGAAATCGTTTGATCTTTTCAACAAAATATTTGACAAAAAAAAATATATTTGCATGATCAAAACCGGAAATGACCAATTGTGAGTATGGTTCCCACCTTATTTTATGCCAATTAAAGTACATTGGTTATTAAAGGCTAAGAAAAAAGTACACAGTATAAAAATAAAGTACAATTTGTTTCTCTTTATGGTTATATTTAAAAACGTATTTTTTATTGCTTTTCCCAAGTTTTATCAAATAATTATCATTTCTAAGCAATTGTACAGCATCTTTACAGTCTATATTTAAATTAAAGTAAATAATTAAATCATTTTTATCAGATTCAGAGACGCTTTGCTTCTTTCGTCTCGCCATTTGCTCTTTATTACAGAAAAAACTCTCTGTGCATGCTGACGTGGCAGGAATAGCAAGTAAAATTTAAATTATTGTATACAAATTTGATAATTTATCATCAGTCTTATTAAATACTAGCTGCTATTTACTCGCAGTAGATAATTCCGCAAAACCTTCAGAGCTGTGTATCTGATCATAAAGTTTGTTTAATAACGCAATTTCTCCACAAAGATCATCCATATTTATATTGTTACGAAATGAAAATGCAGATTCAAATGTAACGACACAAACTGACAACCCGATCATTATCTGCTTTATACCCCTAAATCACTGTAATAAAATCAAAACCTGGCAACCAAGTACCACAATTAAACTTGGCATCACTCGACAACTGCCAATAGAATTCAAAATAACGGAAAATGGAAGTTTCCGGAATCTTCAGGAAACGGTAGCTAGAACTTTCAAGATTATTCGAGACTGCTTAATCGCAATTACAAACAGTGACATTAAACTTAAACTGCAAGAGATGTAGACTTGATGACAGCGTAATTTGTTAAGTTGCAAGCATTAGAGTATGTGTGTGTGCGAAGATAAACAAACAGAAGAATAATCTCATGCATCTACACACGCACATACATTGCACCATAGCAAGACCAAAATGATCATGCCGTACACTTAAAGATGAAAAGAGACCTGAATTACAGTACAGTTAAAGATAAAGAGAGACGGCTGTATTCCAGAAAGTTAGCGAAGTTACCAGAAGGTTTTATAATGGACTATATAAGGGGAGGCTGCCAGACGACATGAAGAAGTGTGTTTTTAAACTTAGACGAGTAAACATCGCCAAGAATAGTTAGTGTGTACATCGCGTTTAGTTGTACGTGTTTTTAAAGTAATAAATAAAGTGTTACTGAGAATTTATTTGTAAAATAAATATCCGTGTTTTATTTTATTGCAATTCAACGAATCCTGTGAAAATAATAAAACCGTTTTTATGTAAAGGACTAAAAACGTAACAATTGGTGTCAGAAGTGGGATTGCAAAATAAAATAAAAAGGACATTATTAATTAATAAAATAAAAAAAAAGGACATTATTAAATAATAAAAAGGACATTAAGAAAAATAGAAGCCATGAAGTTTGAAGAGCTAAAAGTTGAACAGCTAAAAAAAGAGCTGAGTAAGTTGGAGCTGCCAACAACAGGCAATAAAGTGGAACTTCAGAAGAGGCTGATAGATGAGTTCAAGCAGCGTGGCATCGACATCGGGACATACGAATTTGAGGATAAAGAGGAAATAGAGGTATGTACTCGTGCCACGACAAGCAGCATGGACTTAAGTACAATGTTCGCCGCTATGATGCAAAAATTTGAAGAAACATCTAAGGCCACAAATGAGAAACTTCAAGAAACATCTAAGGCCACAAATGAGAAACTTCAAGAAATTTCTGAGGCCATAAATAGAAGAGTAGATGGCATTGAAGTACAAGTCAGCAAATTTGACGAGAAACTCTCAGAACTAGAGAATAAACTTCATAGCCTAGAAATTGGTGGCGTCGAAGTGCATGTAAAAGATGTGGACGAGAAATTGCATGACTTGGAAGCAAAAATTGTTAATCTTCAGTGTCAAGGAGGGCCAGTGAGAGTTATTCCAGAGGCTTCCATCAGAGTAAAGACGCCTTGTTTCGATGGCAGCGCACCTTTGAACATCTTCAAGTTCCAGTTCGAAACAGTTGCCAGCAAAAATGGTTGGAACAGTGAAGAAAAGGCCATAGAGCTGATTTTGGCCTTAAAAGGAGCCGCAGCAGAAGTACTTGAAACCGTACCAGGGAGCTGCAGAAACAACTTTGATGACATAATGGCGGCACTGCAGCGGAAATATGGTGGCGAACATAAGCGAGATATATACCGTATGGAATTGCGATGTAGAGGACAGAAGCCCAATGAGTCCCTACAAGATTTCGCAATGGAAATCGAGCGGTTGGTGCAACTATCTTATCCTGGCGAAAATCACCCATTGATGGAGCAGCTGAAAATTGATTCCTTATTGCGTGGCATTAGTGATCCTGACGTGAGGTATGCAGTATATGCGACACCGAAACCTACTTTTATAGAAACTGTGGCATATGCTTTAGCACAGGAGACCGCAAGGATAATTTCTAAGCCGCAAGCGTATATGGTCCGAAATCTGGAGGTGATTACCGAGAAAGAAGCTAATTGTCAAAAGGACATCAAAGAAGCAGTAGTGCAAGCATTGGCTTTAAATAAAAACAAAGTGCGAATAAAATGCTATAGCTGCGGAGAGAAAGGCCATATCCAGCGCAACTGCAATGCAACAAGAAAGAAAAAATCTGTCTCGTCATCACGGAATAATAAATGGAAGAGCCATCAAGAGTCTCGTTGTGATGGCTGTTATCAAGAGCGACAACAGGAGCAGTGTCATCAACCTGAAGCACGTAACGAAGACAGACGGCATAAAGAAATAAGAGAGCGTCTGCGCCTGAAGGAAGCCCGACTAGCTGAGGAGCGTACGAAATTGGCTGTGGAACGAAAACGTTTGCAACGAGAGGCTGAATCATTACGCTTGGAACGGGAGCGCCAAAAATTAGAGCGTGAGAAGCTAGAAATAGAGCTTCGAGAAATTAAACGTCAACAAATGCAAATTTCTGCGGCGCGTGATGGTTTCATAAAAGGTATAAGACAACGTGGTGCCAATGAGTGCAGTATTAATGAACGTAAAGGTAATAAAGGCCCAGGGTATGACGATACACGCTCTCCGATGAGATTTGATGCCACTCCAGCCTCTGCAAGATCTGCGCGTAAAGGAAGTAGTTACAGCTACACTTCGCCCGGTACAAGTAAAGAAGTCTTCAGTTCATCTACCGGCAAAGGAACAGGTTACAACAGGAATAGTCACATGTACTCAGCTAATAATTATAATCGAGCAGTACCCAGTGGATGTGGTACACACGATTATAGCACGGAAAAGAGACTGCCATGGGATAACTACAAGTTGGAAGCAGAGATCCGTGCTATCATCGAAAGGATGAATGACGTCGTGCACATGATAGAGCAGTACATTGGACGGAAGACAAAAATTAAGTTTGAACCACTGGCGCACTATGGAAAAGGTGATTGTGTGCCTATTCGGGACGAACAGGCTTAAGTGGGCGGCAGTGTTACGAAATGAAAATGCAGATTCAAATGTAACGACACAAACTGACAACCCGATCATTATCTGCTTTATACCCCTAAATCACTGTAATAAAATCAAAACCTGGCAACCAAGTACATCAATTAAACTTGGCATCACTCGACAACTGCCAATAGAATTCAAAATAACGGAAAATGGAAGTTTCCGGAATCTTCAGGAAACGGTAGCTAGAACTTTCAAGATTATTCGAGACTGCTTAATCGCAATTACAAACAGTGACATTAAACTTAAACTGCAAGAGATGTAGACTTGATGACAGCGTAATTTGTTAAGTTGCAAGCATTAGAGTATGTGTGTGTGCGAAGATAAACAAACAGAAGAATAATCTCATGCATCTACACACGCACATACATTGCACCATAGCAAGACCAAAATGATCATGCCGTACACTTAAAGATGAAAAGAGACCTGAATTACAGTACAGTTAAAGATAAAGAGAGACGGCTGTATTCCAGAAAGTTAGCGAAGTTACCAGAAGGTTTTATAATGGACTATATAAGGGGAGGCTGCCAGACGACATGAAGAAGTGTGTTTTTAAGCTTAGACGAGTAAACATCGCCAAGAATAGTTAGTGTGTACATCGCGTTTAGTTGTACGTGTTTTTAAAGTAATAAATAAAGTGTTACTGAGAATTTATTTGTAAAATAAATATCCGTGTTTTATTTTATTGCAATTCAACGAATCCTGTGAAAATAATAAAACCGTTTTTATGTAAAGGACTAAAAACGTAACAATATTAAGTTTTTTTCAGATTTAAATTTTCGATTATGTTAACAATATTGGGTAGTATGAATAAAACAAGTATTTGCCTTTTATTTAAAAAATTTGTTTTAAAATACAAAATTCTGGAAATTATTGAATATAAAACTATGAATGAAAATTAAGTTGATGTTAATTTTGCCCTTGTTCCTTGGAATATTAATCATGCCCAATTCTTTCTGAATATAACGTTACGAAGCTTAGCCTAATAATCCATTTGGATTCAAAAATCAAACACTTTTTTTATTCATACTACCCATTATCCAATTCAACATTGATTTTTAAATTTATATTGCTAATTATAAATAACAAATTTGTGTTTTTAAAATCAAACCATCTATTCAGCTATTTTAAGGCTTTATAAATAAATAATAAAAAATGCGTGTTAATTTCGCTAGTCAGTTCCGATGAAGACAACAGTTTGACTAAAACCCTGAAGTCTTAAGTTCAAGACTAGTTTCAGGCAAGCCAACATTACACTGTTTTACATTAAACTGCTTTACCAGCAAAATGTATAGAGTTTCTAATGCATTTTTTAGAGAGATTAGGATATGCTTATCACAAGAAAAGTAAAGAAAAAATGTTCGTCTCGACAATTTCCAGATAACGGTAATTTTGTGTTTTTTCGATGTATACTTCCCAGATTCAAAAGCTGGTTCGATTAAAGTGATCTATATAACCTGACTGACTAATATAACCTGAATCTATTTTGAATTCTAAATAAATCAAATCATGCGAAATAAAGTATTTTCGCGTACTTTATTGTTCTCATAAAGTATAAAGTACAATCACCCGAAATAACGTACAATACTTTATTATAAAGTACGGATGGCAAGCCTAGAGACATCGTATAACAATATTAGTACGGCTTAAAGATAATATAGCTGTTAAAGATAATATAGTTGTTAAAAGATAATATAGTTGTCCAGTTATGTTAACATATGTCGTGCAACTGCTTCATTTCCGAAATAAATTCATATCTCGAAAACTAGAGCCACAAAACTAAACGGACATCAGATTCGAATTCAGCACTCCAAATTAAATTAGAAACAACTTATAGTTGCCCTAGTTCAAAATTTGATCTAAATTTGTAATCTTGTGTAATAGTTAAGTACATACTTATATTTTATTTGAAAACAAATGATTGCAGAGCAAATTTCTTTGGTTAAACGCATTTCGTGAAGAGTTGTTCGATGACAATCTTGAAATTCCCTGCAATGGTTGAATCTCTTGTCTCCATAAGCCTTCTACAAGCTCGCCATTTTCATAACTATCAATAAATTTCGCTGGACATAGGGCTGTAATACGTCCTCTTTTTCCCGGACACTGTCCTCTTTTTATGGTCTCTGTCCGGGGAAAAAATTTGCGTCCGGGAAATCCTACTTTTTACGGACTCAAAAAGACAGCTTATATTCATATTACTTGAAAAATTGCATTTATTAAAAACAAAGTTAAATAGGGAAATAAATAATTGGTATTAGATGTCCAGCTTATGTTGTAAATAATACTGTCCATGAGAGTTGTGATGTTATTCTATGACGTATGTACATAAGTATGTATTTAAAATATCAATGGTGTTCCGTAAAAAGGGCCATATTAATATAGATTTAAACCAGAGTTCATAATTTATTTAATATGATTATTTCGAACTTATTTGCTTGTGAATGCAAATTGATTATTAGTACAAGGTTCGTAACGATATACATATTCAGAAATAATCAGGCATGATTAATATTCCAAGCAACAAGGAAAAAGTTAACATCAATTGAATTTTTCTACGCACACAGCAGGACATAGCAGCGCTACTTTCGGAAGCCGATACACTGCCACCATCAGTGATCATGTGTACTTCGCTTATCACTACTTGTGAGGTGGCTCTAGGCTTGCTAGGCGGGCTTGATTTGATTTGATTGTCAAGCTTTTTTAAGGTTTAAGCTAAAAAGCTATTTGTCAAGCTAAAACTTAATTTCTGTTCTGTGCCCAATTTAATGCACGAGCTTCAATTAGCTATTTTGGCATTAGAACTAAGTTAATGAATTTAAATACATGATAATTTATATGGATACAAAGTAAACATTATAATGAAAATCTTTCTCCAAGGGCTTTTTCTTTGCAAATCAGAGACCTTTATTCAAAATAAAACACTTGCCTTCGGAACTACATATTAATGGAAATTCCTCGAGCCTATAGACGAATGATAAATTATATGCAGATTAAGCGTTTCATTCCAAATATATTTCTAAAGAGTAAATATGGTATAATTAAAAAACAAGACGTAAAGGAGACCGAAAACTTCATGTCGAGCCTTAGCTACCATAGACTCACAACTCAGAAAATAGTTTTGAATTTACTAACAATTTAATGGTAAAATAAAATGTTATTCTTCTCTCAAAAGTTGAGTATACAAAATATTTGTATGAAATTTTCAAACAACATAAAGAATGATATGATGAGTGTTCTACATTATTAACACAAAAATCGAATTTTTCGAGGTATTTCAGCATAGGATCGATATGTAATTTAATTTCGTTTGTATTTCGATTCCTCTTAATGCGTTTTGTAAATTAAGAAAATAATGCCATTTGCCGAATTAATGATATGAATTAGTTTTAATGAACATTTTAAATTTGCGAAAGTTTTTGCAAACAAATTAAGGTACAGAATCAGCCCAAATTTAATCGGAGTGCTGAGGGAATACATAAGAAAATGCAAACGCATTGATACCTTCTCCAATTTTAGAAGTCGATTAATGAATTGATTTTTATTGCTTTGCACATCATTAAGTTAGTGTCACGATTTTTTCTTAAATCAAGCTTTTTTTCTCTATTTGTTAAGCTTTTTCGGGTAGCCATACCGTTAGAGATATTTGATGTGTAATCGATTGAACTCTTAACTAACTTCAGGTTTTCAGTTGATGAAGAACTACTTTTTATTAAAAGGTTGTGCTATAAATTTTTTTAAATTATAAACGACGAAACTATAACTTTAAAAAATTTGTTCCAAACATTTTGAATTATATTTGAAGTCCTGATAAATATATCTTCAGCTGGTCAAATACTTAGCAATTTATTAAAAATTCGAATAGAGTTTTTTGTTAGTTATTTAGTGCTTTTTGAGTTATATTTAACAATATGTAGAGCATAAACTTCGTTTTATGCAAATATGTATCTTCAAATGTGCATGTATATACTTATGTACAACTTAATGGAAACACATCGATGGTGTTGTGCAAAAAGCGCCAATCTGCTATGTAAAATGTTGCTAGATTGGCCCTTTTTGCGCAACACCATCGATATGTATTTAAGACATTATTGGGAGTAAAATTATTGGAAAAAACTAATTTCGTTTTATTTTTAAGTCCTACTTTTTTAAGCAAATGTCCGGGTTTTTTTTCCTCTGCTGTCCTCTTTTTATAAATTAAGCGATGACAACCCTAGCTGTACAGTATGTTTTATCATGCTTTTTAATATAATTGTGCAAAATTACAGTTGCACACACTATTTTTTCAGCAGATTCTGGTGGCATGTTTAAAGTGCTTCTTATAATCCTCCATCTGGCTGTTAAAATTCCAAAGGTATTCTCAATCGTACGCCTAGCTCTTGATAGTCTATTAATAAAATAATTTTTTTCTTCACTTAACAGAAGTCCGGGATAGGGCCGCATCAAGTAAGATTTGAGGGGGAATGCTGCGTCGCCTACTAGGTAAAAAGGGAATACTATATCGGTATTTGGCAAAGAAGCATCTAAAGAAAACTTAGATTGTTATTTATAAGTTTTCTTCCAAAATCGGAGTATTTTAATACCCCTCCATCGCTCTATATCTACAGAAGTGAAGTTATAGTTCGCATCACAAACAGCAAGAAGAAAATCTTCTATTAAATTTATTTCATTGTCCATTTTGTTAAAAACAAGCTAAAGAAAAAACAAATAAAAAATGAACAGCTGATTGACGCAACGTCTCTAAGGCGTGGTGTGTAACTTGCTCTTTTTAAAGAGTTGAAAGTACAAAGGTACAAAACGCATTACCGCTTTAGCGCGTGTTATGTACCTTCACCTTAAAAGTGAAGGTATAAAGCACGCACTAAAGCGGTAATGCGTTTGGTGCTTTTTAAGCTTTAGGCCATAGACTACTAATTAAAGCCAACAACTTACAACATCACGACGAATATATGAAAGAAATGGCAAAACTATTGTTTCTAATTTGACTATCTGCTTCATATTATGGAGTAATCGAAATTTTTGCGTGTAAAAATAATTTCTATTCAATTATTTCATTTTTAAACGAGTTAGTTTCCTCTTTTATTTTAAGAATTTTCTTCTTGATGCCAAATTTCTCCTCAAAATCTCCTGTTTGTGCCAATTTTTTCAACGGTCACCCTGACAATTATTGATGGTGGCTAACAGGGCTGCCACATCCTTATACATTACAATTTAATTTGTAACGTTTAATATATTTTTAAAGCATTAATTAAATTTTATTTTACCATAAATGTGTCTTTGTAAAAATTAAAAATACACAACAAATTCTATGGTTATTTGTTAAAGAACTAGTAGACTTTTTTAATAAAAGTGTTTCGTAACAACTGCGCAGAATCTTTTTGCATGCAACTGAGTTGACAAAGGACAATGTGTTTTAGGAAGCTATCACATATACACATACTTACTTGTGTACATAATCAATAAAGTTCCCTTTAATATCGTATCTGTATACCATAAAAAAAAACAAAAAACATTGTTATTCATATATCTCCAGTTTCTTATTTGTGATTACTGTTAAGGTCTGAGTAAAATTATAAAAAATATTATTTGAACACTTGATCATAAAATATACAAATATAAATAATGAACACAGTGCCAAATCATGGTTTTATTGAGGTGCATTCGATGCATCCTCATCATCAACATCAGCATCAGCCACATTGCAAGCAACAGTGTTTTGTTTTTACGGAACTTGCGGACATTGTTGAATTGCCACCGGAAATCACAAAGATCGGAAGTGAAAAGATGCAAAATGGTGGCATATCGCCATATATGAAAGATCCTTGTGGTAATTCGGGAGGGATGGACTCACCAACAGAATCAGAAATCAAGAAATCCAGAAGCAAACGGATTCTTATTGTGTTGGGAGTAATGTTGGCCTGCATTGCTATGGCAGGAGGAATTCCACTTGCATTACAGCTCAGGCAATCCTCACTATTAGAAGCACGATTGGCCTTTATCAGACGTCTACTAAGTGAAGCCCCTCTTATTGAGGGTTCTTGGACGCCAACACATGAACAGAATTACAGTAACAGTATACATGAAATGCGCAAAAAATATATAGGCGCAGTCTTATGGCCTATTCCAGTGCCATGTGGAGCTCAATATTTGGACGCTGTGCAGTTGGCGTTAGAGGGGATTGATGAGGCTAAGCGTATAACAGCTGTAACCGATTCGATGCATATAGTCGAATCTGCCGACGAAATGGAACAAACACACATACGAGGGGAAGTAGCTATGCTACTGGGGCTTGGAGGTGGGCATGCTTTAGGGACAAGCTTAGCAGTTCTGCGTTCAATGTATTTATTGGGAGCGCGTTTTGTTTCAATAACCAGTTTAGAATGTACAACGCCATGGGCAGCATCTACCAAAAATTTGGACTACTTCATTGAAGGCAACGCAACCAATTCCATTAACGATTTTGGAAAGGTAAACGTTTAGGGCATTTTAGTTTTACAAATGGTTCCGAAGAATATTGTAATTGATTAGCGACATGCTAGAAGATCGTATTTTCTTTCATTTTATACTCAATTAGTAAAAAAGAAAGGATTTTAAATCAGAAATATGCTTTCAATAGCTTCGATTTTCAAAAGAAAAAATCAAACTTGGAAAAGTTCATAAAACATTTAAAATAATTTAATTTTCAATTATTTTATAAAAGAGTTTATTCTTTTAATTTGAATTTATATAAAACTTCCAATTTTAGAGCATGTTATTCGAAATGAACCGCATTGGAATGCTGATTGAAATTTCTCATCTTTCTGAGACTGCAATGATAGCGGCTCTTCAAACGGCCAAAGCTCCTGTACTGTTGATTAACTCGGCACCTTCTTCATTTTGTAATAGTACAAATGTAGCCGCTATTCCCGACCGTGTTCTAAGGTTTGTCATATCTAACCCTTCTATAATTTTGTAATTGTTCTGGTTATAAATTTTCAGTTTACTTCCCGACAACGGTGGAGTCATCATGTTGAATCTTGAGCGTTGTGGTGAGCGCTTGATCAGTGTTCGCGAAGCTATCAATGCCATTAATTATGTACGTAAGGTGGCTGGTGTGGATCATATCGGTCTGAGCGGTGCCCCAAAGGGTTACGCCTTTCTATTGGCCGAATTAGCCCGAGATCGCGTTTGGGGCAATGCAGCCATAAAGAAACTTATTGGTGGCAACGTTGTACGTATATTACGAGAAGTTGAAACCCTTAAGAATCGATTGCCTCTGTACGAAGAGTGGATACCCCATGAATTAATTGAGAGCAATTCTTATTGTCGTTATCCAGAATCTTAAATGATAAACTTGGATTGTTCCTTAAAAAACTAGTATACATACTTGAATGATAATTATCCTCTTTGTGTTTTTTGTGTTCTGATATATAGTATATCGCCATATAAAATGCAAAAGAGCCTATCACAATTTTCAAAAATATTTTAGGAAAGATAAAAAACTTCATAAAAATAAAACTATTGTGATTATAAAAACGATTTTTTTTTTGGTAGTACCATTAATAAAGTTTGAATCAATGATAGTATGCTGAAAAAGCTATTTTTGTAATCACAATAGTTATCTTTTTATTATGTTTTTTATCTGTCCTGAAAGATTTTTAAAAAATATGATACGCTCTTTTGTATTTTACAAGACGATATGAACATTAGACTGGTCCAAGAATATAAGAAATTTTTCGATATTATTTTTTATATTTTCCTGATGAGTAGCTCCATTCGTCGAAAATAGTTTATATAGTAACAGAAATTGATGCGATTGGATTATATTTAGAGCTCGCTATCATATTCGACTATTATATTAAATTGATGTTTAATAAGAAGTTGTACATAAAAAATCGTCAAATTATAGTGGGCTCTTAATATTTGTAGCTACTTACGTTCTACACAAAAATATAAAGAAAATAAAAAAGTATAGTTTTTCTTTGCAAAAAGGCCTTTGTTGGTTGATATCGAACGGGCTAAAAAGTGAACAAGTCTAATGTTCATAGATACATACATACATATGTAGTGTCTGACATATGAGTAATTTATTTTGAGATTGGCCCAAGTCCATTAATTGAAATAATTATTTAGAATCTGTTTATTTTAATTAAAATTTAATTATGTTTGTTTTTTAAATTACTCAGATATATATTGGAAATATCAAATATATTTTCATTCTAAATTAAATAAAACAAGATTGTATTTCAACCAAGCCTACCCGTAACTCTACGTCTCCACCTAATTTGAAATGCTGTTGTAAGTTGGAGTTATAACTGCGTTGTTAAAACAAATGCACTAACAATAAGTTGAAAAAAGCATTAACTTGAGCGGTCAAGATATAACACTAACTTGAAGTTAATGCTAAAGTTAGCCAATTTATGTTAGGTGTAGACGGCAAGTAACGGCAATATCTTCATATTTCGACAATCTAGGTGAAAAAAATCGATTTTTTCATTTGAAATTTAAGTGAAAATTTTAATCAGCTGTGAAAGAGAACTTCTCATCAAGTAAGAATGTATAAACATTTTGGGTAACTTGTCAACACTAACAATATGACGGTACTTTCAACACACATATATTTGAGTGAATTAAAAATGACAAAACCACTTTCTGAATGTTACCAATTGCTTACAGCGTATTAAGTGTAGTATGCAGTTCTGCCTGAATTTCAGGCTGCCATAAGAAGTATGTGTAAAAAAAAACAAACTGAAATTCAGATTCTAAAAATTTTCAGGCACTCTCCGTTTGGTAGTATGCAGCTGAAAAGAAAAATCAACACTCATTTTGTATGATACAGGGATGTGATATCAATTAGTGGAGCTTTTTTTCCGTCAACTGAAACAAAAACTAATGTTCAGACAATTGTTTGCTCACGGAATTTCTGATCTTTTGTTTTTGTGTGGTCTTGTGAATAATTTTTTATGTTTCGCACGTTATAATTAATAAATTTAAGTGAATTTGCGTGAATGAAAACAAATTTCTCTGCACAATTATTTTTCCGTGTAGAAATAAATGCAAAATTTCGAACCTGAAATTCAGGCAGAACTGCATACTACGCTTTACATTTTAAGCTTATTTTACACTATACCGCAAACCATTGGCGTAGCTACACATTTTTTCTTGCAAACAATATTTATTTGTTGTAATGTTTAATCCGGTTATGGATTTTCGTAATATGTATGTACTACAATACCACCAACAAACCTTGTTAACAGCTCTAACTCCTCCACTACGAAAAAAGAAATAGACTGCATGTTCCTACGTAATACAGCTTGTTAGAAACAGTAGGCTTTTGAAGTCAACTAGAAGAGTTCATGTGGTTCACTTTGGAAATAACTTAATATTTTTAAGAATATTTTTTTAGCAAATTTTTGATCAGTCTTTGTTTTTTGGATTAATCTTTGTGTTTTGGAAAAGTTTTCGTATTTCCTCCTATGATCTTTTAAATACTTTAAAATAAAAAGATAGAATCATTTTATATTAATAACACTGAGCATGAATTTGCAACTTTTTCTCTTTAACCAGCTGTAATTTGTAATGTAATGTAATTTCAATACTTTTTTTGACCATTACAAAAGTAATGGTCGTTATTTTATAAATGTGCTGTTTTCAAATTTCGGAAACAAACATCATGTATTGTAAAATTTTGCACAGGATGTGTCAAGTAAAAAATCTGATTAAATTCTTTGAAATGTTTTGTTTAAGGAATGGGTTTATTTTCAAACAAAAAAAAATTGTTAGAAAAATTTTTTTAAAGTAACGGTCGTTACATTATAAAATGCTAAAGGTTTTTTGTATTTGAATTCATTTATTATGGGTAAAAAAAACATAAACGAAAAGCTATATTCTATTCCGTAAAATGAGTGTGTTAAGTAAACTATGCAATTTTATTCGCTTTCAGATAAACAATAAACTTCATTATAATGTAAGCGTTTTAGGCTGTTCATTTTTAAATTTGATACGCCTGTTAAGGCCGATTGCACCGAATTTTCGTTAGCTTTTTGAAAATACTGCTGTTGTTGAATATTTTGGAGGAGTTTAAAATTTTTCCAACGTTTTTTTAAAAGTTCTGTTTCGGATTTGATGTCGTCTTTTTCGCAGTAGTGTTAAAGAAATTAAAGACTTCTTTTGGAGTAATTATTATTGCTTGCCTGGACATAATTGCAGACCACAAGCATCTTTTGACGGTGTTCCCTATACCATCTAAAGCACCCTTATCATGACCAGACACACAAAAAATACCAAGTTAAGTCAACATCAAAGACTTGTTTTGTAAAGCATATATTAAAAAAGTTGAATCTGTTTTTAAACTGCGCGACACATTCATCAGAAAATACGTGAATTGTAGTTAAATCTATTTTGGTCTTAAGGTAAGCAATGATGAGTCTTAGAAAATACCAAACGCTGATTATAGCAAAATAATGTGATAGCAAAATAATGTGATGTGAGACCAGTTTCCGTTTTTAACCATGCACATGCTGTAAAAATAGTTCCTTGTGCTTGATTCCAGTGAGCGCTTTGCACTTCATCCTGTGAAACAAACGTAAAATTTTCATCAAAGTCCACTTGAAGAACTGCTTCATGGCGTTTAATGTTTTCTTTTATATTGCGAAAATAATCACTTTGGGTGTGGTGGACATAAAAATGTATTTGATTTTTTTAAGCTTGTTTTTCAGTGTTTCAAGAAGCAATTGAAGGGTGCCCTCCTCAACTTTTACTGCATTACGTTTTTCATTTTGTGTCCACTGCTTCAAAAGCGCATTTAGATCTAATTCGAACTTTAGTGTCGCAAATTGAGTTGCATTTTTTGCAGTTACTTGTCATGCAAGCCTCATTTTTTGTATCACAGCAAATTTCATTTAGAAAGTCCTTTGCAACCCTCGGTATGCTTGGGACTATTTCGGAAAAAGATTTCAGTAAAAATTCAAAACTAGCATGGTAAATGCAGACGCACAGATTTGGTGGGGTCTTTGAAATGAGGCGAACATGGTCTGGCCGGCTTTGGTAAAAAATAGACTTTCCCATTTTTATTTCCAGTTTTACTTTTTTAAAAAGCTGGTAGCATTCACCAACCGACATTGTCATATATTTTAACTGCATTTGGACGCCTTTTACGCTCATTTTGTCTTTACTTCCTGGAATTTGGTAGCTTATGCTCTTGCTTTTTCTCTGTCGGCATCGCGAATCTGAGGAGTTTTCTTTTCAATACAATGAAAATCGAGCTTAGCTCCAGCTACATCTAAAGCAAGTTTTCTAACAACTGCCATCTTTTTTGACTAATTGGTAGGTTGCGTTTGACTATTGATACAGATTTCTGAAGAGAACGATTTGACTTGAAGCTTCCTACGGCCGACGAGGGCGCAGCCACTACAGATTTTTATTTCTTTCTTTCTTTTTTTTAACGAAATTTTCTTATGCGTTCGCGTGTGTTTTTTCGTTCGTGAGTTTGGCGTTCGTCCGTCATCACATTTTTTATCCAGTCTTCGTTTTTTTGAGCGCTTTCTCTCTCTCAAGCCTCATGCTTTCCTGCGTTTTCTTTTCGTTTTTTTCCAAGTTTCAGAAAGAACACACATCGTACATAAATGTACTGTTCAAAATCCATCAACACATATTTTTATTTTCATATCAATTATGTCCCAGCAGCTAAAGTTACAACTAGATACGCTTTAGTTACAGCAACGATACTAGTAATAAAATAACAATCATATTACTAGTTGTATCGAGACTAGTAAGGATACTAGTAAAAAAAGGACAGCATTTTCAGGTATACGACTGATATATAAAACATATTTTAGCTCGCAAAAAAATAAGTATAAAGTAGTTCAGTGGGTAGAGTACTTGCCTTGAAATATAAGGAATGTGTGTTCGTACCCTGGTTGAGCCAAAGTTTTTTTAAGAGTTACAAAATCTAAATAAAAAAAACTAGTAAGAGCACTAGTTTACAACAACTAGGATTCTAACTAGGGATGTAACGAATACCGATACCGATACCGATATATCGGCGATACTTCAGATTTTCCGATACATCGGTATCGGCGATATTTTACTGTCGATACGACGATACTTTTAAACATTTTTTCAGAGTTTTTTTTAAAAAGTAATTTAGTTTTGTTCGATTTTACCATGAATTAAATTCACTGCGTTATCTTTTAAATCTTATTAATATAAATTTTAAAAATTAATAACATTTTATGCTGTTATTTTGTAAAAAAAATTATTTATTTTTTGTTAATTTTATCATGAATTCAAATTCAAGTCGTTGTTTTTTAAATCTTATTCCAAAGAAGTCATGAAAATGTAGAATTCGCGATCTGGAAGTATTGCAAATTTGGATAATTTCTAATTAGTTTTACATATCTTTGCCATTGCAAGAAGTTCTGTTTTTCGATTACCAATCACCGAATTGGAAGCGATGCTAGGACCAATTTCTTTTTCGGTATTCTATAATGATTTTTCCTCAAGGAAAAAGGATAAAAAATTACCCATTTTCAAAATTTTTTTTATGCGAATTTAAACTCAGAACTGCATTTTCATGTAAATTTAAGTGAATAAATATAAACTTAGAAGTCTTTTAATAATTAAGCTATTAAGGTATTTAGAAGAATATTAGTTGAAAAATGTCCTCTAAAAAATCGATTTTTTAAAAAGCATGGCGAGTATTTTTTAAAATTATAAAGGAATTAAACATTTTTCTTGCTTTTCTAATAATTATCTGCATATTTTTAACATAAATTTTTTGGAAGCAAAGAAAAAAAAATTACTTCCAATATTTTATCAATTTTAAATATTCTCTCCTATAATGTAATTTTGCATAATAAAAAAATTACACTTGAGTTTTGTTAATCTAAACTTGAACTCAATTTCAATATTCGTATCGGTATCGGAATCGGTATCGGCGATATTTATTTTTAAATATCGGTATCGGTATCGGATTGGCAAAACGGCGTATCGTTACATCCCTAATTCTAACTGTATACAAATGAACTAGTTGGGCTCCTATGACAACCTAATATTAAAATCGATAGTTCGATATATGAAAAAAGGAAAGATGGGTAACTGGTCTGCAGTAAAAAACAACTAGTGTAGCTCTAACTACATACTAGTTACTTTGCCTGCATGGGTGTTGTGTCTCAAAATTTTTTACGGTGGCGAACACAATTATGAATGTGTTTTGTTTTAATATTTGTTTGGATACACGAACATGAACAGTTGATGTGTAGCAATACTTGAAGGCCATGTCAGATAAAACTTTTGCTTCGCGTTGCGTTACAGATTCGCTTTGACATATAAGATGAAATATACATACTTATACGAAACATGCTACATAAAGCACTTTTAACGCAGCGTGAAGCGAAAAGTTCGGCATCTCTCATCTTTTTGCTTGCTTTGACAATCAGCTGGAATAATTTACTTTTATTATATTGCCAAACTAAACATATCGTGCGTTTGAATCTGTTTGAATAAGAGGTAAATATGTATGTGCCATTTATTTATTTATAAAAAATCGTAAAATAACATAATTTACTTTTATTTTTATAACAAAAAAAAAATAAATAAATAGCAAAATTATCAACTACTTTTTTGGTAAACGAGCAATGCGCGAGTGTTGTCAAAGTTTTCATTGTGTCATAAACCTTTCGCTTTACACTTTTCTATCAAAGTTAGAAACGTCACGCAAAGCGACAAAGTTGTATCTGACACGGCCTTGAAGTTCGTGGACGGTAAAAAAAGTACATGTACGATAGACAGGTGCGCGTGTATCTGTACTTTAAATTCGTGTACGTGTACGTTTAAGTCAACAAAGTACATGAACGATACATATGTTAAGTACGTGTACGGCTAAAAATTAAAAAAAAGTTTACCTTATATGTAAACGAACGTTCGCGCAAAGATTCCAGCGATCAAAAACGCCGACTTTATTAAAGAAATTCAAACGGACGTATTTTTTAAAGCAAAACGACGTGATGTATTTCCTGAGATTATTAACAATGGTGTTAACGGTGCTTTGAATTTGTGGTTTTTCGTTTTGTTTTATTTCATTTACTAAATTCTAACAAGATTCAAAATTTTGTTTTTCGCTTCCGCAGTAAAAAAAATAAAAGTTTAGTTACATCCGTTTGCATATAATTTTACGATATATAATGAGAACAATTACCAAATCGCGAGGTAATTATAAATTAATTTGATATTATCCGAATTTATACTCAAATAAAATAAAAATTTATTTTAAGAAACTATTTGTTTCAAACAATGTATTTTATGTTTTCTGGGTATAAGCTGGAAAAAGAAATTAAAATAAGTTGACAATTTAGTAGAAATCAGCAGATGTTAGCCAGTGGAAGCGAGCGTACTTGTATTTAAAAACTTTGGATAAACCTAATAATTGACAAAAATGTTAATGTAAATGGTATAGTTTATGAAACTCGCTTAAAACTGTAAACCAGTTTCAGCATTGCTGATGGAAATACACTATTAAGAAATTATATGCAAAAAACAACTTTAATTATTTTGTGATTTATTAATAAATATTGGTAGCACACACCACCGTGCTCTACAGCCACTTCATAGTTGATGATGTACAAAAGCGAGTACAATTTCATTCGATTAATCAAATATGTAAATAACTTTTTATAATTTTGAAGTAGAACAACTTAATTTAACCAAAAATATGAGCTTCTGTCATGGTATTAAAACATATAAACCTTTCTATGAAGTACAAGTAATAAAAATATGATAAATATGATGAACAAAGAAGCATTCACCCAATTTCTTTTATTCGAATGAAATGAGTATTTGAATACCGAGCTTTTTTCGATTTGGTTTGGTTGTACGAACATCACTAAAATATTTTTTTATGTTTGCACATATTTTTTTGTATTTTTTATAGCTGTTTTACACTCTCACAAGCCGTTCGACTTCTGTAGAAAATGCAACCCTGATCTAATGAGTTTATGGAAAGTTTTGAAAAAGCAATAACAACACCTTATATTAGGGTGCATTTTAAGCAGAAGTCGAACAGCGTGTAGATTAGTCTAAAAACAGCTTTATGAATTTCGCTATGTATTTCCAATCAATTGGATAATTTGGTGGTGTTTTCCATTACATGAAAGAAATAATTAATTTAAGCTAAGAGGTATGACTTCAAGCTATATTTTCAGATGTAACATGAATCAATATGTGCTTCATTAACAAAAATATCTGAGGCAAAAAAAAACACATTTTGGAAATAACAACTTAAAGTAGTCTTAACAAACGTGAGTACTTACTTTAATATTTTCATATATTAATTAGAAATGTAATCGATTCCGATACCGATATATCGGCGATACTTCACATATTCCGATAAATCGGTATCGGCGATATTTTACTGTCGATAATACGACGATACTTTAAACAATTTTTTCAAAGTTTTTTTTTTAACAAATAATTTATTTTTTTTGTTAATTTTACCATCAATTAAATTCAATTCGTTGTTTTTTAAATCTAATTAATATCAATTTTATATATTGATAATATCTTACGATGTTATATTGTAAAAAATTATTTATTTTTTTTGTGTTAATTTTATCATGAATTCAAGTTCAATTCGTTGTTTTTTAATCTTATTCCCAGCGAAAAAGACACTCCGAAGAAGTCATGACAATGTACAATTTGCGATCCGGAAGTAATGCATGTTTGGATCATTTTTAATTCTCATTGCAAAAGTTCTCCCTTTCCATTACCATTCACCGAATTGAAAGCGATGTTAAGAAAAATTTTTTTTCAGCGCGCTATAATGATTTTTCCTGTTTCTTTTCATGTAATTTACGCAAAACTGTGTTTTCATGTAAATTTTAGTGAATAAATATAAACTTTTAGAAGAATTTTAACAGTTAAGGTATTAAGTTATTTAGAACAATATTAGTTAATAAATGTCCTATAAAAAAAAAGATTTTTTAAAAAATATGGCGAGTATTTTTTAAATTATAAGGGAGCAATGTATATTACTTGCTTTTCTTTACACTGTAAGTTTGTCTAATAAAAAATTACGCTACTTGAGTTTTGTTAACTTAAACTTGAACTCAATTTAAATATGCGTATCGGTATCGGGATGGGTATCGATATCGGAATCGGTATCGCCGATATTTCTTTTTGAGTATCGGTATCGGTATCATATCGGCAAAAACGCGTATCGTTACTTCCCTAATATTAATGTTTTTAGAATGCAACTTTACTCAACAATGCTTGGCAAAGTTGCTTTAATTTTTTTGCATACAGCCGTTAATCTTTAGAAAGTTTTACATAATTTAAAATGTTACAGTGCTTTGTATAAAGTGAACAAACACAAACTTAATATATAAAAAATTTTATATATAAATTAAAATATCACAAGCCGTTTCTCTCACTATACTAAAACTATTTATTTTTATTTTTTTCGTGTTTAGCACATTCGAATCACCCTAAAAAAATGCATTAGGAGATTGAAATCTTTTCGTTGAAAGGCAGTGCAATTCTTGGAATGCAAGGTAGATTAAACAGGTACCAACATAAGATCAGCTGACTTAGCAAATTTGAGAATGTGTGCGTCACACAGACAATAGATTTTGACACATCTCTGGTGTTTTTCTATCAACAACGTGCATGTGTTAGTAAATTTGAGAGAGCATATGAATACATGGTCTCTGCTGTGTTTCTACCAACAAATGCATCTGTTTTTTGGTGTTGTATTTGTTGCAGTAATGGTGGTTCCTGTGATTAATATGCCTTGTTAGAATGTACTCGTATGTACATATTTTTGTTGAAAAATTGACAACCTGTTTGAGAGATTATGTGTACTTTACATAGAATTATGTGTAATTTATTTTTTTTACATTACATATTTCTGCCGAGTGATATATAGTACCGGGCGGACTTCCGCATTCAATAAAATTTATGAATAATTGTTTCTATGTATGTATTGATCAAGAGAAAATTCCCAACCTACACTACAGAATAGAACAACGTTGTTTTTGAAATCTCCACGCTCCCATCATTAATGGTCCATGTGTATTTCTGTTTATCACCACTTATTAAGTGTAGATTGAAAATTAATAGATGTTGAAGACTCGCCTCGAAAATTTTGCCTTTTGTCAAAATTAGCGTTGGCGAATTTTTATATGTGTCATGACAGCAAAAATCGTATCCACACAAGCATACGTTATCTTAAAAGTAATTTAGTAAAACCTAAAGCATTTCATATGCACATCAGCCAATATTAAAGAAATACTTCGTTTTAAAATAAGAATAATTTAAAAATAAAAGCAGTATGTAGTTAGAATAGAATTTAAAACTAATGGATTATGATTTTCTTGCGATATAAAGTCTTGGATATCATATCAAAGCTTTTTAAAGGTCCAAAACTTCTAAATATAATGTTACTGATGGGGCAATGGGACTAATTGTATACACAATTGGACCCAGCGGAAAAATTAGAGAAAATAAAATATATTATCAACGAAAAAAAAAGACTCCCATATTTAGTTACGCTTTTGTTAATGGTTTCAACTAAATAAAAATATATTTAGCAATTATTGGATATGAAAGGCTGTATGCAAAAAAATTAAAGCAGCTTTGCCAAGCACTGCTGAGTATAGTTGTATTCTACAAAAATTTTAATGTAAGCAGACACGTTTGTAAAGACTACTTTAAGTTGATATTTCCAAAATGTGTATTTTTTACCTCAAATATTTTTATTAATATATCACATATTGATTCATGTTACATCTGAAAATAAAGCTTGAGCTCTTAAGTTTATTATTTCTTTCATGTTATGGAAAACATCACCTAATTATCCAGTTGATTCGAAATACATAGCAAAATTCATATAAAATTAAAAAAAATACAAATATAAAAAATTGTTGTTAGTGATGTACATACAATCAAACTAAATCGAAAAAAGCTCGATATTCAAGAGTACTCATTTCATTCGAACAAAAGAAATTGTGTAATTGTTCTATGTTCCTCATATTTTTATTACTTTTACTTCATAGAAATGTTTATAAGCCTTACTACCATGTCAGAAGACTATATTTTTAAACTAAGCTGTTTTACTTCAAAATAATAAAACGATATTTACATATTTGACTACTCGAATGAAATTTGATTAGTTTTTGTACATCATAAACTATGAAGCAGTTGTTGAACACGGTGATGATACCAGTATTTATTATTAAATCACAAAATAATTAAAGTTGATTTTTGCATACCATTTCTTAGTAAAGTTATGTTAGCGTTAACGTCGTTGGTAACTACTATGAACTTTAAAGCTAAGGTAATATATTTGTTTACATACACTCGGAAGTTTAATTAAAAATTGTAACAAAACTATGAAATTATCATTGTGGCTGGTGCTGCTACCTCGACTAGCTCACTTTCGGGGCCCGCAACACCCAACCAACATTTCGTGCAACAAAAAATCCTAGTCAAATAATAACAATCTAATCTTTAATGTACCCTATCGTTCAATACAGATAATTATTTATCTAGGGATTGCGATGTAATTCCCCAAGCTCGTCGCCCTCCCTACCTTAGCCATTATTATAATCTTTAATGACCCTAATACTACCATTTTCTTTTACCAACAACTTCCCAAGCCATCACAGGACTATCCTTTCATTTGTATTCCAGTCCCTCACAAACCTTGCCTTCTTACCCTTCCAAAATTAGCAACACATAATGACTAATATACAAGGTTAATAAATAAAACTTATTCTAAACTGGCGTAATTAATTTCTCTAACCTACAGTAACGTATAAGTAAGTGGTGGCAGAGTGGCCTCAATTTCCTATACTCGCGAGTATAGGCTGTTTTTTTTTTTACCATGAACACACGCATACTGTGTGTGAGACAGGCAGCCTATCTATTTAGCCACGAAGCACACACCCCAACAATGATAATATAGTGTTTGTGAGGCCACCACTGATATAATGTAATGAATGTAATAGATAATTTTTTTATTTCCGTTTCCGGCAAACAAAAAAAAATTTGTCTTTCTTCTTGTGGGTAAATTTAAAATTTGAAAATAACATTTATTTTAAGCAATTATTACTGATATACTTTCTAATTAAAATCTGCGAAGTGTCTATATATAAGTGTCTGCATATTACATTAGTGTTTCAACAGTTTTCGTTGCTCGCACCCTTTGATTTTTATCTGTCATATAGTTGTTGTTGTAGCGGCCAAAGTTTTACATATTCTGTGAAAATTTCAGGTCCGTAGCTCTTGTGGTTCCCGAGAAAAAATTACATTAGTATTTCAATATTTTTCGTTGCTGGCTTTAGAACACTCTTTAATTTTTATCTGTTATACATTTGCTGTTGTAGCGGTCAAAGTTTTACACATTCTGTGAAAATTTCAGGTCCGTAGCTCTTACGGTTCCCAAGAAAACAGCGTGTGTACACTTTTGGTGTACGGAACCCTAAAAACTAACAAAGACCAAACTAGTTTTCTGTATTGGCTCCAACATTTCTAGCCCCAACACTTAACCCTTTTTGCTAACGCTTTAAGTTTCCCTTTATCCTATCCTGAAAGAGCTCTTTAACGTAGATTTTAACTGCGGGCTTTGCTATATCAAAAAGTTTTAAATTGTTATATTGCAATTTTCTCGGTTTCGTCAAATCAATTACCTCCAGGCGAATCCTTTTAAAAACAACACTAACAATAAGTTTAATAAAATATTGCAAGATTCAAACGATTTAAATTTAACATGTACATATAGCTAAATTTATTCCTTTCGTTATACCCTTATGGCACAGTACTATAATACTAACAATTTATGGTCCTCACTATAAAATTTTTTACTGTGGTTGTGGACTGGACTAGCTTGTCATGAATTCCACCCAAACTGGTATGGACTCTAGCTATTTTTGTGCCACTTTCCACAGTATTATCTGCCTTTTAGAGGACTATACAAATATATATGAAATTGTTCCTTTACCAGTGCCTGGTTTCTGTAACTAATGTGAAAGTTTCTCGCATCGATAAATTTATTATCATTCTGTGAAAAACAGGATGAGTGAGAAAAGAATTAATATGTTTGTATTTTTATTAGGTTTGCAAAGTGATTCATATAATAGCTCAACTAATATTCTATGAATCGTCCTACAAATAACAAGTATAATTATTAATTTTTTCTTGATGTGAGAACTTCTGACCAGTTACAAAAACGAGGCCCGGATTTCAATCGTTAGGTTTTTTTATTTTAAATTCTGCAGTCCTAAATCATATGGGCTTCGTTTCGGTGGACAAGTATCGCTTCTGGACACTCTTTCCACTAGCACTACCTTATATCATATATAGGCCTCACCGTATAAAATTTTTCTCATTATATTCACGTATGTATATTATCTAGCGTCAATATTTCAACTTACGAATTATTTTCTTAAGTTTTTGTGCGAAATCTGATTTCGTCCTTCAGATGTAATATGTACCTTCTGATAATTTATGAATTTCTGTAGACACCGTTCACCACAATAATTTTACTTTATATATATTTTTTTATTTTTTTTACTGTTTTTAATTAAATTACTTTTAAATAATCCACATTTTTTAGAATCATAAAATTCTTTTACTTTTAGTCTTATTTCGTTGTCAGTAGGGTTTGAGATTCGGGAATTCCCGGGAAAAGTCTACTAAAATATTCGCGGGAAATTTTGGAGATTTCCCAAGAAAACGGGAGATTAAAAATACAAGTTATTTCATAAATATATGAACTTTTTTGACATATATATTTATAAAATATAGAAGAAAATTTTTCATTCTTGTAATTTCATTTAAAACAAAAACAAATTCTGGAATTTAGTTTTTGTTTCAAATTTTACTGTAAGAAATAAGGGATTCCTTCGACATCGATCAACTGGCAGTAAAATGTCCATACAATTTTTTTTAATACAAATTAAAAATGAGAACGGTTCAAACTTATACGGAAATTTCATGTAATTGAAATCATACCATTTCTCCTAATCCGTCTACGAGAACAATTATTGCTTGATTCGAAAAGTACATGCAAGATGAATTTATTAATGAGTGTCGTTTAACCGAAAATAACCGAACAAAGTGGAATAATTTGTATAAGTATTAATGATTGATGTGCTCTAGTTGTTTCCTAAAGTAAATAATTCTATATTAAACGAACTTTGAGTGATTTTAAGCAGAATTAGCGAACAAATTTTCGAAAGTGTAGTGGAAATTCTAAGCTCATATAAGCTGTAAAAACTTTGAGTTGACACTACTTAAATTTGTTACAAGTCGACGCTATTATTGAGATGTCTTAAGAGAAATAACATTAAAAATCAAAGACGTTTAGACTAGGGATGTAACGATACGCCGTTTTGCCGATCCGATACCGATACCGATATTTAAAAATAAATATCGCCGATACCGATTCCGATACCGATACGAATATTGAAATTGAGTTCAAGTTTAGATTAAGAAAACTCAAGTGCAATTTTTTTATTATACAAAATTACATTGTAAGAGAGAATATTTAAAATTGATTTTAACCCAGTATAAAAAATTGGAAGTAATTTTTAAGGAGCTACATTTTCTTTGCTTCAAAAAATCTATATTAAAAATATGCACATAATTAGTAGAAAAGGAAGAAAAAATTTTTAATTCCTTTGTAATTTTGAAAAATACTCGCCATGGTTTTTAAAAAATCGATATTTTAAAGAGCATATATCAACTAATATTCTTCTAAATAACTTAATAGCTTAATTATTAAAAGTCTTCTAAAAGTTTATATTCGTTCACTTAAATTTCCATGAAAATAAAGTTTTGAGTTTAAATTCGCATAAAAAAAATTATGAAAATAGGTAATTTTTTATCCCTTTTCCTTGAGGAAAAACCATTATAGAACACCGAAAAAGAAATTTGTCCTAGCATCGCTTCTAATTCGGTGATTGGTAATCGAAAAACAGAACTTCTTGCAATGGCAAGGATATGTAAAACTAATTAGAAATTATCCAAATTTCTAATACTTCCGGATCGCGAATTCTACATTTTCATGACTTCTTTGCAGTGTCTTTTTTTGCTGGAATAAGATTTTAAAACCAACGACTTGAATTTGAATTCATGGTAAAATTAACAAAAAATAAATAATTTTTTACAAAATAACAGCATAAAATACTATTAATTTTTAAAATTTATATTAATAAGATTTAAAAAATAACGAAGTGAATTTAATTCATGGCAAAATTGAACAAAAATAAATTATTTGTTAAAAAAAACTGAAAAATATTTTAAAAGTATCGTCGTATCGACAGTAAAATATCGCCGATACCGATGTATCGGAAAATCTGAAGTATCGCCGATATATCGGTATCGGTATTCGTTACATCCCTAGTTTAGACAGATTGTGGCTCAGGATTTATAAAACTCGGCGCGGCTGAATATTGTGCTGTGATTTGCTTGTATAGTAAAAATTAATATATTTTGTTTAGTTTTCAGTATTTTTATGTATTATTTTTTGAAACGTATTCACAAAATATTCGTGAAATATTTGGTTCAACTTGGCGAATACGCAAACGAATATCATGAAAGAGGCGAGTATACGGCGATTCGTAACATCACTAGTATGTAGTTCTAATTTGAAGCACAGTAATAAGATAAATAAGTACCACTTATTACTTTGTAACCCATTGAAAAGGTACTACCGACTGCAAAAATGACAAAAGTTTTTGCTGGGTGTATTCACTTCAGTTATTTATATGGAGTATTCATTGCTACATAAAATATTTGGCCGTTTTTGACACATTATCGTGAAATTTATATCCGGCCAGTGGCACTTTAACTTGAGTGTTTGGAGTTTCCGTTTCCGCTTAAGTGTATGAATGCTTTAAAATGTACACAACCAAATACATATACATATGATTATTTGACCAATGTGTGTGTGTGCATTTGGGACAATTCGTCGTCAGATCCTACTTGTAACATTTAATGTGAGTGTTTGTTTTGTGAATTACCTTTTGAATTAATCAAAAAAATAACATAATATGAGCACAACACAATTTATGTGTCATATACACAAATCTGAAAAACATGAAAGTGTGTGTAAAGCAGCAAATAAATACCAATAATTACTGACGAAATAAACATATTAACTAAGATTGCAGTAGAGTTTGTTTATAACGAACTCTTTGGGATTATGTATGTTTTTTCGTTATAGACGCAGTTTGTTATACCCTATTAATTACTTTCTTACTAGAAATAAAAGTACCCTGCAAAAATTATTGGTCCATGCAAAACTTTGTGGACCACGTGGTTCATTTGCAATGTTAAATGGACCACTTTTTCACACATTTGTACCACTTTGTAACTAGTCCTAGTCCCTTGTGGAGTACTCTATACACACGTGTTGGAGTAGTCACAATGTTTGCAGGGGTCTACGTGGTCGTGTTTTTGCACGAAATGTAGTGTTGCCAAGAATGTTATTTGATAATATACCAATAACTACCAGCAACGTAGTAGCCCTGATGCCACAAAAGTTTATTTGTGGTTATAATGAATGTTTGTAATTAAAATTTAATTTTAATTTGGTAAAAGCGAACAAATATATAAATGTAAGTTTTGTTTAGAAAAAAACTTAAAAAGAAGTGTAGTTTGCGTCATACATTAAGGACAGATTTTGTAAATACAAATGCTTTTTACGTTTTGAAATTTGTATGGAAAAAATTTTTTTTTTAAACTCATTTGTTTTATTTTTCATACAAATTTGAAACGTTTTGAAACGAAATTTTTTACAAAATCCGCCTATTATACAAAAAAAATAGTTTTCTGTTTGTGATCCATGGAGTAGTGTCATAAAGTAGTTTAAAAGCTAACTCCTGTAGGTGCTCATTGGAGTACTTACATGGACTAGTTTTTAGTCCGATGTAGTGGAAAGCTGGACCACGTGGTCCAGTCCTAGGACATCACAATGTTAAATGGACCACGTATATTGCATTTGGACTAGTTTGAGACTAGTCCAGGTTCATTATGGAGTAGCCCTTACACGCATGTACGGACTAGTCGCGATTTTTGCAGGGTAAGGAACATTGAAATAAAGGATATACATATATGTATATGTATATAATATTTTTTTGGGGTCCGTACACCAAAAGTGTAAAGTGTCCGTCTGTCTGCCTGTCTGTCACAGACTGTTTTCTCGGGAACCGTAAGAGCGAGCACCGAAACATGTTGAAATGCTAATGTAATATACAGACACTTAATATACACATTTTACATTTTCAAAGTTAGTGTTAATTTGTGTAGTCTGTATAATAGACTACACCAATTAAAGAGTGTTCTATCAGTTAATGTAATTTTGAAAATGTAATTTAGAAAATTTTCTGTATCTTTTAAACCGTAAGGGGCAAACTCTTGAAATTTAAAAAAAAACACTAAAACTAAAAAATTCCAAATTAAAAAATGCCCAAACGAAAAATAGCCAAAATGAAAAAAGTGGTTAAAGGAGAAAAGCACCTAAATTAAAAAAAACGCTAAAACGAAAAAAATCACCATAACTAAAAAGATCGCCAAGAAACAAAAAAAAGGGACAAGACCGGAAAAAAAGTCTTCAAAACGAAAAAAGCACTAAAACCTAAAAAATTGCTAAAATTAAAAAATTTCATTAAAAATCGAAAAAATTGCCAAAACGGGGAAAATGGCAAAGAAATCGCCAAAAACTAATAAAATCACCAAAGACCGAAAAAATACCCAAAACCGAAAAACACAACAACTAAAAAAAGCGACTAAACTAAAATAAATAGCTAAAACAAAAAATATCGCAAAAAAGCAAAAAAAAAACGTTTAACAAAAAAAAAAAAAAAAAAACAAAAAAACGCCAAAACCAAACAATCGCCAAAACTAAAATAAATCAGCAAAAAAACAAAAAAAAAAAAAAGATTGCAAAAAAAGAAAAATCGTCAAAAAAACGAAAGAAATCACCGAAATTAAAAAAACTCGCCATACAAAAAAAAAAACTTAAAAAATAAAAAGAGCTAAAATTAAACAAAAAAGCAAAACGAAAAAAAATTGCCGAAATCAAAAAGGGCAAAAACGAAAAGGGATATATCTGTATTCATACTGAGCTCTTCGTGTGTGAGCCAAAGTCACACTTTACTGAATTTATTTAAAGTTATGAAACATGTGATGCATGTATCTATTAACAAATTGAGCTTATTTTCTATTTTCATGCCCATTAATCATTAATCAACGGCTTAGAAAATTATCGAATCCAATTAGTACTTTTTTGTTCGTTATAAGCGTATAAGCTTACATGGTTACTTAAAGAGCAGTTACGGTTATAGCGGAAGTTCGCTATAACCGTAAACGTTTCTATGAAATATTTATGCAAAACTGTTGTGGACGAAAAAGTTTTTCGTTATAAACGAAGCGCTATAAGCGCTGTATGTTATAAGCGAACTCCATTCTATTTAACAAAAATCATTCATTGGAACGGTTTTAGTAAAAAATTTGTCTGCATTTATAAATTCTTTTACTTTTATGAACTAATAATTTTAGACAATTATATTTTCGGATCATTATCGAATACAACAACTAATTTTTAAGATTTTTTTCAGTAAAGGAATTTGTTTATTTAATCATAATGAAGTTCAATTTTTTCTGTGTGCCTGTACCAAAGCAATGCAATCATATAAAGCCGAATTCAGATAACGACAAGCCGTTTAATTGACAAAATCGGTTAATTGAAATTCAATATTTTAAAATTTTAGTTTGGACTGATTTCAAATTACTTTTGTTCAATTAAAAGAAAATCCGCTTTACCGGAAAACTGTTTAATTGAAACACATTTTGTTTGAAAAGTCACTAACTTAAATGAAAAAAATCACCGCATAAGAGAAAAAAGACTATAGTCTTTTTGCATATATGCAATAAACATTTTCCAAATCGCTCTGTAAATAGCGGAGGTATGCGTTCTTCTTCTTCTTAAATGGCTATTACAGAACGTTTGTTCCTGTAGCCGAACGAATAATATTCTTCCAAGCGCCTATATCTTCCGCGCTCCTTCTCCAATTTATTACACCAAGCTTTGAAATGTCTTCCTCCACCTGATTTTCCATCGGAGTTTTGGTCTTCCTCTTCTGCGTGAACTATCACCAGGCGCGTATTCGAAAGCCTTTTTAGCTGGAGCATTTTCTTCCATTCGCACAACATGACCTAGCCAACGCAATCGTTGTAGTTTTATACGTCTCACAATGTCAATGTCGGCATACAGCTCATACAGCTCATGGTTCATACGACACCGATATTCTCCGTCAACGGAGGTATGCGTTAACAATCATAAAAAAAATAAAAAGGGATTGAGATCCGCCTCCTTTTTTTAAGTTGGTTAAAAATTAATCTGAATTAATCGAATATCTTCGATTTCATAGAACATAAGTGCTCAATTCGTTTAACGGAAAAGGTTTTCACTTATCCGAAGTTCTTTTTACCCGACTGCGCGACGCATTGTGTTTATCAGCCTATGTATGTATGTATGTATGTATGTATGTATGTATGTATGTATGTATGTATGTATGTATGTATGTATGTATGTATGTATGTATGTATGTATGTATGTATGTATGTATGTATGTATGTATGTATGTATGTATGTATGTATGTATGTATGTATGTATGTATGTATGTATGTATGTATGTATGTATGTATGTATGTATGTATGTATGTATGTATGTATGTATGTATGTATGTATGTATGTATGTATATGTATGTATGTATGTATGTATGTATGTATGTATGTATGTATGTATGTATGTATGTATGTATGTATGTATGTATGTATGTATGTATGTATGTATGTATGTATGTATGTATGTATGTATGTATGTATGTATGTATGTATGTATGTATGTATGTATGTATGTATGTATGTATGTATGTATGTATGTATGTATGTATGTATGTATGTATGTATGTATGTATGTATGTATGTATGTATGTATGTATGTATGTATGTATGTATGTATGTATGTATGTATGTATGTATGTATGTATGTATGTATGTATGTATGTATGTATGTATGTATGTATGTATGTATGTATGTATGTATGTATGTATGTATGTATGTATGTATGTATGTATGTATGTATGTATGTATGTATGTATGTATGTATGTATGTATGTATGTATGTATGTATGTATGTATGTATGTATGTATGTATGTATGTATGTATGTATGTATGTATGTATGTATGTATGTATGTATGTATGTATGTATGTATGTATGTATGTATGTATGTATGTATGTATGTATGTATGTATGTATGTATGTATGTATGTATGTATGTATGTATGTATGTATGTATGTATGTATGTATGTATGTATGTATGTATGTATGTATGTATGTATGTATGTATGTATGTATGTATGTATGTATGTATGTATGTATGTATGTATGTATGTATGTATGTATGTATGTATGTATGTATGTATGTATGTATGTATGTATGTATGTATGTATGTATGTATGTATGTATGTATGTATGTATGTATGTATGTATGTATGTATGTATGTATGTATGTATGTATGTATGTATGTATGTATGTATGTATGTATGTATGTATGTATGTATGTATGTATGTATGTATGTATGTATGTATGTATGTATGTATGTATGTATGTATGTATGTATGTATGTATGTATGTATGTATGTATGTATGTATGTATGTATGTATGTATGTATGTATGTATGTATGTATGTATGTATGTATGTATGTATGTATGTATGTATGTATGTATGTATGTATGTATGTATGTATGTATGTATGTATGTATGTATGTATGTATGTATGTATGTATGTATGTATGTATGTATGTATGTATGTATGTATGTATGTATGTATGTATGTATGTATGTATGTATGTATGTATGTATGTATGTATGTATGTATGTATGTATGTATGTATGTATGTATGTATGTATGTATGTATGTATGTATGTATGTATGTATGTATGTATGTATGTATGTATGTATGTATGTATGTATGTATGTATGTATGTATGTATGTATGTATGTATGTATGTATGTATGTATGTATGTATGTATGTATGTATGTATGTATGTATGTATGTATGTATGTATGTATGTATGTATGTATGTATGTATGTATGTATGTATGTATGTATGTATGTATGTATGTATGTATGTATGTATGTATGTATGTATGTATGTATGTATGTATGTATGTATGTATGTATGTATGTATGTATGTATGTATGTATGTATGTATGTATGTATGTATGTATGTATGTATGTATGTATGTATGTATGTATGTATGTATGTATGTATGTATGTATGTATGTATGTATGTATGTATGTATGTATGTATGTATGTATGTATGTATGTATGTATGTATGTATGTATGTATGTATGTATGTATGTATGTATGTATGTATGTATGTATGTATGTATGTATGTATGTATGTATGTATGTAGTATGTATGTATGTATGTATGTATGTATGTATGTATGTATGTATGTATGTATGTATGTATGTATGTATGTATGTATGTATGTATGTATGTATGTATGTATGTATGTATGTATGTATGTATGTATGTATGTATGTATGTATGTATGTATGTATGTATGTATGTATGTATGTATGTATGTATGTATGTATGTATGTATGTATGTATGTATGTATGTATGTATGTATGTATGTATGTATGTATGTATGTATGTATGTATGTATGTATGTATGTATGTATGTATGTATGTATGTATGTATGTATGTATGTATGTATGTATGTATGTATGTATGTATGTATGTATGTATGTATGTATGTATGTATGTATGTATGTATGTATGTATGTATGTATGTATGTATGTATGTATGTATGTATGTATGTATGTATGTATGTATGTATGTATGTATGTATGTATGTATGTATGTATGTATGTATGTATGTATGTATGTATGTATGTATGTATGTATGTATGTATGTATGTATGTATGTATGTATGTATGTATGTATGTATGTATGTATGTATGTATGTATGTATGTATGTATGTATGTATGTATGTATGTATGTATGTATGTATGTATGTATGTATGTATGTATGTATGTATGTATGTATGTATGTATGTATGTATGTATGTATGTATGTATGTATGTATGTATGTATGTATGTATGTATGTATGTATGTATGTATGTATGTATGTATGTATGTATGTATGTATGTATGTATGTATGTATGTATGTATGTATGTATGTATGTATGTATGTATGTATGTATGTATGTATGTATGTATGTATGTATGTATGTATGTATGTATGTATGTATGTATGTATGTATGTATGTATGTATGTATGTATGTATGTATGTATGTATGTATGTATGTATGTATGTATGTATGTATGTATGTATGTATGTATGTATGTATGTATGTATGTATGTATGTATGTATGTATGTATGTATGTATGTATGTATGTATGTATGTATGTATGTATGTATGTATGTATGTATGTATGTATGTATGTATGTATGTATGTATGTATGTATGTATGTATGTATGTATGTATGTATGTATGTATGTATGTATGTATGTATGTATGTATGTATGTATGTATGTATGTATGTATGTATGTATGTATGTATGTATGTATGTATGTATGTATGTATGTATGTATGTATGTATGTATGTATGTATGTATGTATGTATGTATGTATGTATGTATGTATGTATGTATGTATGTATGTATGTATGTATGTATGTATGTATGTATGTATGTATGTATGTATGTATGTATGTATGTATGTATGTATGTATGTATGTATGTATGTATGTATGTATGTATGTATGTATGTATGTATGTATGTATGTATGTATGTATGTATGTATGTATGTATGTATGTATGTATGTATGTATGTATGTATGTATGTATGTATGTATGTATGTATGTATGTATGTATGTATGTATGTATGTATGTATGTATGTATGTATGTATGTATGTATGTATGTATGTATGTATGTATGTATGTATGTATGTATGTATGTATGTATGTATGTATGTATGTATGTATGTATGTATGTATGTATGTATGTATGTATGTATGTATGTATGTATGTATGTATGTATGTATGTATGTATGTATGTATGTATGTATGTATGTATGTATGTATGTATGTATGTATGTATGTATGTATGTATGTATGTATGTATGTATGTATGTATGTATGTATGTATGTATGTATGTATGTATGTATGTATGTATGTATGTATGTATGTATGTATGTATGTATGTATGTATGTATGTATGTATGTATGTATGTATGTATGTATGTATGTATGTATGTATGTATGTATGTATGTATGTATGTATGTATGTATGTATGTATGTATGTATGTATGTATGTATGTATGTATGTATGTATGTATGTATGTATGTATGTATGTATGTATGTATGTATGTATGTATGTATGTATGTATGTATGTATGTATGTATGTATGTATGTATGTATGTATGTATGTATGTATGTATGTATGTATGTATGTATGTATGTATGTATGTATGTATGTATGTATGTATGTATGTATGTATGTATGTATGTATGTATGTATGTATGTATGTATGTATGTATGTATGTATGTATGTATGTATGTATGTATGTATGTATGTATGTATGTATGTATGTATGTATGTATGTATGTATGTATGTATGTATGTATGTATGTATGTATGTATGTATGTATGTATGTATGTATGTATGTATGTATGTATGTATGTATGTATGTATGTATGTATGTATGTATGTATGTATGTATGTATGTATGTATGTATGTATGTATGTATGTATGTATGTATGTATGTATGTATGTATGTATGTATGTATGTATGTATGTATGTATGTATGTATGTATGTATGTATGTATGTATGTATGTATGTATGTATGTATGTATGTATGTATGTATGTATGTATGTATGTATGTATGTATGTATGTATGTATGTATGTATGTATGTATGTATGTATGTATGTATGTATGTATGTATGTATGTATGTATGTATGTATGTATGTATGTATGTATGTATGTATGTATGTATGTATGTATGTATGTATGTATGTATGTATGTATGTATGTATGTATGTATGTATGTATGTATGTATGTATGTATGTATGTATGTATGTATGTATGTATGTATGTATGTATGTATGTATGTATGTATGTATGTATGTATGTATGTATGTATGTATGTATGTATGTATGTATGTATGTATGTATGTATGTATGTATGTATGTATGTATGTATGTATGTATGTATGTATGTATGTATGTATGTATGTATGTATGTATGTATGTATGTATGTATGTATGTATGTATGTATGTATGTATGTATGTATGTATGTATGTATGTATGTATGTATGTATGTATGTATGTATGTATGTATGTATGTATGTATGTATGTATGTATGTATGTATGTATGTATGTATGTATGTATGTATGTATGTATGTATGTATGTATGTATGTATGTATGTATGTATGTATGTATGTATGTATGTATGTATGTATGTATGTATGTATGTATGTATGTATGTATGTATGTATGTATGTATGTATGTATGTATGTATGTATGTATGTATGTATGTATGTATGTATGTATGTATGTATGTATGTATGTATGTATGTATGTATGTATGTATGTATGTATGTATGTATGTATGTATGTATGTATGTATGTATGTATGTATGTATGTATGTATGTATGTATGTATGTATGTATGTATGTATGTATGTATGTATGTATGTATGTATGTATGTATGTATGTATGTATGTATGTATGTATGTATGTATGTATGTATGTATGTATGTATGTATGTATGTATGTATGTATGTATGTATGTATGTATGTATGTATGTATGTATGTATGTATGTATGTATGTATGTATGTATGTATGTATGTATGTATGTATGTATGTATGTATGTATGTATGTATGTATGTATGTATGTATGTATGTATGTATGTATGTATGTATGTATGTATGTATGTATGTATGTATGTATGTATGTATGTATGTATGTATGTATGTATGTATGTATGTATGTATGTATGTATGTATGTATGTATGTATGTATGTATGTATGTATGTATGTATGTATGTATGTATGTATGTATGTATGTATGTATGTATGTATGTATGTATGTATGTATGTATGTATGTATGTATGTATGTATGTATGTATGTATGTATGTATGTATGTATGTATGTATGTATGTATGTATGTATGTATGTATGTATGTATGTATGTATGTATGTATGTATGTATGTATGTATGTATGTATGTATGTATGTATGTATGTATGTATGTATGTATGTATGTATGTATGTATGTATGTATGTATGTATGTATGTATGTATGTATGTATGTATGTATGTATGTATGTATGTATGTATGTATGTATGTATGTATGTATGTATGTATGTATGTATGTATGTATGTATGTATGTATGTATGTATGTATGTATGTATGTATGTATGTATGTATGTATGTATGTATGTATGTATGTATGTATGTATGTATGTATGTATGTATGTATGTATGTATGTATGTATGTATGTATGTATGTATGTATGTATGTATGTATGTATGTATGTATGTATGTATGTATGTATGTATGTATGTATGTATGTATGTATGTATGTATGTATGTATGTATGTATGTATGTATGTATGTATGTATGTATGTATGTATGTATGTATGTATGTATGTATGTATGTATGTATGTATGTATGTATGTATGTATGTATGTATGTATGTATGTATGTATGTATGTATGTATGTATGTATGTATGTATGTATGTATGTATGTATGTATGTATGTATGTATGTATGTATGTATGTATGTATGTATGTATGTATGTATGTATGTATGTATGTATGTATGTATGTATGTATGTATGTATGTATGTATGTATGTATGTATGTATGTATGTATGTATGTATGTATGTATGTATGTATGTATGTATGTATGTATGTATGTATGTATGTATGTATGTATGTATGTATGTATGTATGTATGTATGTATGTATGTATGTATGTATGTATGTATGTATGTATGTATGTATGTATGTATGTATGTATGTATGTATGTATGTATGTATGTATGTATGTATGTATGTATGTATGTATGTATGTATGTATGTATGTATGTGTGTATGTATGTATGTATGTATGTATGTATGTATGTATGTATGTATGTATGTATGTATGTATGTATGTATGTATGTATGTATGTATGTATGTATGTATGTATGTATGTATGTATGTATGTATGTATGTATGTATGTATGTATGTATGTATGTATGTATGTATGTATGTATGTATGTATGTATGTATGTATGTATGTATGTATGTATGTATGTATGTATGTATGTATGTATGTATGTATGTATGTATGTATGTATGTATGTATGTATGTATGTATGTATGTATGTATGTATGTATGTATGTATGTATGTATGTATGTATGTATGTATGTATGTATGTATGTATGTATGTATGTATGTATGTATGTATGTATGTATGTATGTATGTATGTATGTATGTATGTATGTATGTATGTATGTATGTATGTATGTATGTATGTATGTATGTATGTATGTATGTATGTATGTATGTATGTATGTATGTATGTATGTATGTATGTATGTATGTATGTATGTATGTATGTATGTATGTATGTATGTATGTATGTATGTATGTGTGTTCCTTTGCGGCACTATATACACCGAACGCGTAGACCGATTTTGACGATTCTTACGTCAATCGATTCGTCTTAATTCGGGGAGTCTCACTAAAGATATGACAGTAGTCAAAATTCAATATGGCGGCCAACAGACGCCATTTTGTTTATACGAAACAAATAAAAAGTCGGCGAACTATATCCAAATGGGTATCAATCGACAGGTATTTGAAAATCATCTTTAGATTTCTCTTATAATTTTTAATTTCGAATGACCATTTAGGATCTGTGACGGTTTAAAGTTGTTTTCTTTTATTTTTTTACGCAGTCGTGTTTTTTGATTTACTAAATTTATGTCTTGTTATTGAATACCGAATAACCGAATAACCGAATTCGACTCAATCGGTTATGTTCTGTATTTCATATGGAATTAATATGTGCGGAACTATCAAAGCATTGTTGTTGCAAATTAATATTTATAATAACAATGCTTTGATAATTCCGAGTAATCGAGTAGCTTGAAATCTTTCAGCACCGTCTATCTTTAAGTGTTACCGCAAGCAATTCTGTTAGCTCTTGGTGTTTTATTGTAATGCTTTTGGCAAATGTTTAATACAAGGTATCTTCAGCGTTGCCAATTTAGCATATTTAATGTAAGATCTAGCATTTTTTGGACTGATTTACCATACAAAATATGATTTTAGCATATTTTTTATAATATGACCAGCTAAACAAAATTTAATATGAGGAAGAAAAATATTGGGCAAATTGTTCAGATGTAAAAACAATCGATTTAAATGTAATATATTATGTTTGTTCTGTAGATGCGCTGTCTCCTATTGTCGCATGCTAACACAGAATGTGAGTTAAGCCAGAATGTGACAAAAGCCGATCCATAAGCAATCAGTAAATTATGTTTTCTCTAAGCTATCAAAATATCTTTGATTATAATAAAAATGACTGAATATTTTGTTTTCTACTTCACTGTTGTTAGTTTTTACTTGGTTTTAATATATTTATTTTTGCAATTACACAATTAAAATGCTGTTTTGCCTTTGTTTTATCACAGTCTTTTTAGCATACTTTTTGGCATATTTTTAGCATATTCTAACATTTTTTTCATAAAGATCTAGCATTTTTTCCTCATCAGCTTTTGGCAACACTGGGTAGCTTAAACAGGTACCAGCACAAGAACAGCTGATTTAGTAAATTTAAGAATGTATGCGATCACACAGACAACAGATTTTGACCCTTTTCTTAGATGATCAAAAACTGATTAATCAGTTGTGCGCTAAAAAAAGCTAAAAAATTACCCACAAATGATTACAAAGCGATTTGTTTAAAAAGCAACAACAAAATTTACAGAATGTGCGCAATCAAAAAAAGAAGCTTTCAGAAGAGTCGAGGCTAGTCCAACAGACGAGTTATAAAAGAATCGAAAATTATCAATAATTTTATAAAATACTGACTAGTTAGGAGTAACCCATATAGAATTTGTGAAGATTGTTTTAGCAAAAATCACCAAACTGAGTCTTTTAAGACTACATTAGATGATCAAAAAGTTATTAATCAGTTGTGCGCTTAAAAAAGACTCGAAAATGATCCCCAGAAATGATTAGAAATCGACATGTGCGCAATCATAAATTGATCATGCATATCTTCGAAATTGAATCCTTTGAGACTACCTTACACGATCAAAAAGTGATTAAGCAGTTGCACGCTCAAAACAAGACTCAAAAATAAGTCACATAAATGCTTAGAAGACGGCTTGTGCGCAATCAGAAATTGATCATGATCGAAAGATGACTGTTTTGAGTATTGTTATAAGAGTAAGTTTCTGTTAGCTTTGTGCTGTCGGTATTGTAGGCAATACCTTAGCTGAGAATTTGGTGCGTAAGGTTACAAATCCAAAGGAGCATGGTTTGATTCTCAGTTAAAATTAAATTTTTTTATTTTGCTTTCTCCAAAAAGAGTCGTAATTGAAGAGTCACAAATGACTCTTTCAGAAGAGCCCGGCTACCGACAAAAGTATCTTTTATGATCAGAAAATGAGCACATAAATGATTATTTTAATCGAGCAGACGAGTCGAAAAAGACTCGAATATGATCAATAATTTCATTAAATGCTAGCTCGGAAGTTTATGTTAACATTGTGCTATCGTTGTTATATATAGTGCTTTAGCTGAGTGGTTGGTGCGTGAGATTGCAAACAGAAAGGAGCTTAGTTCGATTCGCAATAGATTTAAAATACATACATTAAGTAAAAATATAAAATTAGTCATTAAAAACACGAAATAATAACTACTCAACATGACGTAAGCGCATTTGGAGTACATCATCCTCTCAATCCACGTTGGATAAATTTTTACAAATATGACTTAAATATGATTCGAAAATGACTCGCAAATGATAGCAAACAGTCTTAAATATGACCCGAAGAAGACTCACAACTGATCAAAAATCGAGTCATAAATGACTCTTCCAGAGGAGTCGCTGTAGCGTACCATTTTCTCCCGACAAAAGTAACATTTATGTTCAGAAAAAGAGTGCATATTCTGTTTTTTTAAAAGCTGGGGTTGTGCTTCTACCAGCAAAATGCATGTGTTTTTTGATGCTGTATTTATTGTCGTTACGGTGGTACCTGCGGTGAATCTGCTATGGTTTTATATTTTTACTACGTGAAAAAGCGACGATACGTTTTTAGTATATATCAAAGAGCGTTGTTTATGTTACAATATTTACCAGCTGATTGCCACGAAAGCGATTAGCTTTTACTAACAGGACCTTAAGTCGGAACGGGATGGCGTGGTCCCAGCGGCATAACATTTTTGGATAGTCATTTTGGCATCAAGCCTCAATTTTTGATGGGTGAGACTAGAAATATTTTCTCTTTAAGCCCGTTGTGTGTGGTTTCGGTGGCTTTGTCGTAAATGAACTCCAAAGAAGTCATGCAAATTTAGAGTTTGCGATCCGGAAGTAGTGCAAATTTCTAATGATTTTTACATAGGGTTGTCATTGCAAGAAGTTCTCTTTTTCGATTCCTAATCACCGAATTGGAAGGAAGTTAAGAAATATTTCCTTTTTGGCATTCTATATTAATATTTTTCTCTAGGAAAAAGAGTACAAAGTTACAAATTTTCGCAACTTGTTTCTTTTAATACGAATTGAAACGTAAAACGGTGTTTTTATGTAAATTTCAGTAAATAACTGTTAATTTCTAGACGAAAATTAGTTCATAAATTTCTTAAAAATAAATATAATTTTTAAAAAGCATCGTGGGTATTTTTTAAAACTATAAAGAAACTAAAAATTTTTGTGTGATTGAAATAAATTTTGACTTACTTTTCTACTAAATAGTTATCTGCATTTTTGAATATCGATTCTTTGGAAGCAATGAAAATGTAGATCCTCAAAAAGGACTTCCAATTTTTTTTACTGGGTGTAGCCATGGTTAAGATTTTGTTGGAAACATTTTTAATGTTTTTAACAGAAATATGTTTGCAGTTATTATATTAGTTATGTATTTGCTTAAAGTACATTAAATGATGCATTTGCAGATGTGGTCAATTCATAGACTTCTAGTATTTTTCATTATATGCTGCCTAATTTTACAATCTGACGTGGAACATATTCAAGTGCATATTCTAAATAAACATACTACACTTTAATGAATAAAACTGTTTGGACAACCATTCAGGTATGAAAGTATTTGTAAAGATTTGTGCACAGTCAACATGTGTGTAAGTACCCAGGATACATTTTCTGCCGACCCGTCTGACGTCAGAAACAAATTTGAGACTTTACCAGCCAATCAACCGAGTTGTCTAAAATTCTCTCAAACATTTGGTAGAATAGCAGCAGTTTTCTGATATGAAGTTTCTGCACATTCTCTGGAATTTATAATCTGCACATTATCTGAGGTCAATTTAATTTCCATTAAGACATTTTGATTCTATGTAGGAATTTTGTACAATATTTTTGATAAATTTCCAATATTAGCTCCGACTTCTCTCCGCCATTAATAAAACATTTTCCCGACAATGTTCAGACATATCGAAAAATCCTTTAGCATTTCACAAGAAAATGCTTCGAGTTTCGTACGAAATTCTCTTAGACATTTCGGCAAAGTTTTTAGAAATTCCTCAGACAAAAAGGAACGCTTTCTTGTCAACCATTCGTATGATTTTCTGTACGTTTTCTGATCTACTTCGGATATGAAAGGGACTCAAATCGGCTAAAGATGTTTTCTGGGTACACAAATTCATACACACAAACAAGCAAAGACAATGTGATGCTATGAATCCTTACAATTATATTTCAAAATTCACTCAGACAGTAGCACCATTGAATGAATCCAAACCAAGGGAGTTTTGCTATACAAAACACAAAATTATATTCATTTCCATTGTTGTTGGGCATTGCCAAAATGGCTATAAATTATATTTTTCGTTTATGGACAAACTACAGTAATAGCCGTGGTCTTTAACGTACTTGTCGATACACACAATCTAGCTACGCCTAATATTATTTTTTTAATTATTATTTTTGTTAGAAAAAAAATATTTGAATTCGAAATTCATATATGGGATTATTATAATTTCCTTTTTAGACGGCAAAATATTAGGAACGATCAAAAATTCCATGACTGTTTAAAGAAAAGTCGTTGGTTTTAGTTATTTCGCAACGTAATCTCCTTTTATAATTGAAAATAATGGATAGCTAAATATTTTCGTATATATGTGGCTGATTTATATATATATATATATATATATATATATATATATATATATATATATATATATATATATATATATATATATATATATATATATATATATATATATATATATATATATATATATATATATATATATATATATATATATATATATATATATATATATATATATATATATATATATATATATATATATATATATATATATATATATATATATATATATATATATATATATATATATATGTGTGTGTGTGTGTGTGTGTTTGTTTGTTTATATTTCACGTAATTAAACGTAAATTTGTAAATTCGTTTGTACTTTATATATCAAAAAATTAACTACAAATTCGATATTTTACTTCTCATAATTCATAATATTGGAAAAACGTAGACTGATTGACTTTATTGTCGTCGTCCATTCATTCATTTATGCTTTGCGGTTTTATTGTGTTAACCTCAAAATTATTATTTTCTCTAGCTGAACAACATGCTTTAATTAAGAAAATGTATGTTTATTTTTTTATGGTTTTAAACTTTTAATAAATTGTTCTTATCCGCAAAATGGCGTTTAAAATAATGACAGCTTTAGCATCTTCACCAACATGCATCAGCATCACCATCAGCATAAGTAAGCAATACCATAAGTAACAGCAATACCATCAACAATAGCAAATAAAATATGTATAATAAAAACAGTAATAACTGGCTTCAATTCAGTACTGAATATATTAACTGGGCTTAAGCGTGGAATTAAGGTCACTTTATGTGACTGTAAGTAGAGTTAAAATGTGTAACAGAGATCGTATATATCAATATAAAATACTACAAGTGCTCAAAAATATATACTGTACATTTTAAACTGAGTTAATGGCAAAAGTAAAAAATTTAACATCATATCGCCCGGTGAAAAGCAAAACCACTTTCTTCGTTTATAAAAATCCAATTAATGTAATAACAGTATGCACCGGTAAGCCAGTGGGTAGTGTCCTACTCTGCCAGTTTTGGGATTTGTGCTCTATCCCAACACACGAAAGGCAAATTAATTCTAACTACTCTAGCCGAATGGAACAGAAGACTGCTTCAAAATGTCAAAATTTTAAAATCATTGTATGCTAGAATCGTAAAAAGACATACATTAAGAGAAAAATAGCAACTTAAAATCGAAGCATATCGATGTTGAAAGGAAAACTTTTCAACTTTGAGCATATCAACGTTAATTTAATAAAGAACAACTTCGAAATTATGTAAAACCACATGAAGTCAACGTATTACAACGTTAAAACTTGCATTCGCCCTTAAAATAAAGACGTTTTTTCTTAATTTAAAAACATCCAACCATAGATAAATACGTAGATTAAAAATGATTCTAAATTCATATTTTCACTAATTAATGTAAAATTAATTGTATATAATAACTAAAAATTCTTGTTTAAAAAATATAAATTTTGTAAAATACTTTTTGTACAACTAAGTATGGTTTGGTGCTGTGGGGAAAATTTTATTTAAATCAATACTAATATAAAATGTTCTACTAATGCATTCTTAGACTTAGGTTTTTTTGACAACCGACTTAGGTTTCTGACAACTATTTGTCACCAGTCAGGCTACTATGTTTTCTATGCATTCAACATTAAAAATTAAACAAGAAGAGCTTTGATTTCTAATATTTAAATTTCAACGAAGTCTACCTTGATTCAAAAATACACTGACATCGAATCGAATATGCAAAAGCTTTAATTTGAGACCGCGATGCTTTGAATTAAATATATTACTGGTTAATTCAAAGGCTCGCGGTGTTAAATTAAATATTTTGCATATTTGAAATGAAGTCGGGCATTGTTAAATTCATTTTCATGGTGAAACGATATTAAATTAACGCTGATGCATGATTAAATTAATGATGAATTGTTGATGTCAAGTTGTTCGGCTTTAATTTTAAGGTTGTGCGACAACGATTTAAAGTTTGTCAACTTTGAAATAAGGTAAAACATTTTTGAATCAAGACGGCAACTTTGTTATTGCAGGAAAAATATTATATACTTGTAGGCTGCGAGTCAAATAGGGTAGAAAATATTTATAGCCATATAAAGTGCAAATTTTTGTGAAAAAGTGAATTAATAATGAAACTTACAAAATATTTTCTTTCAAACGACAATCAAATTGAAATAATCGACAAAAAAGGGAAATTACATACATAATACATGTATATCGCTACTTTAATGTAAAAAAGGCGTATCTCACATTTAAAAAATGTTTAGTTTGGGACATAAAGCTTAATAAAAAATTACAAAAAAGGTTATGTATAGTTTTAGAACTAAAAGTATTGTAGGGAAAGAAACAGCTTATGTATTTCATAGTTCTTAAAATATATATAATGCTGTTTTGTAATCCTATTATTAAGATTGTTTTGTCTCTTCTTATATTTTTCTAAAAGTTAGATACGCCTTGTGTAAATTAAGGTAATGATATGTATAATATGTAAAAAAATGAACAAGTAGCAATTAAACAAGTAGTAATCATCAACAACGCCACTTATTGTGATTGTATTTTTGTAATTATATCGATGCTTACGTCTTCGAGTAGAGTTTAGAGAAAAATTATTTAGGTGGCGTAAAAAAGAAGGAAATACTATAAATATTACATGACGTTCTCTAACAATACATATGTATATACATTATTTTTTTTACATTTCATTGCAGTTTAGAAAAGTCGACTAAAACCCAAGACTGGATTAACAGAGATTTCCCAAATGTCCCTTCACCATTTTCCTCTAATTCAGCAATGAGACGTGTTTTAAATAAGGCGATTTTATTTTTATATGATATGTATATACATAATTTATCGTTATGTTCAATTTTGAATATTAAAGCAAACATCCCAAGGACAATCCAGTCTAAAAATATATATAGTGTTCAAATAACTTACAGATCGAGGAAATTGTCTGAAATAGGATATCAATAAAACCAAATGACTGCCTTGGCATTATAAATAAAATTTTTTAATTTGTCCCAGTGAAGCACTGGCGAAGGTAAAGCTATAATTTACAAATATGTATGTATTGATCTTTATTTAAATTAACTAATTTCACAGGAGTATTACTATATTCGGCCCAAAGGTAAAAAGAGTCCCCAGCGGCAAGTTATACCCCAAACATGTTAGTGCTCCATGCAAACGCATAAAAAACCTCTACAGCTCTAACTGGCAATACTTCTGCGGAAAAAGGAAAATATATATATTATTTAAGGCAATAATATTTAAAATGTGTAAGCAGCGTTGCTTTTCTAACAGCACGGTCTAAATGCTCGGATTCCCGAGCTCCTGAACTGGTATGTTAAATTTTGAATATATAAATCATATGAAATAGTTAAGGAAATTGATGAAATTTAAGCATTAAATAAAAATTATTTTAATAGAATGTAAAAATTGATATTCACCGAAAAATTTATTTTAAATATGTAAATGCTTAATGAAATTTTAAAAATATATTATAATTGTATATTTCAGATAAGAAAAGTAATAAAATAAAAGTATGTAAGTATAAGATCTCAAAAATACGAGTATAAGTTATTGTCCCACTGTAGCGGAACAACACCAACTTTAAATCAACGTTGAACGTTTTCAGTTCAAAATGTTACTAGCTTAAAAAGAAGTTGTGCAACCTTGATTCAAAATTGTGCAACTTTGATTTGAAAATGTTTCTTCTTTGAAAAAACTTAGAACTTTTTTGATTTAATGTTGCTCGTATTTGATTTAAAGATGCCATATTTTTGATTTAATGTCGAGCAATTTTATATTAGCGTTGAATCCACCTTGATTTAGGGTCAACATTGCTTTTATGTTGATCATTGTTGAATATACAATTTCCAACCCTAGCTGCTTTTCATAGCTGTTTTTTCTTGAATTAAGGTTGAAATTGTTGATTTCCTGGTGTTTTTTCTATGAGTGTACGATAAAATATCCAGACACATCTATTAGTATTAAAAGGTTGTTATAACTTCACGATTTTTCATGAAAAACATTCTAGTTAGAAATAATTAAACTCTAAAGTCATAAGTCCCACAAGTCTACCTACCCTTCGTTATAATCATAAAAAATATAATTAATTAAAAATTGAGACAAATCGGGCATTTTTTTTTAGTGGTCGGTATTATATAATGACCTGTACACGTCTGAATAGAAAATAGATTGCATCATATAAAAGTCGAAAATTATAGTGAGCTTTAGATTTGGCATAAATACTTCTTTTGACGATTGCAATAAAACCGGTTTGATGAAGATAGAAAAACTTGGTTGTACGGAAGGTTGAACTGGCATTAGATGTTTCGAGACCACCACAGTCTTTTCATTAGAGCTGTTTTCCACCTAGACGACACTGCCAGCGAAGGCAGCAACAACCAACGAGCGAAAATCCTATTTATTTTATTTAACCAATTATCAGATGAGTTGCCATCTCGTGACTATTTTCGACTATTATCGGTTTATTTTTTAAAGGTTCTGACCATCACTATGTTCTTCTTTATCAAGTTCTACCATTTTTAAGCTTACAGCAAAATTTTTCTTTGAATGTTGAATTATTATATTCTTTAGAATTTTTTTTTTCTAAAAAAATAGTTTAATCGAAAGTAAATAATGCTTCTTCTCCAGCAATGTTTAGTCCAATTTCTATTTTATCTATAATCGATAATGTGCTTGAAAGAATCTTACAGAGTCAAATCTATGTATATATGTAAAACAACAATTTATTAAACGATTATCAATTTGGATTTCGAAAAGGATGTGTTACCAAAGAAGCTGTTCTTAGGTAATTTCATTTGTAAGGGACTAGACCCAGGCAATAATGGCGTAGCAGTTATATTTTGTAATCTGTCAAAAGCATTTGACCTCGTGGGTTACGACACTTTAATAAAGAAGCTAAGCCTTGTTTAAAAGTTATATGGTAAACCGCCACCCATATGTTCAAATGACTTGCAGTAAGAGCTCTCTAAGGCCCGTTGAACATAGAGTGCCTCAGGAAAGTGTACTTGGACCTTTGTTTTTCAAAATTTATATTAATGATATCAAAAACCTTAACTTATATGGTAAACGTTTCATTTATGCTGATGACATACATAAATGTGTCTTTTTTACCCCGATTAACACGAAACTGTTGTTAAAGCTTGTATGGAGAAGGATGCAGCTCTAATCTCTGAATTTTTGAGAATTAGCAAGCTAGTTTTAAGTGCCGACAAAACTCAAATAATAAAATTTAAGCCATTATGCCTCAATAATATAAACTTTAGTTTTTTTGTTGACGGTAAAGAAATTGTTCACTTACAATATAATTTATCTTGGAATATGCAGATTCAGCATGTGAAAACTAAAGCTCTCAAGGACTGGGTATAAAATATACAAGTTCAAAAAAAAAATTCAATCGAAATAGGAAATTTTTAATATATAATGCTTTTATATTAAATGAAATTTATTTGCTGATGGTTAAGCATTGCCTATATGCATTTCATTGGTGCTTTACCCAATCGTCAGTAGACTTCAACCACACTTTTGAGCAGTTACGAACCCTTTATCATATGTACAGACTTTCAAAAACCATTTGAGAATTTACAATTGATTTCCAAAAATAAGCATAGTGGCTTTGAAACTTATACAAACCAAGCAAATAATTTGTATTTGATATGAATCTATTTCATTTTTGGTGTTAACAAGCAAATTTTCGTAATTTTCGCGAATTTTTCCGAGTTTTTGGCATTCCTTTTAATTTTAGTTAGTTTTAAGCCATTTTAACGCTTGTATGCAATTTCGCGATAAAAGTGATTTTCTAGACTGTTCTGGGCTATTTTACCCGACGGCGCGACGCAAAGAAGGGTATTGTGTTTATCAGCCTATGTATGTATGTGTTCCTTTGCGGCACTATATAAACCGAACGCGTAGACCGTTTTTGACGATTCTTGCGTCAATCGATTCATCTTAATCCGGTGAGTGTCACTAAAGATATGACATTAGTCAAAATTCAATATGGCGTCCAACAAACGCCATTTTGTTTATACGAAAAAAAAATCGACAAACTATATCAAAATGGGTATCAATCGACAGGTATTTGAAAATCATCTTTAAATTTCTCTTATGACTTTTAATTTCGAATGACCATTTAGGATCTGTGACGGTTTAATGTTGTTTTCTTTTATCTTTTTACGCAGTCGGGTCTTTTTGATTTTTTTAAATTTATGTCTTGTTTTAAAAGTTTTTCTGATTTTTAATCCATGTCAAACCTAGATATCTTTTTGATGTTAGCAAATTTTTTGTGAATTTTCGTAATTTTGAGAATTTTTCTGACTTTTTGCCATTCCTCAGATCTTTAGCTATTTTTAAGTATATTGTTTGTAATTTTGCAATTTTTCGTGAATATTTTCTATTCTCGCAATAAAAGTTATTGTTTTCCTTTTCTTTCCTTTTTGACAGTTTTAACGATTTTTCATCAATATCAGACTTTGATATCTTTTTGATGTTACCAAGTTTTTGCAAATTTTCGTCATTTTCGCAAGTTTTTCCAACTTTTTGGGAATCCTTACAATTTAATAGATTTTTAATAAATTTTAAGGCTTTTTTCAATAACGAAATTATTCGCAATTTTTTTGTACAAGAGATTGTTTTTTATTCTTAAGATCCACTTAGTTTGTTCCTTTACAGTTTTTGGGGTTTTGGAAATTTTTTAAACATCTTCGCATTTTTGCTAGTTTTCGCGATTTATATGCTGTAAGCTAATTTGCGAGTTATCGCTGTTTTTGCAGTCTATATAATCAGCTTTAGGGGATGTTTTTCTATTTTATTATTCACTTCAGAATTTGTATCATTTTTGCACTATATAACTTTTTTAGTAAAAATTTGCTAAGAAAATCGTCATATATTTAAAAATAATTGGATATTTTGTCGAAAAAGAAAATTAAAATGAAGAATAATTATATCACAAATAACATAACATAAACATACGATGAAGAATTGTATTTTAAACTAGTTTTAAATATTAGAACATTATGACAATACGACATAATATGACACCTTGTGAATACCACAATTTTATTTTATATGTAAATAGAATAAGTTCTACTTTAAACTGAGTTCAGACGAAAAATGAAAAACTTTATGTTAGCCTCGATATTTCATTTTTACGTATTGAAATCGGACGAAAACTCAGATAAAGTAATGGTAATAGGAAATTAACAATATAATAAACACACATTTGCTTCCTCTGAAAGTAGGGAATTACCGGTTCATTCATTCATACACTCAAATACTATTTAAGTTTTTTGTGCTTGAATATAACTGCGATAGAGCATTGTTGCTATGGTTTAGTATTTTCAAATGAGTTTTATACATATTCCAAACAAACTTGTAAACCATATGCGTCGTTTGTATAGCATTAAGCATTATGTTCACTTCCTTCAGTCTTGTGATTTACAACATTAACTCTCGTCGTTCTATTTGAGTGGTTACTATTTGAATGAATGTTGTCGGCTTTGTGTGCAGCCAAACAAATGAATGTACTCTTGCTAGGCTTTAGTGTATACTAACTGCTGTGTATTGAGTAACTTGTTATTGAGATGAAATTTCTTACTGTTTATTGAAAATAAGCGTATAAATATTATTATATTTATGTAAAATATTATTAACATTTATGTAAAATAATCTTATCTGGTAAAGCGAATGATTAGAGGCCTTAGGGTCGAAACGATCTTAACCTATTCTCAAACTTTAAATGGGTAAGAACCTCACCTTTCTTGGTATGAAGGTTGTGGTTGTGATATAATGTGCCCAGTGGGCCACTTTTAATAAGCAGAGCTGGCGCTGTGGGATGAACCAAACGTAATGTTACGGTGCCCAAATTTACTTGATTTCTGTTTTTTTTTTACCTAAAAACATTTTGTTTTCTTACAAAATATGTATCAAAATTTATGATAATATCGAGAACAATGAATGCCTGATATCTCAGAAACCAGAAATAATTTCGCAAAACTAATTTCGGATTCTGAAAGAGGATATTCAAAATATATCTACCCCATACCTAACTCGATTTATTTTTAAAAATGGTCGGTGGGCCAAAACAGCAATAAGGCCGCGATATGTCTCCAAATGTATTTACAATATTGGGTACCACACCATTCGTTTCCACATGAACAAAACTTTACACAACATCAGAAATAATAGCAATCTAACGGTGCCAAGGTGTAAGTTGGAAACAACCAAACAAAGAATTGAATTTGCGGGTTGTCATGAGTTTAATAACTTGCCACAACGTTTAAAAAACTTTAAGAGAATTTCGTTATTTAAATCTTCATTAATAGAGTACTTATATCAAAATGTGTGAAATCTTCTTATACAACTCTGTTTTCTTTGTGACGTCATATTGATATTGATTGAAATTTTTTTTGGTATAATATATTACTATACTTTTAAACATATTCTAAATAATTTTTATTTATTTTTAAAATGAATTCATAATCATAACTAATACCTAAGCTTTGATGTATTGCCACTTCGCCTCAATAATGCTTATATTTGTTTATTATGCGAACTTAATTAATTAGTTTAAATATTATTTTTTATTATCAATATTTTAAAAGAATATACTTAAAAATGGCTGCAGCAGAAATTCTAAGTCGATTAAAGCTGGTACGCTATATCCTGCATTTGACGAAAATGGTGAATTTTTTACAATATTCTAAATTAATCGTTTATGAAAAAAAATGGCCGTAGAGTTTTCAAAATTTATCTAAAAATTATATTAGATATATTTAATATAATTAATTTGGCTTTCAATTGCTACCGCTCCAAAATGTGGCCAGGAATGCAGGGTTCCTAAAAAAAGTCAAGTTTTCAGAAGCATTTTATTTACCTGCATGAAAACTGTACTAAAACTAACTTTTTAATTGTTATTAATTTACTATTTATTAAAAAAACATAGCAATACTAATATGTTTAAACAATTTTAACGATATAACAACGATAATTTTTTCCTGAATTTTTAATAAAAAAAAACATATATGTGACGAAAATGCGGACATCCAATATTTTTACTGGAGCGCGTATGAATAATATGATGGTACCATCATATTAGTCATACTTATCCCTTTGTCCTAAAAATATTGGATATTCCCATTTTCTTCACATATTTTTTTAATTAAAAATTCATAAATTCAAGTAGCGAAATAGTCTTCTTCAATTACAGTTTATTTCAATTATTTCCGAAGTTTTATTTTAGTTTCTCAGTCTTTTGCAACCCTGATTATAAAAATATTATGACAGAAATAGTTTAGCCCCGAAAAATCCTCAAATCCTAAACATAATATGTTCATCCCCAAACTAGAAAAATGTCCCTAAAATGAGAACGCTGGTCTGTAAAGTCCCAAAAATCGTATTCCGAGTATTAACATTTCTAAAAATTACAAAATTATCTCTCCAATCTTCACTAAGTCGGTTTCAACCGAAGTAAGACATGACGTTTTATAATCGAATGTCAATTTCCCAATGACACCTTCCTTCATAAACAGCAGTTTTTTAGTCTGCCGTTTTGTTTTTGCTTTAATGGAGAATTATTAAAAATATCATGTTGGCAAAAATGATTTAGAAATTCTAGAGTTGGAAAATGAATTCTAGCCCCACTTATTCCAAGTGTAATTAAACATGATACTTAAAATACAGAACTCCATTAGTTTTTATGAAAACTTTTATTTGAATTATGTAAAATTAATTTTTATTATTGTCTTTTGCGTAATAAAAAATATGGCGGCACTTGGTTTGTTTCTCTTCTGTTTGACTAAATTATTCATTGTGTTTGTGTATGTGTGTGTGTGTGTATGCATCCATGGGTAGATTGTATGTATTTTCAATGCCAGCATAAAAATGTATAAATAACCATACTGGAACTGGTCGCTTAACCGTCACTTAAATAATATCCAACGTATAGTCAGTTGTATAGTTGGAAATGTTTTGCATGCATTAATATGCAATAGTTCTCCGGTTTTTTGCTCTTTAAGGACAGTGGTTGGCTTCAACAGCAACAACAACAAGTGAAGGCGGAATATGGTGTACATACGAATTGTCGCGACAGTTAGTGAAAGCTCAAAGTATACTACTACTACTACTACTGGCAGTGGCATAATACGAGTATGAACTCGTAGCATGTTGCTGAAGAGCTGCTCATGAAGTTGGTGTTTTTAACTGCAATTATTGTTTCTGCTTTTGTTTGTGATAAAACTTTCTAAGCATTTTTGATGGTATGTAGACTGTGTGTGTGTGTGTGTGTGTGTGTGTATGTGTAGAATGTGCACAGAAATATTCACGGCACTTGTGTGAATTCATGTGTACAACGAGTAGTTGTTTACTTGCGCCCAGGTGAGGTTCGTTGCAAACATGACAAAAGCCTGTGTATTTGTAGAATATTTACAGTTGCAGTTTTTCCTTTGTTTTTACGCTTGTGTACTCGTTTGAGATGCTGTACTAGTTGTTGCCTGTTTTGTTTTATTGTTTTTAATGAAAATTCTGGCAATGTTTTACATTTCCAGTGGCGCTTACTGCAATAGTTTGGAGTCAGCAGATTTTTTGTTGTTGAATTATTTTTACATTCGTAGAGTTGTTTAAACCATGTTCTCTGGTTCATAAAGCATGAAATATTAAGCATGGCCATATTGCTTACAGCCGCTAAAACAACAGCAGTAGAAAAAAAAGTTGAAAATATTTCAAGTTTTTTTTTTGTTTTTGCAAATCATCCTCTAACTATGGTTGTGAAGGACTTCTTTTATACATTTTAATTGAAGTAAAATAAGCCGTGGTTAAATTTGAGTTTTGTTTAGTACAGCATGCTGAGGCGCGGTGAGGTTTCATTAAGTTTTTGCAACCCAGAATAGAGATATTTGCAGTTTGGCGAATGAATAACATAAAAAGGGCAGTTTACCTGTGTACAAGTACCAAATACACATACATACATAACTGAATACATAGATAGAAGTACGAAGTATTGAAATTAGTGGCCGTGTAACATTTTTTTCCATTCACGTGCACACATACCAAAAAGTATAACTTTTTGTTGTCCATCAGTAGATTGTTACTTTCTACGGTCAATGTGTTAGTCAGTCAGATAGCCATTTTGTCAGTGTTTTGGTGAGTGAGCTAGTCAATAAGCGTAAACGAAAGTGGTGCTAAAAAAGAAGTACATAGTTTATTGTCAAGTATTTAGAATGTTTATGTGCAGGAGGTCTAGTGTTGACCAACTTGTTCAAATTGTTATGACTTTATTAGTGTTGTGCAAATTCCCCTCCATTGTCATTCATTCCCGTTGCTTATAATTCATGTAAAACATTCGCTTTACATAATAACTCGCACACATTTAGATTATAGTGTACTAGTTAGACGAACGCTAGCACACATACACATAAACGTACATGCAAAGTACAGATGTTGTTGTTACGGCTTTTGATGTTTTCTTCTCCCAATCTCTTTTATTATACCATCCTTGTTTTTGTTACCTTTTTGATTAAGTTTTTAGCGTGTGGTTTGAACTGTTTACTTTTTTTCTCGCTTTGAGTATTGTGAATCTGTGAGTCTGTGTGTGTGTATTTTATGCTGGATATCCTTAAATTCTTATTGTTGCTACATTGTGATTTGCAGCATGAAGTGGTGATAAAATCCTTGTTATGTATTTTGTCTGTTTATTTTTCTTACTGTCGGCATTATTATGACTTTAAGCCAAAAATGTGCTGATTTTAAGTACAGCGTTGAAGTTTATGTGCGGTTAAGGAATTTATATAATCTGTTAATGATATGAAATTGTTTGGGGTTCATGTATAAGATGTTTCAAAGTAAACAATGAGGATATGTATTAAAAAGATTGTGAGAACTATTGTAATGGCCAGACTTTTGTAAATTTTAGTCTTGAGAGTTTTTGTTAATGATTAAATATTCACGAATTAGCAGTAATTTAAATACTATTTAAGCTGTAAAAAGCTTTCTGAATTATTTCTTGCTGTTAGCAGTTCTTTGTATTGAACGATACTATTTCTAAGTATTCTAAAACAGCAAATATATTAAGAGTGTCTCTATGTGATTCGAAATACTTAAACGTTTTGTGAATTTTTCAAATTTCCATCGATCATGGACCGTATACGAAAAATGTATATATCGTTACCAATACTTACTTAAATTATTTGGAAATTGTTTATGTATAATTAAGTAGTTTTTGTTATAACTCATAGAAGATTATCATTCTCAGTTGTTGTTAATTGCGTCCTCGTAAAAATATGAAATTTTTATATGAAATATTTTGAACGTTACTTTGACAAAATTCTAAGATATACATACATATGTACTTGACTTTGGACTTAACGGCCCTTTTTACAATGTACGATTAAGAGTTAACATGGACTTTAACGACAAGTTTTGTATGTCGAACTTGCCGTTAAAGTCGTCGTTAGCTTTTAATCACACATTGTAATAATTCTGGCAAAAAAAAACCGACTTCAGTAGAAAGAGCAATATACTTGATGGCCTTTCATATAAACAATTTTGAAAATCGGTATGCAAATGGAGGAATTGTGCTCTAATAAATATTTTGGGTGGAGGCGTAGAAGACTTGCTCCACCGATTTTCGTAGAAAAATTATGCGACCAAACTCTAAGCAAACCATTCCAAACAAAAAAAGAGTTTTGGAAGTCGGCCCATAAATGGAGGAGCTACGCGATAATCAATATTTCGGGGGGAAGGGGAATCCCGCACAGATTTTGGAGAAAAATTATGGACCTGCACAGATTTTGGAGAAAAATTATGGAACAAAACTGTAGTCAAACCCTTTCAAACAAAAAAACAGTTTTGAAAACCGGTTCACAAATGACAAAGTTATGCATGGGGGAGTAAGTTTCCCCCTCCCATTTTCGAAAAGAATTGGGGGGCGGGAAGCAAAATTTCCCCTTCTATTTTCGAAAAGAATTATTGGGTCAAACTGCTAGCAAACCCTTTCAAACAAAAAATATTTTTGAAAATCGGTTCACAAATAACAGAGTTATGGATTGGAGAAGGAGGGGGGGGGGGGGAGCAAATTTTCCCCTCCGATTTTCGACAAAAAAATTTTGGGACCAATTTTTGTCAAACCCTTTCAAACAAAGCAAGAATTTTGAAAATCCATTCACAAATGACAGAGCTATGCATGGCGTGAGCAAATTTCCCCCTCCGATTTTCGACAAAAAAATTTAGGACCAATTTTTATCAAACCCTTTCAAATAAATCAAGAATTTTTAAAACCGGTTCACAAATGACAGACTTATGCGTGTACAAACATAAAAAAGTAAAAAAAAAGAACATACATACGAATTGATAACCTTCCCCTTTTTGGAAGTCGGTTAAAAAGGGCCGTAAGTATGGTAATGAATATCTAAGAGCCGCAGAAACTCATAAACGATATAGAGAAGAGCTAAAGCTCGGTAAAGCCCGTCATAAAATATTTTATCCAAAGTTATTTAATTAGTTTGGCTTAAGTACGTTTTTAATTTACATGCTTTAGAATTTCTTTAAAAAAATAATTTAATTGAAAGATTAAATTAGAAGCGAGCTTAAGCCGAACTAATTAAATAACTTTGGATAAAACCATACAGTTCGACTAAATTCACATTTAATTGATAAAAGATTTTAGTTAAATTTAATTGCTTTGATTAATTACAGAAATTCCTCGATGAGTGCTCATATCTGACTCCAGTCTCTTTTATAAAATTTATCAACGAGAGCGAAGATGATTTGAGATATAAGGGTTAACGTCCACTCAGCTCAAGTTAAGTTAGTACAAAGTTAAGTATATTATTTGATATAAAATCATCATAGAAGTGCTAAAACTCATTATATTTTAAAACTAATATTTATGAATTTAAATCAGTGCCAGACCAACAGATTAAACAAAATAATGGACATTTTCATAATATAAAATTAAAAGTTAACTTGAACATTGAGGGCAAGTTTTGTATGCCGAGCTTGCCGTTAAAGTCCACGTTAAATTTTAATTGTACTTTATGAAAGGTGTTTTTTTATTCATATATATATTTATTATATTTGCCCATTTGTGTGGCTTATTGTTGTTTACTTTGATGTTCGTGTGATAAATGTATATTAGACTGGGATTAAGATGTATGGAGGTAACTAAACACTATATTTTACTAATAGCGTAGACGGATTATTGTTACCGTTAGTCTATAACTAATATGGTGAAAATTTAAGCTGAATCAGTCTATTCTAAGCTGTGACCCTTAGTGGTAAAAGTTCAAATATTGCAAAATTTATCCGTTTACCAACAATTCATTATATAATCCGCCAAATTTCCCACTGATTCCTCTTAAAATCAACGGGGGTGCTTTTTTAAATATGCTAAATTATATTCTAATTTTTTCTTAGCAAGCTTAAACCTTTTTCTATTCTGTGGCTTAAAATTTGAATAAATGTAAATTCAAATCATGTTTAGTAAGAGTGAAGTGTTGGAATATTGAAATCAGATTAGCAGAACGGGTAAGTACTACTGATTTCGACAGGCCGCTACACCGTCTCATCAGCGTTGTTGATTACTTCTACCACTTATAAAGGTGGACGCTTTTTACAAGGATACATAAGCTATTTAACTAATTTTTTGTCACGAAATAGAATACGAGACTTTTTTCAGGCAAATTCTTGCATTTATTTTACTTAAAACTCAATTTAGTTAGCCGAAATTTCCCCTATCTGATTTAATCTAACACTCATAAGCTCGTATTATTTTTTGTTTTTCGCTTTTGATGGGCATTTGTATCTATGCATACAATCAAAGCTGTTTGTTTGTTTTTATACATGCTTAAACTAATTTTCTTAGTTATTTGTCTGCTAGTTTCAGACGGTCAGCAGATAAGTTATACAAGCTTATAACTTTTGCGCTCGCCAATCGCATTTAATAATTATTTTTTACGTAATCTTATCAGAATTGTCCTTTTACAGAAATTATATACTCTTAGTAGTACTTCTACACAGAAAAATTTTTTTTTGTAAATACAATTAATTTTTTTGTTATATCAATTAAATAATTAACTGATTTTGAACCTACAACGATTTTTGTAAATACAATTACGAAATTGTAAGTTAAAGGAAACTCAGAAAAAAATTTTTAAAAATTTTTTTGTTGATTTCAAATTTATTTCAATTAATATTATTGTTATATCAACAATATGAATTGTTGATTTTCCGAACAAATTTTAACTATCATAGTTATTGTATTAACAATATTTTTTTATACACAATCCTTGAAGCGACTTTTTGCTTGTCTGCGAAAAACACTAAATGTCTTTGGGCCGAATCGAAACGGCGACCTCTGGACTAATAGACTAACGTTCTTACCTCTCAGCTACACAGCAATTTGTTATCAAATACGTAAATAATGAATACACACAAAACGTGATTTTCTTTGTTTATCTACGTGTGTGTGTTCATTTGTTATATTAACAATGGTGATTGTTAATTTTTTTTCACAATACTTAACAAAAAATTTGGTAAGTTCAGTTTGTTGAAACAAAATTTTTTGATTTGCTTTGTTGCATGTATATGTGTGCATTCATTTGTTATATCAATAATGATGATTGTTCATTTTTTTCACAATACATAACGAAAAATTTGGTTAGTTCAGTTTGTTGAAAAAAATTTCTGTGTTTGTCGTATCAACAACTAAATTTGTTGTATTAACAAAATATATGTTTGAATTTAAATTACATATTAACAATTGAAATTGTTAGTTGCAGTTTGATGATATTTTTTTCTGTGTAAGCATGAGTTGTGTCATTTTAGTTTATTATCATCAATGTTTAGGAAATTATATCTAAATTTCTACAGTTGTTATAACCATCATCAAAACTGGTTAGGGTATATCGTTAAATAAAACGCAATGCCTTATCTAACAAACAATTCTAATTTTACCAACATACAAAGCTAATATAAAAATCAGACTTACATGAACAAAAAAATGAAGAAAATCTAAAAGGCAAAATAACTGGCCAATTAAAATATTTAGCATATTTATTGCTTCTCCTGTAATATGATGGAACGATTACTTAGAGCGTTCTGCGTTTGTCATTCCGTTTGTAAGTTCCACAAGTTCATAAAGTTTTTTGTTCTTTTATATAAGGAAGTCGAACGATGTTCGTCTCGCTGTACGTGAAATCGATTTTCCGAAGTCTTCAGAAAAGTTATAGACTGCGGTGTTTTACAGATATGTCGGGCTTTGTCTCAAATCGATTGGTATTGAAAATCATCTGCTAAGATATTTGAATCCATGATTATTGGCGAAAGGCATACAAGAGCTACCATATTTAAAAATTAGTGAAAGAATTATTGCAAGAAAGTGGAAAATAACTTTTCCTGATGATTTGTGTAAAAAATTTCTTCGTAATGCCATACAATTGTTAATTATCAATATTTTCTAATGAAATTTTTGTATTGTATAGGAGTGTGTTAAACGACCACATATAAAAAAATTTAGTTTATTCTAGGGAGTCCAACAATTCCTCAAAAAGTTGCAAAAATTCCAAAAATTGGACCCTTATGTATTACTAAGTTCGGCACAACAATTTGTTTCTAATGCCAGACTCAACATAATTAAAACTAAATTCAAGAAATACATAATTTTTCTGGGTAAAATTATGTATTTCTTGTTAATATATGGGTGATTCACATTTCAAATGCTTTTTTCGTGTCCGTTGAAAGTATAATAAAATATTTCATAAAATTAACGCATAAATTTTAAAATAAAAATTGCTTTAGCAAGATTTAGTAGATTATAAATAACTGTATATCAGTTTTTTTATGTAAGACTATCCATTATGTGTTAAAAACGAAGAACGAAAATACTGTTTATACTCTCTTTAAGCAAAATGGCGTGTCCGTAATGCATGCTGTTGATTTTCAACTTAAAGAAAGTACACATTTTTCCAAAAACGAGATTAAATTTATAACGGTCTTGGAACATTTACATTTGCTTATGTTATTTCCCACATGAAATTTTTTAAAATTATTCGAAACTATAATTTTTCTTAATTGTTGTTGTGCTCTGTCTTGTGTATTGAACGTTACGCTTTTCGAGTACGCTTTATTAATCAGTTTAAGTATTAAAATTTCATTAGCAATATACACTAAATTAACAGCGTACATTTAAAATATTCAGAAGTTTTGTGAACTTTGTTAAATAGTATTATATTACAAAACGTTTCATCAATCAATCATCGTTTGTATACAAAAAAATGTATTGAGTGTTATCGATATCTTTTAATTTAATTGAAAGTTTTTAGTGAATAACTAAGGAGCTTGAGTATTGAATTCAAAATATATTAACAATAATATTGAATTCGTATAAAAATGTATTAAACGTTGCGTAAACAATTTTTTTAAATATAATTTATCTATAAATTTTAGGACGTTGAAAAAAGGTCACAGCAGCTGAAGGGTAGAAACGATATAAAGAACAATATTTGTTAACAAATTTTTGATTTTCTTTGGAAAAATGTTGCTTCTACCGCACTGTGGGTCGTATTTTGCAACGAATAAATATTTGAAATTGACATAACTTTTAACATTGTTGGTCGATTTAATAAATGTGTAAATTTTTGTTAAGAATTATTTTAAAAGATAAAAATTTTTTATTTTTCCATGTGAATCCAAGTCAAAATTGAAAAAGTGGTCATAACTTTTAATTCCGTTCTGCGATTATTGTACTTTTTTGTTTATAGAGAGTAGATGTGCAGTGCTTTCAAACCCTATACTATTTTTTTGTGGTGTATTTTTTTTCGTAAAAATAATTCCCGGAACAACCGCGAAAGCAAATGTAACGCTCAATACACAAAGCTGTTAAAAAAATCGAAAAATATAATTTTATTTAAGGATCCATTGAATCAGGCAAAAACTATAATATGAATCCTCATACTATGAATTCTCATATATATTATTTACATTGGTAAAAAACACAAAATGTACGTTTAGCATGAGAATCAGGCATATAACATTTGCAATTTAAGAGATTAGATTTCCAACTCACAAAATAAAACTTTATATAGTCTAATGGCGTTTACAAACAATAGGGGCTCTTCTGTAGTCAATTTATTAAAATTTGCATTTTCTTTTGCAATAAATATTTAATTCGATGTCCTCTTGCGACGTTAAAATGAGTTTGAAAAAATTTTGAGAATATTTTTTAAAGCACATTTTGATAGCTTTCAAAAGATGTTAATTTTAGGGCAATTTATTAATTTTTATATTTGTGAATGAAAATAGTCTTCAGTCTGAAATACTGATTTAACATTTTGGTTACAAATTACAATATATTGTTATGACAGTGAATAACTTCTTTTTATAGATAATTGAGCAGCGGAATATAGTATCAGTTAAACAAAGAAATTATATGGGTTTCATTCCAACAAGAAGAGAATGCCAATAATGTCCTGTCGAAAATGAGCATTTCAGTATCCTTGAAAATTTAAAACAAAATCTTTTTGGGAAAAAATATATCGTTTTATATATTGAATAACAAATAGCAAAATTAAACTATTCTAGTTTTCTATGTATATTTTCTTTTGGTCATATAAATACGTGTTACCAATACATTTACTTATATCCATACATTCTTATGTATATGTATGTTATTTTTAAAATTTATTAGAAAATATTTATTATGTCAAGGATATTTACTTTCATAATGTTATATTTCACCCTTTTTTTTATCATAATTAACCAAGCCAAATTTAAAATTTAATGTAACCTCATAATCAAATAATTTACAGCAATAACGAACAATTATGAATTTATATAAATACAGGCGAAAAATACATACGAATCCTCAAATAAACAAACCAATTAAGACAAACGTATGCTGATATATTTTTTGAGCAAATTGGACATTTTTATGTTCAATTTTCATTTTGAAACATGTAAACATCTTCAGTCGTTTTCTCTCTGTTTTTCTCTCTTCTTCTACGGAAGTCTCTTTTCTTCATTTCCACAATTTCCTTCTCTGGTTATATGAGTCTTTATCCTGGAAACATTTCGGCATTGAAACATATTACAGTTATTTGATTGGAAAAAACAGTTAGTTTCTCTGCATCATTACGAGCAAGAGGTTGATTCTTAATCTGATTTTCTATGTTTTACTTTTCGTAAAATAATAAAAATTTCAAAATATCTGGAAATAATTAAAAGCGTCAACTCTAAAGTGTTTGCTAGTTCATATGATGAAGGCATTCGTACAATTACACATGATGGATCACATTACATTTTATTACATTTGAAATGTTTAGGAGTTTATTAAGTATAAAATGTTAAGCGGAACCATAACATATTTTCATAAATGAAAATATGGTGGCTGCTTTTACTTCGTATTCAATTAAGGAATCAATTGCATTATTACCAAAGAAATTTGGTTAGCCAATCCAGTCATTGGTCATCATTATTATTTTATGATTGCAGTCATGCATACAAACACACATATGTGTATATAATTTTGAGTTTTATTTCTTATTAAATAGATCCTGGCACAAAAGAATTGTAAATAGCTTAAATTAAAAGAAATATTTTGGAGAAAGACAAGGGTTTTACTGGTACAAAAAACAAGAATTCAACAGTATAAAGGACCAGACTAAGTATCAATAATGTAGTAGGGATGTGTATGAGGCAGTCTAGTGATTAAAGTGAACTGATTTCTCTTAAAATGAATCATAGCAAAAAAAAATGCAATTCCAAGAATAAATAAATATGTTTTTACTATTCAGTTTAATTAAGAGTTTTCTAGCTATTATAGTATCACTTCAGCTCGTAACAACACATAGTCCTTTTACACAATTCCAGACATTAAAGAATATTGTGCATTCATATCTAGATATAAAATTCTTTGGATTTTCACAATATCACGTTCACTATCGCATGTCGAATGTTGGCTTCTAGTCATTAAATTCTAATACATTGAGCGCTGTGCAACATCAATGATTTCCAAATTCTTCAATTCTGGTTCAAGTCAACTAAAATTGTTTCTCATCATTGAAAAACATTTGCAAATGAAACTTCGGATAAAACGTTCACATTGATCCATGTTTCTTAAAATAAATTTTAATACATTTTAAAGTTCTCCGTCTTAGGGAAAAATAAACATCAAAAACTCCTGGAACTTCTAACAAAAGACATTATTTTCTTTTTCAAAACTGCGACGGGCTTGTAAAAATATTAAAAGATAAGTGTTTAACCAAACATGATTTTTTAGACTAAGGGCCGTTAGCAATAAAAATATTAACTTGCAGCTAACACTAAACTCAATATTTAAATCTTGGTTAATAATAAAAATTTAAATATCGGTTAATAAAAAACTGATTTACCTGTTAAATTTCAATTAAATTTAACCGGAACTTTTTTTGAGATTAACCCCCATTAACACAAAGTTGAGTTATGTTGATTTTAATTTAAAGTTTATTAACTTTCAGTTTGCCTGAACTTAAGTTAAAAATTTTCATTAACAATAACACAATTTGAGTTAGCTTGTGTTATCAACATTTGTGATTGTCTGCAATAAACTATTTTTCGGAAATGGAAAAATTTTCGCAATTTATATAAATAATATCATGGATCAACAGCATTTCAGTAAGATTGCTCACACCAAGAAGTGCTGCATTCGTCTAAGAAGCTTTGAATTTGTTATTATTCTTGAAAATTTGTGTAATTTTGAGTTTAGTGCTAACTGCAAGTTAGTATTTTTATTGTTATCGGCCCTAGGTTCATAACTGAAAGAAATTATTGATATTTGAAAATAATTATATTTTTGTTATTTTGAAAATATTTAACACAAATTTTCAAGAATAATAAGAAATTCAAAGCTTCTTAGACGAATGCAGTACTCTTTGTGGAGCAATCGTACTCAGATACTGTTGATCCATGATATTATCTATATAAATTGCGAAACATTTTCCATTTCCAAAAAATAGTTAATTGCAGGCAATCACAAAAGTTGATAGCACAAGCTAACTCAAACTTTTTTACTGTTAACGAAAATGTTTAAGTTTTAGTTACAATTTAAGTTCAGGCAAACGGAAAGTTAATAAAGTTTGAATTAAAATCAACATAACTGAACTTTGTGTTCATGGGAATAAAGGCTATAAGGACACACACATTGTTGAAAAATTGTTGATGTCCAAAGTGTCCTACTTTAAGACTTCACAGCTCCGTAGTGTGGGAAGGTGATGAATTCTCCTCTGCTATGTATGTATATGAGAAACTTTGTGCTGATCGGATTAGCCGATTAGAAATGGCTGATTTATTTCTTAAATATTTTCATTCTGCCGCACTGTACAATAAAAAATTCTATATATTTTCAATTATATACCTTCTCTTATTAGGGCATGTGCATAATTTTAATAAAGAAAATAATTAGTTTTTCAATATAAACGACTCTTAATTGTCGCGCATACACACACTATAGTGTTAATGGATTTTCAAGTACTTCTGTATAAAAAGTCTCTGTTTATCATGTTTCTACCATTTTACGCCCTTCTGTTGTTAAATTAAATAAAATTTTTATTTCGTAAATTAATCACTGCAATTTGTTCCTAGACAATATTCGATATAAATAAAATAAACAAAAGAAAAGTATATATTACAGGAGTGAGAGAATAAATAAAAAATAACAATCTTCCTTCATTCATAATTCAATTGTCCAATCATTATAATATAAACAAGATTGATGATAAACTAGAGACAACACACAATAATATTGCTGTTATCACAGACACATAAACAAACTCGGAAAATACAAATACAAACATAAATATTCTAACTCATGGACAGACTTAAAGTGCAATAAATGTATACGAGTAAAATCATGAACTCTTCATGCCTTCACTTTTTTCTTCGTGTTCAATTTTTTAAGACTAATGGCGCCATGGGGGACAAGAATTGTATGAGAATGTTAGTAAACATCCAGATAACTGTGGTAACCATCCGTAATAAGGAATAGGAGATAAAATAAGCTGCTGGTGTTGTTGTTATTGCTGTTGCTCATATTTAGTAACGGTAGTCGTACTGCTAGTGTTAGTAATATTTGTTACTGTGGCAATCAAACATATGCAATACACTACCCTGAAGGAAGCCAGGGGCCAAGTATCACCAAGTCACCACTTACATATGTCGACACATTTGCTGACTTTTTGATGACATTGTCAACAAATCGTATACACTTTTTATTTTACCATTAATGCGAAGAGAAGTTTTTGACGGCTACAAAATTATTTTTTATTGTATCATTTTGTTGTGTTAAAAATAAAATTTTCATAAAAAATCTAATTGAATTGCCTTATAGTGAGCGCATTTACATCAGAGCGAAATCTAGTACTTACGAGATTTTGAGCTAAATCTAGTTGCTTTTTACTAGATTTCCCAAAAAAAAAAAAAAACGAAATCTACTACGCCACTAGATTTTAACAAAATCTTCTGAAATCCAGTAGTACTTACTTAGTTATACAACCGTGGTTTTGCTCATATAATACTAACAAATACTACGCTGTTCCAGAATATATACTTTATAAGTTGTGGACAGTAGCTGTTTTGCATTTGACGGATATTTTTTTCTATGCAGTTTGACATTTCAAAATAAAAAAGTTCAAGCAACTATCTCTGGTATGGAAACGAAATCTTGATAAATGTCAAAAAAGCCTTGTGTAAACGGTATAGATTTCGACATAGATTTCAATTGAAATCTACAACATTTCGCTCTGGTGTAAATGTAGTATTACCTACTAAAAAGTTTCCTATGTGTTGACTAGAATCATTAAAACGCACTGATGCCAATATCTCAATATGGTCCCACAAGAACCACCTAGTCTATAGTAAGTTAATAGTTCCGAGTTGAGATGGGCCCGTGTCATGTTTATTTCTTGACACGAATACGCACGACTCAACACGAAGTGTTCGTGACAGAAAATCTGATTTCGTTCGTATTCGGGTCATGTCGTGTTGAGCAAAATTGACACGAAAAAACACGAAACGATTTTAGGGAGTTTACCTCACAAGATGATTGAGCGAAAATCTTGATAAGTTACTGTTTCTCAACAAAAATATGTAAATAGAAGAAAAATAGAAGAAAAATATCTCTTTGAATACAAAAAAATGTTTTTTTGGTTTTGGATTTGATTTCGTGCGTGTTGTATCGTGTCGTGCTTTGAAAATAATTGGAATGCGTGTTTCGTACGTGGTGGAGTTCCGGGATCCGTATTCGGGTCGTGTCGTGTTGGAAAATTTCGACAAGCGGCCATAGGCTACTAGTGGAATCTCAATGACAAGCGCATGCTAAATATCTATAGCACAGAACATTGTCTGGGGTACAATTAGTCAGTAGTACTGGGGACAAAATCAATAATGAATCAGTACAGTTTCACTATCAACATTTCCTTCAGGATACAGAAATGTTTGTGGGTGCATGTGTCAATGTGTGTGTATGTGTTTATTACTATAAAATTATGTGCGAGTATAAAGTTATGTTAGTTCTTATTCTTCCACTATATTTTATGATCAATAAGATGGTATTTTCTACATTGGTTTTGATTAGGGTTTGGCATTTTCCAAATCTTTTGATTTTCCGGGAAAGGGGAATAGAAAAATCGCATTCCTGGGAGTTCCGAGCAAAATATGAACAGAATTCTTAAATTCAGTAAGCGTTTTAACAAAGAAAGATTTCTAAAACTCGTTTCTTAAAAGCTGTTCTTGTAACTCCAGCTATTTTAAATTTTAAAGCCGAACGCTCTAGGCATCCACAGTATTGTTAAAAGGTTCTGAGTTTTTAAAAGTGAGATAATATTTTTTAAGCCATTATTTTTATTCCATTTTTTTTAAATCATAATTTCAACGAGATTATTTACTAAAATCATTTTGAATGGTATCTTTTGCAAGCATCACGATTTAAAGTTTGTAATGTTATGAAAAAGCCTGGAAATTGTTATTTTCCCTTTTTCCGAAAGTTCCTGAAAAAATAATTCCAGTTTACAAACCCTAGTTATGATTTATATGTATTTTGTTTTTTGCTTTCATCCGTCCAATCGTTTTGTAGTGCCATTGATGTTTGTCAGGCGATTTGTGTGTGGGTATCGTGTGTCCTATTATATGACAAATCGATATGATATTATAATAGTTTTGAGCTCACGATATCATATTTTGTTATCTTGTAAGTCATGAGAAAACAACACAATAGAACACAACACAATAATAAAAATGAAAACAAAAGAAAATAAAATCTTGTAAAACACTCTAAACTGACATGGATACACTTAAGACGTAAGTAAAAATGCACATGCGTGTGTGTGTATTTGATATGCGATACATATTTTTATTCAATATTTTGAAAGTATATTAAGTAGTATATATAAAAAACAAAGTAGCCTCTGTGCTTTTAAAAGTTTTAAAAAGTTGATTTATTTTTCAACCGATTCGTTCACTTTCATTTATTTTTTTAATTTTTATATGAAGTATTGCGAATTGATGATTCAGAATATTAATTATTGAATGATTCAAAATATAATTTATTGAATTATTAGCCCTGTTCACAAATGTTGTCAAAAGGCCTTGCATTTTAGCATTTTCAAAATGGTATATTTTAGTGTGACTATTTCGAACTAGTTTGCTTTTTATTCCAAATTGATTATATAGGCTAAAGTTCGTCATAAGTTATGTATATTTATATACATAATAGATGAAAACCCTTAATTTCACTTGTTTTATTATATTAATATATAATAAAACATAGTTGCCTACAATTAAGTTTTGGTCAGTCGCGCTTTGATTATATTAAAAATTTAACTCGGCTGCTAAGCTATGCTTTTCGTAATTTATAACGAGCACGATCAAACATACACGATCGTGCCTACGCACTTATGTACAGATAATGTGTATTTGAGAGAAGTGCTCATGATTCGGCATGCTGCAAAACTGTTTTAATCTATTGATACAAATACAAATGTTTACGCTTGTACGTACATATTAATTAATTTGTGTTGCTAAGTGTAATGTCCAGTTCTTTTTTGTTATTTTATATAAAAACATGCAAAATCATGATCATTAATATTATTTTGCCAATTATTTTAATTACGAACAAATGACTGAAAATGTATTGAGTTCAGTTATAACTGAATGAATCGTGCCACAAAAATATTTATATAATTATGCGTGTTGAAAAGATGCACATTTATAAAAGGATTCATAGAAAGAAACGAACACACATACTGCTTAAGCCTTTATCGGCTTTTCTGCAGAAACACCCAGGGTCTTTGCAGGAATTGAACCTGCGACCTCCCGGTTAATAGTCCAGCATACTATCCTGGTACCCAAGGTACCAATAAGGACATTAAAAATAAACAAAGTTAAAAATAATTGAAATTACCAATAACACAAAAGATGAATTTTTATATAATCAATTTACATGCGATTTAAATATGTATATTTTTTTGTAAAAATAGTCTGCCTTAAAAAATTTAATAATTTTAATAAATACAAATTATTACAATTACAATTTTCATAGAAATAATTATGTAGTGTTTTATTCTAACACACATTAGTACTCATGTTCTGTAACTAACGTGAGAGCCTTTCAACACGACTAAATTGCTTTCATCCCGTAGAACACAGGGTGAGAGTTCCACTTTCTTTGTTTATTTTAATGTATCCAGTGCCTCGTTTCTGTAACTAATGTGAGATTTTCTCGCATCGAAATATCTGTTTAAAAACATCAATCTGTTTAAAAACAGAATGAGTAAGAAAACAAAATTATATTTTTGTGTTTGTATTGGGTTTACAGGGTGATTCATATAATAATTCAATTAATATTCTATGAATCGTCTTACAAAAGATCGGATGACAAGTATACTTATTAATTTTTTCTCAATGTGAGAAATTTTACACAAGATACAGAAACGAGGAACAGTTTAATTATTTTATAAATCACCCTGCAAAAACGGGACGACTAATAATATTAAAAAATTTTTCTCGATGCGAAAACTTTTCACAAGTTACAGAACATGCGCGCAGTTTGAATTTGTTTTTAAATTTTATTATTTTTTCGTTTGATTTTCAAATATTCCAGTAAAATAGTTTAATAAAAAAAAAAATTTGTTTATTTTCTTATTAAATAATTACGAATTTTAGTATTTAGTTTTTCGAATTTTATGGTAGATCCTATTAAAAAAAAATTTAATTATAAGTTCTGTAATAGAATACGAATTTTAATTTTTTCTGTGTAAATTTGAAAAATAATTTATTTTGTTGTTTTACTTTAAAATAAAAACAATTACGAAACTGTTATACTCAGAAAGACTTATACGTGATAAATATTTCCAAGGAACAAGGAAAAATCAACATAAATTTATTTTTCAACGTGCACAGCGGAATATAGAAACACTCTTTTCGGAAGCCGCTATACTTGAATCATTAGTGTCCATGCGTATCTTGCTTATCACCACGTGTTAGGTGGCTCTAAAAACAGCTTTGTTATGTTCTGCTGTGTACGTTGAAAACTAAATTGATGTTGATTTTATCTTGTTCCTTGGAAATATTTATCATGTTAAGTGCTTTCTGATTATAACATTACGAACTTTAGCCTATATAATCAATTTGAATGATACATTATATTGTTATTCTCCACTAATAAAATTTACAGAAATGTAATAATATATCTGTGGCAATAAGGAAAAAGTGTTTAAGTTATATTTTATAGCTTTGTAGGATAGCACTTAATGTTGACTTTTCATTCTTTGACTCTTTTATGCTAGGAATGTATAGTTCTTTTTACTATAATAATGAAAAAGATAACCAGCAGATATATGTACATATATTATACCATTTTGCCAATGATATAATGCAAGATCCCTTGCACACCATTTTAAATAATGTTATTGTAGTAATAACACAGGTCGATACAATTTCTTATAAGTTTTTATTTAGTTTTAGTTTCTAACTTGTTTTTTGGTTAATTAATATTTTACTGTTCAGAAAATATTAAATTCTTGTTAATCATAAATGGAAATTACTTACACTGTACAACAAAATCAACCCGCAATAATCTTAAAAAAATCTTTACATTGAACGGTAGTGACATGTTAAATATCCCTGCGGTTCCAGTGTGACAATATCAACAGATTTCATAAAATTAAAAAAAATGTCACCAGCTTAGGACATTGAAAAAAGATTTAATTCTTTTCCAGACAGTTTTTTTTAAATAATTTGTCCAATTAATTATTCCGTATTAAAATTTTTTAATAAAAAAGAACCTTTCTACTGAAATTGAAAAACGAAAGACGAATAAATACTAAAAATATCTTAAAAAGTCTTGGACAACCGCTGTGTTTTCAAAAGAATAAAATATCTCAATAATGCTGCCCATGAAAAACAGTTACTTAAAACAAAACAACAGCAGAAACAACAACAACAATAGCGACAAGTGTTAAAAGATAATATAAAATTTAACTGTGGCTCAGAAAAAAAGCAACAATTTACGCGTTTCACATAAATTTCGCTCGAATGGTTAGTTTAAATTAGCAATAATTTTTTTTTATTCTACGATTCATAGTACATTTTCTTACCTTAAATAGCAAGGCAACGAAATGTAGCAAATAGGAGCGACAACAGAAAAGGACCTTTATTTAATTATTATTATTCTGTATGAGAATTTACACGTTGTTTGTTGTTCGTTTTGTAATTCTAGAAATTTGTAATTTGTATTCAGTCGGGTTGTATGAGTTGACTTGACTGGAATTGTAAATAATTATAAATTTTAACAATTAAAGTTATTGTTGTTGTTGTCAACACCCTTTGCCTGTACAGCAAACAGAGATCATAAAACGCCTTTGGCACTTTTGTTGTTGCAGCTGTTGATAACGAGGATAATGATGTTGATGCTGAACTGATAATTATTATATTATTTTTTATTTATTTATTTACATTAATTTTTTATTCCTGAACATTTAACAATATGACTATTGTTGTTATGCAACGCATTGCATCGTAACTCAATGCAACTCATCTCGACAAGACTACAAAAGTGGCTTTCACTGTTAACCTCCTTTACGTTATTATTATTATTTTACGTTCCTTTCTTTCACAATTCTTGTTATTGTTGTTGTTGTTATTGTACTTGTAATTGTTGTTGTCGTTGTTGTTTGTGTTTATCTGTTACAAAAGCATAAAATCCTGTTGCTGTAGTTGTAGTGGCACGATTGACTTTCCGTTCTTGTTGCTGTTCCTCTTGTTCTTGTATCTGTTGTCATTACTTATTATGAATTTGTACGAATGTTGGTGCGTTGACGTTAGTGGGTTCGAGTCTGTATGTCTATTTGAATACAGCAGCTATTTGTTCATCAGCTAAAGTTTGTACGAGAGTACATCGCATAAATGAGAACAAAAACAGACAATTTCTGAAACGTATAGACTTCTTTCACGTTGAATCAAGTTTAAATGGCAGGGACTGATGATGAAGGTAGATGAGTAAGAATCAGCAGAAGCAGAGCAAGTTTAAGAAGACCACCCCCGCCCCCTCTTAGTGGGAGTAATAACAATACATACTTTATTATATTATTTTTGTAATTTTATGATGATGTTTTTTTATTTTTGCTTTCTGGTTATTTGTTGTTGCTTTTATTATATTTTTGTTTCCAATCTTGACTTGTTTTATTGTAAGTGAGTTTTGTGTATTTAATTAAATATGTTTCTTCTTCTTATGGCGTTTAAATTAAAAGTTACTTAAGGGTTAATGAAACCACATTACAAGAAGTCAAAGTTTTGAGCAATAAGTCAAAGTTAGATGGGCTTTTAACCAACAAAAGTTTCGTAATCATATTTAATGAAAACTTAAATTATTCCAGTTTTGATGAAAATTATATAAGATTTAAAATCATTTAATTATAGTAAATTACATTCTGGCTGGATAATGTTTCTATTAAATATAAGAAAACTTTATACGCTTATAGAAGAAACTGAAGCATATAGGTGCGTATGCAGAGGAAAAGGTCAAACACGAATAAAATAACTTCTGTGTATTTCTAATGCACTGCTAAAATAAATTTTTAAAAATTAATTTGATAGTTTATTTTGAAAAAACTAACTGCCAGTTTTTGTAAATAAAATAAAAATGTTGAAATTTTTATGAAAACTAAAATAAATTTGAGTTTTTATTGTTTTTTTTTAAATAAATTCTATATCGTTATAATTAATTTTATTTACAGAACCAGACAATCTAAGGCTGCAGAGTGGGCAGAATAAAATAAAACTTCACATAGACATAGGGAGAAGTAGTCCTATATCACATAAGAAGATGATCATCCGACATTGCTTAATTCTAATTTTATTTCACGATTCATTGAATGAGGCGAAAATCATAATATAAATCTCACCTTCTCATATTTTTATTAGTTAAATTGGTAACGTCAAAAATGACCATAAATGTAGACTAAAGCGGGTCGAAAAAAAAGTTATGCTAGTCGTACACCCCCGAATGAAAAATATGTCAATGACATTTCCAAATTTGCCGATTTCATCACATCGCATGTGGTTCTTTATAGCTTGACTGTAGCTTAATTCTTTCTTCAGCTGGCTTTTGAGTCCGACTTCAAATTCAGGGCGCCACGTATGCCATTTCGGACGCTTCTCTTTTAATGTCTAATTTTGTGCATGTGACAAAAAAGCCCTTCTAAAGCTTTATATATCTGGCTTTTAATATATATACTTTAATGTCACGCCCAAAATTACGACTCGTTTTTCTTTTTCACATACAAATTATTTTAGACTGGGTAGAATCCTTCCCTGAATCCTTTCTAGTTCGACTTATTTTGCAGCAAAGCTTTGACTGTAGCCTATATCGATCCTTTGCTGCAATAGAGTCATAACTCAAAAAACGTGATTTTTGAGATAATAATAAAAAATCATCATATCGTTCTACCTATTGTGTAAAAATTTCAAACAAATACCTTGAATTCTTAACTCTTGAGGAAAAAATAAAATTTTCTTTTATCATTAAGTTGTTAAAACTTTAAATTCGTTTTCTGCAAAACAAGTATTTTTGAGTTATGAATTTATTACAGCAAAGTCTTGATATGCTCTAAAATCCCAAAGCTTGGATTCAAAAACAAATACGACATGCAGAGACTCCTATATATTGTACTACCTGCAAGAGCGAGTAAAACTGTCCGAATTTTATTAAATCTCCCAACAACCAATTGTTGGAACAGAAAGAAAATATTGTCAATATTTTAATAATACGACGTCTGCCAGTGTAAACCTGATACTAAACGTACTGACTAGTTTCTGGGATTGGAGTACAATAGGTGATGAGCCACGACCAAAGCACTGAACAAGCTGTGTAATAAAAATAAATTTTTTATATATTCAAAGTTTGGAAAATAAATTACAAGATACAAATCATAATTTCACACGAGTATTAACACTCACACATCCATGGAAATATTAATAATGACACATATTTACGCAAGCAAACTTTCACCAGCATCAGCAATTAGCGTGTTAATAAGCAAGTGTTGCATGAATGAATGAATGAACGAATTAAGAAACAAAGGAACTAAGAAATAGTTATAAATGAATAAAACAAATGACCACTTTGTTAGCACACTTTAGAAGTTGCGGCATCTTACCACTTGTTGTACACTCGAATTTTCGATTTCATTTATACAAATTAACGCACAATACAGAAACAATTAATCAGTATTTAATCACCTACACAAAGAGTAATTAGAAAAGATTGTAATGGCCATTTATAACAATGATAAGATACGAGTACAAAGTACTTGTTTACATTTTGTTGTTGCTGTTGTAATGTTAATCTTTCTTTGTTGCCATTATTGTAGCTCAAAGAAATATTTGAATCTTTATATAAATATATTTATATACGAGTACAAACAACCATCCCATGTTTTGTACAAGTACTTTTTTGAGAGTACATAATAATGAAATTATCAATTAAAGTTTAAAAATCACATGATGATATTAAAAATCCTTAAAATGATTCACAAACAATTTGGTAATATATAAAGGTTTTAAATACTTATTTTAGAAGGCTTCAAATATTACTACGAGTGCTTTATTGCACTAAAGGACTTAACACAAATTATTATTAATTTAAATTAATGACCCAAACACATCATGTGTCATTAGAGACATTTCCACGATGACTAATTAAAATTGTTTTGAAACCAAATAGCAACAGCAGCATTCATCCGATGCTTGTATAAACATTTACCAAATTTTTAAATGGCCCCTGTTTAAAAAAAGTATATTTTTGTTAAGTTTAAAATATTCGCTTTGCGAACATTTTCACACTTGACCACTAAATAAATTTCATGTGATTTTTGTATTTTGTTAAATAAATATTTTTGCAATTCAACATTTTCAGCCCCCAGAGTAAATTTTTGTTATGCACAGACTACACCAGTATCAAGAGCAGGGCAGCCAAAAATTTGTTCTGAAAAAGTGTTTTAGGTAAAAAAAATATGCCCAAAAATTAAAATTTGTTCTTAAAATATCAAAAATATGATTTAAAAAATAATCATTAATTTCTTAAAATGATAACGTTTTATTTAAAAACATATAGCAAATGACTTAAATAACAATTAAAGTTACTTTAGAGAAGCTAATACACCATAAAACAAGGTATGCAGTATTTAATTAAGATAAAATCATTCAAATAGTTCTAGAGAAAGTTTCTGTGAAAATACCCTGGTGGAAATTTTATGCCAATTCTTTGTAGAGCACTACTCTCATGACTGTTGAAAATGAAAGTGGGTGCCACGTGAGTGAGACTGACCTGGGAGCTGGGGATTTATTTTCAACCAAAAATTATACATATATTCATATAAGCAAAGTACACGTGAGCACTGACGATGGAAGTGTAGCGGCTTCCGAAAGTGGAAGTGTTTGGCTGTATTAATTTTCCCCTTGAACCTTTGCCTAATAACCAATTTGGATTCTCAAAAACTATACAATTTTTTGTTATAAATTAATTGTAGCATTTAGGCTAAGGCCACACTGGCGTTTTTAAAACGCACGCTTCTGCTTAACAGTTTTCAAATTTAAAAGTTTTTAAATTTAAATCGTTAAAATTTGGTTAAAAAAACAAGAAACGTGCGTTTTAAAAACGCCAGTTTGACTCTTAGCGCCAGTCCACACGGGCGTTTTTAAAAGGCGCTTTTTGGTTTTTTGTATTAAATTTTAAAGTTTTAAAATTGAAAACTATCAAATTTAATATGAAAAAGCAGAAACGCGTTTCTTAAAAACGCTAGTGTGGCCCGGCCCTTAATGAAGAATATAAACTAAAAAATAGTAAAAACATAAAAAGTAACGAAAAATACTTTCAAATTATGCTCTTGTTGAAAAGTATGCTCTCAATGGTGAAATATGCAAATATATAGGGTTAAAGGCGAAATATGCAAAAAATTTCCTCTAACAAATCGAAGCCAAAATACTGAAAAGATTTTGAAAGGGATATAAAACAAATTAATAAGTTTTTAAGACTCAAAGGAAGACATGTGAATGCCATAATTATCAGAATTTTGATTTCCCTGATTCTGAGATCAGCAACTGTTGTTGCTCTTGCTTCTGCCATTACCGCTCGTTCACTGCTGTCGCCAGCACGTTGTGAATTTAATTTATTCAACAATTTCCAAAATTGTATACCGGTTGTTTAGTTTCTGTGCATGTTTTCGTTGTTTTCAAAAGAGTAAAATAGTTTCAATGACCCTTTTGTTTAGATAGCGAATATGCCAGTTAATGTGTTTAAATGTTTAAATTATATGAAAATACATAAACATATTCACTAATGCTTTTATATTTAAGTGTGAGTGTGGGTGTGTGTGTCTGTGTTCGTTCTATTATACGCTACATTAAAGTACAAGCTCATTTAAAGACTAATTAAAGCCACTGTAAAACCTTTGCGACAAAGTAACAATTTACTAATTGAAAATTTTTAATGTGATGTGTTCAATTATAAATGCTTTTAGACAGTGCACGGTTTTTTTGTACGAGTTCTTTTAGAACCTCTTCTGAGATGGCTTTTTCGTTCATAGAGAGAAAGTTTGTGTGAGCAATTTTCGTTCTTATTGCATTGCATTTGTTTTTATTTAAAACTGTGAATGGAACACTAAAACAAATTGAAAGAACAGGCAAGTCAGTGTCCTTTTCTAGTCTCCTTTCCTTCATACATGGTGTGCTAAAGTGTGTACAAAAACTCTTGTTAGGTGTTCAATAAACAAATCACAACTTGTGACTTTAATTTTTTTAGATATGTGTTATTCAGTTTATTTGAAATATTAGCCCAATTAATATAAACATTTTTTAATTTTTTCTGCATTACGAGTTAATCTATATATCTGCGTAAACCGAGTATGCGTATGAAAATACCCTCAAAGAACAAATGAGAATTATAAAAATATCTGTATAAGTAAGAGATAAGTAAAATAATTAATAGATAAGTAAAATAAGTAAAAAATCGGGAAAATTAGAAAAAAATCGCTAAAAGAAATAAATAAAAAAAAAATAAAATTGCCAAAAGGATGAAGCGGTTAAACAAAAAAAAAAAAAAAGCACAAAAAATTAAAATAAAGGCCAAATGAAAAATAGAAAACGAAAAAGCGCTTAAATGAAAATAGCACCAAAATCACTAAATTAAAAAAAATCGCAAAAAAGAAATCAAAAAAATCGTTAAAACGAAAAAGCTAAAAACGAAAAAACGAAAAACGAAAAACGAAAAAATTTCCCACAACAAATTAAAATCTCCAAAACGAAAAAATGGAATTATGAGTTATTCGTGTTAAAACCGAACTTTACTGAATTTGTTTGATTTCAGTGTAGGAAAGCTACTACCAATAACTAATCATACAAACTTGCATTATATATTGGGTGGCTATTTGTTAAGAGATTTTTACGACCTTGAATAATTTATCTATGAACTTTAATGAAATTATTTATATGTATCTAGAATACGAACTAGTAAACATAATAAGATAAGCAACTGATACAAACAGCAAACAAAAAAAGGAAAAACACCTTTAATTCGATACGAATCTTTTTATTTATCTCACAGTCTTTTTCACTAGAGGTCTGCCCAACTACGTTAGTATACAAGAAGTATTTATTTATTTTTATTTTTTTTATAAGTGGCAAAGCATAAACACATTTTTGAGAACAACAAAGTTGTCGAATAAAATATCTTTTTGTTATCCCCTCTGGTTGCTGCTGTTTCATACATGTTCATATGTTTGTAGATACTGCAAATGATAGATGATTTAAACGTCACGAGCTAAAATATGCTTGCGGTACATCAAATTCTACATGTATTTTAGAAAATGTTTAAAGTCCATTTCGTCGAAAACAAGGCGCAATTGAAAGTCATAGGGGAAAAACGATGATGGTCCATAAAAAAAGAGATTGTGATGGCATTGATCGGCTATAGGAGTTATAAGAGTACCACACATCCTAAGAAAATTTTGGTGAAACGGCCCAAGGGAAAAACGATGAGATGACAAAAATCCTGTGGAAAAACGATGATGTTCCAGTACAGCAGCGTTTAACATGCGTAGTATAGTCGGCGCCACTTCCAGCCAAGCCTCTAACTCTCCTATCATTATCTGATTACACAGTGCAACAGTCTAAAAACACACGTACTTGGCAGTATAAATCAGTTTTGCAATTTTGGTGACCAGCTTTTTTATGAGCCTATAAAGATTCTGGAAATCAGCGGGCCCTCAAAAAAGTTGTATTACGTTTTTGTCCAACAGGTTATTCATTTCATTGCCTTGCCATGCAGCTATGCAGCTTTTTCCTTACCAAAAATACACAGCGTTGAGAAATAGCGTGCCAGAATTTGCTTAATCAATCTAGAAACAACATTTTTATGCTGGCAAGTAATAAAAATACTAGGGATACATGATGAAACTCCATATTTATAGAATTTATAACAGATTCCAAAATTTTTTAAGAGATTGGAAGTTTTGAAAAACTACTTACGCCTCCAAAATTGCATTAAATCTTTATTTTAAGATGAAAAACCAATTTAATGGGGTTTATATTAAGTGCTAGTTTAATAAAAATAAAAATAAAAAACAAAATTTTTAATTTTGAGGCTTGAAAGTTTGCTTTGAGTTTTTCTCGAAATACGAAAAAGTTGAACTTAATCGTTCTTCCGCTGTGAACTTGAAATATAATAAGGTAAAAAGCTATAACACAGCTAAAAGTATGCAGTAGATACATATATGTTCCATTCATGCCGTATGAGTGCTGAACATGAATTGTTTATTGCATATACGCCTCAATCTACTTAATTACCAAAAATAGGATGGCGCTGCGAGATAAGGCCCCAAGATATTAGGCCCCAAAGTGTGAAATTATATATAGCCCCAAAAATTGTACAGAAAACAAAAACATTTTTATTTTCTATTATGAAAACCAGCCCCAAAAACAGAAATGATGAAAGACCCCACAAAAATTTTATATTTCTTTTACTTTGGGCTCTTTTTCATTCGACAACTATTCACATATTAGAAAAAATTTAAAAAATGAAAAATGACCCCAAAAATACAACAAAAGTTTTTGGGGCGATATTTCGTTTTAATGAAATGTAGATATGTTATGCGTGGACCACATGATTACTGCACTAAGATCATCAATTATATTTTTTCTGCATGACTAACGAACCAAGGCACAATCGATCAAAATTTTTATTAGACACTTTTGGGCTTTTGTTTATAGTGTTTGGGTTTTTTACGATCACCCAATTTTCAAAACTATCAAAAGAACCAAAACATATTTGTCTGGGTTCGACATACCCAGAGGAAAAAAACCCTTAAACCCGTTCGAAGGCCGGCTAAGTGGAAAATCTTTACTCAGCGAAGCCACTATTCGCCATACATGCAGGAGAAAATCCATAAGCCCGGCCGAAGGCCGCATAGACGGAAAATCTTTGCTCAGCGAAGCCACTCTTCGACATACATGGTGGAGAAAAATCTTAAGCCCGACCGAAGGCCGGCTGGTAAATCTCTACTCAGCGAAGCCACTATTCGACATAACGGGAGGAGGAAACCTTTACGCCCGGCTGAAGGCCGACTAAGCAGCAGAATATTTTTTATTTTTATCTTGACAGTGAAAAAAATGCATTTGTTTTTTTTATATTAAATAAAAATACTGGGTAACAATTTTTTCAATTGGAAACACGCGGCGTAAGTGCATAAGAAAAGTCAGAATTCATTCCAAATCAGTCAAACAAAGATGTGCAGCATGCATAGGCTGCACTATGCTGCTCAACTCTTTTATACTATTTTCCACTTTATAGTAGAAGTAACTTTTGGGGCTTAGTTTCATTTACTCTATTGGAGTGTTTTTTTATAATGAAAAATTTTCTCAAATTTAGGACCTTATTTCATTATTTGGTATGGGACTATTTTTAATTATTTTCGAACGCAGTTTCATAAAAATATTGGGACTATCTATAATGCATGATGAAATATGATCCCAATTTTCGGACCATTTTTCGTTTTCTGTTTTGGGGCCTTATTTCCTGGGGCCTTATTTCGCAGCGCCAATAAGATTAATCTTTTTTAATTTTTTTTAATCTTTCAAAAAGTTTTTGTGCATAGTCTTTATTATCAAGAAAAATAATGCTCAATTTTCCTGACAGTGAAAAAGTACACACAACACTGAACAATGTTACACACACATTTCACAATATTCTTGACTGTAAAATAAAAATCAAGCACCATTTGATTTTTTGCCAACATATTGTGTCACCTTGGAACATAGCGTCTACATTGCCGATATTATTGTATAATACGAAAAATTGTATAATTGTTTTGCAAGTGGGTGGCCGGCTTAAGGTAAAAACTCTACAAGAGTTTGATGACCGAAACAGACACATACAAAACTCTTACTCTAATACACTCGCAGCAGTTTTATAATGATTTCTGGCTACCGGCGTTGACGTTGTTGCACTTTTAATCTAATATTGAGATTATGTTAATACTTTTTTTTTTAACAAAGTTTCAAACAAGATGGTAAAGAGTTCTATAAATAAAAGCAGATTCATAGATCTAGCTAAATTTTTACTAAAGTAGTTTTAAAAAGTTGGAAGTTTTGAGGAATTTTACTAATTTATAAAAGTTAACGGAAAAATTGTTGTCAGTTGCAACGCTGATTGGTACATATTGCTTACACATGTTAGAGTAGGACAACTAATGTATACTGCAGAGTTGCATTTATAAAATATATATTATATATAAAATTTCAATTAGATTTTTTAATATTAAAACCTAAAGCTTATGTTAAATATAAACAAAATTGTGTGCTAAAAATTAAATAACAAAATAAGAAATGTTTACTTTACCCCAAAGAGGTGGAACTTTTGTTGTTGAATAAGACGACAAGGTATTTACATATTTTAGTATATCTATTATACTTATTTATATATCTATTTTTAAAATTTTAGGTATTTTCTAGCAGCAAGGAGCCTTCAAGTATGGAAAAGGCATTAGGAAGAGTGGATAAAAATAAATAATAAAATTAATAATCAAGATAATATATAATTATGTATAAAAATAATAAATTTGTGTTTTATTATATCTCTGACTAGTTAGTGCTAACCAATATTTTGTTTAGGTGTGTTTTGTTAATGCTAACCAATATTTTAATTAGGTATGACTAGTTGGTGCTAACCAATATTTAAGTTATCATTGACTGGTCAAATATAACCAATATTTAGGTAATCATTGACTTATAAAAAGCAGCATAGTAAGCAGTACAGATTTATTTTATGTAGTGGGGGGGGGGGGGGAATTAATTAGTTATACAAGAGTTTCGGTAATTTTTTTCATTTTGTTCTTAATAAACTAATAGCCGATATACCTGTCAGTATTACCGGCCATATAACTAGTCATGACCGGTAGTGATCTTGTAGGGAAGCTGTAAAAGTATGCAATACATGTATGTATATTCCATTCATGGCGTATGAGTGTTTAACTTGAATTTTTTATTGTGTATACGCCTCAGTCAGACTTTTTAACCGACTTCAACTAAGAAGGAGGTTATCAATTAATTCGTGTGTTTTTTTACTTTTCTTATGTTTGTACACGGATAACTATGTCATATTTGAACCGCTTTTAAAAATTTTTTTTTTTGCTTGAAATGGCTTGCTTGCAGTTTGGTCCCATAATGTTTTTTCCAAAAACGGTGGGGCAATATTGATTAATTTATAACTTCTCCATTTATAAACCGAATGTCAAAATTCTTTTGGTATTTGAAAGGGTTTGCTTGCAGTCTGGTCACATTTGTAGGGCAATGTGCCCCCACCAAATATTGATCATCGTATAATTACTGTATTTATAGCCCGATTTTCAAAATTCTTTTTATGTTTGCAAAGCTTTGCTTGCAGTTTAACCCCATACTTTTTATTCGAAAATCGGACGGGAAGTGTGCCTCCCTTCTCACACAAATATTGATTATCGAATAACTTCTTCATTAATGAACGATTTCTTAAATTATTATTTTGTTTCAAAAAAATTTCTTGCAGTTTAATCCCATAATTTGTTTTTGAAAACAGGTGGGGCGACTTGCACGCCCACCCTCCCTGCCAAAATATTGATTACCGAATAACCAAATGTTTTAAAATTTTCATGTGAAATGGCATACAAGATTTTGTTCAGTCGGTTTTTTTGCAACAAATATTTTAAATTTCTTTCAAAAACTTTATGTACATAGTATTTTGATTATTGGTTTTTATTGTCTTGAATGTTTGTATCATTAAATTCTACTTAAATTACGGAGTATTATAACATAGACCTCATAGTCAAATCTAAATACAATTCTAAATATTTCTAAGTTTCACCATTTTCATCGCATTTATAAAAGTGTATTATATTTGCTTTAATTCACATTTTTTTAAGTTTAAAGGAAATAATATTCTTTAAGAACATCTAAAGTGGTTGCGAGATGTGCGCCATGATATCCATTTAAACAGCTAATTTAAAATTCTTGTGTTTCAATTAGTAAAACAAATAACATTGTCATTTTTCGACAACAAGCATTACTAAATGAGCTATCATAATAAAAATCATCATTGTAAAGTGGAATAAGACAGACACAAAAGAAATTGATAAAAGCAAATAATGACAACGTTTAGCAATTACCCAGTAAAAAAGTTGCTTCCAATAAAGCAGGCTTCTACTATTATGGAATAAAAGTAGCGCTGACAAACCTGCTGATATCGCTGCTGATTTTTGTATGGCGAGTTCCCTGATTGGAGTACTATATTTTTGCTCACAAAAGCGCTTTTGAAGCGCTGAAAATCATCAACATTTTCAGCACTAGAACTGAAAATATATGAAAAAAATGGTTCAATGTGGATTGGCGTCGTTAACGCCATTTTTAATTTTTCTTATTTCGTTGTTTTATTTATTTTTATTAATTTCATATATTCACTCAATGTTTGTTATTTTAACTTCAACTAGTATCGAACTAAGAACCTTCAGGTTTGAAGTCCAATGTACCAATCACTCGACCAAAAACACTGTTGCACAACGGCACCAAGAAACTCAAATAAACTTTCTTTTCATTTTCGCTTAAAACCTACTTCGGATCAGCACTATAAAATCAGCTTTTTTGTATATCTAGTGTACGAAGCTTTTGTATAAGTAAAAAGCAAATACTTTTCTCGCTTCTAAACCTGCATTGTTGTAACGCTATGAAATCAGCTTTTGAACAAGCTCATATTTTAAAGCGAATTATGAAGCGCTTTATTTCTTTAGTGCTTAAAAAACATGAAAATTTTTTACTGGGTAGCTACAGCTAAAGCAAAACAATACTGAAGAAGCAGCAGAAATAAATGCTGCAAATTAAACGTACAAACTAAAACTAGAAACCACAACAATAGAAACAATAAACTTGAACGTCAAATGCAGTTTGAAAACAATGACAGGATAAAAAAAAACAAACTTAAAATTTGAAATAAAAGTGAAACAAAGCGAGATGTTAAGATATTTTTCCACGTTTATGATGTTTGACTTGTTTTTCGTGCTTATAAATAAAAACGTCAAATGCTCATACAAAACTCAAGGACATGAAAAGCAAATGTAAATACCCGACCTTACAGTTTTCCATTAACTATAAATTATGCATTTTTTTCTCATTTAAAAATTTATTTATATAACAAATCATGTCGGTCAAGTAGGTTTAAGAGACAACCAATAATAGAACAACTTTTTGGTCGTGGAGCAGAAGGCATTGAGATGTTTTTTTAATAAAAGTCTTAAAGTTTAAAATTTCATATTTAATTAAGAAATTAAGTGTTTTAATATTTATAAACACAGAGATAAAAGGAATGTAAAATCAACATGAAGAAATTTTGATTGGAAATCATATTAAATTTACAATAAATTATTTGTCATTTAAGTGTGATAGTGTTTATTTGCTTTGTTCATTGCTACAGTTCGTTGATGAGCTTCTTTGTGTGATTTGTTGTTATTTATTCTTACATGTGTCGGCTATGTAGACGACAAAAAACGAATTACCAGCGGTGCTGGGAAAACTGTTTTGGTCTCCAAATATCTGATGACAGTTCAACCTTGAGTACAGCCAAAAAATTTTCTTCGAATGTTCAATATTTACATGCCTTAGAATTTCTTTCTAAAATAATAATAGTTTAATCGAAAGATTAAATTAAAAATGAACTTAAGCCAAACTACATAGCAACTTTGGATAAAAATCATACAGTTTAATTGAAAATGATTAATCTAACCTAAAATCTCTTTGATTTACAATTTTTCACTGCTTAAACAACTTTGTGATAAACGTTACACTTTATTTTAAATCAATATGACTGTAACTTTAAATTCAAATAAGTTTTATGTTAAGTAATAATTTAAATCATATTGAATTAAAATAATATTAATTTTACATACGATGGTATTTATTTAGTGTGTATCTAAAGTAAAGTTTGAATCTGTTGTGGCTGCAGTGGTTAGCTCCTGGACTATCATGCAAGTGGCATGAGTTCAAATCTTAGCTGGGGCAGCCAACTGGAACACAAAGTTTTCTGAAGCCTATGCTAATAACCATTACGTAAGTAAAATAATTAATAAAATAGCTACATTAAAGTCATGTTGTTTCAGCTTGATATAACTTTAATTCAACAAGATTCTTCGTATTGTTCCAATATCAAATTAATGATGTTTCCACTAGAAATAAGTTTGATGCATTATGATTCAATCTTATTTTGATTTAACTCTACTGAAATATTAACTCAACATGAAATATAGTTAATTCAAGAAGATAAATGTTCTTTCAAGATTATTGTAAATCCTGTTGATTTAGCATGAAACACCTACGAAGCAAAATCGCTACCGAAAAATATTAAATTAACATCGTTTTCGACGATTTTACATTGAAAATTTTCTGTCGGTATGAATATATTTATATTTTATTTCAAAATTTACACATCTAATTATATTTTGAAGTTGCATGTTGCAGCTGTTGTCTGCTCGCATTTATTGTCTTGGTGAGATGAAATTTAACACTTGGTTTTACATAATTAATTTTTTTAAATTTATTGTGTTTTTTATTTTGACCCTTTATCTACCAAAGGACTCGGGTTTTATAAATATATGCCCTCTTATTGTAGAAACGGTCTATCTTGTGAGTCACCTGCTATCTTGTGAGTCACCTGCAAAGGGCCCCACGGTGTTTTCTTAGTGACTTTGACCATAGAAATGTTTGCAGCGTGCAAATACTTATTTACAAAATTATATTTTTTGTAGGTTAAAAGTCAGTCGATACTTTATTGAAACTATCAAACAATAAATGAAAATTACTAAAATACAAACACAATAACCTAACAAGCTTATATAAAAAAAAACCGATAGATAGACAGGTCAGGTAGGGGTTATTTAGGTTGTTATTTTCTTCCACAACATGGTAAAAATTATTAACTATACGTATGAAGGAAAATAGCAAATACATAATAGGTGAAGAACATGCATGTTTTAAAACATCGATATTTCCCCGATAATCATCGATGTTAAGAAACATCAATAATAAAAACGATGCATGTTTTTATATACTCATCATTAAATGATTTAATACGTATTTATGTACCCAGATACTTGTTTTTGTCGAATTCGGGGTTCTGTCTGAAACTGTGCCGAAATGGTTGACAATCAAACGCACCTCTTTGCCTTAGGAATTTCTGAAATCTCTGTCGAAATGTCTGAGAGAATTCTGTACCAACTTTGAAAAATTTCCTGGGAAAATCAAAAAATTTTTTTTTCAAATGTTTGACGAAATATCAATAAATTTTAAAAATTTTGTGATACTTTCTACCATAGAATAACATAGAAGCCTGATTGGTTGCAAATAGTTGTCAGAAACCTAAGTCGGTTGTCAAAAAAACCTAAGTCTAGGAATGTATTAGTAGAACATTTTCTATTAGTATTGGTTTAAATAAAAATTTCCCCACAGCACCTAACCGTACTTAGTTGTACAAAAAGTAATTTACAAAATATATCGGCTATGTTCTGAAAACCATTTCGTTTTATAATCGTAAAATTTCAAAAATGGAAAACAGTGTTCTTTTAATCGGACAATTTAGTGCATTCGAAATTAAGTTTGGATGAAATATCTGAAACATCTCAAACATAAAAACCAATTAAAAAGCTACAATAAGTGAAGCTCACTCAGTTAAATTATTGCCTGAAATTTAGCGACATCAAAACGAAATGGTTTTCACAACATGACCGTATATTTTTAAACATGAATTTTTGGATTATATATATGTATATACTATTAATTTTACATTAACTAATGAAAATATGAATTTAGATTCATTATTCATACATTTCAGCTCAAAAAATGTAGATTTGCTAAACATTTTTTTGCAATTTTTGTTTTTGGTACTAAAAATATTTATCCCAAACAGTAACAAAAATGCAATACTATTGAATAAAAAGAAAGGGTTAAAAACTTCGATAAATATCAACACACAAATGTCAACAAAATTGAAAAACTAATTTAAAATTGCAGCAAGAAGACACATAAAATTTATACCAAAGCAAATAAAAAAACTAAATAAAATGAAAAAAGTGTTTGTGTGTGCAAAAAAGATAAATTTTACCGCGTTTTCAAATGCAAAAATTACGCTCTGTGATGTGTGTTGAGTTGCCTCTCTCAAGTTAGTTGAATACAGAAGACCTATATGTGTAAGAGAGTTGTACATATTTTATAGACAGGCCGAGAGTTGGAAATCTACGTATTTATCTATGCTTTTTACATCCTGTCGTCCCAGCAAAAACTACTGCTTTGGCATAGGCAAGTTTGTAAATGAGACATGTTTGTGTTCACAAATATTTCAGTGCATTTATTATGTAATAAAATCATCCTAATTCTTTGTTGTTTTCAGATTGTTTTAAAACTTTGAAATGAGATTGAAAATGGGCAAATTTCGACAAAAATAGAGCATTATTGTTTGACGTTTTTCTCAAACTTTTTTCAAAAATATTTTTCTTCTTTTCAATATTTCAAAAGAACAGAAATGAATGCAGTTGAAAGATTAAGGCATGCGCGATGTATCGTTGGACGAATATAGTGAATTTTTCTACGAAATTCTAAATTAATCACTTTTCAAATTTCGAGTTTTTCAAAGTACTTTACAAATTCCATAAGATACATTTGATATAATTTATCTGGCTTTTAATTTTTACCTGCCCGGTAAAAACAGATTTAGTAAAATTAGTAATATTTTCAGAACCATTTTTTCCTACATAAAAATAATATACCAAACTTAATTTTTTAGTTTTTATTTTTTTACTATTTATTAATAACATTAAATTAAAAATGTTAAACACCCCCGAAAAAATAGATGATAACATCAAAACGGTTGGCCTAATTTTCTTAAAACATAGGTTAGCATAATTAACTAAATTAAAATCGATCTAGCCGTTTGGCAGCTACGGTGTCAAAGACAGATTCAACACAATTCATCTAGAAAATATGTGATATCTTCTAAGCGACTACACCGATTTTCCTTAAATATAGCTAAGAGCACTCTCGATCAAATCACCTTTTAAACAGAGAAAACTAAATCAAAATCGGTTCAGCCGTTTTCTCTGTACTATGACGTGTACAAACATACAGAACAGGCATTTTTTTTACGAATTTTTACTGCCTGTCCCACGATGTCGACAAGTCGAGTTCGTTCTCATATTTATATTGAGATCAATAATAAAAAATTTAAAATTTGTTTTTGTTTTCAATATAAAAAAAACGTGAAGAAAATGCGTATTTCCCACTTTTTTGGCCGACGTATGAGACGTATGAGTATGATGGTATGTGCGATAATATCACTCATACGTCTACAGCTTGGAGCTAAACAAGGAAAATTCGCATTTTCTTCACGTTTTTTTCGGAATTAAAAATTCTTAAAAAATACCCATTGAATATAACGTTAAAATTTTTTAGATACAAGAGTATCGTCATATTTTTTAATAAATAGTAAAGAATTCACGGCTACTTGAATTGAGATAACTTAAAGATTTCTCCCGCATATTATCAAGGATTTTATTCAAAATCATAATATATTTTTTTTTTAAATTTTGGCTATGCTATTAACGGAGATACTTACGAAATCAGGAACAAAGTCCAAAGTTTAAAAATATCTTTGAAAATATTAGGGATAATGACTCTTAACAATATGTCAAAATTCATTGAAATCGTATAATATTTGTAAAATTTATGAGGCCAACAAAGTGTGTCATACCCGAAATAGTCAACTTTGACACCCTATAGCAGCTGACCGTGTGTTTCAACAGGGTGGTTTCAGTTTCATCATTCTTAAAGCTTAGATCCTCCTTTATAATATTTTTATACATAATTTTGAAATCTTGCCTTAAATTTTAGAGTTACAGATTTATTACCTTTTTTCAATTGGAACCACTGTGCGTTGTAGAATGTAAAAGCATGAATTCCACCTTGTGCGAGCATCAAGAATCATCTTTTTTATTTGCACTATATATAATTAAACTTCTTTTATATTTTTAATTAAAAAAATTAATGTGGAAAAAAAAATTTTGTAAAAAAAATTAAATAAACGAAACAAGCGCGAACAGATTAAATGAACGATTTCAATGTTTTTTAGTTTTGACAACGATGTATCGTCGATGTATCGTCAATAAAAACATCGATGATAACATCGATGAATGAATGAATGGATCGATCTATCAACGATACATCGATTTTGCGTCCCTACTTATAAGTCCATTAATTTTACACGTCTAGAAGAGAGACGTAGATAGACATATCATATAACAAAATGCATAAAATTATGTGCAGGTTTCAAAAGTGTATTCAGATTTTAGCAATTTAAATAGTTTTGAAGGAGTTTCATCAACATAAAGTGAAAAATGGTGTTATGTGATTTTTTCTGCAAATTTAATTTTTTCTTTATTCTTATTATTTCTTTTTTCGTTGATTATAACAATTATTGGTATTTTCGAAAGAAATTTTGTAGTTATATAGGAATGTACCTACTAAATACCAGCCAAGCAAAGAAAACTAAGATTTATTTGTGAGAATCTTAGAATTTCTAAGAAAGTTAAAAAAATCCAAAAAATTAAATATTTTAAGGTTTTTCTCATAAAGTCCACATTTGGTTCAAGGTCCATAAACGTTTTCGAAAATAAATGGAGGCAGATTTGGATTTTAAATTTTGATTTTAGAACTTTGCTGCCAAAATAGGTCGCATTCGGAAGGGTCTAGAGCCACAAAAAGGTGTAAATTATATTAAATTCTTTCTAACATAATGTATTTAAATAAGATACATATTAGACACATATATATAATAATTTTATGTTGCTGAAGAATTTTTTATAGAGAAAATAATGTTGGTAAAAATGAATGAATGAATGGTAAAAAATTGTAAAAATTCAAAGTTTTTCAATTCTCAAATTAAAAATTGAATATTTTCCCATTCAGAAGAAATATTTCCATCATTTGATTTTTTGTTGCTTAACTAACAATGAAACAATTTTGAATATTGGATATTATTTGTATCTGATATTTTGAAAATACTGGAACAAGGTTTTAAAAATTTAAATTTTAAAATGAGTATATCTCTCTAACTATAAAGGATAAGTGCTTAACCAAACATGTTTTTTTCTACAAATTTATAACGACACAAAAAATTTTTAAAATCGGGCTGTCAAAAAAAAAAGAAATAACAAGTGTTGCAAAAATTTTACATGATCGAAGTTCCATTTTTGGGACTTTATACCTACAATTCTAAGCAATTTGAAAAGTTTATCTTTTTAAGTTAAATAGGAAATGACCTCTGCTATGTATACGTAAAGTTTTATATTGATCGGGTTATACCCTTAGAAATGGCAGATTTATTTCCAAAATATGTTTATTCTGCCCCACAGTGCGATATTAAACAAAAAGTTACTTTAATAATAATAAAAAAGTTACTTTAATAATAGAGCTCAGTCATGTAATTTATTATAAGAAAAGTTTTTATAAAGTATTAAAAATACACGAAGTAAATAAATCTACCCTCTCTAAATTAAATGTTATAAATTTTGAACTAAAAACCCACTTGGCTCGAAATAATCACATAAAATACACATTCACTTTTTGCATTAATTATTAAATTTAAAACAAAAAAAAACATATAATTTGCTTTAATTTATTTACAGACACACATACGTAAACTTATTTCCGATGCCGTTAAATTAAATTTAATTAAATTTTTATAATGTTACAACTGTAAAGTTTTGAAGTAATGCATTCGAATATGCATTCCTATTCGAACTCTCCTAATAGTTTTTGCAAAAGTGTATAAAATGATGAAATAAATGCATGAAATATTCAAATGTATGTATGTGTGTACGTACATCAGAATATTTGTATGGGTGTGTACGCTGTGTCAATATTTAATTGTTTTGTTTAACCGCATTAATTGTATGACAATACGCACACTAACGTACATAAACGTCTGTGAGTATGTATGCATGTTTATTAAGTAAAAATAAAATAAAAACAATAAATATACCATTTTTATATGTATTTATTTTAATTTTTTATGACATGCCCCATGGAGTGAAATAAAATTTACACATTTAACGTATTAATAAAAATAACAAATAAAAAATGCATACTCTTTTTGCACGTGTGTGTGTGTGTGTGTGTGTACATATGTGTATGTAGAAGAATGCAAAAACCAAACACTCTGGCACACGTACACACATTTAAATATTTCGTATGAAACATTTTTGTTTTTAATATAAAAATGTTTATTGAAATAAATTCCATACAATCATTCATTCACACGTAAAACCACAAACTGACATTGAATTGTTCAATAAATGATTTTGTTACTTGTCACTGACATTTAAATATTTAAACCAGGGCATGGAGAACTCAAGTGATGAACTGAGTATGGAACTTGTTTTATAGAGAAAATATCTAAATCAAAAAACAATAAAAAATATTTGTTTGACAGCTGCCAGATGACAGAGACAATGGATTTAAAAAAGAGGAGAAAAAATAGTATAAAACACACACACTATTTTCTGTCGGAATTGAACAAGATAAAAATACAAAGTAAAATTGTTGCAATTGTTGTGTAAATTTGTGCTGCGAATTGTTTTAATCATATAAACTCGTACAACATAAATACGACAAAAACATTGTTAAATTAATTTTTCGCTTTAGTACCTTTATTTCACTTTTTATTTCTTTATTCAGCGCATGTAAATGAGAGGAAAATAAAATAAAAAAACGGCATAAAATACAATTCAATGAAGCACATATTTTTTTTATTATTATTTTACAAACTCTTACGAATACGTGAGGAAAATTTTGTGAATATTGAAACACTGAATTCTTTTTTGTTTGAACCATTAATAAAATGCTGTGGAAGCATTAACTGTTAATCTAAATAATTTGATAATGCCAGACATTACGAATTTGCATGTGATTAGGAGATTTAAACGAATTAATTCATTTCGTTTTTGGATACATATGGGAAGTATATTTACACTTAAGCTGCCATCGATCAAAAATAGATAAAATTATGCTATAAGCGGAAAGATTGGTTAAGTTTTTCTAATTACCACAACTCAGAAAAAGTTTCCTAAATTGGAAAATTTCGTAGCTTTCCAGATACCAGAAGAAGGCAATAAAAATTAAAATTCAAAATATCATACATTATGAAAGATGTAATGGAGAACTTAAATCATGTTCTTTAAAAAGAATTTGTTGCCCTTTAACTTCCCAGCAAAAATAAATTTGGTACAAGGAAGCAGTTAGATTAAATAGAAGGGCTTCGGAGAGGAAAAACACAGTGTATCCCCTCTGCCTTACGAGGTTGCAATAACGTAAGCGAATGAAGAAATTTATCGCACACACGAGGAAGGTGGTCGGCTATTTATATTTTTTCATGTTTTTTAAACCCGAAGTTTTTTATTCAACTCAATCTTTCTTATAGTCCATCCTCTCTCGCTTACGTGGATACAAATATGGATGCGAGTGTTATTTTTACTTCGCAATTTGATTTTTTATTCTTCCATTGAATTGTGTATGAAAATAAATGTGCCTCGGTAGCTTAGTGGTTAGTGTTCTAGCCTACCATGTGGAGATCATGGGATCGATTCCTGATTCAATACGCGAGCAAAAAGTATTTAATAAAAGTGAATTGTAGTGTAATATAGTTTCTAATTGTGTTTGTACCATTTAAAACATAAATAAATATAAAAACAACATAAAATAATTTCAAATAAAAAATGTATTCAAGTGTAGATGAAATAAATATAAAAACAGGATGTCGAAAGGGGCGGTGAATGCGGAATACATGAAGCCACCGGCTTCACATAGCCTCTCCCGTTCAATTCCTAGTGTAACTTTCTCGTGGTAGACCCCGATCTCCTGAGCAACCTGGTGAAAGATTGGGTATTCAACCCCAGTGCGAAGCCGGGTCAGGATAGCAGATGATATTGGTTCTCCAAAATGGGGGTTAAGCGTTGGGGTTACAACCCATCTTGAAAAAAGAAACCTGTAATGGACTCTACACAACGTCCTTCAGGGCCTCTAATAATAATGGATACACACGGCAACGGACCTTCGCAGCGTAAAATGACTAATGATTTGATACTCGGAACATGGAACGTTAGAACCATGCTTAAAGCTGGTGTAATGGCGGAACTTAATCTACAACTTCAAAAGTACAGGATTGACAACCGCGGTGTGCAAGAGGTCCGGTGGAAAGAATCAGGTGAAATTAAAAAGCAAAATTACCACTTTTATTATAGTAGCCCTAGCAATCAGGGGTCGTGAGGTGTTGGATTTATGGTTACAAAAAGGATATTCAATTCCATAATCAGCTTCACACCAATATCAGATAGAATCTGCATTCTTCGAATAGAGGGGAAATATAACAACATTTCCCTCCAGATGATATTACAAAGGACAGTTTCTATATAGAGTTAGAAACCACTTGTAATAATATCGGATCATATGACATATTAATTATTCTCGGTGACCTCAACGCACGAATTGGCAAAGAAGATTTTACCAAGAATGTGGCTGGTGGGCACTCCTTACACGATACAATATCTATAAATGGTGAACGTCTATGTTAATTCGCAGCGTCTACTAAGGCTGAACCCAGACCGAATAAGACAAAACTGTTTTTTGTGACTTATACGACAACAGAACGTTAGTTCTTATGAGACAACACACACCAAATTTTTTTGGTATGCGTTATAATCATACGAGTGTGTTTGATTTAAAATACAAAACCGTTTTGTCTTATTTGGTGTGTTTTGAGGCTAACATGATGATCAGCAGCACATACTTTCCGTATAAGCAAATCCATAAAGGAATATAGAAGATGCCAGGATCAAATGTAGTTAGTCAAACTGACCATATCCTGATAAATAGACGAAGAAAAAGCTCGATTATCGACGTACATACCTGCTGGAATGCTAATATAGATAGTGATCACTATCTACTAATATGTAAGACAAAAGATATCCTCATCTCAAAAGCATAGAGGCAAAAAGCGTTTGAAATGGCACACTGATAAGCTAAAGGGCAGGGAAAAAGCCTTAGAGTACCAAAGAAAATTTCTAGCCAAGCGACGAACAACTGACAATGAACAAAATATACTTAGTATTAACGATAACTGGAAAATAGTTGAAAATGCGATGGTAGAGATTGCCAAGGAAGTTTTAGGAGAAAAAGAATACAGACGTAATGCAGAATGGTTTGATGAAGAATGCGTTGAAGCGGTGTTATTTAAGAATAGAGCTAGAGAAAGAATTTTGCAGAGCAATACTAGAGCTAATAGGGAAATATCTTCAACAAGGCGGAAGGAGTTGGCAAAACTATGCAAGAAAAAGAAGAAAGAAGATATGAAAAGGAGGGTCGAAGCCATTAATATAAACTTTATCGACAAGGAGAGCAAAGAGTTCTACAAGGGACTCAAAAGACAAGTAAATGGCTTTCAACCACGAACAGATACCTGCACAGATAAATCGGGTCAAATTATGACAGAAAAGTCAAAGATTCTGAATAGGTGGAAAGAACAGTTTGAAGAATTGTACCATACCAGTACCATAGAAGTAAGCGACGAAATTGAAACAGAGCCTGATCCTATATTTTAGGAAATGATTGAAGTACTTGACGCTATGAAAAATGACAAAGCAAAAATAAGAGTGTGGAGGGCGGAACAAATGCTCACGGAGTGGACAACAGGGATCATCGTCGCAATTCACAAAAAAGGAGATAAGCGTAACTGCCAGAATTATATCGGCATTACATTACTAAATGTATGTTATACAATTTTTTCCGGAGAGGGTGCTTGGAGAATACCAGTGTGGGGTCAGGCCTGGTAGGTTTGTAATAGATCAAGTATTTGTACTAAAGTAGAACATACAGAAAAGTTATGAGTTTAATAAGGATGAACATATGCTGTTCGTTGACTTCAAGCAAGACTAATCTAAGATCCGCAAAATATTTGCTTTATTCGGTATAAACAAGAAACTGACTCGTCTGACAATGGCAACACTCAGTAATACAAGAGGAAAAGTAACATTACTGCAAGAGGAAAGTCAATAATTTCATATTAACACAGGAGTAAGACAAGGAGCCAGTTTGTCCACAGTTTTATTTAACCTGTGCTTGCGTTATGCTATAAGAAACCACACAGGGCTTGGAAATGTGTTTAATCGGTCAGATTTTAGATCGAAACAGGCGATATCTGGAAGAGACATTTCAAAATATACAAGCATCTGCAAAAGATATGATATGATACTATCTAGAAGCACTGAAAGAAAAATGGCACGAGACATCAATATAGGTGAATATAATTTTGAAAGAGTAGACAAGTTCAAGTACTTGGACGTACTTATTAGTAATGATAATATTGCAAGGGACTGCATACAAGACCTAATTGTAGCAGCAAACAAATCATATTTTGCACCTAATAAGATATTTAAATCAAAAATTTTATCAAGTACCTGCAAGCTGGGAATTTACACTACCTTCATAAGGCATATAGATACTTACGGATCAGAAGTTTGGTCTATGACGATTTCCGAAGAAGAGTCTCACAGAATTTCGAAAGCAAAATCGAAAGCGAAGATTATTTCTTAAGGAGCAATGAAGAACTTTTACAGCTAACGCAAGGCGAGATTGTAGTAAAAAAAATGAAAGCGCAAAGACTCAGATGGATAGGCCATATATATTGGATGAAAACCGGGCGAAAAAGCTTGTTCTTGACTATAAACCACAAATTTCAAGAATTAAAGGCCGGCCATGTAAGCGCCTAATTGACAATATTGATGATGATACGAGAACAATGGTACTATGGAATTGGCGCACCCACGTTAGAAATTGATAGAAATGGAGAAGAGTTGAGTAGAAAGCCAAAACCCATATCGAGTTCTAAAGCTGAATGATGATAATGATGATGACATATAAAGAGACATGAGGTTAATGCATCGAAGCAGGTTGGTAAGGGAGAGTACTGAAATTTCTCCCATACAAGCCTGCTTCCGGTAGACAGTTTTTTTTTCTGGGTTTACTCAATGCTTACACTAGACAATGCTGTCTTGACAATAAAATTTTTTCACTAATACATACCCACTTTTTCAATTGTATTCAATAATGTCTTGAATATTTTGAAGACAGTAAATCGGACAATGATTTGACCTATGCCGACAATAATTGAACTTTTGTGAATAAACAAGATATATTCAAAAAGAAAAGCTTATTATATATATAATTTTGAAATTTTCTTTACTTTTTTTTAACTTTTAACATACAAAGCTCGCGCAAAACACGGCATTACTGAATTTAAAATTAATTGTCATGATTATTGTATGGACGCCTACGCCACGAAGACAATTATCAGTGTATTTGACAACTAATACGTATTCTTTGTTGTCAAGACAGCATTGTCAGTTGGAAACGTACTGCTAAATTAACTTTAATTTAATTGAAACATGTAATTTGAGAAAGAAGAAAGTTCTCTTTTTAGGAATTTAAAAATTTTAATACAAAGGCAGGAATTAAGGCATCATGTCTTTATCATTTTCTCCATAAAATATTGAATTTGGCATTTAAGTGGAATATGAATCATGCGACCGACACTGAATGTAATTTTTTTACTTTCTCTCGTTTTCCCTTAAAAAATTACTCAAATTTTATTTCATTCAATCAATCGTTCGCTCGTTCGTACATTCATCCATTCATTCACTCATCCTTCACGTTGGTCTGTGTATTTAATTTGCATGCGTAATTTTATTATTTTTATTTTCGTAACTGTTTTATTCTTTTCATATAACACATACATACTAATGTATGGATGTATGTATGTATGTAAATGTGCACATGTATGCATGTGGTCTGGTATATTAAATTTATATTCGTTGTATTTGTATACAATTGAGATGTCAATTTCAGTATGTTTCATAATATTTTTTATCTTGCATATTTGTATCTACTAAATACATACTCGTACTTAGTGAATATGATTGTGTTTTTAAAATTAACTTTTTATACATGTATTCAGCTGCACAAGCAGTATATCGAGGCAAAAAAAAACATGATATACGATCAAAAAGTTTTTAATAAAATTAAGAATTCATTTCTTTATTTGGCAAATTAATAAAACAAGCTTTAAATCAGCTTTGCATCATCTGTTTGCTATTAAACAGCATCACTTTAAATATTTATTTAAAGTAGTAAAAACTCATGCTCATGTGTTACTGCGAGGTACAAATTGCAAATATCACAAGTTAATTTTTATTCCACTTGGTATGAAACCATTGTAAAATCTATGTTTTCCTTGTGGCTTAATAAATGCGAGCTATAGTCATTGGAAAGGGTTAATATTCCTTCGGTCTAAATAACGTATTCAATCAAACATCAAAACCCTTTTAAAAACCAATATATAAGCCCAGAAGACATGTTTGCACAAAAAAAAAAGAAACTGAAATTGATTATCCTGGTTGTACAGGAGGGACTATCATTAAGCTGCCATTATTTATTGGATTCAAAATATTTTTACAAAACTTTTGCAATATTTTTTACATATTTTTACCACTTCAAATACAATATATACAAAATATTTATTTGTATAGTTTTTTTCTTGATTTGTAGCACCATTTAACTAAAACTATCCCAACTTCCCACGTCTGTTCCGCTGACACACATTTAGTCTCACTTGTACTTTAGATACAATCCAACAAACATTTAGGATTGATATTCAACAATGCTACTTACGGTGTTGTCAGGAGCTGGAGAAAAACGTAAATCGTCTTCTAAAATACAATAGAAAAACCAGGAACGTCCAAAAATATTTAGAAGTTAAAAACAAGGCCAACAATTTGTTTTAAATTAAAAGTTTTACTAATCACAAGTTGCCAATTCAAAGCGTCCCTTCGTAAAAAACTATTACCACCAAATTTGGCAAAAAAAAAAAATCTGACTGAAATAATTATTCTCTTAGGTGGACTAAAATTTCAGCATTTTGAACAACGCGATATTTCATGTAAAACAAGTAAGATGAAACTTGATAAAATAAAACTCATATCACCAGGCATAGTTTAATACTTCATCTGCGGTTGTCCATCGCATATTCACCCTTATCGTGAATAAAAGGCGAACACTTTTTTTCACGTGAACCATATCGCATGAACAAAAAATGGTGAAAATAGTTCACAAAATTGCACAAAAAAAAAAACAAAAGTACAAAGTTGACGAACGGAATTAAAAAAAAATTTATACTCCCGATTATATATTTAAATGCCTTAAAGTTAAGGGGCAGCATTCGACATCGAATGAAATTTCGAGTCTGAAATTTATTATTTCGGCTTTTTAGTTCAATATTTGAATTAATGTAAATTCAAATTATTTTATTAAGAGTGGAGTGTTGAAATATTCAAATCAGGGCTCAAATCATTACATCCGTGAACGTGCAACTCATCACATAAAAACGCCATTTTCAGATTATGACATACGTGAACGTACTGTAATCCCATACAGTTTATACGATTGACGTGTCACGTAATTCGTTTTAGTACGATTGCCGATACGATCACGGATGTGACGATTTAAGCCCAGATTAGCAGAACGGATCAGTACTACTGATTTCGACAGGCCGCTACACTGTTTCATCAGCGTTCTTATTCACTTTTACCACTTATGAATGTGGGTGGATGCTTTTTACAAGGAAGCATCAGCTATTTAACTAATTGGTATCGTGAAAAGAATTCAAGACTTATTTCCTCTATCAATTTCGGTAGATATCGAACTGTAAAAAAACTGTGTTTATTGGAAGGGGGTTCATTTTGGGGAGAGCTAAATCCCCCAACCCTTCCATCGGCACATTGGAATAGTTACACGGCTTTGAAATCTTGTAATCCTTAAGCTTAAGATATAAACTTATGTAAGATAATACGATGAAATATTTTTTAAAATATTTCAGCCCGAAAACTCCGCTGAATATTTTTTTTGGCCATTTGGTAAAGGCGGGCAAAAACTCCCCTTCAACGGCAATGTAGCGATCTGAAGTAACCTATAAAAATATTCATAATAAAATTCTGCAAAGACGCCAAACTTCCAAACTCAACTTTCATGTCAAAAATTATTCAAAACTTAAAATGTGTTTAAGGGTTAATTTCGTAGTTATTCACAATTAGTATTAAAATATTCCACAAAAGCGGATTTTATGTAGCTAATTTGTATTGAAAATAAACTTAACGTAAAATTTCTCTATTCTATGGGTGTTCACATATTAATTAAAACCGTTTCACACTACAATACAAGTATTAATACTGTATTAATTACTGATATAATTTCTGTTTGAAAAAATAAAAAAATAAAACAATTATAGCTCGGCATGTCAGAGATTCATTTTCTTCAAAAGTATTAATACTTGTCTATAGTCTGAAATGGACCTTAGCACAATTTTTGACATTTTTAGCCCCTCCTCACATTTTAACAAATGTTTAGAATATACTTTCAAGTTCGTTATTTCTGTGACTGATACGAAAGCCAAAAAAGTATAAGAAATCAAAAGCATCAAAGATTTCAAAATAAATCATGTAAATGTTGACTAAATAAATACATTTTTCAAGTATTAATATATCATTTTGTCCTATTATCAATCTTGGGTTTGTTGGTCTCTGGCCATTTCAGCTCAAACTGTCTTCATGGTACAAATTTGGTACGTCTTAATTTTAGTTTTTTATTTATTATATATTTTTTATACCAAAATTTGGAAAATGAAAATGAATTGAAAAATGCTCTTTTTCATTTGGTTTCGTTCATAGTTGTTGTCTGTAATCAAAATGAATTCACGTAAATGTGAAAAGTTTTTGTTTGTGAGTGTGTTTGTGTGTGTGTGCTTGCCCGGTTGGCCATGTCTTTCAGACATCTTGTAAAACCGATGCATGACATTGTAAAAGCGTCGATGACCTGTTGGTAACAGCATAAACAGATCATTGAGGACATTTTCGAGCAAATGTCCGCTAAGTTCACACATGACAACTAGAGTGACACTTACTACGTTCATACGCAGTGGTTATTTGCAAATAAGAACGTAAAATACTGCCAAATACTTTTTTATTGTCATATATTAAATCACTGAATATTTATATGTTTATAAATATCTTATTTGCAAATAATGCATTAATGACCAATTTCTTTGGGGGGTTAATAAGTTATAATAAAAAAACATACTTGGTAGCACTACGTCGGAGTCACATCAACACGACAGCAAAAAATTTTCTCTTGTCCAGGTTTGTCGACAACGAGTAAACAAGTGACAATGGCTTACTGTCATGTTGATGTGACGTAGACGTCGCCTTTTATAATAGAACAGCACTTTTCGTCCGCTCAATTTTAGCAAGTAGGAATGTATCAAAATGATTCCAACTGGTGACAGACTGAGCAACAATGTCCACAAGAAGTTCATTTGCTGGTATACGAAGAGTAGTGGTTTTTGTTGTAACGAAATTATATAAAATTTTAAATTGAACGTTGCAAGACTAGCTTGCGGACAATATCTACGAACTAGTTGGCATGGCTAGTTTAGTAGTTTTGCTTTTACCCATTCTTTGAGTACGGTTTCTGTTAGATTGTCGTAAAAGAAACTGTAATCGACAAATATCGCGCATGAAAAATGTCGAAATTTCCTTAAATAGTCGTTGATGGAAATGCCCTCTACGATGAGTTGGCCAACCGGGTGTTTGCTCTTCTCCTTTACTTCAATTTTGATTGCAGTTGTAAGTGTTGGTGGCAATGATATTGTTGGTATTGGAGTTGGTTGCAAGAGAACATCCAAGTATGTATAACTATCAACAAATGTAACTTCGAACAGATGAAATGTTACAGTTGGTTCGTTGGGTGGTTTGTTGAACGAGCGAGCAGTAAGTAATAAAGTGTTGAAGTATTGCAAACACATACTAAGGTGATATAGCAACAATAAATCAGTTTCCAAAAGATTTTATTTGTTTTTTTACATTAGTAATTCTTTTTCTTCCTCTTTGCCTCGTGCATCTCTGGCTCATGGCACTTAGCATGCAAAGGTTGATAAAGATAGTTTCGCAATGATAATATTGCGGCTGTAAATCGATTTTGTTTTATATGAAGTGTTTTACTAGTCGTAAACAGTTTCAAAGATATAAATGAAAAAGTTTTTAGTTTTAACTAAAGTAATTTTTGTTTGAATATATGTACTCCAAAAAAAGTTAAACATTATAAATTTTAGTCTGGATATTATTAAATTCTTTGTGATAGTATTAATGAAGAGTTTTATTTATTTTCCTAATAATTTTTATAAATTATGGTTCACAGTTAATTACACACTCTTAATTGAAATTAAGATATTGATATTGCAGATATTTTTTTTTTGAAGAGAAGTAACACTCAGACAATTAATGTCTGATAGCTAATGGGTTACTTTCTTTGAGAAAATGATGACTCAGTGGGGACAAAAGGTGGACTGATAGATGGATTAGGGATATGTAACTGATACCGATATAACGGCGATACTTCAGATTTTCCGATACATCGGTATCGGCGATATTTTACTATCGATACGACGATATTTTTTACATATTTTTCAGAGTTTATTTTTTAGCAAATAATTTATTTTTGTTAATTTTACCATGAATTAAATTCAATTCGTTGTTTTTTAAATCTTATTAATATCAATTTTAAATATTAATAATATTTTACGCTGTTAATTTGTAAAAAACATAATTTATTTCTTGTTAATTTTACCATGAATTTGAATTCAATTCGTTGTTTTTTAAATCTTATTCCCGGAAAAAAAGACACTCCAAAGAAGTCATGGAAATGTAGAAGTCGCGATCCGGAAGTATTGCAAATTTGTGTTACATATCCTTGTCATTGCAAGAAGTTCTCTTTTTCGATTACCAATCACCGAATTGGAAGCGATGTTAGGAAAAATATCTTTTTCAGTGTTCTATAATGACTTTTCCTCAAGGAAAAATTATGAAAAATTACCCATTCTTTTTATGCGAATTTAAACGCAAAACTGTGTTTTCATGTAAAATTAAATGAATAAAAAATATAAATTCTTAGAAGAATTTTAATAATTAAGCTACTAAATTATTTAGAAGAATATTAGTTGATAAATGTCCTTTAAAAATCAATTTTTTAAAAAGCATTTCTAGCATTTTTTAAAATTACATCTGAATTACAAATTTGTATATAACTTAAATAAACTTTTACTTGCTTTTCTACTAATTATCTGCATATTTTTAATATAGATTCTTTTGAAGCAATGACAATGCAGTTCCTTAAAAATTACTTCCAATTTTTTATATTGGGTTAATTCAATTTTAAATATTAATAATCAAACTGTAATTTCGTATAATGAAAAAATTATCCTGCTTGAGTTTTGTTAATCTAGACTTGAACTCTATTTTAATATGCGTATCTGTATCGGAATCGGTATCGGCGTTTTTTTTTTGAGTATCGGCATCAGATCGGCAAAACGGCTTATCGTTACATGCCTAAGATAGATAATTCTTTATTTTGTAATTTTTTATATAAATTTTCTTATAAATAAAAAAGCAAGAACGACATATAGGAGGCAGATACGTGAAATATTAGTCTATAAAGTCTTATTCAGATCCTTTGACATGTATGCGATAACCGATTCGAAAATTTTTGGAAATATATAAAAAATACGGAATGGCTTAAAACTCCGGATTGATCGATTGGAAGCTCAATTCTTTTATAACGCAATGGTGAATATTAATTTTGTGTATGTGTAATCATTTGGTTATTTTAGACTTTCATAGTTGAGTGGTACTGCTCCGAAACTATCAAGTAAAGCCAAGTTTGTATGCCGCTGTAGTCCTCAAGTTTTCATTCAAAAGTATTTCTGAACACAAGATGAGGCAGTGCTCTTGTAATTTGTATGCGTGTGAGAAAGCATGGGTATAGTACATATAAGCAAAATCTTTATTTTGTATTTTTTCATCTCTTTTTGTGTGTACAAACTTGAAATTATAACAGTAGTGACTTTGCTAAAATAAATGGTAATAAAACTGAAACTTCTAAGCTGCTGATTGGATTTGCTTAAAACTTGAAACATCTTTAAAGGAGGAGTAGGACTTTATAGGCCATGTCTTGGTGGCCTTCTAGCTTAAACAGGAGTGGAGGTACAGTCGGTCAAAGTTGACCACCTCGGATTAAAAAAAAAACTTCTAAGGCTTGTAACTTTCTATAATGTCGTCCAATTTTAGCAATTTAAAGCTTTTTAATTTTTTAGTTTATTGCACGATTTCAGCTTAAAAGACAAATTAAATTTTTGATAAAATTCTAAGTAAAACTGGATAAATATGTTTTTCATTTTGCGCTCCTTAAGATGTCAGTGTGATCTTGTTGAATGCATACTAGTGATGGACAGTGAAAAAAACATCGATGTTTCTTTCGATGCTATGCATCGCTTAGAGACATCGATGTTATATCGATATGTCATAAAATATATCGATGTTTTCTATACATCGATTGTTTTTTGTATCATAATGAATATGAATGTGGGATATTAAAAAACATTCATGTCCCTTCCAAAAGCTTTATTACGTTCATAGTTATAAAAAATAATACATATCCCTATACTTCTTAAGGCCGTTTCAGACTATAACACAAGTATTAATACCTTTTGCGAAAATGCCTCTCTGACTTTATTTCTATTTGAAAATTTCCAAAAAAAAAAAAATAATAAGAAGTCATGTCGAAGTTTCACTTTTCGCAAAAGTATTAATACTCGTATTATAGTCTAAGGCGGCCTTTATGAATGCTTTGTAAAAAAGTTTGCCAATCAATCAGTGTTATGGTTGAGTCATCAGCTATGCCGCTTGCGAAATTAGTATTTCATACGGAACCGATGTTCCCCCCACCATCAAATATTTAAACGCGATTTTACGTACTTAGTTTTGGAAATTGCGGGTGAAAGTCTTCCCAAATTTCTAACGGATTTTCGTTCAGCCTTCCTACAAGATTCCTGAAAGTTCAACAGATAATATAGCTTCGGATTTATTACTCTTCCGATTCCGATGTTACAGGTTTTAATGGTCCATGGCAACAAGGTATAAAAATAGTTGTTTTTAATCAGCACTTCAAGCACACTCTATTTTTTTGCATATGGGGAAAAAATTTAATAAAAAATTATTTATTTGTTTTTTGCAATTTCATAAATATTTCTGAAACTATGGAACCTTTTGTAAACTGATATAACTAAAACTTGGAGGTAAATCTTCGAATTTTTTTAAACTAAATTATTTCATTGAGCCACGATTTCATTCAGATTTTTATTTATAATGGAAAATAACATGGCCAGTTAACTGTTAAACTTAACTTGCAAAAAAATGACTACAAAACGGGCGTGGCGCTGCGCACATTTTTGATCATACTGTTGTAATTTCACGAGAACTAGTTGTGTGTGCCAAGTTTCATTAGAATCGGTTAAGTAGGAGTAGTTAAAATTTATATTGACTTTTTATGGGCATTTTACTTCCCACTTTGCCAACAATAATCTTTTAACGTTAACTAAATCCAAAATCGGTTTTTAAAGGACGGACTTTTGAGATAACATAAATAAAGAAATACACAACGAATTGATAACCTTTCTCTTCCTTGCGTGAAATTTGTGTCAATTGTTCCAAACAAACCTGTCCTATGACTTGCGAAAGTAGGAATGTACCGTGACCGGTCAAACTAGACCCCATCTCTTAACAGATATAAATGTTCCAAGACTGTGTAAGAATTAAAGAAAATATTGTCTTCGTTTTTTTGTATTTACAAATATTTATATCCATATCCGCGAAAGTTTTAATTAAATTTTTGTAATGGAATTCTGAATTTAAAAAAAATTGCATTTCAAGTGTAAATGCCAATTTAATTGCATTTATTAAAAACAAAATAGTGGAGTTCAGTGTTTGATGCAAATAGTCTTGTAAATACAAGCTATCGTAGCTTTTTTTTTAAATCAAATATATCAAAATAAAATGCTAGGATCTAAGGCGACGTTAATTTGCTTTTTCACTTTCGCAAGACTATTTGCATCAAACGCTAATTTTGTTTACACTACATTACTTAAAGTTACTTTTTTAGGTTTTGGTAGAATGAAATCAGATGACAATTGGTTTGGTTCTCTAAAGAAAAAATCAAATAAAAATATAAATAAATTCATTGCATTCGTCATTGAAAATAAATAAAATAAAAAGCTATAAACATTTAATTAAAACCTAATTAAAAAATGAATCCAGATGAGTTACAATGAATGTGGGAGGGGCTTATGTAAGCTATATGAACTCCTACTTTCCTTGAAACTATATCCGAAACCAGTTTTATAGAAACTACTACTGGCACGATTATTTAGATCAGTCTAGTGACCCATCACAAAATGTCTAAAAGGTATCAATTGCTCCCTCCTATGACAAAGCCATGTTAAACTGATAGGTCCCTTCCATGCAAAGTGTTGGAACTCGAACCGGTCCCTATCCCCAAAGGACTAGTCACGTGATAGGTTCTCTGTCAGTTTCCTTCTCCATAGGGTTCTTTTTGAAGTCGGTTAATAAGCTACAGCGCAAAGTTCGTATTCGGTTGAAAACAGTACGAAAGAAAAATCACCATGTATTTCACATACCGGGGAAAACCAAACCCCTATTTGTGACATTTGAGGTAGCCCAATATATCCCCGAAACAATAAATTTGCTTGGTTATGTATATAAATATATTTTTTTGACATATTTCTAAGGCCCTTATGACACTACATTTTTTCTTAATTTTTCAAGTTTTGGAGAACAGTGCAAATAGAATATAACAGACAATTTTGCCAAGAGTTCAGCTATATTAAGATAAATACAAAATTGTCAAAGCTTTTACTAATGTTATCGATAAAAAAATGGGGGCCTGTCAAAAAAATGTAAAAATGTTCAACTTAAAATTGGCATTACAAGCTTGAAACATTTAAGTGTTGTCAAACTAGCGGTTTATTCACGAATTCAGCAACTTAGCGCTTCTTTTTTCAACTTTTTTTCTTTTGTCGTTTTATTATAAATAATAAGTAGGCAGCACTTAAAGAAGCCATTACGTTTTGTTTACATTTTGTACAGTTGTTTCTTTCTATCATTTGCTATTTCTTTCTTTCAATCCTATAGCAAAACAATGCAAGAAAAATGTAGTGTCATAAGGGCTTAACTATAGGATCGTGTGCAGGTAGTTGCTGTAGTTCAAACTATAACAGTTGTTTCAATCAAGCACATTCTTCAGCACTTTCTCTGTGATTGCATAGTTATGCATGACTCATGCTTAGATACTATAATCTTTATATGACCTAGATGGTCTTACTGCCACTGGGTGTGAAAAGCTCTGAGGAGCGTTAGAAATGGTACTCTTGGTTTAGAGTATACCCGCTCAAATTTTTTCTCTAAAATATATATATGTTTTTATCATTGCTGTATGGAAAATTAAAAAAAAATAAATTCCTCTTTAATTACTAAACTTACAATTGAGTTACAAACACAATCCGATTACTTTTCTTTTGTCGTGTTTCTTTTAATATCTTTGTTTAATTTATAAATTTTGAAATTTAATTAACATTTATTGGCTTTTAAGTTTTACATTCACTTTAATGTTTGTGCACGGGCAAGCAGCAAGAACAAAAACAAAATAACGATTTTCTGTCATGATAAAATTAAAATTTATTGCTTTAAGGTAGCAGCGATAACTTTTGAAGAGGGGCAATGATAATAAGAAATAATATCAAATTACTTGCATTAATTACATCTTTGCCAAAGAAGTTTAAAAGATAAAAACGGAAAGTAAACATCATTCGAATAAAAATAAATTTATAAAGAAGAGGGCACGGCTTTGCATTGAATTTATAATGAATGCATTTTCTTATTTTCCAATTACTTAACTAGTCTAAGTCCGAAAAAAGAATCACACATTACTTTGGCTCATGTTAAAACTTCTTTCGTGAATATTTTATTGTTTTTGGTAGATAAAGGAATTATTTTTCACATAAAATTTATGCATTTTGGTTGTAAAATGTTGTGCAAGTTATTATAATGAACAAGGGTGTATGTACATTTGAAAAGTGAGAATATAAATATGTATATCAATTTTCGGTTTTTATTACAAAATGATGTTGCAAAATTCAAAATTTGTATTATGAAAATACGCAAACTTTTGAATGGAAATCTTTATTAGACAAAACATTAAGACACCTTCGGTTTACTAGTAAAAAATTAAATTAAATATTTTATTGGTGAAAACCCCTGCAATAGAAAGAGTGGAATAAAAACTGAAGTCAATATAAGAAAAAATAATACGGTATTGAATATATTTATTTTGCAAACTCCTGGAGTATAACAATGCGACAATCCCTTGAGTAACGAATAGAAAATAATAACAGAAAACATCTAGATTCAGGATGTGACTCAATCAATGTCATTTGTTATAACAGACACACCGAACTCAACAAACACGCTTAAGAACACACACAATTACACATCTATACTACTTATATTCAGTGTTGGTATTGATATTTTCAGAGCAAAAGGAAAAGAAAATCAATGAATATATCTTCACTTCTTTTTCAAAGTAACGCTGTCACACACACAAACATACGCACATATTTAAAGATGAAAAGAACTTCAAATTAACTTAGTTTTTTTTTATGAAAAATTCATAAATTTTGGTGTTATTCATGGCTGTTAATACTTTTCCAAATAAAGTTCAATATTAATTTTATCTTCTCGATTTTGAACGTTTTCTTTCCTTTTGGCAAAATACTCACTAACATTTTATTTGCTGTTTGCTGTTTAAACTCGACAAAAACGTTTTAAGGTCTTCCTTTTTGCATTTCTAGTTGGAAAAAAGTTTATTGGCAAAATTTTCTTAATCAAATTTAATGAATTGTAAAATTGTTGAATTTATTGTCAAGAAACTGTTTATATTGCGCACAAACATGAATATCCTTGTGTACATGTGTGTGTCTGTGTGTGCGTGTGTGTACGGCAATTTGAATAAGAAATTTTTTTTTATTAAGTCCTGTGCGAAGTCAACTTTGAGAAATTATGAATGTTTATTTGTGTTTGTTTACAACAAAGAGATATTTACGTTTACGTATTTATTACAGATGGATACACACAAATATACTTACCGGAGCTGTGAAAGATTGCAATCAATTTAAGTGCAATCACATGATTTCATGTTAATGATTGCAATCAAAACCATAAATTTGATTTCAATTTGAAATCATGAAATCAATTCAATTAAAATAATTCCAGTAAATTTTTTTAAATTAATTTCTATATTAATTGATTGCAATGAATTGATAGCAGCCAAATCCAGTGATTGCAATCAAAATTAAATCAGAATCAAAATCATCGTTCTCTTCAAACGATACTCCTTCTTCTAGAAATAAAGCCTATCTGATAATTCAAAAAATTGCATGAAATTGCTAACAAACCTACGTCGTGGTATATTTTTTATACTGTTTTGTTGGACTTTCACTATAGTTGGGATTTCAGGGAAATTGATTGAAATCATATGATTTCAACAAAAATTTGATTGTAAGCAAATTGATTGCAATTAAATTGATTGCATTCAATGATAAAAAAAAAAGATTTTAAATGATTGCAATCACAAAAGATTGCAATTTTTACAAGATTTCATTTTGAAATCTGAAATCATTTTTAAATCAAAGAATGAAATCAATTTGATTGAAATCACTTTGATTAGAATCACAATTGATTGAAATTTTTTACAGCTCTGATACTCACACATTAATATTAACAAACCAACAAAGATGGACACATTAACAATTGCAAAGCAGGGCGGAAAAACAGATAATAATAAAACAGGACATAAATATTAAAAGTCCAGCCAAGTATAAGAACAATAAAGGATTCTTTTATATTAGAGAGATGATGATGATAATAATAATAAAAGAATATTCTTTACATGAAAACAACTTTATATGTATACCCAGGAAATATTTTGTACCGATATGTCCAACGTCGGAAAAAAATCTGAGACTTTACCAGACAATCAACTGAGTTGTCTAAAATTCTCTCAGACAATTGGCAGACAGCCGACTAGGCAGTTTTCTGATACGACGTTTCTACACATTCTGAAATATTAAACGATTAATATCAGACTAGTCTGTACATTATCCGAAGCCAATTTAATTTCTCTTAAGATATTTAACAGAATAGTCTGCACATATTGCGATCTTCTGCACATTATCTGATTTTAGTTTTTGTAATAATTCTCATTTATCTCTTGAGGTTAAATGCGCAAATATTTGAGTTTTTATACTTATAAAATATGGGTAAATGTTCTGATGATATGCCATAAGCAGAAGAGTTTTAAGCGACATTTCTAATAAATTTCTAATTTTAGCTCTGACTTTTTTCCAACATTAATATGGCAGGATGTAAAAAGTATCAGATAAATCGGAAAATTTTCTGAAGTTTTATCAGACATTTTTCCGATTTTTTAGACATCTCAAAAATGCCTTTACAATTTTTCTAGAAAATTTGTCAGAATTCGTACAGAGTTCTCTTAGACATTTCGACATAATTTTTAGAACTTCCTCAGAAAAAGAGATCTGGTTTGTTGTCAACCACCCATACGATTTTCAAACGTTTTCTGACTGACATCGGATATGAATTCGGCATCTTGTGCAGACTTTCTGACCGACTTCGGACCGAAATCGGAAAAAATGTTTGCTGGGTACTCACATGCAGAAATTAAATAATAAAGTTCATATTCATAGTCACTCACATACAAAATAGAAAAAGACTCTGAAAAGAAAACAGTTTTTAATTAAAATATTACGACAATTTTATTATCATTTCATTTTCAAACATGCAAAGAAAACCAGAAAAATGAATTATTATAAAAATTTATTGAAATAGTTTCAAATATATTCTTCAAGTGAATCCTTGAGTGAGTGTGTGTGTGTGTGCAGAAACTTTTTTTAATGCAACAAATATTAATCAAGTTTTTAAAAACATTTAGATTGTATTTAAATCAAAACAATTTAAAAGGATATTGAGTGCAATATCAAACTCTTACAACATTCGATAAATAGCAATTAAAAGTGTTCTTCTATTTAGTCCTTCATTTCATTTCCCACTTCTCTTCTTCAACATATTTGCGTATCCTTCGTTCGTCTTGATTATCTCTTTCAAGTTCTCGACATCAAAAAGTAAATAGTCGTTTATTAAAAGTAGAAAATATATTTAAGTCTTTTTCCTTTTTATTTCAGTAATCTATTTTATATCCATAAGTATTATACATAGTTATATGCATACATGTATGGATGTATGCATTATATTTGGTTTTAGGGTATTTTATTGCAACTTTAAATACAAGCGACTTTTTTACAGTGTGACAAAAAAAAGATCGGACATGTCTGAAGTTTGTATTGTTTTTTAAAATGTTGGAAAATTAAAAAAAAATCGTAGAACGCTATATTCTGGAGTGCAAAAATAATAACCTAGTACGTGGTCTTTGAATAGACCAGATTTTGTAAAAAAATGATGGGGCCAAACTACAAGAGGTTGGGGAGAAAATTTCACCACCGATTATGTTACGAAAATTAGACAAAAAATAATTTGGATGTACGGAAGGTTGAACTGACAGCTGTTTCGAGACTACCACAGTCTACTCATCAGAGCCCTTTACCTGCACTACCAGCGACAGTAGCAACAACATTGTAGCTACTAATTTTAGTAAGCTCAATTAACAGAATGTCGCCATCTCGCAGCGAGTCGCACCTATTAATGAACTTTTTCTAAATGTTCGGAACTTCACTAACTGTCTTCTCTTAGCATGCTCAACTATTTTAAGCTTTTTTCATTTCGGTCTTACCAGCGTGGAATATCATCGATATTCTCAATGCTGGGATTATTTTGAAAATCGGTTCACAAATGACAGAGTTATGCATAAGGGGGCAAATTTTCCTCTCCGATTTTCGTAAAAAATTATGGGTCTTAACTACAGGCGAACCTTTTCAAACAAAAAAGGAATTTTGAAAATCGGTTTACAAATGACAGAGTTATGCGTGCACAAGCATAAAAAAGTGAAAAAATACACATGAATTGATAACATTTTCCTATTTTGAAGTCGAATAATAAAATCGAAAAAGGTCCGTCTAGCCTCATGTGTCAGTCTAAAAATTCAAAGATGTTTTTTGGCCAACTCTCAGGGGATGACCCTTACTTCTGCAATGCTTTGTGCCGGAATAAGGTAAATTTGTTATGAGAAGGAGAATAGAAGAGTTATTGTTTGTAGATATTCCATTTCAATTTAATAGTAAAACATAAAACAAAAAAATAAAAAAATATTTAATAAAGGATTTGATAGTAAATTTAAATGCTAATGTTATTCGTTTTTTCATTAAAGCATTTTTAGGGCCTGTCCCACGTTGTTGACAAGTCGATGGCGTTCTCTTATTTATATTGAAAACAATAAGATAAGGGGTTTGTATCTGTTCAAAATTGCGTTTGAAGTCTACTGACGATTTTGTAAAGCACCAATGAAATGCATATAGACAATGCTTAAACACCAGCAAATAAATTTCATTTAAAATAATAAATTTCCTAAAGCAATAATAAAAAATTTAAATTTGTTTTTGTTTTCAACATAAATAAGACAACGACAGCGACTTGTTGACATCGTGGGACAGGCCCTTAGTTTTCAAAATATTTAATAGTAACTACATATGGGGCATTTTTGTGAAGCGGAAATGTCAAAATGTCCAGAGGTACGCTCTACTTCCTACAGTTTTTAGAATTGCATATCTGCTACTGTGTGGGAAATGTAAGTTTCTTATATTTTGTTCTTTTTGTGTTGCATATTGTAGCATATATCCTAGACTTGCAAGAGCTGCAAAGTCTGCAATAGCAATGCTTCATATTTTATATGTGTATAACTTATAACTATGTTACTGTCCTAAAAATCCAAACTTAATTTGACCGCCAGAAATCATTCAAAACTTAAAATCTGTTTAATGATAAATTTCATACTTATTTACAATCAGTACTGAAATATCTTACAAAATTGGATTTTATGAGAATAGTTTGTATTAAAAATGTATCTTATGTAAACTTATGGTGTTATCTATCTACCAGAATCAGTCGATAGAACTTTGTAAATTTTTTTGTGTTGTACCGTGTAATTGGCACTATTCTAAGTTTGCCTCGAAATGAAAATAGTGTCAATTATCATGGCATTATTGTTATAAATTCAATAGAACACTGAAGATGGCACATAGCCGAAACCGGTCTGTTTACAAACCAAATTTGACGTGGGATGACGGAAAATCGTTCCAAATTCAAAAAAAACCGTCGGAAGAAAAACACAACACTCATAAAAAATTCACATAACTTTCATTTCGAGTGATAACATAGAACAGTGGTATAATTTTATTTAAACTTTGTAAGTAAACTATTAGATAGACAGCTTTTCATATATCATGTCAGTGGAGCGGGCTCATTAGGTTTATGTAAATAAATATAAATCATTTTAACCAAAAAGTGGAAGCAAAATGTTGAAATTTCCTTCAAATCTTTAAGGGCATATTTTCCGCATAAGACTGTATCTGAATATTAGATTGTTTGTATGTTTGTGTGTGGGCTTGTATATTTGTGTGAATGTATTTAAAAGTGATTTCTATGCAATTTGCTTAAGTAAATATTTTGATATTGGAAACATACTTATTCAACACTTTTACCAAATAGCATACATTTACTTTACATGTATGCGAGTTGACGTATGTATTTGTATGTAAATGCGAGTATGCAGCATGTAACTACACTGAACAAAATTTTATGGCACCGATATAGTTTGTATTTTACTAACGTAAATATATTTAAATCCGCAGTAGTTTTATTAATATTGACATAAGCATTCTTTATATATGAGTCGTTTATTTCAGAAAACCCATAAGTCAAGCTTGCATCATTTTTTATTAGAGACAAAAAACTGGTTTTAAAATTAAAATTGTTCTAAAGTGGTTTAGCGCTCTTAATTAGAATATAATTATTGTCATATTAAAATATGTTAAAAAAAGATACTTTGTTTACTTTTCAAAGTCTGTTGACTTATGAGATTTGGGAAATACATTAAGAAACGATATAGCATTCATGCTACTATATTCGTTATTTTAAGTATAAGTTGTATGATAAAGATGTTATACAGACTTTTAATCACTCATTAGTATGGAGTTTTTGATATAAAAGATTCGTATGTACTTTATGGTTATTAAAAATTTTTTGAAAAAATTTCAACGTATTACCAACGTTTATACTGAATACAATTTCCAAAATTCTACACAACGTTTTTGTGCTTTCTTTTAAGAGGGATCTACGTTATAAATTTGAAGTGTGTTTTATTTGTTTAATTGAACAATGAAAAAGTCGAATAAAATTAATACTACACACACGCTCAGTTGGCAGCACCCAAATGAAAACAAAATTAAATGCTTCTTAACAACTTGAAAGACTTTGGCAAACAACGTGCCTCCTGTGAGCGATAGTTGTAAGAGCAACTATCAAGAGAGGGATTGGTCCAAAAAAAAAAAATTTTTTTTTTCGTTACTGGGTTTTGTAATAATATTTTGCAAGGTTTCATACGATTTTTGCTTCAGTGTAAGTGAAACACAGGAAGAAAGAGTGATTGAATGAACGAGTGCCTTGGAGAACAAATAAACACATCTGTTTGTGGTATATAATATCAAATAAAGCAATTTAAAACCAAATACTTTAGGAAATCTAAATATGAATACTACTGTGTTAAGCGATAACTCTCGAAATAGAAAATTTTGTATATTAACGTACATATAATAAAGTAAAAGAAAAACACACACTCAAACACATTCTTTGGCAAAATATCTTAAGAGAATTTATATCATTCATGGACGAAGCTGATGATGTTTTTGCTAATAATTGAAGATAAATATTTTTATTTTTTTAGCTTTTGATATAAAAGCAAATATACATTGAAATTAAAAATAAATTATCTATATTAACATATTCACATATACATCTATCTGAATTTGTTTAATATCGCAGAAAATTAATTTTCTTCGTATATTTTATTGTACAAATGATTAAAGTTTAAACAAATTCACACAAAAATAGTTCACCAAACATTCGTTACTCATCTACTCGTACATGGAAAAACTAATTCCATCTTTGCTTCCTTCTTTTAGTCTGCTATAAGGCGCTTTAATTTTTGGTATCCAGCACAAATGAATAGAACATAATAAAATTATATAAAATAATTTATGTAGAATTTCCGTTAATAATAAGCGAGTAAATTTTGAAAAAAAACGACTTGAAGCGACCAAAAACTTTGCCAAATTTTAATTATACACGAATATTATTTATTTTTTGTCTCTCTTTTCATTTTCCGTTTCTTTTTTCGGCAATAATTTTCTGCATTCCTTGTCTAAACTTTATGCAGACTAAATAACTCATACTTAAAGTACAAGCTGTATGTAGTTAATGCTTAAGGAAGAAAGAAAAAAATGGCCAAATTTTTTTGTTGAAAAATTTCGTAAGGTTGCAATATTGTTCAGTTTTATTTTAATTGATTTTTATTTTCTCATAAAATTCTTTACAGGAAGTTTTTGTTTGAGTTGTAGTTAGTACCTACTTTAATAGTACTTAGTCTTGCAACGAGACTAACCAAATATCAGTGAATAGAGTCTTCGAGTTGTGTACATGCATCCAAACAAGATTTTAAAGAAAATTATATAAATATTTTCCTTATAATGTAAAAGTTTTCGAACAAAGTTGTTAACTTTTGTGTATTTGAAAGAAATAAATGCAATAAGTATACGAGGGCCACAAGAGAAAATAATTAGAAAACAACAATTTGTCCTTATTAAATGGTAGTAAATAAATATGCTCAATACAAGAACCACGTTATTATTCATACTACACTGACCTTACTTTATTTTACTTGTTTTGTATATTATTAGTATCTTTTTCTAATAATCACAGGCTCGTCAATTCATCACATGTTTATTAGCCGGCTGCTTTACCTCCTCAGCCACGTTGCATGCACAAAGTCAAAGGCAATAGTTCCCAGTTTCTCGGAAAGACACCTGCCATTCTCACAGTTTGTTTATTATACGGACTGCTACAAATTCTAAAATTCAAACAAAATAAAAATTAAAGGATATTCTATCATGTAATGTTATTTTGGCAATATAATTTTCACACAGCAGCATTTTAAAAGCAACAACAGCGAATAGCAACAATAGAGTATGTCTTAAAGTCACGGAATTTATTAAATGAAACTGGATATTTTCACAATTACGGCCCTTTTCACAATGTACGATTAAACGTTAACGTGGGCGAACTTGCCGCCATAAAAAACTTGTCGTTAAAGTCCACGTTAACTCTTAATCATGCATTGTGAAAAGGGCCGTTAGTGTAATATTATAGAAACTACAATATCAAATAAAATTGATAATTAAAGGAACAACGAACAAGACGAAAGAAAAATTGCTTTTTTTTGCTTACGATCTTGGTTTTTGTGACACATCTGCTAATTTTGTTATGAGCTTGGGTAATGTTTCGATTTACAAAAAACTTGTAGGGCTTGTCCCACGATGTCGACGAGTAGATGTCGTTCTCTTATTTATATTGAAAACAACAATAAAAAATTTTAATTTGTTTTTGTTTTCAATATAAATATCAACCTGTCGGTATCGTGGGACAGGCACGTAATATTTTTTTATTTGTTTATACATGGATTTGTTGCTTAATATTTCACAGATGAACCACGAATAATTTTTTTCGAGCAACTTGAAGATGGGAACTTCTCATAAACCAAATTTTTTCCATTCGCGGCAATTGAATTTTAATAGTTATTTTTAAGGCAATTTAACTTTCTTAACTTTTCACTTTGTTGGACTTTTTTTTTAAATTAAAAAAGGTTTTAGAAATAAAAAATGTATGGAAATTTTTATATTTTGTTCCTGATTTTGTAAATTAAAGTGTAAAGGAACGCTATTGTTTGCATGTCTGTCTGTCTGTCCGTCTGTCATAGGCCGTTTTCTTGGGAACCGTAAGAGCTACTGACCTGAAACAACAAATATATGACAGTTAAATATTAAAGAGTGTTCTTAAGCGAGCAACGAAAAATATTGAAATACTAATGTAATATACAGACATTATATATAGACAATTTAAATTTTCAAAGCTAGTGTTAATTTGTGTAGTCTGTAGAATAGACTACACCAATTAACACTGATATTTAAACCAATAAAAATTAAAGGGTGTTCTATCACTTAATGTATTTTTGACTATGTAATTTACACAATATTCTGCATCTTGCAAACCGTAAGAGGCAAACTCTTGAAATAAAAAACTTAAAAATTACAAAAAATTTTAAAACGAAAAATCGCGAAAATGAAAAAAGCGCTTAAAGAAAAAAAACACAAAAATAAAAAATATCGCTAAATTGCAAAAAATCATCAAAACCAAAAAGATCGCAAAAAAACTAAAAAAAAAACGCCAAAAACCGAAAAAAGTCGTCAAAACAAAAAACAACTACTAAAAACCTAAAAAATCGCTAAAACTAAAAATATCGTCAAAAAACTAAAAAAACGCAAAAAAATGGAAAAAATCACCAAAACGGAAAAAATCGTAAAAAAAGAACCAAAACTAAAAAAAATCGCCACATTCCGAAAAAATTGTCAAAAGTAAAGAAGTGTAAACAGAAAAAAATGCTACAACTAAAAAAATCACCAAAAACCGAAAAAAGCGGCAAAACTGAAAAAAGCGCCAAAACTAAAATAAATAGCTAAAAATGAACATATCGCCAAAAAGCGTAAAAAAACATTAAAACAAAAAATGCGCTAAAACCAAAAAATCGCCAAAAACTAAAATATCCACAAAAAAACAAAAAAAAAAAATTAAAAAACGAAAAATCGCCAAAAAAAACCAAAAAAATTACCAAAATGAAAATAGCGCAAAAAAATCGCTAAATCAACAAAAAAAACGTAAAAAACAATAAAATTAAACGAAAAAGCAAAACGAAAAATTGCCAAAATGAAAAAAATGGGAAAAACGAAAAAGATGTATGTATGTTTGTGTATTCGTACGGAGCCCTTCGTGTGCGGGCTAAGGTCGCACTTTACTTAATTTTTATTATATATACATATAGATAATAAAAAAACCTTTTGTTTGAAAACCGGATATGCCTAAAAAAGATGTTTCTTGATAAATAAAATACACCAACACATACCCACACAAATCAACGAAGGGCATTTAGGATAATTAATTTGATAAACTATACAATTTACGAAAATTAAGATGATATCTTAAAATTTTATCAGAAATAATAAGAATCGATTTACTTCACTCACTCACACTTTGTTCTGTTTCTTTGTTTGTAACAATGATGTGGTTATCCAAAATATGTACGTTTTTTATTTCTTCTACGTTTGGTTGTATGTATTTATAAACGAAAAAATTGTGTGCATGTGCGTGTCTTTTTTAAGCAAATTTACTAAATATAATATTTGTTGAAGCTGTTTTGAATTCTAAAAATGGTGCGAGAATGCATGTAAAATGTATAGATAATTTGAAAAAAGACCTAAACACATTTTAGTAAAAAGTAATTTTTTATGTTCGGCTGAAGTTGGTGTCTTTATTAAGAAAGAAGAATAGGACATGTTATAGCTTCTACGGAATAAAGAGAAGTTAATTAGCCGGATAAACACAGAAAACATAACGACTGTTTTCAAAGTGTGCCAGGACCCCCATCAATGTTCATGTGTACTTATACTTTTTAGATGGTAGTCATTCGTATTTTCCCAACACCTTCAGCTTCTTTCTATGAAATGAACATTTTATGAGAAACTGGAGTCCTTTTTTATAACCAACAAAAATATTTGTCTTTCTTTCCACCATGTTAAAGTTGTGACATTAGGTTGGAGATTGTTTTGTCAAATATTTTGATTTCTTGGAATGGAACGTCACGAAAAATTTTAAAAAAATCTTAAAAAAAACTAAATCAAAATTGATTCATTCAATGGCATGCACATATCAAAATTATACACTGAATTAATTTCACATCATGAATTAAGTAAAACGATTTCGTTTGATATTTTTTACAATTCCAATGAAATAATTCACAATATATGTGAAATTTTACAAAAATTGTGAAAGAAAGAATTTCATCGGAAGCTCCTCTAAGTTTTGATAAAATGTTTTAATGGCTACTTAAAAAGCTGAAAATATGTATGTAATCTTAAAAAATTATAACATTTTTGAATGTAATAATAACAATGAAATGTGTTTCATAGTTTTATTGAACAATTCATTGCATTTATGATAGACTGATAAAATAAAGCACATATACTAGATATATTTCCTTCCATAAAAAACACACCTTTATTTGTTTCAACAGTTTGCATCCAAAAGCCAACAATACACATAATTATGCATTTACAGCCGTATTTTAAGCCTTGTGACAAAATTAAAATTATAACAAATGATAATTTTTATACTGTTCAAAATACAAAAACTTGTCAGTTGTTATAATTTTTTCATTTACCACAAAGCTTAGAAAGAATACGGGTATTAATATGATTATTTCGAACTTATTTGCTCATGCATCCAAATCAAGGCTAAGAAGGTTTGTAAAAATTAACATCAACTTAATTTTTCAACAAACACATCAGAACATAGCAACAGTACAATCTTTGAAAGAATTCTTATAGTGATAGTGTTTAATAAACTGAAGCTTTTAATGTAAATGATTGTGAAGTCGTTATACTTCCATCATCAGAATTGTAATTGTAAAGAAATGCAGCGGCTTCCGAAAGTAGCGTTGCTATGTTCTGCTGTGTACGTTGCAAAATTAAGTTGATATTGATTTTTTGCTTGTTCCTTCGAATATTAATAATGCCCGATCCTTTTTCGATAAAACGTTACGAATGTTAGCCTAATAACCAATTTGGATTTATTTATGAATGATTGTTTTTGTTGAAATTTTTTTATTACTATACAGTTATAAGGCACATAGTTTTGAGAGTGCTTTGGCTGAAGTATTTGATACGTTACCTATAAAGCAAATAACGAAAATCAAGGACCTGAGTTCGATACCTGGATCGGTAATCAACATTATACATTTTTCTGGTGGATGGAAATGTCAATAAATTAATATATGCAATAAAACTGTTTTAGTTAATGAGCCTACATAATATTGAAAGGTCTAATATATATAGCCAAGGTAAATATAATTATATAGAAAAGATTTACATACGTATATGGACCATCTAAAAAATTTCAAATTGGTTAAGCGGATATAAAAAACAAACAAAGCTTTGTTCACAAATATTCCAAGTATATGTGGCATATGTGTAGTTTTTGATTTCTCAAAACACGGTACGTACAGTTTATGGATTATAGCAGGCCAAAGTCTGACTTTTTAATGAAGAGTAAGTAAAATACCTTTAATGTTTCCTCTTGTGTATAAAATTCCATAACCTATAATCCAATTTTTTAAGCTTTTAAGAAATTCTATTAAAAATATGCAGTTTCATTACAGAAAGTTGGCAAAAGTGAACAAATTAAATATGTACATTTTTTAATTAAAATTCTCTTTAAAAAGGTTGTACATAAGATATCCAAAATTTGAGTGGATTCTCCATGGGATAACAAATCGACATATTTTTCTAACATGTTATTTGTCGGTTTAGTCAAACTTATTTTCAGAAATATTTTATATGAAAACAAAGCTTTTTGACAGTTAAAGTCTTTTTCAATTGTCGCTATTCGTATATACGAATAAAGTTGATATTTGTCAAGTCACATTTCTGTATTTAAATGTTTGTATATATTTTTGGAGTACACAGACTTACATATCTGAATGAGTACATAGATGGGAATATTGCTTCTTCAATATCGCTGTATGCGTATATGGGTGATTCTTTTCGAACTGTAATTTTTCGTATCCTGTACTGTTCTGTCTGTTGCAAATTGAAAAATAACTTGCAACGCCTCACTGAAATGTCAGCTCCGTGGCATGTCCTTACCTAGAGTTTGTCTGTAAATTGGTTATTTTCTTCGTCCCAACAAATAATTAAAAACTATTTTTTCTTCCATATTCTATTGTATGTAATAAGAAATAATAGATGCAGAAATTGTTATCTCAATATATCTGCTTAATATTAAATGGTGCCCTAATAGTTTCTGTCCACGGATTTTACTAAAATTTGTTAATTTGGATTTGAGCAGCTACTGTGCATGAGGTTATTGAAACAGCTAGTACGCCATGTCAAAACTTGGCTAACTAAGCAATGTTTGGATGTAGCATGGATATGAAACAGTGCAACGGCCTGGTGTTATATAAAATCAAAATTTTAAAATAGTTTGTCATAAATTTATATGTCAGCTTCATGGGATTGATTAGCTAATTAACCTATTATTATTTTCTATCACAAATAACGCGTTTCTATACTCATTGCAAACCTTTATCATATGTTAGTTGGATATTGCCAAATTCATAGCCAATTAATAACAGTTGCCATTTAAGTTTAAAAATGTCAACTTCGTCGATGTCAAATACAAATTAAACCGTACTAGAAATTGTACCAATAAATATATTGCGAATGCTTGTGGCAAACCCAATAAGTTTATCCCGTTCGGGATGTAGCTGGAAATGAATTGGGACATCCCAACAAAAAACTATTGATCTAACATCACTTTTTCCCAAATGTGGCCCAAGTAGAAACTAATAAGGAAAATTTAACAAAAAAATTAATATCAAAAAGTTGTTAGAAATAAAAGTTGCCTTAGTTGAGTCTTCGGTGCGACATCCTTCTGTAAATAAAAATAGTGCAGAATTTGAGAATTCTACAGAGCCATTAGCTTCTTCAATTTACCCTGAAAATGTAACCGAGAAAAATAATGACAATAATGGATATAGTTTTTTTTAAATAATAAATTTAATACCACTAAAATTATAAATATATAAAAAAAAATATTTTTATCAATAAGGCCGGTACACGATATGTCATAGCCAGTGTTACCATTGCAAAATTAAAAAATGGTACAAAAAAGGCTTTTTGGAAAAAGGTACCATTAAAAATGTAGATTAGAATTTGATCATCATGCAAATTGGATTTGCAAAATAAAATTTAAAAATTTTATCATTATTCTCCAAATTTTATAATTGTAGCAAAATCTTCTTGCACTTTAATTTTTACTATAAAATATAATAATAGTTAAAAAAAAATTAAAAAGTTCTGTTTTAGGATTGAATATTTTTTATAAGAAAATTACAGTTAGAAAAGAATCACCCATATATCTTTGCGGATATTTGTATGTATTTGTTGTGAAGTGAAATTAGTATGCTGAGCGTCAGTTGTTGTAACATCACAATTTAAGCCAAACAGAGCACACGCACACTCATACAAGCCCCTTGTTGAAAGTAACATGCATATTTGTTGCCACAAAATTAACATATTATTTTAACCTAATGAAGAAGATTATCAAATTGGATAATAGATGGAAAATACGAAAATGAAAATTAATGGATTCAAAATACAAATAAATTCGAAAAAAATAATGTAAACTATTATCTGCTCTTTTTGATGCATATACGCGTTAATACCTATTTGCACATTCCTAAATATTCAATTAGCTAGTCCACAAAGTCTTCTAAAGTGATAAGTAATAAAGCACTGTTTAAGGCCAAATAGCACTACTGTGAACGGTCTGTTGTATTTGCATATGAAAATTGTCATAAACTTTGAAAGTAAAATAAAATAATAGTTCCGTTTGTTTACTGTTACACTAAAATGCAGTAAATTAGTAATTAATGAGTAAACTGAAAATTTTACGTGCAAAAAAGCTATTGCCCATGAATTACGCGCACGGAAAAAATTTTCAAACTATTAAGATTAGGGAAACAACTGATGACAAATAAATGTAGAGTTAAAAACATTGATACTTTTAACTATTCAACTCTTTTTCTTATTAAGGCCCTGATTCACTATCTTACACGATCGCACGATTCATTCACAGGAAAATTTTACTAAAGTCTGACCGACTTTGAAAAATTGCTTCAAAATGGCGTTGCGTTCTAATAAGGCTGTGAAATTATTCATTGACTTTTTATTTTTGTTTCAGTTTTATTTCAATTTTTAGTTTTTCGGTAATTTTTCAAACAGAGCTAATATTGAAAAAACAGCTGACGAAATAGCACACTGAAAAAACATAGGTAAAAAATAGTATTGTCATAAATTATTTAAATATGAAGCATAACATTTTTCGCAATACTACAAATAGGAGGCAATAGAACACTTTTTGAATTGGCTAAATTTGTCTACGTGTTAGTTATGGTAATGATATATGGAAACACTTCTTTCAAAGCGATAAATACAAACTAGGGTTTGGGAATCGCAAATTCCTGGGTGGGAGTTCCCCTAAAAAGACTAGACAGATTCAACAGAATACATCTAGAAAAGATGTGATATATTCTAAATGGCTGGACCGATTTTCTTCAAACATAGCTAAGAACACTCTCGATCAAGTCACCTTTAAACAATAAAAACTAAATCAAAATCGGTCCAGCCGTTGGGGTTGTACAGATACACAGATACACAATACAATCTGATAACACCCCTTTTTTGGTCGGGGGTTAAAAAGAATGTTTACATTAACAAAACGATTCTTTATTCCCGTTTCAAAATAAAAAGAAAGCAAAATATTTTCTCAGCTATGATTTGAGGTGACGTTCTTTGGAATTGAGGTCAAGTGTTCTATTTCTTGTAGTTTTTGCTAGTCATGTATTTAATAAAACTATTTTCTCCACTTGAAAATGAGCTTTTTATTTTATTATCGAAGAAGGAAATTCAATAAATCATATTGATACGATTTAATTGTGGTTAGTGCTCGATAAACAAGTGAATATGTGCGTACTTCGCATTTCCTTGATCTATTGAATTATTTATGCTTTTGGATAAAATGATGTGCAAGCTCAAGTCGAATTATATTTTTATGGCTACCCTCAAAAGGCTACGGAGTAGTAGGTTGCTAGTCTATCAATATGCGGATTGTGGGCTTGGTTCATATCAAAGTCTCTCTTCAGTACAACTAGTAAAAATTCTTTGTAACTAAAGTCGTTAAATTAGGTTACAATATAATTTATAATTGCGTTTATGTAGCATTTAATAATTAAGAGAATTTGATAAGGTCTCCCTTGACCTGCAGACATAAATGTACTCATTAGGGTATTCATTTCCGACAAAATTTATGTTTTTACCAACACAAGCAAAATATCAATTGATATATAGAAAAATATATACACTTGTTAACAAACAGTATGGAAAAATATCACTCTCAACATAATCCAAAGTTTTTAATAAAACGTAGATGCAGTTTTTTTTCTAGCTACTTACATATATATAGATTTTAGGTATAGACAATGTATACACATATATTTATCTATCAATAGCTATAGCGAAAAGTTTGTTTATTTTACTCACCAAAATTTTTTTAATCGAAAATGAAGCTCCCTAATTACAATAAATGCACACATACTAAAAATTTTGTATTGCAAGTAAAATGTATGTTTATGTTCTTCCAGACGATTCGTGTTGAGGTTTTCTTTATAGTTAATTAATTTATTTTATTCATAACAAAATTCCATTTGCTTTTTTAAACTCTTTTGTGTAAATTAGTATGTTAATGTTAGTCATAGACATAAACAGTAAATAGTGAATGTAAAGACATACACAAACTCACAAATATCCAACGGTAAAACTAAAATGGCCTTCTCACTTCAAGCCTTCTTAAAGGCCTGTTTACTCCTTCTTCTAGACGGCCATAACTCTCCCTAATAGGGAGATTCTATTAGCAGTGATGAGGAGGCAGTATTACATTTTTAGATGTTTCGTTTTGTTTATCAAAATATGCACTTTAGAAATAACACATATTCTCGTATTTTTTCCGCAAGTAATTTATTTGCATCAAAGACTGAAATTTATGAAAAATGCACCTTGTTGACTGGCCTTCCAGATGAAGCAAACGGAAGACCTTCCCCGCAATGCTTTCTATAAGGTCTCCATAATGCTTCTTTTTTACCGCTGGATATGTATGTGATAATATAAAAGAATCTATAATGAAGGGTTTGTTTTTTAATTTGCAGAAAAACAACATCATTATTTGATTTTATGTTTTAAGAATTTCACAAAACAAAAGATTGCTTTTATGTGGTTTATAAACAAATTGTCCAAAGATTAATTTTGGAACCCAAAGCCCCACAAAGCAAATACACAGATAACCAAACTTTCAAGCATGCAAACACATATATACGTACATAGATTTGTGTTAAGATACTCATGTGTATCTATTTCCTCCTGTACTGCTTTAATACACCCTGAAGGAAGCCAGGGGCCAAGTGTCTCTAAGCCACCACTTTTGTCGACAAGTTTGATGACTTTTTAGTGACATTGGCAACGAATCGTTTAATCTTTTTATTTCGCCTTTAATGGGAAAAGAAATTTTTGACAGCTACAAAACGATTTTTTATTATCTCATTTTATTGTGTTGAAAATGAATGCGGCTACACGCAAAATTAAAAATTTTCATAAAATATCTAATATAAATGCCTTAGCTAGCTAAAAGTTTCATATGTGTTGACTAGAATCATTAAAATGCAGTAGTGAATCTCTAGTGCCAATGTCTCATTATGATCACATAAGAACCACATAGTCTACAGTAAGTCAATAGTTCCGAAGTCATTAGTGGAATGGCAATGACAAGCACATGCTAAATGTCTATAGCATATAATATTGCCTGGGGCACAATTACTCAGTAGTACTGGGGACAAAGTCAATTATGAATTAGTGCATTTTTACTATCGACATTTCCTTCAGGGCAGCTACGCAAACAGATATACACACCGACAACGTATTCAACGTACGATACACAAGTCATGGACATTTCGGAAATTTCAACACATCAACAAATACTCACTAACATAGAGACAGACAGACATGGAAATATTTTCATTATGTGAACAACTAAATATTTTCAAGTCATTTTTAGGTTTTTGTATATTTGTTTGTGTTTTTAGGTAAATGTATCTCGATTTTCCTTTTTTTTTGGTATTATTTAAAAATCTATGCTACTAAAGTTCTGTTTGAATAATCAATGTGGTAATGGTATTATACGAGTAGTAAAGAACTCAATTTTATTAGCAACTAACCAACCAAACGACCGACTGACCCAACGAATGAGGACCAAAGAACCAACAAATTCAATAAACAAATAAACAAAAAAAAAAAAAACATTCAACATATTTTCCATACATGAAATAAACTAATGGAATGTTATTGTTATTTTTGCTTTTGTTGCAACTCTTCATGTTCTTGTTATTACAATTGCTATTGTTGTTGTATTAATGATTTTGATGTTTTTCTTTCGCATGGTGATGATTGAAGAGGATGCTAAAGTAGTTTTACGGAATTCAAATAATGTTTTTATTCAAATATAAAGGAATTCATTAAGTTCTGAATGAGTTTATAAAGTGAAGAGCAAAGGGATTTATTTTATTTAAATTTGTTTGAACTTGAAAACAATCAGTATATAAAATATATTTAAACATTTTCAATCCCTAAATAAAGTAGAGTTTGATATGTATTTGTGTATGCAGTAGGGAATTCTCAGGAAAATCACTTATTTTCGTTTCCCGCTTTCCGGGAATTTTATGCGGCAATTTCCAGGATTAAAAATATATTTATATACGGAAAAACGTACTGATTTTGTCATCCAAAAAATCTTATTTTTCTTTAAATTATTGCCGTTTATAATGAAATAATATCAATGTAAGGGGAAAGACCCCCACGAAGGCCAAAGTGTATATCAAAATATTTTGGATTGAAGAACGAAGAGAAAAAAGTTATCTCTTTAATTAATTACACTGGCTCACAAAAAAAATACACCTCAAAAATGAGATGTTTTTTAAACTAAATTGGGGCTGCTGGACACGAATATGGCATTAATTTATTTTTCTTAAGAATCGTTTTCGAGATATTCGCGAAAAACTAGTTTTTTGCAGTTTGTAAAGATATTTCCAAAAATTTTGAGTGCTGTTTACTTGAATTGAGCAAATTTGGCTTTGTTACGTAGCTATGTTTTTCCTCTTTCAGTTGATATTTATACTGTGTTGATTAGATAAAAATTCACTGAATTACAAGCTTTTATATTTGAAAAAAATTCTATTTTTTTGCGTTTTTTCAAAATTCACCATTTTGAAATGCTTCATTAAAACAAACAAAAAATTTAAAATTTTTGTTTTCACCCATATCTTAAATAAAATTTTGTTCCCAACGTACAAAAAGTAAAATTGTTAACATCGGGCAGAAATTTAGAAAGTTACAAGAGATTTAGTGAAAATATCCGATTTTGAGTTTGTATGGAGTATGAGTATAAGAAAAATGCCAGTGGTGCAGAATTAAATATTTTGGAAATATATCAACCATTTCTAATTCTTACGTCCGATCAGTTTAAAATTTTACATGGAGATATCAGAGAAGTGTTCTTATTTAATATAGGAAAATGAGCTTCTTATATTTCTCAGGTTCAGAGGTATGAAGTGTAAAGTAGTGCACTTCGGTCATGTAAAATTTTTCAACGCTTGTCATTTCTCTGTTTCTCATTCGATTCCAAAAATTTTTTGTGTTCTTATATGCCTTGTAAAGTTCTAAAAAAGTTTTTGGTTAAACAAATATCTTGTATAGTTAGTGACAAAATTTAGAATATTTAACAAAATAGTTAATTCTTTCAGAGTTGAAAAATATAAAATCTTTAATTTTAAAATTGAAAAATTTTTAATTTATAAAAATTTTTGCCCAAAAAAACACCATAATTGTTTTCTCTATAAAATTATTTTCTCAAGGATCAAATAATTATTATATACACGTCTAAAAGGTGTCTTTACAGACATGATTTTAGAAAAACAACGTAATCGAATTTACAATTTTTGGTGCGCATGCACTCTTTTGAAATCGACCTATTTTTTAGATTTATTGGAGCTTTCTTAGGAATTCTAATGATTGTCAGAAACTAATCATAGTTTTCACATAAATTCCTATATAACTGCAATATTTCATTGGAAAATAGCATTAACGAACGACTTTATAGCATTAAGAAACAATTCAATATGCACAAAACACCACATAGCAACATTTTGCCACTTGTTTTGCCGTAAGTCTTTCATAAAAATTTAAATTATAAAAATCTTTATACCGTGTTAAAAACTATTTTGGTAACTTTGATATGCGATATGTCGACTTTTCTTTTTCAAACGAGTAAAAGTAATGGAATAGAAGCAAAAACTTGCACTGAGCTGAGGACCAACGAATGAAAATTAAAATTTTGATGTGTTCACTAAACATGTTGTAACTTTCTCATATTTGGTCCGATGTAACTGATTTTAGGCTTGCTATATTCGGAACATAATTTTCTTTAAGATGTGCGTCTAAAATAAATTAAAAAAAATTTATTTTGCCTTACTGGAGCGACTTAAATTAGTAAATTTTTAAAAAACGTGGAAAAAAAGTTTTTTAAAATCTAAAGACCTGTAACTCATTGAATTTTGATCCGAGCAACATATTTTGAATATGGGCTGAAAGAAGAAAAATATATCTATGAAACAATGCCAAATTTTGCTCAATTCAAGTAAACTGTACCTTAGATTTTTTAAAATAGCCTTATAAACTCCAAAAAAAAACGTTTTTCGCGAATATCTCAAAAACGGTTCTTAAGAAAAATATGTGAATGCCATATTCGTATTCAGTGACCCCAAATTACCTTAGAAAACATTTCATTTTTGAGGTGATCGCAAAAAGTTGAAAATTTGTGAACTAGTGTTATTTAAAAGAACCAATTTGCTTCAATAAAAGTAACTGCAATGTTTTTCAGTATGGACTAAAATGCACGGATTATAGATATGCAGAAAATCTTTATGCACGTTTTTTTCATGAATTCAATGACGAAGAAAATGGGGAAATATATATAACTTAAGATGACATTGATGTTTTGAAAGAGAAGACTTTCTAGGAAACTCTAAACACTGCTATTAACGAAGCAGCTGAAATTATTTGAAGACAGCGGAAAGAGAACGAAAAATCTTAATAATTTTTACAACGACTTCTTAGCTATCCGGGCAACTACTGTCGAGAGCGAAGGGCTTTTCTCAACAACTGAAAATTGTGATACTTAATAAGAAACCGATAGCGAGATGAAAAAAGCCATTTGCAACAAAGAATAGAAAAGTACAAATTATCTAAATGCAGAGAATTTTCATTTAATCTTCTAAGACTGCTATTTGTCAGCAATAGTTATCCTAGAAAACATTTTAATCACTCTTTCGATCACTTCCGCCCTCTGGCGGATTTTTTGATTTCAGTTCATCATTGATTTTACTAGTGATTTGTACACCCAAAAAAATGATTGGTTGGAAAATGGTTAGGGCGATTAGGTATTAGTTGAATAGACTGTAGTTCAACTCAATTTTCTATGAATCCAAAAAAATAGTCCATGTTAATTACCATAAGAGCATAATTGTGATAAAGATATGATTCTGATAATCCTTAAATTGATTAGATCAACTGACCGTATGTTTTTGTCATAACTAAGCAAAGAATATGATGAGCACAACTGAGTAAAATATTATGTATTGGATTTTAATACAAATTATTGGTGTTTGCAACTAAAAATATTTTCTTTCTAAATTTACTTTACTTTTGATCGGTTGTTGCAACTTACAAGTAGTTAATTTTATTATCATTGATACACCTAACCGTTTAAACGGTTCGCATTAGGAATTATTTATTATTGTAAAATAACTTCTTTATCAATATAAATTTCAGGTAACAGGTAATAAGGTCAATAGAAATAATGTCAACTGACTTTATTTTTCACCATAAAGGGAAATAAAGTCAATTGATTGTATTGCGTTTTCGAAAACGAAATAAAGTCAATTGAATTTATTGCACTTTCAAACATTTAATTTCCATAGCATCGCGATACTTCCCACACCGAAAGGAAACCTTTCATTCAGACAATGAATTTCTTCATTCTATTAATGAAATTTGTCATTCAAAGGCACCTAATGCAGACCTGCATTTGACTAATAAAGAATGTTTCAATGTATATATGAACTTCATTTAGCAAGCCATATCATAAATGGAATGAAACTATTTCATTAGTTCAAAGAAACATATTCATAAATTTAATGTAGGCGTTTCATTATTTTTTCTTTTACAAAACATAAGTAACACACTCACGCAATTAATGTGCCTTGATGTGCATTAGTATATATCAGTCAATTGCTGCCTGTACTGCTCAGTAGCCAGTAGGGTATTCATTCTGTTAACCAGCTAATTACTACCCGATTTTTATCTAATAAGCTCAAAATAATAAATTATGTATGCATTTTTATTTGTTGAAATTACTTAATTTATGAACAAACTTTATTAATCGGTTAATCGATTAATAATATAATTAACCGATTAGTAGTAGTAGTAGTAGTAGTAGTAGTAGTAATACAATAGTATACTACTACTACTACTACTACTACTACTGCTACTAATCGGTTAACCGGTTAACCGATTAACAATTATTAGCCGATTAACCGATTATTAACTGATTACCCGATTATTAACTGATTAAACCAAAACCTCGATTAATTAATCGAGTGATTAACCGATTAAGGCAGAAGCCCGATTATGTGAATACCCTAGTAACCAGTAAATGTTGATGGTTTGCCTGAAACTAGCCTCCAACTCAATACCTCAGGAATTCTAGTAAGCGCGCTGCTAACCACTTCAGCCAACATCCCCTCTTATTTCTCATTATTTTAAATACATAAATGAAGTATGGTTAGAAAAATGGAGACACATAAACAACAAAGTATTTTATACAAAGAAGAATATTACATTGTACAAAAAAAATATTTTCATTTTTTTTAACAAACACAAACCGCGAAGCTTGTCTGCGGAAAACACCCAGGGTCTACGACGGGAATCGAATCCACGACCTCTGGACTTATAGGCTAGCATCGCTACCGCTCAGACACAGAGGCAATATGGTCATTGCATTAATGATGACCATATTGCTTTGAAATTCAAAAGACTTTGGAAAACAAGAAATAGGTAACATTTTTTATATAAATAAATGGTGATTTACTTATGTTTGAGATATCGTATACATTTAGTTGACAAAAATTGTATGACTTACTTATGTTTTCCATAAATTCTCTAAAAAGAAAATTCATTTAAATAATGTAACGATTTTCATTAATACAATGAACTATGAAAAACTTATATATATATTGAAAGATTTCATGTATGCAATGTAACTGCTCATTATATTAATGAAAATTTTCATTACTGTAATGAAGACATTTAATGCAATCGTTTCATTGCCTGAATGAATTTCCTATCAGTGCAATGAATCATAATCGGAATGTAGCAAGTGAGTATACATTTTTGTTTCAGTACTTTTTCTGCTTAGTATATCGAAAAGCGGCTTCGCTGAGCTAAGATTTTCTTCCTAGCTAGGCTTAATTAGTGGGGGATATTTATTCGACAAACGCAGAGAAGGAAACCCATAAGCCCGCCCAAAGAGAAAATCTTAACTCAGTGAAGCCGCTATTCGCTGAACCAAAAGGAGAAAATCGTTAAGCCTTGCAAAAGACCATCTATTAAAGAATATTTACTCAGCCAAACCGCGAACTGAGAGGAACAAATTCTTAAGCCCGGCCGAAGGCCGGCTATGTAAAACACATTGCTTGGCGAAGCCGCTTTTCGATATAACAAGAGAAAAAAACCCTAAAGCCCGGCCGAAAGCCTTCTATGCAAAAATCTTACTCAGCAAAGCCTTTTTTCGATATATTGAGAGAAAAAACCTTTAAGCCCGACATACTTTAAGCATTGTTGACGTTATTGCCATTTGAGTAGGGAAACAAAGTCAACTGTTTTATTTCCAATTTTTTTTCGCAGCATGGTGGGAAATAATGTCAAGTGATCTTATTTCCATTGACCTTATTACCGTCACCAGAATTCTATGATAGTTGATGCAACTGTCAAAATTCGATTGGCAATAAATTCGGTTGTTTCAACAAATCTGTTTTATCTGTGTATTTACTCGCATTATAAGCTCAGTGACAATGACAAAATTATAACAAAACTGAGGTAAATGACAATTTTTATATATTTAGTATTCTGAAAAATATTGTAATGAACAAAATGTAACAAATTTGTCTTCTCATAGAAGGCACATAACAAATAAAATTGTACCTGAATATATTTTTTCTTGTTAACTTACTTGCTGCTTTTGGGAAATTAATAAGAACAACGTGATTGCGTAGTCGCAAATTTTAACAAGCTTTGAAGTAAATGCCCATATTTCTATATTTTTTATTTATTTATTTATTATTATTTTATTTTTATGCTTTTGAGACAATTCTGAAATTTAGCAAAATTTTATTAACTTTGCGTAACAGCAAGCGTTACTATAATTAATTTTCGCGCTAAAAACTTTTCTGCCAAAAATACTTGTCCAATACAAATTTTTTGCCGAAAAATTAATTTACGCGAATAAATATTAGATTGCGTCTATTCAGATGATTAAAGCTCTGTACTTGTCTGCATATCACAAAATATCGACTTTGGTTTTACTTAAAAATTCATATTTTAAGCCGCAAATAGAAATGCTAACTCTACTAATCTGTTTTAAAATCAAACTCAAAAACTCTTTACTAAACCAAACTCTTCACTATAAAATAGGTTTCTTGCGAAAAAATCAGTGTCATGTAATCTCTTTTTTAAAATGAGTTAAAAAAGGTTTCCACCATTAAACTCATAACAATTTACAAAAAACATGTTTGTTTTTCGCTTAAATTCATTTCATAAAATGTTTTATATTAGTTAATTTGACATAAAAATTCACATTAGTGTGTTGAAAGCTTTTTAAGCTTTTTATTATCATAGAAACAGCAGACTAACATGACAATTTTATTTCAAAATATATAACAAGAAAGTTGACAAATTGATTTGACAAGAAAATTTGTCATATTTTTTAGAACAATTCTTTATATACGACAACGTTTACCACCTTGTCACAATACTTATTTCTAAATGTATTTTATAGGCGACAAATCATTGATTATACTGCAGACAAGATCAATGAAAAAAATATATAATATTCCGAGAATGCATCAAATATAAAAAAGATTTTTCCCTGGTCGAAGGTTCGACCATTTCAAAATACGGTGTCAATTAATTTAAGCGTATAATTCAAATAGCACTTCAAAATTTTCCGTTACTCATACAACTTTCTTTTTCATACAGATACTGTTTGGTAAATGTGTGTATGGCTTTGCAAGGATGTGGGTGAAATTCATTGTGCAATTGATTTATACAAACAGATAGAAATTGTTTATTTAATAGTTAATACTCACTTAATGAAAATAAATTACTTTATATTCTGCTTTGTTCTTTGTTTTCTGAATAAAATAAATATTTCGTTGGCTTAAATGCAAAATCATGTGACTTCCTTGTTGGAGTTAGTTTCACAGGAGAGAGAAAGAACTCAATTAAATAGTTGAACCGATTTATTTTCGTTTATAATATTGTTGTTTTTAATGGCAGAAGTATAAAAATTTTAATAAATACGGTTTTGATTATGAACTTTTTGTCAGTTACGTGGTCTTGTAGTTCAGCAACCGCTTTGTGAAAAAATATTTACAATATAATAAAACATTACAAAAAAAATTATTTATGTACCTTGAACTCAATTCTTCTGTACCAATGTATCAGGTATTTGTGTTGAAATTTGTGTGTGTTTGTATCATGTCGGTTGTTTTGCCTGACTGTCGGTATTTATTTTTTGTTTGTTTGTTTGTTTGTTTGTTTGCCATTTTTGTAATTTATTCCATTTGCAATGTGATACACATACATATACACATATTTGTAAAATTTAGAAAACCAATCACACACACATGCACGTACAAATTCAATTGTGTGTATGTATATGTATCTGTAATAATGGAAATATAAAGGAGAATATAAGATGTGTTTTTTGCTTTAATTGACAAGACTTTGCTAGAGGGAGATTTGTGAAATAAAAGCTTAATATGCAAACATAATAACAATATAAAGTCATAAATGAACACATACATACATACATATGAAAAGACACACAATATACCAATGTATGTATATATGGCTGTGTATTCAAAATACGAGCATAAAATATAAATTTCTTTCTAAATTCGTCCGTCCATTTGTATCTGATTATGTATATCTGTACATACACACACATGTACAAATGTATGTGTATGTGTATGAATCTGTATGTTTTGATATTGATAGGTTTGTATGAAAAATAATATCAATTGCAAAAATTTCATTGTCAGCAAACTGATTATCTGGCATCAGCACTTAGACATCTCAATATCTCCACAACTTACCTCCGACATGTTATAAACTGATGAAAAACGAATAGGATGTAACAGCAGCAATAGAAAAACGTAAACAAAAAACACCCACACCAAAAACAACAACAATGGCAACATAAACATCAACTAAAATAAAAATAACAAAATTGCAAGATAATTGTACGAGTACGAGTACGAGTATCATTTTGAATTTCAGTTTATTTCATTTCGATTGACAATCATTTTGTAACTTCAATTTTCATTTATAACATGACAGACATTAGCACGAACAAAAAAGTAAATTTGCACACTCACACACAAACACTAATAACGGAATAAGAAGAAATAAGGACACAATTGTTTGTTGGTTTGTTTGTTTTTATTCAATGATTATGTTTGGTTTTGTGTGCGTGTGAAGCTAGAATATGATGACATCATTGATGGGCATTATCCCTATCAACAATTCAAAAGAAAATTAAAAAAAAATCCGCAAAGTGAGCTAATATTCTTTAGATACAAATAAGTATGTACTCAAGTACAAAACAAATCCACTATCTATATTCACCTGTTATGCTATTTTCAACTTATTATCCATTTGCTTTTGGTTAAACCTTGTCATATCTGAGTTCGGATGAGTCAGCATAAACACAATATCCCACACAAACACATAGACATTCATTAAACAGAAAAAAGAACGAATGGAATGATTGCATAAATAAAGACAAAATAGATAGATGATGGCCCTTGGCAAACGAATCAATATGACTAAATCCAGCATCAATGATATTTATATGAACACTGCCACAGTTATCCCAACCTTTATACATATTTACTTGGGTGTAGGCATGTTGCTACCGTGTATTCAGTTGTTCATTACAAATTATCTTGAGGAAGATTTTATCACTTTCTGATTGGAATTCCAAACACTTATTAACTTTTATTTTCAACAATTACTCAGTTTTTCATACAAAAATGTTTAGTTATATTTTCATAGTTTCATCCAAATACTTTTATTTATATTTATTATGTTATTTTTTTTACTTTGTACCTGCAGCCTGTTATCCAAAAACAAATTGTTAAAAGTTAATATATTGTGTTGTCACAATAGGTTGTGTGTAACATCTCATGTTTAGTTTCTGGTAACTTTATCGAACTTGAATATTAATTTTAGCTTGGACTTTGCAAAAAATGAAAAAGAATATAGATAAAATCTGTTCAAAAGCTATTTTTAAAACAATCTTCATAAGAAAGCAGTCAACGGTGAGCTGGGAACACCAATCCGTAAGATATCTAAGCTTGCGAAATAGTTCTTTTACAAAACTGATTCCAAAGCATATTACGTAACGCTATTTTCGAAGTTTTATGCCACCGCATTTTACAAAACGTTCAGTATAAATTATCTAACCCGTTGCAAATCTTTCTTCTTAGTAACTTTAAATTCAGCTACTAAGAACAAAACTAGAATTCAGCGCCACCTGTATGTTGAACAACATCACATGTTATCGTATTTCAATAATACATAACATATACAAATACATATACATATACAGTATACAACAACGACAATACCACTAATGCATCTCTAACCAGATAAATAGCAAGAGATGACATACGACATGTATAATAAGTTCTATTTTCAAAATGCTACTGTTGAAGCAAAGTGAGACAGTGTTGTTTTAAACATTGTTACAGAGCAGACTAAGTTTAAAGTTTACCATATTTTTTTTCATACATATTTTCTTATTTTCAGGAACAGTAACAATTATGACATTTGTAATAAAAATCACGATGTATTTGTTAATTTCTGATTGTTATTTTTTTTTTGTCACAAATTATTATTATTTTCTGATTTGTATATTTTGGCAGAAATTAAAAATATAATTTTTTATAAACAAACACAACCCGCGAAGCGATTAGCTTGTCTGCAGAAAACACCCAGAGCCTATGGCGGGAATCGAACCCACAATCTCTGGAGTAGCAGGATAGCATCTCTACCACTCAGCCATAGGGGCAACCCATAATTTAATAATGCTTTAATCATGATTTAATAGCGCTTTAATTTATCTAAAAAAGAACTAGAAATCAATAATGATTTTTTATTTTTACCAAAAAAATAAAAATCAAAAAATATCAATTATTTCTGACAAAAAAAAACTGAAAATAACAATTATTTCTGCGAAAAAATAACAATCAAAAAGTAACAATTATTTCTGCACAAAAAATATAAAAACCAAGAATTTAAAAAGCATACTATTTTATGAAAATATAGTGGACAATGATCAAAACAGCGTGCTTGACTTTGCTCTCCGATATTTCCTTGTGGTTGCTTTTTTTCCTTTTGAAAATTCGAAAATAAATATTATTTTCGGTCCCTGCTTTTTTCGCGTGCATGTCAGTTTTCTCTAAATATATTTTTATATAATTCTGTATGCTGTTTTTGGCAAATTTTTTGCCACTTTCGCGATTCACATGATTTTTCTCAAGTTTCTGCCCAGTTTTAAAACTTTACTGATTAGAACCCAATTACAAAGCGGATTTCGATATATTTATGTATGTATCCAAAATTTTCTCACATCCGCATGTATGCGTACACAGAAAAAAATAAGTTTCGTTTTTGATAACAAAAATCCCGGTATTCAATAATTTTTTTTTTCAAATTTCCTGTGATAAAGAATTCCCCTATATTGATAACAAAATTATTTCAAAATAAAAATATATATATAAATTAAAAAAATGTTGACATGGCTGGAATACGAACCCGGGCTTTCCGGACGTAAAGCATACACTCTCTAGCTGAGCCATATCCCATTTATTTTTTTATGGGATACAACTTGTTTTAAGTACTTATGTATAAAAAGAAAAGAAATAACCGGCATGGAAAAGAAATACTTACAACGAAATATTTTATTATGTTAAAGATAAATGTTATTGAAATTCATATTTTTTTTTAATAACATGGTTTTATTGAATATAATTCTTGTCTATTTTTTTCTGTGTATGTATGCCTATGACTAGATCGGCTTTTTTATAGCATATTTGCTACTAAATTTAGCATATTTTAAGTCAATTTATCTGCAAATTTTCCATTTAGCTTTTAGCATTATTTTTGGAATTTTTAAATATTTATTTGGCATTTTCTAATAATTTCGCCCAATAAATATCAAATTATACAAAAAACTCGGCTATTGAGCTACGTACATATGTATGCATGTATGTATGTATGTATGTATATTTATACAAATATACAAATAAATGGTGCGGGCTTGTATATTATATTCGTTTATATTTTTTTGTATGCTTGTTCACTTATAACTGCTCCATTTATAAATCGATGTGAAACTGTTTTTCATATTAAAGGGTATAATTCCATATTTTTTAGAGAGGAAAACGGGGAGGAAAAGTGCCACTACTTCAATTTCATGAAACTTTTGCCTAAATCTCAATCATTGTAATTTTTGTGCTGTAATATAACAGTTGCATTGAATTGAAAATTCAAAAGAGAATTGAAAAAAATTAATCGTGTAAGTTTAGAATTTATTGTACCCAACAGTTTTCTATTATATAGAGGACTGTTCTGTATTTGATGCGTAATGAAAACGTGCGGAATTTTGATATCATCATTGTTATAAACTTAAAATAACAATAAGGCTTTGGTAATTCGAGGTATAATATATATTTTATATTTTTTTGTTTTACTCGAATAACATTAAATATTTGTTAGGAAACATTACTTCACGAGATATTAACTTTGAAATAACATGAGAGAAAACGCTGGCAGAATAAAAAAAATAAAATGTCGATTTCTCATCATCTCATACAAGGGCAAGGCGTAATTTCACTTTTCTTGTAAGATTTATTTATTTTTTATTTTTCACACAAATTTTTATTTATAAATCAATTAAACACATTTAAGTATACAAAATCACGAAGTGCACGATATGCATTTTGATTTTAACGCCTATTTTCATAATAAGCCTGAATAACTTTAACGCGTTGCTCGATTGTGTATATTTCCACGGTTCAAATTGAATTAGTCTGAAATTGAGAAATGTCAAATGAAATGCAGAAAAAAACTTGACATTTAGGTGTGGTTCCCATTCAACATCGGCCCTTAAAATTTAGCCACTCTTTATATGGGCAATTCACAATCTGTTGTAAGTGTTGTAGATCGTATAAATGTTGTTGGTAATTTAAACATAAATATTTGTTTAGAAACATGTATATGTGGCAATTACCAACAACATTTATACGATCTACAACACATACAATAGGTTGTGAATTGAGCATTAGTGTTTATAAACACTCAAACATACATACATGCACATTGATTTATTTTCATGTAGTGTGTTTTTTTATAGTGCATCTTATAAAATTGTTATCATAAGATTTGTTATAACAATGCTCTCATAAAAATTCTTATAACATTGCAATAATACTAATTTGAAGTTTACACGTAATATAATTTGAAATGTATGGAGAAAACGTGGTCGATGTAACATTACGATGTTCTATGGGTGAGCCATATAACCCAACTTTGACTACATCGGAGTAGTCTCAAAACTACTCCATATCACCACTTGATAGAACACTCAAGTGTTCGTGTTGAAATTGCTAACACACGAGCGAGCACTTGTCGCTTAACTGCAAGCTCTTGTTTGCAAATGATATGGTCCATGTCTCCATTACATCGGACTAGTCTTAAAATTATTCGATGGAGCAGTCAAATGTTCGTGTTTTAACGATTGCACTCGCTAAAACTCAAAGACTTGTCGGTTAACTAGAAGCTATTGTTTGCAAATGACATGGTCCATGACTGCATTACATAGGACCATGTTGTAACTACTCCATTTCAGCTAAAATGGACCACGTAGTATAATATTATCTGTAGGGATATAACTGAAAAAAAGTAAATTTTCCATCTCTTGTATGGCAAGCTACCGAAAGTGATGTTGCATTTAAAAATCTGATTCAATTAATGCGAGATTATTAGACATTTTGTTGCCAAAAATCTACAACTTAAAAAAATACTCAACACTATTTCGTAGATTTTTTTAAATATTTTTTTTTGTAATCTACGCCTAAATTTCTACAAAGCCCGTTTTACTAAAGCTGAAAATAAAAAATTATGCATTTAAGAGTTAAGTTTTGTTTAGCAATATATTTTTAGATTTATGACTTTTATTTTTCCTCAAAAAATTTAAGTTGTAAAATAACTTTTATTTCTGATAGAAAAAAATAAAAATCAGAAAATAAGTCTTATCCTATAAATTTTAATATAAAAGTCATAACAATTACGGTACCTGCTCTTAAGGCATTATATTTGTTTGGATGCTTCAAAGCCGGCTGTTACAATAAACTAAATTATGTTCTACACTAACTGTGAGTCCTTTCTATTTTTGCAACAGATCAACTCACAATATTTCAATTCTTTACAATTTCAACTTACAAGTCAAATAATCTAATTTGCTTCATAAATAATGAATACAAAACAAAACTTTAATTGATTTTTTTCTGGTACAGGCTGTTCAAGTGACAACTCCCCAAATGGGTTCCCTTTACAGGATATTTAATTGTAGATTCAGTTCTTTTATGTCTTTTTTACTGTTGCGTATAATTTATAATTGAATTAAATATCTCTCTGGAGATATTTTATTTTTTGTTTTAATTTCTATTCTAAGTTCAAGAGCCACCATTAGCGAATTAAAATCTATTCTGGAAACAATAAAAAAACATTTTACAAATATTGTATCATCTCGTACTCTCGTATTCTCGTACACTTGAATAAATTAAAGGAGGTGTTGAAAAAATAAAAACACCACAAATGCCAACCACATTAAAATGTGCAATTATTTTATGGCCATATTTAATGCTGTAACTTCAACTACAAACGTTGAAGATGATTTCTTCTCTAAATGTCAGTAGGAAAACAGACAAAGAATATAAAACAATGCAGAGCGAAAAGAAAAGTTCTCTATTCTTGTTAAATTCTTTGCATTTAACTTGCTTGTACATATACACCAAAGTTGTGTACGTGAATGTACTCTGGACCAAATTGATGATCATAAAAAAAAGGAAAAAAAAGCTGTGTCAGTCAGCCCGATATCAACATATCGCATGTTATCGTTAATGGTTCGACTATGTCTTCATTTTTGCCCTTTGCGATTTTTTAATTGTAATTATGACATATTGCACCCGTCCGTCTAATGTCTTATATTGGCAAGAAAGCCCTGCTACTACGTTGTAAGCCTAGTTTTTATAATTCTTAATTGTAATAGCATCTAGCATGAATATTACGCTTTTTCTAATTTATTTATGAGAAATTGTAGTAATGGTATTGCAGCAAACAAGAAATTGATTCTTGTTTGCTGCAATTGAGTAGGAACTATGGTTTCTGCGCAGGAAAACATTTCCAAGGAAATCCCGGAAATTTTTTTAAAATGAGTCCAAGAAAATTTTATCCCGGAATTTTCGTGAAATTCAATTTAATTTTTTGGATTTACTTTTTGTTACCTATATATTGCTATTCCTTGTTTTGTTACACAAGCAACGTTTGACCCAATCAGTAGTATGACAATATTTTGGTAAAACCAACGATTACGTCTAATGTTACCTTTTTTATTTTTAGGCGCATTTGCTAATCGCTTAAAATCAATTTTTAGTTGCATGCAATTCCGAGCCCTGCTTATAACGTTTTCTTTTCTAGAAAAAATTAAAAATTTTTTTAACTTTTTATCAAAACAATCGCAATTTAGCATTCTTTTAATGATACAATAATTTCTAATAAATTTACTTCCTCGAAAAAAGATTATATTGCCAATTTTCATTCAAAATTGTAAATAATGCAAAATTATTTCTTGTAGAAAAGAAAACGCCATTAGTGTTGGTGCACGTTTGAGTGGGATTTGAAGGATACAACTTTTCAAATTTTGTTTTTGTTGCCATAAATTCCACTTTGATGATGTGATTTATACAATTTAGAAAAAGTACAGACATATATACGTACATATCGATGGTCATACGTTGACAAGACGTAACTGATTTTTACAACTTTTCAGTTGAACACTGAAAACAATAATCGATCCATCCGTACTTATATTAATCCCAAGCGGTGTCAAAAGTACGGTAATCCCGGTTTTTCTGAAATCAAGTACAGCAAGATTGATTAAGTCAGAATATTCAAGTGCAAAATACATAATTTTAGCTTGATTAGCCTTTATTCATGTAAACAAAACTCTTATTTTAAGTACGAATATGTTTATAAACGTTATACACAGTCGTACTCGTGCTGTGTTGATGCTTGTTTGTTTGATGATAGCCACAGTTGTGCTCTTGTTGTTGTTTATTTACCATCTTTACCATCGATATGCAAATTTAATAGTTTTTCATTAGTATTTTTGAAATATGTATATATTTGCTCTTAGAATTAATAAGTTTATTTTTTTATTAGAAAACAAATTGTATTTTTGGTCTTGAGCTCTTTTGAATCACATCACTAATTTTTAGAAATTCCTGGAAATTCCGGGCGGCTGTGTAAAAATTTATACTAATAGTATTACATAAAATAATAATTTTTGTAAAAAATTTAAGAATACTCAAATTAATTAGAAAATACTTGAACTTAGTTCGGCGTTTTTCTTTCTGTGAAGGCATTACATTATAAATAGGCTAAAGCAAATTTAATAATTTTTCATTAGTATTTTTGAAATATGTATATATTTGCTCTTAGAATTAATAAATTTGGTTATATTTTTATTAGAAAACAAAATGTATTTTTTGTCTTGAGCTCTTTAGAATCAAATCAATAATTTTTAAAAATTCCTGGAAATCCCGGGAATAAGAAATTTTATTTCCCGTTTCCCGGGAGTGGAAAAAGTACGGGCAATTAGAAACCTTAGTAGGAACTTTGTCTTATTTTCGCAGTTATGTTGTTTTCTAACTTATTTTTATAAAACTTCTTTTAAGTTATATGTATAAGATTGATGAGTAAGTCAGAATATATGTTGTTTGTAAGTCAGAATATATGTTGCTTGTAGATCCTTCATAGAGTACTTTCATAGACTAGACCGATGTATACAAAGCTGGCCTTAGAATATCGCCTTGTTTGATGATTATTTGGAATAGCTTGAAAAACACAAGTTTATGCAGTAATTACGATTTTTGCAGGGATATTCTTCATCGGTTTAACTATTATTAAGAAAGCTTAAAAAACTTGTTTTAATTATGACTATATCGGTTGTATGAAACGTCGATTCTAGTTTTTTAAATAGAATCACGCATACTTTTTTATTTAAAAATCACGACACTCTCCCCGCTCTAATGTAATCCTGACACAAATATAGTATAAGAAAGCCAAAATTATATAGATAAACAAAGCCTTATGTATGTGTGTGTATGTATTTGTTTGGGTTCGTATGATTAAAGTGAGTGTGGATGTGTGTGAAGTAACCCACGTTTATAAAAATCATTTCGCCAGTAAAGAAAACAAGAATTCTTAAAATGAAAATAACAATACCAGGAAAATATTTTAACAACAATTTATGCAGCTCTAGATTTCATACATAAGCTCACACAAATACACTCATACACAGACGTACTCCCAGCGGGAGTGTGGATGCCTTCTAGAAGGCCTCTGTACTCCTTCTTTTCGATGTACAAGGCCTGCTCGCTCAATTCCATACTGATATCTCTTTACCCGACTGCGTGACGCAAACAAGGGTATTGTGATTATCAGCCTATGTATGTATGTATGTGTGTTCTTCTGCGGCACTATATTAACCGAACGTGTAGACCGATTTGGACGATTCTTACGTCAGTCGATTTGTCTTAATCCGGGGAGTATAACTAAAGATATGACAGTACTCAAAATTCAATATGGCTTCCAACAGACGCCATTTTGTTTGTACGAAAAAAAGAAAAATCCGGCGAACTATATCAAAATGGGTATCAATCGACAGGTATTTGAAAATAATCTTTAGGTTTTTGTTATGATTTTTAATTTCGGATGACCATTTAGGATCTGTGACGGTTTAAAGTTGTTTTCTTTTATTTTTTTATGCATTCGGGGTTTGGCGTTGTTATTGCGGGGAATGTTTTCCATTTGCTAGTTCTGGAAGGCCTGACAAAAGTAGAAGGTTATTTTGAAGGGTTTCTATGGAAGATTTGTCAAAAACCAAATGGAGCTACATTTGTTTAGTCTCGGTATTTTTATAGCGGCTTCTTTATTTTTGATTAATAGGATTTTTTTATTTCAAATTATTTCCTTTTATCCGAAGTAATTTTTTATACGAATGTATTTAGCTTCTACATAATAAGGATAAGCTAATTAGCTTCAATATAAACAGCACAATAGCAGCATGTATGATGTCTCTTGTACGTAAATTTAAGCTTTATATACAAATTACTTGCGAAAAAAGAATACGAGAATGTTTGTGATTTCCAAAGTCCATTTTTGGATCATAAAAACTTTTTTCTTTAGCAAAAAAACACAACAAAAGTGCTAATCCTTTACTTCTCCCGTCTCACATCCTACATATATACGCACGTGTTATTTGCAAATAAAAATGTAGTACTCTCAAGTACTATTTTTTTATTGGAACTTACTAACTCGCGAAAACAATTGCTGATTAACGCACTATTTGCAAATAAAAAGTTTGACGTGCCACCTTTACACATGTTTGTTAATAAAAAATAATAAATAAATATATTAACTGCCTGTTCGCCAATGTCGAAGGAGTTCTTTCTTTCGCACAATTACATTTAAAACAATAAAAACATTTTTGAATTTGTTTTTGCTTTATATGTAATTTGTGCGAAAGAAAGAACTAATTCGACATCGGCGAAAAGGCGGTAATAAATAAATAAGTATTCAGTGATTTAATAAATGACAATAAAAAAGTATTTGGCAGGAACGTAGTAATAGAAACGAATATGGAATGTGTATCTTATCTTTAATAGGGCAGAGTCGAGGCCTACTGTAAGGTATTCTTTAGCATAAGAATCGTAATTGAATCAAAAAATGTCTAGGCAGGCCTTTAATAAGGCCTAAAGTAAGAAGGTGTGCTGAGTATCCCAGCTGGGTTTGAGTTTAAGTCTCTACTTTTATGTATGTACGTATTTTGCTGTTATTGTGATTGTTGTTTGTTTTGTTACCCTTGTGTTTTCAGTCTTTTTCGTGAAAAATGCCTGAATCTGACTCATGTGTAGGATTTTTGTAGTGTTTGCTTTTATGTCTTAGCATTAATTCTTTACACACACGCACATACAGACACATACACACAAACACACACACGCATACGTCTTACTGCCCGGCTGGCCAGCTCGTCGTAAAGTTCATTTTCATCAACGACTACTTAAGGAAATTTCGACATTTGGCATGTACGATATTTGTCGATTACAGTTTCTTTTATGACAATCTAACAGGAGCCGTACTCAAAGAATGGGTTAAAGAAAAACTACTCAACTGGTCATGCCAACTAGTTGGTAGATATTATCCGCAAGCTAGTCTTGCAACCAAGACGCATTCATACCAGGTGGCAGCCTAACGGCAGCTGATTATTTTTTGCTCTACTCATATTTTAGCCAAGAACTGTCAAAAAATATTGTCGGTGTGTGCTTCTTACTTTGTGTGTGTGTGTGTTCTTGCTATTCTTCTTTATGTCTTTGGTTTTCTTCTTTGTGTTTTTTACATTTCTTGGCGATTTACACAAACAAAAATGCTGGTTCTTGTTGTGTTGTTGTAATTATTGCCCTAGTGCTGCTACCTGGTATGAATACGCCTTTCTTGCAACGTTCATTTATAAATTTTGTATAATTTCGTTTCAACGAAAAACGCTACTCTTTCTATACCAGCAAATGAATTTCTTGAGGACATTGTCGCTCAATCTGTCACCAGTTTGAATCACTTTGACAACTTCCTGCTTGCTTAAATTTAGCGAAATTGAGCTGATGCAAAAATTTTGTTACAATGTCTATTAAAACTTCTTGTATGTAGGCGCACAGTAGTGAGCCAGGCCAAGTTCCGGTCACACAGGGTGTATTATTACACGAAACCATTCGAGTTGTTTTTACCCCCTAATAACTAGATAGGAACTTGGCCTTACTTTCACATTTATGTTTTTGTGCGGATTAAATACTCTCTGGGCGACAAATTCCTCAAATTGTTATTGTAGAACACGTATGAAAAAGAAACAAACGAAAAAATGTAATAGGGACATTTCTGAGGATGTTGTGATTTCCATGGTCATTAATGAAAAGATAGATAGCAGTGTCGCTCTTGTTGTCATGTATGAACTTAGCGGCCATTTGTTCGAAAATGGCTTCTCTGATCTATTTGAGCTGTCACCAAGAGGTCATCGACGCTTTAACATTGTCTTGCATTGATCTTGCAAGATGTCTGAAAGACATGGCCAACCGGGTGTACATCCAAAAGAATTGTTACTTATGGCTTTAAGAATGTTTATACTTATAGGTTTGTGAAATATTCTTCATTTGATAAAAATTTTTTCTTGTACACTTATGACAATGAAAATAGCTACAGAAATCGTACAGAAAAACTTCTTTATTGGCAAATAACATTTTAGGAAATTTGTGTCCTTACGAGTACAACCATCAACGAGTTTCTTTACCATTAAAACATTAATTCCTTTATAATGGTGGTGCCCTTTTGTTACGGTCATGAGTGTAATTGCAAACATATACAAACAGCCACACAGACATATGTACATACAAATAATGTGTTCTTATTATTAAGGAATAAGTGTTTCGTTTTCTTCTATTCTAAGAGAATTATGGCGCGAAAAGGCTATAAAAACCATAAACTTGAGAAAATAAAGAATATATAAGTCTCAGCTATTTAACTATGTCACTAACATTCAAACATTCAAGAAATATATTTTATTCATGAATACTGGAATAATTGAACAAACGAACGCAGATATGCCCGAGAATTAATTTTTTATGCACTTAACAATTCAAATGATTTACGCCATTTTCAATAGAAAGTTTGAAAAGATACTTATAAAACATTTGAATGTTATCAGAGCTGTGTGGTCCAGTGTGTTTCTTGGTTTTTGTTTATATACTCAGTACTTTATTTGATATCGAAAATTATGTTTCATATATTGTCATATAGTTGCTATTAGTGCAAAATTATCTCATCTAAAAGACACATAATTGCATATTTTAAGGAAGATTAATTAGTTCTCTATTTTCTTAGAATATTTAAACTTCGAAAAATTTCACCTTATGGTAAATTTTTACCATTTTCTAACCAATATTCGATTAGCGCCATTTTGCAGAATTTTTTTTAAACAAATGTTGAAGCAGTAAACCAGAAAATCTTAAAACTATTCCAGAAAAGTACTATTTATGAAAATCGGATAGAAAATGTGCCAACTAGGGAAAAAAGTATGGAAGTATGTAATATGTTTATATTGTCTATTCGCATCTCTTCATGTGTACAACCTTAAAATCATTACAATACAGAGTATGGAATTTCGCAAAATAAATGGTAATAAATCTGGAACTTCTAAGCTGCTTATAGGGTTTGCCTGAAATTCGAGACTTTGTAACTTTTTCAAACATAAAGCACGTTGAGTTTTGCTACAAAATTAAAACAAATAATGTCCCGAAATTTGTTTCTGTATCTCTCATAGTTTAGAATATATTTGATTTTAAAAATAAAACAAATTATTTTTGTCTTGACTTTTTTAGTTTCAATTCAACTTTAAAGACACCATTAAATTTTTGATAAAATTCTAAGTAAAAATTAATATAAAATTTTTTTTTTATTATTTGAATTGTTTAAAATGTCAGCGTGGTTATGTTTGTTGTATGCATATATGCAATATAAGGCATTTTTGATCTAAATGAAATACCGCAAATAAATTGTGAATGAGATCAAGATTTGCGCACCAATTTCAATCAAATAAGGCAACCTTTCTTTGTAACATATCGAACTTTATTCATATAGAATAAGAATATTTATTCATATAGAATAAGAATTGGTTTAGAGGAGGCTAAAGTGATGTTGTTCGTTAGATTCCTGATGAGCCGGTATAAGTCTCTGGTCCGATTTGTCTCTGCAGCGGATTGAGTCTCTTAAGGTATTGTATTCGACCATACACGTTGTCTTTACGAGCACTGCGTTTTACTTCTCGATCTGAAATGGCATATTGGTTCTGAACAGATGACTTTTCGTTACGCTTTGCTGCAGAGTTAAGTGCAGCTTTAAGCTTCTTTCTTTCGCTTATGATTTTCCATGTCTCGTCGGAGATCCATTCTTTGTGCCTGTTGGCTTTAATACCTACATGTTCTGTGGCAGCATTTATTATCAGGTCTTTTGTTGTTTTCCACTCTTTTCCTTGCTCATAGGATGTAGACGTCAACGATTGATTTAAGGCATTTAAATAGTTCGATGTGGCCGAAGGAATTTTCAGTCTACTAACATCGAATTTCTTTGATATTCGTGTATGGCTCATTCTTATATCCGCTATCTTAATACGCACACTTGCAATTAGGACATGATGATCACTGGCTACGTCAGCACCTCTTTTATTTCTCACATCGAGTAAAGAACCACGCCATTTTCTGAAAATAGCGATATGCTCTATTTGATTCCCTGTGACGTGGCGATAGCCATATTATTTTATGCTTTTGCTTGTGTGGAAATATTGTGCCTCCTATCACCAGGTTATCTTCTGCACACATATTCACAAATAGCTCCCCATTTTCAGTCTTCCGACCCAATCCATGCACTCCCATTACACTTTCCATGCCAGTGATGTTCGAGCCTGTTTGGGCATTAAAGTCACCAATTACCACTAATATATCACTACGGTTTACAGATAGTATTACACGATAAAGGAGACTATAAAATTCTTCTTTTACGGCAAGCTCGGAGGTTTCAGTAGGTGCATAGCATTGGATGCTTTAGAGGTTTCTGGCACGTGTACCTAGTCTTACCGCAATTATTTGGTCCGAGTAGGGTTTCCAGCTAATAAGAGGTCTGTGTGCTTCTCTGGAGAGAAGAAAACCGACGCTAATTGCTTTGTTTCCGTTAGGTGACTTACCAGAGTATAGGAGATGAAGTCCATTTGTTGTAGTGAATTCGCCTCATTCAGGCCATCTCATTTCACTTATTCCCAAAAATAATATAAATTATAGCTCATAAAATCTTTCCATAGTTGAGCCAGACGTGATGCCTTCACTAGTGTTCTAACATTCCATACTCCAAATCTTGTCTGGGTTTTCAGGCTAAAGGTCGTCATCGGTAGATCAGATCGATTTCTTTCATTTATTTCGGTTGCGGTAATTAAGTACTTTTAAGAGGAAGTAGCTGATTAGTCTTCCGCATCCGAACCTGGTGCTGGGGCTGTAAGCCGCCTACCAGGCAGGCTTTAGCATTGAGTTTTTCAGAGGGATTATTTGTCTTCCTCCTCCTACTTCCTGAGATGTTGACTTTGGGTCAAGTTGCTCAGGGCACTCTGCTGATAAAGCTAAGTTTCAGAGATGTTTTAACCATAAGGTTACTTAGCGGTCTTCTCACTTTCGCTAGCTTTGAATAGGCGCTCAGAAGCCATTCCCATGGGGTAGTTGACCTAGAGCCTGAGGTTATGAGCTGCATTGACATTACAACAAAGGAATTATTCCTGGCCACTCCCAAGTGAGTGGCAACCAGGAACTTTCCATCTTTACTTGCAATGCCCACCCCCCAACAATAATAAAGCTTTTTTCGTAATCGAAAATACATAACGATCAGCTATTTTAATTCAAAAAATTAAAATAAAAAATTTTAAAGACTAAACAAAAAATACACGATTTTTAACATCCTTGTAATAACAGTAAGATATCCTGATATACTCATTAAATTGATTCTACACAAATGAAAGAGGTTTTATGTCGATTAATAATCCCAAAAGTATTTTAAAGTTTGGATTACCGTTCGGGAAGTATTAAGCGAATAATACAAGAAGTGGTGTAAATTATGCAAATGCTAAATATCACTATATCTTTAAAACTAGAGCTGCTAGGGAAAAACTAATGCCTCCATAGTAATAAGGAGATGAAAATATATAAAGATTAGCTTTTTTTAATTAAAAAAAACAAGTTAGAATGAAATATAATGATGTATATAGTGGAAATATTAGACATGGTCGTAAAACAATGTGGGGTGGGTTGGGGGATGCGTTTGTTTCGGTTTCTAGTTGCCCAGACTCTAAATTTTATGTTCACATTAAAACTTTAAGGCACCAAAGCAGCACTTATAAACAAAAAATACTAATATATCTAAATTTTTATTAAGAAAATCAGGTTTCAAAATTGGTCTTCTAATACTGACCACAAAAGTTGGATATAACTTGAAGACATTTTGGTACAGAAACTATGTTAGTACAAACGAGAACGTCGAGTTCAAAAACTCGTATGGGGCAGGTGTCGGTCTGAGGAATGATAGGTAGCTACTTTTTACTAATCTTACTTTGGAATCGAGCTCTTGTGACTTTAAGCTGCTTTCTCCTCTGTTTTCTCCTCTGTTTCTTCAAAAATCCTATCCTTGCCAGAAACACAAACCTTTCATATTGTAAGAACGCAATTTATTCTAAGTATAATTTACATCAAATTGAAAGAGTCTTACCTGGGCTGTCAGGGGGAGCTATTACATTGCTATACAAGCAGAATGTATAAGGATCCTAATGAATTTTTTAGGATAACAAGGGTGTGCTAAGCGCGAGAAAAAAATTCATTTCGGCCATTGTCCAGATAACGGAACATTTGGGCTTTTCGTGTATACTCCTTTTTAAAGCACCATCCGGAGTCAAAGTCCGGTTCGATTAAAGTAATATATATATCTTGTTTGAAATTATGTGCCGAATAGTGGATAGCTGGCTTGGATTGGATAAAAAATAAAGGAGTTTAAGTGCTAGTGCTGTCGTTTTTTACAGCATTTTAATTTTTATCCGATTTCGGTTCATTATGGCTTAACATTTTTCAAATCAAATAGACAATTGAATAAATTATTTTAACTATCGATTTTGTTATTACTTGTGGAACAAAGTAGACAACAATTGGTGAAATACGCTAAAAGATTCATAAAATTTAAGCTTTGATCCCCTCTAATTCAGTCATTTATTATTCGACACTTAATTTTGTAACCTTTCAAACACGATATATATTATTTTATACGAACTAGTATTTGACTCTGGATTGCGCTTTAAAGAAACACAAATATACCGTTATCTGACCAACGGCCAACGGCCAAAATTAAAATTTTTATTTTATTTTTCTCGTGTTTATCACATCCTAATTGGAAACTTTATACCTTCCAAAAATCAAAATTTGTAAAGCAATGTTATGAACTCGCCTTGAGTCCGTCATTGCATAGAACTAATATAATTGTCAAAGGCAATCGGCATTTGCTGTAATTTTTTTTGGAAAATAATAATCTTCGGGAAGGTGTGACAACGAATTTATTTTCATCCGTTTCTTTCGCTGACGTTGCCATTTTCTAACACGTACTTTAAAAGCAATTTCTAATAACGGCTCTAAAGGGTATTCCGAATTCTAATTCACATTATGTTGAGTAATGAGATAAACTTTTGCTTTTCCCTATAGTTTTGCTTAGACAAAAATGTAAAGATTCTTCTTTTGGTATCCAGCTTTCAATGCAATTTGTTAGATAGAAGCAAAAAGAAATATCTGTAATGTAAAAAGTATTTCTTACTTATTCAAATACACGCAAGCTTGATTTGTTTCATTAAAAGAAAAAAAAAAATGAAAAACAAACTTTTATAATCGTAGTTGTACCAGGGCATTCGAAAGTATGTTTGGTGAAGTTTTTATCTAACTTTTGTTGCTGCATTTTAAATCGAATTTTGTGGTCAGAGTATTAAGTGCTGAGAACTTGCACAGCTCATGTTGTTTTTCACTTTTAATTTTTTCTTCGTTTAGTCCATATTTTAAAAATTTTTTGGTTGAATGTAATTTTCATCTAATGTTACATTTTTGTTAGTTAAGTCCTTTGGAGAAAACAAGTTATGTGAAATAACTTTTAAGTGTTTTTTATTTGTGTTTTCATTTAGTACTTTTCTCTACGTTTTTTTTTCTTTCAGACAAATGCGTGAATTTGTGTTATGTGTAATGAAGTTTAAAATTAAAAAAATAGTCCATACAAGAAGGTTTTATTAAAAAGCGCAGCAAATCATCAAGGTCATACAAACAAATATTTCATTTAAAAGTCTTTGATAATGTTAATTTGAAGTTTTTCCCAAATAAATTGATAAAGTAATACGAGGCTTTGGTTCTGTGCACACACACACACACACACACACACACACACACACGCTTGTAAGCCTTAAAGCTCAGGAAGAAAAAGGTATTGAAATTGTTTGGCAACTGCCGTAAGACTCACGCTCCTTTATTTCCGCCTTAACAAAATTTATGATTTTTATTATTAAAAACTAAAATTAAGAAGTAGTCCTTAAGAAGTAAAATAAAATACATTAAAATTTATGTGAATATTACTTGAAAATCTTGGTTGGCACGTACTAACAAACATCGCATTTCTAATTCCTTCTATACATTTATATATACGAGGGTTGCATTTTATATAGTACGAGACAGCAAGACCTCATAACATACCCCAGTGAAAAAAGAGCATACTAAGTAAGTAGAAGTACGCAGGCCGATAGTGAAATTTATTTTTTAACAAAGCTACTGGTTTTCTAAGCAGTTTAATGCAGTAAAAATACTGTTGCTTTAGTTTTTTCCTATAACCTAAAGATTTTTCTATTAACATGTCTAATAGATCTACTACGTACATCAGTATATTTCAGCCTACTTCTAGATCGGTATCCCCGATTATTTTCTTCAAACTGCATAAATATAATTACATATATGATTAGATAGACTATTTCGAAGTTATTCACAAATTAGTATCGCAAAAAGTGTTTTTCGTAAAAAATTAGCAACATTTTTCTGCCTAAAAACTCATATAAAAAATTAAAACTGCAAAAACTTCATCTCTTAACAATTGCTCTAAAGTACAGTTGTCTGTCGAACAAAATAAACTATATATATTATGCAAATCGATAAATAAATGTTGATTTTGTTAGAAATTAAGTGAATATGCAAAGTCACTTAAAAGGCAGTTTCATTCTACATTATAGCAATAAAAAAAGAAAAGATAACAAAATAACTATTAGAAAAAGTTTTTAACACTACAAATAATTAATTTATTGCAAAAAATAGGCAATTTGTTGGTTTCCTATATCAAAAAATCTATTTTTATTTTTAATTTTAAATTAAGTACAAAATGTCTCATAGAATTTTCATGATATCACGCTGTCGCTATTTTAAACACTTAACTGGTTGAGGCAGCATAGGCGTTGGCTTGCGAAAGAAATAAATAAAGGAAGAAAATTTAAGTTTGAATATTAAATATATTAAAACAAGCCCATTCCAGGAATTGAAAAAGTATAAATAACGCCGCCTTAAGGCACTTGGATTATAAGCCAAAAATCTTAGTTTAAGACGGATATGCTGGACTTAAGGCATAAATGTAGCCTGCCCTGGATTCAGTTCAAATCCGTCCCAATTCTGCCTGCCTTTCTTGAATTATTTTTTTTTTGCGTAAAATCAAGACCGATCATGTTTAATACTGACTAAAATCAAGACTTTTACGCTCGACGAATCCAGTTTTAAATCAAGCCTTCTGTACTTCGTTCAATAACTTCGTACTAGCCCACCTTTTGTCGTTGTTGTTGGCTTGATTCTTCTTTTGAGTCTATAGACCTATTAGTTTACCAACAACCTTTGTTGAAGCAAGAAAATTAACTGCCGACTAGGGTTGTATTTCCTCCTATAATATCGCTGAAAAGATCGATCTTTGCTAATGATATTTGAAGACATTTAAAATATATTTTTTAAAGTTAAAACGATTGGAAAATTTAAAAGTATTAACGTTGCATTGAATATCATGGTGAAACAATAAATCCATTTGCTATAACAACTATTTTTGTTTTTATATATTTTATGTAACATATCAAGCCAACCCTCGCACAAATTGAAGAAGTACTTGTGGCTCTGACCGAACAAGCCACTTACTCTTACTTACTTACTTAGTTTCTTCTTATTAACATTATACTTGAGATTATAATTTGAAGTAATGATGAATGACTGAAACTTTAATGCAACATCGCTCCTTGTTGTTGTAGAATATACAAAAAAGAATTGTATGTTACACAAATGGAAGGACGAAAAATGTAAAACTGAGGCTCTTTCGGACAAAACAGAAATTGAACAAAAATTAAAAACTTCATTGGGAATAAAGAAACAAAAATGTTTTTATCAAAGAATATTTATAAAAACGAGCAAAATAACATGGATAGAATATTTTAAGAAAAAAAGGTCAATATTCTAACAGATATAATGAAGAATTAAAGAAAATATTTAATAAACAAAGCTCGAGATAATTTATCTTATAAAAAATTATTTGAATCAATTTTATCTATAGAATATCAGATAGAGTCGCTATACATTCATATGTATGAATGTGTGAATGGGATGTACGTGTTTAGAACACATACTCAGACGGATACGCATTTGCTTTTTCAATTGGTTTAGTTAAGCAAGATTCAGTTATTGCTGATTGCATTTCGGCAAAATGCCAAACGTTTTTTTTGTATAAAATTGTCCCTTATATTTTTATTACTGCGAGTATGCTTAAATGTATCGGTATTGTTTGAAAGAAGGCAAAATATGTACATATGCATTGCCGAAAATAAAAAACTTACAAATAAATTTATTTATGTATGTATGTGTGTGTACATTGTATTGATATCATCATGAAACAGTACATCAAATCTCATGTATTAAGCCATACCAAATATACATTCATTATAAATATGGATATATTTATGTGCTCTTTCACACACAATGTCAGCTGGATGTGGGCATACATAACAAGGAACAAGGAACCAATATATATGTATATACATATGTACATATTTATATATACATAAATAACAAGGATGATTGAAGAAAATTTATATGAACCAAAAAAGAACAGTTTTTATTGTTATAAAATAATTTATAATACGAATATACAAGTATGCGAGCATGTATGTATGTTCGTACACTTGTGCATGTAGATGTGATGTGAGTCTTATTCTTCGCCTTTTTCTACTTTTTTCGAATACGTATTGCTACATTTTGGGGTGAAGTAAAAACTTCGTTGTCACGCTTGAGTGACTATTTGGCATCACTTGTAGTTGGCCAATATAATTTGGCGTAAATTCAATTGCTGACAAATTTCTATGAATTGTTGTTTAAATGAACGTGAGGCATTTTTATTTCTCTTCTGTTTCAATATACATTCAAAATATATATAAAAAAATTTTTTTGTTTGCTTCCGGTCCGGAACAAATAAAAGTACGCACAAAAATCATATTGAATGTACGGTTCAACACCGCTCTGTTATTGTGTTAAAAAAAAGAAAATATTTAATTCATATCCTGAAATAAACTGTTGATACTTTTATCACTTTTTTATTATAAAAATTCACTCAAAAGTTTTTTTTAATATTAAATTTAAAACCATGAAACTGTGGCGGTATAAACTCATGCATTATTAAATTTTTGTGCTGTGTGTATAACAAAATGTGCTTTTGGTAAATACTAAAATGACAAAGACCCGTATGTGCGTGTGTGTGTGTGTGTGTGTGGGTACATGTAGAATATTTGCTAGTGGATAAATGAATTTGGCAAAATTAAATACAAAAACAAAGAGCAGCGAAAAACCTTAATTCTATGACAAATTTATTAAAGACTAGATGGTATAAACATGCACATAACACCACATGCAATATATAGAAGGTCACCCACCACACATATCCTCCAAGTACTTGGTAATGATTTGTTTTATTAAGGACAATTTTATACTGATGTAACAAAAATTAAAAAATTCACTGGGCATTTTGGAAGAAAAAAATGAAGCCATCTTATGTGCATTTAGAGTTATTTTTGGAAAAAAATTATTCGGTGTGGAAGTTTGTAAAACAGTTTCTTTTGTCGTTGTAACACAAGAACCCGTTCCATTTTTCGCAAAAGGTGTATAAGTGAAAAGAGCGATCATTTTGATAAAGTTGTCGGTTTTTCATCTATGTGGGGAAATGGCATATTCCGTCAGCCGTACATAATCTAAGGGGAAATCCTGTCGTTTTCTTCTTTTATTGATAGTTTGTGTATTTTGTCTACTTGTTGATGGAGAGTTTGATGGGTCATCCTCGTTTTTTAAACTTACCAACCTTGCAAAGATGTTCAGCTATTACATGCTTGAAGTTAAACAACGCCACCGAATCCACATGTCAATCATATGAAAAAGTCTTTTCGTACCACTTTTTTTTAGCAAGGAACCTAGGAAATCAACGCCACCCATATAATAACTATACATATCAGTAGCCCTAGCAGAATTGGTTTCAATATCCTTCTTCTCTTTTTTACTGTAGCGTTTTTTTGATATAGGGTGACATCCGAAGTAGGTTGAAAGAATATTTACCACTTTATTGTCAAACCAAGTGACGAAACCAAGTTCAACTCCCTTAATATCAGCTACTTTTTCGACCATGATTCCCCGGCCTAACTTTTTCATTTTATTTTCGGTTGGCATCTTGCAATTTGTTACGTGATTTAGCCTTATGTGCTTAAAGGCAATATACTATTTTTCATTAAATACACTTGAAGCTGCGGACTGTTGACCCAATTATCAAAAAATTGTTTACAGTTTTGTCCTTTTGGTATTGTAGCTGCTAGTCTTGTTACAACGTTTCCACTTACTCCAATTTTAGGTGCTCCTTCCGGAAATGTATCACTTTGAACTCCGGCAAATATATCAAAATCGTAACTGAAACCTGAAACTCCGCTCAGGACAAAATTTTTGAATCTCCATTTGTGTGGCTTAGCCAGCACTTTGTGGAAATTATTTGTTCATCAACCACTAAATGTCCTTCTTTGGGTACAATCAGCAATAGTGCACGAATTTTTTCCAGCAATGATCGAATCTTAAAGAGCTTATCAAACCCAAGTTTACCTGGTGCTCTTATATTTTCATTTTTATTGAAGTGTAAAAATCGTTACGTACAAAATCTTGGCCAGTAAATAACTACATTGCAATAGTGTCTGTCTGGATGATTGTAGTTTTAACAAAGACATTTATATTGTTATGCCTGAAAAATTGTTATTAGAAATTTGTCAACCCTGTTTAGTTGAACTTATCTATAAACTGATCTATTTCGTTCCGAGTAATATTAGCAGATCATGTCTCCAGTTGCTCAATAATGTCAGGAAGGTTCGTATCTCTTTGAAATGGAAAATTTTCACTCGATTAAGTAGGCAAACTACTTTCTTTCCGAATTTGGGGACTTGGTTTTTTAATAGATTTCGCATTGGACGTAGTAGGGATTGTCATAGTCATCTGAGTCATCGGTGTAAACAGTCTCAGGCATATAAACATGTTCCTGACCTGCTGGTTGACTTATAAAGTCTTCTTCGTCAGTACCAGATATGTGGTCATCATCACTTTGATCACCCCTATTAATTTCATTAACATATTTTAAATTACCATTAAATGATCGTGCATCCATTTCTAGAAAAATTGCATTGCATTTTATGGAAAGAATACAACGCACACATGTAAGTTAATTATTTACTATTAGTACATGAAAGGCCATATATGGCTTCGTAAGTTCTTATAAAAAATTATATACACAAAATACTTACTTTCCAGATAAATTATATTTTTATTTGAAAAGTAACTTCGTTTTCTGTATGAAGATCCATTTTTTTGTTATATTTTTGTTTTTTTATATTTTCTTAAAAAATTGCACATAAATCACTTTAAAATTTACTTTTGTTCACACTTGAAGCACTTAAAAAAACTAATGGAAACAGTAGCTAAAACGCACTTTGAAAATATTTAGTTTTACATATGAGAGGAAAACAAAGCATGGAAGATGACAAATATTATTCTGTTTTGATTAAATCTAGTTTTTATAAAAATAAAATGCAATAAAAGACAAAAACCATATTTGACGTTGTATGCGGTATAGCGTTAATAAATAGATAAGAGTACTTTTCAATCACAAATTAAATACCATATGCATTACTTTAAAGAAGCTGTATAACTACTTTCTAATAAATAAATTAATAGCTTATTATCTGTGTTCGGCATGGGAGACTGTGCGGCAATCAAACACAAAATTGGTGGTACAATATCATGAATATTAACTATATGGGGATTTTTTTAATACCCTAATAAATCGATGGGTATCTGTAAAAAACTACCACAAAAATTTTAAGATAATTCAGTTAAGATTAAGGTTATCGCAGGCCCATTAAAGTTTTAGCAAATTAATAAATATAAGCGGTATTCAGTGTTTGGTGCAAACGGACCTTCGAAAGAGCAAATGCAAAATATCGCAGTTTTTTTATGAAATCTAACGGCAACTCTTTGTATTTGGCTGTTGGATTTTAGAAAAAAGCAACGATATTTTACATTTGCTCTTTCGCAAGACTATTTGCATCAAACACTGAATAACGCCATAATATTTATAAAAATATTTTCGTGTAAAATGTTATTGTCTGCTAACTAGCGGCTGTTCAACCGCGCGGTAGGTTTTCAAACAAGATATAATTCATTTTAATCGAACTAGCCTCTGACACTGGATGGCGTTCGTTATCTGAGAAGAATGCACCGTTATCTGCACAGTGGCCGAAATGATTTTTTTTTTCATTTTTGTCCACCCTAATTACCTTAAAAATATGCATTAAAAATTTAGGGCTTCCTAAAATTTGTGTGTATTTTTCGTTTGCAGTGTATTCCTTCAAACATGCAATTCAGAGCACAGCTGGTAAGGCAAAAGCCTTTTGTTTTGTATTTATTAAGTTATGAGACATGAAAGACAAAAAAAGATAATTTGCTCAAACTTTGGTAGGCGAGCGACACGCCTTAATCTTTACTAATTGAAAAATCCAACTTTTTGATCTAGAACATATCATGAAATATCTCAGTTAGCGATAGGTCCTTGTTATATAACGTTTCTGAGTGGTTGCTAGCTTATGAGAGGGTAAATAACCGGTCCTTGTGATGTAAGCGCTCCGTACTTCAATTTAGGAAAATAGTTAGCCATTCGAGTGTCATCGGAGTCGCACTTTTCTCAGTTAATTTCTTCTTATTTTTGAACAATAGACTTTTTGCTACTGTCTATTTTAGTTTATTTTTCTTATTACAAATTGTTCTCTAGGCGCGTTTAGAGCGGAAAGTTTCATTAACTCAATTTTTTTAATATATATTTTAAACTTAAAAGTCGATGTATTCAATATTATGTTTTTTATCTTTCTTTTTATTTCTAACTGTTGCTATTTATTTGTACATTAGTGTTGTGTCATTTTCATTATTTATAAAACTTTTTCATCTTTCGTTTATTCGTTTAATTGACTCAGTTTTCATTTCATTGTCTCCCTATAATTTATCGCAAAATTTAGTTGCTATTTTTCTTGTTGCATTTGAGAAAAAGTTTAAAGAGGTAGAAACGAATCAAGAAAAACTAAAAAAAAACTAAATTAATGCATGAAAAAAATGAAAATGTTGTGGAACAAAGCATGTCCTAGTGTTTAACTTTTTCTCATGTCCGCTGCACTCACACATACAAACCTAATTCAATTAAAAAGTTTAAACATACACCACTTAATGAGCTATTGTCATTAAAGTTTCTCTGTGCAAAAAAAAATATCTCAAATGATATAAAAAAACAACAAACTTTTTTACTTGAAATGCGCTAAGGAACTGTTAATGAAAGGTAGCGAGAGAGCATGGGATGCAGCAAAGGTGAGTAATCATAGAGTACACACGCATTTTGCCACTGGTAGAGGAGACAATAAGTTATTTTGAGCGTGGATAAGAAATGGAAATGGTTTGTGATCTGTAACACTTTGTAGACAGATTATTATTACTATTATTACTTTAAAAAACTTTAAAAAACTTAGTTAAATTAACTTATTTAGAAAGAGTCAGTAAATGTAGTTATACTCGTGTGCTTTGGGGAGCTAGCACACAATTGTGTTGAAAACGTTTAACAAAAGTTTATGAAAAATCCAAATTCTTATGGTTAAGAAATCTTTGAAAACCAGGATGAGTTCAAATACTCAGTAGTACAATATTTATGAGTTATTCTAAGTTAAATAAAATTGTTAAGCTTGCATATATCAGATTTAGTTAAACTTTGTCGAGATGTTCTTTATGGTACGGGAGACGCAAATCTATGCTGTTTCAACTTCTAGATGCACTATTCACAGTCCAAGCAAAATATAGAAACAAAAATTTTGTATTTTTGAGGCTTGCAATTCTAGCGGAGCAAATGTTCTTGTAAGAGATATAACTTTAATGAAAAATATTGAAAGTTATTTTTAAGAAACTTCTTTTTATCTGCTTCAAAAGTATCAATAAGTGTATATTTTTGACTTCTCAGGAGGTTATTATCAACAAAATCTCAATAATTAATAACGATCTTTTTCTGATTCCGAAAATCTTTTGGTTAAGTGCCGTTCACACCATGACAATAACTGTCGTAATAGTTTTGTCATTGCAGTTCATTTCTAATATCAAAGATCTACTATCAAAGATATTTTTTAGATATGCGCTGAGGTAATAGCGCTCACTTTGAAACATGCCACGAAATAAAATTCCTTAGTTCGTTGCCTGTTGGTGCCTGTCGTTAAAATATCATTACAAGAAATTAAGTTATATGACCAAAAATTATGTATAATAAGATTGCTTTCCATTACATTAAAATGTAGTCTGAAAAAGAAAACTTGCTTTTTTTCACATTATGAACATGACTTTAAATTAAATGATTAGGATTTAAAAAAAAAGAATTTTTGCAATAGCAACATCACTAGAAATGATTCAGATTTGCACCGCTTCCGGATCACATGTTCAGGATCTTAATGACTTCTGTGGAAACGTATTTTCTCTGGAAAGTAGTGAATTCATATGATATTGAACAATATTCAAAAGATTTTTTCGCGATATCAAGTACATACAGTACAATAAAAAACTAAGTGCTAGTAGTTCCGTCAAGAAAGAAACGTTTCATTAATTTGAGAAATTTTTTAAGTTGCATACTTCCGACTCTTATCTGGACTTATTGGAAACGATATAAAAATTTAAAACTTACATTCCACCTAGTTCTGACCTTCAACTTTAAAACCCTTTAATTAGTTATTCGGCATTTTTATCCCCAGCTTATAAACAAGCAGAAAAATGCACAATAATGCCCTATCTATAAAGATAGCTAAGATAATCTATATACTCGAAAAAAGCCGAATACACGACAAATAATTCTGTTGATGGCAGTTAAACTGCAACAAGTCATATTTTGGAAATTTTATAGGACACCGCAAAATCATGTTTAAAGTCACAAATGATGCTATCTCTGTAGGGTTAACAATTTGACTTACCCGAAATATTTTATATAACTCTAATATTTTTTAATATCTAACATATATTTATTAAAAAGGACTTGGTGTTCTTTACCTGCCAGATGATTGTGAGCAGTATTACTGTCCCCTGAACCAACGGACTTACTGGATTTTACCTATCGATAGAGGAAGAAATATTGATTGCAACAGTAAAAAAACGCACTTGAAAAAATTTTGACTTGGTGTAGTTTACCTCACACTTACAGATTTGTTCTGTATTTAGAACGCCAGTATATATGCTAGGCGATAAGGAGACACATGGGTGATAATGATGTGCATGGCGACACAGAAGATTCGCCTTAGCTCTGCTTGTCTAATTCACCTTTTCTCATCTTCATTAAAAATTATTCATCGAATTGACATTTCGTTCACAAAAGATATATGTATTTATTTTTTAAATTGCATTTTTCCATTTAACGCTGCAGGCATAATAAACTGGATTGAAGTTTGGAAAACAAACTCAAATCAATTCATCTGTTTATCTGCAAACAATTGAAAATAGTTTTCAACTGCTTTGTCGTCATAAATTGAATTTTTCATATTCCATTTGATATTGGCCAAATGAATCATTGATACAAATATCAACCAACAGAAGAATTATGTGTAGTATAGTTAACAACATGTAGAAAGACAGACAGACAGACAGACAGATAGACATACACATAAAGTATCATATTAGTAATGATAATACTGAGAATGTGACTGTATCAAGGTATTTTATTAAATCACTGTCATTTGTAGATGAGTATTTTATTATTAATAATTTATCGGACACATTTGTTTAGTTATTTATTTCGAACAAAGTTGTGTTCTTGGAAGTGTTTCTGTTTTTGAAAGATAAAAATAAAATATTTTTAAGACTTGAATATAAATAAGCTTAGAAATAAAAATCTTAAGCATTAAACAAACTTTTGCTAGATCGGAAAGCTTTAAAGTTAATAAATTCATTTCTTTTGATTCGGTTAAATTTCATTAGTTTAGCTTTTTTCATTCATTTTTTAAGATTTTGTTAACGTTTCTTTTATTATTTGGGATTGTCTGTTTCCACTCTTTTTTCCATTATTTGTCATTTACTTTCATAAAGTAACAACATAAAATATGCATTTTGAAATTAAGAAATAAACTTTTGAGCTCTTAAAACCTTTTCAGCAATTCTTGTTGTTTGTGTATTGAGTTTTGAACTTTTTATATACATTTTTATGTTTTAACATAATTTACATAAATCTAACAGACGCATTCTTGAATATTAAAAAAAAAACAACAACAAAATATATTAAAATTTCTTATTCAACAAAGTGGCTTTTGATTAGCTTTATTTGAAGCAAAAGCCAACCAACACAACATTAAATAATAATTATAATAAGACAGAGTCTACGCGACACTCAGACATCATTTTTACAAACTGTATAAATACGTAGACACATACATAAATGTGCTATATACACACACATACACACTTTCATGTGTAAGGATGACATGTAAGTATGTGTTTAAAAGTTGTCTAAAACTCATACTATTAAAAAGTTTTTATGCAGAAATAACACATGAAAAAAGAAGAAATGAATTTACTTACAGTCTTTGTGGCATATGTATGACGGTGTCAGCAGTTTACTCCGACTAGGCCGGAAGAGAAGGTGCTCATGAGAATGAGAAATATACAGTTAGGAGTAAAAATGAGTAAAGCGTTTGTCAAGCCTATTTTATATATAACTTGCTCGAAAATGGTGAGTTAGTGGATTATAATCAGATGGAATACCTATGTGATGTACCATAACAAACTTCATCAGCACTCAAATGCTGGAATTACATTGCAAGCTACAGATAATATGCTCTTACACTTAAAAGCTATACAACAGGCGGAGCAGGTGGTGCATAGGATATTTTAGGTTTCCCTAATCCAAAAATGAAAGGAATGCTATTATTTCCGCTACGCTGTCCACCCGTTCATCTGTGTGTCTATCCGTCTGTCCATATTTCTATCTTGAGAGCCGCACAGACCTTAAAATTTACACAGAATATATGTAACATGGCAGAATTCGCCTAGAGCCTAAAAAAACGGAAAGATAACAGATTATCGAACAGAAAACCGATGGCGTATTATTATTATTTAATGTATTGATAATATATTAATTATGCCCATGCGAGAAACTATACTTTTTGTAATTTTCCTATAATAAAGGTGTCATAATTTGAGAACCACTGGGGCTAATCCTCTAATTTTTTTTGGCTGAAATTACTGGTTGGAACTAAATCACTTTCACTATATTTTGGAATTTCCACAATCTCGAAATCTCATGGTTTCTAGGGTTAAGTTACTTAGAATATTTCGTTGAATTATATCCCCTACGACTTTTTGCCAAACAACTTGACTCACCCTAATGCACATATGTATGTGAAAAATGGGTCTTATATGCCAAAAATATGCTGAAATTAAAGAAATTATCGTCGATACTACTTTCAATTATGTAATAGCAAAAAATAAGTTTAAGCAGACTACAAAGAAAATAATAGTGATAGGAAATTTTTGCATACAAGAGAATAAAATAGGATTTACTCCCAACTCTTGAGAAAATAAGTTAAAATTGCCTTTAGTTTTCTGAAAAAGAAAAGAAAAAAAAGGAAACGTAAAGTGCTTGAAGCTGTTTGTTATATTATTTTTCTAGAAAACATCAATATTTAGGAAATGTGAAATATTAAAACTACATGGAGAACAAAGCTGTAAGGCTACCGCAAAAGGGTCTTGAATTGTTACAAAACTTTGTTTAAGTTTATGAAATATTTTTTCCATGACAATAAACTTAATCTACAATCAAAAATAGATTGAATTTTTAATTTAATTTTGCTTTTCATTGTACGAGTATTCATGCGAATTGTGTAGGGAAGTTAGTTCTTTAGCAACTTTAGAGTTCTATTTCTCCCGCATATGCTTGTTCGTAGTTATCCTTTCGTTCGCTTATTTGCGCTCTAAACTCGACTCAGTGACTTTAGACTTTAATATTTTTAATGTTGCGTTGTGGAAAGAAAAAGGCTTAACACTTTAGCCAACGCACGTTGTAAGGATGACGGTTGCCACTGCTGTTGCCGTTGCCGTTGCCGTTGTTATATTTAAACTGTGTCGCATGTGTGAGTGCGTGTGATGCAAAGGACTGACTGCTGAAAATTGTTTGTATATGTGGATTTGTAAATATTTTCAGTTGGCTTGTTTGTTAAAATCATATAGAAGATTAAATTTAATCAACCCACACATGAACATACTTCTACTTAATCTAATACATGTGAATATTTATTTATTTATTTAAATATAATATACACTTCATTTGTTTGAGTAAGTACACTGTTATTTTCTAGCCGCATAGTTAAGGTTTCTCCAACCGACAACTTTAACTTTATTTGTTATTTGAATTAAATTAGAGTTTTGATAAAAATGTGTGTATGTATTTATGTAATTCCAAAGAATTAAATCGAGGAATAAATGAAACGTTTCGGATTATGAATTTAAGCTAACATTAAAAGCAGCTTATGTACTCGTATACAAATAACTTTCAGTTTTTATCTGTAAGGAGTATTTCAATAATGAATTTGTTAATTTATTGTGAATGAAATTCTTAATATATAAAAACTTGCATAGAATTCTAAATTACTGAGCTAGAAATTCACAAATTTGAAATAGCAAGTAAAAATGTTTAAATTATGTGAAATATGTTTTTTTGCGGCTTTTATAGCCAACGGATGACACAATCGTACGTATTCTAGAATTAATAAATAATTTCATTAAGACTCATAGAAAAATTTATCAGCGTCATAAAAAGCTCTTTAAAAAACAGACCCAAAAGAAATACATATGTGATGATCCTGATAAAAACAAAAATTATTTTTTCTTATTTTATTTATTAAGTTGAAATTTATTATTTTCGGCTTAAGTTCAATAATTGAGTTAGTGTAAATTTAAGCTATTAAGGGTGGAATATTAGAATATATAATCACACTAGCAGAACGGATCAGTATTGATTTCGAGTTCACCACACCATCTCATTGGAATTCTTCGTTAGTTTTCTCGCTTTTTAAGGTGGATACTAGTGCATGAAATAAGTCCCAATATATTTAAAGTCATATGTTACTACCGAATAAAATTTTTTGCATGTTTTGCTTTTAGCGTTTATTTTTCATCCCTGTAGAATACCCTATTCAACCATGTATAATACATATAAGTTTATCCTTACAACAGGTTTAAAACGCAATTGTGTCCCATTAGCTAAACATTTTGGTGTTTTTATACTTTTTAAATTTGAATACTTTAACGTTTCTGTGATACTTAGGAATATACTTAGATATCAACTATATATTGATAGCATATTTTTTTATATTTTGATCTTGCTGTATACAAGCCAAAGGGAGACCAATAGGAGACTTCCCCCTACCTCACAAACAAAATTTTATCTACTATTTCCTTTGATTGGCTATAAAAAATTTCTATAATTGTATTCTCCATTTAAAATTCGCCTAGCAAAATCCCTCCACCACTCCCAACTACAAATAAATTCAGCAAAGTGCGACTTTCGGTCGCATACAAAGTGTTTTGCATGAACACCACAGACATATATCACTTTTTTCGTTTTGGCGATTTTAATTTGTTTTTGGGGACTTTTTAATTTTTGCTTATGTTTTCGAATTAATTTTTTTTTGTTTTGACGATTTTTTTTCGATTAAGAGTTTCCTAGATTTATTTGATTTTTCGTTTTGTAGTAATGCTTTGGTTTTGGTAAATTTTTTCGTTTTTGCTATTTTTTTATTTTGAATTTTTTAGTTTTGGTGCTTTCTGTTTTGGCGAGTTTTGTCGTTTAGGAGCTTTCTTCCGTTTTAGCGCTTTTTTCCATTTTGGTGATTTTTTTGTTTTGGCAACTTTCTTAGTTTTGCTTTTTTTATTTTGACGTTTTTTTTCGTTTTGCCTTTATTTTTAATTTTGGGTTTTGTGTTTGGCGTTTTTTTTTCAAAAATGTTCAAAAATGTAGGAAAATACATCTTTTAGAACTCAAGCGGGGCAGGAGCAGTACTAGGGGAAGATCAACCCCTAAAATGGCCTTTCCACGCCAATGACCTCAAGCAGTAACCATATATGGCATTCAACTAAAAAATGTGTTTTATTTGTTTATTATCCTGCCATGCACTATGAAAATTTTTTGTTGCATAGTGTTATTTTTGGAACGTATTTACATATTGTGTAAATCTGGTGATATGAAGACATTTTACCGAGATCTATAAAAAGCTAAAAGGGGATGCTTTTAAATAATTCTGAGTCTCTTAAACTTAAAAACTTTATAAAACTTTGTTACGTCCAAGCGTATACATTAAATAGATTTTCTTTTTCATTTTAAGACAAATGTAAACGGCACAGGATATGAGTTCACTTAAAAGAATTTTACATTTTAAAAAGCAAAAATAAACTTATAAATTTTAAGTACATTTTGTTTAAAATTTAAATGAATAAACCAGTATTAAACATATTTTTTTTTAACAAGATGAAAATACGAACGAATAAGCAGAGATGCTTGTGAAAATCGAGAGAAAGAAATTGTGTGTAATTGCTTTTTACTTTTTACGTTTGGATTATTTTCAATAACAAATATCTCATTAAATTTCATAATACATTTTTCTTGTGTTTACTTATAAAATGTCACGTCTTAGTTTCAAAATTACATTTTTAAAACTGAGAAAAATAAAAAGTTTGTCGCCAAACTTTTAAAAAGGCTTTGAAAATACGAAAAAAGAGGTGTACTTGTCCGTCTGTGGAAAAATATATAATATAAAAAGCAAAAACGTAATGGATAGGTTTGAGAGTGTGTGAGAGTGTGTATGTGTTTTTATATGTGTTGAGATATTCAGTCTTGTACGGTTAGAATATAAAAATCAAAATTGCTTCCTTAGCACGTGATATATTTAAAAGTTTGACAAACTTATTGATTGAGCACTTGCACTTAAACACACACATACACACACACACATACACACATACTCACACAAAATATATGTACATAAAGACACAACATAATTTTCAGATAATAAGAATAAGGTGAAGCAACAACATAAATAATAAATATAAGTATTATTGCATAAACCGACTTACAATCATCCTTAATGAAGTTGAAAATGTTGAAAAAGGAACGAGCAAACGAAAAGAACTGAACTAAAAAATTGAAACGTGCTTATAGCAATTTAAAAATAAAATATTTTCATTTACAAAACCAAATAGATGATAAAAATAAAGTGTACAATATATCAGTTCAAATTTTAGAAAATCAAATAGAAAATAAATAAATACTCCCAACAGACCTAAACGAGTAACTAATGACTTTTGTACGAATGAGCTATATTTTTCAATTTGGAATAGAAATATTTTAAGATATATTCGACCTTATTAAGTTTTTCGTAGTCGTAGTCAAAATTAAACGAGTCTAATTTAAAGAATATGGCACACACTGCAACATATTATCGTGTTCTTTACGACTACTACAACCGTAATAACCCTGCCCAGTAAAAAACTTGCTTCAAAAGATTTTACTATGATAGTGTTATATTAGTGATCACATATCTTTTGACCAGTTTAGAGTTTTTGCAGCTAAATTTAGCATTTTTTTTTAGCTGCAAGTTTTTCATTTATCAGTTAGCATTATTTTTACCATTTTTTATTATTTATCCGCACAAAAACATAAATATGAAAATAAGGCCAAGTTTCTATCCAAAAATTTCGGACGAAAAAAGTACTGATAGTACTTAATAGGCACAATACCATCTCATTTCTGGGCAACCTGTTACCTTGGCAACATTTTTTCCATAATTCTTTCCCATAAAAAATATTGCCTAGCTCTCAGGTTGCCTAGAAAGGAGATGGTATTGTGCCTATCAATAGCTTGGTCTTTATTGTGATCTCAGTACTTTTTACGACCGAAATTTCTGGATAGGAACTTGGCCTTATTTTCACATTGTGCGGATGTCCTTTTTTCTAAGCTTTTATTTGGTATAATAAGTGCCCCATGCAATAAGCCTTAGATGAAAAAATTTCCTTTTTCCCATTTTTCTTAGTACTTTCCCATCAAGACCTACCTGTATATAAAATTTCAGCTTTCTAGCTATAGTGGAAGTATCCTATACAAGTAAGGGTTTGAAAATTTTTTTTCGTTAATTGCTCAGCAGGACATACCTGTGTACCAAATTTCAAAAATTTTTTCACATGAGCGTGTATTCTTCCAGATTCTGTATCAGTATATCCAGTAATTTTTGTACACATTTCAATCTTTTTAATTTTTGTATTTTATAACTGCCGCATTGAATTGCAACTTTGAAAGAGAATAAAAAAATTATTGAAAACTTAATCGTGTAAATTAACTCTTTGTTGTTTAAAAATTAAAAATTGATGTTCTAAAAGACTCAATAGATATGGCTGTATTATTGTGGTTTATAAGTTTTTCATATTAAATAATTCGTTAGTTATCATTACAAAACGTCTATAACTTTTACAGATATTTAAATATAAAGGATATTTTTTCATTCATTGCATGTTAGATATATAAATATTTGCGAAGTGAAAACCTAATCCTTGCAAATCAGAATGATGCGCTTTATGAATATTATGAATAATTTTTTACAAAAATTTTCGACATACAGAAATTTGGACGGTTACAAAATAGTATTATATGGATTCGTGCTCCATAAGATACTAAGAATAGATTATACATTCTATTTTTCATACCGTGACATACATAATATTGACTATGCAGCGCTCTATCATTACACCGATATTGTCTGCTGGGACCATATCTATTACTCTTGAGAGTGTTAATGATAAACTATCTTTTATTCGGGAAAATATTATGTACTTGTACGATCTGTGTGTTCCAATAAAAACTAAACGTATCAAAGCCAATCAGTCGCCGTGGTTTAGTGCTTACAAAAAAACGAGCTAAGGCTTACTCCCGCTGGAAGAGGTTCAAAACTGATAATCTCAAAGCCGCTCATAAATCAGACCGCAAAGAAGTCACGAAAAGTATTAATCAAGCGAAGTCCTTGTCTTACCAAACAAAATTCTCTTCCGCCATAGATAGCTGATCTAAATGGAAGGTAAGATTGGTATTGGAAACAAAATCACTTGGACTATCAACAACGACTTCGATGTTAATACTTTGAATAACAAGTCAATGTGCGATCTCTGTCAATAAATATTTACAACGATCTCTGTTATGTTTCAGTTAAAAATCCATTTAGTTTTCGGTGTGTCGACCAAATTGAAGTTCTGAAAAGTTTTTCTGAGGTGAAATCTAATTCAATTGGTAGGGATAGCGTCAATCCAAACTTTTTTAAAGCCTTAGCCGCTAAACTTTTATCTTTCCTCACATATCTGTTCAACTCCATTCTCACGAAATCAACGTTTCCTGAAAAGTGGAAGCCTCTCAAGAACCATTCCTATCCCTAAAGCTAACAAAGAATTTCGACCTATTGCTATTCTTCCTTTTTTGTCCACAATAATTGAAAATCTTATGGCGAAGCAAATGATTGAATATCTTGTACGTATGAGTTTGTTATCTGAGAAACAATCTGGTTTTTGAAGGATACAAGCTGCATTACTGCTTTAGTAGATGTTGTTGAAGACATTAGATGAAAAGTTTATCGTAATATGGTGCCTTTCTTGATTATAAAATTATAAAATTTTGCTAGCTAAGCTTCAAAAACTTTTTAACTTTTCTAGCTCGGCCTGTAACCTTTTATCTTCCTACCTAACAAATCGATCTGAAGTAGTTCAATTAAAAACAACATCTCAAGAGCACTCAATGTTAAAAGAGATGTTGCTCAAGGCTAAATTTTTGGACCACTCTTTTTGCATATATACTAATGACTTCGCCGATATTACAATGAACAGTTCAATTCATATGTACGCAGACAACGATGCACAGCTGTACAACAGTAGTAATATCGATGATATAGCTTTCTGTGCTAATAGAATAAACGATGATATAGTATAAATTGGGATCTGGGCTAAATAAATGCCTTATGTATTATTCCATCTAAATCAAAATGCATAATAATGTCAAAACTTCGGAGAAATTTCGAATATCCTCAGATAAAAATCAACGACGATAATATAGATTTTGTTAACTCAGCGTCTAATTTGAGAGTAATCTTCAATGATAGACTTACTTTGTTTAACCATATTAATACAGTAGTAGGTAGAATTTACAGTATGCTACGAAACTTGTGGGCAGTTATATACATACCATCACTACTATATGGCTGTGAACTTTTTGCAAGTTGCGATAGGGAAGATAAATGGAAGCTTAATGTTGCGCTTGAGCATATTTTATCTTCTTCCTACAGGATTTTTAATATAACTTTCGAAAGCTTCTTAAAATGCAAATATCTTATGTTTCTGCATAAAATTATTATATCGAAACAACCAACATACATTTATGATAGAATCGTATTTGCCAGATCTAACTGCGGTAGAAATATTATTCAACAAAAATTTAAGAGGCTTACTTCTAATCTACGCAGTCACTCTTTGGTATTCCTTGCCAAATAATATTCAAATTTTAGGCAACGCCAACATATTTAAAATGGAGTTATTTGAACTATTTATGTAATAACAACCCTGCGGGAAATGTTGTTCCAATTGTCTTGAACGTACTTGTCCTATGACTGGTAAAAATGGGAATGGTACGAAATGCTCCTGAGTGGTGACCGGTGAAAAGAATCGTATTACAACATATCAAAAAACTAGAACAAATATGTTAGGAAAAAACCCTCATTGCACAAGCAGATTTTTTCCAAATTAAAAGTATTTGTTTATAGTACAGTAATTTAGCTAGTATTAAAGAACCCATAATAGGACAAGTAGCCTTAGTTTGGGTCTAGAACCTATCACTGAGTATCTTAATTATGTCAATTGATCTCCTCCAATGACAACGCCATGTAAAAGTTACCGGTCCCTTTCATATAAAGTTCCAGAGCTCGAACCGGTTGCTAGTCCTTGGGAACCATTCACGTGGCCTGTCTTGTGTCTGGTTCTTTTCCCTCTAAGGACATTTTGCTTTTATCTTTTTTCACTTTATTTCTCTCACTTTAATATTACTTTTTATCGTTTTATTGTACAATTTTTTTGGTTATTGCTAATGATGTTTTCTTGATTTAAATTATATTATTTATGTTGTTTATTATTTAAATTATATATATATATATATATATATTTTTGTATTTTTATACACAAATGACCTGTCAGTTTGCTTAATCACTAGCATTATAATTTATACGCTTTTTTGTCTTATTGTGCTAGGTCCCAATCTACATAAAATTAAATAAATAAAATAAATAAAATAATGAAAATATTCCCAGTTATCATAATATCGCTCTTGTAGATATTAAATAACAACCATGCTTTGATAATTTCGAAAAGAACAGGCCTAATAAACCATTTCTATTTGATTGATTTTGAATTATTTTTGTTTTACTCGAATAAAATCAAATATAGTTCAGAAACTATCGGTAAATTATGAAAAATAAATGCATTATGAAGAAATCCTTGTAAAATAGAAGTTTTAAAATCGTAGCATTTTAAATTTTGTTTTGCATTTTTTAAGATTGTTTTTGACCCAATTTAGCTGCAGAATATTTTCATATATCGCCACACTGCTTCTGACATATGGCCTTCATCTTGTATGGCGAAAATCATCGATTTTTAGCACCAAAACTGAAAATATTTGGAAAAAATTCAAATTGATTATTAGGCTTAAGGCTCGTAACGTTGTATTCAGAAAGAATCAGACCTGATTAATCCTCGCAGGAGCTAGGGAAAAATTAACATTAATTTAATTTTCAACATACATATCAGAATAAATAAATGTTACTTTCGTTTTTTGCTTATCAGTACTTGTTAGGCGGCTCTGTTGAATGTGATTACAATTCTAATATATAAAAACTTTTCGTGAAATTTGTATACGAGAATTATATCACTACTAATTGTGTTAATTCCCAGTGTTACCATTTGTTTATTTTTCACCGTGCTAGTTTTTCAGATTTTTTGTTCTACTTAATTAAGTCAAACTTTTTTGATTTGATTTTTATATTAAAGTATATGTATATATGAACATGTAAAGACGTGGAAAGTAAACTTTACTAGATAGTAGCTGGGGAAGCATCCGCACACGTAAGGTGCCACCCACCATACACCTCTTTAGCTGTGGAGTCTACCCAATTGGGCAGACTAAACTCAAACATCATTGTTAATTAAACTAGCTAAATTGATTTTTTAAGTTTTGATTGTCAACAATTAAATAATATAAAAAATCCTTTTTTGTTATCGCTTGCTGAAGTAATTTTTGTTCAAATAACAAATTTATCGATTAATGTCAGTTACGTTGATTTGCTGGTCTTATCCTTGCATTTGTATTTATAATATTTTTGTCCGCTTTTAGTTGGCTTCAACTGAAATTCATGTCAATTATCAATATTTAGTACGAACAATTTACTTTTCTAATTACAAAAATGTTTTTCTTTTTATATAATTGAATTTTCATAATTTTGTTGCTGTTTTTGCTCTGCACATTATTTAGAGTAATTAAAATAAATATTTTAATATTATTGTTATTATTATTATTTTTTAGTCGTAATATTGCCTAATTAGTTTATGCCAATTATGCACAAACATACACTTATGTTCACAGAAATCTCTCATGAAAGTTTTATGGAAATAAAATGGGTCAATTGACATAATTAAGATACTCAGTGATACGCTCTAGATCCAAACGTAAAATATTTATCCTGTGCTGGTTTCCTTAATATCAGTCAAATTACTGTACTTTCAACAAATATATATGATTTGGAAAAAAATCTGATTGTACAGTGAGGATATTTTGTTAATATTTTTGTTCTAGTTAAGCGATGTGTTCTCTCTTACTACTCGGGAACATATTGTACCGCTCCCATTTTCATCAGTCAGAGGACATTGAATACAATTGGTACAAACTTTTCAGCAGAGTAGTTACTGGAATATATTTCTGTCTCATAAAAATTCTAACTAGATGTCGGCTTTAGTTTTGCATTATGGCCACATTTTAATAAATATTTCAACACAACTGTTGAATTATTTAGATTATAAGCAAATGTTGTTTATTGCGAAAAAAGAAAATCTAACAAATACATGTGTAAGTAAGTACTCGTTGGCATGTTTGAACTGATTTTGTATCACAAAATATATAATTTGTTTTTAATTTTTGAAACTATTAAAAAGATTTATGAATTAATTATATAATTATTTGTTATTTTTCAAAGTCTATGATTTATTGTTTAATTAAATTTAGAAAAAATAAAATTTTTAAACTCAGATTGTTGAGTAAATAAACAAAAAAGTAATTTTCATATGAACATTTTCTATTTCTTTGCTTTCTTTTTTTGTTAGTGTGAGTTCTTTTTTTAATTTTCTATTGTTCTTTTTGCTGTATACCCAGCAAAACATTTTTGCCGATTTCGGTCCGAAGTCGGTCAGAAAGTCTGCACAAGATGCCGAATTCGTATCCGATGTCGGTCAGAAAACGTACTGAAAATCATATGAGTGGTTGACAAGAAACCAGATCTCTTTGTCTGAGGAAATTCTAAAAAATATACCGAAAGTTTTAACAGAATTCTGTACGAATTCCGACGAATTTGCTAGGGACATTCTAAAGGAATTTACGACATGTCTTATAAATGTTGAAAAAATGTCTGACAAAGCATCAGAAAATTTTCCGATTTATCTGATACGTTTTACGTCCTAGCGTATTAATATCAGAGACAAGTCGGAGCTAAAATTATAAATTTATCAGTAATGTCGTTTAAAATTCTCCATGCATTGTTGTGCTGCTTATGGCAGCTCATCAGAAAACATTTACCGATGTTTTATAAGTTTAAGAACTCAAATATTTGTGCGTATAAACTCAAGAGATAAATGAAAAAACTAAAATCAGAAAATGTGGAGAAGTGACTGCTAAAAGTCGTAAAACGTAGATCAGAAAATGTGTAGACTACTCTGTTAAATGCTTTAAAGGAAATTAAATTGCTTTCGGATAATGTGCAGTCTATTCTGATATTAATCGGATAATATTTCATACAATGTGCAGAAACGTCGTACCAGAAAACTGCCTACTGCTCCGTCAAGTGTCTGAGGGAATTTTAGACAAAATTGTTTCCTGGGTATTTTGAATTTGTTTAGTGTCACATAAATATGTATTTGCCCCTGACAGTTGTACATACATGTGTGTGGGCTATTGTTCTCTAGAGATTCTAAATAAACCAACAGCAAACTTAGCATCTCTTCTTCTCTTCTTCTTTTTTTTAACATACAAATACAGACACACACTTAAACGAACACATAAGAGAATTTTATGTATTTGGTTGTGTGTGTGTGTGTGTGTAAATTAAAACGCATCGTCACACAGTAATATTCTGGTATTTTTACACTTGAGTTTGCATATTTTGCGTACATGAGTCTGGGCATGTACTATTATACCTACCCTGAAGGAAGCCAGAGGACAAGTGTCTCCAAGTCACCACTTTTGTCAATGTCACTTTTTGTTGACATTGTCAACGAACCGTATACATTTTCTATTTTGCCTTTAATGGGAAGAGAAGTTTTTGACAGCTAGAAAATGATTTTTATTGTCTCATTTTGTTGTGTTGAAAATAAATGCGGGTGCACGCAAAAATATAAATTTTCATAAAATATCTAATTTAATGGCATTAGCTAATTTAAGCATTAGTAAAAAGTTTCATATGTGTTGACTAGAATCATCAAAATAAACTAGTGAATCTCTGGTACCAATGTTTCCATATGGTCCCATAAGAACCACCTAGTCTGTAGTAAGTCAATAGTTCCGAGGTCAGTAGTGGATTCTCAATGACAAGCCCCTGTTAAATGTCTATAGCACAGAACATTGCCTGGGATACAATTAGTCAGTAGTACTGGTGACAGAGTCAATAGCGAATCAGTACAATTTTACTATCGACATTTCCTGCAGGGTATATACGAGTACATAAATATGTATGAAGTGGTAGATATTGTACAGATGTATGTAGATACATCTATATTATTTTGTTGTTGTTAGATTTCCTACTTTTGTTGTATTTTTAAACTGTTTGCACGAGAAAAAATATAGAATTTTATTTTGAATTTAAATAAAAATATAAACACACATACATGTATATATCTATGTAGTGGACTGCATGTGTATACACAAATCTAAATAAAAGATATATGTATGAAAAACAGTGGTCGTTCCCAATATAAAAATATGTCATTTGAGTGCAGTAAAATTTTCAACTTTTTTAAAATAAACTTTAAAATAATTTAACTAAATTTAACTGATGAATGTTACAAAGATAGGGGATTATTTATTAATCCGGAAAAGAAAATCAATGTACCTTTTGCCAGACGGAGAAAACTTAAACTTATGGATTCTATTTTAAGTTCATTTATCCAAGCGCAGTTAAATATCTTAAGTCACTCTCTTGGAATCTACAAGTTTCCGCTACACCTAACAAAGCTATCAGAACAGTTCACGCCTGCCAAACGTCTATTTGACAAAAGTGGGGACTCAAACCAATAATAAAACCAATACTGGCATACGCTACTCTAGTTGGATGGCCAAAAACTGAACTAGTCACTACTAGGTAGGGTATTCACTCGAATAATGTTTGCTCGATTAATCGAATAACTAAAGTCAAATAATGTTCGATCAAACAAAAAAAAATCAATTTCGAGTAAAAATTTATTCGAGTAATTTTGTCGATTAATCGAATAACTCGATTAAAAAATTCTATGTAAATTTTCTTTTTTTTTAATGAGTTTTTGTAGATTTCTTAATGAAAAGTGGAACATTTTTTTAATTTATATGAAATTTTCCATTCAATTCGAACCTTATTTCATACTAATAGTCAGCATGATCAAAAAATTAAGTAACTAATGTAGTAACAATAATAGGGAGAAAGAAACGAACTTCAAGTGTCGGAAATATAACCCAGTAAAAAATGTTCATGTTTTTTGAAGCAATAAAGAAATAAAGCGCTTCATAATTCGCTTTAAAATATGAGCTTGTTCAGAAGCTGATTTCATAGCGTCACAACAATGCAGGTTTTGAAGCGAGAAAGTTAGCAAATGCACACACATCCAATGTGTAGTATGAATAAAAAAGTATTTGCTTTTTACTTATACAAAAGCTTCGTACACAAGCTATAAAAAAAAACTGATTTTATAGTGCTGATCCAAAGCAGGTTGTTAAGCGAGAATGAAGAGTAAGTTTATCTGAGTTTCTGGGTGCCGTTTTGCAACAGTGTTTTTGGTCGAGTGATTGGTACTTCAAACCTGAAGGTTCTTAGTTCGATACTAGTTGAAGTTAATATAACAAACATTGAGTAAAAATATGAAATTAATAAAAATAAATAAAGTAACGAAATAAGAAAATTTCAAAATGGCGTTAACGACGCCAATCCACATCGATCTATTTTTTTCATATATTTTCAGTTCTAGTGCTGAAGATGTTGATAATTTTCAGCGCTTCAAAAGCGCTTTTCAAAATCAGCAGCGATATCAGCAGGTTTGTCAGCGCTACTTTTATTCCATAATAGTAGAAACCTGCTTTATTGGAAGCAAGTTTTTTACTGGGAAACATCAAACAAAAATTATTTGAAATAAAGAAGATATTTCGAGAGCACCTAGTTAACTAGATGTTTCGGATTAAAATATCGAATGTAATGTTCGGAATTATAAAAGCCTTAAAGTACGGTCACACTTGGCAAGTATTTACCGAAAAAAAACGTAGCCCACAGACAAGCTAAAATTGTACTTCCTTTAATTACAATATTTTTTTAATATTGGCTCGCATTTATTAAAAATAATATAAAAAATTGCTTTTTGCAGCATAATTAACCTTATTTTGTGATATAAAAAACAAGTTAAATCAAACTAGCTCTGAGCAGAAGTAGTGGTTATGTGTTTTTAAGGAAATATTTCCTAAGTGTAATCGTACCTTTTTTGGTACAAATTAATATTTATAACAAAAATAATGCTATGCCAATTCCGATTAGTTTTATTCTTCATTGAATACAGGAATGTTATTAAATATTTCCTGGCGCAAAATTTTCTTAATGCGCAACATTTGAATAGTGAAAAACAAGCTATTTTAAAGAATCAGTTTATAATCTAATTTATGTAAAAATGTTGTGTTTTCTTTTGTTTTTATTATTAAAATATATAAAAACGCGAAAAAGCTTATTTAGTTTTATTTTTGTCCACAAAATGTACAAAAAACAGATTAAATTCAAATATTTTCCCATTAACTCGAATAATCAATTTCGATTAATTGATTAATTGAACAATTGAAAAGTCGATTAAAAATGAATACCCTACTACTAGGGTACTGCTCAATAAGTCATACCGCCAAGTATGTATTTCCATCACCGGGGGATGGAAAGCCTCTCCTACACATGTCCTGGGTGCCGTTGTGCATTCCCCCTTTGCACATTATAGTAATGGTGGAGGTCGACAGAAGCTCACATCGGTTAGCAGACGTCTCCAATATAAAAGCAGGAGATCTGCTGGGGCACAAGAGAAAAATAGAACAGTTGGTGAACGACCCATATATCAGGAGGAGTGATTACGGCTGAACCGTACTTCATAACACGAAGATGTGGACCAGATCTGATTCACTGATAGTTCCGAAAAAAAAGCAAACACACATAAGCTTATTTTTATCTTTTCTGTAGAAACACCCAGGGTCTTTGCAGGAATCGAACCTGTGAACTCTGTGAACAACGATAGTAACGTGTATAAATTTTTAAATTTTGTTGAGTCTTATTTAATTTTTCTAATATTTATTTTTCATTCCATTCATCTCTTTATATGTATGTCTGCTAGCTCTTCAACGGGTGATCTGATTTGGTTTTTTATCTAATGGTGAAATCTGATTAGTCATTTGGAAGCTACGACTCAACAAAAAGAAATGTTGGGCGCTTTACCAAATATAATTTTATGTACACCATAAGGGTACTTACTACCTTAGTGTGCCAGATTATTATTAGCCGGGGTCGCAGATTCGATTCCTGACGAAAAAGAGTTAAGCAGTATGTGTGTTCGTTACAAAAAAAAATAATGAAAAATAGAATTATTATTAACAGTTGCATTGCATTTTTTGAAAATACGAATAGTCTGCACCTTATTTTTTAGAAATATTTTTTTTTTGATGTTAAAATTATTTTACTTTGAGACAACAGTTAATCGTAGAGATACACCTGTGCGTTTCGAAAAAAGTGTCAAAAAATTTGTTTTGTATTTATATAAAATCTTCTATCAGCAAACAGTAACTAATGAATGAGAAATGTATTTAGTTCTTACAAATTTCTTCTGACTATCTTCTAGAAGAGTCTCACCATCATATTGGCGCTTGCTGTAGTGGAAATTGTTATGTTTATCCCCTGAATTTTAAGAATTAAAGAGCAAGATATTATTGCCCCCCCAAAAACAATGCGTAGCTACGCCAATCATAATCAACAATCTACCAAATGCGTAGAGTGATTTTCGTAAGCCTACAAAAACATTCATAATTTTGAGCTATAAGTTGTTCACAAGAAAACTAAAATATATTTGGATGTGTGAGTGTGTATGTGTGCATGTTTTTAAGACTCTTATATCCTGCCAAAACAAATGGTGAAATTTGTCTTAGTAATATTTTTTTAGAAATTCATTTCTTTACATTTGCAAGCATTTGAGCATGTCTTTTTATATACATAAATACATATTTTGTCTTAAAAATGAGTTGTAATTAACGTCATTTGTTTGTGGATTTATCTGTTGTCATCTCACTAATTAACACTTAAACCGACAATAGGCGAGGGGGAGAGAGAGAAAATATACTATAGAAGATAAAAGCAACAACAATAATACCGGGAATGAACTAATAATAACTATTTCAACTTTATTCATAAATCATTTATTTTCAAATGATTAATGATTATTTAATCGTCTACAGGGTTTCTAATGCATGTTTTTGTTTTTTACTCTTTATATAAAAGTTCATTCTCAATACAATTATTTTAGTTTTGTTACCACAAGTTTTGTGTTACTTTTTAATTATATTATACCATTTTTCAAAAACCAACCAAATAAATGTATAAAACAAGCATAAGCAGCTAAAAAAAAACAAAATTATGTAAATTAAAATATGAACATAATTGTCAAATACTTGAGTATAAATAAATCTCAAGCTGAGCAATAAATTGAAACACATAATTTCATTTTTTGTTACATAAGTACATAGATATTGTACAAAAGGAAACCGAATTGCAGTTTTTTCTCTCATTTGATTGTGCAGTTGTAGAATTTTTAAACAAACTTTTTGTTTTAATTTTCCTTTCTTTTTGGTCATTATTGTTTTTGACTTTGCAAATGTTAATAAAGTTGTTAGAGAGATTTTTTTTTGTGCTAGTATAATTTCTGATTAGAAGAAAAAACAGCAATAAAACAAATGAAAGTGTCTGTCGCCCTGTTTGTTTATTTATTACAGCTCAACATGAGTTGGCACTGCAGGAGTCCTTTAATTAGTCAGTTCTTTGGTTGGTTGTCTGGCAATTGCTGTACCCGGTTGACCAACTCGTCGTAGATGACATTTTCATCAACGACTACTTGAGGAAATTTCGACATTTGTCATGCACGATAATTATCGATTACAGTTTCTTTTAAGACAATCTAACAGGAGCCGTACTCAAAGAATGGGCAAAATAAAAAGTACTCAACTGGTCATGCTAACTAGTTGGTACATACTGTTTGCAAGCTAGTCGTGCAACGTTCAATTTAAAATTTTGTATAATTTCGTTACAACAAAAAGCACTACTCTTCGTATACTAGCAAATGATCTTCTTGTGAACATTGTCGCTCAGTCTGTTACCAGTTAGAACCATTTTGATACATTCCTGCCTGCTAAAATTGAGCGAAATTGAACTAATGAAAAGTTCTGTTACAATGTCTATTAAAACTTCTTGTATTAAATACTCTCTAAGAGACAAATTCATCAAGTTGTTATTGTAAAGCACCTGTGAAAAAGAAACAAACAAAAAATATAATAGGGACATTTCTGAGGATGTTGTCATTTACATGGTCATTAATGAAAAGATGGGTGACAGTGTCGCTCTTGTTGCGATATATGAACTTAGCGGCCTTTTTTCTAAAATGTCCTCACTGATCTGTTTGAGCTGTCACCAACAGGTCATCGACGCTTTAACATTGTCATACATCGGTCTTGCAAGATTTCTGAAAGACATGGCCAACCGGGTACTTAAGCAGTTTGTAAAACCCATATACACATGCATCTATTGGTGTAGTGTTTAAGCTCGCATGCGAATTTTACTTCACTTCATACAATCTGATCATCACAACTGAATTAGAGGCAAAATGTTTATTGTTTCTTTACTACCAGTATGTGGATTTAGTTTATCTGCGTATGTGATTTAGTGTTAAAGTACGTATGCATGTATGTGTCTTTCACTTAGTTTGTCTCAAAGTTTGTAAGACGATAATACTATAAAGAATTATATTTATGTCGTTTACTTACATAACTTTTAACTTGTTGATTACCAAAAATGAGTCAGTTATGATTATACTCTATAATTATACAAGTATTTCACTTAATTCATTTAAACGTTTGCCTAAATAAACGAAAGCATGTATTTAGTTTAATTAAGTTAATTTAAACCCTGATTGTAATATATGAACCTTATCTAAAATTTAATATTTACAAAAGACTTTAAGGAAATAATAATTTAATGCATCAAAAGTTTAATGATGCAATTTGTCTTAAATAGTCTCATTAAAATATTTGTTCATTGAAAATGTGTCTTTGATAAGTTCGCATAATATTCCATATACATCTATAATACAACAACACTTAAACAAGCTTATTAGTTTTGTTATTGGCCTCTAATTTTCAATATGATGATTTTAGGAATTTTGTAGTACATTTTAAGCTGCATTTACTTTCTTTATGGACTTCTTTTCAGGCAATTCAGTTGTGTTTATAGAAAAATATGTTCAAATATTGTAATAGCTTTGCACTTTAAGTACCGACAATTTTAAATTGAAATAAGCCACAGAAATATAATTTTAGTATCATAAAATGATAATTTTATGGCCTTAACGTTTGAATATGATTTTTGGCATGGAGTAATCTGGGATCAAACTTTCACAAAGCCTTTGCAGTAGTTAACTACTCAATTCTCTCTGTTATTAATGCACGCAGCTGTTTGTACATATACTCAGAAAAAATCATCCAATCTAACGAATAAGGTGGCCAGCTAAAGCCAGCTGCAGTCTGATTAGTGTCAAGTCAGGTTCGTTATTAGAGAAAACTCCTCTCTCTAATATGCTTTGTTTTCTCTATTCATTATAGACTGACTCTTTAATCAGGTCTCCTAGTCAGTCACAAACTTACTAGGATCCTCCTCAGTTGGCACACCGAAGAGCTAGAAGTCAAACTGATAATAGTAAATTCAGTTTTGGAGCATAACTGTCCTAAAATATGAAATGTAGAGACAGACTAGTGTAAATAGTATCCTGTGAAAAATTTTGCATTAACTATTTTCAAAGTACATGGTCTATAATTGCTGAAAATGGTAGTGTTACAATATATCCCGAGCCATGAGCAGTAAAAAGAGAACACATCACTTAACTAAATCAAATGTGTTATTCAAAAAAAAAACATTTGTTTAAAGTAAAGTAATTTGACAAATATTAAAGAAATCACCGCAGGACAAATTCATTAAGTTTGGATCTAGAAACTACCACTGAGTACATTGATTATGCCAATTGAACTCTCCAATCACAATATCATGTAAAAGTGACAGGCCACTCTCATATAAAGTTCTAGAATTCGAGCCGGTTGCTAGTTCTTGGCAATCAGTAACGTGATTTTGTTTTGTGAAAGGTTTTATGCCAGCTGTAACTAGAGACTTAGTGATGAGGACCTCAACATAAATAATTCTTCTGAGCCGGATGGTATTCCAGCACTGGTCTTTAAGCAGTGCTCTTCGGCGCTATCATGTCTGTTGACAGCTCTTTTCAGCACTTTGTATCACGCTTCTGAGATCCCAACGTGTTGAAAGGTTGCCAATGTGACGCCAATCCCAAAAAAGGGAGAAATTTAACGCTTAGTCGCGATATATTCAGCACTTTCTAAAATGATAGAAAGTATATTTTCATTTTTGAAGTATTTGTAGGGTACACTCTACTAATGAGCTACCGGCATTCTTTTTGGAAAAATGGTTTCACGCCATACACCATTTCGGGGAAAGTAAGGTGGTAGCTCTAGATATTTCTAAAAAGTTTGTTAGAATGCGGCATGATGCACTTTTGTCAAAACTTGTTGTTTTTGTTGTCGGTGATGACTTCACTCAGTTTATATTGAGTTTTCTCAAGGATCGTGCGCTATACGAGTTGTTATAGATGGGATCTCATCAGACGAGTTCAAGATTAATTCAGGGGTACCGGCAGTGTTGCGTTACTCTGCTTTTACTTATTTTTCTTACTGACCTCTGTCAAACCTCTAATCCTATCTTTTCTTTTGCAGATGAGAGCAGTAGCTGCTATTCATATTCATTCACTAATATAGCAGCTTTTTGACCATTGACGCCATGTGACAACACATGAATGATACAATGGAATGCAACTTTCATGGCGGTGATTCAAAGTCTATTTTGAAATTACTCTACCGCTTACAATAGAGGGCGAAATACGCTACGCATTAAAGAGAAAATTGGTTTTTTAGCCAAACACTTTCCTGTCAATTTCAATATTGGAATATTCAAATCAAATAAATACTACTCGCTGTATCCTACTTCCCGTAACCAATGTTCCTAGTTCCGGTATGCATGGGTAGGGTCCACCCTTGAGTGCTAGTGTTATTAAAAAAAACAGTCAAAAACTACAATAAGCTACGACCATGGACCTCAGGAAGTGATCCTCTACTTTGAAATCTCCTCAACATAGACATCAAATTGTTAATTAGCAGTATACATTTATTTATGCTCATTTTTGTAACTTGATTTATAGTCTTATAGTCTTTATAGCAAATAGTCTTATTGCTTAGATTTTCCCAATTACATATTTATGTATTAAAATATGCAAACATATTTTTTTTATTATTTCATCATTCCAATTATAAAAGAGATAAAAAATATTTAGTTTTATTATTTAAACAAAATGTCATCCATTGTTAGCATTTCTATTTTTACATCATTTGAAAATGACCGCAAATGTTTTGTGCAACATTTTGTCTATTTGTAAAAACAATTTGCCACAATTGCTGTAATCATATGATAACAAAATGACATTTAACCCACAATACGCCAAAACAGTAGATACTTTTTAAATAAAAACAACAAATATGTTTCTGTCTAAACACACATTCATACATTAATGCATATAAGTACCCAGCGGCGAAAAGAAGTAGTAAGAACGCCTTCTGGAAGCCCTTATTTGGCAGACACAAGGCTTTATTACCCCATTACATACTCATACATTTTTTACACACGATGTCCTAGCCAGCCAAGGCCTTCTGCGTTCCCTTCTCCAACAGGCCTGGTATAAGGCCTTCTTCCTTTCACTTTTTGCATTTTTATTTGTATTTTTATATGTATTTGTTGTCATGTCTTTGGAATGTGAAAGGTCTAGGAAGGTCTTACAGAACAGAAGGCCTTATATTTGAAGATCTGCAAAAGTTTGCCGCTGGGTATATATAGGAATGTTTATGTAGAATGTGGTTGGTACATGGATTTTGATATAAACTGATATTTTATTATGAATACAAAAAAAAACAATCATACACCTGTCTATACGTGCATTCATTTCCATGCACAAGGACTAGGGAAATATTTTTATATTATTTACATATATATGTTAAATTTAATATTATTTTTTAGACTTTATTTTACATTAAAAAATTTTTTTTACTATTTAATCCTTTTTAGTTTCGTCTTTAATTTTAAAACAATCTTTTTGCAAGTGTAGATATGCTCAAAATTACAAATATATTTACAGAGAAAGGAAACCAATGCTAAGATGCCGTCTGTCTGTGTACATTTTAAGACTCTTTAGGGTCTAAGGACTTTAAAGGATCCTTAAATTCATTACATTGATAAAATTTCAAAAAGTTAAGCTGCTTACATCACTACACTCTGCTCTGCATTGTACCACGAACACCACAGTACAAAACAGCTCAGAACAGCACAGCATAGCAGAGCAGAGCATAGTATAATGCAATAACAGTTAGAATAGAGCTTGAATTCCATCATCAACAGTTTAACAGTTTTCAGAGTAGGAAGTGAATTTTCACAAATTAAAAATGAAGAGAAAACTACGTTGGTGACAACTTGTACGATTAAGTGGAAAAAGTTTCTGTTTCTCATTTCATTTTTTGGGGTTTTTGTTTTTCCTCAAAGTATTTCTTTGGAAAATTTATAGACTTTTTTCTCGCCAAGGTGTATGTTTTTATTTCAACTTTTAGTTTTATTTTTCTTCATCCTTCTTGGTAATAGAACTATTTGAAAAACTTTTCTTTAAACTTTTCAACAGAATTTTTCATGTGTAAGTGAGTGCTTGTGAGTGTGTATGTGTATCTTTGAGTTAGTTTATTTGAATACAATCAAGTTTTAACAAGATTCTTCAATTTCAGATTGCCCCATAATATTTGTAGAAAATTTGGAATGATAAAGATGATCAATAAAAAAGAAACTTTTATTTACGTTTGAATAATTTTATTAACAATCATTTTCTTTTTTGTCTCTGTTTCTTTTAATACAAAAGGCATCTTTTTGTCGTTCAGCAGGTTCAGTCATTTATTGCAAAAAGTTTTTGTCTGAAATACGACCAGTGCGTTGAAATAGTTTTTATGTCTGAAAACATTTTGTGTCTATTGTATTTTTCTATTTGGCTTAATCAATCAGTTTTTTATACTAAAAATGGATTTGTAATTTTATATTTTCGCTTTGTTGAACGCTATAATACCGCGCAAAACTTTTAAATTCATTTTTGTACTAAAATTTAAAATGAAATACTAGAACCATCGATTAAAATTTATGAATAATAAATTTGTGTTGTTGAAAATTTTCTAAAACGTTTTCACATGTTTCTAAAGAATTTATTTCTTTATTATATAATAATTTAAATTAGCAAACATAAGGATGAAATAAGGAATAATTTAGTTTAAGTATCACCACACATATGTAATGTAATCTTCTAAAGAACTTTTTCCGCATTTCCGCGCGAAATATTGCTGAAGTCTCTCAAGGGTCTGCATACACTCTTTTGAGAACCCGTAGTACAGCTGATGAGCTTAGTTAGAAGTGGAAGTATTTGGATTCCAATATTAATGAATTCTGACTATACTATTAATTGTCTACACAATTTTGCGAAATCTTATGAAATAAATAGACCAAAATCTTATAAAATAAATTAAGAGAAATATTTTTATAGTACAAAGACTTGGGGGTATGCGCTAGTATTTTTATGCAGATAATAACATGGACTTTTGTATCCCGTTCTGAAAATGCTTAGCTGCGCCAAAGACTGTTTATAATCTACAGAAAATGCGAATGGTGAAATCGTGGTGATTTATTATTGACATTGCCAGTAGTACTACTGACAAGGTGTATCCCAGCCAATATAATCATCTATTGACATTTAATATTAGCTTGCCATTTAAAATCCACCAGTAGACTGTAGCACTATTTACTAAGCAATTCTTTTGGGACTACATGGAGACATTGGAACCAAACATTCACTATTAAATTTTAGGGGTTCTAGTCAATAATATTTATGTTTCCTCGCTCGATGCCGATAGTACTAGTGTAGTGATATACTAGTGACGTTGTCAATAGAAATGCATTAGTGAGTGCCTTCCATCTATAGACGTAATATTTTAACCAGATACTGAATTGGGCTAATCAACACATATATATTTTATTAATATTATTATTATTTTTTTAAATGAAATAAATTATTTTTAAATTATTCAGAGCGAAGTATTATTGAAATTTATATATCTTTTTCGATTGTAGCTTATATTTCAGCTTCAACCAAACATAATGCAAACATTTTTAAAATAAATAATTTAATTCGAAAAAATATATATATATATTTTACTAAAGAAAATTTGTTTGAATTTGAAAAAGTCAATTGGAAGAGGCAGCGTCCAGCCGCTGATCGATTAGCACCTCTGCTATTGACTGCACAGCATAGCAAAAAGAAAGAAAAAACTATTGACGCGTTCTTTGACAATGTCACCAGAAATACACTAGAACTGTTGTCCCTAACGCATCTCTCCTAGCACATAAAAGGGAAGTTGTCGACATTTTAACTAGTGCAATTGTCGCTAGAGAAAAAATTGTTGACATAGAGACATATGGTTATAGACTGACTAGAGGGTATATATATATATTTGAATTTCACAGACATACATATCATTTTCAAGTTTTTAATTTACCATTTCTATTTAATTCCATTCCTTTTATATTTTCTTTCAATTTTAATTTTCAAAAAATATCTCGAAGTTCCCATACAACATATTTAAAACCCGGTTAAGAATCCCTCATAAGAACGTCAATGCTTTGTGGTCACACATCCATACGTTTAAAATGTAATGGGGGTTAATACTAAAATGAACATACACACAGAGATACACTTAGGAATTATGTATTTGTGGGTAAAGCAATAAACTTGTATTAAAATCATGTTAAACACAACAAACATAATCGCATCTAAACTCGTGCTGATGAACTCACACCAACAAACTTATGTCTAACAATTTTGAAAACATAAAATAAAAAACAAATAGTATACAAATACAACAAACAGCAACAACAATAAAGAAAAGAAAGGAAAATATTGTGAAAATATTCTATTTTCCATTTTTCCTTCATGTGTACGATTTTATATCATTTGCTAGTTTGCATTTTATTTTACGTTCTTGTTTTATGCTGTTTTGCATTTTTATTATAAACTTAAAAGAACATTTTTGAACAAACACACACACACACACACACACACAAACACACACACACACACAGAAACACACACGCCCACGCCCAACTACCCACGCACACAAAAAAGACCCACACCCAAATCTACCCATATGTATTTGCTGTTAGTGGTTACAGTGGTTAGAAGGTTATAAACATGATGTTTTTGTTAGCAAAGGTTAAATTATAAACAACAACAATAGCAACAATGACAATGACATCAAAAATTACAATAACAATAGCAACATCAGTGGCTATAGCAACAAAATCTTTTATTTTATTGAAAGAGCAAAGATAAACACACACAATACACAATCACACAAAACTCATGTAAGTGTATGAAGTAAGTACGAATAATACACACACACACACACACTCAAAGTTCTCTAAATTTACATGCTCATGTTTGTAATATAAAAAATCTGACATATCGTCATAATCTCGAAGACTATAAATGGAAGAACACAAAAAATGACGGAAGTAAACAGATATAAAATTTCTATTTCTGTATTTATAAAAACGAAAAGATAAAACTAAAAAAACCTGAAAGGAATTGTAAAAATGTTAAATTGTATTCTTACAAGTTACATGTAAATACCCTGCAGGAAATGCGAATAGTGAAATTGTATTGATTTACTAGTGACATTGTCAGTAGTACTACTGACCAGGTGTACCCCAGCCAATGTAATCATCTATTGACATTTAACATCAGCTTGTCATTGAAAATCCACCAGTAGACTGTAGCACTACGGGCTAAGTAGTTATTTTGGGATCTCATGGAGACATTGGCACCAAAGATTCGCTATTAAATTTTAGGGGCTCTAGTCCACAATATTGATATTTCCTCGCTCGATGCGGATAGTGAAATAGTAGTGATTTACTAGTGGCTGTGTCAATACTACTACTGACCAGGTGTACCCCAGCCAATGGAGACATTTGAACCAAAGATTCACTAGTACACTTTAGTACCGTCGTGTAAAAGTTTGTAAGGGTTCGGGCAATATACTTAAACATGAACACACAGAAAAATTTCAATGTAAAATCGTCGAAAACCAGGTTAATTTAACTTTTTTCGGTAGTGATTTTGCTTCATAGGCGTTTCATGTTGATTCAATATGATTTATCATAATCTTGAAGGAACATTTATCCATTAATATTATAATTTCGAACGTATTTGCTTGTGAATCCAAATTGATTATTAGGCTAAGGATCCTAACGTTTAATTCAGAAAGAATTGGGCATGATTAATATTCCAAGGAACATAGGAAAAATTAACATCAACTTAATTTATCCTTTTTAATTAACTATATTTCATGGTGATTTAATATTGCAGTACAGTTAAATCAAAGCGAAGTTGTAACTGAAATAATACGAAGAACCATGTTGAATAAAAGTTATTTCGAGTAGACACAACGTGAATTTGATAGTGGAACAACATGAAGAATCATGTTGAATTACAGTTATTTCAAGTTTAAATAACGTAAATTTGATACTGAAACATCACTAAGAATTGTGTTGAATTATAGTTATATAAAGCTGAAACAACATGATTCTAATGTAGCTATTTTATTAATTTTTTACTTACGTGATGGTTATTAGCATAAGCATAAGAAAACTTTGGATTGTAGTTGGCTCCCTAGCTATGATTTGAGATCGTTCCACTTGCAGGAAAGTCCACGCATTAACCACTGCAGCCACAACAGCTTCAAACTTTACTTTAGCTATACACTACATAAATACCCATCGTATGTAAAATGATTTTTATTGTAGTTCAACACGATTTAAACGATTATTTAACATAGAACTTATTTGAAATTAAAGTTATAGTCATGTTGATTGAAAATGAAATATAACGTTTATAACAAAGTTGTTTTAACAGTGAAAAATTTTTAATCAAAGAGATATAGGGTTAGATTAATAATGTTTCATTTAAAATTAATATGAAACAATTGTAATTGTAAATTTTCGCTGGTAATTCGTTTTTTATAGCCGACGCTTATAAGAATAAACAACAACAAGTCACACAGCTTAAAAGTAAAGTTGTCAAAATTTTGACTAGTGCAATTATCGCCAGAGAAAAGAGTTTTGACATAGAGACATATAGTTCTAGGCTGACTAGAGGGTATGTATGCATGTATATATGCTGTAGTACATATGTACATTTCAATGCTTATGTGGCAGTTGTGTAACAAAAATGAGCATTCTGTTTCCATTATTTTTCATCGTGTTTGCAGTAACCATTTAAAGAAGTACCAAAAGAGTTATGGTGTTTCCTTTTCTACATAAAAAAATATCACCTTGTTGAAAGGTGCATGTATAAAATGTCTTGCTAGCCCTGCAATAATGCTATTTGTTTCTTGACGAGAACGAAACACAAGTTATGAAAAAGTGGATTGCGCCGTTTTTAACACCAGACAGATAAGTTTGTTATTCAGACAGATAAGTTTAACATTTCTTCCTCATCAGATGGCGAGGATGAATATAATAATTGAATTTCTGCACATGTAATGCATTACACTGCGTGACAAATTTAATTTTTTTCTATTTGGCAGAAATACCATTAATCCATTAATCTAGAGACAAAATATAGTCAAAGTGCGTACTTGGTTTTTCATTTTCTCATCTTTTGTCCTTTTTAAAGGACTTAACATTTTTCTTAAATGCTTATTTTAAGTAATTTTTTTTAACATTAGTATCTAATATTTGTTAGCAAACTTGGTACCAAATAAAAGGTAAGGCTCTGTAGAATTTTATAAAAATGTTTTTTTAAAAATATATCGTTCCATATCCAAAAAAGTTTTCACTAAAATTTTTTAAAAATTATAAGTTGTAGCCGTAAGTTAACTCTATAACACTTCGAAATGTTATGACTTTATCTCTCTTAGTACAAAAGCTGTGATTGGTTTTTTCCCGGTACAAAATTAATTTTTATAAAAATTTATGTTGAAAATTAATTTCTAAAAAAATAAAATAGTATATATTAATTTAATATATATTATTAATATATACTTATAATATAAATTTATTTTCTACATGCAATTTTTGTAGAAACTATGTTTTGTCTCTAGATTAATGGATATATAGTTGTGTTTCTGCCAAAAAATGCTGTCACGCGGCGTTATCAATACTTAAAATTTTTTTTTTTAAAAAGTTTAAACATATCTTTAGGTTATACTCATGAAATTTATAAACATAAAAATACAGGTGCCAGATTACCGAATTATCGACCCGAAGCTTTAACAATTTTTTTTTGAAGACTTTTTTGAGAAAAAATTTTATAACACCGATTTCAGTAAGATTTTATATGACTGACAATCTAGAATTAACAACATAATGTTTTCTCATAATTGTTCTATAAAATAGTAGAAAAATTGTCTTTAAAAGCTAATTTTTTTTCTTTCTAGTTCGAGCCGATTTTTTCCCAACTTCGTCTGGCAGAACGATTTATAAACAAAAGCCACCATTTTACAGGGCACTAACAGCACTGTAGATTTATATGGGACATAACTTGAAGTCTACACGTAACATAATATATAAGATGAGATTGTTAAATTCAATCGCAGAGAGAATTATGTTGCGTGTAGACTTCAAATTAGTGTTATCTCAATGTTATAGGAATTTTTATGCGAGCGTTGTTATAAGAATTCTTATAACAACAATCTTATGAGATGAACTGTCAAAAACACATGTACATGAAAATGAAATAGTGTGCATGTGTGAGTGTTTATTAAAATAAATGATAAGCGATGTTTCTGATAAAATTTCTATGTTAAATAAATGAATAAATGTGTTTAATTGATTCATACATTTAAATTTGTGAGAAAAATTAAAAATAAAATAGCTAATTATGCAAAAGTAGTACATGTTAACTCGATGAGCATTTGCATAAAATAAAATCTTATCGAAAAAGTCAAATTACGTCTTCCCCTAGTGTGAGATTAAGAGAAAATTCGACATTTTGGTTTTAGTATTCTGCCGACGTTTTTTCTCATGTTATCTCAAAGTTAATGTCTCGTGAAGACGCTGTGTAAAGTGTAATGCCTTCCACCATGAGATAGGGCGATTTTTTTTAGAATAAAACATACCACCCTTTTAGCCTGAACACACACCACAGAAGAGAAAACTTTTTTGTCTTTTAAGTCAAACACTCTCTTATGATTATAACGCACACCAAAAAATATTTTTTGGTGTGTGGTGTCTCATATGAACTAATGCTCTGTTGTCGTATTATTAAAAAAAAACATTTTTAAGAAACGAACACCAAATTGTAGTTTTTACATGGAAATGTAGCATTTTTTGTAGAAAAGAAAACACCAGTAGTGTGGTATCATTTCAAGTCGTTTTATTTTGTAGTGTTATTCTGTATATATTTTCCAGTTTTTTTCTTTCATTGCTCTCAAGATGAACATTTTACTTTTGCTGGTACTTTGTTAATACTCGGCTTCATATTGTGAAACGTTTCCAAACAAAAAGTTAAAAAAATTTATTTTGCTCACAACTGTATTTACATCATCGTTATGCATAAAAGGTGTGTTATTTAGTCATACTTTTCCACATTTCTATTGTAATAAACAATCTTCAACCGAATTTATATTTGAAAAAAAAAAAGAAATTGAAAGAAACAACAAAAAACAACGGTTCATTTATGTTTTGTTCTCGGTAAACCATACTTGTGATTTGCAAAGTTTATGACCCTTGTTTATGTTTCAAATATACGAGTAATTTTTTTATACTTATTTGCATTTCTATTACAAGTACAATAAACGCAAAAGTGTAATAAAGAAAAAAAAAAATAGAAACGATAGCAAACATAGAAATAATGAAGTTATAATTTCAACTAGATGCTTTCTCTTATTTTATAGATGAAATTTTGTATGTTCACTACCTCATTAAATGCTGCTTTTAGAAAATAAAAATCTGAAAAATAATGCTTGTAGTATAGCAGTGAGTGGTAATAATACTAAAGTTGTAAACGAAACTCAGTAACAAAATAAGAGATTTATGTATTTCAAATAAGTAACAAACAATCAAAATTTTGTATATATGAGTTGAATTTTAATATTGCTTTAGTAAAGAAAAACAATCTAAATCAAAAATAAGACTATCAACGAAACAATAAACTTTAACCAGAATTAAAATTTTAGCTATAACTACCAATCGTACTTTATGAGTCTTAAGCGTAAAATTTTTGTATCTTACACCAAATAAACACAGCACATCAATATGGAACATTAATAAAATACAGATGGGGGAAGTGTTTGTGTGTGTGCAGTGTGCGTGTGTGTAATAGTTTAACAAATAATATTGATAATTAAAGAAAACAAAAGGCACATTTACTCATTGCGTTTAATTCTTTTTTTTACGAAACAACAAAAGAAGTTAAACTTAATTTTTAGTGTTTAATTGTTAGACAAGAAGGCAAGAACAGGTGTCTCCGTTTATCTCATTTTAATTTGTTCATTTGCTTGCTGCATGCTGATGTACTAACAAACTAGCATTTCCATTTAACTATATTGAACTTGGGTGCGAAATCTCGGTCAGTGATTTTGTTTGCAAGTGAAAACAAAAGCAACAACAGAGAAAAAAGCAGCAAAACAGTAAAAAGAATGAACTAAACCAAAACCTAGAAATGCAGTTAGACTAAAACAAAGCATACAACAAACTCATGCAACTGGGGGGATAATTAGGCCAACAAAGCTGAACAACTATCGCAACGAAACATACTTTCCACAATGTTACCAAATAAGCCGCATTTTATGTTTAGAATAATTTTCATAAATGTTTTCTGCATTAAGAAACAAAACTTTTACGTTTCAATTTATAAAATGAGAAAATAATGTGCAACAGCCAGCATTATAAATTATAAACTTGCACATTAGCATTCTCTCTCATACACATACACAAATGATACACACATACACACTTAACTGTATGTGTATCGTGATTAAAGATAGCAGTAAACAAATGTATATTATTTTAATTTGTGTATTTAATTTCTTGATATCATCGCATGATAAGTGATGTACGTACAGTCATTTAAAGGGCATTATGTAAAGATGAAATAAGTTAATTTCATTATCGATGAGAACATTTATACGTGGAACGGTGTACTATACGCACAGTGCGGTCGATCGCAAAAATAATGGTAAACTAAACTACTTATATGATTTGTTAATATTTTAAAGTTCTTACTGTAAGAGTTTTAAACTTTATCATGAATGCTTTAATATTCATTTGGGTAGGTGGATTTAGTTTTCCAAAAATGGTATAGAAGAAACGTAATCGTAAAACGTAAAACTATAGATTGGATATTAATTCCTAGGCCGTGCAAATCGATATGAAGTTTTATATAAAAGTGGTAAAAATATAAAACCAATAAGCCAGATTTACCTGCCTAGTATTAGCGCGAAGTCTTGGCTCAGTATATTTTCTGGTTTGCGAAATATAACGATTTGAAATGGGAAAATTCAACAAAATTCAACTGCTGACTAGTTGCTTACTGGAATAGAACGCAACTGATAAACACAAAAAGACTTAAAGATGTTATATTAAAGAGTACTAAATGGACTTTCAAATGATATAAGTAACGATTTTATTCAACAATCTTCCGGGGAAAATTTTGGAGACCATAATTCTTCAAATTCTTAACTTGATTCTTTAAATCCAAATCAATTCTATAGATTTTTAAAAATGTATATAGCTCATACGCCATATCATAATTTTGAAAGATGCATATAAATCATACGCCGTGCCATGCAAAACATAAAACCTGACTAATTACACTAGCACCGCTGACTAGCCTGATTAAACGTGAAACTTAGTGGATATTGATGATATGCTCATAATATTACCAGTATGTTCAAACTAACAAACACCATATACAGACTGCTTCCTGTATGGTGTTTGACATTTACTTCAAGAGTTGTCTGCGCTGATAATTCCACCCATCGCTCAAAGTTTTTTTTTACAACTGTTAAGGCTTTTACGACAAATTTGTTATATTTGTAGAAATGCCTGTACGTGTTAAATGTGCCTTGCAAGATAATAAAGAAAATGTTTTTACAAAAAACAAAAAATTTTTTCTTTCTATTGGTTGTTTTATGTTTCTAGCAGGAGCTAAGAGCACTATTTTATATAAAAAAGACAGCGTTATAACAAATGTATAGCAAACATATGTACTAATATTTACTTTTCGTTTTTTATTCTTGAAATATCATTTCGATTGTCTTTTTGCTTGCGAGGAAAAACTCGCAAGGTTGCGTTCGAATGCTCGCTCGCTATCGAAAGCGCGATTTCGATACACTTTATTAAATCAGAGAATCGCAAAAGTGTCAAAATCGCACGTTCGAGTAATAATTCGCACGTAAGCGGTTGCGAGAACTAGCCCTTTATTGTCCGATTTGAATCAATAAGCCACCAGAAGATGCGAAATAAAATTGGCTTCAAGTCATTCATTCATAGTTTTCTTTTATTTTTTCAAACGTTTCAGATTTATTCAGAAATTAGCGGTGATTTTTTTGCAAAATTCAATATTTTTTTAATTCTTAAAAATGCATGAAAAAATTAAAACTGTAAAAATTTTACATTTTTATCATTAATCGGAGAGACATAAATTATGAACATCGATGAGAAAATATTGATTTTATTTACAATTAAATGAAGGTACTCAATCGATAAAAGTCACAATTTCCAGACGACAGTGTGTATGTAAGTTGTATGAAAACCGAACTTTTGTCAGTAAAGTTCCCTCACTTGATTGTAAATAAATCGGCATTTGTCCATCGATTTCAATGAATTATGTTTTATTTATAATGATTTATGGCAAATCGGACAAACCGTTCTCGAGTTATTGTAAAATATATAGATGCACCTAGTGGAAATATTAGTCAAGCTCATAAAAAATATCTATACTTGATAGAAAAAAAATCTGGAAACGAATTTGAGTTTAAAGCATTAGAGTTTATATGTTGCACATATTTTTATTTAAAGGCTCGAACATGTTTTGCAGACCAGAAAAATGATAGATTCTTACAATATGTGAGTGATATTTTTATATACTTTCAAATCCAAGGAATTTTACATTTTTTAATGAAAGTAAATTAAATTGTTATTTTATAAACAGAGAATTTTGGCAATTTAATGAAACTAAAAGAGCGTACCATGTTTCAAATGCATTTTTGATAATATCTGAAATAAATTAATGAATAATCTTTGTAAACTTAATAATAACTTTACATTTTAGTTTTTCAGAAAAATTTGATTTATTTTATTTTTGTTCATTAAAAGAACCACTGTGCGCTGCACACTGTCTCATAGTTTTCGGTAAGTATTAGGGTATTCATTCGGTTAACCGATTAACTGATCGGTTAATTCAAAATTGGATATTATCGATTAACGGTTAAACCGATTACTTTCAGTCGATTAGCCGACTAGCCGACATAACAATATTTTTAATTTCTTGTAGTATTATAACATATATTTTGTGTGTTTAATTATTTGTTTCGTCTCATATGCAAAAGGTAGGTGTTTAGAAACTATTTTTTGATACAAACAAAGAAGTGTGTTTAGTGATCTCAACTTAAATAAAAACTTTAAATCCCTTGCCTGTGGCTATAAAAGAGCTTACTAAAGACTCTGCTACTCTAACTGAACTTGAGGAAAATATTAAGTTTTTGTTTATTAATTTAAGAAAAGCAAATAATACTATCGCCAACAATTTAGTTAAACGTCTGAGAATTAGATTTAATGAGAAACGAATTCAATTAGTTTATACCTTCACTTTGCAACAGTGCTTTAAAATAGTACGAAAATGGAAACTAAGAAATTTGAAAATAACCATTTTTGCACAATGTTCGGTGCTGAGCTCTGCCAGTATGAGTCAGATAATAAGACAATAATTACCCGAAACAATTAGAAGTGTTAAGAAGTTGAAAAAAAAATTAAAGCACGGCATATTGGAAGACTTTATATGTTTAGAGAAATCCAGGAAAGGGACTGAGAAACTAGATATTCTGAATTGCTTTCGATTTCTTCAAGCTTTCAAAGTTTTATCAAAACTTAAGAAAAGAATCGCTTAAATCCTAAACATTTAAACCAAATTATTTTTCTGAAAGATTTTTTTTAGAAGATCTCCTCAAACTATTGAAATAACTAATAAAATGATCTCACAAGCTTGTTAATGTTTTAATTAATACATATTTATGATTTTGTTTTTGCTTGATTTAGTTCAAGAATTGTTATGTTTGCTACGTTATTGTTTTTTTATTAATAACCTGGAAATAATAAATAATTTAAGCATTTTTGGTTGTTGATATTACTTGATTTAAGAAAAAAATTTAGTTATCGGTTAACCGACTAATACCAAAATTAACCGATTAAGTTAAAACCTTGATTAATTAATCGACTTATTAGCCGATTAATGCAAAAGCCCGATTAAATGAATACCCTACTAAGTATAGAACTATTCGAAAAAGTCATGAAAAGCAGTTAGTTTAACAAAAAAATCGTAAGGTACTAGAACTTTTAACGAATATTTAAATAGTAACAACAAATATTTAAAAAAATATGGCTTCACCTCCCCGCCTTTCCACCTTTTATATATTTTTACAATTTTCGGTTCAAAACTGCGTTAAAAAATTCGTAGTTTTTTAACCGTGTTTATGTCTTTTTTATGTTTTTTATGTTTTTTTATGTTTTTTTTTTTGTTTGAAAGGGCTTGAGTGCAAATAGACCCCCGATTTTTTTTCGAAAACGAAAACATATATGGACCGATTTTCAAAATTCTCTTGGCACATATTTTTCTTTCTGAAATTCGGTAGGACAATGTGCACCCCCCTCCTTCCCCAAATATTGATTATTGTATAATATTGATATTGAATGTGAAAACATCAGCTTTGCAATACAAACATCTTAAAATTAGAACTTTATTTTAACATTCATATCGTCGTTGCATTAATATAAAAATCGATTTGAAAAAATAGTAAGTTAGTGGGCGTTTCTATTTAAGCTAATGATATCAACACGGATATACATATGGTTTAATTACTAACAGCTACACCTCAAATAAAAATATGTAACTAGAATTTTAAAATAATTTTATTCTTATTTATTATTTAAAATTAAAATTTAATAGATATTTTGCTTTCAAGGACATGCTAAAAATGGGGAAAAGTTTAATTGTATATAGTTGCGAGGGAAATTTATTTTTTTTATCCTTATTTTACTTATTCGAAATAGTACATTTTTGACGTAGGTGTGTCCTTGCTCCGAATGGACCGAAATTAAAAAATTTACATCTGTACAAAATTTCATTTAGAGTTATTTTTCTCTCCTTTTTTCGTGTTCTCGAAACCTTGAAATATAGTTAATCATTTAACTCATAAGTGAAGGACATTTATTTTGGCTCCTTTTTTAATATTTTTGAAAAATTAAATTTTTGCGGTAGGCGTATCCTTGCTCTAAATTTAACGAAATTTAGTCAAAACATTAAGTATATTACAAGTAATGGATGTACAAAATTTTATTTAGTTGCAATAATTTTTCTCTCCGTTATGGTATTTTTTTATTTCAGGATATATGGGAAGGATACGAATTTTTGATAGTCAATTAAAATATGAGTGCGAAATTTCATTTCTTTACGTTAACTCCTTCTAGTTTTGGCCGCTCGTTATATGAACTCACGACACTGCGCTATTTGTATGTTTATGCAGCAAATATTTAAAACATTTCGATTTATTAACAGGAAACACAATTTAAAGATATAAAAAACAGACTTGTAAGTATTTATTACAAACACGATATGTAATAAGAACGATTTTTTCTCTTTTAATTTGTTTGCATTCATTCATGCTTTAATTGTGGAATACATTTTTTAAAATTGAGTTTGTATTAATTTGCATTGATAGAGTGAAAAGAGCAACACTGGCATGTTTCGATAGATGGTTAAGTGCGCTAATTAAAAAATTCATAAAAATAAGTAAGATGAATATATAAAATTAAAACTTATATTGAAGCCAGTGGCCTTTTAATTTCTTATTTTATATTTAAAGTTCTAAATAGATATTGAACGGCATGAAACCAGGGAATAATAGAGTTAAGGTGAAGTCGGAACTTTTTTCTAATGATTGACAAAAACATATTGGCATTTTTAAATATTTTTTATTTAATATTTATCAAAAGTGCACATAAAAAAATATTTACAATTCTTTTTATAAATGGTGTCTCAGTAAGAATGGACTTTTTCATTTTAATATAAAAACACGTATTTTTTGCGATAGCTGTGATTTTTTTTCGGATTGTAAAGAAGACATGTTCCGATTAAGTATGGAATAAAATATCCGACAAATGGCCCCCATGGCCATTACTCATTTCATGAAATTTTCCATGACTTATTCACAGAGATATGACTGTACCTCACCGATGATGCCCTGAATCTCGGATTTGAGCTCAGGAATTGTTTCTGGTTTATTCGCATAAGACCGAGAGTGCACAAAACCACAAGGAAAGGAAAATTGGACAGCGCTAAATTGCATGATCTTGGTGGCCAGTTGACATCAGAATTTGTTAAGATAATTTGTTCTGGAAATCGTTGCTGCAATAAATCGATTGTTTCATGCTTCCATTTTAATATTCGGAATAAACATATGTGAAAGCTGCCAAATAATTTTAGAGTTGCCTCTTGCACAAAAACAAATTAACACTAAATTTAAAAAGCGCATTCTTACCATATTTAAAGAAAACAAAAAAAAAAATTTGTGTACTTGTATACAACCAAAAAGAGTTCAGGTAAGTTTAGAAAAATCTCCAAACTTCCAAAAAAGTTAAGATGATTGGTTAAATATTGAACGTTTAACTACCTGATTTTGCCACTATCACACTGTGGAAATATATGAAAAGAGCTCTGATGATGAGATCGCGGTTGATCTCGAAAATATCATGGTGATCAGTTCGACTCTTATATACTCTAGTGTTTGTCTAATAAAAACTCCGAAAATAGCGTATTTCGAAATAGCCAATTTCGAAATCTTTATTTTTCGAAGATATAAATTTTCTAATGCATTTTTTAAGGGTGGGTAACTGTAATATTATATACACGAGAAAAAAATTGATTTCGGCCTTTGTCCCGATAACGGTACATGTGTTGTTGAAGTATATTTTTCATTAACGCGCTATCAATAGTCAAGGCCTGGTTTGATTAAAAATAGTTTATATCTTGTTTCAAAGGCTACCAAATAACGCATCTAATAGTGTTTAATTTACTTTGATCAAATAAAAAGTGACTGACTTATAGTGGATCAAACTTAAGCTCTTATAAAATTTTCAACTTTTTTTTAGAAGCTGTTTTCGGAAGCTGTTTGGTACCACAAATAAAAACAAAATCCATACTTTTATAATGTTATTTCGATTACAATTATTTTAAGACATTATGAACTGAAATCGGATATAGACTAAAAATGCTATAACAAAAAATCGACAACAATAGAATTTAAATTTACTAGCAAAGCCATTTTTCTACTATTTTGAATTTTTTCTTTATTTTGCTTTTCATTTGATGTAGTACAATGTAGTACATTTTTAAATAAATGCCAGTGTTTCAGTTTTTAATTCCATTATAACGTTTTCAGTTTTCATCCGATTTCGGTTCATTATGGCTTAAAATTTTTATAATTGAATGGACTATTAAATTAAAATGTATAACTATGAATTTTGCAAGTGTTTATAGTACAAAAGAGCTTCCGAAATGACAAAAATTTTATCCTCTATTACTCAGGCATTTTTTGTCCGATCAAAGTCAATTATCCACTATTCGACGCGTAATTTAGTAGCCTTTCAAACACTATTATATATTAAAGTATTATTTATTAATCGAAATATACATCGAAAAACACAGATGTACCGTTATCTGGACAGTGACCGAAATGATTTTTTTTTCGTATTTAGCGCTTCCGAATTACCATTTAAACATGCAATAGAATATTTATTCCTTGCGTTTTTAAAGCAGGTTAGAGAACTTGACATTTTTCAGATATTTTTGGAATACATCGATGTAATAAATATCCTTTTATTTCTGGTACCTTCGACAATTTTATAGAAATGTTTTAACAGTTATTCGTTAAAATATGACTTACGTCACTTTTACATTCAACAATATAAAGAGCTTAAAGTTTTCAACCAAAGTAATTTTTATTGTGAAGTTTGTCAAACAACTTAATTTGGGAAATCAATTTCATATCGTGCACAATAAATTTAGAACTTTTAAGCCAAAAACAATTTACAATCATTTGCTTGTACTGGAGTAACAGAATTATTAACGTTGAAATGTTTTGTTCTAAATTCTCGTGCAGAAGTCACAGCGTTTTTGGGAAAACCATCAATCAAAGGAAATCATTTTAAATTAAGACTTCTTTCATAATAATTGAGGGATTGTTTTTGATGGTATCTGGATAAAGTTGGATAAAGTTGGAAAAGCAAACAATTCCAATTTGACTGAATGCTATTAAGACATTGCGTCACACGACCAGCAGATTTTAAGGTTCAACAACAACAAAAACAATAACAATAAATCGTTAAAAAAGAAGCAATCAAAGCAATTTTGGCTTATTAAGTCACGTTTATTTATTTACTTTTTGTTAAACAAATAAAATGCTTATTACATAAATTTCTCTTGTATTTGTTATACACTTTTCTTTTTATTGTTGTTCTTGTTATTTATTTATTTTTAGTCAATTTAACTGAATGTCATGTATATGAAGACAGGATATGTGTATATTCATATGAATGTATTATAGTAATCCTTGTGTGTTGTGTGTGTGTGTGTGTAATTGTACAAACAAACATCCATGTCGGTATGTGTAATGAATTTAATTTTTTATTACTGCCAAGGGTGTGATATAATATGCATGAGTATGTTTGTATGAAATTTATTGTCATATTTTACTTTTTTTGCCTCGCCACGATTTTTTTCATTTTAGTTTTCTTTAAATTTTTTAACTTTGCACTATTTGTATTCAATAATTAAAATTCAATTCAGATGTTCTTTGATTATGGGTTCCTTTATCTTTGTATGTCTGTCTGTACACTTATCTGTTGCTATAATTGTATCTCTGTTAGATTTTCTCTAATCAAAACTAATTAAATAATGTCTGCGGACATTATACAACTTACGTGACATGATTAATTTATTAGAGTTTATTCAGGCAGAAACTGAGAAAACTTTTCGCACAATACATCTGAAAAAAATATCATAATAATTTTTTTCGTTTGCTTAAAAGCAAAAACATGAAAATTTTATGTTATTTTTAAGCTTAATATTATCTTGTGGATAATGTAAATCACATCAATGTTAAAAGTTTTTTCCCTCTTCCTTTTCGTTTTTTAAATATTTTTTAGTTTAGTTTGAAAATCATCTCCTGTAATTAATCTCATAATAAATCAGTTTTCAACAGCGGTAATTAAAACTGTCAGACATGCTTAATCAAAATCAGTATTTGCGGAAGTTCATAAATTTAAATGTGTTTGAAATAAAAGAGAACACCAGCACTCCAGCACACCACAAAATGTAAATGATTAATGACATTTTAATTTATGCTGTAAAAAAACTCTCTCATTATTAGATTGTAATAAAAAAGGAAATATGTATAAATAAAGACAATCTGCCAAAGATTGAAATTGAATGCCGCTCACACGCATCATGGTAAAAGAAATGTAAAATTAGTGATGGAATTAAATGTTAGTATTTAATTGAACGAATATGTGCCATACTTCAGGAATTCACAATTTCAAAAATATATATTAAACTTTTGAGCTAAATGTACAATTATTGAAGTAGAACATGTTCATGTTTGCATGCAGTTTCTTAGTGTACAAAATTGGTAGACCATGCTGCAATATTATGATGAACTAATTACAAACAAGAACATTTTTGCAAAACTTATGCTTGTCCTGTTGAGTAAAAGTATAATTTATATCAAATGTTCAATGCCACAAACAGGTAAATATTTTGAAATTAATCTAATAAGCCTGCCCGTAATAAACTAGCGACGTACTTTATATTATTGACATACAAAATAATGTTTTTAAATTAACCTCACATGTATCGTTTTGCTATGCTTTTAAATTAAAAGGTTGTCCTGCAATTGAATATTATGGTATTTATTTAGAATTCTAGATTCAGATAATTATAGAACTTCAGCCGGACAAGCAGTTAGATAGATAGACAAACTAATAGAAGGGTAGACAAAAGAACAGCAGTCAACTACGACGTGCATATTTCGAAACAACACAAACTAATTAAACTGATTATGAGTCCATGAAATAAGTGTGAATATCATGTAAATAATTTATAGTAATGTTCTCTTTGGTTAACAAATTTCATAAATATTCTCGCAAGTATGTATGGTCAGCAGCGTTACCGTTGTGCGACTAACGTCGCATTCTTTTTTTGAATGTCTTGCAACTTTTTGTGTCCTTTTGTTTTAAATCCCTTTTTGTGTCATTTTGCATTATTTTGTGCCCCTTTTGCCTTTTTTTTGAATAAACTCAATTTTTGTTTTTATTTTAGTAATAAAGGTACGAAGTTGCTCAAGCTTTTATATGGTTTTCTTGAATAATTACGTATGTTTTAAAACCAAATTCTTCCAGACTCTTTTTGGACAGTCACCCAGGGTATTGACAGGAATCGAACCTGCGACCACCGGATAATACTCTAGCACACCATCAGTGCTGGTTTAGGGTTCTTTAATGGTAATACGATATAGCGCCCCACATCATTACAGCATCTGCACAGCTATGATGTCGATTTAAATAAAGTTATTCCTCAAAGAGATCATGGATATAATAGTGATAGCAATCAGGACTACGTGTTTCTTTTCTTTCTTCCGGGTCATAAAGCTCGCAGAAACCGTGTGACCATTTTTCTTACGCAGTGATCTAACTGTCGAATTGTAAGTATATCTAACGATTGATCGTCTTTTAGTTGCTGGGCATCTATGTATAACTGTCTCATTTCATGTTCTTTCCATAGTTAGTCTCATTTAGCAAGAAATTACTCACACAATTTTTACTGTCATTATTATTATTATTATTATTATTATTATTATTATTATTATTATTATTATTATTATTATTATTATTATTATTATTGTTATTCGTTTTTTGTGACATTTTATCATAAGAAAGTCTAAATTTACATGATGAAATATTTTATGAAATTTTCTGCATGAAACTTTTGGTATTTGCTTATTGCAAGCGCGGAAAAGCAAATGGGTTAAAGAAAATTTACTAAAGCCGTCTGCAATTTTATTTCCTATCACTTTTTCAACCCAAATTGTTTCATTGTCCATTCTATTAGCAAATAAAAAAAGTTTCATGCCACGAATTTTATGAAATATTTCATGATGTAAATTGGGTAGAAGATCGTCTTTAGCATGACGTTTAATTTTGACTCTATCGGCTTGATATAAAGATTTTCCTTGACCCGTTTAAATTGTAGTTTGAAGCTATTAACGGCTTAGAAAGTTCAAAAATGTATTAAAAATTAACTATTCGCCGTGAAGTTATAAAAGTAGTCAGAAACCTATTTTGATGATCCAAAAAGGCACTGTTTTTGAACAAAATTTGATCTGCATCAAGTATTTAGATAACGGCAAAATTGCCCCTTTTTTCTCAGAAATCCCCTTTTTGTGCCCCTCTTATTTTGAAAATCCTCTTTTGGTGCCTCTTTTTGAAATTTCGCAATGGTAACGCTGACGGTCAGACAATACATTTGAGTTCTAGTCATTTATATGCATCTGCTTATTTATTTATTATTTCTTCAATATATAGACGGCTTATATACAAAAGCCGCTATATTCGATTTTGACGAAAATCACTTTTTGGCGGCAAAGTATAGCGTAAAATGAGCCGTTTCTATAATTTATAATTTCTCTATCTTACAACATTTGATTTTTACGAATGCAAAACCCTATATTAAATAAGCCCTTCTAAAATTGCGATCATCAAAATTTTTTTTTGATAATTTCGAGTGACTAAAGCTCGCTTGAAGTATACGGAATGTCAAGACCTCGGAAAAAACGCGAAAATTACGAAAATTCGCAAACACTTTCCAATACCTGAAAGATTACAATGTTACGATTGATTAAAAGCTCCAAAAATGTAAGAAAACCAAAAACTATGGAAAAATTACGCCTATCGCGAAAAATTTTAAAACGTTAAATAAGCCATTGATTAACGAATACCAAATATTCGGAACAAATTGCGAAAATGGCGAAAATTCGCAAAAAACTTGCTCACAACGGCATGTAAACTGTAAATAGCTAGAAGTTGCTGCATCGGAAACAAGCCCTAACGTTGATTAAAAACATGCAAAGATTCATGTTCATAAAAAATTGCTAAATATATTGAAGAAATCAATAATATTGAAAAGAACAACAAAAACTCAGAAAAATTACTAGCTTCGCGAAAATTGCAATGTATAGTAAACGTTTTTGTTCTCTAATTTTGATGTCGCAAAAAAATCTCATGATAATATTTGCTAAGAATTTACTGAATTCATTAAAAAAAATTTTTTCCACTATACAAAATCCTCTATTTAACAACATATTGAGTATTTCATCTATGCTTCATAAAATTGCCAATAAAGCACAATTTTAAAAATAAATTACATACAAGAATAAGTTCTGGATTTTAAAATAGAACGCAGATTTTAAAATAACCTCCAGAACAGTTGTGTTTTTTAATATAGTGGCTTTTGAATATAAGCCGTCGATATACGAAATATTTGAATTGCTACTACTCAAATACACTTGAAGTTTCTATGTAAGCATAATATTTTATAGTATACATATCCAATTAATATATAAAATTATTTAAATCCACTTTATTATGATATTTCATATTATCTGCACTCGTACACACACACATACGCACACACACATAATGATACATTAGGACAAAATCCTAAAAGATAATCGTAATTTAAATCATACACATATTTATTTTTATTTGAAAGAAATAAATGCATTTCGAATTCAACTTTTATCATATAAATCTTATAAAATACTTGATAATCTCTTTTTTGTTCTTTTGTGTTTCTTATTTATTATGTTGGATTCTTTTTTCTTTCCTCATTCAACATTCTTACAACATGCAGCAAGAAGGTAAGAATGACTTTTCTTTTGTGCACGATGCTCTTTTCATATGTTGGCTGTTTGGCTTAAATATATTCTCCCTGGCAAGGATGACATACATGGCATCAGGTATTTATGTGACATTAATCACAGAAGCAAAGGAAATTTATATACTTATCTAGTTATAAATAAAGTAGTATATGTCATCAGGAGATGTAAGTATGTACGTATGTACAGCTATTTTATTTATCTATTTTTAAAATTTCTTATTTTATTTTCCTTTTTCCATATATCTTTTTTTCTCCTTAATAAATCGACAATTAATCTGCTGAATGTTTTAATTAAATTTGAGACAATTTTTATTCATTTGTTCATTTATTCATTTGATTTTATTATATTAATCTGCTTTGATCGATGTTACCTTTTAGAAACAAATTCAATAAAATTAAAACGGAACTTTAGTTTATCTCAAGATTTCCCTTCGAGTTTGTCATTCAATTACCGCTGAGACATAATCCTCCAATGGAATACGTATTCGTATGATATAATTGATATAGATGTGTGTGTATGTGTGTGTGCATGTGTGTGACTGTGTGAGTGCTTAATTGATCTGTGGTTTTTGCACAGTTAAATCATACTTTAAAATTCACACCTCCACTATACGAGTACTCACACAGTCAGACCTGCAATGACGTAATATATGTATGCATGTATATACGCTAATGAATGACGTTACTTCAATGTCAATGATTTTTTAGGAGTATGTAATTGCTGACTTGTATTTAATCAAAATGTGTCCGTGCCACAACATCATTAAAAGCGTAATTATATATGCGCACCTTCTGCTCACAATTAATGATGGATGTCGCGGAAAACTAAGGAATAATTATTTTTATAAATCAACAAGTGCACTATACTTGGAATTTAGGATGAATGGAAAAGCAAAGGAGTTAAAAAACATTTAATAAAACTACTATTTACATACATTAAATAAATAATTTTTGCGGTGAGCAATTAGCGCCTTTTGAAGCACAGGTTCTCAACAAAAATGTGATTCTATTTTGCAATTACTTTTTCTTTCCTGATAAAAATTTGTTTTAAGCTAATTTATTTCGGTTGAGGACTACATTGCAATGCAGCTCTTCAATGCTTTTTCAATCCCGAATTTGCTCGAGCCGATCTATCTCATGGAAAATTTACGCTATCTTCATCTGCGACAGGGAACGATAAGCGGTATGAAAATTCATTCGATGTTTGGAAGACTGTTTGCTTATCAAACATGGGTGTTCGGTCGACATGTTCCCTTAGGACAGGAACCTTTCTTTAGCATCAAGAGAGTATATGCAGGTTCTGTGAAATGTGTAATAAGACCTCTTGTATATGTCCAATGTGAGTGTCGAGCGCTGAGGTATCGATTTGAAAAGATTCTAGGCTATGAAAAATAAAAACTATGGTTAGTGGTGTCATTTCTGAACAAATTAACAAATACATTTTTCGTATTGTATATTTAATAATTTTTGTATCTAGCATACAACTACAGAGCATAATAGTATTTTCACAAAAAATTTTACTTTTTGTCGCATTCGTGACGATTCAGTTAACCTTGTTTTTTTCAAAGAACAACTCAAGTTTTTAACTTCTTTATATTTCTGTCTAGAACGTAAGTAAGTAGCTCTGAATTAAGTTAAAAGAGAGGGAAAACTATGTTGAGATCTTTTTATAATTTCCCTTCAGCTAATTTTGCAATATTCAAGACATAATTGTTGAAATGTATAACATGAGTAACATTCTTGCATAGATCGATCTGGGAATTTTTCCAATGTCTGTTGCTTTACCGGTTTTAAGTTGCGCTCTATCAGATGTATAAAATTAATATTATATCAGTTTCGAATAATTGGATTGCCATAACGTTAGTTTAGTAAATGGCATTTACATAAACAACATGTTTGTGTAGATACATATCTACTGAATCGTATGTTGATAGCACAGAACTAATTTTTTACAAAATACAGCAAACTTATTATATAATTCGCTAAGAATCTTTCTTGTCGTCATAATAAAAAAAATCGAAATTAGTAAAGAAGATCTGATAAACAAATGTCGGTTATTTCATTTCGTAATTACAGTGTAGTGTCTTCAACTGAGAAGTTGTAAAAACCACTTACGTTTTGTCAACGTATGAATATCGATATGTACATTAACCCAGCAAAGGCAAGGTTAAACTTTTGAAATATGTTAGTTTTATCGCTTAATATCAAACGACATTCTTGTTAATTTTTCAAACTCATACAGGGGCTTGAGATTCAAATTGGAACTCAAATGAAATTGGAGTTCAAATGAAATTGATGTTCGCTTGTGAATAAGTCTTTGACGAATATCATTTTCTGATATTAAATATAATTCTCAAATTACTATCAAACCTTAAAGTATTACCACATTCATCTTAAAATATGTATTAAGAATTTTTAAGTTTCAAATAAAAAGTAAAATTGTATGGTCGTAATTTTTATTAAAGATTTACCAACATTCCTAAAAACTAAAGTTTAATAGTGCAAAAAAGACACGGACTCTACTGTAACTACAACTATTCCAAATATTGTTAGTAAAAATTAGGAGTCCCTGTGAGCTATTCTGAAAAAAAATTAACAAAAAAAAAATTGTTTGCTAAATTTTTTCAAAAGAAGTACACGAAAAAAATTATTCATTGGACCCTTTGCTACTTTATTGCGGCATCACCAAGACTGTTTTAGCTGTTGTTAAAAAACTGATGAAACATTTTTTTTGAGAGCCCACTGATTTTCAGAATATTTGGAGGCCCATAGAAAAATGTATTCACCAAACTCGCCAAACTGGGAATAAGGGCTTACCACCATTTACTAAGACCATCGAAACTATACTGTCTAGTCTGTGTACTTTTCCAAAAGTCTTCATTTATCGCATAGTCTTATTTTTGAATTTATTAAAGACTATTTCATAATGTAAATAGCAATGTAAATATGAGCAGCCTCTCGTCCCAAATTTTAGAAAGAAATAAAAAAATGTCCATAGAATTTAAAATTTCGACTGTTTTTGTAGTAAGGGATCATAATATACCAAAAATAAAGTGGTGATCAAAGGTCATGACAAAAGTTTCATTTTGTTGCATAGTGCAATAAGACCATTTCTCAGTTTGAAAAGAAGGTCTCCTTTTTGTTAAGAACACCATATTTTCAAACTATACTCAAATCATTTTCAAACGTTTAGTCTTTGAGGTGGAGTTTGATCTCAAATCATTATCAACTCGATATAAAGCCCAGGTGTTTGCTGGGAAGCTGCTTTTTAATGAATTTGTTCCTTATTAAGATGTTATGCATACAAGTAAGTAAAAAACGTATTAAATAATTGATACAAATGAATATATAAAGGGTAGAAACCTTAATAATATAAACTATAAACATAAAGTGAAAGTATAACTACTTTATTTCATCTTAACTAAGTAGCACATATATCGTAATTAACTTGCTTTATTACAACATTCTGTACACTCTTAAAATATTAAATCTCATACTCGTAGTTAAAAAAAATCAACCACAATAATACTTTTGAACCAGAGACATAACTGTTATAATATTTATGTAAAAAATTGGGTAATAATAATTAAAACTCGATAAAAAAAATGTTTGATTTTGTAATAACTATTGAGTAATTCTGAGTGAATTCAACAAATAGGTGTGTCGCATGGCTTTTAGTTTTAATAAAAAAAATTGAGGACAATCTTGTTAGTACTAGAAACACATAGCCGCCATCTTTTTATTTTTTATTGTATAGCTTCTGGTTAGTGCCCACCCGAAGTATAGGCCTATATTTTCTGAAAATATCAGATTTTTATCTCTATCCGCACATGGCTTTCTGAAGCTCAAAATTGAGCATTTTTTTTAAATATATAAATTTTCGCATATTTATTTTTGCAATAGATAATATTTTAGCACAATGAATTCACTACCAAAAAAGTCATTGCTTTTTGTTCAACAGGGTTCACACAGGGTTCAGTTGAAAAGCGATAAAATGAGAAAAAACTGTAATTTTCAAGTAACCACTTTGCGGCCATTTAATTATTCCATTTCAGTTTTGCATAGCAATATTAAATGATCATTACAGCCCTATAAAACAAAGCATGAATCGTTTCAATATCTTTTCTACTTAAAAAGCTAGAGCAATTATAAAAATGTATGAAATTGGTAAAATTTTTTACTTGGGGTGGCCGCTAATCGGAAGCTATACAATAATAAATAAAAGAGATGGCGGTTATGTGTACCTACAAGATTGTTCTCAATTTTTTTTATTAAAACTAAAATCCATGCGGCACACCTATTTGTCGAATTCACTTAGAATTACTCTATTACTATTAATAAATATAGTTTTAGTCTTCCTATAACAGTTATGGTGAATAAGAATATTTATCTGTTGCCCATAAATAGTACGTGTGGATGAATACTTTTTACATTGCTCGATAATAGCACGCTGTTACAAAATGGCATGTTTTTTTTTACTCGTGAAAAACAACTTAGTGAGGCTTGTAGGTCTAGTTGAGTAGATCATTTTGCCATTTTAAAAAATTGCAATACACCCTCAAAATCGGAAGGAATCGATAAAAAACGATTTTTTGGGACTTCATGGTACCGAGGACTTAAGCTCTCCGTGTATATTTGAAAGATTTTATTTTGACTTGTATTTCATGGAATTATCTTCAAAATAAAAAAGAATTTTTATATATTTCCGATTTTTTAAAAATAAAGTTCTCAATCATAATTATTAGTTATCAGACACTTAAAATTAATTTTTGTTGTTTTATGGCCAATTTGTTTCGGCTTCAAAAGAGTAGTAATAGTTATTTTGGGTCTTTGTTTTAAACTAATAATCTGGTATGAAATTAAAATGATGAACTAATTACAATAATATGTCAGTTTAAATGTAGCATGTAACAGCTTCATCAATTGACAAATTTTCAAATAAAAGCGTTTCGTGTAGATAATTGTATCACTTTATAGTTGATTTGTTTAAGTGTAGATGGACAATTTTGTTTTGGCTCAACAGCAACATTAACCTTCTCGGCAGTTAGGAAATTATGGAGGAAAAATAATTTAAACAACTATAAACTATAAACCAGCCTTGACTAACCAGTCACATGGAAAAAATGAACTAATATCAACAGGCTCTTTTGCTGATTTTTAAGGGTATTGTTCTAAAATGACCACATCCTCTATGGGACGTCATAGAATAAGCAAAAAAAAAAATGGTAAGCAGGCGGCAGGCACATGGCATACATTAGAACGAGTACATATTTTGTCTGGCTACATCAAACATATGGTACGTGTTGGAGTCGCGTGCTCTAAGGATAATGCACTTTGAATGGTTTAAACAAGCACGTATGTATGTCTATCAGTATATGTGTATGCTAAAGGACGAGCGCTTATGTTAGAAAGTATGTGTGTGTGTGTGTACATATTCACTTAGTAGTTCAGCTTCATACATTAAAGGAGGCCATAACTCTTTTCTGGAATTTTTTTGTGGGTCTACAGTTAGAACTAAATGTTGACTTATTCACAAATACAAGAGCACTTACTCAGATACAAACGCACATACATGATTGTATGCACAAATGAAAGTGTAGTTGTATGGGTTAATGCCGGAAGTAGGCCGATACTTCAATGAATGTAGGGAAAATTCTGAACATACTTCTTGCATTACACATGGACAGTTAGAAATATATATGGGTGTCTGTTTGATTGTGCTCGTATGTATGAATGAATTAATACAACTTGTTTTATGTAAAGGGTTATGGAGTGTTTGTAACCAAAAATTTTAGTTTGTTTTAACAAGTATAAAGTCTATACTTTCACATGAAAAATTTAGAGAACAACTGGACTATAACGAACAAATGGCAGTGATTTCGTATTTTAATATTAAAAGTGTTTGCGTTTTGGGTATGCAAAATCTTTTTAATAAATAAGACATAAGAAACTTAAAACTGGAATCTGACTTCGATATTAGGGTTATAAATAAATTTCTAAAACAAATTTATCTATCACCATGTGATAGCCAATACTAAATTAAGAATAAAAATCGTGATTGCGGGTCATACCGCACCAAATGAAATTTCTAAAAACTCACAAATAATTTTCTTTATTAAATTAATATACAAATACATTATTTATCGATTTTGATAAAATTTAGTACGAACGATGCCTCTGGCAAAGCTACTGTTAGTGCAAAATCTTATTTCACTACATTGCCTAGTTCGCGAACTATCGCAACCTTAAGATAGGAAAATTCATCAATTATTTACAAAACATACTTCACAAAATTATGTTTACATTCAAAAATACTTATCCTAATTATTCCATTAAGGTGTCATATTATAGGGCACAAAATGGCCCTTAATATGACATATACTTTGATATTATTTCGCATTATTCAGAGGTCAAATGTCATGGACCTTATGTTCGTGGCGGATTTTCTCGAAGAATGGTATTTTTAAGGGCAATTTTGTGCCATTTAACATGACACCTTAGTGGAATATCTAGGATAAGTAGTTTTAAATACATATATATTTTTGTGAAGTCAGTTTAGTGAATTTTTGATGAATTTTCCTATTCTAACTCACGATATTTGGCGAACTGGGTAAAATAGGAGCTTAAATTTTGCACCAATATTAGTTCTGCCGAAGGCTTAATTCGTACTAAATTTGATCAAAATGTAAAGGGGCAAGGAAAACTGGTGGGTTGGTTTTATATCTCGTTTCGTGCGGGAACTTTTGTGACAGCAGCATAAAAGTAAAGATGGCGTTTCTTTATATTTTTTATGGCTATTTTGGCTAGGGCATGAAAAATTTGATATTTTCAGAAATAGCAAAATAGTCATGACCCTAATGTATATATCATTAGAATAGTATATTTATACTCTTTAATGTGATACCCATCACGATAGGGTTATATAGGGTTATTTTTAAGTTTTGATGATTTAATTTAGACTTTGTAAAATCATCACACACTTAGACCATAATAATGAACTAGTTGACACCTTAAACTTTATAGACTGCTAAACTTATAACCCCTGCTATGGGTGTTGCCGTAGTCGAATAAAAAAGAATTGATTGGATCTGTTAGAAAGAAGATTTTATTTATTTATAATAAATAATTTTTTTTGACATGAAAAATGATGTGCAATTCGTTGTAATCCGATTCTACAATATCTTTACCGCCAATATAAAAAAAAACATATTTAGCCTCACACACACACACACAATCTCATACATATAGAGATTTATTGAAATTAGGAACTTTTAAATAAAAAGCAACAAATCGTCTGTATTGTGACATCCGTTTTTCTTGTTGATGTTGTGCCGTTTTTGCTGTTGCTGGCGTTGCTGTTATTGTCGTTGCTCTTTGGTATAGCGGTCAGTCGGATGCGCCTAATTTGTGGACTTATGAGTACTTCCTTCTTTTTGGGAAACTTTTTACATCTACTTTTGTATGTTTGTAAATATTTATGTATGTACTTCCACATACTATTCATACTCGTGCACAGTGAGTAGGGACGTTTGTATACAGTTTGTGTGATACCACAAAAGCACTTAGCATTTGCTAATTATTTATGAAAATTATTTTTATTTAATTTTGTTTTGTAGTAATTTTTGTAACCAAAAATGGCAGTTGTACATTCTTTAAGCTTAAAACTAAATACTATATTAAATATTGTATAAATGATGGAATGAATTAGATAGAGTGGGCGAGAGTGTATGCTGTTATCTTTTATTAGAGGATTAAAGTTTTAAAAATAGTATTTTCAACCGAAATTTATAATTTTCTTTTGTCTGCGAATATATGGTGAATATGCAGATGAGTTCATGCATGATAATGATTAGTTTTTACGTGCGTACATATATTTTGCGTGCTATGTAATAAGGTTTAATTACACTATGCGAAAAAAGTGTTACGTTAAGTTATTCACCAGATTTAGAAAGATTCGCTCTGCCGTTTACTTTATTAACCTATTTTTCATATGACCCTAAATTTTCTGGAACATATGTAGTGACGCATTGTGTTGTTGTTGTAGAGGATTTCCAAAATATTTCTAGCAAAATTTTACATTGTTTTAATTAAACCTTGTTTGAGTTGCATTTGACTCACATATAAACATGCAATATCAGCACACAATAAGTAATAACTACCCGTGCACCTACAGACTTTGTCGTTGTCAGTGTTGTCAACTTTCAGATTTCAAAAAGCATCGAAACAAGTAAAAAATTTGAAATTAGAAATAAAACACAAAATTTTAGTTTTTTCGTTTTATATAAAAAATTCTTATAAGGAGTAGTTTAAAAATTTTTTGTAAAGGTCTTGATTTTCACCCTGTCGAATAATAATGAAGTTCGACACATGTGTATATTCTACTCTTACGTGCGCAAACAATGGCGCAATAATTGGTCCCATAAATGTTATGGTTTTCATTTTATAGCCGTCTAACCTGACGTTTACACTTGCAGCTGTACTTGCAAGATAATTTGCTTGTAAATGCTGCTGCAAGTAGAGCTGCAAGTAAATGTCAAAAACACAAACAGTGTTGCCAAGGTAAATGTTTTATACAAAATTACTGATTTGTGATAATAGTATAATTATAGTTTTAACTTATTTGATGTATATATAAAAAGAATTTTAGTTATTTCTTCAAATATACATAAAGGAAACAGTTAATGGCATATTATACCGGCAAACTTATTTAAAAAATTTGTAATAATAATTAACTCAGTTGTCAGTTAGCGCGCTATATGCGGTAAACAGTAATCAAAACAAGTACATGCCACTTTTCAGGACATATATGGATAAAAATGTTTTTCACTTGTGATATTCTTGTTACATATCGTCATCGTTAAGTTAAGTTAAAATCGACTTAAGGTCATATTCTTCTTAAAATCCACATTTGTGTCCAATCCGTTTTCAAATACTCCAATTTTCGAAAAAAGTTATCAGGGTTTAGTTTTTAGCTTTATAGAACACCCACACAACAGATTTTACATTAAATCGATAATATCTCCAAACACGATTTTTAGACTTAAGATGTTATGATAAAACGACACCGATATGTATTTGTAAAAAGTGAGTTGGCGAGCTGCAAAATTCTTCTTTTTTAGGATATTTAAGGATAAAGAATACTTTGGGATTGTAGCAGGAAGCTATTCTTTTTATCACTACTTATTGAGAGGAAACTGAAACCTTTCTAATGACACCAAGTTTATTAATATCTGATGACGCGCTCAATCATAAATATGACGAACTTTTCTCAAAAACGGCCGAGATTCCTAACTTTAGGCAGCTATAAAATATGAAATTGGAGAGGGTAAAAATATAAACTTTTGTTTTTGTGTGAAAAGTTTTTGAAATTAATCTAGAGTCGTTTCTATATGAGGTTTGAAGCTTTTTAAAGACACAAGATAAAAGAATCCTGATTGCTCGAATGTACTTTTTTAATCTCTGCAAGATTGCAAAACATTTTTTGATAAAGAAATTTATTTTTGGATTTTGGGTTTAAAAAAGCACCGAGCGCTAACTTCAACATTTTTCACGTCGAAAAGTTTAAAAAGCACTAAAAACAGTGCGAAAAGCACTGAGTTGACAACGTTGTTCGCTGTTAAACTTTAACAGTGATTGATGATTTAGTCGGTCATTTGGCTTCAAGCGAATATTAGTCTATCATTCAGGCATGTTCCGAAAATCACTTTATCGTAAGGTGATTTAAATCACCGAAAAGGTGTTCTGCGCACTAAAATGTTTAAAATTTCGTGACTTCAAACCGGTCAGCTAACAGGCTGACAATTTTAAAACACTTGACGTTTTTTAAGAAATTTGCTTTGAACTGTGTAATATGATATGTAATATATGTAATATGATTACATACACTTAATATGATTTGTTCTTTATTTGTTTTTGTAATAAAATTAATTATTTTACACAGAAGAACCTTAAAATTTACTAATTTAAGATGACACTGTATTTTTTGTGGCAACTTCATTTTGTTTTGTGTGCATTTTTCGTGATTTACTTTTCCTTTTTAGTAGTCAAACAAAGCAAATCAGCTGTGATTTCGTGATTTAGAACAATGAAAATCACAGCTAAAAATTAAAAATCTCGTGAATTTCAGAACACCAAAAAATATGTCGGGCGATTTCAAAATCGTTCGTGGTTTGAAATCACCGTGACTTCAGAACATGCCTGATTGTTGTTTAATTCTCTACTTTTCGTTTATTCAATTTTTTTATGTATATCCCTGTATAAATGAATCTTCAAAAAATTACACATACTATTACGTATATACTTTTCCACCATACATTATATTGGGCTGATTTTCTTAACAAAAACTCATAGGGGGAGGTGCAATGATTCTACGAAGAATTCTAAGCAACTTAGCCCCAAAAACCATAGGTCTCAAAATAATCTCGAACTTGTTGATATTGCAAAATATGCAGAAAAAACTAAATTTCATTTTCTGTAAAGGAATTTAATGAAATAGTAAATATTTTGTCTACCTACAAACAAATTTGTAAATTTAGACAAAAATATCTCAACAATTTCATTGAAAAAAACGTGTCTTTTTCAGTGAACAAATTGTGTAAGTCTATAGAACAATTTCTTTAAAAATATTTACAAATTGTAAGCAAAACAATTTACTAAATCAAAAAAAAAAAAAGGATTAACTGGACTTTCTGAAAAATATCAAACAATATTTTTGTCAGAATCTATAAAACCATTAATTAGTCTAGAAATACTAACAAATATTAAACAAAATAGTTTTCTAATAGAGTTATGAATTTTTTAGTCGAACTGTATGGTTTTTATCCAAAGTTATGAAATTAGTTTGGCTTAAGTTCATTTTTAATTTAATCTTTCAATGAAATTATTTTTTATTTAAAAAAGAAATTCTAAAGCATGTAAATATTGAACATTTAAAGAAAAATTTGGCTGTACGGAAGGTTGAACTGACAGCTGTTTCGTGACCACCAAGTCTACTCATCAGAGTCCTTTACCCACACTACCACTAACAGTGGCAACAACACTATAGCGAAAATCCTACTAATATTAGTAAGCTCAATTAACACACTGTCGCCATCTTGTGGCGAGTCGCACCTTATTGAACTTTGTCTAAATGTTCGGAACTTCACTAACTGTCTATTCTTAGCATGTTCAACTATTTTAAGCTTTTTCCATTTCAGTCTTACCAGCGTGGAATTCGTCGATATTCTCAATGCTGGGATTTTTTATTGAATGTTTATTTTGCCCCAGTTTTTGGAACAATACACACTCATGTTTAGCTAAGTGCCTTTAGAGTTTTAATAATTGAGTTATGAATTTTTTAGTCGAACTGTATGGTTTTTATCCAAAGTTATGAAATTAGTTTGGCTTAAGTTCATTTTTAATTTAATCTTTCGATCAAATTATTTTTTATTTAAGAAAGAAATTCTAAAGCATGTAAATATTGAACATTCAAAGAAAAATTTGGCTTACTAATATTAGTAGGATTTTCGCTATAGTGTTGTTGCCACTGTCAGTGGTAGTGTGAGTAAAGGACTCTGATGAGTAGACTTGGTGGTCCGTACAGCCAAATTTTTCTTTGAATGTTCAATATTTACATGCTTTAGAATTTCTTTCTTAAATAAAAAATAATTTGATCGAAAGATTAAATTAAAAATGAACTTAAGCCAAACTAATTTCATAACTTTGGACAAAATAGTTTACTTAATAAAAAAAATATATATATGCTAAATTTTTGTAATATATCACACAAAATTTTTGTGTGGGTTATCATCATCATCATCCATTAAGCGTATATGAAATTTCACTTTGTTAAATGTGTTCAAGTCTAAATGATTATCTAAAGACTCTAAAAAAATGAATGAGAAATAACGCAACGACATTAACGAATTGATTCACCCAAAAGTCTTCTGTAAACATACTTGGTACAATTGTTTTCCTTTTGCTATCATTGTTGTTGTTATTATTTGTGTGTATGTCGTCATCGGGATTGTTTTTTTACGACACATCTTTTCTTATTGTTTTTGATGTACAAAAGTCAACCAAACAATTCATTGATTATGTAAAAAACATTTACTGAAAATCTAATTTATTTTTAGACAAACTTTTGTTTAAAAATTTTTTGGTGATAATTTTTTTCTGTGTAAGTAGATGCGAATGAAAGCTATCGATATAGAGGAGTCCAAATTGATTCGAAATCGACTGACTAGTTTTCGATCGCTTAGATTTTCTTTCGAAATTGTGGAACAGTAATAGTTTACATAAAGAGCTGGTATAACTTTAAATTTTTCTGATTTATGTAGAAAAGTAATCCATGATACGATATAAATAAAAAATGCTTAAAAAATAAGGTCCATCGATTTGATATCAATTTTACCTCTATAAATACAATAAATAGACTCGTGTGTATGTTTTTTAATATGTTTATAAAAAATACAATATATATATAAATCATTGATACATTTCACGTCTACTGGAAAGATTATAATGATTTGATTATTGTTGAAATCAAGAGAAATTTTCAAATGTGGGATGTAATGTGGTCTGTATGAATATATCTTTATATCTCGTTTTGCTTGTTTGATAAATGCAAACAATAGAAGAAATTTATTACCGATTATTTCAAATGTATTTAAAATATACAGTCCTATCCTTTATTCCATATGAAATGAAAATGTGGCGGATCACTATAGCATTGTTATAATAAATATTAATTTGTAAAAACAATGCTTTGATAATTTGGAATATTTTCATTCCACATAGAATACAAGCCTAAGTAATAAGTTATTGACTATTTAATTGTCAAAATTTATTGGTAAAATAGAATAAATTTGTTATATCGATGTTGCTCACTCGAATGCAGAAACTATAAAAATATGTTTAATTTGAATCGTACACACTTTACCAGCAAAAATATCCGCCTACCGAGAGCAGGTGTGTAAGGGAAAGATATCGGTACTCTTCCTTACCAACATGCTTCGGGATTACATGATTTTTGTTTGGGATGTCCCACTTGGTAGATCGCGAGATGGAAAAATCACACTCGCATTCACATTTGTATGCACGTAAGCGATAGAGTATGGATTATAAGAAAATGTGAGTTGAATAAAAAACTTTGGGTTTAAAAAACACGAAAAAAACATAAATAGCCGACCAACTTCGTAATGTGTGCAGTATATTTTTTCACTTGCTTACGTTATTGCATCCTCGTAAGGCAGTGGAGAGGAACGGTGTGCTTTTGCTCATCTCCTAAGCCCTTTTAGTTAATCATACTGCTTACTTGTATCAAATTTATTTTTGGTGGGTTATATCTTAAAAATTGTCCCGTACATCTGTATCAATCATCCAATTTATTACAAAAAAAAAAAAAATAAATTTAGATTCTTTTTGCTTTGAATGTATTTGTACAAAAGAAAGAATTCTTTCGAATTTCAACATGTTATTGGAAAAATTACTTTTTTCCAAAAACTTTCCTAATATCTTCAAAACTATAAGGCTAGATAAGAATTGATGAGAACATAACTTGAAGATAATTTTAGTCCCAATTTATTTTTATATTTCGTTTAAAAAATCGAGCAATCGCTCTCGATCAACTAATTCTAGAGCAGCCAGTTTTCGAGTTATAGCAAATAAATTATATGATGTACCCTCCTTAAATTTTATAGAACGGCATATCCTGCGAGATCCAAGGCCAATTCCAGGAAAGTTATTTATTGATTTTGAAGCTCAATACTATCTATGTGTATCCAAATTGACTGAGAAGCCCCAGGCCAAAAATCCTTGTTGGCCTGTACTATCAGTAAGCAAATTATAAATATCAGTTAATAATTTTGTTTATAATATTCGATGTAGCGATAAGACCGTTATAAATACTTTACTTGGCCATAACACATACTTTCAGAAATAAATAAAAAACCTTATAATTGATTGTCCTCATATTCTCTTTCACATTTCTATGCATTATTTGTGAGTTTTTAATAAAAAAGTATAAAAAAAGTTCGCAAAAAAATAACCGATTATAATCGTTGTCATTTACATAATTTAAAGCCTTTCATAAAATCAGTTTAATAGGATTATGTACCGATATTAATTAAACACTGATTATATTGTCAATATTAACAATTAAATTAATAGGAAAATTAAAACTTTAACTAGTTGTACGTATAAACACTCACACTAACTTAACATACATACATAATAAATAAATAATGAATATAATGAGGTAATAACACACATACGTATACAGCAATCGATACAAACATACATAAAAAATTACCCTGAAGGAAGCTTGGGGCCAAATGTCGCCAAGTCATCACGTTTGTCGACCAGTTTGATGACTATTTAGTTCAAATGACGATTTGTCTATACTTTTTATTTTGTTTTTAATGGGAAGAGAGTTTTTTTTTGACAGCTACAAAACGATTTTTTATTGTCCCATTTTATTGTGTGAAATTAAAAGCGGCTGCACGAATATATAAAAATTTCCATAAAAATCTGATATAATTGCCTTATCTAGTGAAAAGTTTCATATACATTGATTAGAATCATTAAAATACACTAATGAATCTCTGGTGACAATGTCTAAATGTGGTCCCAGTGTGGCCCAATAGTTCTGAGGTCACTAGTGGAATCTCAATGACAAGCCCATACTAAATCTGTGCTGCACAGATCCATTGTCAGAGCTATAATTAGTCAGTAGTGCTGGTGATAAAGTCAATAGTGAATCAGTACAGTTTTACTATACATATTTCCTTCAGGATTCTTACTCAACGTACTGTGAAAGGAGCATTAATACACACACACACACACACGCACTTTAAATATCCACTTGTAGATGCACGTACAGTATCACACTTGTATTAAGGCGTTCTAATGTTTAAATAATTTAATGGATAAAGGGCATTTAAGCAAAAGAGGAATTTAAATCTATTAGAACATTCTTAAGAATTTAAAGTCAATCGCAGTTATTTTGAACAATTCCTTAACTTAGACACAACTACACATAAACACAATCACACACAGTCACTAATGATTAAGTGTGATGAATACACACTCTACGAAATTATTGACTTCTTTTGTCATATGAACCAAGAACTTGGAAAAGAGGAATAAAAAACAAACAAATAAACACAAACAATAACAGTCATGTAACAGCCGAATTACAATTGAAACTACAATCACGACGACAGTGATTTTGAAAGCGTTTAGTATGCAGCGAAAAATATTGTGAGATTGCTGACCCTAATGTCAACGTTGATACGTTGGAGGCTACAATTTCATTTGGATTTTTTTTATTTTTTTCCTCATAACTTCACCATTTATAAGCGAATATTTTTCTGTATGGGTATTTTCTTTCAGACTTGTTGTATCACTTTTTTGTATTTTGGATTCGATGTCTGTTTGTCTTTCAACACGTCTGTCTGCTTCCGTGGTTTTCATTGTAAACAGATTTGAATTCCTTTATTTTAAAGAAAGTTTTTCCAGATTATTTAAACTAAATTCTCTGGATATTTGCTCTGGAGATTTGATCTGGAGATTGGCTCAAATATGTTTATATACATAGAGATATAGTAAAGGTAGAGAGATATTTCCTATCGTTGGTCGCTTAATCGTAATTTGTCACCCGTAGTTTTGCTTGATCTAGTTTGTCGACAGCGGTTTCAATTGAGATTGGTCTACAAATTGTTAAAATATAATGTGTGCAGTACAGAATGAAAGTGTTTGTGCGTGTAAATGTTGTGGTTTTTTAAATGCCACAATACGTTTGCATAAATGCTGAATGCGTGTAATGTCGCGTGCATTTTTGGTTTTGTTAACTGATTCAGTTCATATGTGCGTAACTTTCGTTCATCACGTTTAATGTGTATATTTTTAGTCACACACACTCACTGATTCACGTTTGCTTTTGCTGCTAGTACCATCAAGATGATCATTGCATGAGTATGTAATCATCATTACTATTATCATGGTTATTGTGATTGGTCTATATAGAGGGTATGATTTTCCCATTAGCTTAACGTGTGTGTAATTTTGCAATTTATTTAATGAGACTAATTGCATAATGATAGCATACATATGCAAGTTCTCTTACACACATACACACACACACAAATATGCCATATCCCACCGGTAAAGCTTATGAGGCATTCGCTAAACAGGCCTTTTGTAAGACCTTCAAAGACCTGAAATAATATCCAAATACACTCGTTTCTAAAAGATCTGACACACATTCGTTCTCCCTTCTTTGGGAAGGAGTATTCTATTTTTAGATTTTTCGTTTTGGTTAATAAAATATGTTCTTTAGAAATAACAAGCATTCTCGTATTCTTTTTTCGCAAATAATTTGTATATAAGACTCATCATCATGCATCACACATGATGCAAGTTTATGTTTCAGCTACTACATCATGCCCAAATCCTTCTTAAGAAATGCATGAAATTATCCTCATTTGTACACATCATTTCTTTCAAAAATATAGAAGCCGCTATAAAAATACTCAGATGAAAAAAAAATGCTTTTGAACAGACTTTCTAAGACCAGGGCTCAAATCGTCACATCCGTTATCGTATCGGCAATCGTACTAAAATGAATTACGTGACACGTCAATCGTATAAACTGTATGGGATTACAGTACGTTCACGTATGTCATAATCCGAAAATGGCGTTTTTACGTGACGACTTGTACGTTCACGGATGTGACGATTTGAGCCCAGGCCTTCTGTCAGGCATGCCACTTATGACCTGCAAATAGGCCTGCTAAAGAATGCCTTCAATTAGCCCTGCTGAGTAATGGATTGAGGAAGGTCTTGGCCTGCAATGGCATCGCATGTAAAAAAGATATGAATATGCAATGGGAGTGGAAGTTCTCTTTACTCATTCCGTTTACCGCTGGGATTATATACAACGCGTGTCAATGTGAGCATAAACGGATGTCACATGGATTACTCACACACACATTTCTTTCCTTTTTTTTTATTAATTTGTTGGAATTTCTTTTTGAACATTAAATAAAATAAAATTGTATAATTTTTGGTTTAATAAAGTTGCTGCTGGAGTAAATAAAATTTCATTTCGCCCTTTTTACTTCCATTCCGTTTTATTAACTTTAATTTGTGTAGATTTTGTTTTTCGTAAAAATTACTAACAATTTAAAAAAGTTTTTTCTTCATTTTCCAGAGAAAAAAGGTTTATTATCTTCTTTCTTCGCTTCTTCATTTGTCATTACACATTTTGTGAACGTATAAAACAACAACGGCAAAAGTCTTTAGTAACTTTCGGACTCCTAGACGTCGCGTCACTAAACATGGCTTAGCCAACTTATTCGTTTTGCAAAGGATTATTTTGTGTAGTGAGGAGAATTTGTTTTCCACTATAGTTGACTTTTTAACAGACTTTTACACAGAAATAAAGTAGTTTTTAAAATATGTACATATTGCTGCTGTTGTGTGTTGCAGCTGAGAACACATAAAACAATTCCTTTTTTTTCTCAATTTTTCTTCGCCGGTATCTATTTCATTCATTTCGTGAACGCATGAATTTCAATTCAATTTGAGCACAGAAAGTGTGGCTGCAATTTCCTTTAATTAATGTTGCATAAAGTCATTTCCGTTCGAACCGTAAACCTTAACTCCTATGAAAGCGAGTATAGTGTTGGGGTTTTTTATTCAACTTTTTATTTCTTTTCTTTATTCCAACATTTTATGTTGCATACAAATTGCAATGTTCATGCAAAAATAAGAAAAGATTAACCTGTTTTAAAAGTGAAAAGCACAAAATGATTTTTTTCTTCGAATAGGATATTTTTTATACATACTAAGTAAAGTTGAGAAAAATAGTCTGGCTGCATGAACGATCGCTTAAAAATCCTGCAGACACTATCAAATATATATTTTTTTTGTGAAAAATTAATTCTCGTATTCAATTTTCACGAAAAAGTTGTATATATATATATAAGAATTGAAATCACATTTAACAGAGCCACCTAAGAAGTAATACACGTGAGCACTGACAATGGAAGTGTAGCGGCTTCCGAAAGTGGTGCGTTACTCTGTTCTGCTGTGTACATTGAAAAATTAAGTTGATGTTAATTTGTCCCTTGTTCCTTGCAATATTAATCATGCCCAATTCTTTCTGAATTAAAACGTTACGAACCTTAGCCTAATAATCAATTTGGATTCACAAGCAAATACGTTCGAAATTATCATATAAATATGTATAAAACATTTTCAGCAACTTTATTTCTTGTAAATTTTTTAAACTTTGATTAGTTTTATTTAACAGGATGGACTTAGCACTTTTACATATGACTGTACAACAACAACTTTTGTGTGATGTTAACAATTTTACGTTTACTACGTGTGAAACAAATATTTTTTAAGATGTGGATCTAATAAAAATTTTAGAAATATTTTTTCCTTAATGGAACAACTTAAAATGCTGAATTTTGAAAAAATATTACATTTTTTTCAAATCTTAACGCTTGTAACTCAATGAATTTTAATTTTATCAGCTTAGTTTAGATATTCACTGAAAAAGAAAACTAAAGCAGAAAACTAAGAAAGATTTTTGGAAATATCGAATACCTTGAAAACGGTTCTTAAGAAAAGCAATCGAATGCCATATTTGTGTTCACAAACACGAATTTGGCTTATAAGATATCTTTGCCTTTGAGGTTATGGCAAAAAATTAAAATTTTTTTTTAACTAGTGAGATTTATAAAAAATATATATTATTAAAACTAATGTCAGACAATGAAATTTTCTTTCGGAATGTAGAACTTGAATATATAAAGCGTATAACTAAAAAATTCACTCATTGTACTGAGAAGGCATTGAAATTTCCATTTGTTTACTTAAAAGTTAATAAAAAGTATGATAATAAACTATAATAGTTAATATTTTAATATAAACTCTGAAAATTTCGTTAAGTTACTTTTTACAGTTTTTTTACAATTGATTTTTTTTATTGAAAGTACCGAAAATGTTTATTGTAAAAAATGTTTTTTGCTAAATTCCAAATTTTCCAAAAATGTTTTAAGAGATGATTACACAGTCCAACGAAATAAAACTTTTTAAAGACTTTTTAAGCCAATTTGAGTTATTTTCATGTATTTTTAGGTGCTGAAACTGAATCTGGTATCAGGGTTTTTCTATCACCCATAAAAATGACTGATTTCGGTCAAAAACAGCAAAATATGTATTAAAAAATTACCTTTACGCTGCCTAATTTGCTCAACCTTTGCTTAGTCATGTACAAATTGCCATCGAAAAAAAATTGTTTTTTCATGCCAAATCAAAAGTTTTTTTTCTTTCTAATACACAAAAAAAAAATTCGAAAAAATTTTAAAAAATTTAAAATAAAAAATATTATGAAAATCTATGGTCAAATGTTGATTTTATTAACAATTAAGTAAAACACCCAGACACCCAAAAGGTACTTTCGGTAGTAGTTAATTTTTAGTTTCCAAAAAATTACAAGCGCAAATACATTTTAAGTGCGTGGATGTAGTCACTTAATGGCTAATAAAATCAACATTTGTTCACAGATTTTCATAATATATGGCTTATTTTATTCATAAGACATCTATCCTTAAGAAAAAAAGTTTAAAAAATATGGTGTTTACAGTTTTGAAATTTTCGTGAGTATTTAGAAAGAAAAAATTTTTTAATTTAACATAAGAACACCTTTTTCAATCCTAAGAGAGTTTGAAGGAGATTTTTTAATGTTTTTAATTTTTTTGGTCAAAATCGGGCATAAACGTTCTCGAATTAGTGTGAAAATATTAGACAGGCCAATTGAAAACAATCTGTGGGTGACACAAAAAAAAACTTCGGATATAGAATTTTTTAGCACGTTCGACATTTTGTTGATCTGCTTTATTTTTACCATGGATTTAAATTCAATTCGTTGAATTTTAAATCTTATTAAAAAAAAACACTCCAAAAAAGTCATGAAATTGTAGAATTTGCGATCCGGAAGTAGTGCATATTTCGATCATTTGCAATTAATTTTACATATGCTTGTCATTGCAAGAAGTTACATTTTTCGATTACCAATCACCGAATTTGAATCAATATTAGGAAAAATTTTTTTTCGGCGTTCCATAATTATTTTTCCTCAAAAGATCAAATATTATAAATTTTCGTAACTTGTTTCTTTTTATGCAAATTTAAAAGCTTGTTGCTTTAGATATCGAGCTGATTCGATCGAGTTTTCTCAGTTTATTACATTCGATATCGAACAATGTGTTTATATTGTTCGATAGCGAATGCTATAATCTCAAACTAAAAAGCGACGATTTGGCCCCTGTGTTTTCATGTAAATTTAAGTGAATATATATAAACTTTTAGAAGAACCTTAACAATTAAGCTATTAAGTGAATTAGAAGAATATTAGTTCTTTAAAATTCGATTTTTTAAAAAGGATGGTGAGTATTTTTTGAAATTACAAAGGAATTATAAATTTTTGTATGACTTATTTAAAATTTTACTTGCTTTTCTACTACTTATCTGCTCATTTTTAACATAGACTCTTGGAAGAAATGAAAATGTAGTTCATTATATATTATTTCCATTTTTTACTGGGTTAATATCAATTCTAAATATTGATAGTGTCTTACACTCTAATTTTGTATATTAAAAAAATTACCCTACTTGAGTTTTGTTAGTTTAAACTTGAACTCAATTTCAATATGCGTATCGGTATCGGAAGCGGTATCGCCGATATTTACTTTTGAGTATCGGTATAGTATCGGCATATTTTTTACCGTATTGCAACAATGTTTTCACCAATTATGACAATTAATAGTGGCATCAATCAGTTGGTATATCGAATATCGGTTTCGCTGTTTATAATTATTTGTATAAATTTGGTTTCTTCGAGAAAGGCTCCAGGGGTTCCCAAAATTGGTAACCTCGGGTATGTCAAACTTTAAAAAAATCGTCAAACTTACATTTCGTGTCCGATTTCCAAACCCTTTCCCATTTTGGAATCTGCTATCAAAGGCCTTCATTTGCGCCAATTACGGTTTGAATTTCTCTTCGAAAGTTCAAAAGTTGCAGGTCTTGCAAAAAAAATTTTTTTGCAAATTTGGCGATTTTATTCTGGTATTTTTTAAACTGTGAAGTTGTATTAAGTCGCAAAATTATACCAAAAATTTAATAATAATCTGCACAACTCAACAAAAGTTATCAAGTTTACAAATCAATTTATCTTAATGGAGTGAGAAATGGCAGCAGTTTCAATTTTACACTTAAAAAAAGTTGATTTTTTATAATTATTTTTGTCAAAAAGTTACTACCAGTATTATGATTATAAAAAATAAGTTTCTTCAAAGATCTTAAGCAAGTTGACATGATTTGGATAGAGGACAAAAAAAAAAACCAAGCTAACGAGATAAAAAGCTTAGCTGTATCTATAATAGTTCGCCCACAGTAACCCCTAGAATATGATAATTTTTCAAAATATTTTTCATGTTTGCATGAGTGGTACAAAAATTGCAAAGCTGCGATCTTAACCTTTCAGCCGGAATTTTAAAGCTATATTTGATAGAAACTTTCCATATGTGGCGATAATGGCCCCAGCGACTAGTATAGTCAGGAGAGGAAAAATACCGAAAAAGTCAGATTTTCATATGACTTTTTGTTATTACCAAGACAAACTTACTTCGAATTGTATTTGGTTCAAGCTTCTAACTGTTTTTTATTAGTAACTATACCATCTTAACACGCTGCAAATTTCATAGCGGTATCTCAAGTAGTCTTTAAGATATTGCGGGTCAAAGATTAAAAAAATTAACGAAAAGCCTTAAATTTTACTAAATTTTTGATATTTTTCCTTAAGTGACCACAAATTTTGCGAAACCTTAAGAAGAATATGGCATATGACATTATGGCACTTCACAGAAAAATGTCCCAAATTTTCTAATAAAAATAACAACAAAAGATTTTTGTGACCATTTTTACTATTTTGGTGCAATCTTTTATTTTATATTTTTTAATTTGAGGGTATTTTTCCTTTTTTGGGGCCATTTTTCAGTTCATTTTATGAAAAATGAAAAATGGCCCCAATGGCTATGAAAAAAGGCCCAAATTTAAAAAATAAAAAAAATGGTCCCACAAAATAGAATAAATGGCCCAAAAATCCGTGTTGTTGTTTTAAATACAAAATTTTGGGGCCATTTTTAGTTTTTGGTTTGGGGCCATTTTTCATTGGCGTCATTTTTCATGGAGCCGATAATGCCAATAGGGGGTTTAATTTTGATGAAATTTTATCGAAAATTCTAACACGACCTAAAGATATAAAAAAGTAAATTTTAAAAATGTTTGACTTAATGTGTTTTAAAATTGTGCAGCTGACTTGTTATTAAGTTCATGTATTTGTTTCACTGAAGCATAACTAAAATTAATTGCAATGAATTATAAGATTAAAAAAAATATTAAAATTAAATGCAATATTTACTATTTGAACTGCAGTTGATAAATATAAACAAAAGCAATTCTTTCTTATTCTCTCTGTGTTATTTTGACAAAAGGCTTCTCTAAGAACTTCAACAATAGAATTTAAGAAAAAGAGAAAAATAGTTAAAACAAATAAAATTAAAACTTTAATGCTGGTGCTGTTGTTGCTATTGCCACTGATTTTTTTTCCAGATTTATTTCTTTTATTTTTCCTCTTTTGCCAGAAATGTCCAAGATTGTGACATATAAGCATTCTATTGTTCTAGGAGGTCATCTACCAGACACTTGTCACATCAATTAAAACATACAAGTGGTTACAACCGACAAACCAAAACATATAACAGACACTCAAGCGTACATTAACAAGTAGAAGAACAACAAGACGTGTTTCTTTTAAAACTTGTCTATATAAAAGTTGTAGATGTTGTAAACCATTTACAGATAAACGATGACATTTTGTTGGTCATTCAAGTAGTGACCACACAATGATTGTATTTTGTGGCTGTTTATTTTTATAAATAAATTCATTCACACACTAACACAAAACATTTTTTATATATAAAAATTTACACATACATGCGTACCCAGAAAACATTAGCTTTTATCATGCCAATTATTAAATTGTTAAATTGTATGATTTCTATACCGAAAAAAGATTTCTACCACGGAAAAGCGAAAAAAGTGCAATAGCTACTGCTATAAATTATTTTCTGAATAGTGTAAATTTTAAGCTTTGATAAATACTTTAAGAATTGAATCTTAACAAAATACAGAAGGAAAATTAATAATTAAATTTCTAACGTTAATAACCTTTTACATGACAAGTCTCGCGAGTTGTTCCCAATGAGTAGAATTTATTTCGAGTTCTGGAGATTTATATGAGAGGGACAAGTCACTTTTACTTGTCATTCGAGGTGGCCAGTTGACATAATTAAGATAGTAAGTGATAGGTTCTAGATCGAAACTTAAGGTACTCCTACTATGGTAATTTCTTAAATACTAGTCAAATTACTGCAATTCAAACATATATTTTGAATTTGGAAAAAATCTGCTAGTACAGTGGAGTTATTTTTTTTTTACATTTTTGTTTTATTTAAGTGATGTGTTCTTTTTTCACAACTATTTCCACCAGTCATAAGATAAGAACAGTTTTTTAATTAAAAATTGGAACTTTAATGTTCGTGTGTATAATTTTCTATAAAAGTATTTAATTGATTATGCGGTTTTCGTAAGTGAAATCAGATTTTAGCAGCTAACTTCTTTTCTACTATCGTCCAGAGGAGACTAGGAAGAGATGTCTTAGACCACTAATTTCCCAAATGTTTAAGGGGTTTTGATATATCCCTTAAAAACATTTGAGAGGGAATATTTGTTGAGTTTTTTTTAGTAGAATATAAAATTCAAATATAATTCCCTAGGAAATTAAAGTGAATAAAAACTGACGCCTTTTAATATATCAAGATCAAAAAATATGTTGGAATGGAAATATTTTCTTCCTTGATTTAATATAATATTTATGGTTTTGCTTAGAAAATAAAACTTCCATTTCAATTTATGCTTTACTCGTAACTTTTTCTTTAAACGACAGATAATGCACATTCAAACTATAAAGTACATCTTTTATGTTTAGTTCTTAAAATTAATATTAATTTATTCGCAGGCCTTAAGCTTTGGTTTGGGGGAAAAAATTAAATTTTTATTATTAAACTTAATTGTTTTATCGTTTTACATACTAAGTACAAATAAAATATAAAATTTCTTTAAATTTCACTTTACGATTTCACAATATTATCGTACATGTGTAAGCAGTTGTATGTTTTGGTGTATGTGTGTATACGTGTGTAAGTATTTTTTCATCAATTTAGTCATAAAATTTAATATCATTCTAATTTATTTGTCAAAGACTTTTTATCGCCTGATTTGATTGCTATTTTACATTAATTTATGAGATTTTTGTCGCTGTATGTTTACGTGACTTTATGACTTTTGACATAAATAAATATGTTGCAACATATTAACATTTCATCTGCTTAAACTTACAACATGATACAAACATTTTTATAGCCTTTTACTCTTCGCACTTGGATATGCTAATGGCTGAGTTTGTGTCTGTGTGTGTGTATGTATCTGTGTTTTTGTGTATGTATTTAGTTAAGAAACTTTGCATGTCTGTTGGTATGTAACATCAGTTTATTGAATAAGTAAGAACATGGGAAAAGGGAGTTATTTGTAACATTATTTGTTAGTCTGTAAGATGTATGTAAGTGTAAAAGTGTCATTACGTGTAGAGTCTTTTCGTTCTTTTATAAATCATGCATAATAAAGTTTTGTTATAATAAGTGCCTGTGATTTAAAAGAAAAGAATATTTTATTTAATAGCGAAATATAAAGATTGGAGTTTACATATTTAAAAAAAATAATGAAATATCAAATCAATAAAAGTGGATGTATTACAATTTATAATCGAAATAAAAATATTTTAGCTTTAAGCTCGACGACTATCAGATTATGAAATTCTAAAATATTTAAAGACATATAAATAAAATTTAGACATAAAAATTATGTCGCAGTCACTTGGCAAATAATGTGATTACAATTAAAAATGTGTGGATTGACCTGTTTCATACTCTTCTATTATTAAAAATTTTAAGATTAACTGAAACTTGAAAGCTAATGTATGGAATGAAAAGCAAATCTTAATTTGAAAGCAGACTACTTGCACTCTTTAGAAGTATATGCGATGATGCTGATGAAAAGAGACCTTAACTTACGGAGGCCGTAATTGGGTTAGCTCCATTTTCTTAAACTAGATACAATTCTGAAAATAATGCCGTTTTTATACATTGCAATTCTAAAAATTGACCGATGTATGAATTTTTGAATATTATAAATGTAAAAATATAGTTTTGAGTAAATTAGCCTAAAAGTTTGGCAATACTGTGGAAAAGATCCTGCAGTAGGTTGGGAAAAAATTGTTTTTTAATCATCTCGGAGCTTAACATAAGGATAATTCCACTTGTATAAGTCATCTGGGGGATGTTGTTGCTCAGCCTTTTGGCGGTAACTATAAAAACTTTTCACGTCGTCAGCGTACATCAATATATTGGAAGAATTAGTCACATCAGGTAGATCGTTACTAAACAATGAAAAAAGTAGCGCTCCAAGGTGGCTTTCCTGTGGTACACCAGATAGAAAATCAATACTTCTGGTATAGGTGTTTTGAAACAAATGGTTTGTTTAGTATTAATTAGGTATGAAAACATCCATTTTGTACTTCGCTCAGTAAAACTCATAAGAGAAAGCTTAATTTTTAAAAGCTTATGGTTGATTATATCGAAGGCTTTGCTGACTGACGTCTGTATAGATCACTTCAGTTTATTGTTGGTGAAGAAACCAGCGATATATAACACTTGTAATAAATTCGTCGTATAGGAGCACATTTTCTGAATCCCATGCTGATAAGGAGACATCAAATTGAATACTTAATATATACGTGTTCGGTGATATTTTTTTAAAATAATGTAAGTATAATACATAATTTTGCAATGCCACGATAATTTGAAACTTCAGCTTTACTTCCAGAATTAAAAACTGGCATAATAAAAACCTTGTTAAGGAAACCATCACAAAACTATTGAAATTGATCACATTTCAAAACCATTTGAGCTATGCATTTTCGTTCATAGTTTATATATACAATTTTGCACCGAACTTTATGTAAACTGCTGCAGTTTTAAAAATATCACTCATACGCTCTGGTGTCAGCTAAAAGGCAGTACGAATATCTTTATTATAAAGATCTGCAAAGAAAATATTCTTCAAATAAACCTATGTGAAACATAAGGAGTATAATGCGCTAAACTAAAATCCGCTTTCAGTTTTTTTCCATCACGTACACGTTCTTCCAGTCTGCATGACTAATATACATATCTGTATATTTCGTCCTAGCTCGGGTACAATATGCCCGATTTCGATCAACGAAGCGCAAATTTTTCTTAACAGTGTTTTTTGATTCGATCACCGCTTTTGGCGTTATTCACAAATTTGTATCGGAAAAATAATTTTTTCATGCAAAATAAAAATATTTTATCGTTCTAAAAGCTCATAAGAAATTTAAAACTGCAAAAACTTTACCTTTTCTACTATTGTAGTTAAGGACAGGTGCCTTACACACAAACTAAGTCATACATCATGAAAATCTATGAATAAATTTGTATTTATCCCAAATATTTAAAAGTACTTTCGGCAATAAATTTATTTTTGGTTTGAAAAAGAATTTAGAGCGAAAGTGTGAAGAAACTGTTAAATTTAGTTGACTTATTTTTTTATTTGTGATCACAAGTAATTTTCTGGTATAAATTGAAGTTTTCTTTAATTTTTCTCTATTTTAGTTTCAGCATAAATTAACAGTTGGAAATAATCTTATCTTGAATTAAGATGTTTTGCCAAAAGACAATATTTGTAAATCAACACATCTATTATGTACATATGTATGCATGAACATCCCTTTTTAGTTTATATGGTGCAAATAATGGAATGTGGATGCAATTCTTATGGCGCCATTGAAGTCATCATGTGGCTGCTTTATTCCTTTTTGTTTTGTTTTAAAAAATGGATAAAACATGTGGGTTATTGTTTATAAAAATAAAATTGTGTCTGTTTGTGGTTGCTTGTGTTTCTGCATGTGATTTTTTAATTTTTTTTTTGCTGAAATATATTTGTTAAGGACTTATCACATTTAAGCTTCTTGTTATTGTTTTTATAGCAAAAACATATAAATTTATTTTTATTATTATATATATATATATTTTTACGTTATTTCTGTGAAGTAAATACTAGTGTGGTTGTCCATGTATCCTTTACAAAAGTATGTATACATGTGTACTTATGTTTAATGCATAAAAGTTATTATTACACGACACAATATGACATGGACAACAACATCATTATCATTATTGAATGTAATGAATGTCAAAAACAGACAGTAATGATGCTTATTGTTCACGGTTTTATTAGTAAAAAAAAGTCGAAATAAAATAAATTAAGCAGAAGTAGAAACAATGATCAATTTTAATCTGGTTTGTTCTTATTTTTATATGTGTATGTCTCTCTTTTGCTGCAACAACATCATAACTAAAAATACGTAACATTAAACTTAAAAATTCTGAAATTGTCAACAAACCCAGCCTTTGCTCTTGAGTTGTGGTTTTATTGATAACTCAAACAAACTTTTTATACAGAAAACGAGCTTAAGCTTTTGACTTTATTAACAACTTAATGTCAAAAGAAAATTATATTCTTCTTTCAAGAGTAGAGTGTAAAAGATATTTATATTTAATTTTTACACAAAATTAGTTTTCTTTATAACTAGCCTTTTTGAGTTATGACAGCCTTGCAGCAAATGAGTGACATGTATACAACTATATATTTGTATGTCTGGTATTTATTTATATCTTTTAAGAAATACTAACTACGTAATTAGTTGAACCAATCTGTCTACAAAGTTTTATTTCTAAGTCCCATTACTGTGAATAAATTACTCAAACAGCGAAACAACGTTTCAAATTAATTATCGAATATAAAATGGTCAAAATCGGGAAATTCATCTGTGTTTAATACTCAAGCTTACTTACGATAAAATGTGTCATCTATATTCTGATTAATATAATCTGAAAAGTCTCACAAGAAATATAATTTATTCAACGTAATTGGATTCAACAGTTTTTATGTTTTTGAGCCTGCAATAATTGTTTGCTATTGTTTTAATTTTATTTCTTTCTTCAAGGCAAAAACTATTTTTGAAAAAAATAGTTTGTCTTAAATCATGTTATAATTATCTTTCCAGTCTGCTGAATAAACTTTCTTTAGTGCTCTCGTTGCTCAAAAAAAAGAAAACTGCAAACAATTTCCTTTCTGCATTTGGCCTTTGGCTCATTAAAATTCTTAATTGCTGTTTTGTTATTCAAAATTATTAATTATTATTAAGATGAATTCAATTTAAACTGTGCTAAGTAAATCACTACTGGAACAAGTTAATCTTGGAAATGATAAAGACACTAACTTTATATCAAAGTGCGAAATGTGAAGCATTTGCTAACCATATATTTTTTTTAAAGTTATTGCTGATTCAATTCAAAATTTTAGCATAATACAAATACTTTATCTAAATGTATCGTTTAATTAACTTTCTTTCTTTCATTATGAGAACAATATTTTGTGTGTTGGAAAATAACTTTCGAACAATTGTTGTCATCGCTCCGTTTTTAAAACGTAAATACCATGAAATATCCTTGAGCTATGAAAAGTTTCAACTTCCATAAATAAAATGAAAACAATGGATGTTTTCAATTCAATTGCCACTGTAGACCTTGACATTGCTTAAGATTCTTGTTTTCCATGTTACTTTGTTTAACTTTTTATTTTACAAAGAATAATTAAGAACTAAAAGTGATGACATATAAACGATTTAAAGAAGTTGCTGAGCTAAAAGATAAAAGCATTTTACAAATCTAATATTGAAAACACTTTTAACAGATGCATTTGCAACTATTAATCATACGAGTATACCAAAATATTTTATATCATAGCGAACCAAACAAAAAAGTATTTATGAATTAAAAAAAAGTTAGTAAAAACGTTTTTCGTTCTTTAAAACACTTTATCAAAATTAAATGGTCTCATTTTAAATTAATGTATTTTATTCACCTTAAAAGGCAATAGACATAAACGAAAGAAAGGAAAACAAAGATAAATTGTGGCTTAATGGATTTAAATATGAGTTGTTCTTTTAAAGTTAAAGTCAAAGTATGCTAATAAATTATATAAAAACCATAAATTTTAATTTCGCACTCTGTTCAAAATGACCTGTTAACTGTGTATATACGAATGAAAAAGATTAAAATATGAAGAGTCCACCGACAAATAAACAGTCAGTCAGGCGGGCAGAAACAAACATAAATACTTGATTGTAGACAAAACAAAACAACGAAAAATAGACGTAGAAACAGGAATTATATAATTACAAAACTCCTCAAAAATATTTATTTATTAAGTGATTTATGTTTTTCTTTTTAACCATGTCAAAAGCTTATTTAATAAAGATAATTAGGGGATTTTTCACAACAAAAAATATCTAAAACTGACTTCATCAGACGCAACTTTATGTAAAAATGTATCCTTTTTTACTCATTATGGAAGTGGTGATAAACAAGAGAGGACTCTTTTGTTAAACTTCTTCTCGCTATCAAAAACTGTAAAGTTGTTGATTAAACCTTCATTTTTAAAATCTGACTTTTCATTAGATGTCTTAAAATGGTATTTTGACTATTTTATGGCTGTAAGTAACCCACAATCATATTTTGCTGATTTTGCTCCGAAGTCGGTCAGAGAGTCTGCACAAGATGCCGAAGTCGTTGCTAAAACGAGCCGAATTTGAGAAAAATCTAAAAAATTTGCCGAAATATTTAAGAGAAGTCTGTGCGAATTATGAAGAATTTTTCAGGGAAATTCTAAAGAAATTTTCGAAATTTTTTCTAAATTTCGGAAAACTTCCGAGAGATGAATTAGAATTATTACGAAAACTTCTATCTAACAATGTGACTACTAAAAGTTTTAAGTCGTAGATTTGAAGATGTGCAGTCTATCCTGTAAATGTCTGAAAGGAAATTAAATTGCCTTCGGATAATGTGCAGACTAGTCTGATATTAATAGGATAATATACCAACAAGTCTGCAGATATGTCGTGCCAGAAAACTGCCGGCTATTTTGTCAAATTTCGGAGGGATTTTTAGACAATTCGGTTGATTGTGTGGCAAAGTCTGCTGGTTATATTCGTAAAAAATAAAATGTATTTGAAATCTATATTCAGAAAATTTTGTAAGAAAAGTTTTATATAAAATACATTTCAAACTGAGTTTAAATTTTATGAATATTGGGGTCAGACTTCAGACATGTCAACAAAAAAATGTTTCCTGCATGTGTGTGAGTGTGTGTATGTAAGGGTGCCACAACTTTTAAAAACGAAGCAATCTTAAAATCTCATTTCAATACCCTTTTCATCCAATTTTTATAATTTTTGTGATGAAATTATCTTTAGTAAAGAAATATTTTTATAATATCTAATAAGGAAATATTATTAAAAAATACCTTTTAAAATTGCTTCGTTGTCGAAATCGATTTTTCAAATCGAGACTCAAAGTCAACTTCTTCTTAGCAATATATTTATGATAAAAATACTACATAAATCCCTTATATTTAAATTTATTAATAACTTTGACAGTTTCAAACATATCGGCATGCTTATCAGCGTTGTGCTATAATGGCGACCACAAATTGTTTGAATATCAGACATTATTTCTCTTTAAAAGGATACTCGTGTACGGTATTACAGACAAGAAAACGTAGAAATTGCAAAGAGAAAGACATTCAGTGCCGAAACTTATATTCCCTCAAAATAAGAAACCAGTAGAAAAATTCTTAAAGGTCCTGGCCAAAAAAGAGCGCTTTTGCATCTGTGTATCTGTCTGCGTCATTGTGTAGCCACAATGGCCGGACCGATTTTGATTGGGTTTTTTTTTGTTTAAAAGGTGACTTTACCTATGTTTGAAGAGCGTCGGTCCAGCCGTTTACAAGTTTTTGGCTCTATTCTGGTTGTATCCTTTTGAATCTGTGTATCTGTGGCACCGTAGCACCCAAACGGCTAGATATATTTTAATTTATATATTTTTTATTGTTTGAAAGGTGACTTGGTCTACAACCTTCCGATCTTAAAGTTATCGTCCATTTCCTTCGGAGGTTTTTAAAATGTTCAACTTAATATTATTTAAGCATTTAGCAAACATATATAAAGGAAAGTATATTTTCATATATTTTTGACATATATCACATCTGTCATCATCAGAGCTCATTGCATTTTATATGCATTCCACTGTTTCTTTCTTCGCAAAGTCCTATAATTTAATAAAATAGATTCTAAGTTAAATAGATTCACATTGTTATTTTTATTAATTTGTTGTTGCCACAAATTCGGATTTTGTGAAGTTGAAGTATCAAGTGTTTGGGAAAACTTTGATTTTTTTCCAATTATTTTTTGCAAATATTTTGGCTTTTTTCCATGAAATAGTATTTGTTTGCATATATTTGGATTTTATAGCGAAATACAATTTTTTTGTTGTGATTTTATGCTTTTGGGCGAAGTTTTGATTCATACTGAATTTATGATTTTACATTTTCAAAATCTTGACTTTGACAAATGCACGAACCCACTCATGGTATAAATATATTTTATATCATGAACCGACTTGTTAACTTATGTTTTGAAAATAAATATTTTATTCGATCTCAAATGAGTATCACGGCAAAATGACAAATTTATTTGTAATCTTTCCACCTGTGGTGAAGTGTGTAAAACGAATCTGATAGTTATGATATTTAGAATAAAAGAATAAAAGAAAGCTCATCATTTGATTTTCAACACAAAAATGTTACAGTTTTAAAATCTTTAAATAATTCATTGTTGTTGCTTGTGTAGACATGAAAAAGCAGGAGAAAAATGAAAAAAATTATGGAGATGATAAAGAAGAACAAACTGTTACGTGCCTTGAATGATGATGGCTATTTAGGAATAAAATAAAGCTAAATTCAAATAATCTTTCACGTATTTTATTGATTTCTTTATTTGAAAATTTCAATGAATTAAATTGAATGTTGTTGCCTCTAAATATCTTTATATTCTTTTATTTCAATTTGTTTTTCTTCTTAATGTTTCTATTGATGTTCCAATGTTTTTGTAGTTTTTACTGTCATAAACAATAAATTCATATTACAAAAAATAGATCGCTATATATTTTATTTACTAAAGGCTTATGATTTCGATAAAAGGCTTAAGAGAAAAGGATACAAGTGGTTTATAACAGGCTCATTGGTAATAATGCACAGGACTGAGTCTCAGAAAGTATTTTTTATTTAAGTGATTTTGAATTTGCGTTTCTATGATATATTTCGAAATGTTTAACTCACTTTCAAAAAAAGCCTTTAGGATGTTTGCATTTACATACAACACATATACGAGGCGTTGTGTGTGGGTGTGTATGGATGTGGACGCATATTACGTACGCATATTTAGCCAAGAGATTTTTTATTATTTATTTGATGATTGCATTATTAAATTCAATGAGCGTATAATAAAAATGAATTGATTTTGTTGTTATATTTGCCTTGTTGTTCTTCTTTTTGGTTTCTTCTTTATTTATGATATTTCATCCCATTATGGTTTATAACTTTTAAATTCTTTTTCGTTTATCTTCAAGTTTAGTTTATTTAAAATGATTAAAAAAGGAATTTGTGTTAGATACACTTGTGAGGTTGTAGATGTTTGCGCACTTGCCGCACACTGTATTAAGAGTACAACATTATTTATTGTTTCATTCTTGAGTTGCTTTTTTCTACATTTTAACAATAATTTCCGTTTTGTTTTTCTATTATCTGTTGTTGTATTTTTTTTTTGTTTCGTTTTCCGGACCTTTTCTGAGTTTTATTTATTGAAGGCCTTAAGCTGATTGGCATGACCTTTTCTTATTCGTTTGGGTAATTGTGTTGCTGCAGGCAAAGAAGAAGGTACATAGCATTAGATAGAAGTGTAAAAAACGCTCAAAAGAAAGTCTTAAGAAAACAATTTTAAATCGACTTCACGCATTTGTAGCTTATCATTGAGTTTACAATGATAATCCGCTTTTAAGGTTAATTTTCTTTTTTATTTATTATTTAGCTGTTTTTTTTTCTTTTTTCTTTCGAGGCAACATAGAAAAATATATTTAATTAACATTTAGGAGAATTTTAATAAGGCAGCATTAAAAGGGACGTTTCGGTCAGTCCTGATGACAACGCAGAAAGGTTTTTCATAAAATTAAAAAGAATTAATTTGTTTTTCCCTCTTTGTTATTTTTCATTCTTAAGGCAAAATAAGACAAAAATTGAATTGGGAATAAATTAAATTTAAAGTGCTTCATGTTACTCGAAGTAATTAATTTTAATGTGCTAAAAAGTGGACGCTATGCAATTTATAATTTATTGTAGTTGGCTTTAATAAACAAGAAATTAACAGTTTCAGAATTAAACTGTAATTATCCTTATAAACAGTTGGAAGATGTCTCCATAGGCAATAGTTCAGCAATATCCCTAAATTTTCATTTAGAAGAAAATAATCAAATTAATATTCTTATTTTCTTTCTTTTGTAATTTGTGAGATCATTTTATTTCAACAATTTTGTTTCAATAAATATAATTTCCAATAAAATGAATTTTAAAGCTATGAGAGAACTAAATAATTAAAAGACAAGCTGCCAAATGTATGCATGAAATTTTTACGGAAAAGGAATAAAGATTTAATCAAAAATCTGTGTTTAAAATGAATATTATTAAAAAATACTAAATCAATTAGTGCTAAAGCAAAAATCTTATCAGTTGTTATCTGGCGATATTGCTAGAAAAATCGATTTCGTATTGTTTAGGAGTATTGGCATCGAGACACGTTTGTTCCCGAAGGTATTACCTTCCACAATACGAAATCGATTATTGCCGCAACAGCATTTTTTTTATCAAAGCAATATGTTTGCAATGGATTTTCGTAAATTTTGTGTTTGCTGGGATGTGCTACAGATAATTTAATTATGCCTGTATTTTAAGTTTTGTTTATTTTCTACACAGAAAAGAAAAAGATACCCAGTCTACCCAGTAAAAATGAGAGCTTGCAAATAAACAGGTTTGTAAGGGAGAAAATCAATACTTTGGCTTACAAACAAGAGGTATGATTTTTATATGGAGAATACCAAATTGGAAGCACTATAACTTGACAGTTAAATATATTGTTAATATTTCGAAAGTCTTAATATTTCGAAAATCATGCTTCCGTGCGAGCGAGAGGTGTAAGCACATAAATCAAGAAAGGGCTTACACAAGCGCATGCGTTCCTTTCATGTTTCGAAAAACTAGATTTTTTTTCAAAAATTGTTTACTGGGTAGTTTTAAATTAAGTTTTGTTTCTTCTTACTTTTAGCAGAATTGGTGCTTAAACTTTTGAATAGGAAATTACACTTAAAAGAAGTCAAAAGCAGGACTACTTCAAAAATTAATTCTGGAATTCTTAAATCAAGTACAACAAAATTTAAAAGTCATTTTATGTTTATTTTGACTTTGTGCTGTCAATATTTTAAACGTTAAACTGGCTGATGTGGTAAATTCGTTGCCTTATGAACTTAGAAACCAGAGTTAAAAGCAAAAAAATAAAATAATAGTAAAAAAATAAATAAAAAAATATATATACTGGGAAATAAGTGCCAAAATTCACCGGGAGTTTTGTGTCTTTAACTTAAAACAAATTAATAGTCCTGTCATCGAAAAAACACCTAACGGGTAGCGATGTTATTATGTTTCTATAATTTTAAGAGATCTTTTGAGTGTAATTTTTTAATAAAATCAATACAAGAATATATCTAGCATTAATTGCACTTATCTTTTTATAACCTGTTCTAAGCCGGAATTCCCAGTATCCCATGTACCCCATAATATTTAAAAACATCCCGATTTGCTGCGAAATGAAAAAGTTCCGAAAAAGAAGAACTCTCACATACATGTATGTACACGATATCCATACATGTGTAAGTACCCAGAGAATATATTTAGCTAATTTTAGTCCGAATCCGGTCAGAAGCTCTGCACAAGATGCCGAATTCGTATCCGAGGTCTATTAGAGAATAAAGTGAAAATCACATCATTGGTTTCTCAACCAAATCGGACCTCTGAGTCTGAAAAAGTTCTGAAAACTTTGCCGAAATGTCCGAGAAAGTTTTCAAGGACTTTTCTGAGGAAACATTATCTTTCGATCCTAATTTGTGAATAACTAAGAAACAGCTGATTTTTTAACCCAATCATATTGAAATGGTTTAATAGTAATTTTGTCATGCATCAGCTAGTGATTTTTTGATCGAATGCGAACATGTTGTTCTCGAGCTTTGGTGCAATATGTTGGTGTTCCTAGTGAAAATATTGGACATGCCCATGATAAAACTCTGTAGGTGAAAGGAAAAAACTGAGAAAAGATATAGTTTTGTTAAAAAAAAAAATAAATGTCACTGTATGTCTGTGTATAGGCAGAGTAGTCTGCCATTACGGCCCTTTTCACAATGTACGATTAAGAGTTAACATGGACTTTAACGGAAACTTCGCCATACAAAACTTGCCCTTAAAGTAAACGTTAGCTCTTAATCATACATTGTGAACGCTCCGTTAATCGCATAATATCTCGTACCAGAAAAATTTCGACTATTCCGCTATATGTCTTAGGGAATTTAGACGACTCGATTGATTGTCTTGGGAAGTCTCACTATTTTTTTGACACCAAATAATATATACTGGGTACATTCGCCCTTATACATACACATATATGTATGTAAGTATGTTTGAATCGAATTTAATTTATAGATATTAATTGCAAATACAGTAGAGCAAATTTAATTTTCTACAAAAAATTATACAAATATGTTCCTGCATTATGCTGCATCTGGTCAGTGAACAAAGTCTTTACTGTATGTTTGCGCATATTCTGCATCAGATGGAGTCATTGATAGCGTGACTATGTGTTAGGAAGTGTGTTTGTGTACGTGTGGGCGTATTAAATTCAAGTAATGTCAATTTGTTTCATTTTCATATTAATGTTACAATTTCATATGGTCAACCACAACATTGAAAAGAAGTTAATTTATTATGCGTTTTTTATGGATTTTAAAAATTATATGAATTAACAATATATTTTTAAGCTGGCTAACAAATTACCAAGTAGTCAGGCAATAAGGCAAAATAAATAAATGAAATATTTATGTACGTGTAATTAAAAAAAAACAACATGTATGAATCAATTGTTGTTTTTAAACCTTCATTCATTTGAATTAATTAGTAGTTTTTAAATACATTCATTATAAGCAACATGAAGTAAATTAAATTTACTAGCAGCAACATGCTGTCAGGTTGCAAATGTTTAATTTAAATTTAGTTAATAATTGAAAAGTGTCATATCATATCAAAACTTGGATTGATTTAACATATCAAAAATTACAGTATCAGTAAATAACATTCTAATGACGAGCTGCCCATGTCACGGCTACTGCTAGTTGACTATTTGATATGTTATAATTTTTGATTCACTTTTTTTCTATATTGTATTTTTTGGTAAACATATGTTAGAATATGTTTGTGCCAACTTAAATCATGTGTCATATTTATTATTCGACATTCGATATTATTTACCTCGAAACACATGTTGAAATAAATTTAAATTGCAATTTGAATAAAACATTATTAATATATACAAACTTATAAATAAGTATATGTACTCGTATTTAAATAAATAAGAACAAATATAAACACACATCTGTTCATTATTTATTTGTCCTTAACCTGCCCTGCACTACGCATGCATCTATGAGTTGGTTCATTTATGTGTGTGTGTGTGTGTTTTTTTTTGTAGGAGTGTGTTGATTTGCATGAGAATTCAAATATTTGTTTTAATACAGTTTTATTTACATACATTCTTTAAATTTTTAAACTGAATCTTTTGAAGACAGATCTAAAAAGATTATACATACATACATACGTACATATATGTACTATAAAAAACTGAGCCGTGAATGTAATTATATATGCATGTATATAAATATATGAATTTGTATGAAATTATGAATGTGTAGGGTTTTTTCCCGGACGTTTCTGTTTCCAGGGGGAGCGCGAAATAAAAAATAAATTTTCGGTATTCCGGGAATTCCAGGGAATTGAACAACGTAATAAAATATTTACCAAAAATTTTAATTTCCGGAATCTTACGATTTTTTATGAGGAAAATTAATCATTGATTCATTCCTTATTTTAAACTGAGCTTTATTCTAAAAGTATTTTACAAACAAAACAGTTTCTAAGGCTATGAGACAAAAAGATTTAAAATAAAAAAAAGCACAATATTTTTATCAAAATTTTAAGGAAACTATTTCTAGACCGAACAAAAAGAGAGCATTAAAATCACTAATAAAATCACTGATGAACTGAAATCAAACTACTTTTATTTCTAATTATTCATCCATGATATTAACACGTGATTGTCAGAGGGCGGAAGTGATCAAAAGAGCGACTAAAAAGTTTTGTAGGATAAATGTGCAGTATTAGAATATTAAATTCAGTCCTTTATTTCTTGGAATACAATGAAAATTATCTCCCTTTAGAAAATTTGTACTTTTATATATTTTGTGGCAAATGACTTTTTAAAAGGATCAATAGCAGATTTCAGTGTTTGATGCAAATGGTCTTGCGTAACTGCAAATGCAAAATATCATATATTTTTTTTAAATTTAGCGTATTTTGTGTTGGACTTCTTTAAAAAGCTACCATATTATGTATTTGCACTTTCGCAAGATCATTTGCATCTAATACTGAACTCCGCTAATGTTTTAATTGTTTAATCTCACAATCGGTTTTTTTCAAGTAACAAAATTTCAATTATTGAGAAAAGCCTTTCTTTCGCCCTGTACAGAAGTTGCTCGGCTAGAAGAGGACTTTGTATAAATTATCAATATTTTTCGTCCTTTTTCCGTTATCTTCAAATAATTTCTGCTGCTTTGCTAATAGCAGCGTTTAAAGTTTTCTCGAAAGTGTTTTCTTTCATCAACCATATCTGAAGCAATATCTATTTCCCCATTTTCTTCGTCATTAAATGCATAAAAAACGTCCATAAATATTTTCTGAATATATAATTACCGTGTATTCTGGTGCATAATGAAAACATTGCAGTTGTTTTTAAGTAAATTAAAAAACTAAAATCTTCTATTCTAAAAGTAGTAGTATAGAAAGTGCACTCAACAAACGAAATTGCATACACTTTAAAGAATAGTGACACAAATTAATTATTTAGTGCAGTCAAGTCAAAACTGCGCTTAAAAAGGGCAGTTCCCAGTAAAAAATTTTCATGTTTTTTGAAGCACTAAAGAAATAAAGCGCTTAATAATTCGCTTTAAAATATGAGCTTGTTCAAAAGCTGATTTCATAGCGTCACAACAATGCAGGTTTTGAAGCGAGAAAAGTATTTGCTTTTTACTTATACAAAAGCTTCGTACACGAGCTATACAAAAAATCTGATTTTTTAGTGTTGATCCAAAGTAGGTTTTTAAGCGAGAATGAAGAGAAAGTTTATTTGAGTTTCTTGGTGCCATTTTGCAACAGTGTTTTTGGTCGAGTGATTGGTACATTGGACTTCAAACCTGAAGGTTCTTAGTTCGATACTAGTTGAAGTTAAAATGAGAAACATTGAGTAAAAACATGAAATGGATAAAAATAAATAAAGAAACGAAATAAAAAAAATTCTAACGACGCCAATCCACATCGAACCATTTTTTTCATATATTTTCAGTTCTAGTGCTGAAAATGTTGATGATTTTTAGCGCTTCAAAAGCGCTCTTGTGAGCAAAAATGTAGTACTCCAATCCGGGAACTCGCCGTACAAAAATCAGCAGCGATATCAGCAGGTTTGTCAGCGCTACTTTTATTCCATAATAGTTGAAACCTGCTTTATTGGAAGCAACTTTTTTACAGGGGTTAAATATAAACTATTGTACAATTTGAGCCTTCGTTGGCTTCTTTCCTCTTACATTGGTATTATTTCATGATGAACGATAACACTTTAAAAAAAAAGAAGAGTTTTTGCGTATAAAAATCAGTACTTTTTATGTATATAGATAGATTTTTATTCCCGGGAATTCCCAGATAAAACTCCCAGGAATGCTGGAAACGAAAATGAACGAATTTCCCGGGAGATGCTGGGAAAAAACCCTATATATGTATATCCATATGTGAATGTATGTCGATTAATTTTTCCTTACATATTTGCTTTTGTGTGCACTTTTGTATATTTGTATCATACACTAAAATTTTAATTAATAGTTATTTTATAAATAAATATCAAAATTAAATAAGTAAATAAAAATAAATAAATGCAAACACTTTACGACACACTTGCATACGTACATCTGCAAAATTTATGTGTGTATATATGAAAATGATAAAAAATGAACATTTAAACGATTATCTAAAAGCAAATATGGGACATTGGTATACATGTGTGTGTGTGTGTGTGTGTGCGTTCGTGTGTTTGTAGCTGCATAGATTTAGTAAAAATGTTCTTTTGTTAAATTTTTACACTTGTACTAGTCAAAATCTGGTCAAAATTATAAAAAAATGCGAATTGTTTTTTATTTTGTTTTATTCTTTTAAATAACTAATCAAATAAAATCACATTTCTAAGATTTTCTGAATTGTTTATTTAGAGAATTAATTAAGGTAGTAAAACAAAATTGTTAAGTTTCGAAATATTATGTATGTATGTTTGTGCATTGGGGAGCGCATTTATATAGAAAACTACTATTCTGAACAACTGAAATGATAATTTTTACCATAATCTATTACATTTTCTTATTCCACCTAAAGGTAGAGGAAATAGCTATTCTTATGATGTATATTCTTTGATTGAATCAAAACCTGTTGAAAATTTTCAATAATATTATTGCGAGTTAAATTCTTAATATAGACTATAACTTAAACATAATACAACGACTACTTATTAAGCACCATGTAGCGTTGAAATAACTTAATATCACAGAGTTGTCTTAGATAAATAACAAGCCTCAAATTTAAAATAATAATAATAATAATAATAATAATATGTATCATGTGGAAAGAGTAGATATATCGACAATCGTCATATATGCCACAGGACTAGTACCAAAGAACCTTGTAGCGCAACTTAAGAAATACAACCTCAACGACACCCTGGGGATTATTCAGAAATCTGTGATCCTGAATACATGCAACATTGTAAGATGTTTCCTACAAACACAATAAAAAAAAAATTATTTAATCATCAGAGCCTAATCCCTTGGCATATCCCGGGATAGGTATTTTCCAATCTCATAGAGATTGAGAAATTTAGAAACTCAAATAATAATAATAATAATAATAATAATAATAGAGTTTTCGGAAAGGTGCTACAAAAATAGACGAGATCTGGTCGAAAGTAATCAAATGATAATATGATTGTGCATTAAGAATATAACACTGTTTTGAAAAACAAATGTTTGAGCCTTTAAAAAAAGTATGTGTCATTTCATGCGCTAAGCTCAAATCCATTTTAATTTATTTTTCTATCACGCACAACTTTTTTTATGGGCATAACTAATATGGCGGCCAAAATTAGGCGGTAACGCTGATAAATTTCCTAATAACTTGAGAACGGTTTGTCCGATTTGGATAAATAAAACTCATCTTTTTGAGTTAAATAAAATTACCTTTAAGTCTCTTTTATGTAAATGTTTTAAAATTTCTAACGGCTGTAATCATAATGAAAATTTGTGCACTGCATATCTGCTGGGTTATACATGATCATTTCTATAATCTATAGATAGACACTGCATAAGCAATGTATTAATATTAATTTAATTAAAGCAACTGTCAAAAAACTGCTTTATTTAATAAAGAAATTTTAAATACATAATTATTTCTTTAATGATTGATATACTTTCGTTACATTAGAATGGTTCGGAAAACGTGACACCAACTCTTCTTCCACACTATTAAATTGTTCATGTGATGTACCTCCTTCCGTCTGCCGCATTTGCTTGAATTTTCAATTTGATTTTAAATAAAACAGAGATGTTAAACTTTTTCTTAGAAATTGGATATCATGAATAAACTCCAACATAACGAGTACATAAGCTCAATACGTATTTTAGTTATGCACTGGATATGTTGAGTACATAAGCAGTGTATAACTTTTCATTATCAATACAGCTGTAACTGTTTTAGTTTATTCAGAATTAGTGGAGAAAAATAATATTTTCATGGAAAATTAAACGTATTTGTTTGCAAAAATTCATTAAAAATTTCTTACATTTTAATCATTAGTCTGGGAGCAAGGTATACTAGGAATAAAATAAGCCATAACTCATAAATATCGATGAACAAATGTTAGTTTTATTAACAATTCAGTAAAAGAAGTCAATTGATAAAAATTACAATTTCCATATGACAATAAAATTTTAGTTTGTATGTGTGTATGTGTGTTGTATGAAAATAGCAACTTTTGTCAATTAATTTTCCTCTCTTAATTGTAAATAAAATTAATACATATTTGATGAATGATAAAAATTAAAAATGTTTTTTTCTTATAAGAGTTTCAAGAGTTTTTGAAAACAAAATATAATATTGGCTTTGAATGAAAAATAAACTTTTATCGTCCCTAATTTCTGAATAACTCCGAAACACAAGAACATACTTAAAGAAAATTTGATTCCAAATGGCTTGGTGTTTGTTTTTTCTAACCAAATCGGACAAACAGTTTTCACATAGTGTCAACACCTGATGAATTTATATCATGATGAATGTCTAATTGATATCATGATGAAAATTCATTCAATTATTAATCAATTTATTAATGTTATATCAGCGTTATGAAATAATAATCAGAGCTCAAGCTCAGATGAATATATTATGATACGAAACATCATTTCATTTAGTGTTTTTACTTTATCGTTTATTTTCTTCATTAAAATTTGTGAAAATTATAAGAAATTAATATTTTTTAATGAAAAACCATCTATTTTATGATATTTGTTAAATAGATCTTATATAGATAAAAATATATAATTTTTTTGATAGTTAATGTTGTCCATATAAAGGTCTAAATCAGGGGTTCCTATTCACGGACCCCTTGTAAAAATTTTCTTTATTCGCGGATCCCCTCTAAAGCTCAGGTTGTATTTTGTTTTTAGGTTGAATTAAAAACTCATAAATCTGTTTAAGCTAAGGTAGATCAACACCAGGTAGTCGCAAGAGAACTCGCCGTGGAGAATTTACATTTGGGCTGTCAAAAAAGCTGATACATTAACACTGCTGACATGTTAAATGTGTAAACATTTTCGTAAACAGCTGGACTCTTGCGGCCACCTAATATGAATTCGCCTTGGTTTAAACCAAGGGCCGAAAAAAAGTATTTTATTTTGTTTGTTTCTAAAATATTTATCATTGAAGTTCAAAAATATTATTAAACTGTACAGAAGACAATAAAAAATTTAAAAATATATTTAAAATAAATATCGCTCAAGATCAATATAATTTCTTTTGTACATTTTGTTTCTAACGTTCAATTCACAAGAAAACTTCCACAAATTTAAATTGCCGTGATGGGGGTTTATTACAGTATCAAAGCTAAACAACAAGAGCGGTTACTAGACACTACACTAGTAATCTCTTCATTACGTTTTATAAATTTTCGCGGAATTGCGATTTTTTCGCATTCTTTCACATTTTTTTTAAGTTTTGACGATATCTAGTCAATTTTAGCGCTAGTTTCCGATTTGATAGTGATGGCAATAACAGTCAGTACAGAGTCTGGGGCACTTTATATTAAACAGTGAAGAATAAAAGATCGCACTAATATTGTGTTGTTCGTGTTTGAAGATAAATACATATGTACGTATATAAAATAAAAATAAATAAAACATAAAAAGAGGTATGTAGATCGAAAATAAAAACTTTTATTATTTTTGAAAGCAGTTTTTCGGCTCTTCATGCGGACCTCTTGGATGGTTGCTACGGACCCCCAGGGGTCCACCGACCACCATTTAAGAACCGTTGGTCTAAATGATGATAAAAATTCATCAACGTCTGTCTACCTTCTTATTTTGGGCGCCATATTAGTCATTCCTACACAGAAATAAGTTTGAGCATAAATAGTATGAACAAAGTTCATAATTTATTATTCATATATTTTATTAATTTATAAATAAACAACAGGAACTATTTATTTCATTCGTAATATGAATTTAGTTTTTAATAAATAAATTTATGAAATCTCAATTGTCTTGAAAAAAGTTTTTTACTTTTTTTTTCATTCAAAGCCAATATTATTTTTTGTTTTCAAAAACTCTTGAAGATATTATAAGGGCAAAAATTTTACATTTTCATAATTCATCAAATGTTAGTTTTATTCACAATTAAGTGATGGAACTTATTTTGACAACAAATTTTTTATTTTTATAAAGTAAAAATACAGTTTATTTACTAGGGCTGGAATTTAGCCGGTCAATCCGAAAATTATTCTTAGCTAACCATTTAGCCGGCTTAGCTGATTTATCCGGCTTAGCTGTTTTAGCCAGCTTATTTGTTTTAGCCGGCCTAGCTGGTTTAGCTGGCTTAATCAGCTAAACAAGCTAAACAGCTAATTTTATTTCTGTTGTTTGACGATTTATAATAACATAACATGTGACCGGCAAAGCATGACCATCCGAAGTTGGCCGACCGAATGTGATTCGCCGTATACGATCGGCAGAAGGTGACCCGCCGAAGGTGACAGACCGAAGCCGACAGTCCTAAGTAGACCTTCTGGAGGCATAAGGCCAGACGACAGTTGGTAGGCTGAAGGCGATAGGAGCTTCGTTCCTCCACTGTGTCCTATGCCACCGTACGTTCCATCTGTCTGTCACTGCCTGTTTTCTCGAGAACAGTAATAGCTACGGACCTGCATTTTTCACGGAATATGTAAGACTTTGGTCGCTAGAACAAATGGAAAAAAGCATCAAAACTTAAATAAAATCGCTTAAACTTAAAATATCGTCAAAAAACGAAAAATAGCCTCAAAACTGCAAAAAGCCAAAAAAAACAACAAAACGAAAAAGCGACAAAACTGAAAAAATCGCCAAAACTGAAAAAAATCGCCAAAACTGAAAAAAATCGCCTAAGCTGAAAAAAATCGCCTAAGCTGGAAAAAATCAACAAAACTGAAAAAATCGCCTAAAATGAAAAAAATCACCAAAACTGAAAAATATCGCCAAAACTGAAAAAACGCCAAATCTGAAACAATTTTTAAAAACCGAAAAAGCTCAATATCAAAATGCCAAAAATTTAGATTTTTGCAGTTTTTGACGATTTTTTCTGTTTTTGCGTTGTTTTCGTCTTGGCGATTTTTTCAGTTTTGACGATTTTTGCAGTTTTGGCGTTTTTTTCAGTTTTGACGTATTTTTGGCGATTTTTTTCATATTATTTTTAGGTTAAGCGATCTTTTAAATTTTGGTGTTTTTTTTTCGTTTTGACGACTTTTTCGGTTTTTGGAGTTTTTTAAGTTTTTTGGTGATTTTTTTTGGGTTGTAGCGAATTTGCTTTATTGTTCTAGCGCCAAAGTTTTACATATTCTGTGAAAATTGCAGGTCCGTATCATTTACGAGTCTCGAGAAAACAGCCAGTGATAGACAGACAGACTGACGTCGTAGAGAAAACGATAGGGTTCCCTGAAACATTTGGTGTACGGAAGCCTAAAAACATACGGTGCCATGGGACACTGGAAAGAAACGAAGCTCCTATCGTTTTCAGCCTACCACCTGTTGCCTGGCCTTACGCCTTTAGAAGGCCTACTTAGGCCTGTCGGCATCGGTCTGTCATCTTCGGCTGGTCACCTTCGGCTGGTCACCTTCGCCTGGTCACCTTCGGCTGGTCACCTTTGGCTGGTCACCTTCGGCTGGTCACCTTCGGCTGGTCACCTTCGGCTGGTCACCTTCTGCTGATCGTATACGGTAAATTACATTTGGTCGGCCAACTTCGGACGGTCATATTCTCCCGGTCGTATGTTATGGTTTGTTATTGAAAATCGCCAAACAACAGAAACAAAATCAGCTGTTTAGCTTGTTTAGCCGTTAGGAAATTAAGCCGGTTTAGCTGGCTAAGCTTGATAAGCTAAGCTGGTTAAGCCGGCTAAACCAGCTAAGCCGGCTAAATCAGCTAATCCAGCTAATTCGGTTAAGCCAGCTAAGCCGGTTAACCGGCTAATTTTGTTAGCTAACGTTTTTAGCCGGTTTGGCAGAAAGGAAAGAGTTGTGCCTAGTAGAACAGGCTATACAAGTTCAATACTGAATTTTAAAAAATATTTTTTAAAAGAAATATGAATTAATTTATGTAAGAGTTCCTAGCTGGAATGAAAATAATTTGTGCAAAAATTATTATCTTCGATTGATAGCATTTATGAAAAAATTCCTTGGATATAAGTAATATTTTGTTCTGTGTATACAAAATATATGCATGACAAAAAAGAACGAATTTGAACTTAGCGCATTAAGTTCCTTGCATTCTATATAATTTTATTTAAAGGCGACTTTTTCTGCAGATAGTGTAATTGCATTTCTTGGGATCCTTAGCAGGCTAATTTTTATTTTTATATTAAAAGTAAAGTTTTTTTTTCAAATGCTCTATTAACTAGACATACATATGTTCCATATCAATCTTTGCTTTATTGGGTTATTTCCAATACAAAAATAATTTCTTAAGCAAAACTTTTAAAATTTTTATTCTTTTCGTTCCTACAAACTTGTCTCTACACAAATGGATTTTTTTTATAAAATCATTGTATGAATTATATTTGTTTGTGGTTAATAAATAAAGTTTCGTTTGAAAAAAGTTTGTAGAATGAAAAGCAAAGTTTGTACGATGAACTGTAGAGCCCACTTAGAAATATTTACCGGAAAATTTAAGCTACAAGTGTGAGTTTTCTTTCAAACAAAAATATTTTTAATTGTTTGTTCATTTGATAAGAAAACAAAAACACAACTTTGATTTAAAATGAATAAAATAAAATGTATAAATAACTTCAAGCTAGTTATGTGTAATTATGCAATTCACAACGCATTGTAGGATCGTATGTTGTAAATTAAAAAAAAAAAAATACATATTGTTTTTTTTTTAAATTACTAACATTAGTTGTGCAACATAAAAATCCTACAATATTCACTGAATAAGACTAATAAAACAAAATCAAATATTAGCACAGTGTGTCGTAAGATTGCATTTGGCGATTTGTCTACATTTGGAAGGTCAGTTCTTTAATATGACAATTCTAAGATTCAACTAGCTCGAGTCGAGAAATGTTATTAGCTTGAAGCAATAATTATTTGCTTTTAAGCAATAATTATTTGTTACATATTTTTGGCTTAAATTTTTTATTTTTCTGCTGCTACTTTTGCACGCACAATATCATTTTCGTTGTGTTGTATTTAAATTTTGTATGTGTTATAACGAAAAAACTTTTTAAAAAACAAAATGTTTTATTATCTTTTTGAACTTCTTTCCTTATATGTGTTATGTTTTTTTCTTGAGTATTAAATAAACCAGAAACACTTTCCAATTGTAATGCGTATGAATGGGTTTTTAACTTTATTGTATTCTTTTATTAGAAGGCGTTGTTTGAATAACGTTCGTAAACGCCTTTAAGGTGAATGACATGGAAAATTACTTTTGTAAACTATTTACTTTTTGTTTTCGTTCCCATTGTGTATTTATTCGCTTTATGCTTAGTTTTTGTTATACATATAATTTTATTTGAGAAATAACCATTTTGGTGTATAACGTTGAAGAGTTGGAGATGTATTTTTATCAGAACATGTTTGCTCCCTTATATGAAGCCTAAATTGGAACATTAAATTTTTATTTATTAGAAAACTTAAACATTATTCCCTAATTTTTTTGTATATTTAAATATATCTCAGGAGTGTACAAAAATACTCGCAGGCCTGTATATATCTTAATAGTATGTATAAATTATTCAGGCTTAAAAAGCAAAATAGTGCGACATAAATATCTGACAAAATTTCTTCTTATAGTTTCATATATAGCACCAGCACACAAAGTAACAAAAGTGGACTGTATGTTTGACTAGACCAACTCAACTACATGCAATGAATCCAAAACTGAGGTCCGTTTGACTCATACATCCTTGAAATATCGAGTAGATGGCGAAAAATCGCAAAACATTTCTTAAAACTGCAACTTTCCGTATTTTACTCGACATTTTTAATGTGTACGAGCCAAGGAGACGCAACGTTCGGATTCAGTGCATTGAAAAACATGTTAGGACGTGGGCTGGTTATATGTACTGCTACCTTTTATTTTTTTGAGTGACGGTGTAATTTTTTGCTCTTCTATTTAATAGATTTAAAATCAAAGGAATTATAGTATAACATGTGAAAAGGGACACAAGTGTGTATTCCTGCTAGAACATATTTTGACATTTTGAAAGCAATAATTAAGTAATTCCTTAAGCGGCCCACCCACTTGCAATATAATTGTGAAATTTTTCGTAATGTACAATAATATCGCCAATGTGCATGTCATATGCGAAGGTGGCACAATATATTGGCAAAAATCAAAAGACCTTTGCTTTTTATTGCACAATCAAGAAAATTGTTAACTTTTCACTGTCAGGAAAACTAGGCAATATGTTCTTTAAAAATATTGTGCAATTTATTGCATAGTATAGATCAAAACGGCAATAATATGCAGAATAACATGTGGAATAATATTCTATAATGGATGTGCCGCTTTAAACATTTCTTCTAATTTCTTTTGTATTTTTTGGCTAACATATATTAAAAGAAAAATAGCATAAGAAAACTTGTAGCATACCCGTAATATTGTGACATATTTACATAAGCTGCTGAAAACATTATCATTCCTTCTGGCGTTGCCGTAACCGTGAACATTTTCTACTTAATATTCGTTTGATATTTTTATACTCGTTTTTAATATATTTTTCTGTGGAAAAAATAATCGTCGTATTAAGAGGCTTGCTTTGTAAAATGATAGACATACATAATTCTTAGCATTTCAAATTTATATAAAGAGGAAAGAAAGCTTCTACAAATGTAAATGTTTTCAAAACATCTCAGAAAATTTTGGTTTTACCAAAAGTATTAAATTGTTAATTTTTATAAGTCATACGCTCCCTTGAATTATTAACTTAAGAAAGGTGTCAGAAAAGTATGCTATAGATTTCCCTACGTGCAATGATTGAGTGTATATTTTTGTTATATATGTACATATATTGCTCATTCGCCTCAGCAACGCGGCTCTATGAGAAAGAAGTATGCAGTAGTTTTGAAAAAAAAATTTAAAGTGTTATTTCAGCATGTCAACTGAATATTGTTCAACGAAACTTGTTATATTTGTGGTTTTCGTTCGTAACGGCGTTAGACGACTTGCGTAGATTTTTAGCTCTATTTAAAACTAGGAACTATACGCCTTTTTGCCGATACTATACCGATACTGAAAAAGAAATATCGGCGATACCGATTCCGATACCGTTACGCATATTGAAATTGAATTCAAGTTTAAATTATCAAAAGTATGGCAATTTTTTTTTATTATACAAATTTACAGTGTAAGATATTAGTAATATTAAAAATTGATATTAACTCAGAAGAAAATGGAAGAAATTTTTAAGGAACAACATTTTCATTGCTTCCAAAGAATCTATATTAAAAATATGGAGATAATTAGTAGAAAAGCAAGTAAACATTTATTTAAGTCATACAAAAATTTGTAATTCCTTTACAATTTTGAAAAACACTCTCTATACTTTTTTAAAAATCGGTTTTTAAAGGACATTTGTTAACTAATATTCAGGAAAAGGACTGAGAAACTAGATATTCTGTATTATGGATTGCTTCGATTTCTTCAAGATCTACGATAAGTGAAAGGATTTTTCTAAAGCAAGTTTTATCAAAACTAAAGAAAAGAATCGGTTAAAGCCTAAACATTTAAACCAAATTATTTTTCTGAAGGATTTTTTTAGAAGATCTCCTCAAACTATTAAAATAACTAATAAAATGATCTTACAAACTTGTTAATGTTTTAATTAATACATATTGATGAACTCTTTTTTTTGCTTGATTTAGTTCAAGAATTGTTATGCTTGTTACGCTATTGTTTCTCTTACTAATAACCTCAAAATAACAAATAATTTATGCATTTTTGGCTGTTGAAATTATTTGATTTAAAAAAAACTTTATTGATCGGTTAACTGATTAATACCGAAATTAAATGATTATTAACCGATTAAGCCAAAATCTTGATTAATTAATTGAGCGATTAACCGATTAAAGCAAAAGCCCGATTAAGTGAATGCCGTAGTTATCACCCTTTCTAATTATTGATGTATTTAAATACGTAAGTTTGTTCTTACATTCCGTCTCAATTGTAAATTGAATGTCCGAATGGAATGAATTAAATATATATATTATTTTTTCGGTTATATTTATTTACTGTATCTTCAATAAAATTGAAGTAACAATAAGTAGTTAAATCTTAACTCTAAAATTTTAATTTTTATGTCCAGCCAATATAAGACAAAAATATATGTTACAGTGGTTGGTTCTGTGGTTGTCTACGTCTCTCGTGTTCGGCTGACAGCAAGAGTGTCCCTCCTGCTCAGCCGACTGTAGCCTCTAAATTTAATGATGTTTCGGGCTAGGGGATTTGGGTGCAACTCAAGTTCTTTGATATATCTTGTCACGTGCGTAGAAAACACTTTCTTAGCCAGCGGCACATCTAAATCTTTATGAATTTGCTTGTTTCTGACATACCATGGGACTGCTGTAATCGTACGGAGTATTTTATTTTGTCGCATTTGAAGTTTTTCTTCATTTGATGCCGAGGCAGTGCCCCATAACTGGATACCGTATGACCATATTGATTTTAGAATGGACTTGTATAGAAAAAGTTTACAATCTAAGCTTAAAGTAGAGTTCCTACCAGTGAGCCAATTCATTTGAGCTGCTTTTAATTTCATTTGGGTAACCTTTGCATTTATGTGGGACTTCCATGTTAGACGACGATCAAGATGAACACCGAGATATTTTACTTCAGTGTGTTGAGGTATAGTTTGGTTGTTTATTTGTATATGTGGGCAGGTTTCTCTGCACAATGTAAAAGTAGTTTTTGTTCGTTAATTTTTATCCGCTATTGTTTTAGCCATTGTTCCAAGTGGGGTATATAATCTTGCAGTTTGCGGGAAGCTTCTTGATGACATTTGTGAACACTTAGAAAAGCTGTATCATCAGCGAATGTTAATATATCAGATATAATACATGACCGAGGATGCTGCCTTGAGGAACTCTTGCTTCAATCGGTTGCGGAGGGCTTAGAAAATTACCTTCTTTAACAACGAATTTTCGCTCAGTTAAGTAGCTTTCTGTCGGGTAGGTTTTGATTTAGTTTATGTATTAAACCTTCGTGCCATACTTTATCAAATGACTGAGAAACATCGATGAAGAGTGCAGAACAATAATTCTTTTCTTCGAATGTTTTTCTAACCACGTTCACGAGTCTATGTGTTTGTTCAATCGTGCTGTGTTGTCTCCTAAAACCGAATTGGTGGTCTGAAATGCATCCAGTACGATTCAGTATGGGTGTTAGGTTACGCATAAGTAGCTTTTTTCGAATTTAAGCCCGCAATACAGTGTTCAAATTCACGAGTATTGAACCTCAAAGTAACATCTGGTATAGCAAGGACTGGTGGCAGCTAAACTATTATATCAGACGTATTTGGAGTAAATACTTTCTGCAGGTGGTTTACAATTAAATATGATTAGTAAAATTTCTACCTTATATTCTGAAATAATGCTAAGCAAATCATCCACGTATTTCGTTTTAAATTTTGGTTTACTATGTAATCTCTTAATACATGTATCAACCAGTTTCTCCATTACTATGTCAGCTTCAACCGGGAAACTGGAGATCCCATAGGAAGATTTTTTCGTTTAGAAAATATTTTGTTATCATATTGAAAATATTTAGTATCATCTATACAGATTTTAAGAATTCGTAAAAATACCTCTTTACCAATAGTCGTGTTATGGTCTTTGATTATATCCCATCTTTCTTCTATAATACTAATAACCAGATCTACGGGTATACTAGGAAATAAGGGGACAACATCTAGCTAAATTATTTTCTCCTCATTACTTATTCTGACACGTTTAATTTTATCCCTAAAATAAAATGAGTCCTTTACATCATTGCACAGTGAATTTTCTGCTATATTCTTAAGAATTTTTGTAATATATCTACTAAGTTAATGAGAAGGTGAATTTATACTTCAATAAATCATTCTTAGTGGGAATGTTTTTGTTTGTAGATCAGCAAAATCGGTATTTCTCTGTTGTAGTTTGTTCGTTGCATCTCTTGTTAATATTTGATATGTACAGTTATCGCTAAGAATGTCATTCATTCTTGAAATATAATCATGTTTGTAAATGGCAACAATATTATTGCCTTTATCCGCATTTAGAATTAAGATGTTGAGATTAGTTTTTAAAAAGTTGTTAGTCTGTTTAACTTTATTAAGAATAAATTTATTCCTCTCAAATAGTCTAATCTTATTCATATGGTCATCTATTATAGTCGTTAGTATAGTCCTAGCTATTTCCTGCTCTTTATTTTCTGTACAAAATTATCTCCATCTGATATCATTTTTATAACTGGAAAATGTCCATTCGATATGTGTAGTTCATGTTTATGCCCTAACGAAAGTGTCCATTGAATATCCGATTTGTTTACAAACCATTTTTGTTGAACTTTATTCCCAAATCTTCCTTCAAACGCCACCCAGAGTCAAAGGTTGATTCGATAAAAGCGATATCTTGAAAGTGACATCTTGTTTGAAAGGCTGCTAAATTACGCGTTGAATGGTGTTAATTGGCTTTCATAGGTAAAAAAATGGTTGAGTTAATGATGAAACAGAACAGGGGTCTAGACGAGTTTTTCCATACAAATTGACAGTGTAATTATACGCCGTAAAAAACAGTCATGAGATAGAATCTATTTTATTTTGAGATCGTTTTCTCTCATGCTCTCAGTTTTAGCCACTCATTCCGTGTTTTAATAAAATTTCGTACATTTTTCATACGAAATATAAGAACAGAATAAAATAAACAATAATATGAGAGAATTTTGACGCTACTGCCATCGATTTAGTTTTGGGCCCGATTATTTGGCAGCTTTTTTGCCTGAAGGTTCAGAATTAGTTCTATTTCATCATTTATAGTGGATCGAAGCTAAAATTTTATAAAATTTTTAACATTTTTTTTACCAATATTTGTAATCTCGGAAGCATTTTTGTACCATAAATAATTTATAATCCTTAGTGTTATAATTTTATTGAATATTTGCTTGGATTACGAAAATTTTAAGACATACCCGACTAGAAATTTTCCCAATACTCATATTGGGGTCCGTTTGGGAATTCATGTGGCACACCCAAAAGGGTTATCCCATTTGTGATTTGATCGGGAACTTGTTGGGACAGCCCATCTACAAATTAATGTCTTAACATAAGTTCTTCCCAAATGGGAAACTATTGGGAACTTGTTGGGAAAATCTAACACAGACCTTTAATCGTATATTTTGCTCATCTTCAAAAGAGATGATTGCTACATACTTTTATCCCTTGGATAGCTTCAGCAATTTTAATTCAATATTAGAGTTTGATATTTTCCCGATTTGAGCAAATTTTTGCAAGGTTTTAATATTTCCCCACAGGAAACCAATCGGGGCCCAAATACGTTTCTGCGTTACATCGGAATTGGGATCCCAGTTAGATCCCAAATGTGTTTGCATGAAAATTTCTAGTCGGGTAAAGGAACGTAATCCGATGCAAACTAAAAATGCTATAATGAAAAGACGAAAACACTAGCATTTAAATTTGCTAAAAAATGCTAGTAAATGTGATGTTATCAAATTAAAATATATATGGTATTCGAATAAGGGTAGGTAGGTAAATCAAAATTAGTAAGCACCTTTCTTGTTAAAAATTTTGTTGAGCAGTCTTATCTATTAGCAAACTAATAAAAAGATAAAATAATTATAATAATCATTATTCTAAATAAGTTAATAGCTTAATTGTTAAATATTTTCTAAAAGCTTACATTTATTTATTCACTTAAATTCGCATAAAATGAAACAAGTTGCGAAAATTGGTAATTTTTCATCATTTCAAATTCTACATTTTCATAACTACTGGGAATAATATTTAAAAAACAAAGAATTGAATTTGAACTCATGATAGAATTAACAAAAAATAAATAATTATTTTTACTAAATAACAGCGTAAAATATTATCATTATTTATAATTGATATTAATAAGATTTAAGAAACAACGAATTGATTTTAGTTCATGGTAAAATTAACAAAAATAAATTATTTGTTAATACAAACTAAAAAATATTTTAAAAGTATCGTCGCATCGACAGTAAAATATCGCCGATACCGATATACCAGAAAATCTGAAGTATCGCCGATATATCGGTATCGTGTCGGTTACATCCCTTTTTTAAACGCGTTTTTTATAAGATTAAAAACTTTCGGAATGTCATAGCCCACTACTGATATTTTTATAGGGAAAGCAGTCCATTAATTTGCATTAATAACGACTTAAGAGTTCGCGTAATATAAATTAGTTAAACGCACAAGCAGAGATATACGTTGACATTGAATACATTATGAAATATTATTTATTTCTTACTTTGTAAATGTTACTTCTGTCAATATAAGCGGTTTTATGCATATTTGATATGAACTCATTCTTACATAATTTTTGTCGGATATTTTGACGCAAAATTCTAATGGAGCTCGAAAAATTTCATATCGGGGACATAATTTCAAAGAATTTTTTTGGCTCTACTGAAAAAATTATCTCTTAAGACATATGTTATTAATGGAGAAAACCACATACATACTATGTATTTCTATCATTAGTGCCAGCATTCCTCACGTTCTTAAAATAATAATGCATCTTTTCTGTAGTTTGTAAATTAAAATTAAGAATTTAAGTTTTAGTTTCAATCTTAAAGGCGAATACGTAATAAAAATATTCAATATATATCCTATGTGTGTACAACCAAATGTGTTAGCATTATCCCATTGAGGACAATCGTTATCGACCACAATTTTAAGTCTGTTGAAGTATTTTAAGGTAGGCTCAACGTATAAAAGATACAAAAATTTACATTTTATCACCCACTTTTACCTCGATATATTGACTTAATTTTGTTTATTGACTCAAGAGCTATTCAAATAGTATTATGTTTTTAGTTATATTTTAAAGATAAGTTAGTTAAATGAATTTAATTGAACTTTATTGCCATAAATTGTTTTTAAATTACCCACGTGTCGGCATTTATTAATCATTTAATAAATTTTTTATAAACTTAACAATAATAGTGTTTTATAAACTTTAGCTTGAGACTATTTGACCTGATTAAATATGTATACATTTTTCAAGCAGGATAGAAAACATTTAAAGAAAATATTGTTGGTAAATCTGGTACTAACAAAATTATAATTGAGCTTTCAACACTTTCAGATTTCTTTGAAAGCAAACTTTACAAACAAGCAGTGAAACTTAAAAGTGCCTCACGGGCTTAAAAATTAACAACTCCGTACAGGCTTCGCTGTATTAAATTGAATGTGTTTATACAAAAATCTTTGAAACGTATTATAAAAAAATGAAAGGTTACATAACACTATCATCAGCATTTGCGATAAAACCACACTTAAATTCATTATAATAGACGATGATGATGTGAATACTGATGTTCATGATGGGGATGTCGATTGCGCTGTTATAAATATAACTGGATGTTAAAATGGAATCATATCATATTTAAAAAATATATAAAATTTAAGATAAAACAAACGAAGCTTATCATGTGGCAAAAGATGGTCTATTAATTATCGTTGGAAATATTGAAACCTGTACAAAAGTAAACAAACATTAGAGCATGTGTGTATTTTTACACAAGTTAATATAAAAAAAATTATATGTACATTAGGGCAATAACCAAATGTTTGTCATAGCACCACTAGTTGGGCCATATTCTATTAATCCTTAATTACTCGCACTATGAAAATTGCATAACTGCTTCCATGGGGTCTCAAGTGACCCCAGACTATTCTCATTGTTTTTAATATATGTACATATAGTAGATAATTAAGTAAAATATATTTTATTTTTAGTTTGTTTATTTAAAATATTATATATCAGGAAGCAAAATGAATTAATCAGGCATGTTCTGTATTCCATGTATCAGAAAATCTGGAAGTATCAAAGCATTCTTGTCGCAAATTAATATTTATAACAACAATGCTATGACAATTCCACACATTTTCATTCCACATGGAATACAAAAAATGTATGAATCTCGAATTATACAAAAATTAAACAAAGTTAAAATAACTTCAGAAACTAACATTTTATTCTCATGGTGACATGAAAGTTTTATATGTTGGTTCTATTTAGGAACTTCCGAGATCTCTGGCATGCCACTGTTGACAATATGTATGGCTTAGGCTGCCCGCTGCACACACAGTTTGAAGATTTTTTGCATTTTGCATTTCGCATCCATCTCCATATCCATATTCTTGATTCAAAAAACTTGCGTAATTACTCGCATGGTCACAGCTTAAGAGAGTAGCGCTCTAGCTTTATTTGTCCGTGACTTGATCGTTACTAAAATCTGAACTTTAAGGAAGGTTAGAAAGCTACCAAGGGCAGGATAAATTTTGGAACACGGCATGCATCTGTTTTTTTTTACAATAAAGTGTTTTGATCCCATGCGAGTAATTAAGGGTTAATAACGAAAATCAAAATTTGACATAAAATACATTTAAAACTCATTTTAAATTCTATGAATATGGGAGCTATAATGCAAATATGTATTTGAAAAGCAAATATTTGTTACTTGCTTTGAGACACCCTTTATTTATTTTTTATTTATTAACTGCCTGCTTTTGTAAATAAAATAAAAATTTACGTTAGGGAATTTATATTGAAACAAAAAAAAACTCAAATTTGCTTTTGTTTTCAATTCAAACTCTATGGCGAAAATTTTTATTTAATTTACAAAAATTGGCAGTAAATGTTGTAACAAATTATGTCATAAAAATTATGAAATTATATCATAACTTAAATTTAACCGAAAATATTAACAAAGACCTTTATTTGTTGTAGCGAAACACAACGTAGTCTTAGTTGGGAATCCGTCCCTTAACCTCCACACTGACAGGATCCGCCTCGCGCGGATCAGTAGGCACAGAAACATGCGTAAAGGTGGCATCTCAAACTTCTTCTATGTCAATAGTGCCTTAATCAGCAATTGTTTTCGTGAGTTAGTAAGTTACAAAAGAAATACATACTTGGCAGTACTACGTTTTTATTTTCAAATTAGTCGTGCATATAAACGTACTAATAGTATAAAAAATTATGAAATTATATCATAACTTAAATTTAAACGTACTAATAGTATAAAATATTTCATGCATAACTCCATTAATTCGGTGTATCTACATATATTTAGCTATTATATTTTTATTTTTCTATAAAATGAAAAATTTTACATAATTATGAGAAACATGTCCTCCTACTATTGTAAATTTTTAATTAATATTCTATTATATAAGCAAATATAATGATAAGGTTTTGACATTCGCATTCCTCTTCATATATCCTTATCGTCTATCATACCTTACTATACCAATTTCGATATTTGTAAATATATTTAAAAAGTTATATCCCTAATGTATATATATAAATTCAAGAGTATTAGTGTCTATATAGGCGATTGTTTATTTGTATGCCAGAGTTGCAAATTACGTTCTATCATGAAATATTTTATACAAGCGATGGGATAGATGATGTTTTATGCATGTTTATTTTCTAAATATTCCATGTTGTTTAAGAGAGAATTGATTAATTGTTTTAGTTTTATGAGGAATCACAATGTAGGACTTGATGCGTAAAATATTTTCTGTTGCGAAATATGTTTGAACAAAAATGTTTGCAACATTAAATATAATGCCAATTTTTCAAAAGCTAAAAAAACAAATAGAAAATGTGAATGCGGGAAAAAATAATTTAAATTATAAATTTACGAAAACATTCCAAAATAAAGTATTTACGTTAAATGTGTAAACCTGTACATGGTTTTAATTTTGTGTGTAGTCAAGAGCTAAAATATTTATTTGAAAATCACATCACTCGTACGTAAAAAGTTAAGTAATTAAAAAAATTTGCTTTTATATCACATTTGTCAATTTGCAAGTCATTAATGCAATAGTTACGTATAAAAGATGTTGCTCATACAAAACAGTCCAGGTAAATTTTTGTGTTATTTGTGGTGATTACATCGTTTACATATTTGAAATTTGCAGCTTCTACGAAATAAAAAAAAAGTTTTTAAGAAAAATTTTAATTTTTAATACAAAATTATTAAAATATAAACACAACGATCAAAAAATAGAAGCTAGATTTAAAAAAATGTTTTTTTTTGGATGGCGTGAGAAAATAAAACTAGACGTGCTAATCGCAATCGCTAAACCAAAAACAAACGCTTTTCTTAGCAACCTTGCAATAACAGTAAGATATCCTGATGTACTTAGCACTGTGACTCTTCCCAAATGAAAGAGAATTTTCTGTATATTAATAATCCAGAAAGTATTTCAAAGTTTGGAGAAACATTCGTGAAATATTAAGCAATTAATACAAAAGTGCAAAAATTAAGCAAATGATAAATAAAAGCTAAATTACGCCATCGTAATCAGGAGATAAAACCTCCATTTTGTTGGGCTGTGTTTTTTTTTAAATAGAATACGAAAGTTAAATGAAACTTTCTATATTGATTTACAAATTATATCAATTTCAATCTTCTACCTTATTTATTATTTTCTTAATGACTTTCTCTGTCTAACTTCCATTCCCATTTACTCATCTGCAGATAATAGCAGCATCTGTCATCGATATGCGTTCCGTAATAGGTGAATATTGTCAGAAGATCTTGATGTTCTTTGAGTGAAAATTGCTTAAAGCATTAAGGTGCCTCGGTTTCCTAAGGTGGTGTAAGAGATACTTCACGCCATCTGATAACCTTAATATTTGTGTAGAACACTTATATATATCTGACCGAAAATGGAAAACAACTCTTATGCTTCATAGTCTATTTTGGAGTTACTCCACCGTATACAGGAGAGGGCGAATAAGCTTTTCGGTGACAATAGGTTAGCCTACTCTATTGACTCGATGGAATATTGACATAATTTGGAGGTGTTTTTTGCTGTTTTATCGTTACACAATTGAGTGTATTACAGAATAACCTATTTTTTATTTTTGTTCGAATAAACAAAACTCTTCAATTTAGAATAAAAAATTATTCTAATTTTTTGTCAAATATTCGAATATTCGAATAAATTTTTCAAATAACTTTTTATAAAACTTGGTTTACATTTACGTATGTAAAATAGCATTTTAGATTAATTACTTTTTAAGTTGTTAACAATATCATGTGTTGTGTAAGCAAATTGCATCAAATTATAAATACTTGTGCAAGGGTTTATTGACATATTACGTAATGCAGTTAAAAATTTCGTTTCAAATTAGAGCAGAAGCTTAGCTTGGAAGTATTTTAAGGAAGCCAACTAGAAAAGCCAATGTCTCTGCAAAAAGTGTTCTCAACTCTTGTACTAATTGGGTAAAGTACACAATACACAAATTAATAGTTTTATTGCAGAACAAAACATATCTGACAAGAATAATATCGGCTCAAGAAAAAAATATCTAAATAAAAGTTATCTCAATTCAATCGAAGACACAATATGTGGGAAGGATTTTGATGGAAGTTGGAATGTCTGTTAACGCCTTTGAGAAGTCGAAACTAGTGATAGAATGTATTAAAAATCGTGGCTATAACGGAGTTATTCGAATAGAACTTTTTATTGTTAGTTCGTTCGAATATTCGAATAAAAGTTTAAAATTGATCGGCAACAAGGACAAAATTATGAAATTTTATTCGCACAATTATAAAGCCCGAATAACACTACTGAGTTCTAATGAAATATGGGTAAAGCACACAATTGGGTAAAGTACATGTTTCCGATAATCCACTCCTTTTTGCGAACAACGCCCTCCTCATTAAGAGCATTTCAATATGTAGTCGATAAGCCAATGAATCAGACTATACGCATTAAAGAAAAACTTCGTTCTTTATCCGAACAGTTCATATGTGCAATAAACTTCCTACGGAAGTCTTTCCTGTCAGTTCTCGTATTCGATTTCCTTAAATAAATTAGCAAAACTGTTAGTATTCCTACACAGTAGTATCGACCTTGGAAGGTGGTCAAATTTGACCAAGGAACGGTGATGAAATGCTGTAAATTCTCAATACAAATTTTTTTTCTTCATCAACTAATTAATATTTGTTCAAGAAATTTATATACTTGCGTCAGCGGTACCCATACCAAGTCCTACTAGAAATTACCAACAACATATTTTTTTTAATAGCACTTTCAAAAATAACAGTCATGTGAAACTTATTAAATAAACATCTCACAATTCACTCGAAATGAAAATAGTGTATACTTTTAAGTAATTGTTGTTACAATACAGTTGCCCAAATCACAAACTCACTCAGTATTCTGTATTTAACTTTTGAAATACACCTTGTGAACATTCATATTTACTGTAGCGGCCTGTATGTTGTGTTAATGGGCAAATGTAATTGTAATTGAGGCATGAACAATTAGGATAAAAGCTAGAAAAATTACTTACATCACAAAAATTAATAAAGTTTGCGAAAACTTTTAAACAGGCCCTTAAATTCACTAAACATCGCTCAAAACACATTTGCCGCGGAAATTGCAAAAATTCGCGAAAAATTGCAAAATTGCAAACAAGCCCCTAAAATTGGTTAAAAGTAACTAAAATTGTACGGAATGCAAAAAACTCGGCAAAAATCACGCAAATGACGAAAATTCGCAAGAACTTGTTAACATCGAAAAAATAATAAAGTGAATTAAAAATGTAAAAAAATCCAAGAACTGGTAAAAAATCACTATTATCGCGAAAATAGCGAAAATTCGCGAAAAAATTGCAAAATTGTAAGCAAGCCGTAAAATTGCAAGCAAGCCGTAAAATTGCTTAAAAATATCTAAAACTATAAAAAAATGCAAAACATTTAGAAAAAATCGCGAAAATTTACAAAATTCGCAATATCGCTACAAAAGTGATTTTTTGTCATTTTTTGATTTTTTTACAGTTTCACCGATTTAACATTGATGATATCTTTTTAATCTTACCAAGTTTTTTTTTCGAATTTTCTCCATTTTCGCGATTTTTAGCATTCCTTACAATTTTAGCTATTTTTAAGCTAATATAAGGCTAGTTTGCAATTTTGCAGTTTTTCGCGAATTTTCGCTATTTTCGCGAAAAAAGTGAATTTTTAGCCAGTTCTTGTATATATTACAGTTCTACCGATTTTTAATCACTCTCAGACTTTTCTATGTTTTTAATATTACCAAGTTTTTGCGAATTTTCGTCATTTTCGCGATTTCTTCCGAGCTTTTTGCATTCCTTACAATTGTAGCTATTTTTAAGCAATTTAAAGGTTTGCTTGGAATTTTGCAGTTTTTCGCAAATTTTTGCAATTTTTGCGTTTTTTTCTGAGATATTGGCATTCCTTATAATTTTAGCGATGTTTAATAAATTTTACAGAGTGCTTGCAATTTGGCAATTTTTCACGTATTTTTACGGTAAAAGTAATGTTTTGCGATTTTTTGCTGCTCGTCAAGCTTATGAGTATGCAAAAAATTAAGGGATTGTTTCTTATTCTCACAATCTGTAGAAATGAATGTCTTCCAAAAATTTTTAAATATAATTGAGTATAATAATTTTTCGAATCATATGAAATAGATATGTATTTGTGTATTTCATTTTTATACGAAAAATATCAACAACAAAAACAAATAATACATAAATACACACGATACATAGATACAGCTAGCTTGTGAATTGGGCAAGTATTTATAGCAACAACACCATCACATTTATTTTCATTTTAAGTGAAACTCATAACATGGCCGTATAACTATCATTTCTGAGCATTATGTACAACAAAAGTTTTTAAAATAGAAATCATTTAAATAACAATTTACTCCCTGTCTCTAGGACTCAAAATAGTCGAACTGAATAGAAAAGTTTTATTAAGTTGTCTCCATTTAAATTTTCTACTCAAGCCGATGGTACAGGTTTTCCCAGCAGGGCGTTAGTGGGTAAAATAATAGACAGTGTCAATAGTAAGCGATATGTCGAATGGTATGACCTCTCTGTCCGTTATCTTTGTAATGATTCTTTAGTTTAAAAATTCATCAATAACAGTTATTTTTGATTTCTGATTTTGTCGGAAATTCGAGGCATGTATAACTTCTTTAAATATACATATGTACAATGTACATCCATATGTACAACATACGCATATTTAAATAGCTTTGGGATTTCTACATGCGGTGCTTAAGAACGTAATTGATTGATTTTTATAAAACTGCTTCATTGGTATTGCATGGTTTCTTTATCTTCGTTGCTTGTAAAGGTCACATATGGTCACCAGACAAAAAAACTTCTGTTACTTCACGCCTTCGTAAATAAAGAAGAAAAAAAAAAGATTTGCAAAATGGATTTACAATTTTCTTAAAAATGTTCTTAAATAAAAAATTTAGAAAACATGTTACTGATTGACATGTTTGGCAATTATTTAATCAGATTTTTGGCCATTGAAAATAATATTAATATTAAAAATGCCTTGATGAAAATTATTTCTCAACTCGTTGAGAAAAGTAAATTTAGTTACTAATAGAATTTTGGTTTAAAATGCGTAGGAAATTTTTTTAGCTTGTGTAATAGACACAACGTCCTAAAGGCGTGTAAAACACATTTATTTTCTATCAAACACTTTTACAAGATTGTTATTCCGACGAACATAGTATAGTGCAAGGAGCTTTTGAGACCACATTTATTAAACTTGTTGGTTGAGAAAAAGGTTTCCCAATTGGGATTTCTAGTATTTGGTGGTTACAACATTACTTTTGCGAAACTCTATGAAACAAACATCTTAAACATGCCTTCAAAACGTCTAAAGCAGGCCTCTAAAGTGTAATATATTTCTAACAGCCGTGTTGAGGAGATATATTTAACAAAGGAAAATAAAACTTATTAGATTTAAAGTGGTTTACTTTAAAGATAAAAAAAGAAACGAAAAAAGTGAACATGTGACGACGTGTGTAATGGAATAACTGAAGAAGACACAAAAAGTCTAGTTAAGTCAGAGTTGCCAGCTTAGGGGGTTTCCCCCTAGATTTAGGGGTTTTTATTTCATTTAGGGGCAAATTTAGGGGTCTAAAATTCTTAGGGGGAAATTTAGGGGGCATAAATTTATATTTAGGGGATTTCTAGGGGATTTTACTATGCCTATACAAGACGTAATTTTTATTATATTTTACAACTGGTCAACATCTCTTTCGCAGTAGATAATTCAGTGTCATTATTATATATGATAGCTAGAAGATTTTCCTATAACTAATAGTTCTGTATTTTACAACTGATGTATTTAGTTTTCGTAGTAGATAAAGTACAATCAAACTAAATACATTTTTTTTGTTAATTCAAGCGCAAGATTTAAAAAGAAGTCTTTTGAAAATATGTATGTTGTTTTTTAATTTTATACCTAAACTTTTTAAAAAGGGCCTGTTATCATTTGTAAAAAAATTTCCAGGAGAGATAAAAAACATAATAACATAATATTATGATTTCAAAAACTGGTTTTTCAGGATAGTAGCATTAATTTAGACTTCATTAATAATACTACCCAGAAAAAATAATTTTTATAATCACAAAAGTTTGCTTATTAAGTTTTTTTATCTCCTGAAAAATTTTTTAAAAATATGATATGCTCTTTTGCTTTTTATATGAATATGTATATATACTATGTATATATATACTAAGGTGATCGATTAATCGACATTTTCCAGAAACCGGTTTTCGAATAGTTCGAATATTTACTGGTTTTGAAATTCAGAAAAAACTGGTCGACCGGCTTTTTTTGTGAGAAAATTATAATACAAAAGTTTTAATTTTAATTTGCTTTAAATGAAGAGTTAACAGTTGTAAATACTATCCGCATAAAAACATAGCTTTGAAAAATTTCGGCCGTTAAAAGTACTGAGATCAAAATAAGGATCAAGGCCTTGATGTGTATGATACCATTTAATTTCTAAGCTAACTATAGCAGGTTTCCTAAAAATGAGATGGTATTGTACCTATCAAGAACTTGGTCCGCATTTTGAACTTAGTACTTTTAACGGCTGAAATTTTTGAATAGGAACTTGGCCTTATTTTCACATTAATGTTTTTGTGCGGATCTGACTTCTTTTTTCTAACTTTTTGTTTAGTACAACACTATAATTTCCATCGCTATAATTTCGCATAATTTCTTAATTGAGCATTATATGCGGCACGCCTTTCGATGACGTATCAGCACACTTTTCTTTACTGAAAAGACCTTTCCATTTGCAATTTAAATTCTAAAAAATTTGGTCCACATATATAGAAGGAACAACCCTAGTGCAGAGATTTAGATTTTTTTATTTTTTATTTCTTGACATTTCCCGCAACAAGCATTTTTTGTCTATAATGGATGTCGAACTCCATATAAAATATGAAGTTTGACATACATTCTACATCACAAGGCCAATTTAGTTCACCCCTGCTACCACCTTATAAAATTAATTCACCTTAATTGCATGCTTCAGTAAATGCTCTTGATCAAAAATACTTAGGAAAATCAACAGTAAAAGTTCGTTAAGTTTTAATATAGTAAAAACTAATAAAATATACGAATCGAAAAGAATTTAATTTAAAAAATACCGGACTATTCGACATTCAAAAAATCAACATTTTGAAAAAACCGCAGGCCGTATTGTGGAAAAAACCGTTTAAAAACCGAGTCGATCACCCTAGTATATACGTAACAGTATTTTATGAGTTTTTTCTTTAATAAAAATATTCAAGAAACTAGAAAAATATTTTTGGGGGAAATTTCAGAAAAATGTGTAAAATTTAGGGTGCTTTCGCTTTATTCAGCTAAGGATATTATTGTATGTAAATTTAAACTGAATCAAGTTAATTTACATTAAATTAAACTATTACATAAACTTTTACATTCAGGGGGTTTATTCTCAAAATGGTTTAAATTTAGGGGGTTTTAAAATATTTTTGGGGGGAAGAAAAAAAGTTACCTGGCAACAATGAGTTAAGTGGAAATGCAAATTATTTTCTACTTTAATATACTTTGTATGTATGTATGTATGTGCATACAAAAGTGAGTGAATGAGTATGGGAATGTACGAATGAAGTGATTTTATACATAGACACGCATTGTCATCTCCAACATGTTGGTGCTGCTGATTGTGTTGGTAGTTGGTATTTTTTGAATTTTCCATAACAAATCAAATATGGCGTGACTAGATTCATATTGAAATTTCTGACAAATACAAATATACATGAGTTGAAATATTGATGTTGATTTGTTCGGTTTTCAATAAGTACCAACATGTATTACTCACATATTTTTACTCCTTCTATTCACGCCTCGATCTTATGGTCACATTCACACAAACCCCCATTAATACATGTATGATAGTGTCATAATATATGTAGCTGAGGCAAATGCGCATACATATGTACATATGTATTTGCCAGTGTCGTTGTGTTGGCGGTTAGGGGTTTTTATTCAATTCATGTTATTGCCACAATCCAAACAATGGTTTAGCATGTATTTGAAGTTATTGGATAATTTAAGTAAATCTTTTCTCAAAAAACCAATATTTACCGAAGCTGTTTGGAATGCAAATATTCACAGTTTAAATATTGTAAAATGAAAGAGTCATTGGATATTAAAACCAAACATAAAAAATTTATCAAATCTAAAAATTTCGCATGAGAATAAATTTATAAAAACAAATTAGCAACTCTATGTATTTAGTAAAATTTAATGTTAAATAGTAAATTTTTTTGATTGCAGAACAAACACAATAAAATACTCACAGCAGCAGCGAAAGGGATTTTTTATTTAAATTTAAATCCTTTTAGTTCTATTTGTAAGTAAACGATAAATGACAATAACACTCTAATTATGACATGTAAAACAACTAAGAAAATATTTACACAAAACAGACTGAATCTCACAAACAAACAAACAAACCAACAAACATACACATATCCATGTACTCGTAATTCCAAGTATTTAAGTATAAATTTATAAAGTAAAAATATGAAAATAATTCTTATTGTTGTGATATTATGGCGGGTATGGAATTTCAAGTAGATCTCTTTTCCAACTCTCTTTAACAAGTATTGTGGTACTTACTACTTACTTACTGCTCACTGATTGTAATTTCCTCAATGTTGCCTGTTATTGTACTTAATAAGAAAAACAGCAATAACAACAAGTAAAAACAAGTAACAATAAGGCGAAAGAGTTGAAGCCAGATGCGATGTTTCAGGACGAAAACTACAAATCTGATGATGATGATGACGATGAAGTGAATGCTCTCAACAATAATGATGATGACGATGTTGTTGTTTCTATAACCTGAAGGAAGCCAGGGGCCAACTGTCTCAAAATCACTACTTTTTTCGACAAGTTTGGTGACTGTTTGGTCGCCAAATCGTCCTCACTTTTTATTTTGCATTTAATGGGAGGAGAATTTTCTGACAGCTACAAACGATTTTTTATTGTCTTATTTTCTTGTGTTATAAATGTGTTATAAATGCAGTTGCACACAAAACTAAAAAGTTTCATAAAACATCTAATTTATTTTTCGGTAATATTTATTTATTGTATCTTCAATAAAATTGAGCTAACAATTAGTAATCAAATCTTAACTCTAAAATTTAAATTTTTAAGTCCAGTCAATGCCCGACAAAATTATTTGTTTCAGCGATTGGTTGTCTACGTCTCTCGTGTTCGGCTAAGAGCAAGACTGTCCCTCCTTCTCAGCCGAGTTAATGAGGTTTTGGGCTAGGGGACTTGAGTCCAACTCAAGTTTTTTTATTTATCTTGTCGCGTGCTTAGAAAACACTGTCTTATACAGTGGCACATCTAAATCTTTATGAATTCACTTGATTCTCACATAAGTGGACAGGTTTCTCTGCACAGTGAAATAGTAATGTATAGACATTTTTGTTCATTAATTTTTATCCGCTATTATTTTACTCTGCAGTTTGCGGGAAGCTTCTTGATGGCTTTTTTGAACACTTAGAAAAGCTGTATCATCAGCGAATGTTGATATGTGTATGTTACTGCTTACCGGCAAGTCAGAGGCACATATCAGATATAATGCAGGGCTTATGATGCTGCCTTGAGGAACTTCGGCTTCAATCGGTTGCGGAGGGCTTAGAAAAATTTCCTCCTTAACAAAAAATTTTCGCTCAGTTAAGTAGCTTTCTAAAAGCTTCAGGGTGTTTGCGGGTAGGTTTTGCTTTATTTTATGTATTATACCTTCGTGCCATACTTTAATTAGTAAAAAGTTTCATATGTGTTGACTAGAATCTTTAAAATGCACTAGTGAATCTGTGGTGCCAATGTCTCAATGTGGTCCCATAAGAATCAACTCGTCTAGGTCACTAGTGGAATCCCAATGACAAGCACATCCCAAATGTCTATAGCACAGAATTTTGCCTGCACAGAAAAACATAGACAAGAACTATGTTCAATAAAAACCATTTTGTTGAAAAAATACTAATTTCAATAACATTTGTCATTAACTTAATACAATATTTAGTTGCATGTAATTCTCTCCGACGCTTTACGTCCAGGAAGCCCGTGTTCGTATTCCAGCCACACCAATTTTTTTTTATTTATAGTTCTTTTCTTTTGAAATAATTTTGTTATCAATACAGCGGAATTCTTTATCACAGAAAAGCTGAAAAAAATTATTGAATACCGGGATTTTCGTTATTTTCTGTATGGGGTACAATTAGTCAGTAGTACTGGGTACAAAGTCAATAGTGAATCAGTACAGTTTTACTATTGACATTTCCTTCAGGGTAGTTAGTACTCGTATATAATGTATTATGTTAGTTTTATGTATGTGTGTGTGTGTGTGGGCAAGAACAAACGAAATGGTGAAATGAATGAATGAATGAATGGCATCGCGTAAATGTTTTTGATGCTTTTATAATTGCATTTTACAAGTGCTTCAATACTGTACAAATACAAACAATGACAGAAAAATATGTTACACGTTCAAGGACTTCTACAATTCTCATTGTTGAGAAATTATCTTTATCATTGTAGTAAATGTTGCTTTTAGCAATTTGATGTCGTAAATAACATAAATATGCTATTTACCAATAAAGATACAATCAAGACATTTTGTTGTCAATTACTTATAACAGCAGCAACAAACACAAATTGAGATTTTATTGAATTAAAAGCAACAATTAGAAAGACAAAAAGATATCAACGCCATTTGACAATTACTGTAGAAAGAACAAGAAAGAATAGTTTTTAGAAAAATTTTCTTTGCTTTATCAGTTTTGTAGATGTGTCGAAAGAAACCAATAAAGGGAAGAAAATTCTAATGAAATTCATTAAATCACACACTGCTCAACAAATATATTGAATTGCACTATCTATTTATTATATTTCACTATCTGTGTATTACAACAAAGTAACCTACTATACACTACGATATATGTATACACTACGATATATGGACATTTCTTTATTGATATATAGTATTTTTTCTGCCAAGGATATGGAAGAATAGCTGATGTCCTTGGAAATAATTTTTCTAATATAAAATATATAAAAATAAAAATATATATTTACTTCAAATAAACTCTAAAATGCACACACATTTTACGATTTTATCGCTCTCGGCACAAAAATAATGGTTGTTTTTATAAATTAGTTTTCTACAAACAATTTTTATAGAAATTAATTTGTGTTTTAAGGATATATATAAATTTTTAAAAGGAATTTTTTTCCTGAACTGAAGTAAATATATTTATAAAATTCTACAGAGCCTTTCTTCCATTTTATTTGGTACCAAGTTTGCTAAAAAATATTAGAAATGTTAAGTGCTTTAAAAAGGACAAAGGATGAGGAAATGAAAAACCACATACGCAGTTTGACAATGTTTTGTATCTATATTAATGGATATAGGCGTTTCTGCCAAAAAATGCTATAACACGGTATAATTTAATAGAAGCCAATAAAACTTTTGCTAACGATTTAATTAAAAATCTAAGGATGACATTTAATGAGAGACGAATTTAAGTTTTCAATACACTTCAACTGAGGAATATTTTCTTCTAGCTTCAGTGTTTTAAGATACCATAAAAAACGGATATTAAGTAATTCGGAAATAATAATTTTGCAGAATGTTATGTGCTGAACTTTGCCAGGAAGATACTATCAAAAATAATACAAACAATATTTTAACATAATTAACCGAAACAATGAGAACTATTAAGAATTTGAAAAAAAATAAAACAGGGATAATGTCATAAGGACTAAGAAATTAGATATTCTGTATTATGGATTGCTTTCGATTTCTCCAATATCTAGGATAAGTGAAAAGATTTTTTCAAACCAAGTTTTATCACAACTAATATGCTAATCGCTTAAATCTAACATTTGTAAACCAAGTAAATTTTCTTAAAGATTATTAAAAATAAAGGTTTTGCAATAACTAATCAAATGATGTCACAAACATATCTATTTTTTAATTAATACATATTTATGAATTCTCTTTTTTTTGCCTGATTTATTTGAAGAATTGTTATGTTTGTTATGTTATTGTTTTTTTTATTAATAAACTCAAAATAATAAATAGCTTACGCATATTTCTTTATTGAAGTTGTTTATTTTAAGAAAAAACTTTATTAATCGGTTAACCTGTTAAGAACGAAATTAACCGATTATTAACCGATTAAACCAAAACCTCTATTAGTTAATCAAGCGATTAGCCGATTAAAGAAAGACCCCGATTAAATGAATACCGTAGTACATATAGCTTCTGTGTTTTCATCGTTCGTTTTTATTAGAATAATTGACCTTTGGACTGGGTGTTTACAATCAATTTATTTTTAAAATTAGCAAATATGAGCAGGTTTTTTTTACCAGTAGTTGTTGGAATGTTTATATTTTTCAGAAATAAAATTGACTCCGCTATAATAGTGGGCTACTATAATCCTTCATATTTCCAAAAATACTCCGATTTTCAGCGTTTTTGAAAATACCATAAAAATGTATACACAGACTAAACATAAAAACGCAAAAATTATCTTATTAACCTGATGTTAGTTGATGGTTCCATTGTTACTTTTTACTTTTCATTTCAAAAAACTATCGAAATTTCACTTTGAAAACTAAAAAATCTGCGCGCAAGAAAAACACAAAAAAAGTTTTACATTGAAAAAAAGGAAAATAAATCTCAAACTATTTTTTACCCACTGATGTAGAATTTTATGCACTTTAACGTAATACGATTTGTATTGTATTCTATTTTTCTGTTAATTAATTCCTATTTTGGCAACGGATACCCCTTTCAAAATTTACAAAATTTATTTATGATCATTGTCAAAAACTATTAAATGAAGTTTAATATGTTTTGTGCTTTTTCAAAGTGAGTTAAACTTTAAAATTCATCAATTCATTAATACGACTGAAAATGTTACACATATAAATTAATTTTAAGTTGGTATATTTGTTGTATTCATTGAAAAAATTTTAAATGAAAATGAAAAAATATAATAATATTTAATACTTTAAGATGGCCGTAGAAGTTGTTCCATGAGGCGGTTATTATTTAATACATGCACATAAACATGTTTTTTTTAATATATAAACGCATCACATAAATAAACTGTATGTAAATTGTATATAAATAAATAAAAAACATTAAATAAATATAATATTCACTATTTAATTTGATTAACACTGGAATTTTATATTGCAATTATATTTATAATTTTTTAGGAAATCTATTTATGAATGCATTCCATTCGAATGATATTTAAAAAAAATATGTAATTAAAAGCAGGGACCGAAAATAATAAGTATTCTTGAACTTTCGAAGGAAAAAAAACAACCACGAGAAAATATTGAAGAGCCGAGTCAAGATCGTTTTCCACTATATATTCATAAAATAATATGAGTTTTATATTCTTGATTTTTATATTTTTTTGCACAAAAACTCTTAGATTTTTAGTTTTATTTAATTTTATCAGCAATAATTGTCATTTTCTGATTTTTTTTTGTCAGAAATAATTGTAATTTTCGCATTTATAATATTTTTTTTGTAGAAGTAAAAAAGAAGTAAAAAAGAAGTAAAAAAATTATACAGGGGAACAAACTTTTTGGTAGCCGAAATTTGACCTCAGTTTTGTACCTGTTGGGATCATCAACAATCATCAATACTATGGTGCACTAGTTTTTTCCAGTCAGAACAAAAATTCCCTCATTTGCAGTTTTCAAATATCGCGAATTTTATATCTTTTTATCTTTCTTTCGGGTGCATTTTAACAAATTACTAGTCCACACAAAAATATCTTTCATTTGAGTATAATAATTCAGGTGGTTTTAGCATTAGACTTTGGTGGTATTTTAAGGATATTTTTAGCTTATTTTTGTTTCGTTTTACTCTTATTTCAGGACATTTCAAACAGTTTCCTTATTTTATCATAAAAATGTGTTTATTGTAGTATCATGTATGTGTTTAGTAAAAATATTAAAAAATTTAAATCAAATGTAAGACTTATAAAGACAGAACTGAAAATAGTTAACTTTTAGTATCCTTGCAGTTTCACCCAAATATCCTGCAACGTACATCAACAAAATTATATATAAAGTAAAGATAATTTTGTGTAGATTAATAGTCTGAAAAGCCTTATTTAGTTTTGAAAGTCCAGTTTGGAAAAATTAGGCGAAGAAGCATAAAAGAGAGTGAATGACTAAAAATTAAAACCGTCATGTTTTAAAAATTAAAGCTGACAAAAAAATTAAAGGTAGTTTTGAAAATGGTAGGTAACATATATGTTTTATCAATATAGTTTTCGCTTTACCTAACCACCTTAGATAAATTAAAGAGATATTAAAAATCATGAATTATTTTTAATTTCTGCCAGAAAATAAAAATAATAAAATAACAATTAAACAGAGTAACACAACAACATTTTCCATTTACAATTTGTGTTTAAATTAAAAGTGCTGATCACAATTTTTGTACTAATTTATAACTGTTGTTAGCTTAAGAAGTATTCCAGCAATACCCTCTTGGACTTAAGCCCTTATGACACTACATTTTTTCTTCATTTTTCAAGTTTTGGAGAGCAGTGCAAATAGAATATAATAGGAAATTGTGCAAGGTGCAAAGAGTTCAGCTATATTAAGATAAATACCAAATTCTCAAAGCTTTTACTAATGTTATCGATAAAAATGGGGCCTGTCAAAAAAATGTAAAAATGTTCAACTTAAAATTGGCATTACAAGCTTGAAACATTTAAGTGTTGTCAAATTAGCGGTTTATTCACGAATTCAGCAACTTAGCGCTTCTTTTTTCAACTTTTTTTCCCTTTTTCGTTTTATTTTAAATAAAAAGTAGGCAGCACTTACGTTTTAGCCATTACGTTTTGTTTACATTTTGTATAGTTGTTTCTTTCTATCATTTGCTATTTCTGCCTTTCAATCCTATAGCAAAACAATGCAAGAAAAATGTAGTGTCATAAGGGCTTTATTGGCTTTTGTATTGCAGATATAAATAAATAAATAAAAAAAATATATATAGTGATATTTAATATTTGCATAATTTACACCATATTTTGTGTTATTCGCTTCAAATGTCTGTAACTGCGCTCAAAACCTTTAAATACTTTTATTGGATTATTAATCTACACTTAAATTGCTTTCATTTGAGTATATTCACGTTGGTGAGTATATCAAGATATCTTACTGTTATTGCAAGGATGTTAAAAATCGTATGTTTTTGGTTTAGTCCTTAAAACTTTTTTTATTGTAAATTTTCTGAATTTCAAATAGCTAATTATTATCTATTTTCATCGGCTGATTACGATGGCGTTATTAGTTTTTTTCTAGCTCCTCTTGTTTTCAAAATATTGTGAAGTTTTAGAAAAATTAATTATAATTTCCCTTTTCTATAAAATTTTGGTTTTTATATCACATTTGTACATTTTCTATTCATGAATGCAATAGTTACGTATAACAGGTGTCGTATACACACTCTATACAGTTTTTACGATATATCGTAAGCAAATCACGGGCTTTGTTAAAACTGCTTATATCGTATACACGATGTTATCACTACAAAAACACAAAATCTGTAAGAAAATTGACAAATGTGACATAAAAATCAGCAGATGAAAATATATACGAATTAACTATTTGAATTTCAGAAAATTTACAATAAATTTGTTTTAGACACTAAACTAGAAACAAACGATTTTTAACACCCTTGCAATAAAAGTAAGATATCCTGAATTCCTCACCAATATGACTACTGAAATGAATGAGATTGTTGTGTGTAGTATAATAATTATAATAATACAAAAAACATTAGGCAAATATTAAATTTCACTATATCAATTTGTTACTTTATTCGACCTTACACTGGATGAATATTATTGAGCCCAAATAATAAATAATATTCATTTCACTATATCTTTAAAGCTAGAGCTGCTAGAAGAACACTAATGATGCCATCGTAATCAGCAGATAAAAATACTTATGAATCCGTATTTTAGTATTAGAAAATTGAAACTCACAATTTTGTTGTGCTGTGTTATTTCTGACAACAAAAAAAAAGTAAATAAAAATCATAAAACAACAGTTATATCGTGATTTTTATTAAAAATGTAGTAATTATTACTGTTTCTGATTAAAAGAGCTATATTGAAAAAATTTAGCATAAATTCAGCCTGAAAATAAAACAAAATACAAACAAAATCAAGTATGTAACATGCAATCTGTTAGCTAAATATTTGACCAATTCACAATTTGTGGTATATATTGTAGATCGTATTAATGTTGTTGGTAATTTCCAAATAAACAATTGTGTCGGAACATGTTTATGTGTAAATTACCAACAACATTTTTACGATCTACAACGCTTACAATAGTTTGTGAACTGAGCAATTGTTAACATGATATTGATTGTATTAATTTTGTGGCAATAAATTGTAGCAAAGGCTAATAAAGTCCTTCGTAGTCATATCAATTAAAAATGTGTTTTTCTTTCTGCCCTCCCAATAACAGAAATATCCAATTTAGCTCACTGACTCACGATAACAAAATTCCTTTTGGCCTCTTAATTAAATTATGCTAATTACATTTTGTTTTAATTATCTGTTCATTTTTCGCTGTTATTCAGAAAAAGTTAATTTCTTGCTCAAGTTAAGTTGATTTCAACAAGGCAACCAAAAGGGGAATAAATAATTTTTGTGGCCATCAAAAAATACAAAAAAATTGGTTGAATTTTATACAAGTCTATTAAAAAAACTTTATAATAAAAATTAATTGGGTGTTATTTCCATTTTTATAACTAATAATTTATGAACATTTCTAACAAATTAAATCGCATTTAAAATTTTTAAGTTTAACTTTGATGATTTGGAACATGTCAAGTGTGCGTGTTGTGTTGACATATTACATAAGAATTTATATCTCTTCAAACTATGTACATGATTACACACGACTTTAAATTATATAGCAATTTGTGAATATTTTTATTTTCTGCACATAAATGCTATTTCAAGCAATGAACTTATTTATGAATTTTAAGGGGAATATGAAAATCACACGACACCATATGCGTCACTTTGGAACTTTAAATTATATTATGGCTGGAAAAACAATATCTTATGAGGATAAAGTGACCGCTATTGTCTCTTTTAAATCTTAAAATTCCCAGTAGATGTTTGTCTGTACAAATATTTCGTTGTATGTACACAAATGAGTTGGTACTTTCACGGAATGTGAAACACTCACTTATGCATTCTACTTACACTTCTTTTTCTTCAAGACGAAGAAAATGTATACTCAACACCCATACAAATATGAAATCATATATTCGTTTATGTGTATCTAAATATTTATAAATATATGCAAATATGTGCTGTTTACATATAGTCTACATGAAGTGCAATCATACATTTTCTGTAGTTTTATTCAGTTACGCAGTCAGCCAGCCAGTCAGTCATTGAGTTAGTCGGTATGTTTCTTTTTATTCAAAACTTTTCAACAAACTCAAGACACGCTCAAAACGAAACTCGTTCAAAAGCAACAGCACCACCACTAAGAACTACGTACATACCCAGCAAACATTTACCGATTTCGATCCGAAGTCGTTCAGAAATCTGAACAAGAAGCCGAAGTTGGTATGAAAACGTACCGAAAATCATATTATTGCTTGATAAGAAAGCGGGCCTGATGAAACTCTGATGAAACTCTACGAACTTTGCCGAAATAGTCAACAGAATTCTCAGAAATTTTCGGGGAAATTGCAAAGGTATTTCGACATATCTGCACAATTTCAGGAATTTCGCAATCAAGATATAAATGAAAAATATTACGAAAACTAAAATCTGACAATGTGCAGAATTTACTTCAAAAAGTTTAAATTCGTAGAATAGACATTGTGCAGACCGTTCTGCTAAATGTCTTAAAGAATATTAAATTGCCTTCAGATAATGTGCAGAGTAAGTAGTCTGATATTGCTCAGATAATATATCAGAAAATGTGCAGAAACATAGTAGCAGGATATTCTGTTATATATCTGAGGGAGTTTTAGACATCTCGGTTGAAGCTCTGGTTAAGTCTCAGACGTCAGATATGTCTGCAAAAAATGTTTCCTGGGTACATACATACATAAATATTTATGTATATATATGTGTGTGTAACTTCTTATGTTGCACCGGATTTAAAGTTTATTTAATGTGATGTGACAAGTGTCTTATTTCGACTTCTTACGCCGCTATAAATATAATATTTTTTTTGTATAATGAATTATTGTGGTTTAATACGAATAATTTCCCTGGTATTTAGTATATAATAGATATATGCTTTTTGTAATATTTCTAATGAAAATGGAGGTGTATTTTTAAAAGTGCGGCTTAAGTTCATTATTGGAATTAATGTGAATCCAAATTAATATTAACTTGGAGATGATCTTAGTTTTTTTTTAATTATTATAACAAATTCGTATATATTACTAAAATTTGAGGTTATCGAATGCACGGTTAGAAGGAAGCAGAAAGAATATTTAGATTTTCGGCATACTTAAACTAGCCTCTTGCGCTTCATTTCTCACAATTACAAGTTACAAATCTTGTACTTGCAGATCTTGTTCTTGCATATCTACAAAAAAGTAGTTTTTTTTTTTGAGAAATGTAAACCGCTCTTTCCATAACAAATGTGCTAATTGTTACATCAGATTCATTATATTCTTGTACCATTTGTCTTCAATGTACTTGTGCTAGAACAGAATAAAAACGTAAAAAAATACTCCAATTTTATAACCAGTCCCATCCTTTCATATAAAGTTCCAGAACTCGCAACGATTGCTAGTTCTTGAGAGCTAGTCCAGTGAATTTTCTTGTGACAGCTTATCCTCCCTCTAGGACACATATATTTGTGTATGTTTGTTTAAAGTTTATACATATTCGTCTTTTTTTAACAACGTGCATAAAAAGTAGATATGAAGTCGAAAAGTTTATGTGTTTCCAACGTCATAAAAAAGTCTGAATGTGTAAATATTTGTCCACAGGGCGATTTGGACTACTTCTGTTAACTCTTTACTCAAGATATCGCATTCCTAAGCCGTATTTAATTTGTATTAATATTACACTATATCAGGAGCTATTCTAGGGTTAGGAAAAAAGGATGTTCCCTCCCCCCATTCCACTATAGGCGAAATCGCGATTTTAGCGGCAAAAAGTCAATTTTTCAACTTTAAATTTTTAAAATTTTTTTGATGGTGTTCAATATCCAACATATTGATAAGAAAAAATTAAAAAAAAAATTTATTGTTGGCAACCCTGTTTATGTATAAACAGCTGTTAATGTTTACATATTTTTTAGTACATGTTAATACAAGTGGAGCAGCAAAATTTTTATAAAATTAAAAACTGTTTTTTTAATAATATATTCTTATAAAAAAACTTTGTAAATATGAGTTGTAATACTCGAGGTGAGTATTTTTACTATATACAAATATAGTTTGCTAAATGTTTGTATTTCGTACTTATTTTGGTGGTTTTTTTGTGTGTATATTTTTGTGAAATTCTGAAGAGTTTTATCGTTTTTCGTGGAGTAAAATTAAAAATGTCATGAAGTATCATTGGAACTATTTACATGTGATTGTTTGTAGAAAACTCAAGTTTTATGTCATGGTAAAAGTGTATGCATTTGACTGCTAATGAACGAATTTATAATATTTTTGTAGAAACACTCAGGTTCAAAAATTCTGAAATATTTGAGTTTTGGTTGAGAAACAACAGGAATGTTTCGAATTACATAAAAGGAAACATTCCATATGAAATTGACAGTGAATTAAGTAAATTAATATGCACTAAAGCTCGTAACTTATCTAATTTTATTAAACTAAAATGGGATAAACAATCCAGAAATGAGAAAGCATTTAGAAAATATAATAAGGAATGGTTGGGTCGAGAAACAATTTTTGTTATACCGAAAAAGATTAATGCTATCGGGCGACCAAAAATGAGTTATGATGATAGCAGCGAAAGAAATAAAAGGAGATAAGCTTCCGAATTAGCTTCCCAGCAAGGAGACAATGCTCAATTATTAGTTCATGCTGCCTCTATATCTGTCAAAAAAAAACCCACGCAACGGATTTGAAATTTGTCCTACAACAAGTTGCTAAATCTCCAAATCGGCCATCCAAAATTCGAGAAGTTCTTAATACTAGCCATAAAGAAGTTACGCCAGTATCACCTGATGAAGCTCTAATGTTTTTGTTAGAAAACGGATTAACTAAAAAGCAGTACATAAATATGCGTCAATTAAACATAAAACACAATAGTAGTATTTATCCGACTTATGATAAAGTTTATAAAAGCAAATTGAAATGTAGACATTTAAAATATGGAAATATGGAATAAGCCCTTTGCATGCGTGGATTCGTAGTTTCGAGTTTGTTTTAAAACTTTCATACAAGCTAGATTTGAAAAAATGGCAAGTCCGTGGAACAGAAGAGAAGAGAATCGTGGCAGAAAAAAACAAAAAATTTAAAAAGAGTTTTTTCTTCAAATGGGGCTTCATGTCGATAAGCCGAAAGCAAATGGCAGCGGCAGCACCAACGATGGCAACACAGCTAGAAGAGAATTTTCTCGCTCGGACCTTTTAGCATCTATTACTGGTATAAATATTGATTTTTTGAAACATTTACACATAATCTTAATTGCTCTCTCCTCTGAATTTGAAATTGATGCTCAAAAGTTTCGTGCAATGGCATTAAAACCAGTGAAATATTTTTCCAAAACTACGAATGGTACTCGATGTCTGCCACAATATACAAAATATTAGTGCATTCGTCAGAAATAATTAAGGCTTCAGTAGTACCCGTAGGTTGCCTTGCAGAAAATGCATCTGAGGCGCGAAACAAATATTATAAAAAAGATCGAACTGGTCACGCTCGAAAGGATTCAAGAGCGCACAACATACTTGACATGTATCATAGAGCTATGGATAGCTCTGACCCATATATTTCTAGTTTATGTGTGCAAGAACGTACAAATAGTTCAAAAAAATTTCCGTTTCCTCGAGAAGTCATTGATCTTTTTAAAATGCCTGAACTACCACCAGAACTGTTATTACCGTCAACATCTCAAGAAGCCTCCAGCTGCAGTTATAATTCTGATTCTGATGTTAGCTTAGAGTCATTAGATAATTATTCATTGGAATTAGAAGCGGATGAAAACGTAGAAACAGACCATGATTAATTAAGCCCTATATCTTTTGAGGATATGTATCCATTATTTTGTTATTTTCAGAATAATCCATAAGCATTTATAACTTCTTTAAAATTATAAATACATATATGAATTAAAAAAAAATGAATTTCTTGGGAGCATTCAATATGTTTTTAATAGTGAATAGTGGGGGTGGACCGCCCATTTTGTATCAAGTTTTTTTTGTTGGGAGGCGTAGGGGATGTTGGTATACGAAAAAGGGGGCATGGACCGCTCATTTTTCTCAAGTTACTTTTTTGTCAGTAGAGGTCCGTATAACAATTTTGGTGAAGTTAGCTTGCCAGGAAGTACGTTTGCCACTACTTTGAAAAAAGGGGGCGTGGCCCGCCCATTTTTTCTCAAATCGATTTTTTTAATCATTAGAAGTCTACACACCAAATTTGGTGAAGATAGCTTGTCGGGAAGTATTTTTTGCCGCTAAAATCGCGATTTCGCCTATAGTGCATTCCTAAGCGAGTAAAATATACCTCATTTCTATTCAGCTTCTAAAAGAAATTTTACAAAATGGAATGTTCCATTCAAGAGTTCCCTTCCCAAAAACTTAATCTGGATCGGCCTTTCAGTATATCATATCCTCCCAGTAAAGAGTCATAACACTTAAAAGCTCAAAATATGAAATTATGAAAAGCACATGGCTTAACTTATACAAGTTTTGTTCAGTCCATGCAAGACTCTCAAATTCATTGCCGTGTGAGAAATTCTGATAACTGATGCAGCACATGTATGTATATATGTATGTATGCATGTGATGGTGTGTATTTGTAAATTTATTATTTTTTATTTGTAATTTTCTTGAACACCCTTGATGTCAGTGTATTTATAGATGTGATTTTAAATAGGTACGTGAGTGTGTTTTTGCGTATTATAATTCTAAATAGTACCACAACTAGCATAAATATATTGTAAGGCAGTATACATACAAGTATTTAGTAACACTGTTATTTCTGTGGCATATGTAGAGCATGATATAATTCAATTTCTTGGTTTTTTGCCACACCATGTCACTTCTTTATATTCCCTTTTTGTTGAGACTTTTTGTTCCTTTTTTCATTTAGTTAGTGTTGTTTTGTTATGGTGTTCTTTCGCCTACTTAAAAATATTTCTATTTTATTTAAGGTATTTTTCTGAAGGCGGAGATCTTAAATTACCAACAAGTTTTAAGTGGCAGCGATTTTGATAGTTCTCGGCTAATTTGAGGTTAGTCAGAAATAATCTGTCTTACAAACTGTTTAAAATTTTTAACTTAATTAAATAATTTTAATAATTCATCGTCCATTATGTGATTCACACGTTGGTTAGATGTCAATAAGAATAATTGCCAATATTCTTATTGTCAATAAGAATAATGCAGCAGTGGTTGGACTCATTATTTAAACTACAGCCTTATTTATATCGTGTATCTTAACCTTTGGTGTACAATTTTCACCCCATAGATTTTAAGATCTTTGTTTCATATTTTATTTTTTTACGTTCGTATAATTAATTTATTATAACAACAAAATGAGTTTATTAATAGGCAAAAATAGCCAAAATATATTTAGGACAAAACGTTAGCTTAACGTTGTATAGAGGGGATTTTTGTTTTACCTTGGATATGAAACATTAAGGTTATAATTTTATAAATTGCTTCACAAAAGTTAAATTTATATAGAGAACTAAACCAAAATGTCGAATATTTTATAAGTTTGCTTAATATTATTAATACAATAGTACTACGTTACTACGTTTTTATTAATTCGCTTTGGTGTAACATCCCGATGACCTAGAGACATCAAAGTTCGCACAAGCATCGGGCTCCCGTGACAATACAATTTTATGATTAGAAAAGTGTACAACGCCACGCATATGAAAAGTAAATATGAGTTTTGAACTATTTCTACTTAGCTTATTGCTATGAAATTTTGTACACACATTTGTCAGGAAAAGAGTCCGTTTTATAAAAGTAGTATAAAAATATATTTTTTTCCTAATTTTTTTATACAAATTTAAAAAATTTTCAATCACCAAGCAGCACTTGTATTGCTATGTATGTCATTGGTGAACAATTTGTATGAAGAACAAAAACAAAGTCTTAAAGTTTTTTATATAATTTGTTTTAGCTTTAATATAAATTTCACTTCGGTGAAATTAGGGCAGCAGATTTTGACATGCACGTGTCAAAATGAATTGAATATAATTGATGTTAAGAACAATTTTCTGTTATATTTTTCTTAATTTAGATAGTTAAGCGTAGTATGCAGCTCTGAATGAAATTCAGGCTGCCATAAGAAGTATGTGTAAAAAAACAAACTGAAATTCAGGTTGGTAAATTTCTTAAAGAAATTTCCGTTTACTAGTACGCAGTTCCAAAAGAAGAGTACACGGAATTTTGGCATTTATTGTCTATTACAGGCATGCTATAACAATAAGTGGAGAATTTTTTCCGTCAACTGAAACAAAAATTAATGTTCAGAGAATTGTTTTGTCACGTAATTTTTTACATTTCTAGTATTTCGTACATTGTAATTAATTTTTAGTGTTTTTGTGTGTTGTAAATTAAAATATATATAAATTTGTGTGTATGCAAACAAAATTCTGTATAGAATTCTACACGATTATTTTTCCGTGTAGAAATAAATGCAAAACTCCAAACCTGAATTTCAGTGAGAACTGCATACTACGCTTTAGCTTCTAAAAAGCACCCGCTTTTTACAAATGTACATGTGAACCAACACATGTATTCATGTACACATACATAAATGTATATATAAATATATATATACCTTGTCGACATTTGGAAGTACAATTTCTGATATATTTTCTAAAAAGTGGCTTCTTTAACACATCTAAATGTTATTTGGAAAATTTTACAAAAACAAATATATTGATATCGAATTATAAACTTCCTTCTACAAAATTTTATTTTCAGCGACAACCTCGAAGAAGTCACTAAAGAGTTAATTATACGATTATGCAAAATGTAATAACAGCGACCCTGATTTATTAAGCAACACAAAAATGTAAAGAACACTTCCACTAAATAGTTTTGTCTGGTAGGTATAGCCGTAGCTGCTCATTTCTTCCCGAGCGGTGACACTTCTATGAAAAGAAAGGATTATCATAATGATAGTTTTGCACTTCTTGCTGTTACGTTTAAGTGACAGTTTCGATAGCAAATGTTTGCAGGGTAGTTGTAGGTAATATATTTGTAATGCAAATAACTTTGGATTCGTTGTAGCAACAAATTACATGCTGCTACTACTGCACTCATAAACTAAACTTAAATATGAAAAAATTAGAATAAAATAAAGTGTGTATATTTCAGATGTAGTGTTTCTTATAATATTTTGTTAAACATTTTTTGTTGTTGTTAAATATGTATTTTGCTTGCAAATGTTGCAAATGTTAAAATAAGATTTGTGTGGGATGAGAACTTCAAGTGTTTATTTTATACCGGTTGTAGCTCCCAACTAAATGAGAGTTTATTCTTTGACTTAATTTGTACAAATTATAATAAATTTAATCAAGTACTTATATAAAAAATACATAATAGCACTTCTCTATTTATTTCTCTTATGTGTATGATCATTGTAACTTTAATTCGAGTGAAAATTCAGAACTAACTGTGAAGGAACAATTTAATAGTAATATTATGTTGGTAAGAAGTGAAACTTGCGGCCTCGAGAGTATTACAGACTATTACAGACTTGGGAAAATAATCGTACCGAAAGAAAGTAGCCTCAACAGCAACTTCATGACTGATGGTACGAAATTTTATCACAACGAAATCGAATTTAATCATAAAGATATCAGTCAAAAACTCGGTTGCATCGCACATCGCTGCTGATGTAGTATGAGATAAGATATATATGTATCTAAAAAACCACATCAACGTGTTTTCATGGTAGAAGCTTCATGCACAAAAATTGCAACCTGTTTGTTCTTTGGAAGTCACACAGATGCTCTGGAGGTTCACCCAGGGTGGTGGTAAACGCACAATTTCATACGATTATAAGAGCAGCGTTAGGTTAAGCCGAAAGTTAGATACTGACGATTATCCTATACACTTCTGTTCCATCAGTATACTTCGAGTTAACTGTTCTCCTAGTTAGGATATTTAAACCCACGATAAAAAATGGATGTTATTATAAATACAACATCGTTACCCAATCCCAAAGACGAGTCTGAGTATATATCAAAGCCTAATAGATCAGCAAAACCTGAACACCAATCATTGTAAACCAAACGAGACACATCACCTATCGAAATGTTATTAACAAGCTAATAAGCACTTATTTTGTCTAATTTTAAAGCTTTTCACTGTAATTGATTTAAAACTTAATTGAAAAATTTAGATTTGTTAGCTCCAGAGAGAGTCAAACAAATCTCATTACAAAAGGTAGTCACAATTCTTGGCTATTGCTAAGAATTGTACTTAAATATGAGCGAAACCTAAAGAGCATATATATATAAATATATATCACACAATTGTTATGACTGTAAGCTGGAATAAACTAAAGGCGTTAGCGTTGGATATAATCGAATAATGTTATGGTTTCATGGTTAATATGGGAATGAGGAGAATTTAGATATACATATATGTATGTATGTACACTATGAAAATATAATTTTCAAGTTTAAGTTTTAAAAAAATCTTCCAGTTTCGCATATTTTCCTTTAAAATAACTCCAAAAATATATTTAAAAAAGGACAATTATTTATTGAATTGAAAAGAAGACCAACCCAAGATATTTGTGAAATATTTATGTAGGATTGTATAAATACAATATTATTTTCGTTGCATTTAACAGTAATTGTTGCTAAAATAGAAACATACAAATGTATGGAAGTGAATATGCGAACACTTGTATATTTTATTCATGAGGCTATAAAATTGCTCAATTTTCAGACTATTAAGAAAATTTACGCCTTTTCAAAGAAAGAGTAATGTTCAAAAAGACTTCACACACACAAAAACTGAAAAAAAACATATATAAAAAATATATATAAAAAATTAAAAAAGGAATTGAAGTAATGTAAAAAACTTACCAGAAGAATCTCTTATGTGCCATATGGAAGATATACAACAACGGTGTAACAAATGCCACAAGAACCATTACAAGATTTCTTTCAGATTATATTCCTTCTTTGAATTCACATTGTTGTTTCTATTATTGTCGGTAAGACATATAAAAAAAACACTCGTAGCACAAAAATAATAAAATGAATGAAACAGCAGAAGCAAGAGAAACAGAAAATTGCATACAAGAACATTCCCTTCTTAAAAAAGCACATGAAACGTTCGTTGTTATTTGGGAAAAAGAAATGAAATTATTTTAAATGCTTAAGATTTTTTCAAGAATTGCCTAGAGGTGGTATGAAAAGCAGACAAATAAAAAAAGTGGTAAAAACTGCAAGATACCAAAATAAGTGTAACTTTTTGGCTTTTCATGATTTCCTCTTCTTCTTCTTCTTCTTCTTTTTGTTCTGGTAGTCAACCTTAAAGAAGTGGTTACAAGAACAGAAGCAGGCATCAAGAGCACTTTGACTTGTGGCATTTAGTTTAAGTGTAGTCTAAGGTTTGGCAACTGTTAACTGTCTTAAAATAACACATATTTTCACGTGCATGTATAAATAGGGCTGTCAATTCTTCGAGTTCAAAATTGTTCGAAGGAACGATTATTTCGAAAGATTTTTTTATCTAAGGCTCTGGAATAAAAGGATACTCGAAAATCTTTACATAGCGTCTTGACGCGCCATAATTTTGTTCTAACATTTGTCAAACTTCAAACATAAAATCATCAGAAAAAGATTATTGCTATTTTTAATATCGACTTTGACTTTTGTCAAGACAAATCAATGGGTCGTGTAACATAGCGTCACACAATCCGTCAATCAGCGATAAGTTCGATAGACACGTTTTCAAACAACCGTTTTTATCATTAAATCAGTAGAAGGCTTCAGGAAGGGCCTGCAATTACAACCGCTTTTCATATTTATTAAAAAATATATACGGTCTTACACAGAAAAATTTAAAAGAAGTTAATAAACCATTTATACACAAAATTCCATAAAGTTGTATTTAAAAACGTTTATTATACGAAAATTTTATTTTATTATAGCCTGCAATAAGTTGTTTCATACAAAATACCATTTTGAACTTCAAATATCTTTGAAAATTTAGCACATTAGAGTTAAAATAACGATTGAAATCTTGGCTATCTTTGGTGGATAATGTCTCAAAATTACACAATATGAACAAAATTTGCATAAAATGAGCAGCAAAATTCTAGAACAAAAATACAGAAGAAAAACAGAGTTGTTAGTAATGAACCTACAACCATAAAAAAAATAACAAGAGACTTGCTATTCGAATACCCTTTTTTAGTCCTCACAAATTGATGGATAAATTGTTCATTGTAAATAAAATAATTTAAAATTCTTCCGAATAATATACGAATAAATTTTATTCGAATAATAATTCTATTATATTCTAATATGAGCGTAGGTGCGAGTATTTGTTTTCATAGATAGCGAATAAAATGAAGAGCTTTATATACATCATTATTGGAGTCCAACAAACCTTTATACCAAAATTTAACTGCAAATGTAAATGTCCATAAGTCACCTTTTAGCTGTGTATGGCATTGAGAATGTGTTTTATTTCAAAGATAATTCAACCAGAAATTATTGTAATAAATATTACACTTGCAAACATTTATGTATGTCTTTAAAAGAAAATAATAGTTTTCTTTGTCTCATTTTGATATTTTCGTAGTTCATTTAAAGGCCAATAATACCTTAAATAAATTTTGTTAAATTATATGGTCATATTATATTTTAATAACTACATTTTTTATTTACATTTTGTAAAGGAGCTTTGATTGCGACACAATGCTTTTAGCAGAGCCGTCTTTACAATCAAAGCAAAAAAGTAAATCTTTTATTTTGTGCATTTTCATATCTTAAAATTTGCCCTTTTAACAGCTAGCTGCAAAAAGTGTTTTGAAAGCACAACCCAGTGGTAAAAATACCCATTACGTAATCGCTGATGTAAGCAACACTTATTAGCTGCTAGCGGTGACCCTTTGGCTTATTTTCCCACTTAGATTTAGCATAAGTGTGTCATAGGCTGTTTAATCGGTGAGCTCTCGCTTAAAATGTAAGCTACGATGTCAGTACCTGTCGCTGCTGTGCGTTTAAAGCATAATAAAGGCCGTGTCAGATAAAACTTTGTCGCTTTACGTGACGTTTCTAACTTTGATAGAAAAGTGTAAAGCAAAAGGAGTATATCACAATGAAAACTTTGACAACACTCGCGCACAGAGCACGAAGCCGGTCGGCTAATAGCCGGCTATTAGCCGCCGCCGGTGATTTTCACAATCACTTAGCCGCCGCCGATTATTGCGGCTAATATCGGCTAGCGGCTAAGCCGATTTTTTATAATAAAAAGTGGATATTTACTAACATGCGCATTTAAAAATATTTAATTCGGTTTTGGAACATATGAAAAAAATTTCTTATGAAAATTATTTTTATAAATAAGGCAGTAAATCGTCTAGAAAGGCAAGTTTATTTATAATTGGGCCGAGTATACCTGTTGTAAATATACCTTGTATGTAAGTAAGCAAGAAATACTCTGTTAGCCGACCGTTAGCCGATAAATTTAGGTAGCCGCCGCCGGCGAAAAATTTTCGGCTCTTAGCCGGCTAATAGCCGCCGCCGACTATATTTGTTCTTAGCCGGCGCCGATCACCATTTTACATCGGCTTCGCCCTCTGCTCGCGCATTGATCGTTTACCAAAAAAGTAGTTGATAATTTTGCTATTTATATATATATTTTTTATAAAAATAAAAGTCAATTATGTTATTTTACGATTTATTATAAATAAATAAATGCCACATACATATTTACCTCTTATTAAAACAGATTCAAACGCGCAATATGTTTCGTTTGGCAATATAATAAAAGAAAATTATTCCAGCTGATTGTCAAAGCAAGCAAAAAGATGAGAGTTGCCGAACTTTTCGCTTCACGCTGCGTTAAAAGTGCTTTATGTGACATGTTTCGTATAAGTATGTACATTTCATCTTAGATGTCAAAGCGAATCTGTAACGCAACGCGAAGCAAAAGTTTTATCTGACATGGCCTTAAGCGAGTTTATTTTTGAAAACAGGCCAAAAGTAGGCCACAATATTTTACTTGGTACATATAAGGGATAAATTCCATGAAATACAACGAAATTCTCACATACACAATGCAAGATAATCGAAGCTATTATTAGTAAATTACATATTAGATTACGCGTACATTACAATCTAAGTACTTAGATTGCTCGCTTAGAACGTCATCCTGACATCATCGATTATTATCTAGGTACTTCGTTTCATTCACCACTGGGCTCTAATAGTACAGAGGATTTTATTTTGTCGCTTTTAATTTTCTATGTATGTATTTGATACCGAGGTAGTGCCAGATAACTGAATTCCATAGCACCATCTTGGTTTTAAAAGGGAATTATATATAGTAAAAGTTTACAATCTAGGCTTAGTGTAGAATTCCTTTTAAAAAGCTAATTTGGTTTAACTGCTTGCAATTTTAATTGGATCATCTTGGCAGAAAATAAAGTTTAAGGAATATAATGCGTCTTCTTTACGCAAGAGACGCTGCTAAACTGCTATCAAATTAACATAACGCGCAATAGCAAAGATACAAATAAACTAAGCTTTTTCTCTCTATCTCACTTCACCATCTGTCTGAGAAGTAACACCACAGTGGTAAAAATACCCATTACGTAGTCGCTGATGTACGCAATATTTAGTAGCTGCTAGTGATGACGCTTTGGCTTATTTTCCCACTTAGATTTATCATAAGTGTGTCATAGGCTGTTTAATCGGTGCGCTCTCGCTTAAAAAGTAAGCTACGATGTCAGTACCTGTCGCTACTGATTACATAATAAGTGGCACTGTAGGCCACAATTTTTTACTTTAAGCATATAACAGATAAATTCTATGAAATACAACGAAATTTTGACATCTTAGATTGCACGTACATTACAGTCTAAGTACTTAGATTGCTCGCTTAGAACGTCACCGTGACATCATTGATTATTATATAGGTACTTCGTTTCCTTTACCACTGTATAACTATATTTGTCGGTATTTTTTACCATCGAGGATTTATGTGATATTTAAAATTTCTCATCTCTTATTAACTTATTAAGGGATTTTATTAAAATGTTTAATCTTTTGACATAAGCAGCCATTTGTTGAAAATTTACCTTTTTTTTGGAAAAATTTCTTAATTAAACTATAAGAAAACAAATTAGCAGAATATATTAGAATAGTTTGAGAATTTAAGAAAAGTTTGAATTTTTTTTTTGCAACATACAAATAAGAGTATATCGAGTATGCAAGTGTGTATATTACAATTATTCCAAGTGATAAAAATAAGCAGTAAGGTGGCCTTTTAGAAGGCATCTTTGCACCTTATTTGGGATGAACAAGTACTTGACGCTCCATTCCATCTTCATATCTTTTTTAAACAAGTTCCCATTGCGGGGAGTGCCTATCTATCATTTCATCTGGAATGCCTAAGGAAGATCAATAAAAAAGCAAATAGAGGTATTTTTTTATTTTAGTTTCGATATTTTAATAGCGGCTTCCGTATTTTTGATTAATGTGACTTTTAATTTCGAATTATTTCCTTTCATCCAAAGTAATTTTTTATACATATGAGGCTAAAATTTGTGTATGTATTTATTAAGAAGGAATTGGATATGAATACTTTCGCTGTAGTATTATAATTTAATATAAACGGCGTAATAGCAGCTTATACGATGACTTTTGTATATAAATTTCAGTCATGTGGCGATTTTTTTTCTGACAAAAAATGTGGCATATATGTTACATATTCTACATTTTTGTGTTCGTTTGTACAAAAAATACAACTGTGGGAAAAATTTTCAAGTTCCTTTGTGAATATGTTGCATGAAAAACATGCAAATATGTAGCATATTTTACCATCACTTATATTTAAGGTGTCCACACTGCCCTTTTTTACAGCTGTGGTAGCTACTACTTTATTTGCAGAAAAAAGGTTTTATTTTGTTTGTTATTCACAATGTCTGTAGTTTTGAACAAAAAATATTTTGATTAAATATATAAAAGCTATTATTACCGTAATAACAATAAAAAATGGAAATAAATAAAAATTTAAACATAATTAGTGGGGTCAATGTTCATTTCCAAACCGTAAAGGTGTGCGAAAATAGCTCAAATGGCTTTAAAGTTCGCCAATTAAGAAATAAATGAACTCAATAAATAGACCATATGTAAAAGTGTGAGAGTTGTAAATACAGGCAGCTAAATTTGTTCGACTGAACTTATACAAAATGTAGCATCCGGCAAGATATGGGTAACATATAAAAAGTGTTACATATATACAATGTAACATATTTTCCAGAGAAGAAATCGCCATTATATACAAATTAATTGGGAAAAAAGAATACGAGAATGTTTTGTTATTTCTAAAGTATATTTATTGTTAAACATCTAATAACATTAAATTAAAAATTCTTAAAACAACCGAAACAAGGATGATAACTTCAAAACGGCTGGAACAATTTTCTTCAAACATATGTAAGTAGATTTTGAATAAAGTCACCTTTCACACAAAAAATTTACTAAATTAAAGTCTATCAAGCCGCTTGGGAGCTACAGTGTCACACACACAGATTCAAGAGGATACATCTAGAAAAGATGTGATAACTTCTAAATGGCTGAACCGAATTTCTTCAAACTTAGCTAAGAACATGAATCAACATCGGTCCAACCGTTTGGGGTCTACGATGGCGCGTACATACACATAGATATACAGACGCAAACTACAAACTTATAACGTCCGTCTTTTTTTGTGTATTTATTCCTCTTTCGTTCTAATAGAGTATGGCTGCCAGAAGTCTGAACCTGTCGACCAGGACATATATAATACATATCACAAACGAATGTATAACAAAACCGTATATCTGTGGTCACAATTCTTCACCGTTTGAGTCTAATTCAAAAATTTTCGGGAGAGCTGTTTAAAGTGTCCAAAACTCGCATCCAGCCGGTCGTCAGTTTGTTTTTCCTTAAGTTATTTATAGGTAATTTACAAGCTTAAAAAATTATTAAAATTGGCAGCGAGTTGATTTAGGCTGAGGCCACACGGGCGTTTTTAAAATGCGGTGTTTCTGCTTTTTATATTAAATTTGAAAGCTCTCAATTTTTTAAGACTTCAAATTTAATATAAAAAACAGAAACGCCGCATTTTAAAAACGCCCTTGTGGCCTCAGCCTTAGACACGAATGCACTCGATCACACCAAAAATTTAATTTTGTTCTAACTCGACTTAAGCGGTTAAGGGTTGTGACCACAGATATATTCCAAGAACTAGTCATATAAAAAAGAACCCCAACAAATTTTTATTTTGGTACATCCCAGTAAAAAAAATTGCTTCCAATAAAGCAGGTTTCTACTGTTATGGAGTAAAAATAGCGCTGACAAAACTGCTGATATCGTTTGGAGTACTACATTTTTGCTCATAAAAGCGCTTTTCAAGCGCTGAAAACAATCAACATTTTCAGCACTAAAACTGAAAATATATGAAAAAAATGGTTCAATGTGTATTGGCAGCGTTAATGTGATTTTGGATTTTTATTACTTCGTAACTATTTATTTTTATTAATTGCACGCCTCATAAGCGAAGCGTCTACATCTATTTTCATTTACCTTTTACAACTAGACTTAGAGTTCGAAAAAAAACAGCCAATGTAGCATATGCTCTGGCACGGATACAGGGGTATATTTCTACTACGAAACGAACAAATATACCTGATTGCTATTGAGTTTCTAAAAGAAATTTATCAAAATAGTGTGTCAGTTAAAAGTTCACCCGCCACAAGCTCATGCTGGATCCGCGCCTGTAAAGGTAAAGTAAGGAAATAAAAAACGCGACTGATTATGAAGCTCATGTCTTTTATATTCTTTTAAACTTTTATGAGACTTTTGAGTAGAAGTTCCCTAGTGGTCTGCATTAGCCCCAGCAAAATGCGCATAGGAGCTTGCTAATAGTCCCTCAATAATCACCCTGCGGTAAATGTTGCATCAATCGGTTTGAACGTACTAGTCCTATGACTGGTGAAAATGAGAATGATACCAAATATTCCTGAGTCGTGACCGGTCAAGAGACCCCATAGCACAAATCTAGATCAAAAATGTTAGCGAAATACCCCCACTGTATAATCTTTTCCAACCAAAAAATATTTGTTTAGAGTAGAACCAGTTAGTAGTCATGCGAGCTGTCAAGGGACAGGTCGCGTTATCTGCAGGGCATATACTCACGTATGCAGATGTATATTTTTTGAGATAAGGTTTGTTTATAAGTAAAAAATACTTTGCTACTGTATGGATGTACGTATGCACATATGTTCAAATGATTGTATTTGTGTATATGTATCGAAGTACTATGTAAGTAGTTATATGAGCTGCATGATGATTGCCGGAAGGTAAAGATTTCTAATTACAAACTGTTTTCTGCATATAAAATGATATCATGATGAGAAGAGTAAAAAAGCAAAACTCAACTGATTAACTTTATGCTTATAATACATGTAACATGCATGTACGAATCTTCACATGCTATATACATAAATCAACATAGACCTTTTAAAATGATTTTTTTTCATTTTAATAGAATATTTTATGAAAGGGTGCTTTGTTTAAACGAAATTTTTGTGCAATTTGAAATAAGTTACTAAAGATTGTGGGAATATTTACAAATTAATATTTAAAACTAAGATATTTTCAGTCCTCATAAGCAGGATAATCTTACAGGTGCTTGTTAATTGAAATTTAGATATATTTTGTTTTAAGCAAAAATATACATACAACATATGTACACTAGGGCGTCCCATATAAGGCAAAACAATTTTTTTGGAAATTCGAAACGTATACCCTCTAATTTTTTTTAATAAATAAATAAATTTCGTTAATCTATCATAATTGTAACCCGTGGCGAGTAAGCCAAGAAGTTTTGCAAAATGCAATAAATGAAAACAAAAAAAAAAAAAAACAAAGTTCATAAAAGAACTTTTTATTAAAAATATTTTGATTTTCAAAATTAGATGGGATAACTTCTTTTTAATATATTTTTCCTGCAGTCTGGAAACAAATTTCTGTGTTCCTCAACACAGCGCAATAAAAACTGTTTTGCTCTTAATCAGCAGTAATAAGTCCGTGAAAATCTTGCACTAATTTGACTGCTCTTTCAGCAGTATCATTTACCACTCGCAAAAGACTTAGTTTTCTCTTAGCTTCTACAAATGCAGCGTTATCAATCCAAGATGCCACATTTATGCATCGATCTGTAATCAAGTAAGAAATACTGTGCTCTTATTTGATACAAAACTATCCAGTGTTTTATCTGAAACAAAGAAAGGTTATATTAAAAATTGTTATATAAATATGCAGTTTTAATTTTTAAAAAATTGTAATTTAATACAAAAATAAAATTTTTATAAAAATAATTGTGACTCAGCAAACCACGTTTCTGACATTTCTCTCTTATGTTATCTCAAAGTTAATGTCTCGTGAAGACGCTGTGTTAATAACCCTGAAATAAATCGTAAGTCGCCACGGGTTACCATTCTTAGATCAAAGTAAAATTTTTTTTTGGTGGCTTTTTAGGTCATTTCGAATCTTTTTAGCGGGTATGCGCAAAAAACAAATGACGTCGAAAAATAAGGGACACGTGCAATTTTAGTATCAATAGAAAGCGCTTTTGAAATTTGTATTTGTCATATGGCCATTTTCACAGAAATGCAAACTTGTTGTCACGTATCTTGTATATCAGAATCTTGTAGTCCGATTTTTCCTGGTCTTTTACTAAATATAGAGCTACTTACGGTCTACAGAAATATAGTATATAAGGAGATAAATAAAACTTAATTTGCCTTTAAAAAACGAGCTTAATTGCTTCGTTACATACATATATATGTACGTGGCAAAAAGTTAACTTTTCTGTGGAATGCCCATATTCAATTAATAAATATATAAAATAAAAAAATTTAATATTGTTAAAGAAAATAGAGTTTCAAATACAGAGTTAACAAACATTTTTAAATGTTTGATTGTAAATATTTTGGTTCTAACCATTGGTAACATAGATAGCAAAGTCTCGGTCTGTCAATACAATATTGACAACTCTCTCAACACATACGAGTGGTGTGAATTCAACGTAATGAGCGAGAATATTTTTTTTTTTCAACACACTTGAGATACCATAAATTTTTCACATGAATAACCATTAATTTGCAATTTTTACACGCACAATAACTTTTTAGTTTTAATTAACTTTTTGCCAATACTTGAAACAAAATTTGTTCCTCTTTTCATTGTATTATTAAAATAGTTCTTTAATTTTTTTTTTATATTTGTTTGTTGAATTTTATGGATTAGTTGAATTATTTTTTCTTTGAAGAGTATTGTATTTTTATTATTATTTGAGATAAAAATTATTAGTACCAAATACAAAAATTGCAAAAAAAATGTTTAGCAAATCAGCTTGAACGTATTAAAAATATTTTAATTAATTATTATTATTATTAATTATTGCAACAACAATTTCATAAATAATTCATGTATAAAAAATATAAATACTTTAGAATACTTTTTATTGCAACCAAGTGCGATCTTAGTGATGTGGGGAAATACTAATACAAAATGTTATACTAATACGTTCTTAGACTTAGGTTTTTAACAGCAGACTTAGATTTTTAAAGTTTCAGTTTGGCGTCTAAAACCCTTTGGTTCGAGCTTTTATATTCTGTGTCAAATGTTCAGTAGTAATCGCGAAAGTATCACTCCATTTTAAAAGACAAGTTGAGTAAAAGTACATCAAGTGGGTATTTCATATGCAAAATGAATGTGCAAATATGTTTGATTTTGTTACTGTAGTGGTTGAAGAAAAGTCCATCGTATTTACCTGTACTTCATGAGTTGGTGTAATTGTGTATTGTTTAATAATTAAAAATTAAAGTAAAACGTGCAACACATTTATCTTGTTTACTAATGCTGACTTTAGACGACATGTATTTTACATCTGGCTTGTCAAATTTCCCACAGATGACATATACAGAAGCAAATTCATATGAAAAATATTCAATTAGAGCTTGTTTCATTTTCATCTGACAAGGCATATGACATCAGCTGTATTGAATTAACAAGAGCGTAGTTAAGCTGAAAAAACGTTGAAAAGCATAGAGCGCAAAAAGTCAGCTGTTGTGAGCACTCAGAGGTTATGTTAGATGTAATTGCACATGTACGTGTTAAAGCAAAAATTATAAACCGTCTGTAAATTAACAATTTTGACAAACACAACTGACAAGCCATATGTAAAAAACATGTCGTCTAAAGTCAGCATAACTAAAGTTCACATACAATTAATCACTAGTTTATGGTTAAAAGTATTTTTTTCCAAAACTTTCAAAGTGTGGTGCTAAATATGTTTTTCTATGTGGTTATTTTTGTTTTTCAAATAACGGGTGTTTTTTTTAGAGGTATAGAACTTCGAATTGAAATAAAACACAAGAAAATCGTTTGAATGTCCATCAATTTGGCTTTATTGGAAGTATAATTTTATGCCATTAATGTTTAAATATGATTTCGGGCATGTGGCCGCCGCGGCTGGCTCGAATAAAGCCAATTCTACAGGTCCAATTTTCAACCACTTTTTCGAGCATATGGGGCCGTATGTTGGCAATAACGCCACGAATGTTGGCTTCTAAGTCCCCTAACGTTTCTGGTTTGTTGGCGTAGACGAGCGACTTCACATATCCCCAAAGAAAATAATCCAATGGTGTCAAATCACACGATCTTGGTGGCCAATTGACAGGTCCATTCCGCGAAATTATGCGCTCATCGAATGTTTCCTTCAATAAATCGATTGTGACGTGCGCTGTGTGGCATGTAGCGCCGTCTTGTTGGAACCACAACTCATCCACATTCATGCCATCCAATTCGGGAACAAAATAGTCGGTTATCATGGCTCTATTGCTGTGCACGGTGGCGAATCGATTCATTCGGGTCCTCTTCAACACTTTGCTCTACAGCGGCAATTGTTTCTTCGGTGCGCACTCTTCGACATCTCTCCGAATGCGTATTATCACATAGAGTAAACGTAGTGCGAAAACGATCCATGGTTAACCGAATTAATTGCTCTGATGGACGATTATGTCGACCATAAAATGGACGGAGCTTGCGGTAAACTTCGCGAACTGAACCATTATTTTCGAAATAAATTTGCACGATTTGCAAGCGTTGTTCTTTTGTCAACCTGTTCATGATGAAATGGCAAACCAAACTAAATATTAATCACTTGACAGCTGACAAAATGGCCGCCAGTTAAAAAAGTGATGCCAACTTAAAGTTCTATACCTCAATAAAAAACACCCATTATAATATACATATAAGAAAACTATTTAAAAGAAAAATAATGGCGAATGGTAGAATTAGTCAAATCGTATCGTAAGGTTATGGATAAACTGCAAAAATCTGTTACATTAATGAAATGTGTTACTGTTTATTAAATATGTATCGTAACTCTTGGGACGCAGAAAACTACAGATAATATATTTTTACGTAGAGAGCGTCAAACAGTGGCATATGCCAAAAACAAAAAGCAAATAAAACTAAAAAAGATGAATAAATTGAAATAATTAGAATAAATTGAAATAAAATACGAATTGAAAATTAATGATAGTACATTTATTTATTTAATATGAGAGTATTATGAAATACGCTACGTTTTCATTAACTAAGACACAAACTAGAATAACACGATACGAATCGACTTATACAGACTTACCATAACAGTTAAAGGGCAGTATGAAAATATATGTATACTGTGGGATAGTTGAGTAATCCCATTTAGCCTGGTGTGACCATTATAAAATATGTTACTTAAAAACAAACTAAGACTCTCAAGGACGTCAAGCTTAAATTCGTTGAATAACGGGTAGATACTGAAAGATCACGATTTCTGCTCTGAAAGCTGTGACGGGTATGACCTTACAAATCTTGGTTTTAAAGAATTATGATTTTCAGGATAAATTCTGTAAAATTTTGACTATAGTGTACACATTAATTTTGGCATAGATAATAATTTTATATTTAATGTTGGCAAAAAATAATTTTTCTTAAAAAAATGATTTTACAATACGACGGATATGACCGAAGGGTGTGACCTAGTACGAAAATTTTAAAAATTCGAAAAAAATAAAACTTTTGATTGATTTCATTAATATAAATAATGTAAAGATAAACTCATATGAAAATAAGAAGCTATCCATGCTATTATAGACAACAGGATACTCTAGCCGATTAATTTTTAAAATTCAATATAAAAAAAGTATATTATTTTTTGAGATAATTAATGCGAAGGGAAATAAAAGAAAATCTGAAAAAATATTGAACATATAAAGAGGAAAATCAGAGTGTTTAGTATTAAAATATTAAAAGTGTTATATGCTTTAAATTTCTTTCTATGTCCATCAAAAAGCTTTCTTTTGATGAAAAACACAAGCGCGAAGTAGTTTTTTTTAATAACATATGCGTCAATACAATTTATGTACTTATTTGTAAAATCATGTATTTTTATTTACTTCTTTCTAAATATGCACCAAAAAGTTATTCAAACTTGAATAATATAATTTTTCATAAATATTTGCGCGGGTGAAATATCCTATTTTTAAATGTTTAATAATTATGCACATACATATTCACGTTCCTTTTGCTTATTGAATGAGAAAGATGAACGCAGACCATCTTGCGGAAGATGTATGTTCTTGTATGCATGAGCGTGTATGTAGCAACATTAATTTAAAGAGTTTAATTTTGAAGTGTCTTTGGCTTTTATATGACGTTTTATATTCTTCCTCTTTTAATTGGAAGTGCATTGTCAAATAACCTCAAGCATTCAGTTCAAAACAACAATCACATTCATTCAATAAAATACATTTACACGTGTGTGTTTGTGCTGCATGTAAGTATCTTTGTAACTAAGGAGACATTTGCATAAAGATTTACGTACGAGACAAAATATTCATTTGTGTGTTTGCAAAGGAAAATTTCAATTACACTCCCAGGACATATTCAACGAAACAATGGAAATGTAGGGATTTTTTTTGTGTATGAAAAGCTAAATTTAAATTTTGTAAAAGCAAGCACTTATAAATTTTATGTGTACATATTTATAGTTTTTCCAACATTAAAGTTTATATAAATTAGCGATGTGCTGATAATGTGATCATGTACTGTAAGCCTGCATTCACAAAAGAGCACTTAATATACGTTGTACTTTTCAATAATCAAAAACCAACAAAATAACAACAAACATACGTTAAAGAATAAAATGATTTTAATTTATAAGTTATTTGACAAATTGTATAAAGGAAACAAGTTTCTAAAATTTGATGAAAGGAAATAAAATGAATGCGAATTTAAATGTACAAAGTCAATACAATGCCTTGTAATTCGAGTATGAATTATTCGAATAATTTTGTAGTTTTCATCCGATCTTACAAGAGTTTTCAATTTAGTAAAACAAATTAAATGAATATTAGAATAAAATATTCAATAAAATATTCTTAGTTGTACATTTTTCTATTCGAAGCTGTAATTTTTTGGGAAACATCATAAAACATGGTTTGGGTGTATAAAAATATATTTTAGAATGTCATATTAAACTAGTTTTGTTTAAAACAGTTATAAAATCGAAATGCTACCGGATTTTCCGGAAATTCCAAAAGTATTAATGTTTTAGACATGGTCCATCTCATGAACAGTCATCGCTAGACTCTCAAAAAATTTGGAAATCTCCATTCAACAAAGTAATTTTTGACTTGAAAGGTCTAACAATAATACGTCGTTCATGTTTATATACAATTAGTCGCTCTAATGGACATGTACGGGTTAAAAGCAGGGACATAACATTTATAACCTATATTTGAAAAAATCGTTAAATAATTATTACTACAAGCTTTTTAAGAAAGTGCCCTCTGAATAACAATTAAAAATGAGCACACATTTTTTAGACTTCTTGTAACAGTTATGAAAGAATTTTACTTTTTAGGTCTTTAAATAACAGTTATGAAAGATTTTTATTTTTAGGCCTTCTTGAGACTTTTATAAAAGCTTTTTATTTTTTAGGTCTTTAAATAACAGTTATGAATGATTTTTATTCTTAGGTCTTCTTGAACCCTTTTTAAATGATTTTTATTGTTAAATCTCTGAATAACAGTTATGAAAGATTTTTATTTTTAGGCCTTCTTGAGTTTTTTATAAATGTTTATGAAAGATTTTTATTTTTTAGGTCTTCTTGGGACTTTAAATAAGACTTTTATTTTTTTCGGTCTTCTTATCTACATACACATACATATATATGTATAAAAGAGTAACATTATATCTTCGCATCTGATTATCGTTGGCAAGAAGCCAAAAATAGTGCAATATCACCTCTATCGCACAAATATGCAAAATTGGAAACAAGCTCTAAAATTTATTCAACATCGCTATAATTGTAAGGAATGCCAAAAGCTTGGAAAACATCCCGAAATAAACGAAAAATCGCAAAAGCATCAGAAGGATATTGATTAAAAAGCAGTAAAACCGCAAAAAAGCAAAAAAAAAAACTGACGGGAAAAACTCACTACTATCGCACAAATTGCAAAAATGCGCAAAAAATTGCGAAAAATTAAAATTTGTTTTATAACCAAAAAATTCTTAATTTTATATTGAATAATTTCCGGAATTTTGTATTTTAAAAACTTTTTTAAGTAAAAAGCAAATACTTTTTTATATTCATACTGCAAAATGTATAGTTTATGTATTTTAAGTTGCTAATCTATTTTTAAGTTTATTTTATGTTGTACGTACATATGCCTTATTACAATTATAATTATAATTTCCATTGCATGGTATTTTTTAAGCAACATTTATTTGGCCTATCTAATTTATGTATTCTATCCTTCGTTTTAGTGAATAATCAACCTAACGTCTTATAAGTCTTATGTGCGATTCTATATTTGTTAAAATTAAAAAAAAAATAGATCTTGAGAACCGTTCTGAAATTAATGGAAAAATGTTAGATCTTTGTAAATCTTTAATGCTGTAATGTCGTTTATATTATTCCTATTTAGATTTTGTCATTTTCTTAATACATCACATGCCAATCCAATTGGAAAATCATTATCAACTAATAAATATTTAATAATCTCTTTATACTTTCTGTAGAATTCTACATCACTAATTGTCAAAACTCTATATTAGGCTGTTTTAAAAAATTTTTCAGGTAGTACTATAAAATATTTGTTCAAAAAACCATAATAGTATTATTATTAACACGGCGAGAAATCATGTAGATAGAGTTTTGACAATTAGTGATGTAGAATTCCAAAGACAGGATAAAGAGATTATTAAAGACTCAATGTTAAATATGAATTTCAATATCGAGGGCCTATATTCAAATAATGCTATCTGCGAAATCCCAACTTTACAGGAGAGAGAAAAAAATGTTTTTTTCGTTTACTCTAAGAGTAATAACTAAACTTTATTTTACAATGTTCTTTAAAAACGACTTCTAAGTCCTATGCATATTAATATTTTCAATTCCTGTTTGATAGCACTTTTTACAAAGTGAATTTTCAGCGATTCGAACATTGAAATAAGCAAATAGCACTATTTGAACAGGATAAAAAACTTCATAATTGCCACGGAGGTACTCCTAGAGGGATAACATGTAAGACCGCCCCAAATAATTTTGCTTTCCGAACATTTTATCTAAACATACCTACCTCGTATCTCCATTCCTTAAGTGGGCTGCTGTACAATATTTTCAATGCAGACTAGAAATATATAGACGAAAAAGTTCCACAACTGCCTAGGAGTCCTAATAGGGGATCATATGTATGAACGACATTAATTAGTTTTCTATTCCCAGCATTTTCTCAAAACATACTTGCCTCCCATCTCCAGCCCTTAGGAGGGCTCCCATACAAATAATGTGGTTTATTAAAATTACCGAATTTGATCCCAGCAGGACGTAGCATGCTCCTAGGTGAGTCAAATGTATGACCAACTCCTATTAGTTTTCTAGCGTCAACAATTTTTTAGAACTCACCTATACCGTATCGCCATACCTTAAGGGTGCTCCCATACAAAATTTACAATACAGACTAGAAATAGATATAAGAAAAATTCCCATGACGGCATAGGAGTTTCCCCTACGGGTGTGAAATGTATGACTGACATCCATTGGTTTTTTGTTAGAACATTTTCTCAAAACATACTTGCCACTTATCACCATCCCTTAGCGGAATCCCATATAAAAAATGTACATTTTTGTATGGGATAACCCTTAAGGAATGGAGATATTGGTTAGGTGTATTAGAAAAAAATTTTGTGAAAGAAAAATTAAGTGGGGCCAGTCATACATTTGACCCACCTAGAGGCATCCTAGGCGCTGCAATGGCCAAATTTAGTGCAGATAGCACTTTTTTTACTAGCAAACCAACGTGGTTATATCACAGTAAAAAATTATGAAAAAAACCTTTAAGAAATAAATTTTTTTTCTCCTTAAAATGACAGATGACAATTCAGTCAGAGAACACGTTGCAATAATAAACTCATTTTCGAGAAAATTGCATATAGCACTATTTGAATATAGTCCCTCGATATAAAAGCTCATAGGGCATTTACATAGGCATGATATCTAGTTCAAACGATATGTTGGGCAAAATCTAGTTTATTTTATATTAGATTTCCCATACAAAATAAAATCTAGTCCTTGCTGGATTTTGTCAAAATCTTCTTCTGCATGGGAACTACAACTCTGATTTTTTCAAAATGTACTAAAAAATAAATCGCCTAAGGTTTATGCACTTACTACACTAGGCTGGAGTATCACTCGTCGATGTCCAGGGCTCGTCAACAAAAGTTTATTTTGTTAGGACCGTGACAGTACGAATAAAACACACAGAGGCTATTTTGGTTTTGAAGTTTAATTTTTCTATGTAGTTTGACAGTGAACTTAAAAAAAAATTCAAAAAACTAACTTGGTGTTTGAAGATTGAATAACTTTAGAACGTGTCATCGGATTTTAATAAATTTGACATCATTTGAAAGGCCTCAGTCTACTCTTAACGAGTACTGATTAAAAATGACAAAGCTTCATGCTACAAGTGCCTCTAAAATGCCAAAGTATCCTTTATCCTTATATATCGTGAAAAATGGTATTTTAATTTTCTTTATTTTTTTGTAGAATGTAGCCAATTGACATGTCCTTATTGTGTAAAACTTTCAAGATGGGATGGAAATAAAGTCAAAAGTTATAGTTGTTTCTTTATGATAACTTGATCATTTCTATGAAAATTGTGTCAGCAATAACAATAAGAACAACCATAGCCGTAGTATTTCTTAAAATCTCGATTTCTATTTTTTACACAATGGCGATACATTAGTTTGCTATATGCTGCAAAAAAAGCAATAGTAAATAAATACCAACTTTTCAGGATATGTAGGGATCAAACATTTTTTTTGCATTTGTGATGTCCTTGTCTTGGATTTACAAAAAGTGACCTTGAACCTTTTAAATGATATTTAAATTAATAAAATCTGATGACGCGCTACAAAGTTATGCTATTTCAAAATTGCTTTTTACAAAAAAATCCTAGTGTATTCAAATAGTTGTTTTTATTATTTTTGCTTATACAATTTTCATAGACTTTATCGAGTTATCGTAAAGAAACAAATATAACCTTTGAGTTTGAAAATTGTACACAATAAAGACATACCAGTTGGCTACATTCTGTAAAAAAATAAAGAAAATTAAAATAGAATTTTTCTGCATATTGAAGGATTAATGATGCTTTGGCGTCTTAGACGCACTTGTAGCAGGAAGCTATGTCCTTCTTAATCAATTCTCGTTGAGAGTAGACTGACATCTTTCGAATGACATCAATTTTATTTATATTCGATGACGTGTTCTAAAGTTATTCAATCATGAATATGATGGCAGACTTCGTCTTACCCTCAACAGGAAGGATGATTCTGTGCCTGGTTATTGGTGAATTCTCCTTCGGTAGCTCACGTGGTGGTTGTGGTTGCCACCAAAGTCGCTGCGAGAGGTTTTGGTTAAATGACTGATGCTCGACCAGTGCTAGTGGCTGGTTAGACTTCAGCCAACCAATGGGAAGCCTCTTTGTGCTGTTGATAAACCAACAGTAGCTGCATCGGTAGTGCTTGGTAGTCGGGTACTGGGGAAGCCTGGTATAGCGGTCGTCTGCTTTTGTGGTAGACTTTTAGCTGGCCGGTTATTCTCTAGCTACCTTGTGTCCACCCTGTAAGCTTCTGATGTAGTAGAGATCAGATAGCTCGAACACTTTAGCAAGGATCTTATGCATGGTGGGCGGCCATGCATGAAAAGTTGCTACCTGTGTTTTCCTTGCATGTCACACAGGTGTGCCTTCTGGGTGACTCGGGGGTGGTGGTGAACACTCAACTTCACTCGGTGTAAACAGCATACCATCAGTTAAGGCCTTAACGACAGGTACCCTGCGGAAAAGTTGCAGTAAATATTATGCGATTCACTAACTTCTTGTTAACAACTTTATTTAAATCTGATATCATTTGGCATCTCTCTTAAAATAATGAAAAGGACGAATAGGAATATAAAAAAAAATGAACTTGTGCTTGCCAAACAATGTTAAATTAAATGTTAAAATAATAGAAATATATATTGTTAATTATTATTGACCACCTTATTTCTAAAATATATTGTATGTTTATGAAGAGCTTAGTTGACAACTTTCTATACAACAGTTGTCAAATAAACCTTTAATAAACATAATATATTTTGTATATTATTGTAGAATAATAAAAATAAAGACATGAATAATAACTTTCAATATTGGCATAAAGTATGGGCTACGATTAAACAGCTGTCCCTTTTATATTCAGTAACAACAGCAAAATTATGTCGTTAGTTAACCGACAGCGAATATCCTTAAAAATGTTATTGAAAAGCAAATTCGATAAATTTTTGATATATTTATTTTAACGATATCATAATAAAAGTTAGTGAATCGCGCTATAGGAATTTCAAAACAATTTCCCTTTTCCAGTGATATTCAGTATCGTGTCCGCAGATATAACAGAATTTATTTACCTCTCTAGAAATATTTACTATCAAGATGCTGTTATTCAAGCAAGTATTTTTATAGTAACACCAAAAAAAATGTTGAGCTTACCCTCGTTTTATTTTATTTTAAATTCTTTACAAAGATATTGACACTGTTTTTGTTTACTGAAAAGTATTTACTAAAATTATTTCATTTCCATTGTTAAAATAAATGTTTTTGAGTTGTTCTTGAAAACAACTTTTAGGAAAACGTATATTTTATTTTTTATTTTTATTAATTGTTTGTAGTTTTTGTTTATTCAGCAGAAAATAAAATCTACTTATTGTTTCCTTTTATTTTGTTCATAAACTATTTATGCATTAGTATAACTATATGTATCTGTAAACTAAATATATTTATGCAAGTGTATGTGTATTTAAACTACGATTCTGCATTTGTAAATTTATAAATGTAAATAAATGTAAGCAAAAACTCATAATTGTATTGTTATAACTTTAATAAAATGTTGTAAGCTGTAAGCAATAATGCTAACTTTGCTTAAATTCGTAGATTGATTTCAAAAACTATTATATATATTTATTTTAACAAATTGGTGTAAGTATAAAGAATCGATAGTATCTCTTTTGTTAACATATATACTATATTATTATGTATATAGCTTGAGGAGTGATTTGTCAAGAGGGCTTATTTCCACTTCCGGCATTGAACAAACCTAAGAACGCCATAGCCTTTTTCATGCTTAACTGTTACCTCAGGATAAAAATCCGTTGTAAAGAAGATATATTTCCGTGATTACAAAGAACAGTTTAGTAAAAAACAACAAATTGTTAGAGTTTTGAAAAAAAAGATATTAATTTTCTAGTCGCTTTAAGTGCTTACTTCTATCATCTATGTCCAATGCCTATAGGTTTCACGTCTCAGCTAAATTTATCTGTAAGATAAGATAATCGCCCGCTTAAGCATACAAAAAATTTACTTAAAAACACACATTTCAAAATGTTTTACACCAAAAGAGTAGATTTCCAAATGTCAAATAAGGGTCAAAATAAGAGATCGACATACTATAGCACTGGAGACCTTAAAAAACAAGTTAAACAGCTGCTAAACGGTTTTCGCATTACTGAAATTTAGCTTAACATGGAAATAAACCCTTTTGAAAAATCACTCCACACTTCATTTAGTAGAGATTTGATAAATATGTGGAAAACGCACAATTAAGATCTACTTAATTGACAACACTTTTGTTAAAATTCAATTTGAAGATTGTTTAAAATTTTCGTCTACTCCTTTCTCTATTTTCATAACAATCCAATGTACGAGAAGAATTAACATGTTATAATTTTGGCTGGTTTGTTTGTAATAGAAACTTTGTATGAGCGAAACGTTTGCATCAGTTGTTTTTGCTGGTAAAAGTTATTAAAAAAATAAAATATATTCTAAATAAATTCTATATGTGTGTGTATATGCTATATGTACGCAGTATTTCCTTAAGCGCATTTTCTTCAAAAGATTGCAGCGTAGTAGTCAATAGTATTTTCAAAAGAATACTTTAAAATGCAATGTAAATTAATTTGTTCAAAAGTTGTATCGTTTTTTTCAGAATTATTTGATTCAGTTGTTTTTTACATTAATGTTGATGTTGTTATTGCGATGCTGTTGTTGTTGTTGCTGCTGTTTCGTTAGTCAAACAAATGGTTTTGATATATTGTTCATTTGATTACTTGCAAAAACCACTTAAAGTTAATGAAAACAAGTCTTTGGCGTTTGCAGATAAACAATATTTATTGTACTGTTTTTTATTTTCTATCTCTGAAACACATAAACATACATACATATATTTCATATTATATGAACGATGATGAGGATATACAAGTACAAAACACATTTTCAACAAATATTAATGTATACATGTCTGTAAATGTGTGTGAGGTACCTAAAAGTGCACATACTGGAACAAACATTGCCAACCGCCATCATACAGGAAGCAATAAACGCTACCGAACTAAAGGAAGTAAAACAAAAGATACGAGCGAACTAAAAAACAAAAACGAAATCAGAAAGTAATACAATCAGCGATGAACGCATTAGAGTGAATATGAATCAGAGTTGCCGTTTTAATCCGATTGAATCAAATTGGTAGATTGATTTTTATTGCTCATTGCTTTGCAAAAAAAGCGTTGATATTTTTCGCGTACGTACAACAGCAGCATTGAAAATAAAATACTTGAAATCTTATTTGTAGAATATTTTTATTAATATTAAAATGCAGCCTTTATGTATCTTAATATAAAAATAAAGATAAGTCTGTGGAATATAAAGGCGATTGTTAATTTTATAAGTAAAATTTTATTTTTTGTTGGACCAATAGAGTGAAAGCGAATAGAGAGAGAGTTGTTTGTGGTCATTTGTGTTTAAATTTCGATTGCGAAAATTCCTTTGTTGGGAGTTTATATCACTTTAGTGAATTCCCCTACATTCATATGGAAAATAAAGTTCCAAAAATATTTATAAAATTTATGTTCAAATTTTAATTTAATCGAATAGAGAATTTAGATTGAGATCTAGTATACAAGTGCTTTAGAACATATTTCGAACTACGAACGAAGTTTTAGCGTCTATCCAGTGTTGCTTTATACTACGTTATTAAGAGTAGACGTTAGAAAGTAAAAAGTAAATATTAGGGTAAACAATGGGTTAATTGTTAATCGGTTAACCGGCTAATTACTACCCAATTAACTGATCGGTTAATTTAAAATTGGTTATTTTCGAATAAAGATTAGAACGTTTAATTTCTGTCGATTAACCGATTTTTAATTTTTTGTAGTATTGTAGTATATATATATATATATATATATATATATATATATATATATATATATATATATATATATATATATATATATATATATATATATATATATATATATATATATATATATATATATATATATATATATATATACATATATACACTTTACAACTTATAACTTTTTTAAATATTTCAGTTTTATTGCATGTTCTTTGCGCTTAATTTGGTTTCATAAGACTACTTTGTTGTTTCCACAATGCAGACAGCATTGCTTGGCTAAAATTTATATGAAAAGCACTCAGTTTTTTGATTGGATTCCATAACAATTTTTTTCTCAACTCGCTTGTTTGCATTGTGGAAACATCACATTAAATGGCTTCAAAACAAAAAAATTTATTGCATTGCTTGGCCAAAGTTTTGTTCAGCATAAAATAAATATTGACAAAAGATGGCCACATTGAGCAAAACTTAAAAGTATCCACAAAGAAATGCAACTGACAACAGCTGTTGTGATCCCATGTTGCAACATACTCCTCAACCAAGTCAATCATTTGTATAAAAATTTGTTAGTTGTTGGCTTACTACGACTGCAGCTGCATACCCTCTCGTTTTGTCAATCTTTATCGTTAAAGAAAGTTGTTCTTCCAAGTTTGTCCTCTGCACGGGAGGCGGTAGTATTCAGTGAGTGACGTAGATGTTTTAAAGCGAATTTTCATACTTTTGCCCCGCATAAAATCAAGGCTTTTATAGAATTTATTTGCAATGGCTGGATGAAAGATACTAAACGTAAGTAAAACACAAAACTTTTAATGTTTCCTCTTAGACAAAAATCTAAAAAAGCAGAAACTTTCTTGCCATACCACTTCTTCACTACATGCATGTAGAGCACGACTACTTGCATAAAAGGGTGTATTTGTGTGTGTGTGTGTGTGTGTGTTAGTGCTTATAATATTTACTTTCAAATTCAAAGTCCTTTAAAGTACATTAAGTGAAAATAAAACTTTCTGCATAAACCGAACACAAATAGATCGGTTGGCTCTATTCTGTTCTTTATCAAATCAACTCAGGGGTGAAAGCGCCAAAAGACGACAATACAGACAAACAGACGGACAAACACATAGGCAGACAGACAGATAGACAAGTGGATAGAGAATTGCACGGGCGGATGGTTATTTTAAAGTTAAACAGAAACACTTAAGTTAAATTTACTAAATAGCTTTTTATAAACTCGCTCACTCAGTCTACTGGGTGTTGTGAGTTTCCGTGTGAATTACGCGTAACGGCCAGAGACAAAGAATGTATAAAAATGTAACTAACAAATATTTATTAGTGACGACCGCCTATATGTCATAAATAATATGAAAATAAGACATTAAAATAATTATTAACAGAAAATAAAGAACATTTTTCACTACCAGTGCTGACTAAGCTTAAAAGCAATATGTTTTGTAGCCAGTACAGACTAAGAATTGTTTATTATTTAAAGAATAGCTAAATTATTTAGCACAACTTTTGCCTCAATGAAATAACGCGCATAACATAAACGCCAAGAGCGATGAAATAATTTCCAAATATATTTATACATTTTTGGATTTGACTTATTCCATATAAAACCAACGAGTGATTGGGCCCGACCCCCTCCGAAAAAAACCAAACTCGATATGGTAGTTAAGTCTTGTACAACTATCATTTCACCAACAACGTAAGAGGAATATTTCCAGTGGTTCCCAAGTTATGATGCATTTATGTATGATAAAATACAAAATTTGCTTGAAACTCCTTTCATATAACTGGTTACAACTTTTTTAATATCTAAGCTAGACGAATGATTTATATCTTGTTTTAAAGGTATTATATAAGTGCTTTAACGGCTAGAAAAATAAAACAAGCTATCACAATTATAGAAGTTGTTTTTTCACAATCCGCGATTCATGATGCTGTAACTAAAAAAATGTTATTTTTAGAAATTTCAAAATAATATATGTTAAACCCCTCCGCTATGTCGTCACTCAATCTCTATGTGGTACTCTTACAGGTTCCTGAGTTATTAATAAAACTTTTCGACAAAGTGGAAATATTAATAAAATTTTTAGTAACACCGGCACACAAAAGAGAAAAAGTGGTCTCTACATTTTACAAAAACTACTTCCTAAAATGTATTTTGACACACTGAATCCAACTCTGAGGTCCATTTGGTTCGTAAACCATCAAGATTTCGATAAAGTTGCAAAAGTTGTAAAACTCTATAAAACTGCAGTTTTTCTCAATTTACTCGAAATTTAGAAGCTGCATGACATAATCGGATCTCAAATTCGTATTCAGCGCGTAGAAATACATGTAGGCCAGTGGGTCTGCTCAGATATACACCCCACTTTTTTTGTGCCAATATACCGGTGCACCGGTACGCAAAAAAGGGTTGTACATTTGACCAGACTCACCTATCTACATGTATACTGATGCGCTAAATCTGCATCTGAGTTTCGTTTGGCTAGCACGTGCTCAAATCTCGAGTATATTGCGAAAAACTGGTACAGTTCTCGACAAAACTGCACTTTTTCGCAATTTACACTGAATTTTGAGGGTGTACGAACCAAACAGTCTCCAGATTCGGATTCAGCGTGTCAAAATGCATGTAGGTGAATGATTCTGGTCAAATGTAGTGATTACTTTTTCTTTTTTGTGTACCGGTGTTACTAAAAATGTTATTAATATTTGTACATTGTTTATAAGTTTTATTAATAACTCAGGAACCTGTAAGAGTACCACATAGAGATTTGGTGACGACATAGTGGAGTTGATAAACATTAATATATATATTTTTTTAAATTTTAAAAATACCAATTTTTTTAGTTACAGCATCATAAATCGCAGATTTTGAAAAAAAACACTTTTATAATTGTGATAATTTTTTTTTTTATAGCCACTAAAGCACTATTATAATACCTTTAAAACAAGTCATAAATCATTCGTCTAACTTAGATATTAAAAAAGTTATAGCCAGTTATATGAAAGCAGTTTCAAGCAAATTTGGTATTTTATCATACATTAAATACATCATAATTTGGGAACCACTGGAAATATTCCTCTAATGTTTTTGTTGAAATGGCAGTTGTGCAAGACTTAACTACCATGCCGAGTTTGGTTCGAATAAGGGATTGATCCCAAAATTATGATTTTTTCGTTGGTTTTATATGGAATAAGTCAGTTATTACAGTATGAAGTAGCAAACAAGTTTATGTTGAAATATCATTGTTTATAGGAATAACTTCATTTAGATTTTAAGTTATTTAACTTGTTGAACAGCGGCTAGGCTTGCTAAAAGGCTAAGTTCATAGCAATTTTCGACATATGCACGTTGAGGTGGGTCGATTTTTTTTTAAATCATAGGAAATCATTCTACGAAGAATTCGCAACAGCTTAGCTCTAGAAACCATGCGGTCTAAAATGAATTTCGAGTTTGCAACAATTTTAAAATATGTTTTAGGCGGCTTAGGTCCTATAAAAGCAACCAGTAATTGGCCGAGAACCCCCCAATAGAATTAAAATACGTGTGGTAGTTCAGTTTTGTTCAATTAACATTTGACCAAGAGATTACAGTAATCATCTTAATGGTTCTCAAATTATGACGACTTTACTATAAAAAAAAATTACAAAATGCTTGAAGCAGTTTAACGTATACTTAATTTTTATCAATACATTACATAATGAAACTCATAAGCCATCGTATAATGAGACGATCATTGGTTGGTTTTATATGAACTAGCTCACTTACAACTTATTTTGAAATTTCCGGAAGCTCGAAATCCATTTTAGACCCATGGTTTCTAGGGCGAAGTTGCTTAGAATCATTTTCTTCTCCAAAAATTTCATATTTTTGCATCCATACAAATCGGCCCACCACCGTGTGTATTTCATATATTTTGAGTGTTATAACACTGGGATTTCTATCTCATTTTCTGCAATTGATTTATTTAATTTTAAAGTTTAATTTATTTAGGTTTTTATTAAAATTTGTTGGAATTTGTTTAATGTTTTATGGTCCCACCTATTGTACTGGCAGTTGCGAATTTACAAAGGGAAATAAAGTATACCTACATTGTTGTTATAAGTTCAGCTGTATTGATGAAAACTTTTTCAGTTTTAGTACTCGAACCACGAAACATGTACACATTACATGAATTTTTTTACAAAGATGTATTTATTTAGTAGTCATAAAAAATAGTGCTATTAATGCGTTTGCCACTGTGATTTCAAGTATATATGTATATGTGTTAAATAGAAAAATGTAGTTACATAGACACACTGTGCGCTTTGTATAAGTATGAAGTTAACGGCCATATTTTCCTTCTGTTTAAAAATTATGTTACTTATGGTGGCATATAAATCGTTGCCTTACTTTTTTCTTGATGTTTATTGTTTAAATGCTGTTATTTGCAGCTACTAAAACAACTCATTTGTCTTTTTTACAATGACCACCATTTATTTGTAACATAAACAAGAAAAATAAACGAACAGAAAAATTATTAAATATCGTAAGAAACAGAAACATATGTACGTTGAATTCATTGTATTAAATTGCCAACATTTCTTATGAGTCATTAACAAATTTCTCATTGTCGAATGAAAAATATTAAGAGTTTTTGTTGCCTTAATTGAATTAGACCCGATTTGCTTTAATTTTCTGCTCGTAGATTTAAGTTTCACAATAGACATTGTTTAACAATGTTTTTGTTTTTGTATGGATGGGTTTAGTGTCATTAATATATAGTATACGAGTATGAATGAATGTATTTATGTATGTATATGTATCTCTGAATTAGTGTTCTAAAATATGAGCGCTTAAAACTGTATTCAGTTTAGCTTTCGTAGTTTATTTAATGAATTTTAAGCCTTTCTCCTTCTTTCTTTTCAATCTCTTTATTATTTACATTTCAATTACCTGTTACAAGTGTAATCTGCACTTTTCATATTTAAGTTTGTTAATTCTAGTATAATTCTAAATACACTCATAACGAACTTTTTAACTTTAGTATGTATTAGTGGCTGTGGATGTACGTATGTGTATGTGTGTGTGTTTCCAAGAATCAAGTAACAAGTAGTCTTCTATCAACTTACATCTTACAACCTAGAAATAGTTTTGTGTTTATTTAACATAATAATTTTTTTCATAGTTTTATTTTTTATTAAATGAGTGTTTTATTTATGATTCAAATATAATTAAGGATACTTAAGTGTTTATATTGAAAATATTATGAATAGTTTGCTCAACAATTACTTAAACTGTATGCAAGTACTTGTATCTGTTTGCACGTACGAACATGAATGTAATGTAAAAATATTTGTAATAAAGAAGTAGCAATGAATGAATACATATCTAATTAATTATATTTCCAATAAAATTTCTTTCTTAGAAAATAAAAAATCGGTTATGCTAATTAGTAACCATCATTTCTATATGTGTTTACCATTGTTGCCAGCTTAGCTTTTTCCCAGTTAAAATCTAGACATGTGTTTAGTATTTCATCTTCAGCCTATTTAACTTAAATTGAGTTTTTTTCTTTAACTTCTCTTCAACATCTCGTTTAAGGCCTAAAAACTGGCGTTGATAGCGCAGAATATCATAAACCACTTTTCTTGCATTTAAAGTTTGTTTAACAAACACAACCCGCGAAATGAATTGCTTGTCTGTCGACAACATCCTGGGTCTATGGAAGGAATTGAGCCCATGACCTCTGGACTGATAGGTTAGCATCGCTACCACTCAGGAGTCATAAAAATTATCTACTGACTCAGAATTGTTTCATTATGAAAGATTTGTTGGTAGGGAAATTAATGAAATATATTATTTATGAACAATGTTTGATCCTCGATACAAAGAACGTTTATTTAGCAGTAAAAAAGCGTCCTTTTAAGTTACTTGACCTTACTGTGACTCTATATTCCAAAACATTTGCAAATACTCCTACACCTCGCACTAGCTTTGACAAGTCTACCAGAAGCGTAATTTTTTTTAGAGGATTTGTCAAAAAATTCTTCTTCCAAAGAAGTCAGTTTATCTCAAAAAAATGTACTATATGAAATTCCACTATTGGTCACTATACAGAGAAAATAGTCCCAGGGTTTCTGGGGCCAAGTTGCTTTAATTGAATTGGATAACGATTATAACTCTTATTTATTACTTTCAATAATCACATTTCCATCCTAATTAACAAATATTAACAAACGTAATTAGTTGTCCATATACACAGCAGTAATTCCATATTCAAATCGGAAATGACTTTCCCACAGCTGAAATATTAATCAACTTAATCAATCTAAAATTTGCTTAAACTAATTTATATATTTGGAAGCCATAACTAACTTCTATCATACGAGTATATCAGTACTTCTTATCGAGAATTGCAATAAAGAAATTTATTATAGTAGAAAATACTGTTGTTCTTACTATATTTTCAGCTGTAGCTTCCAAATTTAGTTTTTCGATATTCCCAACTGATATGTAACTATAGCAATAAATTTTAAATATGAAAGACATACATAAATAAACAAAAATAAACTATTAAAAATTTTATAAAAAAGTTCATATATTTACATTTTATAAAAGAATTTGATAAAAATAATGCTAATTGGCGAAAAATAGCTGTTATGGATGCTCCTGTTTTTTCTCGCTTATAAAAAGGTGTGTATGTTTATGTTAATAGTATTAACTTAAACGATGATAAAATGTAGCTAAATCAAAAAAAACTTTAGTTATAGGTTAAAGCTCTGACCAGTTATTAGTTTATACGAAGACTAAACCAAAATCAATATAATAGCTTACGCCAGAAGCATCTTTGCCCCTTGATGTCTTGTAGGCAAGAAAGTAATTCCTTTTTCATTTTAGCGTTCCATTAAACATTTTCTCTTTCAGTTGCAGGCAATATTGAAGCAGTCAGCAAGCAGACAGGAGCATATAATACACTGTCAATATAGTGCGACATTGGCATAAAAAACCTTTTGCAGATGTGTTTGTTTTTTTTGTATTTTATATATTTATGTTCAATATATGTATGTAATATCTTTTTGTATTTACGATTTATGGGTGAGCTGAAATAAATTAAAAATATAAAATTTCGAATTTCATTCACAATATAATTAGATTTTAGTTGCTTTTCTGGTATATTCAGTGCTTCAACCCGAATTAATTCGGCGTTTACAACTGGATCACCAGATAGTATGTGTAACCGACAGAATTTGATTAGCTAATATTCGGTTGACACAATGAATCTGTTTTCTCTGTGTATACAAAAGAAAGCTCTCTATATAATATCTTTTGATGAAATGATTAGAGCACCATGTTGCCAACTGAAGCTTAAAGTAGTCCATACAATAATTCTAAAAATTATTCTTTCTTCGATATATGACCACGGTTACATGTCATAATGCCCGCGGACGTTAAATAACTTTTGAAGGTCATAATGTTCACTAAAAGAAAGTTTCATAATAATCGGTTGAGTATAAGTAGTTGAAAAGGAATGTGTATTTACTTTGAATGGGCGTGACCCGCCCACTTTTCAACGAGACCTATCTGGAAGTACATCCTTTTGAATAGAGAAAAATAATCCGAAATCGGTTCATAAATGGCGAAGTTTTGAGGGAACATACATAAAAAAATACATGAAGAATTGATAACCTTTCTCCTTTTTTTGAAGTCGGTTAAAAAACTAGCAAAAAAGCATTCAACCAAGCGATAGAACAAAAACTTTTTTGGAAGCAGAGAAACAAACTGCTTTAAAATAGTATGGACAAGAACAATATTTTATTGTTACAGAACCACACTGTTGTTGAATTTTTAAATATACCATGATTGTAGCTAGAATTTTTTTAAACAATAAATTCACCAATATTGCAATTAATATGAATGCTAATAATGTCATGATTAAATATAAGCATGAGATTTTTGTCGTTAACTAATTATTTAAAACAATAATAGCTTATTTGCCACAACCATAAGCTATATCGGGAAACATGACATTTTTAACGCAACTGTGCCAAAACCATTTATTTGATATAAACTTAGCGAAGCTGCTCGTAGCAGAGTTGGAGTGATCGTTCGTAATGAACAATTATAGTGTGACAGTGTCGATAGGTATTTTCAAAAGTGCAACAATAATCATGAAAATGATCGGTTAGACAATGAAATTTTAGTCTTAATAATAAAAAAATTTCGGTTAGGATGATTTGTCGCTAAGTGATTGATATATTATTGTTTTATTTAGATGTTTCTTTTGCATAACTGTATGATTTTATTTATACCAGTATCCCCAACGGATGATGCAATCGCCCGTATTCTAGATATAAATAATTTCATTAATGTTCAAAGAAAAATTATTCAACGTAATAAAAATCTCAAAAATAGCCACAAATATATATTTATGAGGGTGCTGTTAGCTGAGTAGCTAGCGCGTTTGACTAGAAACCCTGAGGTCTTGAGTTCAAGACTAGTTTCAGGCAAGCCGACAACATCATGTATTTTTCTCAGGTGAATTGGTGTGTTATTGTGTTGGTTGTTGTTGGACTGTTAAAGTGATGAGGGCATAGCACTGATCACCACCTGTTCTCTCTACACTATCTCTTTCCCAAAGAAGGTAACACATTAAATAATTAACTTACTTCTCTTTTAAAAAAAATCCAACTGTGTATAATTAGTTAATGATAGTAACGTTAATACACTGAAACTAAATAAATTCATCAAAGTGCGATTTTGACTCGCACACGAAGGCTTCCGTTCGAATACTATATTCATAATTCCATTTTTTTGTTTCGAGTTTTTTTTTCGTTTTAACGATCATTTTTTCTTTTATTGCGATTTTTTTAATTTTAGTGATATCTTAGATTTACCTTTTTTTCTTTTTGTTGCGATTTCCGTTTAATCGCTATTTTCCTTTTGTAGATTTTTTGTTTTGGTTTTTTTTAATTTGGCAATTTTTTGCGCTTTTCTTTTTGTTTAACCGCTTTTTCCTTTTGGCAATTTTATTTTGGTTTGGCGATTTTTTACTTATGGTAGTGTTTTGGATTTTGAGATTTTATTTAGTTATGGCGTTTTTTGTTTGTTTTGGTGCTTTCTTGTTTTAGTGGGTTTTTTCACTCTGGCGATTTTTTTAATGTTCTCTATTTTTTTAGTTTTGTTGTTTTTTTCGTTGAGGTGCTTTTTTGTTGTGGTAATATTTTTCATTTTTTTCCATTTTTTAGTTTTTGCCGTTTTTCGTTTTGAAGTTTTTTGCTTTAGCGCTTTTTTCATTCTGGCACACTTTTTTGTTCTCTATTTACTATTTAGCTTTTGTGTTTTTTTTTCGTTTAGGTGCTGTTGTGTTAGCGATCTGCTTAATTTTTATCGATATTTTAGTTTTGCCAATATTATTTTTGAGATCTTTCGTGCGCTTTTTGTATTTTTGGTGGTTTTTCATTTTTTATCGCTTTTTTAGTTCTGGCGATTTTTTTTAATTTTTTCTGGTTTTTAGTTTTGGTGTTTTTTTCGTCAACGTGATTTTTTTTCCATATTTTTAATTTTTTGGCGACTTTTTTCGTTCTAACGATTTATTTGGGGATTTACTTTTCGGCTTTTTAGTTTCATTACTTGAAAAGATATCATTTAATTATTAATATTGTTTGTTTCAATTGTATAATTATTGCGGTTCATAAGATGCACCTTAATTTCAAAATCACATTACCTAATAGAATACCCTTAAATTTTTAGTTTGTTTGTTGTTCAGCATTCATTACTATTGTCTTTAAAACACTGCACTAACTGTAAAAATTTAAAAAGTTTGCCTCTTACGGTTTCCAAGGTACATCTCACTAACAAAATTACATCGTGAAACTTATATTACATGATAGAATAGACTTTAAATTTTATACTGATTAAATTTCGGTACATATTAGTGTATTCTGTAAAATAATACACTAACTCTGAATATGTCAAGTGTCTTTATATATCTATTACATTAGGGTTTTAACACAGTTCGTTGCTCGCCCTAGAACACCATTTAATTTTTAACTTTCAAGAAGTTTTGCTAGTTGTTGTTGTAGCGGCCAAAGTTACATATATTCCGTCAAAATTTCAGGTCTGTACCTTTTACGACTCTCTAGCCAAAAGCCCGTGACAAACAAACAGACAGACAGGCGCAGCGCCTTTGGTATACGGAACGCTAAAAAGAGCGCTCAGATATAAAAACAAGCCCCTTCCAAAGAATAAAGTCAATTTTTGTTCCTATGCCATTTCAAAAATTCCACCACATCCAAAATTAGAAACAATGGGTAGTATGCGAAAAAAATTAGTAGGTAGTAACTACTGGCAAAATTAAGTGCCAACTTTACTTTCAATGCAAAAAACTTAGTGTTTACAAGAAATGACATGTCTTAAAGTGACAACCTACTTACGGATTTGCGAAAAACATAAAAAAGTAAGCGAATAATAAGTATGCACTTAATAATAACAAGTGTGCGTTAGTACTGTCTTAAAAATTTGTGCTTTGGTTTAGTGGTATACTAATCGGCATCGCGCGCATAAATTGCAGTTTCTGACTAAAGGGGTCTGTAAAAAATAAGAATTTCCTTATTTTGTAAATATTTGCCGATGCTACGTCAACACTACGCGAAAAAATTTCCACTTGTCTAATAGTTGTCGACAGAAGTTTACTGCTATTAACGGTTGCTTACAATTTCCTTAGACAATAGTAAGAAGCTGTCAATAGTAGTTAATTACACCGCCACAAAAAAGTAGGCTGTACATTTGGATGTACCAGACTTACGGACCAAATATACAGTCCCCTTTTTTATTTTTGTGTACCGGTGTTATTATAGGTAACAAGTAGGAATATGCAAATTTTTTGATTCGATTTGGGGTGACATCGATAATTAGTTGCAAAATAAGGGGGAATATAAGGTTCTTTGCATATTCCACCAAAGATGTCTTACGACTGTAAATGTTACTGATGACAGAATCTGGAAAAGTTCATCGTACATAAATTTATCCGGCAGAGTAGACCAAATGCGTTATTAGGTGATGAAGGATAGCGCTATTCCTGATAAAGGTTTTTAAGAATCCTTCATCAAGGAGAGAAGTCAAGTTCAACAAACTTATTTCAATATAATACTTAGTGATTTGGCGGCTGTGTTGACAACTTAATGTATAAATTAAGAATCAACATAGTTCCTGTATAAATATATATTTTTTATCCTCTTCCATCTGTAATGCAATAAATTTTCTGAACAAAAAGTTGTATATAAAAATTATTATTTAAATTTCAGTTTTACGTTTTGTTTACTTTTTTGGAATATAAAAAATTAATAAATTTGGCAGATAAGACTAAAACCGAATAATTCGGAGTCTAGTAGCTATGAACTTTGAAGTACTTTCTTTTCGCATACTGAGTTCAAGTGCTCACTAGAATTTCGAAGGCACTACACCCATCTGAAAGTACTTGACTAGCTAGCATATACTATTCTTTTCGCATATCACGCAATGTGTTTCTTTGCAAAATCAGTTGGACAACAACACATACATATTTTTGTTGTTTTTTTTGTGTTGGTGTTGAGCAATACGTTTGTATATATTAATAGCAAGTTTAAATACTTATAGCTCCCAAAATACTGAACCGATTTTAATAAAGTATGAGTTGTACACATCTGTGAATAAATATGTTTAAAATGGTACAAGGTTTATCAAAACCGTGTGTGTAATCTGAGCGTAAGCTCCTTCACAAAGAATAGGTTTGCCTATTAATTATATGGATATAGAACACTGAAGATGGCACATAGCCGAAAGCGGTCTGTTCATCATCCAAATTTGACGTGTGATGACGGAAAATCGTTCCGAATTCAAACAAACCCCGTCGGAAAAAAAACACAACACTCATATAAAACCCTTTGAAAAACATAATTTTTTCAAGATTTGATTGCCAGCTAGTAAAGAAGCAAATTTTTTCGCTTTTAACTAATATTAATTTTTAGTTTCTATCGTAGTCATTTAACTTCATTCATAGTTACATTATCAAGCTCAAAAAACGAATAAACAAGAAATATGTAAATGTGTTGATGGGCACAGCCGACTAAATACACACAGAAACAAAAAGTCGTTGTAAACAAATGTGCGTGTGAGTTTGAGTTTTATATAGAAGTGCATATATTTAAGTGTAAATCTATTATAAATATCTCCAAGGACCTTTTAACGCCACTGCTTACGATTTAGTTCTACAATTTAAGTAAACGAATAAGTAAGAAAATAAAAAGTAAAAGAAAGTAAAAATGAATTTGTTGTACACAGTTGGTAAAATGAAATTGCTTCGTATTTATTTTTTTCTGGTCTTAGACCCAAATAATAAACGTACACTTTTTGTTTTTAGAAGTTGTTTTCACGCTGAATACCACCTCCTCGCTGAGGAGAGAGGTGTTTCTTTGTAAATTATTTTACATTTGCAACATTTTAATGGCTGCGTTAAATGCCATTAATGGAAAATGTTGTAAATAACTTTTATTCACCTTTAGTACATTTTGTTTTTTCTATTTTCAAAACAAAAATTGTATTTCTTATTAGAATCTATGATATCTTTAATTTAGATTATATTTTTGAGTACTTGAGCATGTTTATGAATAAAATGTGTGAAGAATGAAAAAAATTAAATTTTACCTAATTAGTCCTTTGGGTATTTAATGTTGACATAAATTTTGAAACAAGACAAAGCAAGGATAATTACTTTTAAACGAAATTTTGTTATTAAACTTTTTAACAGATTAAATAATTGTTCCTGTTTCTGATTTCCCTCGAAATTAAATTAAAGTGGACTTACTTTAAAAACGTTTTTCTTAATACTTTTATATAGCCAAAATTCGCATTATTTTAATTTTAATTTAATTTCATGCTTCCTAGTACTATAATCCATTTAACTAGCAACTAAATCTAAATTAACAATTAAGTTATGACTTTTAGTCGAACTGTATGGGTTTATATCCAATATTTTTGCTTGAGTTCGGTTTTAATTTAATTTTTCAATTCAATTATATTTTTATTTAGATATTTAGAGATACAAACTAAACAAACAATCATTCAAACAATAGGCCTTGTAATTATCAATGATAATTGATACTAGAATAGAGAAATAACAAGAAGCTTAACAAAAGACATAAAGAAAAATGAAAAAATAATAACTTTCGAAAAAAGTAAATATCAATGACTATCAAATTAAATACAGCTCTAAGAGTAACAGTATGAATTGATTAAAGGTAGATGATAATCAACTCTTGACTGCAAACCACCGAATTTGGTCGAGTGGTCTAGGCGGAAGAGAACTCTGAAGAGATTAGCGGGAGTTATCGAAACATGTGAGTTCAACCCTCCGTGCAGTCAAATTTTTCTTTGTCTACATGCTTCACATTTATCTCTAAATAAAAAATATAATTTAATTGACAAATTAAATTAAAGCCGAACTCAAGCCAAAATAATGTAATTTTTTTGCATATAAGTCTAAATTATTTTGATGCTCCATAATGATTAAATTAAAACATTTATTCGAGAGATCATAACGAATCTTAAATAAATATTTCCCTTCTTTTAGGAAAAAAAACTTGATAGCTCGTGAATCATAGAAGATATCATAATGAAGTTTTGCATAAGCAGAATTTTTACAAAACTTAGTTAAAAAATTTTAATTAATTTAGTTAAAAAAAAAATATTATTATTAAAAACCAACATTTACCAGTTTTGAATTTGATCAACCATTTTCGAGGAATATGTTTCTGCTTAGCTATAAGTACAAGAGAATGAATAACATTAATGGATCATATGCTTACGACTTATTTCACATGTCTAGTTTAAACACACACAGTAAAAAGACGCAAATGAACTCAAAAAACTAAGAAGCAGAAGCACAAAAGCTGAAGCATATATTGAAAATTTCAATTAACAAAATTTTTTAATTGATTGGCTTTTGCTGACTGTTTCCGCGTAAACTATTTCGCAGTAAAATTTAAAAGAATGACGGAATTTTTTCTGTCATTAGCTAATACCTCGAAGGATCAGTTTTAATGTGTTTCTAAGAAAAAATTGTATTTAAAATATTAATTAAATTTATTATTTGAGATCTTTTTTCAATTTTATTTAAAAAAATATTTATTTGTTGACGGTTAAGCAATATCTATATGCATTTCATTGGTGTTTTACCAAATTAGCATTGTTACCCAATGGGCGCCTAATTGTGTAGAAAAATAGATTCATATCGAATATAAATTATTTGTTGGGTTTTTTTTATAAGTTTCTACCCCTACTATTCTTATTCTATTGTTATTTAAAAAAAATTTTAAATTCTCAATTGGTTTTTGAAAGTTTGTTCATAAGCAGGCACTGGTACAAGGGGGTGGGGGACGAGATCTTCCCCCCCACCCAAAAAAAAAAAAAAATCGAAAAATATACCCAATTTCTATTGAGTTTCTAAAAGAAATTTGCAACGTAGTATATTTCAGTTGAACTTTTCAAAAGTATGGTTGAAGTCTACTGATGATTTGGTAAAGTACCAATGACATGCATATAGTCATTACTTAACCCTCTAGAAATAAATCTTTAGTTTAAGTAAGATATTAATTTGGATAAAGTCACGATGCATATTAAAACAACATTTTTGAAGTAATAAATGTATTATTTGAAATATTCTCTCAATTTTATTTTAAATAAGGATTTATTTGTTGGGGGTTAACCAATGTCTATATGCATTTCAATGGTGGTTTACCAAATCGTCAGTAGACTACAAGCACACTTTTCAAAAGGTCCAAATCTCTTATTTAATGCACAGATTTTCAAAAAATATTTGAGAATTTATAAATTTGAAAATCAGAAAAGAATAAAATAACCGTAGTAGGTTTAGATACTTACACAAACACCAACAAATAATTTTATTTGACATATATCTATTTTATTTTTCTACACCTTTAACAATTAGTCGCCCATTGGGTGAAAACAAAAGTATTTATAAGGCAAAATGAAAAATAAAATTTTAATTAAAGCATTTATTAAATTTATTATTTGAGGTATTCTCCCAATTTTATTTTAAATAAGGATTTATTTTTTGGGGGTTAATCAATGTATAAAATATCACAAAAATATGAGCTACGCTTTCGCATATGGGGAAATATCGAAGCAGACCACTACTGAGTTCCTCCTTCGCAACTACGTCTGATATGGTTCGGCTAATGCTGTCCACACATACTACGTGCACTGCTACCTCCTTCATCCAGCAAGTTGGTAGCTAAAGCTTTCGTGTCCTGTAATTACCACAGCTACCCAGCCTGTATGCATGTTTTTGTCTCCCGCCACCTTTCCAGGTTTGTGAAATTCAGCAGCTGTAAAGCCCTTGCTCTAATTATTTCATTTTCCAGTGCTGCAGCAGATCAATTTTTTCGAGGTCATCGGCTGCCTTATTTCCGGTTGCACTGATGTATTCCATAACATATATCAATTTAAACTTATTAGCAGAGGCACACCATTTTAGTTTTATAGCACATTATAACAATAATTTAGAGCACACGCTCGCTTGCTGCTTGCACACCTTCCATATCTTGCGTCGGCATGGTGTTTATTGCTCCATATATTACCACACAATCAATTCTCTGAACCCCATGAAGCCACAGCTTGATTGTTTTTTGAGAAGCCTTCGGCGACCAGATAACAGATACACAAGCAAGTGCAGGTCCAGAGTGCGTTCTTAAGCGATATTCCCCACCTTTGACCACACACCCTTCCCGATATCGCGTCTGCCGATCGCCCAGTGCACCATCAATACTCTGAAGTGGCTCGAGTTGTTCCTACGGTTTCTGTTAATGAGATGATCCGTGCGCTAATCGTTGTAGCAAGGCCACATCTTCCTAGCCACTTTACATGTGCTCAACTTGCGCCACCTGCCTTCATCTTTCTGGCGATAAAGCTTGAAAATATAGTTTCTAATAGTGTCAGTGTTATTTAAAATTTAAAGAGGCAATACATGTAGTGGGATTTTTATACAAATCACAACTATGTAGTAAAAAGCCAGGTGTAGTAAAATTTGTTAAATCGCAGTCCACCTTAAAAACTTAAAGAATAAATGAGAGCCCCACAATGAAAACAAAATAGGTTAAAAAAATTTAAAAACAACACAATAAAGGCCCGAGTTTGTTAATACAAACGCTTTTTTGCGTTTTGAAATTTTTATAAAAAAACTGTTTTAAACGTACTTGCGTTAATTCAAATTTGAAACGTTTAGAAATGATTTTTTTACAAAATATGCTTAGAAATAACTCACATACATTATTTAAAAGGAGTCTATTTATTTTTCTTCCCACCTTTCTTGAACAAGTAATATCTTAAATACATATAATAATTTTTACATCTTAAATATATATAAAAGTAAAATCTTCCTTTGCAATAAATATTCCATGAATTTATCGCTCTCTAGTGACACTAGAATTAACTGAGAAGGCTTGCGGACATAATTTTTTTATTATTAATTTTTCTTTAAAGCGAATCAAAGTGCACTCTGAGCTGCTAAAAATTAAATGAAATTTCTTTTTAGTCGTGCCTGCATAAAAGTGTTGCTATTCTGGTGAATTGTAAATTTATGTTGAGTTGTAATGGTTTCATTTAGTTAACATGAATTTCTACTTTGGATTACGTAATGTACTATATGTACATGTATGTATGTACATGTATGTTTGTGCAAATGTGTTTATTTTTGCATTTTCTCTTTGTTGCCAAGTTTGTTTTTTTTTGTTCGTTTTTGATTAAATGTTGAAGAGATTCATTGATAAAATACCTTAAATATTTTTTTTTACCAATTCGGAAGATACATATATTCTTCATATTTTTTTATAATTTTTTTTTAAGTGTGGCTTTCATCGCATGGATTTCAGTAATGTATGTTTATAATCCTTATAATCCTAAATTGGATCACAACCGAAAATAAAAGTGCCCAAACGAATGTTTACATTATGAAAATTGAAAGAATGATGAAAAGTAAGTGAATGAGTTAGATTTAAATTAAAAATAATAATAAATAGTAACAAAAAATTTATTGATTATCTATTTTTGTCCGTTTTGCTATATTGTACACTTGAGGCTATTGTTATTATTGAATTGATTGAATATTTCTCTATCAAGCATTTCGTCTGACGAACATTCCATACATGCAGAAAGAAAAACAAATAATTAAGTAAACTATAATGTTATATGTTGTACCAAAGAGTATCTTTTATTAACATTCAACACACACATACAAAAATCGTCTTTAATGAAATTGAAATATCATTTAGAAATGATTGCTATTTAATGTTGATTCTTATTCGATTTAATCTAAAAAAAATTGCATTAGTACATCAATATTAGTCTGGCCAATCTATCGTTTTTGACGTTAATTTTATATCTTCTTTTTATATTTTAGCATTGAAATTTGTGGTTCATCTTTGTTGCATTTTTATAGACTTTTTCCAAATAAATATGTCGGTGATATCTATTTTTATATGATTTTTTTATTTATGCATTCATTTTCTTATATTCGAGTTTAATTTTTAAGACCTAGGGTATAATCGTCGCCTTCGATATCAAGTTTCCTTAGTTTGAGATTATGATATTCGATATCGGACAATGTGTCATAATCTCAAACTAAGAAAACTCAATCGAATCAGCTCGATATCCAAAGCGACGGACGATTAGGCCCCTAAAACTAGAAAATATAACAAATAATAGTTTTTCAAATTTATTTGTAGTTTAAAATATGTAAATGGTAAAACTTTGTAGTATATATAGAGAGATTAACAAAGCTGAAATTCGAAATTTTAAAAATCAAAATTGTTATGACTTAACTCTGTAAGAATGTTGAGGTTTAACGAAGCAGGTAAAAGAGGGAAACCGTCACGTAGCTCATTTTAATTACGATACCTAGTGAAGATTTTACAAAAAGCTATAGGTAGGCTAGCCTGCCATAATACCGGTGCCCAGCAGTTATTAATCACTACTCTGTTTTCAACCATTTCAAAAACTAAACAATGTGAAGTTGGTAACAACAAGAATAATTAAAAATCGCAATAGGAGAAGCTAAGAAAAAATACTGAGGAAACAAAATTAGTTCGAAAAGATTTTTGAAGAGAGATGTTAGATACCGAAAAGTCGACTAAGGCAACTTTGACGGATGACCAAGATTAGCAAATAGCCGCTATTTTAAAGAATATCAATTTTATTTTCGCTAAGTATGCCTGCCACTTAGAATTAATTAAATAAATTTCCTTTTTTAGTTTTATATAAAAAATAAGTCTTCCTTCATTTTCAGGTATTAAAAACCTATCCAATTGAAATTATAAATCACTAACTAGGCACCACTTCCTACATCAGAAATTTAACTGCTTTGGGAAAGTGCTTAATAACCATATACTAAATGTTAAATATATTGGATTTACTTCACAAATAAAAAATCACCCCCTATTTTAAAGTTTTTATAGCAAATAAAAAGTAAATTTTATTAGCTTACGGGTTGGCAAAAATAAACCACTTCGCTCCAATGACACGCTAATGTAAAATTCATTACTTTTTGCTCGGACTTTGAAGTGCTTCGTATGAGTAGTTGTGGTGCTTTTTCTACATCTTTTTCAACACTTTTTTTCCGGGTGAATTAGCCACCAGGTGTTAAGTTCCTGTGCATTTTTAGTGGCAGTCACTAAAGTTTATGTATATCTGTTCTTCATCAAGAGAATTCTCATACTCTCTGTATCTTCTAACGTTTTTTTTTTTGCAAAAAGGGTTTATAATAAAAAAACTAAAATCTGTAGACAAATTGTTTTATAGATTTAAGCAATATGTTCACTTAAAAAAACACGTTTTTTTCAATGAAATTCTTGAGATATATTTGTCTATATTTAAAAATTTGTTTGTATGTATGTTTGTAGACAAAATATTTACTATTTCATTGAATTCCTTTACTGAAAGTGAATTTTTTTCCCTGATGTTATGTGTATTTTCAATACTTTCATGAGTGGTGCATATGGAAGTAGTAGAAAAGCTGCCAAGCTCGTGAGCGGTATTTAAAAGTTCTTGAGACACACTAATACTAGGACTCAGATCACGACCGACTTTATTTTTGTTTTCATTACGAAAAGTTTTTTTTATATCTTTTTTTAATATGACTGTTTCGAACTAATTTGATTTTGAATTAGGGCTGTGCGATTAATCGGTTAATCAAATTTTTTTAATCGAAACTCTAATTAGTTAATTAATTAATTAATCAAGAATCCTTATTAATCAAAATGTTTTTAATCAAATAATTTTAGTTTTGATTATTAAAATTTTAATAATTTTATTCAAAATAATAAAACAACAATATTTCAAACAAAATGAATTTAACACATACAAATATAAAACGAAAGAAATACAAAAAACTGGTTGAAATCGCACGGGCTAACACAAATCTTTGCTTTGCTTCCAAAATTAAAATGGTACTAGGAAAGAGGTTTGCTTGATTTGGAACGATTATTTTTACTAGTTGACCTGCTCTCGCTTCTTGACCTTCTCAAAGATTAAATTTTCTTACCTAGGCTTTCCAACTAACGTTCAATATTGTCCACTCTAGTTACGCGGTTTTCTGATGTTGAAGAAACCACATGGATTTCTGTATCAGAGCAATCACAGATCTTATCTGCCTTGGTGGCAAGTTTATCTAAGCGGTACTCGATGACGCATAAAATGGCTTTCGTTTGAGATGGCAGTCGCTGCATCCATAGCTGCTTCAAAATATCATCAGATACCTTACCTTCAGGTAAAGAACGCATTTGACTTAATAGTCCCGAAGGTTTTCTCCATTTCCGTTAAAAGCTTCTTCAGGCGTTTTTCTTTAGAGTCAGAAAATAAAAATATTGGTTTTTCTTTCAAAATGCCGTACATGTTAGTTTCAGGAGGATTTATTATGACGTCATGCACTTTTTCGAGAATTGATGCCACAATGGTATGGAACTTCGTTGCATCTTGAGTAACGCCAGCCATTATGAATTGCGACTCTATTTGCTTAAACCACAGGATTGGATCCGAACGCCAAAATGGTGGTGCTTTAACAGATACTCTTGAAACTTCCATTTGAGAAACGTTCGATGCTGCAGAGGAATTGCTTCCTGACGTTTGTAGTTCTTTCGATGTTGACATCCTTCTAATATAAACGCGGGGAAGCATTCAAAATTCTTTAAATATGTTAGTCATAATTTCTGCTTATACATCTCTCTTTACAATAATGAGCTTTTTAGGTCTTCTGTCTAAATGTTATTAAAAATGATTTCATGCCTGTTCTCCTTTGAGTTATTTGGAAATTTGACCAGTTTAGTCATCGCATATGTTTGAATATGTTGTATCAAATTGATTTTTTTTTATTTGCAATGTTAGACTTACTTAGAAAATATTTTATTATATATGCTGTACATAATATGTAGTTCCTGAACGTATTGCTTTTATTTGTGTAAATAAGCTTGTTTTTATAAAACGATGTGCCAAAATGTACTAAAAAAATGGCATATAGAAATTTTTTTCAAGTTTTTAAATTAATTGTTTTATAAAAACACATTGATATTGATAACTAAGTGAAAAACACCGGTTGTGTAGTATTATAGTATAAAGTAAAAAATAATCAGTTAGTTCATGTTTAAGCTTAACTCTTACAAACAAATTTAGTCATAAGGTCAGTTATTTAACAACAGCAGCTAGCTTTTCATTAAACAAATTTAAATAGCAACCGAATACAGAAATCATATCGAGCCTTTGTTGCAATATAGTCATAACTCAAAAAACGTGATTTTTGATTTAACAATGCAGAATTAATCGCCATATCGTTCTTCATATTGTGTGAAAATTTCACAAAAATGTCTTGCATACTCAATTCTTGAAAGAAGAATACAATTTTATATTGCCATTAAGTTGTCAGTGAATATAAAACTTCAAACTGGTTTTTTGAGTTATGAATATATTGCAGCAAAGGGCCACATGAGCAATTACATTGCTGCAAAAAGTAGCAGAATAATACTAACTGCTTTACCAAGAATTACGCTGTTGCAGCAAATTGTAAGAAATTGTTATTTTGTTAATTATTTTGGATTAGACACAAAGAAAGAAAATATATTATGTATAAAAAAACTTGTGTTTATTCATTATAGCGCGACATGAGATCACAGCTGGAGAGACTTTGTTGACGCAGTAGACGGCGATATGTGGTTGTTCTCTGGTACATAAAAAATTTTGCTGGCATGTTTATTAGGGAAGTAGCACAACTTCTGTTTATACTATTACTAAATGTAAAAGAAAACAAAATTCAAAGTAAGACAACTTTAAAGGTGTTTTAGATTTTTCATTCTCATCTTACATGCAGATATTTTTTTGCCAAAAAATTATTTCAGTTTTATTTTTTTTAAATAATAATCAAATACATTGTAGAAGTTATGCCCTTAATATAATTCTAGTATTTGTACGTAGTAAGTCGAATGTATGTAAAACAAATACATACGCACTTGCAATCATACAATCACAAGTACTGAATGAGGATATAATACAACATAATAAGCTGAATAGTTGGAGGCAATGCCACATACAACAATCTGGCGACGACAGTTAAATTAAGTTTTTCTACTTGTAATTGTGAAAGAACACACTCTCGTAATTCACACCAGAGAAATGTATGAGTTGATTCACTTTCGCTTTCCACTCACATTTACAATGCTTTTGTTATGTATTTTAACATCAATATGTGCTAATGATATTGCTTGCAGTGTTAACTCTCTTACAACTCACTCATGTTTTTAAGTGCTGTTATCAAAAGTAAGTAAAATATTGTTATTGTTGTTTGATTGGTTTGTATAGTAATCAAATAACTCACGAAAGCATGTTGGCGTACGTATGTAAGTATATTTTTTTACACATTTTTAAAATTATTGTAAAAAGCCTTTTAAAAGTGTTTATAGAAAATTTAAAATAATAAATGTAGAAAATGGAGTTTATCGTGTAATAAAAAATAAATATTGCGGAAGCAAAATATAGGATGTTTTTTACCAAATTGAAAAAGCCTATGGTAGTGTTAACTTGTTTAAAGAGCATTCAAAACATTCATACTAATTCATTGCTTTTGTGAATCATATGCATAAATACACATTGCAAGCAGTGACAGTAATTTATTAACAACATTCTCGTTGATATGAATCATGCATTAGAATCATTCATTTTTTTAATGTTTAGTGCTAGATCAATATTCATTTTAGAAAATGCAAAACTATGCCGTTTGAATTATAATCACGCAGATCGCTGATTCACACACATAAACTGACATTCACACGCAATTAAGCTTAACTAAAACCATGGATTATTGTTTGTGAAAATTAAAGACACATTCGTGCTGATTTTTTTTGCTCTACAAATAATTAGCTTATTAAGGACTAAAATGTGATTTAAGATTAAAATAATTTCACACAAATGCTCACTTTATTTATTTTATATCTATATTGTTTTTTCACTTTTTTATATTCAATTCAAAAGTTTGTCAAATTGACCTGAATTATGCTCATTTTTTGTTACTTTGTCTACCATTTATATTTAGTTGTCCAATAAAATCTTTATACTCAGGAAAATGAAAACAAAATCAAGTCAAAAGACTTTAATATAACAATGGAATTGATGACGATGTGTGTTTGTATGTAGTTTTACAAATAAACATGTATGTGCATACATACGAACGTTTGTCCGAATGTGTGCTAAAATATAAAAAGGACTACAATTGACAGCAAATGTAGAATACAATAGAATAAGAATACATTTATAAAACATATACAACAACAGTTATGTGTGCATTAGGGGATTGCGTTTTGAAATAAAAATATATGTATACATTAAGGTTTGACTTTTTTATTTTTTGCAAATATCAAACTTTACACGCTCTAGCCAAAATGGCCATAAAAATATATTAAGAAGTCCCCGCACCAAACGAGTTGAAATTTGGTCTATAATATATAAATTTATATTATATAATAATGAAAGAAACAATTGATCATCTCTCATATCATACTTGTGAGGTTTTACGAATTGGATTTGGAGAGGAAGGGTTATTTTAGTATTTTGACTATCACGTGGTGATAGGTAAATATTTAAAAAAAAATTAGTCATAACCTTAATGCACATGTTACACCTTTCTTTGTAGAAGTATCACACTGTTAAAAAAATGCCATAATTTAAATTTGTTCGGTAAAAAACCTTTCTGTTCAAAACTTTTTAAAATTTTTTTAATATTCTTAAGACGATATATCTGTAGGTGGGAAGTAAACTACACCAAGTCACATTTAGGAAATTTTACAGGAGACCGCAACAGCATGTTTAAAATCACAAAAGGTTCTATCTCCGCAAGATTAACAATTTGACTTACCCCAAATATATTATATAACTCTAATATAATTTGCTTATATCCAACATCCCTTGAAACATAGGAGTAGCTGGCTTATACCTATCGATTAGGGATTTTCCTCCGATTTCCGATCTGGGAAATTCTCGGCAAAATCGCTAATTTATGTTTTCCGCTTTTCCGGGAATTTTATGCAGGAATTCCCTAGATTAAAAATCTATAAATCTACATATAAAACTAGTGATTTTGGCACCAAAATATTTTTTTCTTTAAATTATTGTCGTTCATGATGATATATTATCTATGTAAGGGGCAGAGCTTCGAAAGACTACAATAAATTTAATTGCAATCACATGATATGATGTTAATGATTTCAAGTTTTTGATTGCAATCAAAATCATAAATTTGATTTCATGATTTTAATTTGAAATCATGAAATCAATTCAATAAAAATGATTGCAATCAATTTTTTGAAACTAATTTCTATATTAATTGAATGCAATCAAATTTTATTGCAATCAATTCATTGCAATCAAATCCAATGATTGCAATCAAATTGAAATCAGAATCAAAATCTTTGGTCAGTTTTTATTATTTATATTATTAATATTATTTAGTAAATAATATTTACTTACGGCCCTTTTCACAACGTACGATTAAAAGTTAAGTTAAGTGAACTTTAGCGGCAAGTTTTGTATGCCAAACTTCTCGTTAAAGTCCACGTTAAGTTTGAATCGTACATTGTGAACAAGACTATTTTCCGTCGAAATTTTTTGAGTTCAGGCATATTTTCATATTAATAATAATTATTTATGTACTTGTATTTTTCTGGTCAAGTATAAGCTGATGTTTTCACTAGAATCTGTTGGTTGTCACCAAAAATTGTGTGGTTTCCACTAAAGTCTGGTGAAATTTGAAGGCTTACATCAGATTCTAGTGGAAGCCGCTATATTCCAATTGTTATTTTATTTTGTTGGACTTACACTAAGTATTGATTTCAGGGAAATTGATTGAAATCACATGATTTCAACAAAATTTGATTGCAATCAATAATTAAAAAAAAAATCATTTCAAAATGATTGCAATCACAAAAGATTGCAATCTTGACATGATTTCATTTTGAAATCTAAAATAATTTTGAAATCAAAGATTGAAATCAATTTGGTTGTAATCATTTTATTGCAATCAAAATTGATTGCTATTTTTACAGCTCTTGTAAGGGGAAAGAAACCAACGAAGGCTCAAAGTGTATATTATATTATTTTGGATTGAAGAACGAGGAGAAACAAATTATTTATTTAAAAGAACCAAATTTTTTTAGTAAAAGCGAATGCAATTTTTTTCAATATGCACCAAGATTCACGGTAATTAGATATGCAGAAAATTTTTTTGCACATCTTTGTGGTGCATTTAATGACGAAGAAAATGGGGAAATAGATATTACTTAAGATGACAGTAATATTTTGAAAGAGAAGACTTTTGGCGAAACTTTAAACGCTGCTGCTAACGACGCAGGTGAAATTGTCTTAAGACAGCGGAAAAAGGTTGATAGTTTATATAACTCCCTCTTAAGTAGCCGCGCAACTTTTGTCGAGGGCGAACGGCTTTTCTCAACAACTGCGTTACTTAAATATGAAATCGATTATGAGATGAAGCAATTAATACATTGACTGTTTTAAAAAACCATTTGCAAGTAGAATATAAAAGTACAAATTTTCTAAGGGCAGAAAATTTTCATTGCTTACGAAGGAGTAAAATACTGAATTTAATATTAAAAGACTGCACTTTGTCAGCCACATTTATCCTATAGAATCTTTTAATCGCAAAAAATATTGTTATTTTTTACTTAATTTACTTTGATCCTTTTTGTTGTTGTGATTTATTAAGTTTTTACTCATTTATCGCATTTCTTTAAAAACTATTTTGCTTGTGGAACACGTTTAAAATAAAGCTCAGTTTAAAATGAAGGGCTCATTTTGCTCATATAAAAATCAATGGATTCCGGAAATTAAATGTTTTGGTAAATATTTTTTTACGATCTTCAATTCCCTGGAAACGGAAAAGTCTGGGAATAAAAAACCACAACTATCGATAGAGAAAAAAATGCTGATTCCTGCAGTAAAAAAACGTATTTTGAAAAAAGTTCACTTGTTGTAGTTTACCTCCCACCTACAGATGTTCTATCTCTAGTGTACATTTATATCTATGAATGTGTAGATGTAAGGACACAGTAGTGTTAATAAATAATGCTTAAAGCAGCATTCAAACTTATGAACGTATTTGAAGTTGTCTTTTTTTCTCTTTGATATTTTCATTTATTTTTCTCGTATCTATTTGTTGTAATTTTGCGTTTAGTTTGTATGTATGTGGGGTTTTGGCTTTTAGTTGTTATTTGGTAAATTTTCTTTCATCTGTAATAAATGAAAAGAAAAAAAACGTGTTATTGTTTAAAACACACCAAAGTTCATATTTTCAATTCGCACATAGATGAACAGCAGTAAAAAATAAACAAAAAATATTGGAGAAACGGAAAGCATTCTCATTCAATACATTCATATGTTGTACATGTTCTGAACAACAAACTTTTCATTGAAACATCCAGTCCGTAGTGTTGCCACAGTTTGCATCGTCAACAATTGTATTTATTAAAAGAAAATTGTATTGAAATGTATAAAATAAATGATTGTTTTGTTCTTTACCAGTCGAGAGCAGTTCTATTAACTGAATTGAAAATCTTTATCGATACAACTTCAATTCAATTGGCAACTCTTATGTTCATTTCAGTACGTATGTATGTATGTATGTATGTATGTATGTATGTATGTATGTATGTATGTATGTATGTATGTATGTATGTATGTATGTATGTATGTATGTATGTATGTATGTATGTATGTATGTATGTATGTATGTATGTATGTATGTATGTATGTATGTATGTATGTATGTATGTATGTATGTATGTATGTATGTATGTATGTATGTATGTATGTATGTATGTATGTATGTATGTATGTATGTATGTATGTATGTACCTACGTACAAATACGTGCACATACATACGTGCATGTTTGAATCTGTATCTGATTGTTTGAGTGAATATGTTGGTTGCCCGGTTAGCCATGCCTTTTAGTCATCTTGCAAGACTGATGCATGACAATGTTTAAGCGTCGATGACCTGTTATTGACAGCTAAAACAGATCAGTGAGAACATTTTTTAACAACTGGGTCTCGTTTCTCAAAGCTAAAAGTTACAAATCTACAAGTAAAATACACACAAAACAACAACACTTTTACAAATTTTATTATTGTTTTGTGTGCATTTGTCTTGTAGATTTGTAACGTGTACTTTTTGCGAAACGGGATCCTGGCCGCTAAGTTCATACATCACAACAAGAGTGACCATAATGATGACCATATAATTGACATCCTCAGAAATGTCACCATTACATTTTTACGTTTGTTTATTTTTTACACGTGTTCTACAATAATAGTTTGAATAATTTGTGGCTCAAAAATGTATTAAAATGATTCTTATTGGCGACAGACTGAGTGACAATGTCCACAAGAAGTTCATTTGCTGAAGACTAGTGTTTTTTGTTGTAGCAAAATTACAAACAATTTTAAATTGGACATTGCAAGACTAGCTTGCGGTCAATATCTACCAATTAGTTGGCATGTCCAATTGAGTAGTTTTTCTTTTACCCATTCTTTGAGTACGGTTTCTGTTAGATTGTCTTAAAAGAAACTGTAATCGACAAATATCGTGCATGACAAATGTCGAAATTTTCTCAAGTAGTCGTTGATGAAATTGTCCTCTACGACAAATTGGCCAACCGGATCGCTTGTTTGCTATGTACTTGGACATGCTATACGTTTGGTATGTGTTAATAAATATAAATCAGACGTTGCAACATTTTCGAACAATATATCAACACAATAATATAAAAAAACCCAATACAAAATTATTTACACATACGTACATACATCCATGCACACATACACATATTCCACTAAGCAAACAAGTCATTGGTAATATATTTAAGTGTTGTTTTTGTTGTTTCCTGATTTTTCCTTTTTTTTTGTGTTGTGTCTTGTTTTATTATATTCTTTTATGAGTAATGGAGTATTGTTTGCGAGATGGCAAAATTAGTTAGTTTTACGTGATTCAATACATTTAATCGCACGCAAAGTTTCAAGTACAATTTGGTGCAGTAAAACTTTGATTATCAAAAAAACATAAAGTTCGTGGAAAACATTTAGTTTAAGTACTTATTATTAGTGCATAGAACATGTTTTGCTTCTAAACAATCATTAATATCTCACTTGTTTCATATAAATATATATAGCTCTGATCTATTAATATAACTCTCTTATAAAAGTTATTTTAGTTTTGTTTGTTAGATTTATACCCTGCATTAAAAAATAAACCATTTGCACCTTTAGATTCACAAACAGAACTTTGCTAAAAAGTTTTATTTCTAAAAACAATATATTTTAATAAATTTGTACTTCGTAAAATAAGAACACAGATAAATTCATTTCGTTTAGAAAAATCAAATCATAATGAATATATCTGTGGACTTTTGACAAAACAACTTAAACGTTATTTTCAAAAATTTCTGGAAAGCCAAAATACTATTAAAGACCTGAACAATTTTTGTTTATTTATGCGCTTTAAGAAAACTGAAAATTAAGTGTAACTAAGTGATTTTGATTAGAGTTTCATATTGTGACTTTTTCGACGTATTCGCGATTTTTTGTTGGCCAGTCGAAAATTATATTACTAACTATCGTAGAAACATAATAAAACTGAAAAATTTTCTGAGGTTCACTTAACTGCTTTTATCTAAAGTCTACAGATATGATAGAACAAAAAACATATTTTCATTTTATTCTGTTATACTAACTCTGCTTTGGTAGAAATGCAACCCAAAACCCATACAAAAAATTCTGATTCGCCCGAAGCAGGTTTGTAAGTGAGAGTTGGTGGTTGACGATTTACCTCCTCATTCGAAACGTGCTCCAAAAAACACTATTTTTAGGATATAGAGATGGGCTTCTTTCAAGTCATCTAAAATGCGTTAAAATCACGTTGCCTAGTCTTATTGCGTCATCCAATTGTTTCATCGTTGCACTAGAGACAAATCAAATTATATTTTTTCATCAATCTTTCTCAGTCTTTCTAAGGCGATAAATCAGAAACGCAAAGAGGTAGCATTCCAACCAAAAAAATGAGCACACAAACCATTAATAACAGCATTGATGAACTCAGCTCATAGTAGTTCTATTTCTGGTGAAACATCAGTGATAGGACGTAAGTGATCCAAAGAGCTGAATTGTATGAGCTTAAAAAGTTGGGTAGAAAAATTGTTGATATAAACAACAACCTTACAATATTGAATTCAGTACCTCTAGTAATTGGTATGCAATGAAAATGGGAAGCCTTTGAAACTAGTTTCGACTTTTTTGTTGGGATTCATTATATGTATATCCCATTTCACATGTTTCAACTTTTATTCACCAACTTTTGATTCAGCTGGAAGAAAGACTGAGAAAGGAATACACATTTTTCTGTCTCTCTTGCAGCTGAATCAAAAGATGATCAACAAAAGTTGAAGTGTGTGAAAACATTGTTTCCCCACAATACTTTATTTTTGAAATGAGTTCTGTCACATATGAGATACCATTTTCTCGTTTAAATATTTAAGCAGCCCCTACATTATACAATATTATTGTAAATATAACGCAGTACCTTCAAATAAAATATGAAAAAAATTTTCTCGCGGTGATAAAGTGAACAATGTTGCCAATAATGCACTTTTCTTGCTTATGAAATAAAAATTATAAGCCTTCCGATTTTTGCCAATATACCGAGTTTACTTCTAATATGACGTAAAAATTTCTCACAAATTTAAGATAGAACTTAAATTTATGTATCACCTTAAAACTCAATTCTATTCATAGTCGATTTGTTGTCAAAATGTTTCGACTTAGTTTACGATATAAGAAAACAACTCCTGCTTGATACAGGCAAAAAAAAACTATGTGAAGAAATATCAATACATATTTTACATGAAAGTTTTCTACAAGGAAACCAAATTTTATCTTCAATTGATAACGTTGATAAAATTTTAAATGGCGTAATATTGATTAAACGTCCCCAAAAAGCCAAAATTTTTGAAAAAATTATTCCTGTCCTGCAAATTCTTGAAAAATTGCAAAATTTAAAAAATTAATAATTTTGATTCAAAATCGCAAAAACTATATGAAAGCCCATAAATAATTCGGTAAAAATCGCGAAAACGGCGAAAATGCGGAGAAACTTTCTAACACCGGCATAATAGCAAGCAATGTCTAATATTGCTTAAAAATCCCGAAAATTATAAACTGTTATTTTTGAAAGTGGTATAAGTTCACTTTAGAAAAAAGTGGTTAACGGTAGGTTAAATAATATATGGACCATATTTTATTAAAATTGCCGTTAACTAATATTTTCGAAAAGTAGACTAGTACCAGTTTTAAAAATAACAGATTATTTCATAAAATATTCATCAATAATCTTTTTGATTTGTTTACTGCAAGGTGTTGAGGTAAAATAGGGCTAAAAACCGTCCGGAATTTAATTTCTTACCACTTTTCTCACTCACATAACTTGCTTCTCTGCATATCGTACTGGAAAATAAAAAAAGTTTTATGCAACAAATTTCAATAAAGAAATTATTTAGTATCTATGTACGAACATATCACGAATTAATTTAACTAATTTATGCAAAATCCTGTTAGCGAATTCCTCAAGGAAAATATAAATTTTTCACATCAACGCGGGTACAACTGAACTTATATGCATATGAAGTGATATAGTGGTCGCCGAAAAGTTATCTTTATCTGACTTGATTATATTAATTGTTTTAATTTTTAGGGTCCATGGACATTATGGCACTTTTTAGAGTGTAAAGATCTTTGCATAGCCGGCTTCGACCGGGCTGAATGGCTCTCTCTCTCTTGGTATATCGAATAGCTGAGCTCAAATTTTCTGCTTAGCCAGGAAAAAATCCTTAAGCCCTGCCAAAAGCCGGCAATGCAAAAATCTTTACTCAGCGAAGCCGCTTTTCGATAAACTGAGAGGAGAAAATTCTTAAGCCGAAGGCAGGCTAATCAAAACTCCTGTACTCAGCGAAGCTGTTTTTCGATATACCGAGAAGAGGAAATTTTTAAGACCGGCCGAAGGCCGGCAACACAGAGAAAAAATTGAAATAATTCAGTATCTTCGTAACTGCTGAAGCCAGTGAAATGAAATTTTACATGGTTATAGCTGAGGTGTTGTCCGTCTTAAGTCTGAAGAGTTTCAGGTGGTGGCTCCTTCGAGAGAGGTTCCAGTGGTTCCCAAAATTGGTAACCTCGGGTATATCAAACTTTAAAAAAATCGCCAAACTTACATTTCTTTTCCGATTTCCAAACCCTTTCCTTTTTTTGAAATCTGCTATCAAAGGCCTACATTAGTATCACTTACGGTTTGGATTTCTCTCCGATAGTTCAAAAGTTACAGGCCTTGTAAAAAAAATTTGCAAATTTGGCGATCTTTTTCTTGTATTTTTTAAACTGTGAAGTTGTCTTTAGTCACAAAATTATACAAAAAATTTAATTCAACAAAAATTTTCCAATTTACCGAATCAATTTATCTTAATGGAGTGAGAAATGGCAGCAGTTTCAATTTTACACTTAAAAAATGATTTTTTGTAAATTTTTTGTCAAAAAGTTACTATCAGTATTTCGATTATAAAAAATAAGTTTCTGCAAAGACATTAACCAACTTAATATGATTTGGATAAAGGACAAGAAAACCAAGCTAACAAACTAAAAAGCTAAGCTGTATCTATAATAGTTCGCCCACAGTAACCCCTAGAATATGATCATTTTTAAAAATATTTTTCATGTTTGAATGAGTGGGACAAAAATTGCAAAGCTGCGATCTTAACTCCTCAGCCAGAGTTTTAAAGCTATATTTGATAGCCACTTTCCATATGTGGCGATAATTGACCCCGCGACTAGCATAGTCAGGAAAGGAAAAATAGCGCATACCGATTTTCATATGACTTTTTGTTATTACTAAAACAAACTTACTTCGAATTGTATTTGGTCCAAGCTTCTTACTGTTTTTTATTAGTAACTATACGATCTTAAAACGCTGAAAATTTCGTAGCGGTATCTCAAGTAGTTTTTAAGATATTGCGGGTCAAAGATTAAAAAAATTAACGAAAAACTTTAAATTTTACTAAATTTACTAAAAACAAATAAAAAAATCTTAATCTACAGGTCTCTACCTTTAAAATTATATAAAATGTTCCAAACAAAAGTCTAATACGTTGTTTGTTATCACGCAAAGAAAATGAAGACCTCAAGACCAAATTCATATTTTTACACTATTTACAATACCAATCCAACAAAAATTAATTTTTTTATATTTTTTCCTAACTGAATTAATATCAATCATACGCGACGTTTAACAAACTCTAATTTTTTATTTCTATCGGAAACCAGCAAATTATTAAAGAAGTGTGTTCATTGTACGCGCTATAACAGACAAAGTATTAGACTTTTGTTTGGAACATTTTATATAATTTTAAAGGTAGAAACCTGTAGTTTAAGATTTTTTATTTGTTTTTAGAGTTTCGCAAAATTTGTGGTCACTAAAGGAAAAATATAAAAAAATTAGTAAAATTTAAAGTTTTTCGTTAATTTTTTAATCTTTGACCCGAAATATCTTAAAAACTACTTGAGATAACGCTATGAACTTTTCAGCGTTTTAAGATATCCCCACAGCACCAAACCATACTTAGTTGTACAGAAAGTATTTTACAAAATTTATATTTTTTAAATATGAAGTTTAAGTTGTTATATACAATTAATTTTACCTCATTTATGAAAATATGAATTTATAATCATTTTTAATACATTTAAGCACAAAAACTGTTGATTTGCTAAACATTTTTTTGGAATTTTTCTCTTTGGTACTAAAAATATTCATCCCAAACAGCAACAAAAATGCAATACTGTTGAATGAAAAAAAAGGGTTGAAAATTTCGATAAATTTCAACACACAATTGTCAACAAAATTAAAAAAATTATTCCAAAATACGGCAAGAAGAAACATAAAATTTATACCCAAACAAAGAAAAAATTAAATAAGTGTTTGTGTATGCAAAAAAGATACATTTTACCGCGCTATCAAGTGGAAAAATTACGCTCTGTGATGTGTGTTGAATTGCATCTATCAAGTTTGTTGAATACACAAGCCGTATAAGTGAGTTGTCAATTTTTTATAGACAGGCCGAGAGTCTGAAATCTACGTATTTATCTATGGTTTGTGATTCTTCAAATATATATTCAAATCTATTTATTTATACATATTCTTATTAAAAAAATTAAATTTCTCGCGATAAATAAAAAAATCATTACAAAACAAGCTGTTGCAAACTATTATAGGTTATGCCAAACGGAACTAAAAACATAAGAGTGAAAGTAAAAATTAAAAACCATCTTAAATTGTAAATTTTGGCAGACATGCACAATTACAGATGGATCGTCAAGCTGACATAGGCACTGTAAGATACATACACGCAATTCCATGGTTTTTAAAACATTATTTTTGGTCTATGTTGGCGAACGGGGTGGAGAAGCAAACGGTGTAGTGAAAAAAATCACATTTGCAGTTTTCGGTGATTTTTTCATATTTTTCTTTAGTTCGATTTGCATTTTCTCTAATTGTCTCTCTCTTATGTGACTGTGTTAGGGCTTTTGTTGTTGTGAAAGAGCAAGTAAAGCAAATTTTGAGAGTAATATAAAAAAAAGACATGTAACTAAAAATTATCTTATGAATGATTTTGGAAGCAACTTTTAAAGAGAATTAAAAATAAAACACTATTTTTAAATCATCGTATGAATTCGGTGATAGTGTATAAAAATAGCTTTACAAGACACAATTTGCGCGGTTCGTATGATTAATATATATATATATATATATATATATATATATATATATATATATATATATATATATATATATATATATATATATATATATATATATATATATATATATATATATATATATATATATATATATATATATATATATATATATATATATATATATATATATATATATATATATATATATATATATATATATATATATATATATATATATATATATATATATATATATATATATATATATATATATATATATATATATATATATATATATATATATATATATATATATATATATATATATATATATATATATATATATATATATATGTATATATATATTACGCATACGCATTTATAATTATATTACTTATACGTACCAAATGAATAAATAGAACACAGTAGTCCCTCGATTTACGTCATAATTGGTACCGGAATATGGCGACGTTATTCGAAACGACGTAAATCGAGTTCGAAATTGTCAATTTCCATGTATTTTTCTTTTATAATTGAGGCGACTTAAATCGAAATGACGACGCATATCGAAATGACAATGAACACAAATTTCGCCGACGTAAATATTAACTTTATTATATTTCACTACATTGCGTTTGACAATCAAAATAAATAGCTTGCATGTGTAACTGAAAATATGTGGCTACCACCGCACACGAACTCCGAAAAACAAAGATGTTAAATAAACTCTGGGATTCCGCGGGTTTTGCTAATAACTTGTTAGCAACTGAGGCGACGTAGATCGAATGGCGACGCTAATCGAGCTTTAAAGTAAAAAAAAATTTAACGACGCAAATCGAATGGAGACGCAAATCAAATTTGAAAGGTACACAAAATTTGACGAAGTAAGCCAAAACAACGTAAATCGAGGCGACGTAAGTCAAGGGATTACTGTATAAAAATAAATTAAGCTTATTAATAGTTAAAATCAATCACATCAAGTTATTTAATTTAATTGTTTATATACACAAGTAGATCTCGCGACAAGCGTTTATATCATATAAATTGTGTAATGGCGGTACAAGTGTATAGTAAAAGTTTTTTTTCTTTTTAGCGCATTTAAATAAAAGTTTTTTTTTTAAGTTTTTTACTTTTAATTTATTTTTTACTTATTAGTTACCGCTGGACACGTTTCTCAGTCTGTTCATCTCATTCATCATTGTTGAAAGGTTGTTTACCGGTTAATTTCGAACATTGAAAATATCTAGTCCGCCATCTTGGGTGTTCCACCATGTTGAATTTAGAATAAGGTCACACAGCTAACCATGTATTGTCACCAAACCTGAATGTGCATACAAAATTTCAGTTCAACTGGCTGATGATATCTGCTTCAAATTTGAACTTCAAGCTTTAGAAGCTTTAGAAGAATGACTAGTCCGCCATCTTGGGTATGCCGCCATCTTAGGGGTAACATAGTTACTCACGCATTGTCACCCAAACTGAATGTGTATACAACATTTCAGCTCAATAGGTTAAGAAATATGTTTCAAAATGGAGCGTTAAGAATTATAAGTCCGCCATATTGGATTTGGATTGACGTCACTTTATTTTTCGAGTTATTCTTCGCAAGTTCTTTCATTTGATACCTATATTGTACAAGTGCATTAAAAATAACAACTCCGCCATCTTGGGTGTGCCGCCATCTTGGATTTAGAATGACATCACATAGTTACTTATGCACTATCATCCAAAATGAACGTGTATACAAAATTTCAGTTCAATCAGTTGAAGATATCTGTTTAAAAATTGAGTTGCAAGATTCTACCCCAAACAAAGATACCTGCATTGCAAGCTAGATAAAATCTTGTATTACTTATTTAAGTAAACATTTTACATTTTCAAAACCTCATACACATGCTTCTGCACCAAATTTGGCGAAATTAATCATCCATATTTGAAGTACAAATAGTGAACTTATTTTAAAATTAAATATATTTTAGCAGTATTAATTAAATCGTCTATAATATAAACGATAAGACAAACGGGCAAGTGGTCTTTCGCAGCTTAAGGAACAATTATAGAGTTTCATGCAATATATCATAACAAAGTATACTCAATAATAAAAATAAATTACTTTTTAATCTAAGCATATGTGTAATTGTAGCAATTAAAAACTGTATACCGTATTATGCAATGCGTTATATGAAAAAAAAATAATTGCGCGCAATGCAGAAGGTTGACAATGCGGCTTTGAACATATGCCACTAGAGAAAATTGTTGCTCCCGACCGATGTGTTTCTATAAGAAAATATCATCAGAACTTATTTTTAAAATTTGAAAGAGTTAGCAATTTTCATAATAGCTCCACAATAAATAAAGAAATACATATTTTTCTAATTGTCTTCATTGTTGCCGTATGACTCCAGAATAATCATACAAAATAGAGTTTATAATAACTGCACAGTGAGTATTGCACATATTTGAGAGTACAAAGGCTTAAACAATTTCAAAAGGATTGTAAAAAAAATTAAAAAATAGATCTCATGCATCCTATTTCATTTACGTGTTGCAGAAAAGCAATTTCCTTTCCATTATTCTATTTGGGCGCCAATATTAGCCGTATTTGCGTACTTGTTTGCATAGACTACAAAAAAAATTTATATGGACTCATTTGGTTTACATAAGAAACCTTCATTTGAAATGGTTATGATTACCATAAGAAATAATGTTTAGTATTAAGATTTATAAAATTTATTTGTTATATTCATCCAAATGCGTAATTTTTTATATGAACTTATTTCGAACATTATATTTGAATGTACACAATGTCAGAAATGGCTCTGAAGCATTTAATAGTCAAATAAATAAAAAAATAAAATGTTGTCAATAAAATCTATACATTATCATGCCCACTCTCAACAGTTCAGATACACACTCGTAAGTATTTGTTTTTTCTATTAATTTTAATACAAACATATTGAATATGGCCATTTAACATAATGTCTGAAAATATTTTAGTGTTCGTATGTCTATGTGTAAATATTTTTGCAAAGTACTATTAAAACTTTCCATCCCCTCTTTTATATGCGTAACGTGTAGCAGTATGTGTGTATTTAAACATTTAGTGATACTGTTCACAACCTGTCTTATGACTTGTGAACTTGTAAGTTATACGACTGGATATTCTCTGCGACCTATTTGCATGTATTGATTGCAAATCATACGTGTCTCATAGTTATATGTGCAAGCGGAGAAAAGGACTACCAATAGCATCAAACTAAAATAATATCTATTGTAAAAAATTTATACTCTTACCCCTATATTCATAAAATTTTATTAAAGTTAATGTTGGTTTAATGTACGAACTTTGTATGACAAAACCGGTTTTAATGAATTCATTAACTTTACTAATAATTTATGAATATGAGGGTTAATGTATAATCAGATTTTATCTAAAGCAAAAAACATAGAGCTAATTTTTTCGTGCAAAAGAGGCAAAGATAGTTTGTTAGATCGAACACCTATCACATACACACAGAAAAATGAAGGAATGTAAAATCAGCATGACGCAATTGGGATTTGAAATCATATTAAAGTTACAAGAATTAATTTGCCGTTTAAGTTGTTCATTGCTACAGTTCACTTTTGTGCTTAGTTGCGTGACTTGTTCTTGCATGTGTCGGCAATGCAGACGACAAAAAACGAATTACCACTGCAAATTTACTGCTGCTGGCTTAAATTTACCGTTGTTTTAATTAATTTAATTTATTTTATAAATTTTAAATGAAAAATTATTAATCTAACGTTAAATCTCTTTGATTTTAAACTTTGTTATAAACGTTACATTTAATTTAAAATCAACATTGCTATAACTTTAATTGCAAATAAGTTTTATGTTAAATGATCATTGACATCATGTTGAATTAAAATGAAATTTGTTTTACATACGATGGGTATTTATTTAGTATATAGCTAAAGGAAAGTTTGAAGCTGTTGTGGCTGCAATGGTTAGAGCGCGGGCTATCATGCAAGTGGCACGAGTTCAAATATTGGCTGGGGCAGCCAACTATAACGCAAAGTTTTCTGATGTCATCACGTAAGTAAAAAAATTAATAAAATAGCTACATTAAAGTCATGTTGTTTCAATATTAAACTCACGTTTTTTCAACTTAAAATAACTTTGATTCTACAAAAATCTTCGTGTTGTTCTAATAATAAATTCACGTTGTTTCAGTTTGAAATAACTTTGATATTACATGATTTTTCGTATTATTTCTGTAACAACTTCATTTTTATTTAACTGTACTGCAATATTAAATCAACATGAAGTATATTTAATTCAAAAAGATTAATCTTCCTTCAAGATTATTGCAAATCATGTTGAATTAAAATAAAATGCATAATCACTACCGAAAAATTTTAAATTAACTTGGTTCTCGACGATTTTACTGTGAAATTTGTCTGTGTGTATGGGTTTTTCCAGGGAAAATACCACTTTTCGTAAAGTATTTTTTTCTTCCCTATATATTAGTATAGGCCGTCAGTCAGTAGCTTTACATTTAGTAAAAGTTTAGGAAAAATCAAACTACATAGTTCTGAAATACAAGCTTAATTCCAAAAGAGTAATCTATAGCGTTACGTTACTTTTTGCTGGTAATGCCCATATACCGATTTTTGCATCACGCATAAGTAACTTCTACTTTTTTACATTAGCTTTTAAAACTAGAACCATTTTCTAAGGCTTTTGAACTAGCAATTGCAATTTTGTGATTTCAACTAACTAATCACACATACAACATAGCTGATATGAAACTTTGTGAAATGAACAATTACTTATTAATTTCAATATAGATGGGTGCCCGCTTCTACACATACATATATTTATGAATGTAGCGTGCATTTGCTTATAACGAGCTGTACACATAGTTAGTATGACCACTTGAGTTTGTATTATATTTTTTATGTCTAAGAAAACAAATGTCAAGTCATTTATGTTTATGCCTGAAATCATCTGGTTTACATAAAGAAAACATTTATTTTCAATATCCTTAACTACTCCTCAGTCTTGAAATATTTTCCGGAAAAATATATTTATACCAAACTGATACACACACAGAATAAAAAGCATACGACATACATTTCTATATAATATACAATAACAAAAAAGGACTATTGGTTGACAATGACATATTGTTAGCTTTAATAAAATGTTAGAAATTTTATGTACCGCACATTGAAAACGAAAAGTAGTAAGTGTGTTTGCGTGTGTGTGTGTATGTGTATGTGTACTAAGCATTAGCCATATTTAATATTGCTGCTTTTTTATGCAGGAATAGGAAAGAATTAAAATAAACGAATACGGAAATAACTTGCTGTATTGATGTCCAAAGTTTTCCTAAGGCTTTCTTGAAGCATCTAAAGTTATACACAAAATTCCAATTCAAACATTGAGAAATATTAAGTTTAAGCAGCAAAGATTCATACTAAAAGAAAGTCGTTTAAGGCGGAAATTTATTTACAAAGTATTAAATAAACTTTAAAAGTTTGCAAACAATTTCATCTTCGAGTTCTCTTTCATATTCCATACTGTTTTTTTCTTCTTCTCATTATTATGATTATTCTAATTTTTTAGAAATTTATGTACTATTTTAAATATTATTAAAAAATTAATGTACAATTATATGAAGAGCCTATTATGTTTGTATAAATTTTTCAAATTTTAATCTAAAATGTTGAAGGGAAAGTTAAATAAACCATAAAAATTACATTAGAATTGATTTGCTTTTCAAGGACAGATTATCAAATAATTTTAACAATAATCTGCTTATATATTACCAAAACTATTTTATTTTTCAATTAAAATATTCTTCCACCTGGGAATTATTATATATTCTGCAATATTACTTTAAGAAAAATATTTTTTTTTCATTCAACAATATTTGTGATTTTTGTGCTTTGATAAATATCTATTATTTGCGACTGCTGGTATCACCTGAAAAAGTTTCACAGCCGTGTTGGGTTCCGTTACGTAAAGAAGGCGAAAGAAATTTTATTTTAAATTTATTTTTGCTTTAATTGTTTTAAACTATATTTTTTTAAATAAAGCACAGCACATGGCAACACAACAAAAGCAAACTTATCTGACCGGGCGGTGGCAGCCGAAAAACTAAAGAGAGTATAGAAATATGGATCATATAATCACCAGAGATGAGGAGTTTAGTACTAACAAAAATGTATTTATCTTGTATATTCATTTAAGAAGATGATGACTATCATATTCCATTTTAAAAAAATACTTGATTATATTACTCACTAATATCCAAGTGGTAAAGAACTTTTTAGTCAAGCTCAAGTTCGCTAATTTTATTTTCATTAAAGACTAAATTCAAACGATGAAATATTTCAATAAATTTTTGCGTCAAGATAAAGAAATCGTCTGATATTTTATTTAATACCATTTTTTCATATAACTTGCTCTCTTGCCTATCCTATTGGCAAATAAAATAAGTGGCATGCAAAAAATTTCATGAAATATTTCATTGTGTAAATTTAGTCAAACAAAATTTTATTTTATGAAAAAAGAAAAAAATAAGAACATTTCTGGAATTTATTTAACTAATTCAAGAGCTTTTTCATACATTTGTTAGCAAATTCTTCAAAGAAAATATAGAATTCCCACGTGAACATGAACCCAACTAAACTAATATACATACGACCTGATACCGAAAAGTGTTGCTCATGTTGCTTCAGTTCTACGCTTGCTTGTGTTAAAAATTTATCCTATCTAAAACTTCCTTGATTGTGTTAATTATTTTTACCAAAACAGACTATAAAAATAGAAAAATAAGTTTGGATATTAAATCAAAAGATAAATTTAACCGAATTAAAAAGTTAAAATAGTACGATGTTCGAGTGCAAGCAGAAAAGTTAATCAAGGGTCCGCGGGCTAACAAGCGGTAGGAATCCCTTGTGTAGTGGGCTCAAACTTAGTACTGAACTATTCTGCCAGTCTGATGAGTAGATATTCTAATATTCCTTTTTCAATACAAATTATAATTTGTCATCAAATGCTTGATTAAAAAGTACCTCAAAAATTTTTAAACTTACAAGCGCATTGAACTTGATATTATGAAGAAATTCCAGGGATGGACTGCAAGATCAATCATACTTTTTATTGTTATCCTATTATAATGAATCTTCAAATTTCTTTCTTTTCCTCTTTTGTGCTTTTATGGACTTCAGAAGAAGACTTTTTAGTATGATTTTTTATAGTTGATGGTCGAATGGAGTAAAATTACGTTTAACCAAGTTACAAGTCCAGAAGATTTTGCCTTAGAAAATAAATTTTCTTTGGACTTGGTATCCCACCAAACGCCATTATACACAGTTTGAAGGTTCATACTAAATATATCTGTATATGGTATTTATTTCGTTTTAGTTTAGAGCAAAATTCAATGTTAGGGCTGTTAAATACAAGAATGTTGGTAACTCAATCAGTTGATTATTAAAAATTTACATATTTCTGTCTTAAACTTTAAACACTAACAAATGTCTGTATTTTCTTAAAATGTTTGCGTTTTGTTTTTCTTCTTATATGCATCCTGAATTAATGTCTTTTTTTTGTGTACACAAACACTTGTATACATTCGTGTAAAAAAGGCGGAGAAAATATAGGAAACAGGTCAATTGATGTTAATGCTTGATCAGCTGGAAAAAACAAAACAAATTAATTGCTAGGTCAACTATACTCTGAAACATATTTCGAACTTTCTAACACAATTGGGAAATGGCTGACCGTATGTTCAACGTTTTACCAATGTTCGACATAAATTTACACACATTATCGCATGCATACTCACATACGCACTTCAATCAGAACCCTGCAAACATTAGTTGTGGCACAAAAAATTATTAAATTTAAAATAAATATTACCGTGTTTAATATTGAAAGCAATCCACAGATGAAAATGGTGCTCCCAATAAAAGCTATACTTGAGCAATTCAAAATAATATAATTAATATAAGAAATAAATCCTTAGTAATATAAAGAAGGGGAAAAATACCAAAATCAAATATGTTTGTATAAAAACTGGAAAGAATTGCTTTATTTGTTAATTAAGCAAAGAAACCGACAAGGTCCTTTGGTTGGAGTAGACCACTCAGCATTCGGAGTCATAGTATAGCTCATTACGAGCCCCTGCTCAAGGAGGTAATCTTCAAAAGAAGATAATGATTGCAGGATTTTATGTATTTTTTGGTTTCTAAAGTAAAAAATTTCTTTCTACTATGATCCAGAAGACACTAAGACGAAAAGTCTATAACAAAACATTATCCAATTGTTGGAAGGGATTGATTATTAGGCGATCTATATTTAAATATGTGTGTATGTATTTGTGTACGTTGATACATTCTTGTATTCATACAGTGGCAAACATAAATTAACAATCACTTTTGATTTCATTATAAATCTTTTATAGATACCACACTGCTTGAATTTCTAACGGGTTTCTTTAACAAGGTGGACACTCTACTGGTGAATTAAATTCGAGTACGTATTCGAGCTCGTATTCCCGATTTAAAATTTATATATATTTTTGCACTTTTGCAAGAATTTTCGAATTTAAATCGGTTGAAAAAGTGTAACACAACACGACACTATGATTATTTTTCGCGAAAATTCTATTTTTGTCATACACATTTTAGTTTTAATCATCTTCTTTTAAATATACATAAAACATAATAGCGCTGTAATTTTTATTCGCGCAAGATAAGTTTTTGAAGAAAAAGCAAAAAAAAATTATTTTGCGCAAAAGAGAAATTTAATTTTTTTAATTATCTTAATATTGTACCTATTTAATCAAATAAGTTACATTAAAATTTGAAAATCATCCCAAAAGTATAAAAAACATATTTCTCTTAATCTACTACCCAGAGGGGTCCCAGATTGTTAAATTTTGCGACTAGCATAGTGTAATAATATTGTATCAAATAATAACATTTACTTTATTTACACGTATGACTTATGAGCAAATAAAAACTATTTGAAATTACTGAACTCACTTTTTATATGAAAGATATCGTGGAGATGGTAAATAAACAATCATGAATAAATGAATGAATATTATTTAGTGAAACATAAAATAACATACATATGTATTATAAAAATTAATATTTAAAGATTTATAAAATAAATCATAGTAAGATATAACATGAAATGATTCCTGTATTTTAAACAATTTAACAAATATTTGTAAAGGCGCATGTAATCCTTGCCGTTTACTACTTCATATACTTCTTAAGGGGATAGAAATCTTTTACAAAGAAAATTTATACGGTAACTGACAAAAATAGGGCATCTGTCTATTAAATGATGTGTGTTTTCCTGTTCGTTACGGTTACAGAGTGAACAAATGTCAACACGAGCGTTTAAATTAAGAAGGTCTCATCTACACTCTAAAACATTACTTCAAATTTACGATCATATATTGTCTAAATTTGTGTTGAAAATTTATCCTTGTCTAAAATTACATCGATTTTGTAGTTATTTTATTAAAGAAAAAATCTTCAAATTAAACATATTTAGTCCAAGTGGAAAAAATTCAATATAAAGTATAATACGGCTATGGCTGAATGGTGGATACGTCGGACTTTCAGTCAGGAGGTCGCGGTTCAAACACGCACGCAGTCAATCGCTTTTTTAGTAAAAACATTTTGTTAAAAAATAATAAAATAAAATAATGTGTGTAATTTTAGGTCGAAAGTAGTCTGCCTTCTATTATTGACCTAAAATTCAACAAAAGTGTTTTAGAGTCTAGCTTTTAGTATCAAGCTAAAAACTTATGCAGAAATATGTTTAATTTTAATGTTTAATTTGAAGTATTGTGTTATATCATATTGAAGTGTGAGGTACTTATCATGAAATCTAGAGTCTCTGGTACTCACAACAAATTTCTCATATTCAGTGATTCTTAAAGATTCAAGAATACGATTGTGAACAAATTTAAAATTAGTGCTCCAAGTCCCAATATCCTGAGCTATACCGATTTCCCTGCATAATGACCTCCAATGAGGCAGCCAAAAAGTGTTATGTCGAAACGTCTCTTCAGCAAGCAATCGTGGGAGTCTATTGACAGGCAGATTTAAACCTTTCTGATATAATTAAAATGTAAATTCAATGTCTCTAAAAAACGAGGGGAGACCAGTTTCAATATGTAACATATAATTAGGTGTATTTTTGGCAAGATATATCATTTTCTTTAAAAAATAGTGCAAGAATTTCTCAATTTCATCAAAGCTAAGATACCCCTAAACCTGGGCACCGTAAAACATTATCGATTTTGCTGCAATATGGAAAATTTCAAGTTTGTTTTAAGGTTAATTGGCATTTATCGCCGTTTTAGATAGGGCAAGTTTAGATTATGGGTGTTTTCCAAAAGACAAATTGTAAGTTCACAATATCAATCATATTCACAATATCAATCATATTGTCGCCGAGCTTCCAATACAGACCCTGGCTGACTCTAGTACCAGTTCTGAATACCATTATCTTTGACTTATCGATATTAATTCTTAAAAACTACTGACTACAATAAACATACAATGAATCAATCATACTCTGCAGCGCCTTTGGCGAGTCAGAAAGGAGAACAATGTTGTCGGCGTATAGTAAAATTTTCACAACCCTCCCAGCAATAGCAATGGCACCCGGTAGGTTGCAATGAAGGTCGTTCATGTAGAGGGAGAACAAAACTGGGCAGAGTAAACACCCATGTTTTACACCTTGAGTGACCGTGAAAAGGTCAGATAGAGTGTTGTCATCCCAAAGATAGCTAGTAGTGCTATTGTATAATCCCCGTAAGATACGTATTATTTTACGAGACAAACCTGAACGACATAACTTATAAAACAATGCGGTTCTATGTCTATGAAAAAAGCATACGTGTTTTTCTCTGACTAAAATTTAAATTTACAATGCTAATTCCATTACACCAATTATCTACCGTAGAATAATTCTTGCGAAATCCCGCTTGATACTCCTTGATGATATTTTGACAGTCTATCCCGCTATTGATACGATTAAATAAAATGCCCAGGAAGAGTTTCTATATAGAATTGAGAAGAGGCAGTCCCCTATAGTTTGAAACAACGTTAATGTCGCCTTTTTTGAAGAATGGAATTATAATTGAACTGCGGAAAGAGTCTGGGATGTCTTCCCGCATGAAAATAACGTTAAAAAGCGCTAAAGCCTCATTCAGAAAACACAAGGGAGCGTTTTTATAGAATTCGTAACTAATTCAAAAATAATTTTGCCGCTTTTAGTGCTAAATCAATTTCTCTTATCTCGAGAGATGAATCAAGAAAGGGGTCATTGAGATAAAACAGAGTTGAAATAGTCAAAAGAATAGGATAGGTTCCAATTGTTTCCTACCTTTGGTTGACAATTTCGTAACTCATTAGCAAGCTTTCACCATTAACTACTGTTTCTAACTTCCATTTACTTTAAAATGCAGTTCATTTTAAACTTTAACTTTTTCCCGTCACATAACCTGGAATATTTGGCTCTACTGTCTATATAGCATCTTCGTCTGATATCCGTGTTTGATTTACGATATCGATTCAGTTTATCAAGCATACTCCTACGAGCATTTTCACATTGGGTATCAAACCACTTGTGCTTAGGGTCAAAACGATTCCTAAAACAAAGGTCAACAGTAGCTGTACGAATTTTTGTTAACGCATATAAAATTTTTTTTCCTGTATACTCAGAGAATATTGCAGATATTCAGTGTTAGCAAGTTCGGTTAGGGAGCCAATGTACTTCACCAGATTTTTGGGTAACCATTGAAGCTTCTGGGGGAGTGACAGGTCTTTCGATGAGTGATTTTTTGTAGCGTCCATCCAGCAAAAAACATAATTTTAAAAGAAACTTGAGAAATGTATTCGTTTATCAGCAAGAACATGCGTCTCGAAAAGAAAAAATATCAAAATTATTAACATATGAAAAGAAATTTCAAAATTTAAGTTTACTATTAAGGTTGGAAGCATTATACAATACCGATTGACACACTTCTGGTTGCTAGATGATGGTTGGTGTAGAGACATCAATAGGGACAACGTCAGCAGCAGTAGTTGCAAGCGAAACATTTACAGTAGCAGCAGAAGGTATGGTGTTATTATTTTGTGGGTTTTTAACCCCAAATAAACAATTATATAGAAACACGCTATAAAAACATGTGCACATTGTCTAAAAATATTTCTGAAAAATTCAAGAATACCACTTTTCTTGCACTGCAATGAAACATGTACTGAATAAACGTACACACAAAATTTCCTTAAATTCAATAACAAGTTTATCTGATTAAATAAATGATTCCTTTTGAACTTTAATTTACACTAAAAATCAACCACAATCACCAATTTATTTTTGAGTAAATGGGTTTTTTGATTTTACAGAAATCATCTAAGACATTTTTCTGAATTTATAATTTTTCTTTGCTGATTTTGAAAAAAGTTTTTAGACAATTATTTTATCTGAGTTAGTGAATTATTTTGTTTGGTTTTTTTTATAATGGAATACAAGAAAAACTTTATAATATAGGACATAATTCATCATAATGAAGTTAGATTTTTTCTGTGTAATAACGATATTTAAGTTATTTGAAAATTGTGCTGTTGATGATAATTTTTAACTATTACATAAATGGTGTGACTTTTTACGATTTTGTGCATGAAACTAACTTAATTAGTAGTTATCATTATTTAGTCAGTAATTTTACAAAGAAACATTTTGCCTGCACGGAAGGTTGAACTTACATGTATCATAATGTTGCGAGCCCAACCATAATCTCATTATTTGAATTATTTTCCGCCTAGACCATACTGTTAATCGCGACAGCTTCCAGTCAAGTATTTGAATATAAATCTTCTGAGTCACATTACATTGTAAGTATTTTTTCATCTTTAATTTGGTTATTTTTGATATTAACTACCATGTTTTGTCGTATTCAATTAAGCTTTTATTTCTCTCTATCCATGTTTAAAGCCATCGGGTTAACGAATACGATGGTGTGAGTGTTTGTTTTTGTTCATTTTAATTATTTGACTTATTTCTAGCAACTAAGTTTAGAGTTTTTAGTCGAATATTTTTGCTGCAAACTGTCGTGATCGGCAGCGAGGTCTAGGCGGTAAAGAATTGATATGATGAGATCGTGCTTGGTCTCGAACCATCATGATTTAAAAAGTTACCATTCTGTGCAGCCAAAATTCTTTGTTTTTTTAATTGTTGTGACCTTTGCCATTTATTTTTAAATATAAAATAATTTAATGGATAATAAGTTAAAAACAAACGTAAGCCAACATAATTACATGTCCTTGGATAAAATATTATATGGTAACCTGTTGCGTTTTTATTTACAAATAAAACGTACGTATGTATAAATTAGATACTTATTACGCAAAAAATTATACACACAATTTTTTTCAAACGAAACAATGTTTAAAAAATAAAACAATAAATTTGACAATTTTACTCTTCAGATATAGCTTTTTACACTAATGGTTTCATTGTTGAATTTGCTTAAAGTTAGAAAGAGATCCATCCATTGATAATGGTTTTATTCTCGGAATGTTGCTAAAGGTGTTATAAATATTTTTTACTTTTACTCTGGCCTTGCTAAAATTTTTAAAAGTATAAAAAAATAATTTCGTTGAGAGGTACAAATTATAACTATTTGTTATTAATGTAATTATTTTGATAGCTTTCAATATTCAATATTTTTATTTTTCTTTGAAAATTTATTTCGTAGAACAAAAATTTTGATCTTAAGTTTTGGTCGAGATTGTGTATTCAATAGTTCATATAAATTGTTGTTGTTTTTATTTATTTGTTTCTTACTTTTATAACCTTTTTTGGGTTATTTCTTATAGTTTTTATTGCTACGCTTAGTCGTGTGCGTTTATGTGTATGTGTGTTTAGTTTGGTATATAGTCAGACCCTTTTTATTGGTACTCGTGAAAAATCAACGAGGCATTACTAATATTCTTATTGTGTGCTGCCATCACCCATCCCACACACACACACATACATTTTTACAGATTTTATGTGTGTTTTGTATATGGTATTGTGCACGTTCGGAAAGGTAATAATGTTAGTACGTCTGGTTGTGTGTATTAGTCGATAATGTTTTCAAGTGCGCTCTTATACTTAAGAGTTGTACTAAAGTGACGCTTCAATGATTTTCAGTTGAAACAACTTCTTTAATAAATGGTAAACTTGTTCAAAAAAGGTACATATTTTTCAAGTTGTTATTTGATTAAACCATTATTATGGTCAGAGAGTAAATTCAAAAGCATTCATACTAAATTTTGATTTATTAAAAGCATTTTTGTGTGCCATTTTTTCTTTCAAACAGCATTTCAAGTTCGAACATAAAAAACATTGAAAGTAACTATTAACTGCAAACATTTGGATGTAAACATGTAACTTGTTATTTGACGCTTAAAAAATTTAACCTATAACAGATTTAAGTTCGATTTTTGTAACCGGATTGAACAGCGCTTCAAAATAATTTGTATAAAAATCAATATGAAGCTCATATGTGTTAATGATAAGGTGTTACATGTACATTTTTTACGTATTTATTTCCTTCGTCTGATATAGAAATAGTTGCACGTGATATGTTTGTTGATATGTATTTTGGCATTGAATTGTAACTAAGATTTAGAACGTAAAGTGGAATGATATTTTCCGAACTTCTTAAGTGGCAATCTTTCAAGAACTTGAATCTCTTCGTATACTGTTAGACTTTTGTTGGCGATAATATATTTTTAGTCACATATTTTGTCTTCAATATAGCTGGAACTTAATGCTAATAGTCAGTTATTTTTTTTTTCATACTTTAAATATATGTACAAATAAATAATTAAAAAATTGGACAGTAATTTTGGTTTTGGCGCATACATAAAGCAGATCATTGTTTATATATTTTTTATGTCAAAAAGGTTTCACTTAGTAAATTATTTTCTCAAAATATTATGAACTCAAAATATATAGTTCCAAGGCGGACAGCATCATTATTTTAATGGGTAGGGTACAATAATATATTTGGGATAAGATATAGAACTCATTATACTTTAGATATAATTTAAATTTAATTACACTAATATATCCATCATTGGTTTCCAAGCGTTTGCAAATATGAAATTGTATATTATTCAATTCTTATATGTATGTGTACTATTGCTCTATCAATAACATAAGACTTACAAATTTTGCAGATACGTTTGTCAATTAAAGTTGCTGGGGTGTACTCAACACTCTTTTGAAACTTCGCGTGCGTGGTACTTTGTAATGACTAAAATTAGTACATCGCCACAGGGATGGATATATGGACACCGTAGTCGAGTCTAATGGGACTCCGAACACATTACAGAGGCATGATAGTCTGCTGCGGGCATGGAATTATTTACTTGTTGCACGGTTAAATTCGAATTTTTTCCCTTTTAACCCTAGGAGGTTCTACGGGGTTCTGTACAGACTTTTTGCATATCAACATATGCTTAACTTTTTTGTTTTACGTATTAGATGCGAATCTGTCCATGAGTTCCTTAAAGCGGCTACGGCAAACACAACAATCAGAAAATTAGACCGCTTGTTTCTTTGTGTTCGGTTTTATTCGTGTTTACCAACGAAATGGTTCATATGGCACAAGCAGGTCTGTGTATACCTATATATTGTATGATTGATTGAAATCGGTTTTGACTTGCATCCGTGTAGAACGTGTATTTTGAGCGTATAGATTGAATGGAGCTTAGGCAACGTGTTAGTATAGCAGCGTTTGTAGAGTAAAAATAACAAAAACCACTATATTTTGCAATCCAAATTTTGGTTTTTGTTAAATAAGTATATTCAAAAATTAAAAAAAAAACATTTTTATTCAAAATTGCATATTAATGATTCAAACCTATATTTTAGTCTTTCTGTTCGAAATAATTCAGTAGTTGTAATCGAATTATATTACAGAACATGCATCCGACAAAATTCGATTGGCAACAAATTCGGTTACCACAATGAATCTGTTTTCTCTCTGTATAGTAGAAAACGACTTGACCAATTAATAATCGTAATATGCAGGTAAGTAAAACTTTAAGCGTTGTCTTCAACATGCCCGCGCACCAGCGTACCAGCGAGGATTGTAGTAAATTTTTTAAGTATCAGTCTCTCTCTTTCAAAATTGTTTAGCAATAAATATTAGTAAGTAAAAAATTTACTACGAACTTTTGATAGTTTAATCTGGTATTAAACATTTCTCCCCATATTCATAGAATATCAAATGAGTTTGAAATGTATTTTATGTCAAATTTTTCTTACAAAATTTTCTTAAAATAGATTTCAAATACATTTTATTTATTTATGAATATGGGGGTTTCTCTTTTGTGTATATGTATGACAGTCATTTATTTAATTATTTAATTAGTTATTTATTATATATAACTACAAATTATACCATAACTTAATTTTAAACCAGAATAGTTTCATGGACCTTCACACGTTGTGGCGAAATAGAGTAATGTCTTAGGAGGGAGTCCAGTATACTGGAGTAGTGTATGCTCTGCTTTAGTTTTCATACTTTTCATTTTTGGTTTATTTGTGTTTTCATTCATTTTTGCAAAAGTTATTTTACATACATAACTTCTGTAATTATGAAGATAATCAGGATTGTCACTTACGACTTTTAACTATTTAAGCTAAATAACTGGCTGACATTCATACGTACATTAGTATCATTTATACCCACTTTGAATACATACAGACAATACATTTCATACAAATATATATTGGCACATAAGTACATACATACATATATATGTACATAGCAACATACTTAAAAAAGTTTGTACAAAAAAGTTTTTTTTAATATTATTTTCTTATACATATGAATATATGTACATACATACATACATATGTAAGTATGTCTCTTTATATATACATGTTTCTAGTCATATAATTTTTGAAAAAAGATGAAAGCATTTGACGTTGGCATTGTTTTATGCTTTCTGGGTCAAAAAGTGGCATACAGCCATTAAGAGTTAGATTACCTAAGACGGCATTAAAAATTCCAGGACGAGTACATACATAATATGAACACACAAGCACAACGTTCATACCGACGCACAGTGGGCATTTACCAAAAAGGCGACAAAACCCTATAACTGTTAATCCATAGCAAAGTACAGTTGTATTCTATTTTTGTTTCAAAATCTATAAACAATTATGGAAAATGAGTTAGTAATTCCATTAATTAAATAAGGAGGTTATCCTGAGTCCATTTTAATTCATCCCTTTATGTATGTACAGTCTGCAATTATTAAGATTATATAATTAAATTTGCTTTGAACGCATTTTTTTTGTCAAAGGAATTACTTGCAAAAATTTGTGAAAATCGATTAACGATTTATACAAGCAGCGGTAAAAAGTTTCTCCCAGAATAGCGCTTTGAAGCTCCTAAATACTTCAAATATACAATTTTTTTAGGGTTCCGTACGGCAAAAGTGTAAGGAAACCCTATTGTTTTCGCTACACTGTCCGTCTGTCTGTCTGTCTGTCTGTGTGTCACAGGCTGTTTCCTCGGGAGCCGTAAGAGTTACGGACCTGAAATTTTCACAGAACATGTAAAATTTTGACCACTACAAAAATATATGACAGTTAAAAATTACAGGGTGTTCTAAAGCGAGCAACGAAAAATGTTGATATACTAATGTAATATGCAGACATTTATATATAGACACTTTAAATTTTAAAAGTTCGTATTAATTGGTGTAGTCTGTAGAATAGACTACACTAATTAATACCGATATTTAAAACAATAAAAAATAAATGGTCTTCTGTCAGTTAATGTAATTTTGACTATGCAATTTAGAGAATAGAAAAACAGTACCAAAATTAAAAATACATCGCTAAAACGCAAAATATCACCAAAAGTAAAAAGATCGCCAAAAAAACGAAAAAAGTCGTCAAAACGAAAAAGGCACCACAACATAAAAAAAAATCGGTAAAACTAAATATATCATGAAAAAACGAAAAAATCGCCAAAGCGAAAAAAACCCAAAAACCAAAATAAAAAGCTCCAAAACAAAGAAATCGCCAGAAACCAAAAAAATTGCCAAACAAAAAAAAGTTTCAAAACAAAAAAAAAAAAAATAAATCGCTAAAGCTATAAAATCCAAAAAAGGGAAAAAAAAATCTCCAAAACCGGAAAAGGCCCAAAACTGAAAAAAGCGCCAAAGCTAAAATAAATCGCTAAAACTGAAAATATCGTCAAAAAGCGAAAAATATTAAAATAAAAAAAACTAAAACCGAAAAAAACCCGAAAATCGAGCGCGAAACTGGAAAAATTGCCACAATTAAAATAAATCGCTAGAAATATCGTCAAAAAGTGAAAAACGTTAGAAAACACCAATACCAAAAAATCGAAAAAATGAAAAAAATCACGAAAATTAAAAAAGTGCCATAACAGAAAAAAAAACTAAAATTAAACAAAAAAGCACAACGAAAAAACTGCCAAAATGAAAAAAGGGGCAAAAACGAAAAGGGATATACATATGTGTATTCGTAAGGAACCCTTCGTGTGCGAGCCAAAGTCGCATTTTACTTAACTTTTTATATTATCAAATTAGCAAAAAAAAATTTTAGATTAAGAAAGTACCATAGAAGTCCAATATCCAAAATTGCTTTTGCGATCACAGTTCACTAAAAATATTAGTATAAGTATAAAATTCAGAAAAATTTACTGTAATTGAAACTACTCATTATAAATATTCAGGCCTCTTCTGTATTCCCAAAATATAAAATGCTTAGAATTGTCATAGCACTTGTGTTACAAATACTAGATTTATTTAACAAAAATACTACGATAATTCTAGAGGTTCTCATACTAAATACAGAAATGGTATGAATATATATAACTTAGTCTACATATTTTTTAATTTAGTTTGAAATGTCTTTTTTGAAGTTTAGCAATACGATGTACAATGGGCGCAATAAAAACTTGTTGTTCACAAGAAACATAATCAAAACTTTATTTCAATATGTGATAAAAAATACAAGGAGGTGGCGAAAGGAACAAATAAATTATTTGTTTTTCCTTTGTCTTAAGGCTTGTAAACTTAACTGAAAATACCTAACGTACCTACATATTTAACACAAAATATCACACTTTGATGTATAAATGTATAATGTGGATACGAAATGACATAGGAAGCACGTACTTTAAGACAGTATAAGTAATTTACCGAAGTTTTGCCGAAATAAATTTGCATTTGCAATTTATTATATAAAGATTGTCTATATATTATTGAATTTAATTTTACTTACGAAAAATCACATTTTGTATTACACGGTTTGCAGAGAAACAATTAAAAAAGGAACTTGATTTCCTGGCTTTCGAGATTCTCAATAAAGATTTTTAGAATCGGTGACATATATATTAATTATTCAAGATTTTTGGCTGATGTCTCAAATTAAGTGCCACAGTGCGATGTTGTACCATCAGCAGCCACATTTTGAATACGAAAATAAGTCTAAAGCATCTATACGTGCACGTACACACGTTAAACCGTGTACATATATCAATGGAAGTATGCGTGAATGTTGATGTGTGTGTGTGTGCATAAAAATTTAACAGTTAAGTCTATTCCTAAACGAATGTAAGTACACTTATCCCTATAAGCAAATCTGTAGTCGACTACAAAAATAATCAACTTATTGTTAAATTTCTTAGACTAACTAAAAGCTGACTACAATGTAATCCAGAACTGACCCAAAATCAATTCTTAAGTTGAGTGCATAATGGGATTTGGTGAGAGCTAACAATTTTACTCTCTCAGCTACTTTGAAACTCATTTCGAGTCTATATTAACTTATTGCTATCATTATTTTAAATGGTACCTTAGCTGGGTGGTCAGCACGTTGACTACAAAGCGTGTGATACATAGTTCAAATCCCAGCATCATCTTTTTGCACACTAACTACCATTTGACTTAAATAAAGTTAACCTTAAGTAAGTTGGAAAGGAATGCAGAGTCGGACAATTGACTACCGCCTAGGACATCGCAATGTTAAAATAGTCAGTTGACTTCATTAAAAGTAATTCAGTCAGCAACCACCATTAGTTGAGAAATATTTACCTTAAAATGCGTTGTAAGTTGACTGAGTTGCTTATAGGGATATTTTAAAGTACATACATGTGTATGCATGCTTGTGTGTATAATTATTAGTTTGTATGTGTTACAAATAATATTGAAATGATAAGAAAATTAACAAAAAAAAAAGTGTGCATTGTTTCAAAAGTACAAAACATTAAAAAAAACTCAAAAATATCCGTCGAGTAGAACGAAAAAGACAAATGAAAAATACAGTTTCTACTTAACAGTCCTTTTTGACAAGTCAGTAATAACTGAATTAAGTAGATTTCCTTGTAATATATCAATCTTTATTTTTTGTATTCATAAAAGTTACTTAAACATAATTAGGATAATAGCCCAGTCAAATAAGAAGCAAAAAGGGGCCAACTGCGAAATGAGAGATAATAAGCTGAAAATTCGTATACACTTTTCTTTCGGTGTTCTCAAAGTTGTCTCAAAAATCTTATAAAATTTCGTGTCTGCGCCGCAAGTTATTCAAGGCCAAAGGTCACACATATCAGTTTTTCGCGATTATCTCGGTTTCTATAGCTCCAGTGATGTTAGCAGTTATAATAAAAATTGTAGAGCACAAAATTTGCCACAAATTTTGCATTAAACATTTTTTCATATGCCTAACCGTTTGAGAGATAGAGAGCAGAGAACCCACAGTGCTCAGCCATACTGACTGTAATGCAAGGTGAACCGTGAATCTCAGTGACTAATACCTTGTATAAAGTTATTAAATAATTGAAATATCATTTACTACAAATAATTTGAAATATATATTAGTTAATACTCTATAGCTATTAACATTTTGCATATATCAAATATATATGTTTAATAATACTTACACAAAAAGAAAAGCGCCATTCTAAATTCAAGTCTTTTCTACTTACTTTGAGTACTCAAAAATTTGCGTACGAATAATACTAAAATGTATTTAAATCAACCGACATCTAGGTACCAGTCACGTGACTTGTCTTGTGAGAGTTTATCTTCCCTCTATGGAACTTACTTAAAAAATCTCAACTTTTAATTTATGACAGTTTTGTCGCAAATGAGATATACGTACATACATACATATTTTCTAACTATACCAATCTCTTCAACGTTCTACCTGGATACCGCTACTGCTGCCTGCAGCTTAAAAAGTTTGGTACAGAAATATTTTTATAGAGTTTGTGATAAACTGTTAATTTGATTGCTTTTGTAAAGTTTCTTTCGGGTTTTTCATTCTTTTTATAGTTTATGGGAGTTTTAATGGTTTGTATTAGATTCTGTTGTTACTTTTGCAATGTTACTAATTTTGTTTTGCCACTTTCATTAAATTTATTTTTCGTTGGATTTTTTTAACACCGATTATTACAACATCTGTAGGACGTTTGTCAATAATCATATAATAAGCACAAAGCAATAGTCCTAATGTGTTTAGTTTTTTTTTTTTGGGAAGTACATATCGCGTAACTTTCGCCAAATTTTTTGTTTTTGTAAAATTTAATAAAAAGTTGTGAATTTAAATTGATTATTAGGCTAAGGTTCGTAACGTTATATTCAGAAAGAATTGGGCATGATTAATATTCCAAGGAACAAGGGAAAAACTAACATCAACTTAATTTTCAACGTATGCAGCAGAACAGAGTAGCGCCACTTTCGGAAGCCGCTACACTTCCATCGTCAGTGCTCACGTGTATTTACTTATCACCACTTGTCAGTTCTTATGTGGGTGCTAGACGGATCAATATTTTAGCTTCTATATGTGTGCTAGTGTGCGTTTGTTATGAAAATCAAAAGCGTTTTGATATTCTTCAATATTTCCCCTTCGTATATGTGTACATATTTTTTGTAAACAAACGCACACAAACATATATATTGAAGCTGAATATTGACCTGTGTGGCATTCGCTTTATAAAAGGAGATCATTGCTTACTATGACGGCCTCACAATTGCAACTTTATTTAAAAGTTATCTCTAAATTCTTACTTATTGTTTTATGTGGGGTATACTCTTCATACTGGCTGTCTTAATTGAAATTTTATTACAATTAGTCGAGACAAGTCTAGAATTTAATTAAACTTTTCGTTTTCGTTTAGTTTTTTCTTTGCCTGCTTTTTTAAATTGATTTCTATTTTGTGATTTTTCTTTTCTTTTTTGCTTTAATGAAATTATTACTGGATCATGTGATTGATGATTGCTAGTGTATCCGTAAACATTGACCTTAAAAATTTATTTATTCTCAAAAATTCTTTTTTATTTATTTTTGATATTACACCAGTAAAATACAGAAAAATGTTCATTGTGATTTCAGCGAAAAACTACAACTACGTCTTAACACTGTTTTGTTGTTCCATGAACTTTTTGATGACACTTGTTTCAGTTTATGTATTCTTATATCCAAAAAAAAAGCAAAAAAATGTCCATCCTCAAATAGTCTTTGAAATAAAGCTGTCTTTCTATTTACATTTTAAGCCTAATTTTTTTGCTTTTTCATTAATTTTTCCGGGAAGTTTTGAATGCAGTAATTTTAGTGCGTGTATCTGGCCTTAGGACTTTAATTGAAGCAATTTTTGAAATCTGCAGGATCTGAAACGATTGAAATTTATGCTAATGACTAGAATACCATGAGTTGCATTTACTGGTAAGAAAAGGATTTCTGCCAAAAGCGAATAAAATCTCGAAGCAAAGAATTATTAAAAATCTAAAGGCCTCTGTTTAATCTATTTAAATTCGATTCTTTCTCAAATATTAGTCTGTCTTTAGCAAAAATTATGATTAATCTACGATAATCATGTTACTAATATATTTTTCTCTTTTATATATAAACATTTGGCCAATTCACAACCTGTTGTATATGTTGTAGATCGTATATATTTTGTTGGTAGCTTTGCAAATAAACATTTGTTTAGAGACATGTTTATGTGGAAATAATTAACAACATTTTTATGATCTACAACACTTACAACAGGTTGTGAAATTTTGAAAATCTAAGTGATGCTTTATTCGCTCTTTTCCGCTGACTTCAAATGTCCTTTATGTGTCAGCGACAGGTTGTCAATGTTTATGAATCTACATATTCAAGAAATAAAAAAATGGAAAGATGCGAAGTAGAACAATGAAAATTTATTTATTTCTCATGCTTCAGCTAATTGATTGACTTTCTAGACAAGAGAAAGATACAACTATCCTTTCATAATTTTTTTTCTTGACAGCTATGTGGAAAAAACCTCAATAGATTCATGCTTGTCATCTTATGTGATTTCCTTAAAAATTATTATTATACAAGAGCATAAAAATAACGTTTTTATTACCAGGACGTAATACGTTATCTGTTGATTGTTGATGGGAACGGTTTGGATATCGTACGATGTCAAATTCAAGGGTAAAACCTATCACACTATTATTGCATTTCATTAAATCGTTTTAATTTCAAATATTAGTACATGTTATCAGAGACAGTGATTCCAAATCTCATACACATACCATTTCTTACACTACTTTCTATTTTCTTAGAAAGATATACCCGTACAATGAGTCTCAATTATGGCTATTTTGATAACTCCGAAACAAAAAATATGATAACAAATCGATAGATTCGTGCCATGATATAATAATCTTTTAAACATTTCTTCAGTAAGACACAAGGATCTCAACACAATTTTCAGAAAATACAAAAACTAATAATAATAACTATCTATATTAATTTAAAATTTTGTTAATTAGTTAAAGGCTAATTACTAGATAACAATAAATTTTTTTTATTATAATTATTATCAACTAAATGAAGTCTATTTACTGATAGTTAGGTATTGTCTATATGCATTTTATTGGCGCTTTAGCAAATCGTCAGTGGACTTCAGCCACAACTTTGAAAAGTTACAAGCCTTATATACAGACTTTCAAAAACCATTAGGGAATTTACAAATGATAATATTTTTTAAAATTACGATAATAATGAGATAACCGTAGTAGGCTTAGAAACTTACACAAGTCCCAGAAAATAATTTGTATTCGATATGAATCTATTATTTGCTGGGTTTTATATAAGTTTCTACGCCTACTACGCTTAACTTATTCTTTTGTAATTTTCAAATATATTATCACTTGTAAATTCCCATATGGTTTTTGAAAGTCTGTATATAAAATAAGAGGTTTGTAACTTTTCAAAGTTGTGGTTGAAGTCTACTGACGGCTTTGGTAAAGCCAAAATGAAATGTATAGAGGCAATGCTTAGCTATCATCAAATATACTTCGTTCGTTTAAAATAAAATTATGACAATATGTCAAATAATAAATTTCTTAAAGGATTATTATCTACTGTTAAGATATTTTTATCTAAATCTAGTATTTATGATTTATTAGTTAATCCTCTTAGATACAATTTAATATTCTAAAATCTCTTTATATGCAATTTTCATAGTTTTATTTTAAGTTTTAAAAATATTAAGTATGTATCTAATTAAACATTGTATTAACCAGGCTTGGGGAGTAATGATTACATTTTCACATCAATTACATACAAGTAATTTGTAATTGCCTTGGTGCAATTACAAATTACTTGTAATTGTAATTGGACTACTACAAATGTCATATATACATTTCTAAGCGGGAAGGGTATTTTTTAATCGAATTTCTACAATTTTGAAATTTATACACATTTTGGTTGGCAAACTGCCTGAATACAACCGTAGAAAACATTGCTTCCATAAATCAAGTTTGTTCAATCTAATTTGTTTAAAGTGCTTGTATGACTTTTATTCGTAACCAACAAAAGCAATAAAAGTAAAAAAAGAAAACTTAAACACACAGTCACATCTACTAAGAAAATTTCATTTGTTTTGAACCATTTTTTTTCATTTTCTATATCACTTATTTTGGCACACAAAAAATTTCATATTAAGAAGTAATAAAATCATGTTATTGAAACTACTCGTACATACACGTAAAGATGTCAGTAATAATATTATTATCAAGAAAATGAAAATTTATTTATACATAAATAGTTTCAAGTCACATTTAAGTTTGTAACTTTGTAGTTTTATTTCAAATTTTTGGCTTATTTGACTGCACTTATTTTGTACTTTATTTTTCGTTTGCGAAAGATTTTCTCAATAAAGTTCAAACGTTTTGTTCTGACATGCAAAGCTGAAATGTTTATCGAAAATCTGTGTCTGCCCATTTAAAAAATATATCAACAACTGATATTTTCATCTTTAAGTATGAGTATAAATAGCAATATAAATAAATATTTAAGTATGAGTAAATAAAGTTTTCTTTTTACGATTTTTTTCAATTGCAAAAGATGATTTTGAAAAATCTAAACTTTTGTAACAATTTTCTATTGTATTTCAAAACGTGCATATTGAAATTGTTGTGTAGATATTAAAGCGACTTTAAATCTAAAAATATTATTTATATTATAAAAAATATTAATATTTGAACAGATGTTCAGAGGTGACTGCATTTCGTCAAGAGTTTTATATTTTTACTTCACAAGTATTGCAATGTAATTATTTCAAGCTAATTTGCTGTTTAATTCAAGCTGATTATATGGACTAAAGTTCATAACGTTATACTGAAAAAAATTATACATGATCAGCATTCTTTTCTTTGTTTAATTAAGTTAATTAATTAATTAATTAATTAATGTGTTACCTTCTTTGGGAAAGGGATAGCGTAGAGAGAACAGGTAGTGAAGTGGAAGAGAGATAAAAAGCTTAATTAATTTACAGCTCTGCTATTGAGCGTTTTTTTGTAGAGCAGTGTTGCAAGCTACTTTTGTGTTAAGTAAAGGCATTGCGTTGTTTATGCTGTGTAGCCATTTTATTAGTTCTTTTACTTCGCCGACGGTTCTGCTATAATTCCGACGAAGCAGGGTGCTGTAAAGTGCATTAGGATATGTTGGTATTAATCACTGCTGGTACTACCAAAGTGATCGGTGCTTTGCCTTCATGACTTTAACAGTCCAACATCAACCAAACAATAACACACCATTGCGCATGAGGAAAATACATGATGTTGTTGACATGCCTTAAACTAGTCTTGAACTCAAGATCTCAGGGTTTAAGGTCAAACGCGGTAACTACTCACCCAATAGCACCCTCAATTTTCAAGTAACAAGGGAAAAAACTAACATAGATTTTGTGAATCTAAATTGATTATTAGGCTAAGGTTCGTAACGTTATATTCAGAAAGAATTGGGTATGATTAATATTCCAAGGAACAATGGAAAAATTAACATCAACTTAATTTTTCAACGTACACAGCAGAACAGAGTAGCGCCACTTTCGGAAGCCGCTACACTTCCATCGTCAGTGCTCACGTGTATTTGCTATCACCACTTGTCAGGTGGCTCTGTTGAATGTGATTTTAATTCTTATATATACAACTTTTTCGCGAAAATTGAATACGAGAATTAAATCACTCTCAAGCTGATATTAAAGTGCACTTTCCCAGCGTTGCCATCGGTTTATTTTTCTTCATTCCCATTTTTCTGATTTTTTGTTCTACTCAAGACAAACTTTTTTGGTTTGATTTTATACTTAAGTATATATGAACATGTAAACATGTGAAAAGCTCAAGCCAGTAGCTAATTGCTTTATTAATATGATTATTTCGAACGTATTTGCTTTGTGAATCTAAATTGATTATTAGGCTAAGGTTCGTAACGTTATATTCAGAAAGAATTGGGTATGATTAATATTCCAAGGAACAATGGAAAAATTAACATCAACTTAATTTTTCAACGTACACAGCAGAACAGAGTAGCGCCACTTTCGGAAGCCGCTACACTTCCATCGTCAGTGCTCACGTGTATTTGCTATCACCACTTGTCAGGTGGCTCTGTTGAATGTGATTTTAATTCTTATATATACAACTTTTTCGCGAAAATTTAATACGAGAATTAAATCACTCTCAAGCTGATATTAAAGTGCACTTTCCCAGCGTTGCCATCGGTTTATTTTTCTTCATTCCCATTTTTCTGATTTTTTGTTCTACTCAAGACAAACTTTTTTGGTTTGATTTTATACTTAAGTATATATGAACATGTAAACATGTGAAAAGCTCAAGCCAGTAGCTAATTGTTTTATTAATATGATTATTTCGAACGTATTTGCTTTGTGAATATAAATTGATTATTAGGCTAAGGTTCGTAACGTTATATTCAGAAAGAATTGGGTATGATTAATATTCCAAGGAACAATGGAAAAATTAACATCAACTTAATTTTTCAACGTTCTGCTGTGTACGTTGAAAAATTAAGTTGATGTTAATTTTTCCATTGTTCCTTGGAATATTAATCATACCCAATTCTTTCTGAATATAACGTTACGAACCTTAGCCTAATAATCAATTTAGATTCACAAAGCAAATACGTTCGAAATAATCATATTAATAAAACAATTAGCTACTGGCTTGAGCTTTTCACATGTTTACATGTTCATATATACTTAAGTATAAAATCAAACCAAAAAAGTTTGTCTTGAGTAGAACAAAAAATCAGAAAAATGGGAATGAAGAAAAATAAACCGATGGCAACGCTGGGAAAGTGCACTTTAATATCAGCTTGAGAGTGATTTAATTCTCGTACTCAATTTTCGCGAAAAAGTTGTATATATAAGAATTAAAATCACATTCAACAGAGCCACCTGACAAGTGGTGATAGCAAATACACGTGAGCACTGACGATGGAAGTGTAGCGGCTTCCGAAAGTGGCGCTACTCTGTTCTGCTGTGTACGTTGAAAAATTAAGTTGATGTTAATTTTTCCATTGTTCCTTGGAATATTAATCATACCCAATTCTTTCTGAATATAACGTTACGAACCTTAGCCTAATAATCAATTTAGATTCACAAAGCAAATACGTTCGAAATAATCATATTAATATAACATAGATTTTGTTTTTCAACGACCATCATCTGTGCTTATGTGTATCTTGCTTATCACCATGTGAGAGGTGTCTCTGTTGAATATGGTTGCAATTCTTATATATATAAACTTTTCGTGAAAATTTATACTGATTTGCGATTTTATCTAAATATCAAATTTTTAGAGTTGCTGTTAGGTTTTTTTCTTCATGGCCATTTTGTTGGTTTTTTATTACGTATAGCTTTTTACACTATCTCACAAGCCGTTCGACTTCTATAGAAAATGCAATCCTGATGTAATGAGTTTACGGAAAGTTCTAAAAAGTAATAACTACATATTATATCAGTGTTGCATTTTCTACCGAAGTCGAACCGCCAGTATGATAATATAAAACTAGCTGTAATAGTATTTCCTCGTTTATAAGTAATTCCAAATAAGAATGTAGTGCTGCCAAATGTGTTTTTTTATTGCAACTTACTAGCTCACGAAACCAATTGCTGATTAACGCACTATTTGCAAATGAGAAGTTTGACGTGCCTCCTTTACATATGTTTGTTAATAAACAATACTAAATATATAAATATATAAATAATTAGATAAGTATTCCATAATTTTGTAAGTTACAATAAAAAAAAGCATTTGACAGCATATTACGTACTTATTTGCAAATAAGCACGAGGTATATGTCAACAATCCCTTATTCTGCGTCTATACCTGATATATTTTTATCATGAATGACAAATCTCAAATTCCATATATGAAAAACAGATAACATAAAACAAATAATTTTTCAATATAAAGTTTAACTTTTGTCATGATAAAAATATATCAGATATGGACATAGGGTTACCTTATGTCTATACCTGATATATTCTTACCATGAAACATGTTAAATTCCAAAGAGGAAAGAAAGGTATAATATAAAGTTTGACATTTGTTATGATTCAAATTTGTCAGATTTATCCCTTTCAGACCTACCGCTAAGCTACTGGGAGTTCGTTCATAATTTTTGGAAGATATGGTCTCTATATAATATGAAAATATAATTAATGTTTAGATTTTACTATTTGTATACCCTTCTATGATCTTAGGACACGCACAATTGATGCATCTCGGTCTAATTTCTAATAATTAATTTTGAGATAACCAAAGCCCAATATGACATATTTTTTCAAACTTTTTTTTATTGTTTAGTATGAATAATGCGAAAAATGTGAGAAACAAACATAAATAACAATCAGCGCAACTATTGCATGCGGGTATATTTGACATTGGTCAAACAGCAGCGAATATATTGACACCGAAACACACCCGCACAATCGATGCATCACGGTCTGAAAGGAAAATAGAAAGGGTTACACAAGCATTTATAATTTGGTATAATTTTCTTGTTTAACACGTGCTATTGTTTAAAAACATTTGTGAATTTTAATAAAAAGTAGTTTAAAAAAAAATTATGCCAATAAGCAACGAAAACTGTTAGAATAATTTTTTATTCGAAATTGCAAAATTTTGTTCTTTCGAACAAAATCGAATATTTGAACAAAGTTGTTCAAATATTCGATTAATTTTTATTCGAAACAGAACACTATTTTTAAGCAAAAGAGTTACTAAATTTAGCTTTACTTTTAGCCTTAAAATTTATGTTTTACCTTCGTGGTTTTATAGTTTTATATTTCTATTTTATTTGATTTATGTAAGGCACTAAAAAAGAGATTTATTTTATTGTGTATTGCAAATAGTTTCTTCGCAAAATACTTTACTTTACTTTGGTTTTTGCCCAAAATTTGTTTTCTAATAATTAGTGTTGGAAATAATTGCAAAAGTAGCTCAACTCATTATGGGATATTTAAATAAAATATATTTTTATGGAAATGAGTATATTCTTAAGAGCATTCATTAAGAGCATTTGAAAATGCCATGGGACTTTACTACGACTTATATCAATATGTGTTTATTGGCCGAATTTTTTTGAAATTCACTATAAAAGCGCAGAGGACTAGAACTTTTGAATCAAGCAATTTTTTGGAGAAAAAAAATTTAATTCTGGTCCACAGATGGAAAGTAGTATGGGTGCTTTTTCCTTCTCTTCAACAAGGGGCACAAAACTTTCATTCAGCGACGATATAGTGATCTAAATTATTCTACAAAAATGTTTACTGTGGTATTTTCATAAAAAATACATCTTAAATACATCTTACAGTTTGAAAGTAAGGACTGCAATATATCACATGTTGAGTTGTTCAGTATAAATATTCGCAAGTTTTGCAGAAAGGAAGTGACTTGACTTTATTCTGAATACAATCGTTATATATCAATCGGTTTTAGTATAAAATACCATAACTCACTTGAGGTAGCTTCATGATCTAGTGATAAAAATTTAAATTTTTTGCTAGTTTTTGATTTGTTATAAATTTCTAAAAAAATAAAACATTTTCAATATAATAAAATTTTTCTTTATAATTTCGTTCTGCATAACTCTAAAATATTTACGCATATAAATTGCTAAAATATCCTACAATTATTAAAATTATATAAATTAGTTTTTAACGAAATTTGACGAGTCTTTCTCAAGTTATAATAAAATCAGTGGAGCAGCCTCTTGAAATAATTTTTTTTAGCAAAAATCAGATTATTTCATTAATTGTGAATAAAATCTATATTTATCCGTCGATGTTCTTGCAATAACGCTTATTTATTTATAGTATAAGTAGATTTATGATCGCTTAATAAAAATTGTAGTAAGTTTTTGTCACTCAATTTTTTAAAAAATCTTTAAAAATGTTGCAATTTTGTCTAAAAAATTATCGATTTCATCATTGCGGTCGAATAATTTCAAAACAGTTAACTGCATAAAAAATTATATGCTATCGGCTTAAAGTTAATTTTCTTTTAAGTTTTTTAATGGTTTTCATAATAAATTTGTGCGACCGCTTCACAAGTTATGGTAAAATCGGTAAAGTAGCCTCTTCAGAAATCTTTAATTTTAGAAAAACATTTTTTTTAAGTTTATCTATAGAATTTAAAATTTCAATTGCTTTTGTAGTTATGGGATCATACCACATCAACAAATATAATGATACTTTTTGGCATTTTTCTTGTTGTATTTTTTCTCTTGATGTTTATATTATATTTGAAAATCAAATAAAAAAAAAGACAAAAAAATAATTTAAAAACAAATTCAAACACATTTGTCTTAAAGCAAAAACCAATCATAATTTTTTCTGTGTGTTGTCATTAAAATCACTGAATATATATATTCGCACTTTTTAAATAAGTGTTAATTTATTTAAGAGCTACTTAACATTTATTCTTCATACGAAGCAGTGCACAAAAATTTTTCCTAATATGTAACAACGTAAATAAACATTTTCAAATCGCAATAAAAATACTTGCGATATGTCGACTTAGAAAGAATCTAGTTATACCTATATTAGAGCGGAGTAGAAATGTTAGAAAAATAATATGTTTTCGTTTTTTTAATTCGCCTGTATTGTTAATCTATGAACCCATAGAAAAGCCTTATCACGCCAATTATAAAAAACTTCGACGTTGGTTAGAGGCGGCGCATGAGGGGTGAAGATTGTACAAAATTTACTATTTCAAAACTCTTTTGATAACGACAAAACAATTTTTTTTTGGTCCCTGCTACTTATTATACTCAAGCAATGTAAAGGCTTGCCAAGTTTCTGTTAGTATTTATTTAATGCCATTTTCGACGTATTTAACCCCATAAACCTCTTCGTAACACTTCTTAACAAAGTTTTAGTAAACACTGTGAACTTGGTAACAAGTTTTCGACCCTCCAAAGTGCATTACGTAATGTGCGCAACTTTAAAAGTTTTAAGAAAATACGTTTGCAAACGTTTCCCTAGCGATTTGCTCATCATTAGTAGGAAATGCGTTAGTATATTTAAGCTAAATACAGTGCATCATTCAACAAAATACATATCTGCTTTTGCTTTGTTTGCAATTGTACGGTTGAACCGGGATATTAAAGCAAGCAGATGAGCAAAACCCAATTGTTTTATTTTCAATCTTTGTCATTGCAAAAGTATTTGTTTTCGTTTTGATCGTGTACAAAACGATTAAAAATATTTTAAAAGTTTGTGTCTTCGCATGAACGTTTGCAAAAATTTTTGTTTGTTTTCACACTCTGACTTTTTACGATTTGAATAAGTTTATTTACTATAAAAAATTTTGTGCACTGTTTCGTATGAGGAATAAATTTTAAGTAGCTCTCAAACAAATATAACTCATACGTTGTATTTAACTTTTATTTACAAACTGTGAATATATATTCAATGATTTTAAGGACAGCAATTACTAATCCAACTGAAGTTGTACTGCCATTTTGACATAATTTTAATATTTAATTATAAATAAAGTTATATTAAAACATCATGCTTTATGTATCAAATAGAAATATTTAACCAAATTAATTTTTGTTCCAACTATGTGGAACAATTAAACTGCAGTTAATAAAACATGTGTGCGAGTGTGTGATAATATGAATTCATGTTTGTAACTTTATCATGATGGTTAATTAAAACTTAAATGAATGTGTTGCATTGTAGATGAATGAAAACAAGAATATGCATCTATTGACATATGTGTTTTATTTTATTCCTTAACAAAACTTTCCTTTGCACTTTAATCACTTTGGTGGAATAAGAGTACATATGAAAATAAGTAGAAACAATAACTCGTTCAGAAATATCCATGTTCGTGCACACATATAAGCGTTTTATTGCATATACACTCTTACGAACATACAAATATGTACATATTCAACTTTAATATATGTGAGAGTTTGTACGTACAAATATATATGAAATATTTTGAAGTGCAATTATGAACTTTAATCGAAAAAGTTTTATAAATCCCCTTTTTACATGAATATCTTTTTTCCCCTTTTTTATATCTCTCACTCACATTCACGTTTATTGTTTTTGTATAATTTCGTTGCAGTGATGCTAAATATTTGCGGACATAGCACCGACTTAACAACGTGTAGGAATTAATTTTATAAAAAATACCAAGTTTTATTTATACTTTTTGTGCAATAGCTTTATTCCTTATATTCGTGTTTTAATTATTGATTTTAAAGCGCAAAAAATGTTTGGTGCGAGTAACATGAATGAAAATGCTTTACATGGAATGCTTAAAGCACTATATTAGCATCATTGTTACGGAACGATATCTAAAAATGCATCTTATTTTGAACAAGTACTACGCTAATATATATATATATATATATATATATATATATATATATATATATATATATATATATATATATATATATATATATATATATATATATATATATATATATATATATATATATATATATATATATATATATATATATATATATATATATATATATATATATATATATATATATATATATATATATATATATATATATATATGTATATATATATATATATGTATATATATGTATGTATATATAAATATGTATATATGTTTGTATATATCTATGGATGCATAATATTGCATGTGTATGTGCTTATGAGTTTATACAACACTCATGCACAAAAAGTTTTTTTTATGAATAAAATTGCAACAGTATACCCTACGGCATTTGTGCAATAAATATAAATGATAATAAAAAATTATTAAAAATAATAATTTTTACAAACACAAGCAGACACTATAAACCAGAACTAGTTCTTCTGTTCATGTGCATTAGACTGGTTGTTCTATACATACATATATATAATTATTTTCTGGCGCAATCCTAAATGCTAAAACAACATGTGCCGCAAGAAGATCTTCGTCTGCTTTCTAAAATCGTGTTTTTGAGGAAAAGTTTTATTACATGTGATGATCCTGATGAAAAATGACCTTGTCTTAAGGAAGCCAAAATTGAGTTAGCTACAGTAGATAAAATTCTGAGAAGAATGCCATTTTTGTGCTCTCTCTCTCTCGTATTAGAAATTTGTAAAATTTACTGAGATATGAATTTTTGAATATTATGAAATTAAAAATATAGTTTTGGGTAAATGAGCTTTAAAATTTGGCAATATTGCTGAAGATTTTTTACATTTCAGAGTGTTTTATCTAGTTTTCAAAGCTGCAATATATGTTGACCTATATTGTTTCGTTATTTCTACGAATGAAAACTGAAGTAAAGCTTAAAAACTTGTATATAAAAATAGCTTTTCGGAAAAAGGACCATAATTTCCCCAATGCATTTCATATGAGGGAAGTAAAGGTCCCTTTCTCTCTCTTTCTATTAATGTAGATGTTGGGAAAAATCTATTTTAAGTCATTTCGAGAATCAATATGGGGATAATTCTACTTGTAAATTGGGAGAACATGTCTGAGCAGTAATACCAACCATACTCCCAAAATCTAAAAAAATTTACGCAAACAGCTATTTTGGCTCTACTAAAAATTCTTACTAGAAAATAAGGTAGCTTTCCATCAGGATCATTGCACATATGAATTAGATTATTATGTAGCAAGATAAATAAGCTTTTTACAAAAAGAAATCTAAGCCTTCGAAATGACACAAGTTTTATTAATAAATAATGAGCTCCGAAGTTTTTCCAACTTGAATAATATGCATTTTTCACGAATTTTTCACGACATATTAAACTTGGGAGGTTTCACATTCAAGACTTAATAGCTTTCAATAACGTCATCTCTTTTTAGTAAATAGTAGTGATAATTCATATGTTTAGATTTCTTCATTTCAATTGCACAATTAAAACTACATATTGTCAGTTCTATGTCCAAATATCGAATTGAAAAATTCGTTTTTTATATTCGTTAGCTTGGCCCTATAATGTGTACGACACGCTTTGTTTACATAAAATTTCTCACAGAGGATAAAAAGCTTAGGAAGAAAAGTTTTAAATGTTGCGGCCTTACGAACGCGCTGATTTTGAATTCACAATTGACGGGTTTTTGCGTTCTCCAAAAAAGTATCGATTTTCATATTTGATAGTCGGAGATGGTAGGGATGATATTTGATTCCTACATATTTAACGAGAAACTCTCTAAAGAAATACCTCGTCCTTTTGTAATCAGAAGAACATTTTTTTGGGGGCTTTGGAAAACCAGTAACTTTTAACAGCCAGTTTAATGGACAGGTATGTATTAAGGCATTTTCTGGATTGAAAATTAATATCAAAAGTTATGAAGCACCTGAAAGAAATGAGTTTAAAAAAATTGTTTAGGATTAACAACACTGTGTTCGGATTTCGATTTTTTTATGGCAAAGGTTTTGAAAGCTTATATTACATAATTTGTTGCAAAGCAATCGAATGGTGTTCATTATTTTGTCAGATTATTTCGAGTTTTAGATATATTTGGTTTTTAATTTTTTGCTATGCATTCATTAAAAAACCGATCATAAGATTGCAAATTATATAAACAGAAAAAGGTTACAGCTTTGTGCTTCTCGCCTATATATTTTCCCAATACACATATTGGGGCCAACTTGGGAGCTCATATGGAAAACCCAAAAGAGTTATCTCATTCTGGACCCAAGTGGGAACGTTTTGGGATAATCCATCTACAAATTAGTGATTTAACATGTTTTTCCCAAGTGGGAATCTATTGGGAACTTGTTGGAAAAAATCTAATACAAAGTTATAATCGTATTTTTTACTCATCTTCGATGGAGGTGATTGTTGCTTATTTAGCTTTAGCAATTTTTAATCATTATTAGACTTTGCTATTTTTCCGATTTGAGCCAGTTTTTGCTAGCAAAATACGTTTTTGCGTTACATCCCAATTCGAATCCCAGTGGGATCCCAAATTTGTTTGTATGAAAATTTCTAGTCGGGTTAAATTGTATTAATTTTTTAACTATTCTCAACAATTTTTTTTTTCTAGTTTTCACTACTTTATCTTACTGATGCTTTTGCTCAAAATCAAGTTATTTGAAAATACTTTATGTGCGTTCGAGTGAGTACCCAAAAGTTTTTACATATTTTTACTGAACTTTACTGCATTTTACTAAATTGAGTTCGTTTACACAAAATACTGTAAATGAGAACACAAATTGAGAGAGTATTTAATTTGTTAGTGTGCTGCACTTGTTTTCAAGGTAATCAATAGCAAACACAAATGATCATGTACTTCTTAATAAATTTAACTAGACAAAAATTAGCAAAATCTAATAGTGTATAAAAAAAGCAAATGGAAAAGATTACATCAAATGAATTATTATTTCTTAAAATTTTCGTGTTATAAAAAGTATTGTATCGATTACCAATAAGAAAAAGAGTTGAGTAGTCAACAGTGTAAATGTTTTTCAGCACTAAACTTATTTGTCATCAGCTGTTTCCTTAATCTTACGAATTTTTACTATTTTTCCGTTCGCGTACTTTTATGGAAAATAGCATTTTCTGAGAGTAAATTTTTTAGTTTTCTCATTTATTGCATTTTACTGCAAAAGTAAGCAAACGGACCTAATGTTAAAAGTTATCTAAATTTCATATATTATTCGTAACAAAATGCGACCTATCTAATACGTTCTTTGCAAATGTAACAACTTTATTAAAAAAAACACTTTTTATTTCGGATATAAACCAGCCATTTCGGAATTGATTATCCTAGCAGTATAAAATTTTATGTGGACATTGCAGAGTAGTGTTTCTGTTTAATTTAAGAAGATAAGCTTCCGATACTGCGCAGGAGTAGAGATATGCTCTGCAAAATGAGGGAATTTCAGGTTTGTAAATTTCTCATTGCTTTTAGTTTTTTTGTTTCACGCCCGATTTGGAAAAATGTATGTGTCTTTATAGCCCCTAAGATTCTTTAAAAAAGGTAGCGCTTCCAAACCCTATATTTACTTTTCGTTAATAATTTTTTTTGTAAAATTCATTCCCAGACTACCCGTGTTTTCAATAACTGTTTTCTGTTCACATAATTTGCATATAAGAGAGATTCTTAGTGAATAATAGAAAAATATCCCATGTTCGCACCTGAATCCACTCCTGTTCATCAAGAGGGAGCAAAAGTGTTGTCTTCAGCTAATAATAACAACAACTTATGGAATTCTCCTTAGTTTTGGATGGTCTTCGTTGTCAGTTAATTTAAGTTATGAATATTTGTTTTATATTAATGTAAATAACACACCCATGGAGGGAACCTGTCACAAGACATATTACGTTCCCAATGACTGGCAATCGGTTCGATTTCCAGAACTTTATAGGAAAGGGACCAGCAACTTTTACATAGCGTTATCAATAGAGAGGGTCAATTGAAATTATTAAGATGGATTGTGATGGATTCTATAATACTAGCTAAATTATATTACTTAAAACAAATATCTTTCATTTGTAGAGTCAGAGTATTTTATTAACATTTTTGTATAATTACCGTTTTCACCAGTTATATGACAAGTACTTTCATAAAAATTGGTACAACATTTCCCGCAGCGATAGAAGTAATATTTTTCATTGATGTTTTTAGAATATTTTAATGCATTGCCTGTGGTTTTCATTTTCTTTTTATCCGTAGTAATTTAATCAGTTAATCTGAAATTCGTCATAAAATTAAGATTTTTTGGGGGTTGTTGAAAAACTGTTTTTGTTTTTTGTATCCAAAATAAAAGAATACACCGTAGGTATACAGTAAACTGTGAAACTGTTTTTCTATTAATAAATTTTATGTGATTTAATAAAGTAAAAAAAAAACAATATCCAGTAAAAATGATATCTTGCGTATATACAGGTTTGTATGGGAGAGAACCAATACTCCTGTTACAAACCTCCTTACAAGAGGAATGATTTTTTTTTGGAGATTTCCCACTAAAAAGCACTATAACTTGACAAATAAATATTTTGTTAATGATTTGAAAGTCTTTGCAATACGTCATGCTTCCCTGTAAGCGAGTGGTGCAAGCACAAAAGTGAAGAAAGGGCTTACACAAATGCTACCGTTTTTGATATGCTTTGAAAAACCTAAAAACATTTTACTGGGTAACCAATAATTGATTATAATAGTTAGCTATTATTCCTTTCAAAGATAATTTTAACATGCCCTGCTGCAATTCTTTTTAAATAAAATCTAATAAAAATGGTGTAAACGTAAATTTTTCGACAGCACTTACACTCGTATATATTAGAATTCACTAGAACATGTTTGAACATCAATAGAGCTAAATACACATTTGTATTTCGTTTTCATGCTTTTATTCAAACAACAGCAAAAGATCTGACACATCATTACATTTAGAGACAGGACTCAAAATAGAAATCATTTAAGGTAGATGTGCAAACAGAATTTATTTATTTATTTATTTTTACGTTTTCAATCAGGTTTTTTGCCACTATTTCAGTTTTACATTTTCAACTATTTGGTGTAAAAAAGAAGGAAGTCGATCAAACCATACGAAATAGAGCCAGTCATTCTACTCAGTTTGTTCATAAAAGAACACACCGTCAGAATAGACATGCCAAGGAAAAAGACAGACATGCAAACGAACAAACAGACGTCCTGAGCTGGCAATACAAACAAATCTACGACAGATGATACGAATGAGTGTAAAAATTCTTTCACATAAACTGAGTACGACGAATGGATGTTTGTGGTGGCTGACATTATAAACACCAAAAAACATATTGAACCACAATCGAAGCAGAAAAATAAAAGTATTCAAGCGTTAAAGGAAATAAAACTAACACTTGTACACAACATATGTATGCACAACACATGACAACAAATGTAACATTTGTTTTTTGTACATATTTGTAGCACATTTAACTGTTTACGTTCTATCTAATAATCTGTTGAGTACTTTTTTATATTTAAGGAGGAGGGCTTTAAAAATAAAGGCCACTAAAAATACATTACTCTACATACTTAACCTCCTACCAAAATAAGGTGTCTTATAAGTTTGTAGTGCGTGTCTGCGTATCTGTGAGTCTGTGCGACCAAGAGAACGATTTTGATTTAGTTTTTTCTGTTTGAAAGGTGACTTCATCGGGAGTGTTTTTAACTAAGTATGAAGAAAATCGGTCGACCCATCTAGAAGTTATCACATCTTTTCTAGATGTATTCTATTGAATCTGTGTGTCTTTGGCGCCGAAGCTCCCAAACGGGTTAATCGATTTCAATTTGTTTGAATGGTGACTTGATCCAAAATCTTCTAACTTATGTTTGAAGAAAGTTGGTCCAGCCGTTCTATTTTCTTCGTGGTTTTTTTGAAATTTTTAATTTAATGTTATTGTATTTTATATCCAAAATCATCCCATTATTATCGTTTAAATATTTGTTCTGAACAGTGTTAGCAGGAGCTAGAGGAAAAAAAGCTAAATCGGTCTTTTAAAAAGCAAAATCGCTTACATTACAATGCACATTATGGCAAAAAATGTTATTTTGGGGCATCAATTAAACCTCTGGGTTTTGATGAACGTTATAATTTTAAAGTTGATTGAATTTATGTAAAGATATGCAAAAATTTCTCTGCAAATTTAAGAAAAATTGCACACAAAAATATATATTATATAAAATTCATTAAAAGTTTAACATTAACATTGACTATTTTTAGGATTGCCACCAACTTAAGTATTGGGATTAGGTGTGTCAAAAAAATGAATTTTTTCAAAAGTTCTTGAAATTTCGTTAGGGGATACCAAAAAATTTTAGCCCGTAATATTAATATTTAGAGGTCGTATTTTCGATTTTCCACTGAAATAACACGAAAAACAATTTCTATAAATATTAGATTTTATTTTTCTCTCGATTGAACCAACTTCATAGAAAGAATTATACATATTATTATTGGAAATTGAACGCTGAGTAAAAAAGGTCTGCTATCATTTTTGATAAATTCAATTCCCCGAAAGTTATTCAAGCTTAAATTTTAACTTATTTAAATTTTTTATTTATCAAAAAATGATAAGAGACCTTTTTCACTCACTGAGAATTGGTTCAATCGAGAGAAAGAAAAAATCCAAAGTTTATAGAAATTTTTTCCGTGTTATTTCAATGGAAACTCGAAAAATCCGATTCGCGACCTCTAAATATTAGCATTAAGGGCTCATATTTTAACTGAATTTGTATCGTCTTCCAACGAAATTTCAAGAACTTTTGAAAAATATTAGTTTTTTTTGACACACCCTAATTGGGATTATATACCCAACAAAAATTTACTTACCAATTCACCAAAAAAGTAATCAGACAAAATTTGAAAAACTGATTACAATTCTACTAGAAAAAGTACTTATTTTTGATCTTGATATCCAAAAACGAATCCATTATACTTTGGATGTATGCATCCAAAATATAAGTACTTTTCCTTTTACTTGAAAGATTATTAAATATAAGTAATGTCCATCTGGAAAATAGTAAATTGTACATACATATGTACATACATACATGCCTATATCGTCTTATACTGTCGCGGATCCATCTTACAATTTTAACTTGTCTGTGGGTTACGTTTTTTTCGGCAAATATTTGATAAGTGTGACCGTACCTTAACGCTTTTATAATTCCGAACATTACATTTGATATTTTACGAAACATGTAGATGCTCTCGAAATATCTTCTTTATTTCAAATAATTTTTGTTTGATGTTTGCATTTCCGAATTTTTCTGAAAGACATTTGAAGTTGGTTTCTTTCTCCCTATTATTGTTACTACATTATTTACTTAATTTTTTGATCATGCGGACTATTAGTATGAAGTAACGTTCGAATTGAATGACAAATTTCATATGAAATAAAAAATTTATCCACTTTTTATTAAGAAATCTACAAAAACTCATTAAAAAGAAAATTTACATACAATTTTTTAATCGAGTTATTCGATTAATCGACTTAAGTTACTCGAATAAATTTTTACTGGAAATTGAAATTTTTTGTTTGATCTAACATTATATCTCTTTAATTATTCGATTAATCGAGGAAACATTATTCGAGTGAATACCCTAGTACTTTCATACATATATACATGCATATACAATGCAAAGAGATTGCTGTAGATCTTCTCTATAATTTCTGTAGTGGTACACAGAAAAAATTATCACCAAAAATTTTTCAAACAAAAGTTTGTCTAAAATTAAAATTTAAATTTCAGTAAATATGCTGTCCATAATCTATGAATTGTTTGTTTAGCTTTTATTTAGAACCCAAACACCAAAAATAACAATAAAAACTGTGTCGTAAAAAACCACCCCGATGACGACATACACACAAATAACAACAACAACAATCATAGCAAGAGGAATGCAATTGTACCAAGTTTGTTTACAAAAGATTTTTGAGTGATTCAATTACTTAATGTCGTTGCACTAATTCTCATTAATTTTTTTAGAGTATTTAGATAAACATTCAGACTTCAACACATATAACAAACTGAAATCTCCTAAATGGATGATGATGATGACACAGACAAAAATTTTGTTTGTATTTTTTTTTTTTTTGATTAAGTAAATTATTTTGCTTCATAGCATTTTTAGACTAATTGTTTATTAAATTCAGACAGAAATATTGTTTGATATTTTTCAGAAAATTTAGTAAATATTTTTGTTTGATTTAGTAAATTGTTTTGTCTACAATTTGTAAATATTTTTAGACAAATTGTTTTATAGATTTAAACAATTAGTTCACAGAAAAAAAACACGTTTTTTTCAATGAAATTGTTGAGGTATTTTTATCTATATTTACAAATTTGTTTGTAGGTCCGTTCATAAACAAAATATTTACTATTTCATAAAATGAAATTTAGTTTCTTCTGTGTAGTACTTGTTGTACCGCATAATTATATTTCATAAGTCTACGGGTGCTGTTGCCTGATTAGTTAGCGCGTTTGACTACAAACCCTGCGGTCTTGAGTTCACGACTAGTTTCAGGCAAGCCAACAACATCATGCATTTTTGTAATGTGCATTGGTGTGTTATTGTGTTGGTTGTTGTTGAACTTCCAAAGTGATGAAGGCATAGCACTGATCACTTTGACAGTACCGCAGCGATTAATACTAACATATCCTAATGCACTTCGCAGCACCCTACTTCGTAGGTATTGTAGCAAAACCGTCGCCGAAGTAAAAAAACTAGTAAAATGGCTACGCAGCTTAAACAACTCAATGCCTCTACTTGACACCAGAGGGGCTTGCAATACCGCTCTAAAAAAAAGAACGCGCAATAGCAGAGTTGTAAATGAATTAAGCTTTCTATCTCTCTCCCACTTCACCACCTGTTCACTCTACACTATCCCTTTCCCAAAGAAGGTACCGCATTAATTAACTAACTGATAGGCATTAAATGCCCGATTGCGTTATTTCTCTTTATAAAAAAATGGATTTTAGAGCAATTTTATGCAAGATAACTTTGCTTTCCAGGTTGAATTCTCAGTGTTCATTTACTACCCAGCCCTGGTTAAAAGCTGTATTCTTTTTTAGAAGCCGTGATGTCGTTAAGCAATACAAAATCAAAGGGAATGATAAATTATGAAAGTATGTGAAGCAACCGAACTATCGAATATTTATATGTGTACATTTTTAAGTAAAATATGGTATATATATGGGGCATTATTTGTGAAGCTGACAGGCTAAACATTTTTGTCTCTGACCATATAATACCTATATATCTCATCGGTTCGGAAAAAAAGGTTTTTTGTCTCCTCAACGAGATATGGGAATTTAACATTTGGAGTAAAAGGCAGGCACGCGCTACTTCAAGTGTTGATATTTAGTTTATAAAACTAACACAACAATAAATAAAATTATCAGGCTTATAGTTCATTAAACCAGTATTTGGATTTTAGAAAAAATATTTTTTTGGGGAAAAATGTATTTAAATAAATTAATTTCTACCAAAAATGGCTTGTAGTGTATAGATGATTCGTTCCAAGTTTCATAATGGGCACGAAAGTTGATCAGAAGTTAGACTGCAAATAGTACTTCGCATATATAATTTAAAGTTAGTTTATTCGTTAGCTATCTGTGCTTTGTCTCTTTAACTTGCCTAACTCCAGAACGATTTTCGTTCCCATTATGAAACTTGGAACGAATCATCTATACACTACAAAGTATTTTTGGTAAAAAGTTAAAGATATTAAAGAAGGCAAGTTTGTGCAACTTTAGCTTAATTTATTTAAATACATTTTTTCCAAAAAAAAAAAAATAAAATTTATTTCTAAAATCGAAATAGTATATATAAAAATAGCTGATTTATTGAACTATAGACCTAATATTATTATTTATTCTTGTTTAACTCTTTGGAACTATATAATAACACTTGAAGTAGCGCGTGCCTGGCCTGTAGTCCAAATTTCAAAGTCCTATATCTCGTAAAGGAGACTGAAAAAATTTTTTTTGATGGTATAATATATAATATAGTCAGAAACTATAAAAAAATAAGTAGATAGACCAAAAAAAAAAAAATACAATCTGACAGGAAGATTATTTCAACTTACTTAATGTATGATTATTTTTGCTACCCTCATAGATCTAAATAGAGAATGCTTCGACCGAAAGTTTTTAGTGTATCAGATTTTCAATTATCTGTTTTAAAGCGAAAAACTAAAAAGAATATTTTATTTTAACAAAACCAAATCTTTTTAGCAGGACGTATGAATAGCAACCACATGAAACATTACTTTTTGTATGGTATTGCGTGTGAAACATGTTTTTATATGAATAAATGTACATACATAAAATTATTATTTTTTTGATATGAATTAGAATTTATGTATGAAGGAATTAAGAAAAGCTAACACCAGTGCCGTCATTGGAATCAACGGCAATAATGGCAGCATCTGAAGTACTAGCAGCATTAGCAGTAAGTACAGAAAGAAAATATAGAGAAAAAAATGCTCAGGAATATAAAGTAGCAGTGGCTCAGTGTAAATAGTCCTTACATAAAATTGTATAAGTCTAAAAAAAGAAGTTTAACGAATATATGTTTGATTGCTAACATGTATTTATGAAAGTTAGAGTGTCCAGATAAACATTTTTTTGTGATTAACCATGCCAAAAAGGAATAACAGCTAAAGTCGAGTTAGGACAAATTCGAGTTATTACTAAATTGATCGCACAGCCTATCTCAAATTTGCTTAACACATTTTTTAGCCCTTATGTCAATGGCAGCATATGTTTTTAGTTTTAAAAGCACCATATTTTAGAAAGTAGCAATTGTATCGAAATTTTATGATCTCCGTATAGAGTTTTTCTTTTCTCGGACTTTTTCATTTCCCGGGAAAGTGGAATTAATTTTTTAATTTCCCGGGAATTCCCGGGACTTCCTGCCCAGTAGAACACGACAATTATATATTTTAATTTAATTTTTTTTGAACAAAAAGCAAATAACAATTTATGAGATCAAATAAATAATTTATTCATAAGATTAAATGTTAATTCAAAATTAGAACTTCAGTTCTTTATAGAGTAATTCCAAGTGAAAGCAAGAACTATGTATGTGTGATGAAGACTGTTTAATTTTAATTAAAAAAAATTATACTTTATTGTATAACTTCTGAATAGTAGCCACCCGAAGGCATGGTTTTTTGGAGTAAAGAAGGAATCCTTCTGGTAGCATGACATATATTTTATTGTCTTAAAATAATATCTTCTGTGAAAAAATAATTTTTAAAACAACCATAGTTTTGAGTTTAAAAAAAGCCATGTGGGCATAGCAATAGCAATCTGATATCTTTAAAAATACGCACACTCATTGCCGTTTTGTTATTTTCTTTCACTCGTTTACGAAATATTATTTTTTTGAATTTGCAATTTTTATAAAAATATGGGTCTAATAAAATGGGGCCAAAATCCCATGCTTCGATACAGGTAAAGATATAAAATTTTTAGAAAATATAGCTTATATGTTGCTCGTTATGTCCACTTAGTGTTTCTCTTCAAAAAATGTGAAAATAAAATATGAAGCAAATTAAATGGGTTCGCAAATATATGTATATTTTTTTATTTTATTTTCATGTTTTGCTAAGAGCAGCACTTAAAAATGTGTCCTTACAAAGTAAAGTTGCTATAATAATATTAAAAAAAGGTCCCGGGAATTCTCGCACATATTTCCCGAGAATTTTTCCCGGAAAATGTGTGGGATCGCGGGAATGTTTTTGGGGCAAATCCCGAATGAAAAACACTATATCCTTAACCAAAGTGTTTTTCGCCACGTTCTAATGTTTGGGTGGAATTGGACTGCTTAGTAAAGAGATATTCCCACTTTTCGATTTGCCCCCTTACGTCGCCAGCAGCATAGCTGGGTATGCAGTATCTTAGAAAGTAGCAAACATATCGATCCAAAATTTTATGATATCCTTAAAAAATTGCTCTTCGCTATATTCCAATGTTTAGGTGGAATTGGACTGCTTAGTCCAGAGATATGCCTACTTTTAGATTTCTTCCTCTGATGGAAATATACGCCAACTAAGCAACAGAACAAAAAAAAATAATAAAGCAAAAAACTGCCGTACAAAATGTTTGTCGAAAAGTGGCTATATATCTGACATAAGCTGTCCAATTTCACTCAAACTCCGAAATAAGGCCAAAGGCCTCATCATACAACTTCAGATCAATATGTTTGCTTTTTCTAAGATACATCGCTCTTAAACGCAATACATACCCCGATATGCTGCTGTTGACGTACGTATAACTTTTCTGTTGACATAAAGGTTATATAGTCTCTTAAGTAGTGTATTCCTATGTGAACATTTTGCCTAGGCCGAGTTTAGTCATTATTTCGTTTGATAAGTTGATATTTACTAATTGTGTTTGCTTAGTCATCATTGAGTTAATTTTAAAGTTAAAGTCAGTTCATTAATTTTAAAACAAAAAAACTAAAGTTCTTATTATATTACTGAATTCATAATATCAAATATTTTTTTACGGAAATAGGACCTACCACGAAATTCGTAACGCTAAAAATTAAAGTTCGTAATTATTTAATAAGAAAAAAAAACAAATTTTTTTTCTGAATATTAAAGTAACAAATTAATAAATTTGTTTTCTTTTAAAATATTGTACTGGAATATTTGAAAATCAGACAAAAAAATAATAAAATTTCAAAACAAGTTCAAATACACGTGTCTTAAGACAAAAACCTATCACAATTTTTTCTGTGTAAGGATTGGATCTAAATTAATTGGATCTAATTAAAATAAAAGAACAAAAATAACGAAAAGGAAACTATATAAGAAATTTATTATATGACATATTTGGGTTCATGTAAAATAAAATTATGACAATATGTCAAATAATAAATTTCTTAAAGGTTTAATTTTGGTTTCATTTTTCATTTTGCCTAATAAATACTTTTATTGTTATGCAATGGATTTCTAATTGTATAAGGGTGTAGAAAAATAAAATAGATTCATATCGAGTACAAATTATTTGCCTACTACGCTTATTTTATTCCTTTGTGATTTTCAAAAATATTATCATTTGAAAATTCTCAAATGGTTTTTGAAAGTCTTTGCATAAGATAAGAGGTTTGTAACTGATCAAAGTTGTGGCTGAAGTCTACTGACGATTCGGTAAAGCGCCAATGAAATGCAATGCTTAACTATCAGCAAATAAACTTCATTGAAACGGAAAATAACTAAACTGTTTGTTTTGTTTAAATCAAATTACAAATTAAAGCATTATAAAATTGCTAGCATCGAACATACAAAGATTAGCTTAATCTAAATTCCCTGATTTCAGGCAACAATTTTAAATTTAAAAATAATTATGGTTTGCCTCAAAATTGATTCTTAAAATCGATTAGAATCATCACACTTTTTGATAACGTTTGTCTTAAAATCGATCGCTTTCCCTCACATATCTGATTATTTTTGCTTAATATATACTAGTGATGTTACGACTACTCGTATTCGTCTTGGAATCGCCGAATGTTCGCTTCTTTCAGGACATTCGTATTCGTATTCGCCAAATTCAAGCAAATATTTTGCGAATATACGTCCCAAAAAATAATACATAGTTAAAATGTAAAAAATACAGAGAATTAAATAAAAATTAATTTTTCTATGCTGTTTATAGAACCCATACAATCGACTTGTGTTTGGGTTATATAAAAAGAACATTAATAATTTTTATTAAAAAGCCTTTGTCTTTAACGCAAAATAATAATATTCTTTTAGTAAAGAAAGAACAAACAAAATATATTTCACAACGACACAGTATTTAAAAAGTATTGAAATCTTAAGACATTTTCTCCTTCAAGCCTATTGCGATGCGGTGTGTAAATAAGCCCCACACCAATAATTTCATTTTCTAAAACTGAAAATTTGCTACTGAGCTCCTGTTTTAAAACGACTGTTGTCTCACCAATTAGTTCAGTGGATAAGAAGAATATATTGTGCCACTAGAAAAAGAATTTATGAAAATACCTTTAGTTGGCGTTGAGCGTTCCTAGATAGATCTACAATGAATTGAATTTGTCTAATTATCGTAAAAAAAAATAATCGAAAATTGAATGTGTCAAATAAATTTCAACATAATTCCAATCCAATTACACAAGTTAGAAACGCGTTCGCTGCAGTGGATTGAACAAAGTACATCATCTATCGGCAATAAATTGGAATATATAACTGAATTTGCATGAGACATTTAAAGAAACTAGGAGAGATCTTTTCGTTCTGCTTATCATAATTAAGAGTGGGAAGCTAAACAGTTTGATATCCATTATTACCCACCTTGAGAATTAAAGTTAGGCAAAATAAAATTAAGAAAATAAGGAAAATGAAACTAAAGTTCAGATAAATAAAGAAAACCACCGACACAGGTGGCTGCAGCATCTGCGAAAATATTTTCCCCCAAACAACACTGAATTACTAAAAATGTAACAAACATCAAAAATAGAGAAAGAGTCGCCCAACCACTATTTCGGGTGGAACTTGAACCAGGTGACTTGAAATTAAAAAAAAAAAACCAAATACGCTTTATATATAATTTAAGATAATTGCTGCATCGAAGACTTACGTAGAGTAACCACATAAACGAGGTGCGCCTATCCAATACCTAAATTGCCAAGAATAAGGCCACACCAAAACATATTGCAAGTTGCGTAACGTTTGTGTCGTCTGTAGTGAACTACACAGCACTGCCAATTGTGATAAGCCAAAAGATGATTAAAAAATTAAAAAGTGTAACAATTCCCATGAAAATCACATGGACTGCCCTGTCTATGTACATGTCAAGCAGTCTTTGTCTAAAAACCTATTACTTTTGGCAACACTAATAATTCCCACTTGCGCTAACCAACTACCAGCCGACGTTTTTAGGGCTAACCAGGCCACAACACAGAACATACCTAACAGCCAGTTCCCATACGCAAAGGCGTTGAAGTCTAACCAGCCCACAGTTCAAAAACGGTATATTGAAAACGATAACACTGGTTTCAATTTTGATAGAATTAAGGCTTCAATAGCTAATTTAATTCAAACAGTAAATTTTTTTACAACCAACATGACCTGCATGATGCAGCAAATGTTGAAAATGCAATCTACAATATTGCAGGATGCATTAAACAAACCATGAACTTAAAACTCTGTTTCTGGAACGCAAACAGCATCCGCTAGCATGAAAACGAACTCGAATTCTTCATGATGAATAAACAAATTGATATTATGATTATCTCTGGGACGAATTTAAAGGCTAGAAGCTTTTTTAAAATCAGCGGATATACTCTACTTAGTGGTTGATCATCTTCAAGCATTGAAAATGCTTATCAAAACCTGGTGATTTCATCAATTTATTCTCCCGCCAGGTATTCTATTACAGAAAGTCAATATAGTGGATTTTTAAAGTCATTAGGACCGCGATTTTTGGCCGAAGGTGACTGTAACGCTAAGCATACGTTTTGGAGATCGCGGCCAATTACTCCTAAGGGTCGCGTTTTGTTCGACACAATTACTAAAATGAGCTTGAATGTTATTTCAAGTGTTCAGCTTACTTACCAACAGATCGGCAAAAAGTTCCTGATGTTGTTGATTTCGGAGTAGTAAAAGGAGTTCCCAGCGAAATAATTAGGGTTAAAATTTCCTTAGATTTATCTTCAGATTACTCAGTCACTATTATTACCATATACTCACTCTTAACAACCTCAGCCAATTTACTGCATGCACCAATTAATTGGCTAAAGTACAATAAATACTTATTTGCCCATTGCACAGAAAATTTGTCGCAAAGAACGGCTGAAGACATAGACGTCTCTATTACACAGTTAGAGGCTAATATTAACCAAGCTGCTAAAAATGCTACTTCTACCTTTCGACAGGTGACATTTAACAAAATTCACTCTGCGGATGTGGAACGGATATTGTCTGAAAAAAGAGTATTTCGAAGAGAATGGCAACGCTACAGATACCTGCAGCTAAAAATTATGCTGAAGGGATGCACCACGCAGCTTAAAAAATTATTAGAACTCCAAAAAACTGCATCTTTGCAAACGGATTATTCGTTATGGCGAGCAGCCAGAGGACTTAAAAGACCGGTGATGTGTAAACCTCCATTACGGTGTCCGAATGGAGATTAGGCAAGAACTGATGCTGAAAATTGCACGCTGTTTACCAACCACTTGAAAAAGTTATTTACTCAGAACATGTCTTCTGATATAGTTGAGCTGACACCAGTTGTCACTGAAACTGTCGTTCCTTTAAGATCTAACATTCGGAAAATTTAATTGGAAATTGACTTAAATGAGAAAAAAGCTCAAGTTGCTGATCAAATCAGTAACAAAATGCTTATAGAGCTACCCCATATAGCAAAAAGTATAATTCTATTAATTTTTAATGCCGTTTTACGAATAAAATACTATCCTGCGAATTGGAAGATGTAATTGATCACTATGATACCTAACTCCGGAAAAGACCTTACTAAAGTGGAATCTTATAGACCTGTAAGACTATTGTCAAATATGTGAAAACTATTTCAGAAACTGATTATGAATAAGTTGACCCCCATACTAAATGAGAGTAGATGAATCCCATATCATCAGTTTGGTTTCAGGAGATAATATAGCACTATATAACAAACGCATAGGCTTGGAAATGTGATTAGAAAACATTCGAAAAAAAGATATATTGTTCTGCTCTATTCATTGATATTTCTCAGGCTTTTGACAAAGTATGGCATGAAGGATTAATTTAGAAATTAAAACAAAATTTACCCTCTAACATTCAGAAGTATTAGAAAGCTATTTATCTCCACGAAATTCGTCATCAGAGAAGGCAATTTTCTAAGCACACCTTAGATGATTCAAGCCGGTGTTCCTCAAGGTAGCATTTTGGACCCTGTATTATAGCTGATATATACCTCCGACATGCCAACAGGGCATGCAATTCACACATCAACCATTGCTGATGATACAGCTTTTCTAAGCGTAAACGAAAGCACTCAACAAGCATCCACAAAATCGCAAGAATATGTATTGCATGTGGAAAAATGGTTAAAGAAGTGGAGAATAAAAATAAACGAACGAAAATGTGTACATGTTACGTTTTCATTGCGCAGGGAAAGATGTCCGTCGTACCGCAGCACTTTGAGGTTAAATACCTAGGAATTCACCTTGATCGTCATCTAACATGGACATAGATTTAAAACTGACCCAAATAAAACTGAAAGTAGTTCAATTTAATTGGCTAATAGGAAGAAATTCTACACTTAGTCTAGACTGTAAACTTCTCCTATACAAGACGATAATAAAACCAATTTGATGCTATGGTATTCAGTTATGGAATACCACCTCTGCATCAAATATAGACAAAATTCAAAGGCGACAAAATAAAATTCTTTGTTGGATTACAGTGGCACCTTAGTATGTCAGAAACCAGCGCATTCATAAAGATCTAGATGTGCCAGATCTAGATGTTTTCTAAACATGTGACAGCATATACAAAAACGCTCTAATCGCATCCAAGTTCCCTAGCCCGCAACATCATTAATTTTAGAGGGCACTCACTGAAAAGGAGATACACTCTTGTTTTCAGCCGTAAGACATCAAATTCCAAATATATTGTCTAGCAGTGGCTGGACTAATTATCAACAATTTTAGTTATAAGATTTAAATACTTATTGTTAGTTCAATTTACAATTAAAGATTCAATAAATAAATCTAAAAGTTAAAAAAAATGTGAATTCAAAATAAGAGAATTCCTTATTGAGTTTTTAATCTTCAATGAAAAATTTAATATTTTGAAACAAGGAGTGTCGTACCCGTAAGACAGGGAAGGCGGTGAATATAATATACGAATTTATCACATTCGGTAGTTGATACCGATAATATCTCGGAAGTGATTAAAAGTTAACTTTTTTGTTTTGCTCGGAATCTCTTCACAAATAAATAGGCAGTTGAGAATTCCGAGGTGAACTATCTTGTTGGAGCAATCATTTTGTGTAAGAGTGGCAAGGAATTATAATGAGTTATAATTAAGTTATGAGTTTAGTCGAACTATAGGGGTTTATATCCAAAGAAATTTTAATTATTTTGTCTTGAGTTCGGTTTTAATTAAATTTTTCAATTAAATTATATAATTATTATGTATTATATTTGTATTCATATTATATTTATATTATATTTAAAATCTATTTATTTATTTTTAGAAAATTTTTGCAATATGTTACAGATTTCCTTTTCTTTTTTCTTTTTAATTTTTTACTAATTTTATCTGATCATTGATGTAGTATCTTGTAGTAGTATAAGTGAAACCGATTATGGCCTTAAGGCTAGGTTTTTTCTATTTTGGATGAATAAATGAAAAAAAAAATTAACAACGTTTCAGTGGATGTTTTCAAAATAATTAGCAACTGAGTCTTAATTTTTTATTTACTAGAAATATACTGCAAATATTTGCGGCAAAAGTTTATTTTTTGGTCATATTGAGTTTTTTTTTAAATAACAATGTCACTTTTTGTTCGAATTTCATACATCAAACGTTTTACTTGCAAACACTTTTCTAACGGGACACTCTTTCAAACTTGTGAAAGATTAGAATAATACCTTCTATGTGTTTTTTTGTATGATTGCATCAGTTCTGAATAGGGTTGAGGATTTTTTATGTGCTGTAACAATTTAAGTTGATGGGGATTAATATTTATGAAAAGTTATGATACTATTAAAAAATGAAAAGAAAACACTGTGCAAAATGCTTTCATACATGTACAAGTCATTGCAATGGCCACATGATGATGGGAAATTTTACTTAGGTATGGATTATCGAAGCATAAGAAAACAAATAATCATGATTGTGGTCCTTATGAAAACATTCAGTTTATTTGTTATGAAAGAATTCTTTATTAAAAGTTAACGTCTATTGCTTTTTATTGGTATTTAAATTCATACAATACTGTGTTTGCTGTTTTCTATGTATATAAGTTTCATCTTTTATATATATATATATATATATATATTATATATTATATATATATATATATATATATATATATATATATATATATATATATATATATATATATATATATATATATATATATATATATATATATATATATATATATATATATATATATATATATATATATATATATATATATATATATATATATATATATATATATATATATATATATATATATATATATATATATATATATACTAGCTATACCCGGCGTACTTCGCTACCCCATTGTTGTGCAGATATAGAAAAATCAATAAACTCATTTAAGAATAACCATAAAATTGGTTAGTTTTTTAGCGATCTTATTAGTTTTGGCGAATTTTTGCGTTTTAGCGATTTTCCGTTTTGACTTTTTAATTCTGGAATTTTTTAGTCTTAAAGTTTTTTAAAATTTCAAGAGTTTGCCTGTTACGGTTTGCAAGATACAACAAACTGTTTAAACTACATAGTCAAAATTACATTATTTTTAGAACACCCTTTAATTTTTGTTATGTTAATTATTATACAGACTACACCAATAAACACTAACTTTGAAAATGTCGAGAGTCTATGTAAAAGTGTCTATGTATTACATTAGTATTTCAACATGTTTCGTTGCGCGCTTTAGAACACCCTTTAATCTTTAGCCCGTAGCTCTTAAGGTTCTCGAGAAAACAGCCTGTGACAGACAGAAAGACAGACGGACTGACGGACAGCCTATCGAAAACAATACGATTAATTTACACTTTTGGTGTATAGATCCCTAAAAAGAATCTTTTCCAAAAAGTTAATTTTCAAAAAGTAACCATTTTCGAAATAGTACCATTTTTAAAAAGTTCCCTTTCCAAAAAACATTTTTCAAAAAGCACCATTTCTTAAAACTACATATTCAAAAAAGTAGGTTTTCGAAAAAGTACCTTCACTTTAATATATAAACGGAGCAAACGATTGGACATTGTATGCGTCTAGCTAAAACGACAGACTTTGGTTCGCTATTATAAGTCAAATGAAATGAAAATGCATTTTAGCCGATATGGGCATATCCGAAAAAGTATATACCAGAGGCGGAATTTTAGAGTTGTCAAAACTAAATATAGATATATGTTGATGGAATATATTATTTAAATATATAAATTATTTAAATATATAAAGGATAAAGTTTTTTGGTGAGCACTTTGTGAATGGCGGGGATATACCTACACCAAACTTTGCCCAACTTTGCATTTCAAATAGGTTGCAGTTTTTATGTGTTTAGTTACACAAATGACCGTAAGCTTAAGTTTGAGTTTTCGTGTATTTTTTATCTCGTAAACCATAAGGAATATGAAAATTTGCTCTAAAGCTTTCTTTTATATAATAATATTCGCCCTTAATGTGTTTGGCGATTTTCGTCTTCGACTACGACATTTTTATGATAGATTAAAGAAAAATGTAGCGTGCTGTCTTTAATCTATAACAAAGATGTCTTAGTCGAAGGCGAAAATCACCAAACATGATAAGGGGGTTATCCACAACACGACTAAACACATTTTTGTTGTAAAATGTACAATTAAAAAGTTATAGATAGTATAAAAAATGTAAATGTAACGTCCGCAACAACCGATTTTGAAATTTCTAAACGCAAAAACTTATCATCCTCATAAGAGCTATTTTAAAATCCTGAAATAGTCATCTTTCTTTTAATATTTTTGGTTACTATGCAAGATTTGCTAAGCATTATACAAACGCACGTTAACCTCCAAACCGACTTCCGGTTTTTGTAACATCCGTAAAGGCATTTTCGCCACTGATATTTTTTCCTTAAAAACAGTTCAGTCAATAATCAAAAAAGTCATTTCAAAGTACTCCTAAGGTACTATTTTTTCTGAAGATATTTCATTCAGAACGTCAACAAGATTAACATTACCAAAAAATAGATACGTACAAATGTAACGTCCGAAACACAGGATTTAAATACAGGGTGTTTTTTTTAGAGGTATAGAACTTCAAATTGAAATAAAACACAAGAAAATCGTTTTAATGTCCATCAATTTGGCTTTATTGGAAGGATAATTTTATGCCATTAATGTTTAAATATGATTTCGGGCATGTGGCCGCCGCGGCTGGCTCCAATAAAGCCAATTCTACAGGTCCAATTTTCAACCACTTTTTCGAGCATATGGGGCCGTATGTTGGCAATAACGCCACGAATGTTGGCTTCCAAGTCCCCTAACGTTTCTGGTTTGTTGGCGTAGACGAGCGACTTCACATATCCCCAAAGAAAATAATCCAATGGTGTCAAATCACACGATCTTGGTGGCCAATTGACAGGTCCATTCCGCGAAATTATGCGCTCATCGAATGTTTCCTTCAATAAATCGATTGTGACGTGCGCTGTGTGGCATGTAGCGCCGTCTTGTTGGAACCACAACTCATCCACATTCATGCCATCCAATTCGCGAACAAAATAGTCGGTTATCATGGCTCTATACCGGTCTCCATTAACGGTAACTGACTCTCCAGCATTATTTCGGAAGAAGTATGGCCCAATGACTCCACCAGCCCATAGAGCACACCAAACAGTCAGTTTTTGTGGATGTAATGGTGTCTCAAGGGTCTCATGTGGATTCTCTTCACTCCAAATGCGGCAATTTTGCTTGTTGACGTAGCCATTCAACCAAAAATGAGCCTCATCACTGAACAAAATTTTGCGATGAAAATCAGCGAACTGAACCATTATTTTCGAAATAAATTTGCACGATTTGCAAGCGTTGTTCTTTTGTCAACCTGTTCATGATGAAATGGCAAACCAAACTAAATATTAATCACGTGACAGCTGACAAAATGGCCGCCAGTTAAAAAAGTGATGCCAACTTAAAGTTCTATACCTCAATAAAAAACACCCAATATATAGGACCAAAAATTGAGATTAAAAATTGGTCTTCGGTGAAGAAAAACAACACCGATATTAGCTGTGGGCTCATATTTCAAAAATTATATTGAAATAATAAAAAATATAAATTATATTTAAATAACGACAATTCTTTTCAAATTTATTTTATATATTTTTTCCTTACTTAATACTCATCCATCTTTAAGAAAGAAAAAAAACACCCTCCTTATTTGGTGTAAATTACAAGTATTTCACTTTTTTAGATGACGTCGAGAGTGAAAGTAAATTATTTTTTGAGTCTTTATTTTAATCTGCATTTCCAAGTGTCGTTTAGTATAATTTTATACGAGTATTTATTCCATGTTTTTAATTTTTTTGTTTCTTCTTTTTCTTCCATTCAATGTTGTTTTTATTTTTTTAATGAGATTTTTGTATTGTGTGCTTAAATATAATGACAAGCCTCAATAGGACATGACTTGTGTTCATAACAATTTACTTTTACAAAATTCTTAAATAAAAAAGTGTGAGTGGTTGGAAGACGTTGGAGTAAATATTTAGAAAGATGACGGCGGGGACGATGATGGCGCGTAGTTCCCTCTTACTAACAGTGAAGAAAGACGGTTGGTTGTTTCTTTCTTGTATATATAAACTATTAAAGAGGTGCAAATTTTATTATATTCATGCAAATGAAAAACGAAATGAAAATATATACATTTTTATAACGTCCATTAACAAGAATATTACCAGTAAATTATATTGTTAAGGCCGAGAAAGAAAGCCAGATTTCTTTGAAAAACGTGGGAGTCACTATAAAATAACGAAGTGTTTAATTAATGCCAGAACAAAAGGCGGTGAAAAGAAAATTAGTTCTTAAATCTATTCTTTATAATTAAAAAAATATGATATTGACTTTCTGTCGATTCTCTGTAAAAGTCTTTACAAATTAATTTTATAATTACTTTTAACTTAATTTCTTAAAGGAAACAGTTTAGTATTGGTATGAGAGCACTTTTTAAAAGTTGTACTTAAATATATTCCCAACAAAAAATGAGTACAAAACTAAAATCACAAAGGGGACATTTGAACCAGACTTCAGTGTTGCAAAGGCAGATTTTCAAAATCATTTATTGCAGGAGAAAAATTACACAATTCAGATGATTAACATTTTATGTCACAAAATTGATATACCAAACTTTGGCGCTTATATTTAAGCAGCTGCAATTTCATTTGCTGTGTTAATACCTGTGGTATAACGAAGTATCGTATTGGTTATTTTCAAAATTTGTTTTTTTAGTAAATGTTTATGTGCTCGACAGTCTACATTAAGACGTAATTTCTTAAAATAACTATCCCATGGGGAGCTGTCTACAAATGTAGTCACTATATAATTTGTATGGAAACTAAAATTTTTTACTGATTTCAATTAATATTTTTTATTATTATTTTATTATACCTGTGTATGTGTATATGTAATTGATTTTATATAACTTTTACATGGCTTTGTTTGTTTTCGTTCGTTCGCGTCGGCTTACTTAGCAACATTTTTAAAGTCTCACTTCAAATAAATTCTTTGATTTATCCGATTTGATAGTCAGCGTATGAATAGAAATCTTCGCAGATATTATCAGCCATCTGGTGAAATAATGGCAGACGAGCAAATATTTCCATACCGCGGAAGAACTAGATTTACGCAGTACATTCCTTCTACACAGGATAAACTAAATTTCATTTTCAGTAAATAAATTCAATAAATTAGTAAATATTTTGTCTAGAAACGGACCCATAACAAATTTCTAAATATGGACAAAAATATCTCAACAGTTATATTGAAAAAAACCCGTTTTTTCGGTGAACAAATTGTATAAATCTATAAAATAGTTTGTCTAAAAATGTTTACAAATTCGAAACAAAATAATATAGTAAATTAAACAGAAATATTTACTGGATTTCCTGTAACACATCAATGATTATTTTTGTCCGAATTCAAAAAAAAAATTTCTAAAAATACTTAGAAATTCTAAACAAAATAGTTTACTGACTCAAACAAAAATATTTACTGAATTTCCTATAATATATCAATAAAAATTTTTGCCTGAGCCATCATCAGCATCCATTAGGCATTTATGAAATGTCACTTTGTTAATTGTGTTTAACTCTGAATGTTTAGTGGTAGCGATGTAAGCCTGTCAGTCCAGAGGTCGTGGGTTCGATTCCTACCATACGCCCTGAATGTTTTCCGAAAAAAAGGTAATCCCTTCACGGGATGTGTTTGTTAAAAATGTATGGCCTCATGGGATTTGTTTTTCTACGATACAAAAAACCGGGTTTGTTTTTGGTGTCAGCGTCAAAAATTTTTTTTAATTTTTTGGTGATAATATTTCTGCGTAAGCGCACCGTATTCGTACAGAAAACTCATAAATTATTGGTTTCAAAGTTAGGATTCAAAGTTTTCATTGTTGTCCTATGTTCAAAAAAATGGAAATGCAGCTATAATACAACTTAGTACACGCATAGAAAAAACATGGTTGAGGCAACCATAATCTAAGAGCAACATACTATGATTGAACATATGGTTGAAAACAACGATATATATAGTTCAAAACAATCATATACATAGTTCAAGCAACCACATGTATGTTTCAAAAAAATTATATATAGGGTTCAAAATTACAATAAATGGTTTGAAATAACCATATATATGGTTAAAACAACAATATGAATGGTTAAAGCAACCATGTATATGATTCAAAACAACCATATATTGTTCAAAATTACAAAATATGGTCTAAAATAACCATATATATGGTAAAAATTAGCCATATAAATGGTTCTAAATAACCATATATATTGTGCTATATAACCATACATTTATTGTTTTCTTAACCATAAGTTAATTAAAAAATTGACAGGAGCTAAAAATTTTATTATTTCAATTTAAATCAAAAACAAAATTTTTCAACTGGTCAGTGTGTGTGCTGAATCTATACATATAATAAAACTGTAAAAGGGGCGTGTCTGTACATGAAATATTTTTTGAAAATTTTTATGGTGGCGTAAACAGTAATCGACGTAAAGAACAAAACACCAAATTTTGGCCTTTTTGTCTGTCTGTCTGTCTATCTGTCCGAACACGCTTCACGCAAAAACCTCAAAACGGATTTTCATAAAATTTCGTATGGAGGTACTTTAGAGTCCTGATTCAAACATAGGGTACTTCTTACCGCGATAAAATAAAAGTGTACCCTATTTTACCAATATACATAAATGTTGTTGGAAAAAAAAAAGATTTTTTTAACGTTAGTAGCACTGTTTATTTTGCATAACGGGATCTTCAAACAATATATAAAGAACGCTATACTAATATATTTTATAGACACCTTATAGGAATAAAGCGAACTTTAAGTGCGCGAAGCGGGCACATTTAGCCTGAAATAAAAATTATTACCTATTTTCACATAGATACATACATATTTGTTGACACATGTTATATTTACAATCGGGCATGTTCTGAAAAACATTTCGTTGTGAAATCGGCAACTTTCAGGATAGAGTCCAACTAAAAAGCTCACTTATTGGAGGGTTTCAGTTAGTTTTGTGCTTCAGATATTTCACATATTTTATCAGAACAAAGCTATGAATGCACTAAATTGTCCGATTAAAGAACACTTTTCTTCGCTTTTCAAATTTTGCTATTTGAAAACTAAATGGTCTTCAGAACATGATTTAATACAATAATAAGTTATTTGCCACATTCAAAAACTGTGTCGGGAAACATGTCATTGCTGAGGCAACCATGGCACAACCATATATTTTCTTTGCGGGTATGCTTTTGACTAGTGCTGTACGCAAAAACGATTATCTATAGAAATGGTACCAGGTAGTATGTCTGCACCTAATGTACCAAATCAAACGTTTCTAACGATGTCAACCGAATCACATCGTTTGAAAGGATTCGCAGTTGGTGTAAAACACCAGTGTATGCTGCTCATTCATTACATTTACATTTTGCAGATGCTGCTCTATGAAATAAATGTAGCTGCTTAAATTTTATTTGTATAAATCGATTTAACAAAAAAATAAATAGGGCCTTTTTATATTAAAGTATCAATGTATGTATGTACATTAGACGCCTTTTTGCCGATACGATACCGATACCGATACTGAAAAAGAAATATCGGCGATACCGATTCCTTTACGCTTATTGAAATTGTATTCAAGTTTAAATTAACAAAACTCAAGTGGCGTAATTTTTTTATTATACAAAATTACAGTGTAAGAAGTTATTAATTATTAAATTGATATTAAAACAGTATAAAAAATTGAAATTAATTTTTAAAGAACTACATTTTCATTGCTTTCAAAGAATCCATATTAAAAATATGCAGATAATTAATAGAAAAGCATGTAAAATTTTATTTAAGTCATACAAAAATTTACAATTCTTTTACAATTTAAAAAAAATACAAGCCATGTTTTTCAAAAAAAGGATTTTTTAAAGGACATTTATCAACTAATATTCTTCTAAATAATATTGTTGCTTAATTGATAAAACTCTTCACTTAAATTTACATAAAAACACAGTTTTTCGTTTAAATTCGCATAAAAAGACACAAGTTAAGAAAATGGGTACTTTTATATCCTTTTTTCTTGAGGAAAAATCGCTCTAGAGCACCGAAAGAGATATTTCATCTAATATCGCTTCCAATTCGGTGATTGGTAATCGAAAAAGAGAGAAAAGTTCTTGCACTGACAAGCATATGTAAAACTAATTAGAAATTATCCAAATTTGCACTACTTCCGCATCGCAAATTCTACATTTTCATGACTTCTTTGGAGTGTTTTTTTTGCTGGGCATAAGATTTAAAAAGATTTCAAAAGTATCGTCGTATCGACAGTAAAATATCCCCGATACCGATGTATCGGAAAATCTAAAGTTTTGTAGTAAGTATAAAAAAAAGCTCTCCCAAAAGATAAATTTATCCATATAAATTACATGTAAAAAAATTTTTGCCTTATTTGTCGAAAAAAACTAAGAAATTTTTTTCCATTTGATGGGCACATTCTTGTAGGAAATTAAATTTAAATGATTTCTTCGTACACTTGATAGTTAAATATTTATCAGGCGTTGACTACTACTAACAACTACTAACAATAGTACTGAAAGCAAATACTTCATAACTTATAACCACTTTGTTCCTAGCATTCAAATTAGAGATGAGCGATACCGTGATTTTTAAAGAACATCGTGAACAGTGAACGTGATTTAAAAATCACTGCTACTTAAAACTGTGCCCGTAATCACTGTTTTCAGCTCTCTTTTAGCAATGTGATTATCAAGTGCACACATGCATCCCCACAACAGAAACGTTGGCTCCTTCTTTTTTCTTTCTGAAGAAATATACCAAGGCAAATTTAAATACGTTTTAAAATGTACTTTGAATTTTAAAAAGAAATACTAATAAGGAAGAAGGGAACACAAGAAATAGCAACAATATTTGTTTACTGTTATTATGCGCAAAAAACGTTATTACCAGGGACAGGGACTTCATGCACTAAAAAAAGGTATTTTAGGCTCCTAAAATATGGCATAAAAAAGCAAAATATACACTAAAAACAAAAAATAGTCACTTATTTTTTAAATTTTATTCCAATAAAAACATAACATTTTAATTCACTCTCATTAGGTAAATATAAATATGAGGGTACAGAATGTAAATATACAATATAAATTAAAAAGTTTTCTTATTTATTTATATTTAAAATAACATTTGATTTATATTCTATTCTTAAAAATTTTTATACATTAAAAAAGACTTTTCAACATTTACGGATGTCATCGGCGCATATTTAAATAATTCTAATTCTCTAATGAAATACATTTCTTTAACTGAATAATCACAAGGTATTAAAGCTTCGTCAGTTATTTGGATTTGGCTCCGTAATGAATTGTATTAATGAGAAACGCATAATTTGCATTAACAAATACCAATAGATCTTTAATTGAATGCAAGTTTTAAATTTTGTAACTTTCTTTATTGCTTCAGCATTTAAAGCTTCCACAACATCTTTAAATTGATGAAAGTAGTTTGCATAATAAGCGACAGCCTCTACCCGCGCTCTTGATTTGAGAAATATTTTTTCCATAAGAAATCAAAAGGTCGATGTCTTCAAATTGATATCTAATTTTTTTCTATGCATTGCATGGGACAGACAAGTGATATGAAATTGGGTAAAATACATTTAATTATTTTGCAGATTTGATCATATATAGTGCAGCATCAGTCACGTATAATAATATTTGATTTTTATTGAAATTGTCGCCTAATAACGCAATTGAGTCGTTAAAGGCTCTGGCAATCGTAGCATGATTTGGTGTTTCTAATTCTGCCACATTAAGAAGAAATTTTAGTTTACCTTTCTCTTCGTATGCATCCAATGTACCAACAATTACTTTGGCTATAAATCGCCCTTTGATGTCTGTCTCATCGATAGAGACCCATAAATAATTTTCTTTTAATAAATGTATAATTTGGTGAAGTTTTGTATCATACAACTTACTCACATACACTTTTCAGACGGATTATTCTCGTTGGTATTAGTCTAAGAGCCGACTGCAAATTTCGGCACTCATCTGTTTTTTTAACGAAATAATTTTTTTATTGCTATTTTGAATTGGTGGAATATTGTGGTGTAGGGTTGCCTCTTTAAATAAGGCCGCAATTATTTTTAATTGGATTGGGAATAATGAATTTTTGGCGGTCACTTTCGGTCATGTGTTTTTTTAAATAAATTGTAGTTACCGTCACAGAGGGATGTGGAAGGAAGTTTAAAATAATAGACTACTATTTCTGACTTGGCCGCAAGTTTAATATAGACAAGAATGAAGGATGAATGAGAGTTTCCACACTACACTATTAAAATGGGGTATCGTTAGAAGCGTCTTGATCATATGTTGGTTATAGGACATGTTAATCACATAAAATTCAATATATAGCGCCAGTTACCGATGGTCACCAACCAACCCAATAAATACAATAAATGCAGCAACAAACACGATCATAACTACTGTGGTCATTTACTCACACAATCTACAGCAACAACAACAACTACTATCAAACCTACTTACATAAATTGGATCTGACATAAATACATAAATAAGCATTTTATTATTTTAATTATTTTACACAACTTATTTCCTGATATTATTCTTAGAATTCCATTTTGGTCAATATTAATAATTTAGTTCATTTTATTTCCTAAAGTTATTCTTAGGATTTATTAAGTTGCTTTATAAACAATTAGTTATTATAAATTGTCTTACTAGAAATATTTAATTATTATTAATCAACCAACAAAGAAAGTTACTCGTTTTATTTCCAACCATATCTCGCGCTGTAGAAGTCAAAAAATACTTCCAGCCATATATAACGAGGCAACCCTGCACCACTATGTTCCACTTCTTCAAAATATTAAAAAAAAATTATTTAATTAAAAAAACAGATGAGTGCAAAGATTTGCAGTCGCCTCTCGTACTATATATATTTAAAAAAATGTTACATCACTGTTGTTCAGTTTATGTAAAGGAATGTCGGCAGAGACAAATGCTTTACATAGCTCTATGCTAAACGAACTTGGTTTACCTTTATTCGGTCTACTAGATAATATGCATTTATAACAAAAATATGGAAAAATTTGCATTTTAATCAATATATGCAAAAGTTCATTATTTCGTAAAGATATTTCGGTTTTGCCATAATCCGCCTCAAGGGAAAAAACATGCATTTGCATGGCCCCTGTCCCTGGTAATTACCCACACAAACAGTGAAATATCATAATTTTGTGTATGTTACAAACAGGGTTCCCACTTTTATATCATATCTTATCCCCAATTTTTGTAGAGGCCTTCTAGAAGACTATCCTGAGAAGGTAGAAAAGAAGTAGTTTTGGATTTTATATCAGATCTTTGAAGACCTTGAAAAAGGCTTATTTAGTGAATGCATCGTAATTTTTACAGCTGGGTATATATATATATATATATATATATATATATATATATATATATATATATATATATATATATATATATATATATATATATATATATATATATATATATATATATATATATATATATATATATATATATATATATATATATATATATATATATATATATATATATATATATATATATATATATATATATATATATATATATATATATATATATATATATATATATATATATATATATATATATATATATATATAGAGAGAGAGAGAGAGAGAGAGTAACGTAAAAAACGCACAAGAATAAAACACTTGTATATGTGTCAGTGTTCATCATTCCAAAAACTTCAGAATGAGAACCTTCTGAATAATTAGTTAATGCCATTTTTTGTACATGTTGTTTGTATTAAAAAGTTTTAGCTTTTGTGGGAAAAACTGAAGTGTTTTTAGAGTGTTTTTGTGTGAAGCGATTCGGAACTATTTTTGTGTTTAACTGATTCACTATGGCTCTTTAAAGATCTCTAGTAAGCCACACACCAGACCATAGTTGTTGGGTGACTAGTATCTTGAAATGATTTTGGTGCAGAAAAAATAAATTTCAAAACCCCAAAAATCCTCAACGAAAAAGTGGTTTTCCCCAAAAGATCCCCTAGGGATTTTCCAAAAGTTTTATCCCCAATCACAAAAAAAATCCCCTATTTGGGAACAAATACGCAAAACTGGGAACACTGGATACATATAGAAAAGAACGACTTCGCAAGTAGCAGTTACTTGACAAATTTTGTCATTTTGTTATTAAATCACAGGTATAGAAGTAATAAGTTTTTACCCGTTAAGTTTACAAAAAAATAATCTTTTTGTGGAAAATTTTATTTTCTACAAGAACATGCCAATCAAAATGAAAAGAACAACATTTTTACATCTAATTTGTGTGGGAAAACTGAAAGTCGTTGAGCGTAGCGTTGATTCAAAATGTGGACGTGATTTGGCGGGAGAGCTTTTTTTATACCTACTAGAAAGTTTTGAGATTATTGCACTTAAAAAAAGACAAAAAATGTTTATTTAACACTCTAATATACATAGTTGGGGTATTCACACGGTGTCCTATCATGTCATATTGTCATAATGTCCTAAAATTTTAAACTAGTTTAAATTTATTTTTATTTTCTTTCTTACAAAAGGTGTACTATATTAATACACTTCTTCAGACTATGTTTATGTTACTGTCATAACTAATTATTTTGCTTTTTACTTTTTCGACAAAATGTCTAATTATGTTTAAATATATGGCGGGTTTCTTTAGCAAAATTTCTACTAAAAAAGTTATATATTTGCAAAAATGGTACAAATTCGCAAGGGATTAATAAAGTAGAAAAAAAATCTCTGAAGCTGATTATATAGACCGCAAGGAAGCATTAACTCGAAAATTGGCTTACAGATATAAATCGCAAAAACTTGCAAAAATGCGAATATTTAGAAAAAAAATTTCAAGAATGTAAAAAACTGTAAACGAAGAAACTCAGTAGATTTTAAGGACTAAACAACAATATCATGTACAAAATAATTGCGAAGTTCGCGAATAATTTCGTAAATAAAAAAAGCTTTAAAATATATTAAAAATCGCCAAAATTGCAAAAACTTGGTAACATCAAAAAGATATGAAAGTCTGATATTGATTAAAAATCGTTAAAACTGTCAAAAAGCAAAGAATTGGGAAACAGTCACTTTTATTGCGACAATAGAGAAATTTCGCGAAAATTTGCAAAATTGCAAACAAGCCCTAATATTACTTGAAAATAGTTAAAGATCTAAAGAATGCGAAAAACTTGCAAGAATTGTCGAAATTACGAAAATTTGCTACCATCAAATTATTAGCAAAGTTTGCCATGGATTAGAATTCGGCAAAATTGTAAAAAAGCTCAGGGGTGGCTAAAAAATTACTTTTATCGAAATTTTCGAACATTTGCAACAAATTGCAATATTGCAAGCAAGCGCTAAAATTGGTAAAAAATAGCTAAAACTGTAAGGAATGCCAAAAACTTGGAAAAATTTGCAAAGATGACGAAAATTTGCAAAAAATTGCTATCATCAAAAAGATAGCAAAGTGTAATATTATTGAAATGTCGGTAGAACTGTAAAAAGGCAAAAAAACTGAATAATAGCGTAAATGGCTTGAGTCAGAACTAATTCATCAAAATTATGCACAAGAGCAAAACGTTTTATTAAATATTACCTGTATCGCAAAACTTACTAAAATTAGCAAATACATTCTAAAGTCGTAAAATTTTAAAAGGATAAATCTCGCAAATATTACAAAAATTCGCAAATAATTTGCGGATACAGATATACACAAGGCGTTGAATTGTTTTCACATAATTTTGCATTATCGTACCAAATATTATCTCATTTTTGGAATATTTGCTTTGATTTGTTTTGTATCATCTTGTTTATGTTTCAAATAGCACATTAAAATATGAGGGGTTGTTCACAACAGTAATATTTTTTTAATTTTTTTAGCTTATGACTTATGTTTTTATGATACCGTGTGAATCAGTATATATTTTTTCCAAAATGAATGATGGTAAGAATATCTCACATACTTTACAGGTCAAGCTTACTGAAAATTCAAAAATATGTTGTGAGTGACTTAGTTTGTATAAAAACAACAAGTGATCTAGTGAGACCCCCTCCGAATAAGACAAAAATTTGGGTGGCATTCGATAACAAAAATAGAAGAAAAAACGCCAGCGGCTCTTAAATTATGGCGCCTTTATTATAGGAAGAACTGCAAAAAGTTCATAAAGCGATTTTTCTCAATACAGGATGGCGCATGAGGATCACTATTTATTGTGTTGATAAACTATTAAGAGTACGCCAAACTACTTCAGGCCCTTCTTATAATAAAAGTATCATAAAACACATTTTGGAATTCCTGTAAGCTCGAAATCCATTGTAGAACTATTTTTTTTGGAGTAAAGTTGCCTATTCTTTTCCGTTAAATTATATGCTCCTACGATTTAAAAAAATGGGACCAGCGTAATGTATATATTTTATTTCTTTATATAGCTCTTTTATTACAACGTAGTCATATCTCAAAAAACCAAAATTTTTAAGTTACTCAAGAAAAAATTTTAATTAATACCTTCTTTATATATAAATTTTTTCAAAAACTTTCAGAAACATATCTTAATATAAGCCGAAGTTATAATCACTAAAAAGCTTAAAGCAGCCATTCACTAACATTTTAACTGCGTTTTGCAGAGTTTGATTGTCTTGAATTGTGACTACGCTGCAATAAAGGAACAATATTATCAACTATCTACATTTCTAATATGTTTGTGTACCTCAACATCGCTTTTTTTGTTTTCCTAATGTACAAGACAACATTGTTTTTAAAATACCGATATATGCACACGCTGGTTCCAGAAGGATTTTTTTAATGGTGCATTATACAAGCGCAGAGGAGCAGTTGGAATATTTTTGTTTTAATGTTAGACAGGCCAAAGTTTTTTTATAAACAATATTATGGTGGTCAATAAAAAAAATTTTAAAACTTTAATGAAATGAATGAGAAATGGATTTTAAAAAATAAAAAGAAATAAGAAAATAAAGTTATTTGTCGCCATACTGCTCTTGTGTCTTTTGTGGCATTTGTTGTTTTGTCTTGCCATACATACTCACTGGTATAGTGCGTTTCTTGTCTGGGTCTCTATTTTTTGTTGAGCAACTTCTGAAATTGTTATTGTCTTAATGCCAAAACGTATGTATTGAGGTAAGAAATCTACTCGTACTTATATAAAAAATCACAGTCTTTTAAAGTAGTAAAAGCATTGTGTTCATTTGAGATACAAATTCACAAATATGTTTTCAGATATACAATTATATTAAGTAAGCAAAAATGTTTGGACACTATTTTGCGTACGTGCGCTGTCTTATGCAATCAGATTTGTTTGGTGTGCGACGAAATCGTATTTTATTTAGTTTTGAGGCTATCGAAAAATTCGTATATATTAATAAAAAATATGGGGCAGGGTTAACAATAAATGCCTAATTATAAGCTCAAAATGCTAGGAAATCCATAGATATGTTTATTAATTAAAAAACCCCTTTTTTAAGAACTTTCGCCATCTCTCGTCGTTTTTTTATCTAACTCTCCCTAGCCGAGTTAGACAAAAAAAAAGCGATGGAATATAAAACTTCAGTTTGCCATCAACATTGAAGTTATTAAAAAGTAACGCTTTTTCCGAATTTTTTCGATAACGATACCTTCGAATAAATTAATCGATGAATTAATAGATTAACCGAGTAAATCGAATGAACTATTTTTTCCTTTATTTTCAAATATGTATTTAATGTTTATTTAAATATTATTTTAATATTTGTAGCTAATGTTGTCGCTTAATTGTGTTTTTAAAGCCAATTGAAAATTTGCTGGCAATAATATCCTTTCGCAAATATATTGAACCGAAGGGATGTTGACCTGGCGTTTAAATAACTCATTATTTTCATCATCGTCGTCAACGTCATAATCATCATCTGTTGTATTTAGTTAATAAGTATTAAATGAATACATATACACTTGCATAATATTTATACATAATTGTATGTAAAACTACATATGCAGAGACTAAGTTGTTATATACAACTTTTGGTAAGTTTTTAATATTTCCATATATACAGGAGCGGAGCCAGCTTCAGCTTTTGAGAGTGAACTTCTAAGTAAAACATACTATTTTTCCAAACCTCGTTTAAAAGCTCTATAGAAATTTACTCGTTTTGGTGGGGAATATCCCCTTCCCCCCTTGTATACACACCAGCATATATGTATATGAATTTGTGAGTATTAAGATGATCACATTTGAGAGATGCGAAACAAGACCTGAATATTTTCATATTGTCTATTATATATAGAGGCAATGGGGACAATATATGTATTTTTGACATTTAATAAAAATCCTAAAACTTTCATTGGTTTAAATTGATTACATTTAAGAAAATTTATCTTCAGATTACATTACAAAAAAAAAGAAAACTTTTTTTACAGCACTACTAATTTATAATACATACTAGCATACATGTTTCTGTTCACATATATATAAAATATAAACGTAAATGTATGTGATTATTTTGAAAATATAAGAGTTTCAGGTATTTATGCTGCACTAACTTTATGCGTTTTTCATTCTATGAAATCCTGTCATAAATTCCAAGTTTCATGAAGGAAAAGAAAACAACCTATAATATTATACTGTATGTTGGTAAGCAAATAACTACGTATGTGTGTATTTGTGTATATTCATGTATGTGTACAGCTTGTACTTTGAAAATAATAGCATTTGTACATTTTGTTGTTTTTCTTGATATATTTTATTTTTATTTAAAAAAAAAAAAACAAAAACAAAATCATAAATAAAAGAATATGTAGTACAAAAAACGTTTGCAACCACGACCACTGTGCTCTATACTAAACAGAGTTAAGCGGATGTTCACTTATGAACACAAACTTACTTACTCTCTCACCATGAAACATCTCAACTTTTACACAAAATGCAAAACAAGAAATGTCATCATCTGCTGGGTATATGCACACGCATGCATATACCCAGCGATAAATTGCAGGAGTAAAGAGGCCTTCTAGAAAGCCTGTTTAGCAGACATAACGCCTGCCAATCTGCATTCCATACTAATTTCATTTTTACCCATGCTGTCATTGCGGCGCAGGCCTTCCAAGCCTCTTCCCAATGTAGGGATACTTACAGGCCTCTTCTGGCATGCCATTGTGAAGGCTTTCTAAGGAAGGTCTGTTAAATAAGCAAATGGAGGTGCACATTTTTTTCTATTTCAGTATTTTCATAGCAGCTTCTTTCGATTTGATTAATGTGTTTTTTATTTCGAACAATTTCTTTTCATCCAAAGTAGTTTTTTATACATTGAATTGTATATGATGTAGTTCCGGCGGAATAATGATAAGTTAATCAGATCCGATATAATTGCAGCATGTGTGATGTGTCTTGTATGTAAATTTCAGTCGTATATACAAATTACAATCGAAAAAAGAATTTTTTACTTTTTAATTTAAAAATACAATACTCCTTCCATCTCCCCTGCTTAAAGAATGGAACGTGGAATGTAGAAAGCTCATAAAAAAATAAAGTGCTACTTCTACCTTCCCTTCTACAAGAGGGCAGTTTGCATGCGTATCGGTCTTGCAGCCCTTCAAGAAGGGCTGAAATTAGCACGCCTGTTGACTTTTACCGCTAGGTATTTATGTATAAATACAAGTTGACTTTGGCATGGCGAAGAGCTTAGAGCTGTGAATCTTTATCTATTTTTGTTCGGGTATGCGCATCTGAGTGTTTGTGAGGATGTACTTATATATGTTCCTTTTATTTGTGTTAAAAATTTTCATTAAAGTGGCATTTGAAAGTTCTGTTGCCTTAACTGTTTCCGTGTTTTTCTCAACTTTTTTTTTGCAACTGCACTTTGTAAAAAAACCTTTATATCTTTTCTGTTGTTCCTCTTTTTTTTGAATTAGTTTTTTTTTTAATTTTTTATACGCCGTTTAAAAGGAAAAAAAGTAATAGTTTAATGATTTAGTTGTAAAGTTTTAGCATTCTCACAGGAGAATATTAAAAGTGATGGTAACAGTTACTTTTTGTTTTGTTTTTGCTGAGCGCAACTCTGAGACGATAATTTTTAATGTTAAACACATAATAAATTATGTTTATAAAAATTATATAAAGTTAAAATCTTTCAATTACCAATGCTACTATGGCACTTCCCAATTCATTAAAAAAACCTTTTTTGCACACTTTAATTTGTCCAGACATTGCGATAGATTTCAATTTGCACAATGGCTTATTAATATATCTTGGCCTAAGAATTCTCTGCATCGATTAAAAATTATTTAATTCAATTGTAGATATTATTTGCGGTTGTAGGTCTTCTATGTACATGTAATTTAACATTTCCATTTTGTGGTAGAAATTGATTATCATACACAATAATAGTTTATCAGTAATATGGTTTATTTGGAATCTATTTCACATATGGAATACAATTTACAGTATCACATAAATTATTTCGCACGTTAACAACTGAATCATTTTCTTATTTGTTTGCTAGTTGTTCGACCTTTTCTCGATGTTAAGTTTATATTAATGATGAGCTTGACCTCAAGCTCCTCATTGATATAAACAAAAATCATTTTTGCAATGCGGGTCTTAACAAATTTTAAATGCTTTCCGACGTTACCTATTTATACGGAATACTAACAAGTCATCCTTTCTATATCTTTTAATCCGTTATCTACCGCAGATGTAGTTGTCAACTTCGAATGTATCGTTTGTAGCCATAGAATTTTATGGGCCCCGCTAGGAAGATTTCCCTAGTCAGAATCAAAATATGTGGAACATAAATCAGGCATTTCTAAACGGATAGTCGTAGCAGAATAAAACTAAATAAAAAAATCAGTCTGTAATTCCAAATTAGCTATAGCAATAGAATTAAGTAATCTATTCCACATCTGCCTGGTATTACCTATTTGAAAAAATAAACGCATGCTATTACTTCTCTTAAGTTTTCTTATCTTGTGCTTTGTACGATTCCGAAATATCCGATACATGATCGTTTCGTTAAAGTAAATCGGTAGGGCAATGCCCGTCAATGATCTGAGGTAGTTAGTTCCTGTAGTGAATTTCAAAGGTTTATTGTATGTTTTAGGCAATGACTTTTTCATGGATGAAAAATAATGAATTAAGAAAGGAAAGTTGTTCATTAGTGTTGAGTAAAACTGCGAAAAATCTGTTAAAAGTATATGTCTTTCAATAGCAAAAGTATCAACATTATTATAATCCGCATAGTAGGAGGTATGAGATGTAGTAACAGGCGTAATATTGAATGCAGCATAAATTAATTAATGTTTTGAGATGAAGCACAACTGAAATTGTGTTGAGGCAGTAATTATCATTCCTTGATTAACAAAAAAATAGTCAATAATAATTCCAACGTATTATGATTGATGATCAAAATACATTGGAATTGAGTTGTGCAAGCAAACCAATTCCAATCTACGGCAACAGGAGTTAACAAGATTAGCTTTTAAAGGATTGAAAATATCGTTATTAAAGTCTCCTACAACAATTATGTTCTGGTATCGGACAAAAAGGTCACTGAAAGAATGTTCAAATGAGTCCATATTACCCTTGGGAGATAAATGATACTAAATAACAAGGGTGATGAGCCGAGGCTAATTTCTAAAAACAGTCCCTCACAAGCAAAATAGTCGTTACTTCTGCAAACACACTTAAATTTAATGCCATTTGCAATGTATGTATATGGCAACCCCACCACCGCTGCAGCCTAGCGGAGGAACACTTCTGCATATGGAATACCCTGTAAGACCAACTGCCTGATCAAAAATATTCTCATTCAACCATGTTTCTGATACACAAGCAACATCTAACTTTGCATTTTTAATAAAAGAATAAAGTTCCTCCAGTTTGAATGACCGTATGAAGCAAAAATACTCTGTGCATTAATATGAGCAACACTCAAGTTATTTGTGCTATGTAGTAATATATTAGCACTACGCGATTCACCAATAACAGGCCCCAAATTCACCCTAGTATTCATGAAAAATTAAGCAGACTGTGTGCAGGAGTCGCAAGGACGTGAGATTAGTGCAATGAATATAATTAGAAAAATAATACATAACAATACTTATAAGTACAATAGAAAGCACAGCGAATAAGACTAAATATTTCCTATAGTACATGATGATTGAAGAAAGGTATGAATAATGGACAAATAGCATTTCAGTATAATTCAGTATATACACATACATAGTTAAATATGAAACATTATAATACTAAAAAAGCATGTAATATATATATATAAGGACGAGAATTTACAATGTTTTACAACGATATACATATATACATATAAATTTGTGATATATCTACATACATATATTAAACCGAAGAAAATGGTAATGTGCTTGGTATTTCCATTCCTTGCATGAAGTTAATCGTGCGTTCACGTCCATCAGGAAACTTGATTTTAGCCAGTGGCTAATCACGGTTAAGTAGCCTAAGCCAGCTAATTGTATTGGATTTACATAAAGTACGGCATAACAATTGTAGCTTGTGGGCTGCCGGTGTGAGGTTATCGCTAAGATTAACCCTCGAAGAAATATCCTTTTTTACTATTTCGCTTAACTTTAAATTATGAGCTTTAAAGTATTCCTCCCTGAATATACATGCAATGGTTAACATCTTTGTGACGTTAACGTGTGCAAGTAGCTAGCAAAGGATCCAATAAGCAATTAATACCATTAGGCAGACCAGTAATCACGATATCGACATGGTTAATAGTACGATTCAGCTTTATTTTTGCAATTTCCAAGCGTTTAATCTTAGGCAAAGTCACCGTTTTAACCTTCTGTACACGGTCCAAACATTGTTAGTTAGTTAGTTAGTTAGTTTTATTGAGACTCCATTTTTTCATATTACAGAATTAATCCAACATAAATTTTGTACAAACTTAAAACTATCAAGTATTATTTTAATAACATAACTTCATTTCGAATATGCTTCATGCGTATAAAAATTAAATGAAAATAATTGTATTTTTTTAAGTTACTATATATAGGTAATACAGTGTTTGCAAGTAAAGCTTTGTTTACAATAAATAAACTTAATATTACGAAAAACAAAAACTTAAAACTAAATCTTAAAATAAAAGCTAAAACTACGATTAACAAAAAAACAATAGAGAAAGAGAATATAAATGAAATAAATAATAATATATATAAATTAAATTACCCTCTGTGAATACCGGGAGTATTATGTAAAAGTTTTGACCAGCAAAACCATTGAAATTCTCTTGCAAAATCCCAATGCAAGAAATATATTGCGTGTTTGACCAACTAAAATCCTGCTCACTAGATAAAATATCTCTAATAACGTTGCCTTCAAAGTAATACAATTTTACAACAAAAGTTCTCATCAGCTCAAAAGCATACTGAGATATGGGAGATAATTTGGCATTATCATAAATAAATGTATTTGAAAATCTTTTGTTTGAATATTGATAATTCTTTTTTATGCATTTTCTTACAATATGCCGTTCGAAAATCTCCATTTTCCTCATAATTGTTTTTGAGATGCTGAACCATATTGGAAATGCATAGAGAAGAATTGGTCTTATGCTAACCTTGTACAGAAGCAGCTTCGTTCTCACTGGTAAAACCTTACTGTTAAATAATTTTCCAAATGCTCCTTTCATACTATTCGCTTTATTCAGGTATTTGATACTATCCCGAAACTGTATTTGTGTTGACTTAAGATTTTTGCTTACATTTAGACTTACATTTTCCGGAAGCATTTCGCAAACAAATAGCAAAACTCTTTGTGACGTTTATTTTAATCCCCAAAAGTGAATAAAATTCGTCAACTTTCTTGAGGTGCGAAGACACACGTTGAAGTGCGCTTTGAGGAGACTCATCATGTGCATATAGAAGGGAGTCATCCGGGTCAAATCCGATATTTACCATTTTAAATAAAATGCCGTTTTGAAATGCCTTATCAAAAGCCCTTTCAATGTCAAGGGATACCACTACTGTACAATGACGTTCCCTTCAATTTTGTATGACATCAGTGTGAATTTTCAAAAGAGCATTGAATTTCCTTTTTTGAAACCAAATTGCCTTTGTGGAATATAGACATTAGCAATACCTAAATCCATTTTATCCCATATAATCCTCTCAAACATCTTCCCTAAATTAGAAAGTAAAGATATCGGCCTAAGATTATTTATATCAAAGTTACCCTTTATCTTCGGAATCGGTACTACCTTTGCTCGCTTCCAAGCATTAGGAAAGTAACAATTATTCAAGCAGTTGTTAAGGAAAATTGTCAAATTCTCTAAAGCCTTAATTGGAAATTTCTTTATGAGGAAATCAGAAACGTAATCTAGACCACAAGATTTTTTTTACTTAGCATTTTGGATACATCCAAATGAGAATTCAAGATAATAAATTTTGAGTTCCCTGATTCATTCAGTGATGTATTAGCATCATTAAATACAACATGAGATGCATGAATAATCGTATTATTAATTCTTTCATTAATGACTGAAATAATCCTTCGCTGGGGTAAATCCTGAAAAAGGCCTGTAAAATAGTCCTTCAAAACATGTAATTTTCTGTCATCTTCTCTAATTTTTACTCCATCGACAGAAATATCTTTCACTCCTGAACGATTGCTATTCCCAATAATTCTAAAATTTCCTTATATGCCCTTGGTCCGAACATTGTTGAAGGTCAACTCTTAAGCTTTCCATAGAAGATGATAATTCTGATCGTATATCAGAAATTGATGTTTCAATTATGTTTTTAACGTCTTTTTGTTCTTGTTTCACCTCTGCAGCAAGTGCACTGAATTGATTTACTAAACTATTGTCAAGGTCAGCAAAACATTGCTTCAAAGTGAAGTTATCATTCTTTGACACTTATCTAGCACAGCCATAAGTAAATTTAAAGCTAACGCAATCATAAGATCCAATTTGTTCATACAGGCCAGCAGGAATGTTGACGCAGGCAATATGAGACCAGGTGTCGGATGTATCACATTTAACTGGCTGGTCAGCTTTTACCACAAACTTCTTCACGAAAAAAATTAAAATGCAGTTTTAGGTATGAAAAACCACAGGCATTTAAGTACTGCTTGGTACAAAAGGTTAATTGAAACAATAACAAAAGGCAACACTAAGATTTAAATTGCTTGGCCAACAGGAAATAATAATTTTATCAAAATGAAATATATGTAGTCTTGACTTCACTAAAAACACGTCTACTCGCTCAAAGAGTTGCCAAAAGCTTAAAAAACTGAAATGTAAAAAAATATTTTATAAAAACTATTTTTTTGCTCAAACTTTAACAATATCGCCAAAACTACTGTGCAGATTTAGAAATAATGTTTGTACTGCTAATACTTAGCTGAATAGAGAATGGCATTCTCAAAATATGCTCATATATGTCCTGCAAGTGCCTTCATTTTTGATATAACGGTATATCTCGAAAACTAGAGCTGATAAAAGAATTCTAATTATATATTTAAGATCTGCATAACATATGTAGTCGGTAACGGCTAAAATTTTTCCGGAACGCGATGTACTATAAACATGTGTAATCAATTAAAATTTTCAATAAAACAGTTAATGCAAAAACATACACCGAAATACACCTCTTTTTAAATTTCTGACTATTAAATCCAACCTCCAAATATTTTAAGAAATATTAAAAAGTGTTTGCGATTCGAAAAAAAAATTAAAATATACATACATACTTATCATTTTTGAAGCTAAATCAAGAATGAGAAAAGTCAGAAAAGAGCTTAATGAAAAGATTATAGGGTAAAGGACTAAAAAAGACGAAAAGTTTAGTGTCGATGCTGGCTGTCAAAAAACTCGTAGATTTTTAGTAAATGGGATTTCTGGTTTGGCATCGCTGATATAACAAGTTAATCGAGTGTTTTTTTTTTTTTTTTTGTAAAAAAAATATTTATAACAAAATTGCCATGCGAATTCACATAATTTAATTTTTCGTGAAACACAGAACATACCCGAATATAATAGTCTAGAAAAAATTTTTTTATTTTAATTAATATCCCAGCAAAAACTTTGCTTACTGGTAGCCAAAAAAGTATATAAGAATTTAAGTCCTAACTACTTACAATTTGATTCGATAAATATTTATTTTTGTTTGAGAATTCCAAAAAATTAGGGGTACTACTTACATATTTACTTTGTCATACCAATTAACTAGTTATTATTTGGCTTACTTGAAGCTAACAAATAAGTTGTCAAATAAAGAAATTAAAATAAAAAAAGTTTTACACACATTACATTTTATTTATATTTATTCAGTTTTAAATTTTTTATTTTTGACCCATCTGAGATACGAACCTGTGCTCGTTCAGATTTGAAGACAAGAACTTTACCCACTCAGCTATTGTTGACTTATAAGTTTAAGCGATAAAAATTAGTTTTCATATACAAACACATGTTGACTTAAAAAGTGGTTGTCTACTTATTTTATTAATACATATCAACAAATTGTAACTACTTTCAGATAATAAGAAACATACGTACTAATTTTATTAAGAACTAGGTAGTAGTTCTAATTAAAAGCGTATTAATAAGACAAATAAGTACCACTCATTACCTTGTAACCCATTAATAAAGTACTACCGATTACAAAAATCACAAAAGTTTTTGCTGGGATATTATATTTTCTATGGCTTGAATATTTTACAATTTCTTTAATTGGGAGACATAGTGGTTTCGTGTACAATTCCTTTAATTATGACATTTATTATTGCTAAACATATTCTTTTCTGTTATTGTTTGCTTACTGAGCTAAAATTTATCTGTTACAGATAAAACCACAAACAATATTGTAAAATTCACAATTTATTACGCATTAGCTAAACAATCTAATACAATACGTAACATAAATGCTGCGAAATATGCTTTGTATTTGTGATCGTATTTAATTTTACCTAGCGAACATTTTTTGCAGAATTCTGTGCGAGTTTAGTCAGAAAGTCTACACAAATTGCCCAATTCATAGGGTCTCCTAAGAAAACGTGCCGAAATTAATATGAGGGTATGTATCCTGATATATATGAAGAATTCTTTTAGAGCTGTGAAGAATTTTATAAGCAAACTCTAAGGAATTTTCGACATGTGTGAACACAGTATGTCGAGAAAAGTTGGAGTTAAATTAAAAAATTTATCAGAAATATCGTATAAAACTCTCACATAGAAGAAAAAGTTGTAAGAGTTCTATCACTGTTCTTGTGCCGGGCTTTTTTTTTTGTTACTTATAGCAGCTTACTTTATTTTGAGGTAAAATATGTGTAATATTAAATTTATAAGTTTTTTTTACATAATTTCTACCCACAACCGGTGTTCTTCGCTACCCCATTGTTGTTGCTATTTCAAAATAAAAGATTCATATGGTCTTTTTTCTATCTCTATTTTTTATTAACACGACTCAAAAATCATCTGCCTTCCGAACAGCCATTTGTGTAGTTGAGGTTTGTAATATTTTTGTGCTAGTATCTGTGCACTTCTTTGCTAATGTAAATGAATTTATTACTTACCCAGTCGGAAATGTAGCTTACTTTAAATTAACTTTAACCTAGCTATTTCGCAACTAGTTCTGAGTGACACTTGGATTACTTTCCAATGGAAACAACTTACTATTTTAACTTTGCGATGTCCTAGGCGGTAGTCAATTGTCCCACTCTGCAATACTTTTCAACTAACTTAAAGTTGACTTTATTTAAGTCACCTGGTAGTTAGTATATTTGCAAAAAGATGTTGCTGGGGCTCGAACTATGTATCATACGATTTATAGTCCACGCGCTGACCTCCAAGCTAAGGTACCATTTAATATAATAACAGCAAAAAGGTTATATATACTGGAAATGAGTTTTAAAATAGCTGCGACTAAAGTTGTTGGCTCTCACTAAATCCTACTATGTACTCAACTTAGGAATTGATTTTCTGGATTTCATCTGGATTACATCGTAGTTAGCTTCTAATTAGTCTGAGAAAAGTTAACTATAAGTTGATTATTTTTGTAGCCGACGTTGAAAATTAGGTAGATAATAGTCTGCAACACTTTAGTGATTATTATCGAGTTAAAATTAGACAAGCATTCTCTCTTTTAATTTTTGAGAAAAATATGTTTAATATAAAAAACTAAAGTAAAAACGCCTGCGAACCGTTTGGCTTTGTGCATCTTCGAACCGTGACCTCCTGGCTGATAGTCTATCGTATCTACCATCAGACGTAGGCGTATTATACTTTATGTTAAATTTTTTTCACTTGGACTAAATATATTTAATTTGAAAATTTTTGTCTTAAAAAATATGTATGAAGTACATGTTCTTAATTCATTACATTTATTAAAACAAGAAAACAAGTATTAGAATTTTGTTTATAAGTTAACAATATTTACTTACCAATACTTATAAAATTTAAAATTAAAAACCTTTAAATGCCAGAAATTAAAATTTTATGACCGAAGAAATATGTGGCGTGCTTCTATTGTTTAAAAATTTTTCTGCAGTTTTTCAGACAGATTGCTTAATATTAAAAATTTAGTGTTATTTAGACATACTTTGTTAAAAAATAAATATTTTTAACAGCAGATTTGTATTTTTGCAAAATATTACACAAATTATATGTTTTTGTTACAAATAACTATAAACTCGATGCAATTTTAGACAACCAGAATTTTTCAACACAAATTTAGACAATATTCAAAGAATGTTTCAAGTAATGTTTTAGAGTTTATATATAATTACTAGGGCTCGGACTTTCATGCAAATTCATGTTTTTTGAGGTGATAGATAAAGAGGTATTGACTAATTATCTATGCAAATTATCAAATTTTAAGTAGTTTGGATTTGTAGTTGCATATTTTTGTTTATTTTGGTGTTAAGTGCATATTTTTGCATATTTTGGCAATAAATTCATGTTTTTTGAGTTACAATAATTTGTTAATGCATATTTCTATTTTTGAAAAAAATATTAATTGTCTGATCCTCAATTGGGTTGCCACCTGCTGAGAATGATACTACTGATGACAACTGGCAACTGAGAGCTGTCAATTTCAATTGCTATTAATGCCTTTTTGGCAACCATTAATTTTGAGTTGCCGACTGGCAACGCAACTAAAGTTCGGTTGCATTAAATAATAGACCTAATTATGTTTGTTTATGTGTTTTTTTCCTCTAATAATAATAAAAAAATATTTTCAGGGTATTTTAGTTTTGGTGCTCTGCTCGTAGGTAAATGCTAGTGCTGTCAATAATTCGGTTTTATAATCGTTCGAATAAAATTTAATTTTTTTTGTTCGAACAGCCGAATAACTTAAAAGTGTAATTCAAATATTAGAATGACTAACGAATAAAAATTTTCTTTCGAATAATCACTTTAAAACCACGATTTTTATTATATTCCATCTCCACCCTTCGGTAAATGTTGTACCAATTTTCTTGAACGTACTTGTGCTATGATTGGTGAAAACGGGAATGCTGCAAAATGTTCCTGAATCTTGACCGGTGAAAAGAGATCATATCGCAAAATTATAAAAAAAAACTTTAGGAAAATACTCACACTGTAAAAGCGTGTTAAAATAAGTCGCTTTTATATAAAGTTCTGGAACTCGAAGCAGTTGGATCTACACTTTCAATTTATATAGTGTGTAATTTACGAAAATGGTGCAAGAATGAAGAAGTTGTTGATCCGTGACATTTGCAAGCTTTAGAACACTTTTTCAAGGCAATTTGGTTATTCTAATTTTCTTCCTCAAAATACTTCTAAACTAAAATCATGCTGTAATATAAAATGAAGTTTTTAACGGAGTTACGTAATATCCCAACAACTTATAAATATAAGCATTTCGTCACAGAAAATGCAAAAAGCCATATCCAACATTTTAAAAGTTTTACACTAAAAGCATAAAACTTCATTAAGGGCCAAGCCACACTGGCGTTTTTAAAAAGCACGTTTTTGCTTTTTTGTATTAAATTTTAAAGTTAAAAAATTTTAAACTTTCAAATTTAATAAAAAAATGTGTTTTAAAAGCACCCTTGTACCCTGGTCCTAAATGAAAAATATATTCAGGTATGTTCTTTATTCCATAGGGAATAAAAGTGTTTGGAAATTTTATAGCATTGTTATTTTAAATAATTATTTGCAACAACAATGATTTGGCAATTCCTAACATTTTCATTCTGCATGGAATGCAGAACATATCCGATATCCGAAACCAATTTATGCACAATTTTACAATATAAGTCAAAAAGACCAACAAATTTATAAATTTATTGTAAAATTTTGCACTAGTTGTGAATATATTTTTTATTTAAACAAGTTGTATGCTTGCTTAACACATCCTATTGTTAACACCTTTAAAAAGTAATTACGTAATTTCAGCATTCGTAAATGAAAACTACTTTTTACGGCAAAACTGTTCGTATATTTTTTATTCTAATTCGAAAAATTTTGTTCATTCGAACAAAAATGAAAAATGTTGTTCCAATATTCGAGCAACTCTTATGACAACACAAGTAAATGCATATTTTTTATTTTTAGGTGCATTTAAAATCATTTTTTAGTCGCATGAAAGTCCGAACCCTGATAATTACATATCATCGCAGAAAAATTATAATAAAGAAAATATTATAAAAAGCAATATGGAATTAAAAGTAAAGAACATTGCTTTGTGGAAAGCAAAATAAGTAAAGCATATAACATTTTTAAACGTTGACTTTTTTAAACATAATTAGTCAAAATGACATAAAAGCAACTTCAGTCAGTAAGCACGTCATTAAGATTATTGACGCTTTGGCTGCCAATTGGATTAAGCCATTTTTTTATGAAACATTTTTTCATTAAGTAAACAGTTCATTAGCAATAACTTCCATATCATTGATTTTAATATCCCTATATTTTATATACTTCGAGAATCATAAACACACATACATACATATATACATTCTTATATAAGTACTCTGTTGTTGAATTTCTCATTAGGAAAATTTGAAGTTTGTAAATTTCTTTAAAAAAATATAATAATAAAAATAAGTAACATAAATTTACGATGAAGGCATTTTTTTCTAGTATCTTTTTCACAACTATTTATGACTGCGATATGCCAAGATATAAAATGTGTGTTAGGATTTTAAAATAAGAACATAGATTAGAGTTTTAGTTACCACATATTGACATATTAGAAAATTATGCTTTTCGCCGTTATTAAATCTAGACTAATGACGTGGAGACATGCTCTTGTCTTGTTTAAATCAGTGCAAAACGCTAACTTCCGCTCGTTAAACAGTTGAAAAATTAACTATCTACCAAACAACACAAACAACATATTACAATACACTTGTATAAAATGCGTTAATAAGATACACACACGCACTCATACACTCATGCGTATTTGTATACTTAAGTATTTAAATATGTATGTATGTACTATATGGATGTGTAAGTGTCTACTGAGCATATAGTGAATTATGGCAATCATTTCAATGGCGCCACAAAGCAAATGACAATAAATAAAAGTAATAGTTTGTTGTCATTGTTATAAACATGTAGATGACTTTTGTTAGTGAAACGATAACAACCATGAAATGATAAACTCACAAGTAAACATACAGGCACATACTTTCATCCATGGATTGGTAAAATGTTTTTAGTATACGAAAGTGTATCTGTGTTGTTTAAAGTAGGCCTTTTAAAAATTTAAATTCGTCTTACTAACGTTCTTTAGATGGCAATACCCAATTGACTTAAGATGCGAAAGATTGTGTACATACAAGTACACTATAGTGAAGAAATTAAAAAAATAAAAACGCGGCCATATATAATTTCTTTGGTCTATCTCATAAACAAAAAAATTATTATTTTCCGGTAAGTTATCATAAAGATTCGCAAAAAATATATCGAAAAAAAGATACGGAAAATAGCAAAAACCAATAAGGAATTTTTTAACAAGCAAACGAAGAAAGCTATTTAGAGGAAAGTGTTTAAAATTACCAAAAAAAAATGAATAAAATAATGAAAAGTTGATAGTTGAACAGCAAATACATTAAATTCAAGTCAACTCATTATACCCAAATTAATTTCATAGTTTCTTCAGCTTTATTTGCTAGAATGCAGTCAAAGGTGAGTGGTACAGACTTGATTAACAACTTTTTCGCGCCGTATTTGGTTGGAATTAATGTTGCAGACTGTCAATTGATTACACAAAATAAATTTTTTAGCTAACGCCGACATTCGATACGTTTTTGCGGTAATACCGCCTGATTTACTGCGAAGACTATGAGGCATTACTCGTGAAGCAGACACCCCATAAAATTTGTTTAACGATATTTCGCTTTATTATAATTTTAGTAGATATGAATGTGTCATATATTTTCTTTGTATGATGTTCATTTGTCGAGTGCCAGCATGGGACGAAAATGGTGAATCTTTCTACGTAGTTCCAAACTAATCGTTTAAGAAAATGAAATTTCCTAAAATTGTTGTAGATATATTTAATGTCTTCTTTTCTAAAACAAGAAAAATTTTCAGACTACTTTTTTTTTTGCCAGGCCTGCGTGTTTGTTGGGACATCACAGTATTTTTTTTTTATATTAAATTCATTTGAAAAAATTATTAAGGAAAAAAGTTTTTTATACTACGCTTTAAATCGGCCTGTCAGAAGAACCAAATGTATATGGGCAAATCCCACAAATGATCTACCAAGGGCAGAATATTAGAGTTATTTAAACTTTTTATATATGTTGATGGAATAATGTGATTCCTCTATGAATGACAGGGATATATCTACACCGAAAAGAAGACCTAATCTTGCATTTCATATAGGATACCATTTTTTAAATGTTTTGTTACACATGTGACCGTAAGCTTAAGTTTGAATTTTAGAAGTCTGAGGTGGTCGGGAAAGACCAAATCTTAAAAATAACGGAGTGACTATTAGTTTAGATTATAACGTTCGTCACGTAGCGTGCGTCACAAAGGGTCCACGGCTTTCAATAAAAAACGACAACATTTCTTGGCTGGAAATAAGTTATTTTAGAATTCTCTTATATTCCTCTTTCTTTCGCTAAAAGGTACGAAGACATTGTTCAACTTTCAAAGTTACATCCACTTTTTGTAGCGCGCGTAACAAAACTTTGTGATCAATTATTTCCCAACAAATAGTTGTTCAAAAATTATTTTTTATGCCATTTGAAAGTACAATTGACAAAACACTGATTGTCAAATGTTTATATTCTAATCATTATCAACTTGAATTCAAGTAGTAAACAGAAACCTTTGAAAAAGGTTTGAGAATTGTGGTTGATATCATATGATAAAGTCATCCTATTTTAAAGGTTTGACTTCGTGTTTGCTGGGAATTACTCAATTTGGTCATAACTCGACTGTAGCTGTTAATTCTTGTGGGCACAGGATTATGTACATGAATCAATCGATTTATATATATATATATATATATATATATATATATATATATATATATATATATATATATATATATATATATATATATATATATATATATATATATATATATATATATATATATATATATATATAAATCGATTGATTCATGTACATAATCCTATATATATATATATATATATATATATATGGGCGATTTTCAGTCTAAACGTACATTTAGTGTATTTTTTAACCAATATGACTAAATGAAATATGAGAAGATAGGATTCATCTTATAGATTTAGCCACAAAAAATTATCATTAGTTTTGAAAACATATACGCTCTGAAAACAAAAAATTATAATAATCGGAGGACGAAATTAAAAGTTATGACCACTTTGTCAATTTTGACTTGGGTTCAAATAGAAAAATAAAAAGTTTGTATGCTTTAAAAAAATTCTTCACAAACATTTGTACATAAGCAAAAATTAGACTAAATGTTCTTTCAAATAAGACTTATATTAACAAAATCAACGAACAATGTCAAAAGTTATGTCAATTTCAAATAATTTTGTTGTAGCAAAATACGACCTACCTAATATAGTATTCGACAATATAACAATTCACAATGCGGTAGAAGCAAAATGTTTTCAAAGAAAACCAGAAATTTGTAAACAGATAATGTTCTCTATATCATTTCTTCCCTTAAGCTGCTGTTAACTTTCAAACGTCATAAAATTTATGGATAAATTATATTTAACAAAATTTGTTACGTAACGCTCAATACGTTTAATGGGAATTTAATATTTTTTTAAAAACAATTACTTTATTTTGAATTCAATACAATTCAGATGTAAGTATAATTGGTATAATTTTCGATCTATTTTAACATAACCTCCCCAGGTATTCACTAAAAATCTTCAATTATATCTAAAAAATATAGATAACACGATAAATTTTTTTGGAGAAAAACGATGATTGATTGATGAAACGTTGTGCAATATAATACTACAGTATTTTCGTTCTTTGTGTTTAACACATAATGGGCAGTCTTACACAAAAAACTGTTTTTAACACATAATGGACAGTCTTACATAAAAAACTGATGTGCATTTATTTATAATCTTTTAAGCAGTTTTTATTTTAAAATTTATATGTTTCTTTTAGGAAATATTTTACTTTACTTTACAATTAAAAGCCAGATTACTTATATAAAAAATGTCATCAAATTTGTAAAGAAATTTAAAGAACTCGATGGACGTTTTTTTCTTAAGCGATCGACTTAGATATTTGTAGAAAACTTTGCTATCACGAGCCTTAACCGCAAGTCGTTTTCAACATTTTTCGGAAGAGTTTTTAAAGTATACAAAACTGGCTTCCATTCAGTCATTAGTTGGCTTTTCTTTAACTAATTTATAGATAATTGCCGCCTTAAAAAAGTTACATACATGAAAAATTCGTAGCGATTTGATTTAGACATGAATGGAGTCCATCATACCAAAAATTAAATTTTGTCCTAACTCGACTTAGGCGGTTAAGGGTTGTGACCACAGATATTTGTCCAATACTGGATGTGGCGTGCCTGATTTAATCGATTTAAAATTTAAACTGCAGCCATTTTTGAAGACTACTCTTTTCAAATATTGAAAATTAAAAATTTTAGTTTTGATAAGCTTTTGAGGAGAAAGTCGAAAATTTAGCTATTTTGCACTCTCATTTCAAAGTCTTGACTTTAATTCTTTTTCACAACTTCATAAATTGCGATTCATAAATTCCTCCTCTATGAGTTTTACTACATTGTCTTGTAAGCGGGTCGCAAGTTTCAAAGATACAGATTTATTATACTTTTTCCCAATTGGAACTACTTTGTGTCATTCGTGAACCAGCGCAATTGATATATTTTGGAAACACAACTAAATTATTACAACCTAGTTCACAAAAATTTTTTTGATTAATAAGAGACTTATTGAACGAAATTTTGTGTGAAAATTTGTTTTATTAATCTGTTATAAGTCAGAAAAATTATTTATGAATTAAGGCATTAGTATTTTTTTTATTTGCGTTTGATAAAATGCTTTGCACAAGATATATTTGAGAAATTTTGGAAAGCAGCTTCATTTATGGAGGTCTTGGTCAAGTGGGAATATGTTCGTAATAGAGATGGGCGCGAAGCTCGCGAATCACACTTGGGAAAATATATGTATGTCCTTTAATATACATTCACACTTGGCAAATATTTGCTCAAAAAAAAGTAACCACTACTTTTGCTAAGGAAGAGTGTGATTTAACTTAGTTTTTATATCACAAAATAAAGTTAATTATGCTGCAAAAAGTTTTTTATATTACTTTTAATAAATGCGAACCCATATATAAAAAAATATTGGTATTAAAGGAAGTAGAGTTTTAGCTTGTCTGTTAGTCACGTTTTTTTCGGCAAATATTTGCGACGTGTGAACGTACCTTTAGTCTCATAAACATTCATATATATAAATATCTACAGCGTGAGCGAAAAAATTCATTCAACAAATTTTAAGTTTTTAACATAGAACGAAAAATTTGTTTTGAAGTGAGCGTGTTTATGCTAGCGCGTAATTTGTAATGTACTTTAAGGTGAGCATCCATAAGCGTTACTCAATGTAGGATGTTTTAAAAAATCTTGCATGCAGTGATGGCAAAGAAAATTCTAAAGTTATACCAAGCGGCTCTTAAAATAGTAATTTTTTTTTAAATAGTAATTTTTCCAAAAAAATAATTTAACTAACACTTATATACGACCCTGTTCTGTAAACCGAATCCGAGTAAATTTCTCGATTTCCAAAAATAATCAGTGCCCCCTTTAATGTATTTTGAATTATATATATTAAGTTCATTTCAGATATGATATTTGAAGCTCTAAAAAATATGAAACTGCAAAAAAATCTTAAAAATGTTATTATTGGCAGATTTAATATCTCTAAATCGAAGGTTTCAAAATCGACTCGATTTACAGAACAGGCAGGTAATATATTTGCTTTTACACATATACAATTTTTAAATAAAAAGACACAAAGTTTTTTAGTTTTTAGATCGGAAGTGCAATTTTAATAATAAATTACTCGGAATTTAGAATTATAGCAACAGGGTGCATCATGCAATCTGCTTGTCTTTAGCTGCAAGTGAATATAAGAATGAGTTTGCAAAAAGGTACAAAATCTTTTTACAGTAAAATATAATGAGGAGGTGTCATACAAAATTAATAAACTGGGACCATATTAATTGTACTATATAAGTTATTGGTGTACCACAGTACTTCTGAATTTCGAGTAGAGCCAACATTACGGAAATTTTGCCAACCTTGGTGTGCGTGAACATGAATAAATATTTAGTCATGATAGCATTTGTAATACACACGCACATACATAAACGAGTAAGGTCGTACCTCTTCCTCTGATTATATTTCATGTCATTTATATTTCATGACACTTCATACATAAATATACATATGGGTGTGTGGTTTTAGCAATTGACAGATATTTTGAGATAATAAAAAAAAAACAACACCATCTAATTTTATTCATTTGTCTGTGAGTGTGGTTGTGTATTTTTTTTCAAGCGCTATTATAGAAGCAAATTCCAAAAGAGTTTATTTTTATTCTGCATTTTTATTTTGTATGAACATTAAGATTTACGAAACATTAATCTTAAGAATTTATGAGGGGAAAATTTACTTTCATTTACTTCATACGCTGCTTATACTACACACGCACATCCAGCAACTGGAAAAAATGGCAACTACATCATCTTTCTATCTGTCAATCGATGTTTATTTAAGTTTTATATCCAAACATTCATTTAGACTGGCATAATAGAGTACGAAACCATTTCACATATTTGCTGCTTATATACATTTTTTTCGTTCTTGCTTCTATGTATTTGAGGAGGTGTTAAATGTGTCACGTGCCACAAAAGTAATTTCACTTTTATAAGCTCTCATCTTGAATGTGACGAAAGGACACGCTTAAGTTTACATTAAGTAAAAGAAGAAATGGGATGACCATAAACTTAAGTGTCTGTTGTAGTTGTTTTCGTTGTCAACATTGGAAGAGATTTTGTTTTTTTGCAGTCACACATCCTAAATAACACTTAAATTTTAACAAAGCCAAAGCAACTTAAGTTAAACATATGCGACGAGTAGCAAAACGACAAAAACCAGTTTGAAAACAGAGCCAGCAACAGCACTTTAATTTCGTGTTGCTCTTATTTGTTTGTGTATAAGTGAAATGTTTTGAAGTCATGTACCATTACGAAAAAATTCTTTAAGCTTTGGTAAATGATATCTTACATTTTTGGTCAACAATTTATGCATCGAATAAAAATTTGAGAAAAATAAATGAAGCATGTCATTACTTGCTGTAGTTAAAACTTTTTAAAATTGAAGGGAAATAGTATTTAATTCTTAATTGTGGATATTTTTCATATAATAAAATATCATTTAATAAAAGGTACAATTATTAAAGCTAAAAAGGAAGACAAATTTACTAAACCTAATATAAACTAAGCAAGTAAAAGGTGCTATAGAGTAATTTATGTGGCAACTGTTCGAAAAATTATATTTCCGGTACATCTGCTGAGATTCTCTTTATATGCATCAGTGCTTTGTATACCCTATATTTTTTTTGTTCATCAGATGCAGTACAGTATATATATATATATATATATATATATATATATATATATATATATATATATATATATATATATATATATATATATATATATATATATATACATATATAGACCCAAATTGTACAAACGATGTATGTATAACCATATTCTAAGAAATCTCTAGCACAAATTTTGGTTCTAAAAATGTGCCCAGCTTTTTCATGCTTGTGTTGTTTACGTATTTTCCGTACCCTGTAAAATTAATAATATATCGTTGATATGGAAATCTAAGAATCGAAATCGTCTAATGCAATTCCCGAAATGTTATTCAAATTTATCTAAAAATGTTTATACAAAATTTTGGATAAATGCATTTATGTAAAAGGCAAAATAAAAAACAAGCTTCTTATTTACACAATCTATGTAAGATAATCTCACACAGAGGGGAAAAAGGTGTTCCAAAATTTTTAACGTATAGTATCAAAATGAGAACGAATCGTGAACAATATTTTGTTAGCTTTCGGTATCATATTATGCCTAATGAGTTACCAAATAAAAAACAAACGGTACAAAAATACCATCACTTAATAAATCAAGAACGATCTGTAGGTGGTATTACATCAATAACGATGTTAACACATCAAGATCGAGCTGGTATGAAATTAAGAAGAAATCTGTATCTGGCGACTTTAATCAACCTGCTGCAAAGTTAATTAGTTTTGCTATAAAAGTTTTGTGTTGAAGTGTCAGAAATTGATAGGAATGTTTTTTGCAAGCAATCTCAAATGTAAATACGAAGGATATAAGCTCTCCAGACCTGTATGTTGATGACGGCTAGAACCTTAAAAGTTTTGTCCAATCTACTTTTATGGAATGTATTTTTGATTTGTTGAAAGTAAGTAATAAAAAACTTAGTAAAAACGCACTAAGAACATAAAATAATTTATTGCCTTTTTTTAAGCTGCCAATGTTACATTTAGGAGTTTGTTAACCCTAAAAAAGAATATTTAAAAGAAGCAATTCCTCCACTAGAGCTCCGAGTAGAAATCGTTACGAAAAAACTGAAGTTCTTACGTTGTATAATATTTTATAATATTAATTCGTTTTCTTCCTCTTTTGTTTTAATAGGGAATTTGTGATGTGACTATCAGAACCATCTAAAGTAGAGGAATACCTCAGCAAGAGTATCAACCAAAAATATAGTACAATGTGTCCAACTTATTCTAAATGCAATAGTATTCATAACGTTATTTTATTTTAACTTGTAAAATTTACCACCGGAAAGTAATATTATTGAGAGTAAGGTTGGAGCCACAACCTCTTCTCTTAGCCACACATACATTCATACATATGTATGTATGTTGCCTCAGTGAAAAGAGCAAAGCTTTAATTTATTTTTCTCTGTTTACTTAAAAATTGTGTTTAAAAAGCTTTTCTATGTTTTTCTTCTTTAATATATTACGTACATGCGATGTGTGTATGCGAAACATACATATATATTTTTAGTTTAATAAATATTTGATGATGAAATAAATTGTATTTACATATTTTGTAATGATATTCTCTTTGCGTATTGTTTTATACATGAACGCATATATTTAACTTTTTGGTAATTAGTTAGCACATCAGTGATGAAACACTGCAACTATGTTATTAGTATAGTCGTTTGTTTAACCATTAAACATTTTTGTTCACTCGTTACAAGTGCAACGTCAATCAATTCGAACGATGGTAAATTTTATAGGTCATGTTATATTAACTGGTATTAGTATTTTATGTTTTTTTCTCTCTACACGCATTTTTATTCTCAAACACAAACTTTCCTACTCAAACAGCAAAGAGAAGAAACATTTTCTAATCAGTTCCAATGCAAAAGTTAAGCATACGAACAATTTATTGAGATGTTCAAAATGGAAACTGAAGTTGGTATAAGGGTTGTCAGATCATTTCTAAAATATATATTATGTAGTTTTTCTTAATATATATATATATACATATATATATATATATATATACATATATATATATATATATATATATATATATATATATATATATATATATATATATATATATATATATATATATATATATATATATATATATATATATATATGTATATATATATATATATATATATATATATATATATATATATATATATATATATATATATATATATATATATATATATATATATATAAATATATATATATATATATATATATATATATATATATATATATATATATATATATATATATATATATATATTTATATATTATAATAAATTTGTTTTTATATAATAGGTTTTCTTTACAAATTTTTATAAAATAATCGCCAAAAATGATTTCTTGTTATATTGTTTTCATTTAAGCTCAAAATCCATCAATGATTACAAATAAAAAAGCTGCGATATTTTGCATTTGCACTTTTGCAAGGCCATTTTTGGCGAAACGGAATTCCGCAAAGTAATTTTCCTGAATCATAACGTTTGGCCAAAATGACTTTTTATTAATATATAGCCTTAAAAATCGCTAACAAATTTATTTATCGCCAGAAAAATTGCCATGCTGCCAAAATTAAATATCGCTTCATTTGGCAAGAAATCGCCATATCTCACAGCCCTGATTGGTAATATAAGAGAACATTAACGGATGAGAAAAAGTCACAGTTGCTAGAAACAAAATAAAAAATGAAACATAAATAGTTGCTCTGTAATAATTGTACCGAGTTAAAAGATATACATACATATAATAATAATACTCAAAGACTTGGAAGTCAATTAAAATTAATAAGAGAATTTAACAAAAATGTTGTGGGTAAAGCAGAGTGAATAAGCGCCAGCGCCCCAATTTGCCTCAGTTGAGTATCGTTTTAAGAATTTATTCTATTTGTTCCAAATAGAATGGTGAGAGAAATTTTTTTCACATTCTTTCATGCATGTTCATGGAGCAAAATAAGTATAGAAATCATCGTATCCGGAAAGCAAAATAAAAAGGAAGAACTTTGCTAGGGAAAAAGTAATTGTAGTGAATTTGTAAGTAAGTCAGAAGAATATTTTATATATGAATCCAGTTAGAATCGGTATTTTGTTATGTGTCGTTTTGTTTGCTTTTACGTTTTCTTATACTCTATTTCAGTCTTCTCAGAAAAAAACCTTAACAACGTACAGAGGGAAATGAAAATGAAACACACTGAGTTCGCTGACTGCCAGATGTTAGTTTGGAAAGTGCTTTCATAACGTACGGTACGAATACGTTTGTAAGCTCGTGGCTTTTTTCTACAGACAAAACGGCAAAAGTAGAAATTAAATAATTAACCAATAAACAAATATTACATATAAAATTAATTGTAAATATAAGTTTAAAAAAAAATTTAAAATATTTAATATTAACTAAAAATGCATTGAATGGTCATTTGTTATGCTTGAGTGTGGTCAAAGGTGCCATAAAAAAGTGCTTTGTGTTCTTTCGTAGGATCAATATGATTCAGACTAATTACACATTCTTATGTATGCTTTAAGCAATATTCTCAAACAATTACGCACGTATATTTATTATCTTACATACCTTAAGGTATGTAAGTTCGAATATATTATTTCCGTAAGAAAAAACCACTATTGCACTGACACAGTTGCGTATAAAGAGCCTTACACAGCTTGCTGAAAATATATTTCAAATCCCACATACATACATGCATAGAAGTGATAAAAAAATATGTGGCTAAAGTTACAGTGATGGCAGGTGATGGTTTCGCGTTCTTAGTACTCAACATGGTGTTTCTGTAAAAGTTTACTCGGTTGTTTGTGTAAAACTCATAAAATATTTGATGTACTAGTTAAACACATGCCACGCATACCAAAACTTTCCGAAATGACCATTATTTACCAGTCACTTAGAGTGATAAAACGTACTTAAAATCACACATATGGGAGCTCACACATATACACGCATTTGGTTAAAGCGAATTAATAATAGAAACATTCATAACGTACTTGCAAGTACGTTGTGTTTATAGGTGTGTGTACTCGTGAGTAGAATATTTCCTAAATCAAAATGAACGAAGTGATGCAGTAGTATTTGTTTTTATTGTTGTTGGTTCTATGACAAGAACAATCAAAAGGAAGAAAACAGAAAGCAAAACGTGTACAGAAAGCGAAGAAATAAAACGCGCTAAAATATTAAATCAAATTATTCTGTATAGAAATAATAACGTGCAGTGGATTAATAATCGTCTCTTATATATAAATTATAATAAAAATAGTACTAAACTGGAGTTTTGAACAAATCCAAGAGCTTATGACAACAATCTATAAAGTGATATTTGATTGCTGCAACATAGGTAAATAATTATCTTATAAACGTTTATATATAGATCAAAGTGAATTAATACCAGTGGCCTTATGTTGTAATCATACATACATACATACATACATACATACATACAAATTTGTTGTAGGAGTATTTTTTATTTGTACGTTGACAGTTTGGGTAAAAGTTTTATTCTATTCAGTCAGCTGACGATCTGTTACGCTAATAAGGCTACCTGGTACTGTATCTGCCTTGGCATAGATATATACATCAATACCCCTGTTTGCGTCGCTAATTGCGACCGGAGAAACGCGACGCAAACCGAATAATGATTTTCCATACATTTGCGTAGATTTGCATCTAATTGGTTCAGAGATTCTAATTTCAGAATCTAAAGGTACGCTTACACTTGCCAAATATTAGCCCAAAAAGACGTAACCACTACTTTTGTTAAGGGTTAGTGTGATTTAATTTGGTTTTTATATCACAATATAAAGCTAATTATGCTGCAAAATGCTATTTTTATATTATTTTTAATAAATGCAAACCCATATTTAAAAAATATTGGAATTAAAGGAAATACAATTTTTTTTTGGCAAATATTTGCCAAGTGTGAACGTACCTTAAGATCTCCAAGTTCCTAATTTTAGCTGAAAAAATAGATTTTTCTATAAAAATACAACTTTTTTAATTGTTTAAAACGTTTCAAAATGTCTAGTTTTTGTTCTACGCTTATATACTTTCTTTTTTGACTCATTGTTGCAAAATGCTGTTTGAACTTAACTTCAGCAAATGTAATTTGAAACTACTAACCATCTTCCACTTGCCACTAGCAGACAAACTTCACATACATATTTGCATTAGACTTAACGGGAAATCATGTTTTTCTGTCTAAGCTTTGTACAAACATTTTCATATTAACGACGAAAATCGAAGCCGACGCAGCTTCGAAGCCATGCGATGCAAACTGAAACAAACGATGCAACTTTGAAATGACGGAAATTTTAAAAAGACGCATCATCGAAACGACGCAAACCAACGCAAACCATTAGAATGATAATTTATTCAAATTTTTGAAAAATGTTTTTTTTTTGGGAATTTATTTTGGTATTTATAAAAAGCATTTAAAAACGAAACTTTTATTTTGACATCAAAATTAAAACAACAAAAAACGTTTATTATATTGTTACTCTTTACAATATTAGTGATTTCTTCTATAAAGCTATGCGGTTTCTACTCAATGTAATGCTTGTTTCCGATGTTGAAACTTTTCTCGAATTTTTTTGCGTTTTTTTCCGAATTTTCGGCATTCTTTATAGATTTAGAGATTTTTAATCAAAATTATGAATTCTTTAAAATTTTGCAATTTTTCGCGCATTTTTCAAAGTTGGTTTTCTTATACTTTGGTGCTTTTAATTAATCGCAATATTGTAATCTTTCATATATAAGCAAGCTTTAGCGAATTTTCGTTATTTTTCGCAAGGACCTGATATTACTTGTAGTTTGAGCGAGTTTTAATCATAACACTTTGCTGCGCAATGTATTTACCCATTTTTAACCAATTTATTCATTTTACCGGGTATTTACCAATTGGGTATTTATCATTCTTCCCATCTATATCTATGGCTTACAACACGTAAGTTTCTCAAATCAAACAACTGCATAAAAATTAGTCTACTACAACTTTTCAAAAGTCTTTATAATTCAAAAGAAGAAAAAAAAAACTTACTATACCTCCAATGAACGTATGTTGATATACTCCAAATCCATTTTGGTCAATTAATTTCAATGGAATGCACAGCGACTTAAATACCTAAAAAGTTATTATTTCTTTAGGTTTTATTTATTTTATTATATCATATTATTTGAATATTGGGTGTCCCGGTAAGCTGTTTGTAGCACATGAGATTATGGCTCGTTGGCTCTATTCGTACCAAAGACTCTGGTCTGCTTCACTACAACACAGAAAAAATTATCATAGGTTTTTATTTTAACACACATGTGTTTGAATTTGTTTTTAAATTTTATTATTTTTTTCTTTGGTTTTTAAATATTCCAATCAAAATTTTGATAGAAAAAAGCGATTTTTTTCTTATTAAATATTTACGAATTTTAGTGTTTAATTTTACGAATTTTGTAAAATAAATATTTGAATTTATGAATTCAGTAATAGAATATGAATTATAGTTTTTTCTGTGAACGAGTGAAGGAAGGTCTTTGCTGCTGTGCTCGTTAAATCAAGCTGAAATTTGTAATTTTAAAGTTATATTAAATACGAAAATTATATGGTTTGAATCATAAAATTAAAGATAAAATAAATTGTCCCCTTGCTACCATTTATTTACCAAATTTCTCTGATGAAATCAAAATGAAATTTTAACAAACCTGCACAAAAGATAAGTTACATTGAGAATAAAAGAGGTGTTGTACGGTTTCTCAAACACCAAACCTCAACAAAAGGAAATTTAATTAGAAGAAAGTTTTTGACAATGAAATTGATATTCGTGAAGGTAACGGAAAATGTATTTGACATGAAAGTATACATAGTCATAATTGAAAAGTTTTCGTTTTTAAACTCTTATTTACTCATACAATCTACTAATATCAGATTCACTATGACAGCATTTTTTTTATAACAATTTGGTTTGGTGTACTATAGTGGGGGCTTTACGCAAAATAAATGTTAGTTGATATTCAACTTTTAAACCACATGACAACCTGAGCAGAGATAGTATACTGTTTTGTTTGATTTGAAATTATTGTATTTTTGCATATTTTAGCCGATTTAAATAGCTTTAAAAATTTTTAATGGAAAATACGTTATGGAAAAATATGCTGTATTATATTATCCCTGCGTTGGCTTACAGCAGCTTACTCTGGCATAATGATGTTTTGTCTTCCAGTGCTATACTATGCTGCAAAAAGCTAAAATGAAATTCAAAGTATAAACTTGAAATAAGTAGCTTTAATCGCACCTGAAAAGGTATTATCTGGCACGATCGGAACCATTAAGCATCCAGATCATAGTTCATGGTCGGTAGCTTATACACTAAAAATATTCTGTACTTAAAATTAACTGAAATTGCAATATACAATGAATAAAACTCAATTAAAAACCGGTCTACTTATTTTTCATTTAAGTATAACTAAAAGTATATTCAACTTTAAATGTTAAAAAGTTAACAGAGTTAAAACCATAAAAAAATTAATGAATTTTTATTTGTTTGAATCAACTTAACTGTCAAAAGAACTAATAGCAGCTTCCGCAAAAATATAAGAGTTTTCCTTATTTCTGCTATTTTTACTGTTAAATAGTCAACCCAAAGTTCTGTAAAAATAATTGATTTTTGCTTTTTTTTTGTTTGAGGCTTATTATTTCGTACTTTTAATTATTATTTTATTAAATTTATATTATTATTAGAGATGTGCGCGTGAATGAGTTTTCGCTCACGATCACGAAAAGAATATTTTTTTCACGCACGCTCACGCACAGAAAATTTTAAGATTCTCACGACCACGCACGCTCACGTTCAAAATTAATTTCATCACGCAAGCTCACGCAGACAAATACTTACGCTTTCACGATGCTTATTTTTTTATATCCCAGAAACATAATATGTTTAAAGTTTGAAGAAATGTTAAGTGTTCATATGAAAACGAGTTTTTGGCCCAATGAAATAATATACAGGCGTGATTCTCATTTTGAGTGTACATTTTCGGTTTTTGTATTTAACTTTACTAATTTAAATAATAGAAATATGAGAAGTTAGGATTCATGTTATAGTTTTCGTCTCATTCAATGGATTCTAATATAAAGTTATATTTCTCGATTTTTTAACATTTTTGTGTATTGAGCATTACATTTGCTTTCACGGTTTTTCTGGGAATGATGTTTGCAAAAAAATACAGCACAAAAAGTGAATATAAGGTCTTAAAGCACTTCATATCTAATCGCTAAAGAAATTACAGATAATGTAACGAAAATCATATGAGTGGTTGACAAGAAAACGAACCTCTTTGTGTGAGGAACTTTTAAAAATTCGCAAATAAAATCAAAATATTGTGAGACAAAAGAGGATTTTTTTCCAGCAAGCCACGATATTTAATTTCGTGAGTGCGTGAATTTTTAAATCAGGCACACGCACTATTGCGTGAGTTACGTCTAACACGAAAAATTCATGACATTTGCACATCTCTAATTGTATTAACTGTTTGTTATGTTAACTTCTACTTGGAATCGAACTAAGCTCGTTTAGGTTTGAAATCCAACGTACCAACCACTCAGCCAAAGCATAGTACGTGAATTAGCTGCACGAAGGCAACATAAAGTTACTTAATATTATGCATTAGCATTACAATTTAAAACAAAAAACACACGCATTTTCTTGGCAGAAATTGAACAAGTGACCTCTCGTTTAATAGTCTAACGTAGCAACCACTACACCACTTATTTTAATTGTCTATTTATATATTTTCAATTGCAATTTCAGCTAATTTTACGTACATAATATTTTGAGTATTTGTGTGTGGGTTACCTCTTTGCATGTACTTTTTTTGGTACTTATACCATAAACAAAGGACAATATTAAAATCAACTGAAAATCCTTATTAATGTGTACTTAGTTTTTTTTATTGAATGTTAGAATCAGTTAAAAATAAGATTGCTTAGAATTTTAAATGCTTACAGTCATTTTCATAAATATTTCAAACAGGGTAATAAATTACTTTTAAGCAAAATTTCATAAAATTGCATTCGTAAATGTACCTATATATTACATGAAAATTTTAAAACAGGTTTAAAGATGAGATGCACCTACTATAAACCTTCAATAATTTCATATCATCGAAATATAAATTTTAACTTCCAATATGTTTTCAAGTTTAGCATACAGGTATGCATGATATGCTTTAGACTAAAGCTTGAAGTCTTGGCTATAAGCGTTTAAGTATGTTTTTTTAATTCGATAGAATATGCCACTAGATTATTTAAGTTAAACAAAATTCCCAACAAAATTAGCAAAAAACACCATCAAAATACATAAAAGCAAAAGGAAATGTTAGTGATGTGGAAACAATCAACACAAATGAAAATAGTATCGTTATTCGAGTACCTTTTTCATACATGATATAAAGAGTCGTGTGAATTCTTTTCTAATCATTTGACTTTTTTGATTTTAGTTCATAGAAAACTTGTATTAAATAAGTTGAGAAATATATTATAAAGACACTTAAAAAAAACTTAACTTACACGAAAACAATAAAAAGCTATTCATTTATTTCAATATCCGGATGAAATCATATTCTTTTTATTGCAACACTAACTACAAAACATGGTAGTGTTGCCAGTATCGAAACCTAAAATTTCTTTAAATACACAATGTCTATTGTAGTGTTTATGAATATAATTTTATATTAAACAGTTTTCAGCGTGAAACTGTTTAATAAAAATTGTAAGTCTTAACCCTAAAATAAATTTTTTTTATGAATGTAGCAGTTACTCTTTTAAAAACGATTGCACGGAATACTACTTGAACAAAATACATTCAGTTACTGTCATAATATTGTGAGTGTAAGGTTCTTTCAACGGTCACGAAGTGGCTATTGTTAAAACCTAATTCGCAGCAGGAGCAATCATAATATATTTGTTTACCGATTACTGTTTATCCTAACGACTAAATTTACATAACAAGCAAAGGCGCTGTTCTAGGTAGGAGCTCAAGAAAATCTTAGCATGTCGATATTATGTATACTATTCGTATATGCATATCAAGGCTTAGGCGATATTGTGCATTTAAAAAAAAAATAGAAAACATTTTTATTAAGGCCTGATTTGCGTTTTGAAATATGTATTGAAAAAAAAAAATTTTTGAAACGTATTTGCTTTTTTTCATACAAGTTTGAAACGTTAAGAAACGAAATTTATTACAAAATCTTCATTAATGTGATTATTTCCAACGTATTTGCTTGTAAATCCAAATTGATTATTAGGCTAAGGTTCGTAACGTCATATTTGGAAAGAGTTGGGCATGACTAAAATTCAAAAGAACAAGGGAAAAATTAACATTAATTTAATTTTTTAACGTACTCAGCAGAACAGAGTAACGCCACTTTCGGAAGCCGCTACACTTCCATCGTCAGTGCTCACGTTTATTTTCCTTACCAATACTTGTCAGGTGGCTCTGTTGAATGTGATTTCAACTCTTAATGACCAATTTTTTCGTGAAAAAGGACTACGAGAATTATATCACTTCAAGTTGGAATTGTAGCTGCTTCCGAAAGTGGCGCTACTCTGCCCAGCTGTATACGTTGACAAATTAAGTTGATGTTAAGTTGTTACCTGTTTAGCTAATTTTCCCTTTTAATTTTTCCCTTGTTCCTTGGAATATTAATCACGGTCAATTCTTTTTGAATATAAAGTTAATATTGGGGTATTCATTTAATCGGGCTTCTGCTTTAATCGGTTAATCGCTCGATTAATTAATCAAGGTTTTGGTTTAATCGGTTAATAATCGGTTAATTTCGTTATTAATCGGTTAAGCGATTAATAAAGCTTTTTTCATAAATTAAGTAATTTCAGTAAATAAAAATGCATAAATGTTTAATATTTAAACCAATCTCTTCTAAGTTTTGATAAAACTTGCGTTGGAAAAATCCTTTCAGTTGTCGTAGATGTTGGAGAAATCGAAAGCAATCCATAATACAGAATACATTATTTCTCAGTCCTTTTCCTGAATTTCTCTAAACATATAAAATCTTCCATTATGCCATTAGCGTCCTATTTAATATTTTCAAATTCTTAAAACTTCTAATTGTTTCGGTTAATTCTGTTCAAATATTGCTTGTATTACTATCGGTAGTCTCTGCTGTTGTCAGGCCATCATGTGCCTCATACTGGCAAAGCTCAGCACCAAACATTCTGCAAAAAATTTATTTCCGATTTCCTTAGTTTCGTTTTTTTACTGTATTTTAAAACATTGTTGCTAGAAGGAAATATACCTCCGTGGAGGTATAAAACAAGTGTATTTAAAACTCGAATTTGTCTCTCATTAATTCAAATCTTTAGATTTTTAATTAAATCGTTGGCAATAGTATTATTGGCACTTATTAAATTATTAATCAAAACTTAATTCCCTCAAGTTCAATTAGAGTAGCACAGTCTTTACTAAGCTCTTTTATAGTCACGTCCAAAGGTCTTAAGGTTTTTCTTTTACGTAATCTTAGTAAAAGTTAAGATAACTAAACACACTTCTTTGTTTGTATGAAAAATTAATTTCCAAAGACATACCTTTTGTCTTTGAGACGAGAAAATAATTAAACGCACAAAATATATATTATAATACTACAAAAAGTTAAAAGTTTTCTTACATCGGTTAGCTGGTTAATCGAGTGAAATTATATGGTTAACCGAAATGAAAATGACATTTAGATATGAATTGATATTTAAATAGCGTTGGTGAAATAGGCTTTAAGAGTGACAGTATGAATTGATTTAAACTAAATGATATTCAACTCTTGACTGCCAACCACCGACTTTGGTCGAGTCGTCTACGCGGCAAAGAACTCTGACGAGAATATCGGGAGCTATCGAAACATGTCAGTTCACCCCTCCGCACAATCAAATTTTTCTTTGTCTACATTCTTCGCATTTATCCCTAAATAAAAAGATAATTTTATTGAAAAATTAAATTAAAACCGAAATTTCTTTGGATTTAAATCTAAAATTGGTAATAAGAAGTCCAGCCAATGCCAAATATTAGATTAAACGGCATCATCTTTGTCTCCTCTTCTCAGCCGATTGTGGCCTCTAAAGCAGTGGTGTCCAAACATACACTATCTTATTCTATGTTTGTGTATGTGCTTCGCGTGTACGTGTGTTGATGGTAAAAAAACAGCCCATGCACGAGTGCAAAGGGAATTGAGGGAATGGCCGCTATTGCTCTTAAATTAAAGATGTTGCAGGCTAGGGGATTTGGGAGTCACGAAATTGTTAATAGACCATAAAAATATTATCTGGAACAAAGAATCAATTAAAATTTTATTTATTTGTTTGAGGCGCGCAACAAAAAAGCGTTGAAAACAGCTTTCATCCTTGGGAAACAATTTTATAAAATATTTCTTTTCAGTGGTTACGCTTCCTTCTTATGCCTGAACTTTGAGTTACAATGTCATGTTGGCTCCCACAAAAATGATCATTTCGAATCAACCAATAAAAAAGTCAAATAATCCCTAGAGAGAGGAGAACCTGTCACAAGACAAATCACGTGACTGGTTAACAAGAAGTGGCAACCGCTTCCAGATCTAGAACTTTATATGAGAGGAAACTGTTGGTTTTATATGCCATTGTTATTGGAGGGGGTCAACTTATATAACTAAATTATTCTAGGTTCCATATTCAAACTTAAGGTACTTGTCCTGTGATTGTTGCTTTATTATTATCAAGTATTTTTGAGTTTGAAAATATCTGATTGTACAGAGACCGTGTTATATTATCAATTTGTTTTACTTAGGTGATGTGCTCTCTATTCAACACTTAAGACTCCGGGGCATATGTGATCTAAAACATTTATTTGTTTGAATGCATTATTTTTGGCGTCACCGGCAGTACGAAAATTAATTAAATGCAAAACAACTACAATTTTCTTTTCAAATACAAAAGCAAATCACAAGTGAAATGTGAAATTATGTATAAATGGAAAATGATCTTAAAATGAAATTAAACAGATCATCCATGTTGAATCTTCAAGTGACACAGAAATAAATATTTTAAATTAATCACTTCAGAGAGGCGATAAGCGAAGCATAGAGGCAGGAATTAAAACGTAAACAAAATAAACAGAATAAAGTACAAAACAACTAAGATATTATATGCTTTAAATAATTCACTGTTTGCAATCGGTGCAAAGAAATTATAAATTAGTTTATTATTTGGATATTTATAAATATATATCTGCGTTTAGTTACCAGCCTGCTTGGAGCCGACGGCAAACGTTTAAATAATTAACGCATATAATATTTTAGTATTTTTTTACATTTTAGTGCATATATATTGAAGTCGGCAATTTTTTTTTTAATTTTCTTAAATATTAATTTAAATGGGAGGTACAAAGAATTTCGCTAATATAGTTTATCAGATACACTATAATTAACAATTACTTTGCATGGGATGTGCACTTCCCCCAGCTCCTACACCACGTTTTATGTTTGGGTACGCGCATTTACTATGAAGGAATTCGCATCAACTTTGAAGACTCTGACTGATATGTTATACCAGACATGCAACAATTAGTAATTACTTTGTGTAGTTGGTTACTGCTCCTCTGCTCTTAAAGTATGTTGGTGACAATGGGTCCACCTGTGGAGTGTACCATTTCATACAAAAAATTGTTTTGAAAATAGCTTCACAGATGATGGAGAAATCGGTGAACATGGAATAAAATATATATACATGAGGAACTTTTTCCTTTTTTTAAGTGGGTTAAAAAAAATAAAGTACAAAATTAAATTAAAAACCTCATTTTCAAAAAAAACTATATTTGAATGAAAGGGTTTATTTTATGTGGTTAAAGTTCGTTTACAAAATGTCACCAAGAAAATAACAATAAAATGAATAGAAATGTTTAAATATTAAACCGTAATTTTTGTCCTTTTTTCATTAAACAAATGACAAATATATACAATTTTTTTTTCGTTGCTAAACAGCATTTTCTACTATAGATTTTAAACAGAATTTTCTATTGAACTGAACAAACAACAAATGTTTTACTTACGCGCATATATACGTCCCTATACAGTGAAAACATCTGAAAGCGCACACTTATTATTGATTAAAAAAATTTTTTTTTTCGTAAAGTGGCTAAGTATATTAAATATATCAGTCTGATCTCTCGTTTATTGTATTGCCATTTAATTTTCATTATAATAGTTCCATTGAAAGAAAATTTTTGGAATCAAGAGATATACGCCTTTACGACTTGTCCGTGGATAAAGCTTCCACTGTATAAGTATACATGAATTAAGAATAAATTTTAGTTTAGAACAGACACAACATCAAGTATTTGTTTCTTTTTTTCTTTTAGCAAAAGGGTGCAAGGGACTTTAAAGAAGAAATAAAATAAAAATAAATTTTTCTTCTCCTAAAATAATCCTGCCGAGAGGGAATATAAATTCGAACAAACCAAAACAAAAATAATCCAAGAAAGAATACAGTGGCAACATATTTTTTGAATTTGATTTATACAGATCTATTAACGTATGTGCGTGTGTGTGGTTCTAACAATTCGTTGCTTTTGTTTTTATAGAAAACAACCCAAAGAAAAAAGGCACAAGTCTTCAAAAATTCATGATTCATGTTGTATGCATAGAATAACAAATTCCTTCAAATAAGTGACACACATACTAGGGAAGTGCGTTAAGAATTTCCGAAAGTATCTTAAGAGTACTTGAAATTTACGTTCGTTACCAAAATCGCTCTCAGCCCGCCTCCTTTGCGTTGGCCATGGTTTGTCAGATTTATTTTTTTATTTAACAGATATTTTTCTCTGTAGTCAGAATATAAAATTGGGAATAAAGCTTTTTAATGTATGAGAATATATTTTATTTTTTCTTATTGGCAGCACGATTAACACGCTTTAACAATTACACGAACATAAAACGTTTTACTTCTTTTAACATATTATGCATCACTTCTATAATCGTATAAACAATTCCTATACAAGTTCTATTTTAAAATTCAAGAAACAATTTATATAAAAAATATATAAATAACACCATGCAATAAAGTGAACTTTAAAAAACACTCAGGGCCAACGATATAAGATTGAATAATGCAAACACAGTATTGTTACGTGACGTAGTACTTAATAGAAAAATCCACATATTATTTTTAAGCTACTTACGTCATATTTTGAAATTTTCTGCACAGCTCTTGAAACTAAAACTCAAATCAACCCAGCAAAAAAATTTGCTTACTAGTAGGCAAAAAAGTATATGAGGATTTAAGTCCTAAGTACTTACAATTTGTTTCGATAACTACTTATTTTTGTTTGAGAAGCTCAAAATGTAAGGGGTACCACTTACAAATGTATTTACATTGTTACAACAATTAACTAGTTAGTATTTGGCTTACTTAAAGCTAAAAATAAATAGTCAAGTAAACAAATTAAATTAAAAAAGAATTATAAGCGTATTATTTTACGAGTATTTATATTTTTCCTATCTTATATAAATTTATTTTTAATTTTTTATTTTTGTGACCCAGCTGTGATACGAACCTGTGCTCGTTCAGATATGAAGACAAGAACTTTACCCACTCAGCTATTGTTGGATTATAAGTCTAAGCGACAAAAATTAGTTTTCATATACAAACACATGTTGACTCAAAAAGTGGTTGTCTACTTATTTTATTAATACATATCAACAAATTGTAACTACTTTCAAATAATGATAAGAATTGTGTTGACAAATATGTAGTCGTTCTAATTTGAACAATATTAATAAAATAAATAAGTAACACTCATTACTTTGTAACCCATTTAGAAAATACTACCGATTACAAAAACGTCAAAAGTCTGGGAATATACTATATATTTATTGAATTCCTAATCTGCAAAAAGTTATCTTTCTGAATGTAATTTTGCTTAAGTTTGTTTTAGAGTAACTAAGGTACAAGGAAGGAAAATGTGACTTTAGTTTTGATATTTCAAGAACACAGACATTGAAAACCCATTTTCTACCTTAAACAATAGAAATGTGTTATTAAGCAAATATTTATTAAGCAATAGAATAAATGGAAAGTTTCTTAATATTCCATCCATTAACGATCTGATAGTGATTTCATGATCTGCAAGTAATTTGAATGGCTATGCAGTTATAGCAGAAAAATACATTCATAGAATAGTGTTGTTTATGCACAGTGCTGAAATTGTATAGACATTTTTAAGCTCTTTGGAATGTATCTCGAATATCCTGATACAAATTTTCACATAATTATATTTTTAAGACAGATTATTTTGAGTGGACTACAAACAATTAAACATATTTTTTTTTAACAAACAAACCGCGAAGCCATTAGCTTGTCTGCGGAAAACACCCAGGGTCTATGGCTGGAATCGAACCCACGACCTCTGGACTGACAGGCTAGCATCGCTACCACTCAGCCACAGGGGCCGAAAAATCTGCAAAACAAGCACAAGTAGCATTAATAACTTTAAAGTAAAATGCCAGTGTTCTATTTTTTGTGTTGTGGAGTGTAACAAAGTGTAAATTGAATGTTTTAATAAAGCAAATCTGTATAATATAACTAAAAAATTTCATTAAAACAACAGCATAATTTCCTAAGTGGATCAGACATAGCAAAGTTAGAACGATATGTTCTGACGTATAGTGGGTTAAAAGAACGAAGTGAACGCTGAGGAATATTAAAAGTTACGTTACTCAACAAAAATTCAGAACATATGTTACCATTAATAAGATTGATCATACCGCACTGATTTAACAGACCTCAGCAGTCTATACAGATCCACTTTCGATGCAAGCTCAACACTCCGGGAGGTCTTATGCAGCTCAGAGGCAGACAATGGCACAGTAAGAGCTCCAACGTTTCATTTACCCCCGACTACTTACATTTCCTGCAGGTACCATTAAATATTTGTCCTATTTTGACAGCATACACAGAAAAAATTATAACCAAAAAACTTTCAAACAAAAATTTGTCTAAAACTAAATTTTATTTTCAGTAAATGTTCTTTACTGAACCAATGAATATTTTGTTTAACTGTTATTTAGGACGCAAACACCAAAAACAATAAGAAAACACCGTTTCCTGTGTCGTGAAAAACAACCATGATGACGACATACACACAAATAACAACAACAATAATAGCAAAAAGAATGCGATTGTACCAAGTTTGCTTACTGAAGATTTTTGAGTAAATCAATTCGTTAATATCGTTGCTTTAATTCTCATTAATTTTTTTAGATTCTTTTGATAAACATTCAGACTTGAACACATTTAACAAATTGAAATTTCATAAATGCTTAATAGGTGATGATGACGACGCAGACAAAAATTTTGTTTGATATTACAAAAAATCCAGCAAATATTTTTTTTTGATTAAGTCAAAATTTTCTTTGTCTACATGTCACATTTATCTCTAAATAAAAATATAATTTAGTTGAAAAATTAAATTAAAGCCGAACTCAAGCCAAAAATAATTAAATTTCTTTGGGTATAAGCCCATACGGTTCGACTAAACTCATAACTTAATTTTTAAACTCTAAAGGCACCTACCAAAAAGGATGTACATGTTCAAATAAACTGAACAAACAAACATTCACACACACCAGTACTTGTAATTATCAATGATAATTCATACTAAAGTATAGAAATAATAAAAAGAAACTTAACACAAGACAAAACAAAAAAGTGAATATCAATAACTATCAAATGAAATACAGCTCTGAGACTGATAGTATGAATCGATTAAAAGTAGATCATATTCTGATATTGACTGCAAACCACCGACTTTGGTCGAGTGGTGCAAGCGGTAAAGAACTCTGATGAGATTAGCGCGAGCTATCGAAACGTCAGTTCAACCCTCGGCGCAGCCAAAGTCATCTTTGTCTACATGCTTCACATTTACCTCCAAATAAAAATATAATTTATTGAAAAATTAAATTAAAACCGAACTCAAGCCAAAAATAATTAAATTTCTTTGAATATAAGCCCATACAGTTCAACTAAACTCTAAACTTAAGCCTATTATGCAGATCTGCCTGAATTTCCGGTTAAAAATGTTGCACTTGTTGTGTAGAGAAATTGGTTTTCATTCACGCAAATTCATTCAAATTTATTAGTTATAACGTGAAAAACATAAGAAATTATTTGCAAGATCACACAAAAACAAAATGAAAAAAAATCTGTAAGCAAACAACTGTTTAAACATTAATTTTTTTTCAGTTGACGAAAAAAATCTCCACTAATTGATATCACATCCCTGTATTAGACAAAATTTGTGCTGAATTTTCTTTTCAGCTGCATACTATCAAACGGAAAGTTTCCTGAAAATTTTTAGAACCTAAATTGCAGTTTGTTTTTTATACATGCTTCTTATGGCGGTCTCAAATTCAGACAGAACTGCATATTACACTTTAATTGGTCAACTGTTTTGTTTATTAGTTGTTAGTATTTTTAGACTAATTGTTTTATAAATTCACACAAAAATATTGTTTTTTATTTTTCAGAAAATACAGTAAAACTTTGTGTTTGATTTAGTAAATTGTTTTGTTTACGATTTGCAAATATGTTTTGACAAACTGTTTTATAGATTTAAACAATTTGTTCACTGTTAAAATACGTCTTTTTTACAATGAAATTGTTGAAATATTTTTGTCTATATTTGAGTAAGTCCATTTAGCCGGATGTGACCATTTTACACATATTTTTTGTTACAAATCAAGAATATAAAATTTTTTTCTTAAAAAAAGTTTGCGGCTCGCAAGGATATTAAGCCTAAAGTCGTTGCATAATGGGCAAACACTGAAAGAACACGATTTCTATTCCGAATTGTCGTCAGAATGCTGCAACGGGTGTGACCTTACAAATCTTAGTTTAAAATAATTATGACTTTCAGTATAAATTCTGTAAAATTTTTACAATAACGTACACATTCATTTTGGTATAGCCATATGTTCAAAGTGTTTTTAATTCTATTATGAGTTAATTGCTTGACAAAAAAATCATTTTTCTAAAAAAAACTTTGTTTAAAATAAGACGGGTGAAAACTAAAATTTAAAAAATCTAAGAAAAATATACGGATAACACTCAATACATTTTTTTGGATACAAAAGACGATTGATTGGTGAAACGTTTTGCAAGACAGTACTATTTAACAAAGTTCACAAAACTTTTAAATATTTTGAATTACAAACTTACGCTACTATTTTAGTGTATGTTGTAAATGAAATTATAATAATTAAACTGAGTAAAGAAGCGAACTAAAAAAGCGCAACGTTCTATACACAAGACTGCGGAAAACAATAATTAAACAAATTAAAGTCTCATATTTTAAAAAAATTTGATGTGTAAAATCGGAGAAGCAAATATAATATTCTAAAACTGTTATAATGTGGAAAATCAACAGCAATTACGGACATGCCATTTGGTATTGTATTTTCGTTCTTGGCTTTTAACACATAATGTGCACACTTACAAAGAAAAAAAGCTTGTGTGCATTTATTTATAACACAGCAAAACAGTATCGTTGTTATTTAAATAAAAATAGCTGATCTCTATGTATTTTCATCTGCTGATTACACAGAATAAATTATTGTTAAATTTTTTTTTAATATTAATGGCTTGTTCAGTAAAAAATTTATTTTTTTAAATAATTTTTTCGTTATATCAATATTTTCTTTTGTTGATTTTGCTGTTATTTGATAAAAGTACTGCCAACACAATTGAAAACCAAAAACTAAAAATGTTTATACATTAAATGCACGTAAAAAATATCTGATTTTATGTTATGTCTAAAAAATCTAAAGTTTTTTAGAGTAAGCAGCACTTGTATGAGAAAAATTATTAAAAAAAAGAGAACTTTCTGCTTTTATTCTCTTGCTAAACAAACACAGCAATATGCCACAAAAATGTGTTTTATGCGAATTATACATATATGCACCAAAACCAAAAAATATCCGTCCAAAATTTAAAAAATATGCTCTTAAAAGGGTATACAAAATTCATCAGTTCGTCTATAATTTTTATAATACTCATTTTTGACACAACGAAGTAAATATTTTCTAATTCCTTATAGAGCGTTTCAACAACTCCAGCAAGCCCTTTCACCTGACAAAATGTTTGGCACCAATACCCCAAAAAAAAAAATAAATGAACCTAAATATTTTATATTATAGTTTAAAAGTATGAAGGAGGAGAAAAGTTTCGTAAAAACTAGTATTGCTCAAAAGTCTTCAAAAGTAATTAAGTTAGCGCTATTCATAAATTCAGAATAAATCAAAGATATAAGTTTATTAGTTCTTTTACTTCTCCGACGGTTCTGCTACAATACCGACGAAGGATGCTGTAAAGTGCTATAGGATATTAATCGCTGCCGGCACTGCCCCAAAGTGATCAGTGCTATGCCTTCAGTCCAACAACAACCGCCATAATAACACCAATGCGCATGAGAAAAATGTGTATATTGTTTTCGAATAATTACTTGAGTTTTGCCAAAAGACGAAGTGCCTTAACTGAACAGCTGACTGTTGTCTATTCAATAACACCACAAAAATAATTGCCGTTTAGTTAACAGAGCTAGTGGTGCTTAAAAGTGTTAATGAATAGCAAAAAAAATTTTTGGTTTTAACTTCTTTAAACGCCTTGATTAGCGTTAAAATAAGTTTGTGAATTGCACTATAGAAATAAGTTTGAATTTTTTTTAGTAATATTTTTCAGTAGGCGTATACGATATAGTTAAGAAGAAAACTTTGTAACTTATACGCATGGAGGGACAGAATTGGTATCAGAGAACGGTTTGAATGGTCTATTTTATGCTTGTGAATACAATAACAAAAATACAGCCTCATGCTGACAATAATAATCAATTCAGTAAAGCAATACATGACACTTTTCAGAAAACGGAGTGTAACGAAAACATTGCTTGCCTTCTACAAATGTAAACTAAGACTCTCAAAAGCAACGAATACTTAACGAATGGTATGAATGGTTTTAATGCAGATATAATATATTACCGTACATGTTATAAGTTATATTGTAAAAAAAATTAACTTAAACTATTTTTTGTGTTTCTTTGGATATAATCTCAAGTGAACTAGCGAAAATCATTAATTTCACGAAATTACAGAGGTCGACAAACAATTTTTGTTTTTTTTCAGCTTATATATTTTTATATTATTTAAAAATTTTACTTTTAGATTTTTTACAATGTACGAAAAATACCACCATCTATTTTTTTTAATTCCCCCGTACTTAAGTATTAATTCCACCAAATACAGCAACTTAAGCAAAACTGCTTGTTTACAAACTACTAGCAACGAATACTGAAGGAATGGTGTGAATATTTTTAGTTCATTCATGTGGCATCATGTTATTTCATTGCTTGATGTATAACATCACAAAAAGAGATTGTGCGAAGGCAATCAAAAAAAAAGAAATGTTATTTACACATAGCAATGTAGATGTTGTTATTGTTGTCGATTGAAGGCAATACAAAAGCAATGAATTTATGAATGGGAAGAAAACGTGAATATATTCAATCTGTTCTCTGATTGGTATAACCAATATGAATTAAAATAATTCTGTGGTTTTCTTGAATAAGTGCGTATGTCTAAAAACTAATTTTTTACGCAGACCCGAAATATTTTATTTTTAATACTATGTATGTGATTTTTATCAAAATTTTTTTGAACAGTCATATAAACATATGTTGTAAGAAATTTGTGTAAAAATTTCTGGCGAAAATTCCCTAAGGGCAAGATTCTTGAATATTATTAAAAAAATAATTTACCAAAGATACTAAAGAAAGGTGTGTGCAGAAAAAAAGCTTTTGTCGATAACAGTTGTTAATTTAAGCATACAAGATTTTTTTAAATGAAAGATGCTTGTGCACTAGAAGTATAAGTTCTTAGTAACTGAACAATAATCAAAAAAAATTTTTGGCAACTCGTTCAAAAGTAACAACGCAACTGCATTTTTTTAAATGCGCACTTCTTTTTCATTACGATGAGTGCGGCGGGCTGGCTATTTCCATATAGTAATACACTAACTCTGAATATGTAAGTGTCTATATATGACATTATGTTATTAACACGTGTCGTTGCTCGCTTTAGAACACCTTTTAATTTTTACTTTCATGAACTTTTTGTAATTTTGTTGTAGCAGCCGAAGTTATACATATTCTGTGAAAATTTCAGGTCTGTACCTCATACCGTGAAACACAAGCAGACGGACAGCATAGCGCAAACAATGTAGCTCCTTTCACCTTTGGTGTACGGAAACTTATATAAAAACCTATGTAAAATATAAAAACAAAACACCTTCCAATGAGTTTAACCAATTTATTGACCTGTCTTCCCTTTTGTTCCTATGCCATTCTTAAAATTCTCCACATCAAAACATAGAACCTCATATCTTAATAGAAACAAATGCCTTATTGTTCTTACCATCTTTGCAAACCCAGTTTTACAAAAACGCATATATACGTTTTTTTGTTTTTGTTTTTTTGCTTTTATTCAACTTACATGCATGAGTTATACGTGTGTATGTAACAAAATACTGAACCGATTTTAACAAAATATGAATTGTAAACATCTGTGAATAAATATGTTTCAAATATGTTCGAAATCGGCTGTATATTGCTAGCGTAAACTTCTTCACAAGGAATCGGGTGGCATTTAATTATATAGATTTGTTTTCAGTGTCAGTTTGTGTTTGCAAAATATCATATGTTTGGTATAACAACACCAAACTATATGCCCTTGATATCTGTGTATGTATGTCAATAACATACATATCGTCACAGAAAATGAACAACAGTCTATCAAAATTTTACAATAAATTTATAAATTTCCTGGTCCTTTTTTAATTAGATTGTAAAATTTTGCATTAATTGTCAATATATTTTTCATTTTAAAAAGATTTATGCTTCTTCTGTAAAACTTTTTAAATTTTAGATAGGAATTTTTGCAATTGCTGTGACGATATATTCTTGTGTGTCGTACAGGACAAATTCAGGAAGCATGTTAAAATAACACCATTCTGTGTCATATAAATATACATATTTAGCCGTATGATAACGCTCCTGCATAGCATCTGCTACGTGCCTTTGATAATTAAGTTCTACCTGAATTTTGAACAATTCACCTAAACTATATCCAAACAGTAACTCACACATACATCCATACATCTCTACCTTCGTGCCGTATGCAATTACTTGCGAAATGGTGTTATTTTGTTTGTATGCACCATGATTTATAATATTGCAATTCCTATCGATTTTATTCTTACGTGATGCAATACTTCTGTTTTTTGCTCTTCCTGCCTTAAGTTTAAAGTTTTGATTTACTTAAAGATAAAAATTTAGTTATAAGGACAAAATAAAAATTGTGAGTAAATCAATCTTAAAGTTGTTTAATTAAAATAAAGGTTGAAAATATGACAAACAATAGTAAATAAAAGTTTGATTTCATTAGTTTTATTCAACTTTAAATACATAAAGCAAAGGTCTTCGAATTGGAAGAGCTACTTGATTGACCCAGGTATATTTCTTGAAGTAAGTCGTTGATGATATGATTCTTTTAGTAAATTATTTTTATTGTGTCAAATGTTATTTGTGATGCCTCCAAGTGAAACGACAAGTTTTCCTTACTATTGATGAACGAAAAACTTATGAACCACAATTACGTACCGCTCACAGCTGACTGTAACATTTCGTTCCGGTTAGAATTTTTGAAAATATCGGCTCATTGTCTTTTTTCGACAATAACTTGCTTATTATCATCACTCCAAATGCAACATAGCTATTTAGTACTCAGAAAAAATAGACAAGAATTATGTTCAATAAAATCAAGTTATTGAAAAATATCAATTTCAATAACATTTGTTATCAACTTAATGCAATATTTCGTTGTATATATTTGACCGAGTTCCAAAACATCAAAATACATTGTAGTGATGAAAATTCTTAAGTGCTTTGTTTTTGTAAACAGAGTATAGTCCCATCACTGCAATATATTTTGATGTGTTGGAATTCACCCTTTCTTTCATATGCCGGTTATTTCTTTTCTTTTCATACACAAGTACCTAAAACAAGTTTTATCTCACAAAAAAATAAATAGGATATGGCTCAGCTGTAGAGAGCATGCCTTAAGTCCGGGAAAACCGGGTTCGTAGCCCAGTCATGTCAACATATTATTTTAATTTTTTTATTTTTTCTTTTGAAAACATTTTGTTATCAATATAACGGAATTCCTTATCACAGGAAATTTTAAAACCAAATTGAATACCGCGATTTTTGTTATCAGAATCGAAGCTTTTTTTCTGTGTAAGAAGCGAGTATGTATATATGTATATAGTTACCAAGTGGTAAATGAAACGATTTTTGGATGACGTTCTACGCGAGCAATCTAAGTAGATACATAGATTGTAGTCAGTGTTGCCAGCAGCTGGACGTAAAAAAAACAAACCCGAATTTTTTTTCAAGACTAGAAAAAGCTAAACTCAACAAAATAAAAGCTAAAAAATTGCTAAAAGTTTGTTATTGAATTCGGTCTTTTTTATTGTTTAATAACGATGATCATACGTAAACAACACGTAAGTACATAATTAATTTTTAAAACTTTTGAAAGCGTTACTAGTCTTAACGAATTTCGGTTTTTCTTATTTTGCTTTTTTTATAGCGATTTATATGTTTTTCGTGTTTTGCAAAAAAATAATAAAAAAATCAGTTACGTGTTGATCACCGATAAGTAAAAATACATAAACATGTTAATTGTTATTAGGAGGGCTCGAACTTTCACGCAACTAAGATGTTGTTTTAAACGCTTAAAAAATGCACACAAAAATGAAAAATATATGCAAAAATATGCATTTACCTACGAACAAAGTATCAAAACTAAAATAATATGAAAATATAATTTTTTATTATTATTAGAGAAAAAACATAAAACAAACATAATTGGGCCTATTACACTGGTTCACAAAAAAATGCACCTCAAAAGTTAGATGTTTTTAATCTAAATTGGGGCTGCTGAACACGAATATGGCATTAATTTATTTTTCTTAAGAACCGTTTTCGAGATATTCGCGAAAAACTAGTTTTCTTACAGTTTGTAAAGATATTTCCAATAATCTTGAGTATTGTTTACTTGAATTGAGCAAGTTTGGCATTGTTGCATAGATATGTTTTTCCTCTTTCAGTTCATATTTATACCTTGTTGATCAGATAAAAATTCATTGAATTACAAGCCTTTACATTTGAAAAAATTCAATTTTTTTCGTTTTTTCAAAATTCACCATTTTGAAATGCTCCATTAAAGCAAACGAAAAATTTTTAATTTTTGTTTTGATCCATATCTTAAATAAAATTTTGTTCCCAACGTACAAAAAGTAGAATTGTTAACATCAGGCAAAAATTTAGAAAGTTACAATAGATTTAGTGAAAACATCCGATTTTGAATTTTAATTAAAACAAAGTTGTATGGAGTATGACTATAAGAAAAATGCCAGTGGGGCAGAATTAAATATTTTGGAAATATATCAACCATTTCTAACTCTTTAGTCCGATCAGTATGAAATTTTATATGGAGATATCAAAGGACTGTTCTTATTTAATTTAGAAAGATGAGCTTCCCATATTCCTCAGGTTCAGAGGTATAAAGTGTAAAGTAGTGCACTTCGGTCATGTACAATTTTTCAACACTGGTCTGTTTCTCACTCGATTCAAAAAAATTTTTGTGTCCTTATATACCTTGTAAAGCTCTGAAAAGTCTTTGGTTAAACAAATATCTTGTATAGTTAGTGAGGTACACTCATTTTAATATTAAATATTAATTTTAAAGTTTTCAAATCCTTGGTCCAGTATTTTTAAGATATCGGATCCAAATAACAACCGATTGTCACAAATATTTCCTTGTTACTTACATGACAAAATTTCGAATAGTTATAAAAATAGTTGATGGTAGTATTCTTTCAGAGTAGGAAAATATACAATCTTTATGTTTACCCAAAAAAGCACCATAATTGTTTTCTCTATAAATTTTTTTTCTCAAGGATCAAATAATTATTATATACATGTCTAAAAGGTGTCTTCACAGACATGATTTTAGGAAAACAACTTAATAGAATTTACAATTTTTAGTGGGCATGCACCCTTTTGAAATCTACATATTTTTTAGATTTATTGGAACTTTATTAATAATTCTAATGATTATGAGAAACAAATCATAGTTTTCACATTAATTCCTATATAACAGCAAAATACCAATAATGAACGATTTTATAAAATTAAGAAGAAATTTAATATGCACAAAACACCACATAGCACCATTTTTCCACTTGTTTTGCCCTAAGTCTTTCATAAAAATTTAATTATAAAAATCTGAATACAGTGTTGAAAACTACACATGTTTTGGTAACTTTGATATGCGATATGTCGATCTTTCTTTTTCAAACGAGTAAAAGTAATGGAATGGAAGCAAAAACTCGTACTGACCTGAGGAACAACGAATGCAAATTAAAATTTTGATGTGTTCGCTAAATATGTTGTAACTTTCTCAATTTAGTCCGATGTAATTAATTTTAAGCTTGCTATATTTGGAACAAAATTTTCTTTAAGATGTGGGTCTAAAATAAATTTAAAAAAATTTATTTTGCCTTATTGGGGCGTCTTAAAATAGAAAATTAAAAAAAACATGTAAAAACAAAGTTTTTTAAAATCTAAAGACCTGTAACTCATTGAATTTTGATCCGATCAACACATTTTGAATATGGCTCAATTCAAGTAAACAGTACTCCATATTTTTGGAAATGCCTTATAAACTGCAAAAAACAGGTTTTTTTGCGAATATCTCGAAAACGGTTCTTAAGAGAAATATATGAATGTCATATTCGTGTTCAGTGACCCAAAATTACCTTAGAAAATATTTCATTTTTAAGGTAATCGCAAAAAGTTGAAAATTTGTGAACTAGTGTTATTTAATGCAACCGAACTTTAGTTGCGTTGCTAGTCGGCAACTGAAAATTAATGGTTGCCAGAAAGGCACTAAATAGCAACTGAAATTGACAGCTCTCAGTTGCCAGTGGACATTAGTAATCGCCATCCCTAATCGCCCTATTAATATTTTTTTCAAAAATTTTAGATATGCATTAAAAAATTCGTATTACTACAAAATTATGTACTTATTGCCAAAATATGCAAAAATATGCACTTACCACCAAAATATGCAAAAATTTGCAACAACAAATTGATGCCAAACTAGTTATAATTTGATAATTCGCATAGATAATTAGCAGGGATCGGACTTTCATGCAGTTAAAAATTGATTTTAAGCGCTTAACAAATGCACATAAAAATTAAAAATATGCGGAAAAATATGCATTTACCACGAGAAATATTACCAAAACTAAAATTCGCAAAGCAAATACGTTCGAAATAATCATATTAATAAAATAATATGAAAATATATATTTTTATTTTTTATTATTATTATCAGAGAATAGAAATAGAACAAACATGGTAGAGAGATAGAAAGCTTAACTCAACCCTGCTATTGCGCGTTTTCTTTGTAGGGCTGTGTTGCAAGCCCCTCAGTAGTGCAATTCACAAGCTTATTTTAACGCTAAACAAGGCGTTTAAAGAAGTTAACACCAAAATTATTGCTTTTACTATTCGTTAAACTTTTAAGCACTACTAGCTGCGTTAATTAAACGGCAATAATTTTTGTGGTGTTATTGAATAGACAACAGTCAGCTGTTCAGTTAAAACACGTCGTCTTTTGGCAAAACTCAAATAATTATTCGACAACAATATACGCACATATGAAAACTTTTATATATAAATAACAATATTTATATTATTTAAACAATTAATTTAATATTTATGTCTCAAAATTAAAGAAGTTCATGAAAATATGTTCATGTACAAGCATAAATTCATGTGTGTTTCCCCATTCCTCTTTGTGCTTTTCGTTTATTTTAATAGTGTTGGAAAGTGTTATACAATTTTAGCAAAGGCCTTAACACGAAGTTAACGAATCAGATTAGCGTTCATGCAAACAGTAATTATTGGTGACAAAATTGCCTTCTATTTAAGCGTTAAAAGTTAGTGAATTTCACTACTGGTGTCAAGTAGAGGCATTGAGTTGCTTAAGCTGTATAGCTATTTTATTAGTTATTTTACTTCGCCGACGGTTCTGCCACAATACCGACGAAGGAGCGTGCTGTGAACTGTATTAGGATATATTAGTATTACTCACTGCCGGTACTGCCAAAGTGATCAGTGCTTTGCCTTCATCACTTTAACAGTCCAACAACAACCAACGCAATAACACATCAATGCACATGAGAAAAATGCATAATATTGTTGACTTGCATGAAACTAGTCTTGAACTAAAGACCTCAGGGCTTGTGGTCAAACGCGCTAACTAATCAGCCAACAGCGCCTTCATTTAATGCAACCAAACTTTAGTTGCGTTGCCAGTCGACAACTGAAAATTAATAGTTGCCAAAAAAGGTACTAAATATCAACTGAAATTGACAGCTCTCAATTGCCAGTTACTATCAGCAGTGTTATATTTAACAACTGGCAACCCAACTGAAGCTCAGTTGCCATCCATAATTGGCCTACTAATATCTTTTTAAAAAATTGAGAAATATGCATTAAAAAATTTGTATTACTCCAAAAATATGCATTTATTGCCAACATATGCAAATATATGTACTTACCACCTATATATACAAAAATATGCAACTAAAAATCGATGCGAAACTACTTAAAATTTGATGATTCGCATAGATAATTAGTCAATACGTCTTTATCTATCACCACAAAACACATGCATTTGCATGAAAGTCCGAGCCCTGATAATTAGTCAATACCTCTTTATCTATCACCACAAAAAACATGAATTTGCATGAAAGTCCGAGCCATGGTTATTAGATAAGAAGCTACATAAAGTAGATAATGAAAAAAGAACAAAGGTACATAATTTTAAAAGAAAACTGTCCAGTTTAATAATAAATGTTCTTTTATTGCAAAAGTTATCATGGAAATTCCTTAAAAATAAGAAAATTAAAATTTTTGTAATGTGATGAAAAAATGTTGCCTCTTCGATGCTACGCAAATTTCGAGGGTAAAAGACAAAATATAAAGCTAAGTCTAGCCTCGAAAAGGCTAAGCTGGCAACGCTGATGCTAATGTACGTGTAACCTAATAAGGCATTTGCTAATAATAGCTGCGACTATTTTGCATTGTGTATGTGAGAGTTTCTTTGTATTTCATAGAATTTATCCCTTAAAAAATAAAAAGTTGTGGCCTACATTTGGGCTATATATCAATGGACATGCATTAGTCTCTCAATTACAAAGTGAGTGGGATTAGAGGTGGTACCGTCTAAACCATGCCTTACAAGTGCAAATTGGATTGTAATCTACCTAGATTACATTCTAATTTGCCTGTCTTTGTGGGCGCATCAACAAGTTCGCCTACAGTTCCACTTATAATGTAAACGAACAGTAGCGACACGTACAGTTATCGTAGCTTACGTTTTAAGCGAGAGCGCACAAACTAAACAGCCTATAACACTATGTTAAATCTGTGGGAAAATAAGCCAAAGCGTCACCACTAGCAGCTACTAAATATTGCTTACATCAGCGATTTCGTAAAGCCCTATTCAGATATTACGTAACGCTATTTGCGGAGGTTTTATAAACGGAATCGAAACCATCAAAAATGTACTTTTGCGGAATGACAACTACGAAATCAAAACCAATCCGAACCGAATCTGTGGCACGGCCGTTTACGTCCAAAATCAAATCATTTCGTTAAATGCGAGTTGTTTATCTATAGGCAAAACAGAAGCAGGGCCAGTAAAAATACGCCATATGAGCATTTCCAGCGAAAAGTAACGTAACTCCATATTAGAATTAAGCTTGTATTTCAGAACCATGTTGTTCTATTTTCCCTAAAATTTTACTAAATTTTAGAGCTACTTACGACCTACAGAAATTGTGCAAAGAAGTAAAAAAAATGGGTTTTCTTTGAAATACAGCTTAATTGCTTGTTGGTATTACGTTACGAAAAGCGAACTTTTCCCTCGAAATGCCCATAATCAAACTTCTATATTCTACAAACCTTTTTTTCAACGATATAGTATTGCAAAATAATTGTTTGCAAAAGTCATTATGTATGTTGTTTTCATAAAAAATACCGATTTTCGTTTTGAATGCTTCCTATTTAGAAACCAGTGATTGATCTTTTTCTGGGTACATAATTTGAAAGTAAATTTTGATTTGAAATTTGTAAAGGAAAATGGGCTAAGCTTGAAAAAAACAATCGAAAAGTTTCTTACCAGTTCGGGCGCTCTTGAATGACTGAGTTTTGGCAAACTACGTAGAAGCTCAAGACTTCCCATTTTTTCCAAATATTTCTGCGGCACAACGTATGTGAGTTTCCATTTAGAAAAACTACTGCAATCAGCACTATCTCTGCTCAATGGTATGTTTATAACGAGCAAGTCGTCCAAGTTATGAGGTTCTATTATTATTTGTCTTTTAATTAATTATTTCCTTTCACAATTCACTTTCCACTTTTACATCTGCTTCGGTCAGCGTCTTACAACATATCACACAACGCGCTTTCAATATTGTGAAAATTCGATAAAAGAAGCACGAATTCTAGAAAATAAAAAATTTATTCTAAAATTTACGACCATGTTAATAAATTCAAGATTACAATTTTAAAATTAAGATTGCGTTCTTAATTTTAAGAATATGTTCTGAAAATCAAGAATTAATAGTTAAGTTTCAAAACGTACATCTTATTGATCATATTTTAAGATTAAATCTAGGCATGGGAAAAAATATCGATATATTTTTTCTCAAAAATATATCGATATATATCATCCATATTTTTAATCGCTATATATCGATATATCGATATTTTTTTCTAAAAATATCAACAGTACAAATTCGATAGTTTTGGTTTTGCTTTTGTTTCTCGTTCAGTTACTTAAAAAAATTCGACACAATCTGCATTAAATTGAATATTCTAAACAAAATATTTTGTTTTACTTATAATCTTTTGTGAATCCGAAAATTTTTTTCTTTGAGCATGCATTTCTTGATGTACGTTCCACGAAATATTGTTGAAACAAGAAGGAAGTTAGAAATTTACTCTTTTCGGGTTAATTATTTATAAGAAAAGTCCTTTTTGTGTTTAATTTTAAAAAAATTATGGTATTATGTGTGATTAATCATGCTTGGATATATATCGATTTTATCGATATATATCAATATTTCTTATTCGATATATATCGATGCCGATCGATATATAAAAATATATCGGTATCGATATGTATCGATATATTTTTTTCACTTGCCCATCCCTAAACCTTAAGATTTTTAAAATCTACATTCTCGAATTTTTTTCTTAAATTTAGATCACCATAATTTTCCAAGCCCCTGACCTCACAGGAGCACCTACTAAAAAATAACGTCATATATAAATTGATATGTCAATTGCTATTTTTTCTCTATATATGGCGGTTTTTTGCAGTTGTTTCAACCTTAGTGTTATTTTTTACAGAACTCAATGCAAAAGCTTAGCTTATTTGTTCAGCGAAATATAAATATACTTTCCTTGTCTTGGGAAAATCTGTATCGACCTTAGACATAAAATATTGTTCAATTTCCAAGTCCAAACTGCATATGTAGTTACAATACGTAAGTAAATAAGTGTAGGTTAACTTGTATATCTGTGATCACAAATTTACTCCATTAAAAGAGAATTTTGCCAGAATGGACTCAATCCACAATGAAAGAACAAAACGTGTTATTTCTTTCGATCTACAACAAACATTGTCAATACCATAATTAATATTGGCCCTGCGTTTCACAGTAGAAAAATTGTTCTGCTGGCCAGAGTCATATGTTTACTTGGACCGAAAATGTAGCTTAACGCCGTGCCGACGAAGTTGCCTCAGTTCTACTGCAACATCGGGATAACAAAAATGATATAGATGATCCTGTAGTTTTTTCCAACAACTGCCCAGGGCATAATAAAAATGGGATTTTAATGTCTCTCTGGCTACAAATGGTAAAACAAAAAAAAATTAAAATGATTTTGCACCATTTCCTAGGCAGGGGTCATAACAAAAAAAAATTATCACCAAAAAATTTTCAAACAAACGATTGTCTAAAAATAAATTTAATTTTCAGTAAATGCTCTTTACATAATCAATGAATTGTTTGTTTGACTTTTATTTAGGACGCAAACATAAAAAAATTTTAAGAAAAGCTGTGTCGTAAAAAAACCACCCCGATGACGGCATACACACAAATAACAACAATGATAGCAAAAGGAATGTGATTGTACCAAGTTTGTTTACTGAAGATTATTGAGTGAATCAATTCGCAAATGTCGTTGCATTAAATCTCATTCATTTTTATAGAGTCTTTAGATAAACATTCAGACCTGAACATATTTAACAAATTTCATAAATGTTTAATGGATGATGATGATGATGACCCAGACAAAATGTTGTTTAATATTTGTTAGTATTTTTAGACTAGTTGGTTTATAGATTCAGACAAAACTATTGTTTGATATTTTTTAGAAAATCCAGTAAATATTTTTGTTTGATTTAGTAAATTGTTTTGTTTAGGATTTGAAATATTTTTAGACAAATTGTTTTATAGATTTAAGAAATTTGTTCACTAAAAAACACGATTTTTTCAATGGAATTGTTGAGATATTTTTGTCTATATTTACAAATTTGTTTTTAGGTCCGTTCCTACACAGAAAAAATTATCATAAGTTTTTATTTTAACACACATGTGTTTGAATTTGTTTTTAATTTTAATTATTTATTGTTTGGTTTTTAAATATTCCAATACAAAATTTTGATAGAAAAAAATGCGATTTTTTTCTTATTAAATACTAACGAATTTTAGTGTAGTAAAAAATTGTTGAAATAAATTTAGGCAGTAATAATGTAAGCCACAATTTTTTATTTAAAATGGTACTTTCAATGGGCTTTAGGCATTCATCGATGGAAACGTCATAGTTATCCTCCTAAAATGCTTCTTAAGAGAGTTTAAAGTAGAAAATATTACAACGGCGATATTTTTGATTTATTTTAAACTTAATAGCCGATTTATTCAATATCTTGTTTTTGTGGCTTACAGAGTTATTGCACAAAGCGTCTCAATTATACGAATGGATTTCATATTTTTCAAATAGTTTTATTATTTGGGACGACTATTCTTTTTGTTAGCTTTATTTGTAAAAAAATATAATGTATAGAACTTGTAGAAGAGTTGTTCAAAAAACATCGCAAAATTGTGATTATTTACAAAATCAAAAATAAATACATAAATGCAATAGATTAAAATTACTCGAACTCTAAAAATGCCAAAACCTTGAAGTAAAACAAGCATGTCGTCAAAATGACGATAAATCAAGAAAGATTCCAATATTGGAAACTAGCTCCAAAATTTATTAGAACTCTCTAAAACTGTAAGAAAAGTCAAGTAGTCGGAAAAAATGCGAAAATATGAAAATATGCAAAAACTTGCTTAAATTTTAAAGATTACAAAGATCACAAAAATGTAAGAAAGCAAAAAAAAAAAATTGGAAAATTGCGGCTGTCGCGAAAAAAAGTGAAAATTTTCGAAAAATTGCTAAATTTTAAATAAGCCAGAATTTTAATTAAAAATCGGTAAAAGTGTGAGGAAAAAAATTCGCTAGAAGTTGCAAAATCGGAAACAAGCCCTAAAATTGATTAGAAATCGCCAACACCGTTAAAACAAATAAAAAATGTCGGGGAAAAACGTAAAAACCGCAATTTAGAGAAAAATTACCAAATGTATTTAATAAATCATTAAACCTGTAAATAATAACAAAATTCGTGTTTCGACATAAATTATTTACTCAAAAGGAATTGACTACACATTAAATTCACATTTAAAATAGGACAAAATAACGATACAACAAATTTGTTTGCTAACAAGCACATAAGCAAATATCGTATTTTTTTAAACGATAAACCATACGACTGAGCTTGAGAATCAAACATATGTTTTATAGTTTAAAATGCTATGAGTTATTCAGCAAACATTTTTTTTCGCTGCACTTTAAATAGAGAAAACATTCTGAAAAATCTAATTTCAATGATTTTTGTATCCCTTTTAGGAATTGTGTATTTTGTAATTAGTATTTTAATAACAGAAAATAATATACATATTTTGCCCACCTCTCCTTAAAACATAATGTTTATTGATATGCTACCTCATTTTTCTAAATTAATTGAAATTAATAACGTGAGTACTTATTTATTTTAGAATTATTTTTAATGCGGTTTTATATAATTGCAATTTGAAACAAGTGCCAAAACATTATGAATAATATTACACACATATTTACACGTGAAAATACGTTCACACATTTACAATTTTACATGTGAAGCGAAACGTAAATATGTATGCAAATATTGTTCAGATGTCAAGAGGATTTTTTCGTGTCGAATATTAAAGGAAAAAATATTAAGGAAAAAATACATAAAACGAGACTCATTAATTATTATTTTTAGTTCTATTAGAAGAAATAAAAAGTTCAAATAAAAAAAGAGAAACCATAAAAGTTTATATAAACATAAAAATAAACAAATATGTATAAACTTTTACTTTCTATTGCACGCTTTGCACCGTCGCTTATTTCCCTCCTCCTACGATGCTATTTAAATTGCAATCATTATAGAAAATACACAGAAAAAAGTATAATTTTCCAAGGCATTTTTACCTGGCATCAATCCCAGAATGTTAAATGAAAGAAATGAAAACCTTAACACATTTTTTTAACTAATCCTTTATGGGAAAATAAAACCTGAAAGAAGTTGAATGAAATGTAATAAAACGAAAGAAAGAGTAGAACGAGTTTCTACTCTGTGTACAGCCACCACAGTGGAGCTAAGGATTTTCGTTTTTCATCTCATTTTTTGTTTTCAAACTTGATGTTCGCATGTAATTGTAGACTACTTATTTATGTGGGTATGTGTGTCTCAGTTTTTGTAGCTCTCAAGTTTGACTAACATTTACAAATAATTTTCGCAATGGTTTTTAAATAGCAAAAAAGGAAAAACAAAGTAAAAACTCTTTGCGACAAAAATCAAATTAGTGTCAAAACGTTGTGTTTAAGTTTTTTCCTGTGCAACAGCGCATAAAAACCAAACAATTTCCGTAAGCCTTCATAGTAAAAATAACTCAAAAACAGCAAAAAAAAACAGTAGAAAATAAAAAATAAAACAAAACAATATTTCGTGTTGTATTTAGATGCAAAACATACAACTACAAGCACTTATATTCCAAAACACAGATACACATACATACACACCACTCTCAAGGAAACAAAAACACTGGATGAATGACTGACTGGCTGACTGACAGACTGGTTGACAGACTCTATGAATGAATAAAATGAATGAGCGAATAAACGTACGAATAAATGTTAAATAACAATATGAAATACTTAAGCAAGAAAATAAAATAAACTAAAGTAGAACAGATTGGTACAGAATAGAATTAAATTCAAATGAGAGTTAAACGTTTATTTTTTTAATTTTTAATGTTATTTAAATATTTTTTTCTTTAAATTTTCGTCCTAAAACACGCTTAGTGGTTGTATGAAACTAAAATAAAATGATGACATTCGTTTGTTATAATTTCGAAAAGAAAAGCAAAAATGAAAAACTGCTAAAATAACAACAACAAAGGAAAATAAACAAACAAACAAACTGATTATGTCGAGGGGCAAAACTCAGTAGAATTCAATGTGGTAGAGATGTTTTAGCCAACTGGATGGATGGCTATATATTTGTTTGTCTGCTTGCTATTTGACATTGGTTAGAAGGTGGAGATTCTCTATGAAGCATTGAATGCAAAAAGCTGTCAGTTATTGTGTCAGTCGAAACGCAAATTGAAATAAAGTTTTTGTGACACTAAGCTAAAATACCATTGGGATTTTCTACCAAAAACTTTTTTTCTATTTACTTGTACGAGAGTTTGTTTGTATTTCTTTTCATTTACGATTGTATTAGTAAATTATTACTGTTGTATGTACTTTATTGTACACAATACATACCAATACATATTATAATGAATGAATGAGTGAATGAATGACTCTTTCACTAACCTTTCACTAACTAACTAACCAACCAACCAAACAACCAGCCAACCATCTAACAGGCTAAATAGCTGACTGACTAGCTGGCATAATGTAGTAGATGATGTAAAATTACCATAACAATGTTAATAATGATCATTATTGTTAAATGTGTCAACTTTTGCTATTGTTTCACATAAATTTTTTCACTTACTTATTTTTCAACATTTTAACGAAAAGCATAAAATTGTGTGGGTGGATGTTTTAGCCAATATGAATGCGAACCAACACTGATTTAAGTGAATATTTACAATGACTGATTGCTATTCACTCTTTCCGCCATCTGTTTAAGTAACTTTGCTTTTTGTTAGCCTTTTAAGCATGGAATTCAGTTCTTTTTACCACAATTTAAATTTACTTCCATTGACTACGTTTCAATTTAACGAACAAAGTTAATACAATCGATCAATCTTACAAGATTTCCTTTCAGCGAAAGTATTTTCGAAAACCAAATAAAATAAATAAAAACTTATTTTTTACAGGTGGCTGATTTTGAATGCCCAAAGTTGGTATTCTTCAATCCCAACACACAACATTCGCACACAGCTGCTTGTGAAAAGTCAAAAATTATATCGTTTTCATTTAACATCAATGTAAACTAATTCGTGCGCGATGTTTTGTTTAAGCATGAGTTATCGGTCTCAACTTTTCAATAACAAGCTTTTCTACTTAAGTCTTTTTTATTCAATTGTGCGAGCTGCTTTAAGAATTGCTACTTTTCAAATACACACAGTCACACATACTTACACATCCTCTTTTATTTATTTTTATTTATTTTTTCTCAAAATATTTTTCCGCGACAGCAATTTTGATTTATGGAATGAATTAAAAGAATTTAACGTATTAAATCGTTTTTCAGTTAAGGTTGTAATTATATTTTTTATGCTCCTTTTATTTTGCTTTTTTGTTCTGGAATAATACAATTTTCATTTTACTTTTCCTTTTCCTTTGACACTAGCTAATGTTTATGTCGTTGATGTTTGTTGAAATGTAAGCCGGTTGCTGTTTTGAAATTAGCTAGAACAGATGGAAGTTGGGTGCCTTCGAAATCGATCTTTTAACACAGGAAAGAGATCTTGCTTTATGTTTGCCAGACGGCCTTGAATGAGTTTGACTGTTAAGATATTTAAGTTGTTGTCAAGTAACAAGCCAACTTAATATATTTGATGCTGAAAAATCATTTTAATATAATAATTTTATATGAACAGTTAAACGATATAACTTAAAAGGTGTTGGTTCTGATATTGAGGCGGCTAATGGTTGAATCATTTGTTTAGCATTTCTTATGCCCGAATTGCATTTATCAGATACAATAGAAACTCTATTTGTACAAAAACCAAAAAAAGAAATCGTATTATGTAAATCGATGGATTGGTGTATATTTTTATTGTGGAAGCAAAATTATTTGGTAATGTGGTATGATTTTATAAATATATATTTTCTTTTGTTATGTGAAATTGAACAACAAAAACTTCAGCTGAATGCCTCGGCCAAAAATAGTAAAATTACATTTTAGGAAAAAGCACGTTACAAAATTAGAATTAACTGTTATTCAATAATTAAAAAAAAAATGTTTAATCGAAGGTGATTGTTGATTGTTTGTTTTGTATTGGCATCGGACTAGTCTAATGTAATTTTGGGCGTAGCATAAAAGTGATTATATTAAAAGCTACACATACAAAGTTTTAGAAAGTTGAACATTAGGAGGAAGGATACGAGATGTAATATGTAGCAAAAACTAAGCTACTGTTAAGCCATAAACAACGATTTGCGATATGATGAGATCGGACTTTAATTGGCGGCGCTTTATATAAAAATCCAAAAGTGCCGTATTTTTGGGCGAGGAAATTTTTTTTCTGTTTTAGAAACGTTGTAGGCATACATTGTCTTTTATTCTAGTGTAAAGTGACCACACGTCCCGATTTTGGCGGGACAGTCTCCGCTTTTTAGATAATATCTGTGTCAACTCAAATTTTGTAGAAAACGAGTTTTTCATGGAAGATAGCGTATTAACGTGTTCTCCACGCTAAGTGAAAATTTCAGAGCAAAATGTAAAGTTTTGCGACGTTTACACACTTTTTTGTAATAATGTTATCTTAATGTATATATTTTTTAGATAAAATAAGTGCTAACTCGCATAGTAATTTGACAACATTTTTGTATTTGATTAAATTGCTTAAAATTTACATCGACTCTTATTAAATGGAACATGCTGAACTTAAATGTACTAAAAATTAAGATATCGAGCGGCGAGTTTTTAAGATATGACAATTTTTAAGCATGCAGAGTAAAGTTTGTTTTAGACTTCGCCAAACTTACGCAATATTTTCGAATGGAGACAGTGTGATTTTAGAAAGTTTCTTAAAGCAGAAGAACTAGTACTTCATTTGTGTTACGATTCGCTCAAATCGGACAACCGATTGTAAAATTAGATCAATTTATTCATCAGATATATTAATAGCTTTTCTCAAAATGTCAAACTTGAACGGCAAAAGCCCCCGTTGTGTGCACAATTTCTAATAACTAAAAACAGAACATTAATCATAGAAGCAAGAAATAGTTGTTTGCAATGCTTAAATGGTATCCGTAGTCAAATACCCGGTGGAAAGCTGGAAATTTTTTAAACTACACATTTTTTTCAATTAATAGAACTTTTACTTGAACAATATGTGCTAACTCTGAAAAACATTTGGTTTTTGATATAATAAAATATGCTATCTTAAGAAAATACGCAAACAAGTGCAAAATATGAAATTTTTTGCACATGTACACTAAGGGAAAAACAGCAATATAAAAATAAAAACTCGTCATATTAATGTAATAACTCACAATTCAAAAGAAAAACTTTATTGAAATACACTAAATCAATAACTTTCAACTTTGAATAAATATGGTTCAATATTGAAATAAAAAATTTCAAATTTCGTTAATGTTTTTTATTGAATCAATATGGTTTTTATTGATTCTTTTCTCTGTGTGTTTAAATTATTAGGAATATTTGAACCATCTTAGGCACATTGTTTATTTTTTACAATATTAAGCGAAATAACTAGCTTTTTCGCTCTACTGAGAAATTAGTTTTTTTGAGTTGACATTTATTGAATATAACCTCTCGATATATAACTAAATTGTAATTCTCATTTTATCCAATTTATTCGGACAAGTTTTTTTATATCGACCGACCCGGCCTATTATACATTTATCTTTCTGGACAATATTTTAAATAATGTAAGTAGAAATCATCACCTAAATGTGCGATGGTCTTTATTCATAGTGAAACTAAAAGACTTTTAAATCAGCCACAACTTTTTGAAGAGTCATCGAAATAACGCTTAATTATGTTAAGTTATCTAAATTTTATGAAGAATCGACTAAAAACAATGCATAGCTTCACCTTCGCTCCAGACCACAAGCCCTTCCGACGGATGGATCGAATACCAGCCTTGCTCAATAATCATTTTTTGTTTCCTCAATGTTTTTAAATAGCAGCTTCGCTGAATAAAGATGTTTTACCTAGCCGAAATTCTAACTAAATATTTTCTGCATATCCGGGCCTTAGCCTGCCTTAATACATAACTAAACAAAAAAAAATAGTACATATATAATCGTCCAACAATTTTTTTTTTTTTTTTTGGTATTTTGCAATCTTTAAAATTTCGGGTGATCGTTCGCAATGAGCAATTAGGAAATATGTCCACAATAGCGATCGTCCAATTGTTTATTATATCTTTGTTTTTGTTCATTTATGTATGTAGTATTTTGGGTGACTTTCCTTGGCAATTGTTCACTCAGCCTTTTTTTAATCGATTGCAATGAACCCAAATTAATGTGCGATCGTTCACTTCTTTTATTTGGGTTTTTCACAAGAAATAAAAAATACGAGTATTCGTGTAATCGGTATTTTCGAGAGTTCTTCTGGTTTTGCTTTATAATTTAACGCTCCACACTAGCTTGCCGAATTATAATACCATAATTTATAATATACAGTAATCCCTTGATTTTCGTCGCCTCGATTTACGTTGTTTCGGTTCACGTCGTCACATTTTGTGTAACTTTTCAATTTATTTTCCGTCTCCATTCGATTTGCGTTGTTAAATTTTTTGTGCCTCCCAAATTCGATTTGCGTCGCCATTGGATTTTAACTCTGTTTGTCAAACGCCATGGACTAAAATATAATAAAGTTCGTATTTACATCGGCGGAAGTTTTGTTTACTCCCATTACGATTTGCGTCGTCATTTCGATTTAAGTCGTCCCAATTATAAAAAGAAAAAATAAATGGAAATCCAATTTTTATTATGTGCAATTCTATTTACATAGCTTGGAACTACGTCGCCATTTTCCGGAACCAATCGCGGCGTAAATCGATAAGCTACTGTACATACTATATCGTGTTGTAGTAGAAAATCTATATAATAACAAATGATGAAATATTTCTAGAAATTTTCTTCATGAAATTTTATTTTAACAAACACCCATTTCGAAAACACCCAGGGTCTATGGCAGGAATCGAGCCCACGACCTCTGGACTGACATGCTAGCATCGCTACCACTCAGCCACAGGGCACCTTGTGTTTGCTTATTGCAAGGGTGGAAAAGCAAATGGGTTAAAGACAATTTTCAAAATCCGTCCGAAACCGTACTTCCTATCACTTTTTCAACCCAAATTGTTTCCCTGTCCATTCTATTAGGAAATAAAGAAAGTTTCATGCCACAAATTTTATGCAATCGGTCAAGTCACAGAGATCAATTCCGTTCGGAAACGGAATTGAACCTGCCCCATTTTTGTACCAGCTGGTGTCTAAAAAAGGAAACTGAAATACGCAAATTTGTCAGATGTGTCCAGACTGTTGGCGGCGCTAGTATCCTGGCATATGCTCCAGCTAGGTTTTGTCATCTTGAGGTGGATTGAATTCCGTTTCCGAACGCAATTAAACTCTGTGACATGGCCGAATATTTCATAATGTAAATTCAGTATTATCGGCCTGATTGTGTAAGGCGTTGGCGTAAACGCCTATGTCGTTTTTTGTAATAGACTAAAGTAACACTCTACCCGTGTTTTTAATCTACAACAAAAAATGACAGGCGTTTACGTCAACGCCTTACACAATCAGGCCCAATAAATAAAATGAAATAATAAAGGAATTCACAAGGTCGCCCTAAGTGTTCTAACTGTTGTATGTGCTAACGTTATAAGATAGTTGTATGTTTGATGTTGATATTCTCAATAAAAAAATATAATATGACACTGGAACTTATTTAAATACGCTTTTATGGTGCGCTGTGTGTTCAGCTGAATAATTTTCGCATAAAACCGTTTCTATTTTGAATTTTAATATTTGTGTTTTTACTTTATGTACATAAATATTATTGATTTAATATTTTGATGTTTAGTTTTTGAAGTTTTTTGTGTTTAGTATTTAAATATATGACAGGGCATTCAAATACAGTCGAAGCTCGATATTACGAATGATATAATGTCAGAGCCATTCGTTATAGTAAAAAATTCGTTATATTGCGAAGTTTTTTGTATGCTTAATTTAATTAATTATAGTGTTTTTTAATGTTTATTTATTTACAATATTGACCTATAATAAACTATAATAAACAATAGTTAATATTTACATTTATACATAGTCCGTTTACAGAGCTCTCAAGTATAATACATTTAAGAAAACTTGGTTTATTTTGTAAATAAATTATAATTTAATACTTCGGATGAAGAATATATATTAAATTATTTGCAATGATTTATTTGTAACATTGCCTTTTCTTTTTTAATTATAGTAGTTTTTTAATAGAAATATTTTATTTAAAAACATTTTCTAGATTTAGTTTTAATAAAATACATTCATTCAATGTAAAAACTAAACAGATACGAACAAAATTTTCGTAGATGTTTATATCTGAATTATTTGAAAACTTTTTTGAACAGTTATTTCTCTTAATACTAATGACTTCGAAAAAGAAATATTATTTTTCTGACCAAATCGAGTGATTTTTCCAAATGTTGAAATACTTCTGGATGCTTAGGTTTGATTTCATTATTGAAATGTTATACAAATAATCTTACTTCGGGAATTAATGTGTCGAAAAACCAAGTTTTGAAAGTTCAGAATTCAACCAAAAATTGTTTAATGCACATAACTTACAGATTTACAGACTTACAAATTTTGTTTCGAAATGACCGGTTTTTTTACTTTCCAATAAGAAGAGGAGTCACCTTACCTGATGCATTTGTGCAGAAAAGATTTTTTCCTCCCAACACAAACCTGTTTTGGCGGCATTGAAAACTGAGTCATGTGTTAAGCCCTTTTCTATTATAATTTAACGCAGCTTTCCTTAAAATGGCTCTGCTGACATCTTTTCACCAGACTCCTTCAGAAGTCGTATTCCATAGCTTTTCTTAATATGTCCACACATTCATAATTTGCATTAAATCCACCGATAAATAAATTACCATGTAAATCTAGAACTTTAGCTTCTAATTCTACTCCATTTATCTGAATAAATCTTTCGTTATTTTAGGAACCGTTCATACAACTTTCCTCCACATTCGGATACATTAAATTGATCGTCGGTTTTTCGATCCGTTGTTTGTATTTTTCAAACTTTAAGCAATTTTTCTTTCCATTATCTTCAATTTACATACATATGTATGTATATATTGAAGATTATAATATTCTACATTTATTTAAAATTAGCGATAAGAATAAGCCACTTTTGCTTTTGTCTAAAATTTTGATTTGTTCATTCAATAATTTCTATTTCCCATATATTTTCAAAGAGCGTAAATGCATAAAAAACTAGCGGTATAATAACGAATATTCTTGTATTTTTGTCTTTGTTTATTTTTAATAAAGAAACCCCCTTTTTTAGTGTTCATAAGTCCATTCATTCATTATATTGAGCGTCAAAAATAAAAAATTCGTTATATATGCGTAAATGTGCGTGACTTTTGGTAGGGGTTTGAAAAGAAATTTGTCAAAAAAAGGCAGGCTATAAAGGCATAGTGTGAAATGCCACATAAGACGTTAGTACACCTCGTGAATTCCTTTAATGTCAATTTTACCGTTTTAATTAATATTTTTATATGTTTATGTGTCAAGTAGCCTATTTTGTAATTTTTAAAGTTTTTAATATCAAAGAAAAACACCCATTAAACTAAATTTATTGCTTTTCAGTTCATGACATTGGATTATTTTACTGCTGACACATACTATATATTAATGGTGACACCTTTTGTTTTCTTTATCATAATCAATAAAAATTTTAGAAAATTTTTAATGGCTTTTCTTGTATAAGAATTTTACTCATTGTGTGTGTGTGTGTGTGTGTTTTCCTATTGGTACATCAATTTATTTTTATACGTTTACAGGTGGAACATTGTGAATTGTTAACAAAAAAGAACATACAATCACAATTTCTAACAAAAAGTAACACGAGGAAAAAAATCGCACAATTTATTTATATGTATTTAGTTTTCCACTATTTTTGTTGAATGTCTATAACAGTTGTTTTGACAGCTTGGCGTTGTTTGCTTGTGTTTTCTGTTCTTGTTCAGAAAATAAATAAAATGTTTATTCGAAATGTTCAATTTTAAATCGAATTTAATGTTCAACGAAAAAGTTTTAAAACATCAGCAAGAAAAAAGGTTTGAATCAAGAGTGATTTTTCAAAAGGGCTTATTTCCATGTTAAGCGAAATTTCAGTAATGAGAAAAAAGTTTGAGAGCTGTTTACATCAACTTTTTTTATGTCTCCAGTGTGTTTATCTAATATTCTAACCCGCTTAAAGCTGTTAGTCTAACTTATTTCTATTTATTACAAAAAGTTAAAAACATTTGGATATGTGCCTTTAAAACATTTTAAATTTTGTCCCTTTTATTATAAAACATTTGAAATTGTGTCCCTTTTGTTGTATTGTGCGTGGATAGTTAGGTGGGCGATTATCGCATCTGGCAGATAAAGTTGGCCGAGGCTTGGGACGTATGCCCAATAGCCGTAAGCGATGGAAATAAGCACTTAAAGCGACTATAGAAAATTCGTTTTTTATAACAAATTCTAAAAATTAGGTGAGAATATGCCATTCATTACTAAACTATGCTTTTAATCATGGGAATATATCTTCTTTTCAATGGATTTAGATCAAGAGGATCAAGTAAGCCTTTATAATATTTGTTTTCCTTTTCTTGTATCGGAATTCTAAAACATTTAAAACATCGGTAAAATATTAAATTTTGAATTAATTATTTATACTCAGACTTTTTATAATAATTTTTGTTTTCTTTTATGTGGAAAGACAATTACAAAACAATAATAAGGCGAAAAAAGTGTTTACAGAATTATAAAGAATAGTTTGGCCAACGTACGACACAATAGTCCGTAATTAAAGTTTACAGAAAAAGTATCCAACGTCATAAAAATCCATTCAAAACAGCCACACAATATATATACTGCAACTATGTATAATTAATTAATAAAAAATTGCTTTAAATTTTAGTTTTGGTACTTTGTTCATAGGTAAATGCATATTTTTGCGCATAATTTTTAATTTTTTGGTGCATTTGTTATTCGCTTATAATAAATTTTTAGTTGCATGAAAGTCCGAGCCCTGCTAATTAAATTTATTGAAGTTCTTTCCGCTTTATTCTTATACCACTCCTACTGCAACACAAAGAAGAGAAATAATGTTGAATTGTAATTATGTGCATATGTATATTAGTGTTTTTCATTCGGGATTTCTCGGGAAAAAATTCCTGGGATCCCACACATTTTCGGGAAAGAAATCCCGGGAAAATTGTGCAGGAGTTCCCGCGATTTTTTAAATATTATTATGGTAACTTTTCTTTGTAAGCACACATTTTTAGTGCTGATTTTATTTAGAAAAATATGTAAATAAAAGAAAAAATATGTATTTTTGAGCACATTTTATCTGTATCCATTTTTATTTTCATATTTTTTTAAGAGCAGTGCTCAAAAAAATCACATTTCGTAAAGAAATGAAAATAACATATTGTCACTTAGTGGACATAGCGAAAGTGGGCATAATAAAGAAGTACTGGTCTATATTTTTTGAAAATATCAGATTGTTATTTTAAGCCACACATGAGTTTTTTGAAGCTCAAAATTTTTAATATTTCAAAAATTATAAATTAAAAAAAATTAAGCTTTATGTACAACAGGTTCACACAGGGTTCAATTAAAAATCGATACAAACAAAAAAAAATTAATTTTCAGGTGGTCACTTTTCCGCCACTTAATTATTTCAATTCAGTTTGAGCAGTATGATATGCTCTTTAGTGTCTTATGAAATAAATCATATATCATTGCAATATATTTTCTACTTAAGAAGCTAGAGAAATTATAGAAAAGTATGAAATTAGTAAATGTTTTTACTTCGGCTGGCTACTAATCAGAAGCTATACAATAAAATATAAAATTTTTTTAATTTAAATTAAAAAGCATGCTAAAGACCTCAAATTTTATAATTTTTTACTATTTGTTTTTGTTCAAATAAATTAAGTGAAATGCTACTTTGTATCGTTTTGTATTGGGCGGCGATTCCCGGGAATTCCCCGGAAATTGAAAAATCGATCCCGCTTTCCCGGGAAATGAAAAAGTCCGGGAAAAGAAAAACTCTAATGTATATGTATATTGCAAAAGCAAAATCAACAAACACATGCTCTGTTTGTTTTTTAACTTTAAGGCGTAAAGTTCAAGCTTATGCATGCATGTGTACTATGTGTAAAATTCAACAAATCGTAAAAATAAATCTCTACCAATCTTCGTATGTAAGGTCCTTAATTATATCCAAATTATCTTCTATAATACCAATAGCCAGATCTGTAGGTATACTAGGGAACAAGGAAATCGTTATTTCCTTGTTGCTTTTTCTTCGTTGCATATTTTGTCAATATTTGAGATGTTGTTCTATCACTATGAATATCATTCATTCTTGAAATGTTGTGCTCCTGTTTATTAAATATGATTATTTTGTACTTATTTGCTTGTGAATCCAAATTGAGTGTTATGCCAAGGTTCGTAAAGTTATATTCAGAAAGAATCAGTCATGATTATTATTCCAAGGAAGAAGGGAAAAATTTACATACACTTAATTTTTCAACATACACAGCAGAACATAGCAACGAAGAGAAAAATCATTAATTTTCAATATTTTTCCCATTACTTTTTAGTTATACAAATTACCACAAAAATTTTATTGAGAGAGAGAGTTACAGTTTTTTTTTTAAATTTATTATTTAAGATATTCTCCCAGTTTTATTATACACTAAGGGAAAAACAACAATTTGACTAGACTTTCTTTAATGTTTCTTATTGAATCAATATGGTTTTTATTTGTTTTTTTTTCTCTGAGTGTAGACATTGCTTAACCGTCAACAAATAAATCTTATTATAATAAATTATTATTATATTAATTATTATTATAATAAATCTTATTATCTACAAAAAACTTTCAATAAAATTTTCATATTCGTTAGAGTTCACGGAAAAAAAACCTAGACACACCTTTATTAGTAACATAGTGGGCTTTCCCTAACACCCCCGAACTAAAAACTCAAATTTAAGTTCACAATCGCATGTGTTACTAAACACAAAAAGAAAATTGCATCCTATATGTAATGCAAAGTTGTAATTTTTTTGGTACGATTTTACTAGACTGTTAACATGTCTTTAGAGAGATTTAAATATTGGGGTTCCTCTGTGACTTTCTTGCTTAATAACAATTCGAAAAAAGTATTTTCTCAAATGGTACAACTTTGGTTATACCTCTAATATACAACCATTCTGGCAGATTATACCCATAGTGCAGAAATTTTGCTTCAGTGTCGTAAACAGAGACTCCAGTTTTTTCTTAGCAAACACAATACGTAATAAATACTAAGCTCTTGTGTTGAAAAAATACCAAATCTACACGGCAAAAGTTCAATAATACAACATATCTAATGGACTTGAATTTGCTAAGTATGTGCAGTTTTTAGGACATCGTACCTTTAACCTCTACTCTTTTTAGTCCATTCCTTATAATTTTCACTTAAGTTTTATGTGTCTGGACGTTAAAATGAGAAAATGTCTTTATTATTTATTAATGTACACAAATTATTGTCCACACAAATTAAGACAAACAAGAGAAGCGAAGTTTATGTTGTTGGAAAATATTCTCAACGTTTTTGTATTGATTCATACACATTCAAGCAGACAATTTTTAGATATAAACTACTAACAACATCAGTGTCAAATAACACTTGACCAACTGCAAATTTCAATGAATGAAACTACAGATCCATTATATCATGTTTAAACACAATACTATTTAGCTTAATATGTCCCAACAAATATTTTTGATATCTTTTTTTTTTTGTATTTTATATCGTCATCCGATATGAATAAACTCTGTTTTGCAGCAGAAAGAGGAATATGCATAATAAAATAGCTCGAATATATTTAGTTGCATCTTTCGATAGCTAATTTTTTATATATGGCACTTGTTCCTTCCTTTAAAAAGAGTAAACTGAAAAAAAATTTTTTGTTCTTACATTCTATAGTAAACTAGCCCTATCCGGTGTGCTTCCCTACACCACAGTTGTGAAGATATAGGAAAATTAATACATATTCATTTTGTGCCGCCGTGTCCTCCCTCCTATGTCACAAGCTCTTTGTTTAAAATTGCAATTTCTTCTTAGTGTAACCTAAATCAAATTTATAGAGTCCCGCTATTGGTGTTCTACAGATAGGGGATAATTTCAAGTTATTCTGTATGGAGGATGTAAGTCTCCACATCCTGCAATACCAATAGGTTTTTGTTGAAAAGCGCAATTTATCCTTAGCTTAAGCTACAATAAATTCAAAGAATTTCATTTTGGCGGCTCTTTAGAAATTAGAAAATCAATAATGACATTGCAATTAGTTGATTTTGTTAGAACTTTCACATTTTTCTAAGAGTTACCCACACTAAATTTAGAGAGTCTCACTATTGTAGCTCCGCAGATATAAGCAAAATAATAATTACTTTGTATGGGGGCTCTCTCATACCACTAAGAATTTGTTAGCCACACCAAATTTACAAAGTCTCACTATTGTAGTTCTTCAGATAAAGAAAAATTAATAACTACTTTTTATTGGGGTACCCCTCTCTCCACTCCTATACCACCAAGATTTTGTTGGAACTTTCACTTTGTTCTAAGTGGTATCCACATTAAATTTAGAGAGCCTCATTATTGTAGTTCTGCAGATATAGGAAATTTAATACTTACTTTGTATAGGGAGTACCCGTCTTCCTCCTTCTATACCTTCAAGACTACGTTGAAATTATCAAATTGTTCTAAGAGTTATGCACACCAGAGAGTCTCACTATTATACTTCTACAGCTATAGGAAAATTAATAATTACTTTGTATGGTGGGTACCCCTCCTATGCCTCTAAGATTTTGTTGGGACTTTCACTTTCCTCTAAGAGTTATCCACATTAAATTTAAAGAGGCTCACTATTATAGTTCTGCAGATATAGGGGGACCCATCTCCACCTTCCTATATCTCTTAAGTTTTTCTTAGATCTTTTACTCTGCTCTAAGAGTTAGCCACACCAAATTTACAGAGTCTCACTATTGTATGGGGGTACCCCTCTAACCTCCTATACCACCAAGATTTTGTTGCAGCTCTCAGTTTGCTCTAAGAGGTATCTTTGGTGTAACGCATACAAGAAACAATTTTACTAATATTACTACAATGCAGGTCATACACTTTGACCGTGAATACTGCGGTTAAAAAACGATTTTTTTACATTCGACCTTGGACATGGTAGAAACGAAATTGCATTCGAACCTCTAATTTATGCCATATACATACCTCTGTCAAGTTTTGTAAAATTATGTGCAAAAACCAGACTTTTTTAAACGTTTAAACTTAAGTGTGTTGGGTCTTAGTGCAACTTGTATTCACACATATATACAGCGTTACCGTTGTGACCCTAAAGCGTAAACTTTTCCCTTTTTTACGGCCTTGCAACTTTTTTTCTTTTATAATTTTCTTTTGTATAATTTTTAACTAGTTCGTGCTATTTTTGACCCTTCTTGACACTTTTTGACTATAGTAGTTATCGTTTTATTTTATTTAGCCTTTACACATGCATGTGCAAGTTCGAAAAACTCAATACACTCAAACTTTTCTACTAACACACTTTTGATTCAGCTTTGAGAAAAACAGAGAAATGAATACAAATTTCTATTTCGTTCATAATACGTACACAGAACTATCATGCAAGTGCTTGCATGTCTAAAGCCAGAGTTTACAGTTATGATAAATAATACAAACGATCGCAGCTTTCATGTAGATACATATTTATATTCTGAAAGGACTTGGTATGGTAACCATAAGTCTATACCTAATATATTATCATGACAAATGTCAAACTTTATATTGAAAAATAATTTGTGGTATGTTAGCTGTTTTTCCTATATGGAATTTGACATTTATCATGATAAAAATATATCAGGTATAGACGAAGGGTAAGGAAAAATATAATATAAATATATATATATATATATATATATATATATATATATATATATATATATATATATATATATATATATATATATATATATATATATATATATATATATATATATATATATATATATATATATATATATATATATATATATATATATATATATATATATATAATGGGTGATTTTATAAGAACTATCGGAAAGTAAAAAAAAAAATAACACATAAAATTCAGAAAAATGCATGAAATATTTATTTGGATCGATAGTTGGGTCGATATAATTTAATGTTTGAAGATTATTTCATGCAAATGTTGGCCGCGGCTGCGCCTCAAATGGTCCATCCGCTTAGTCCAATTTTGGCATACTCTTTCCAACATTTCGGCCGGTATCTCACGAATAATGTTGGCAATGTTGGCTTCCAGTGCGTCAATCGAAGCGGGCTTGTCGCTATAGACATTAGCCTTAACATAGCCCCACAAAAAATAGTCTAGAGGCGTTAAATCGCACGATCTGGGCGGCCAATTGACTGGTCCCAAGCGTGAAATAAACTGTTCACCGAACTCGCCTCTCAATTGGTCCATTGTTTCGCGTGCTGTGTGGCATGTGGCACCGTCTTGTTGAAACCACATGTCATGCAAGTCAAGCTCTTCCATTTTGGGCAGAAAAAAGTTTCCACGTAGTGGAGTAACAGAGGCCCAATTGCTGCGAACGGCGCCGAATCGATAATTCACGGTCATCACCAACACTGGCCGATACGGCTGCGATATTTTCTTCAGTTCGCACTCTACGTAAACGTGTTGGTGGTTTAATGTCCAACAATGTAAATTTGGTGCGAATTTTTTTTACAATAGCCCGAATAGAAGCCTCAGTAGGTCGATTAAACTGACCATAAAATGGAAGAAGCGCGCGATGAACTTTCTTAACAGAGCACGCATTTTGGTAATAAAATTGAATAATTTGCAAGCGTTGTTCGTTTGTAAGACGATTCATGATTAAATTATAGACCAAACTGAAGATGTTTGACAGTGACACAAGATACAAAACGTGCGTGAGCTGTCAAAACTAGTGTTGCCAAAAAGATAATAGCAAAAAAATCACTCGTTATATATATATATATATATATATATATATATATATATATATATATATATATATATATATATATATATATATATATATATATATATATATATATATATATATATATATATATATATATATATATATATATATATATATATATATATATATATATATATATATATATATATATATATATATATATATATATATATATGTAGGCTATGAATCCGAATTAGACATATGTGGTGCAATTATATGTTCGATGTCTATGGAGAAGTGCTCTACGAAAAAGTCAGAGGAACACATCATACACAGAAAAAAGTAAAAAATTATTTCAATTACTAAAATTGTTAAAACAAGCAAAAAATTCTTTCATTTTGCACCTATCACTAAAATGATGATACCAATTATCGGTATTGCAAAAATTGCCAAAGAGATTTTTTTCTAATTAATGGTAATTGTAGATTTGATTATATAAATAATTAATAAAATACAGAAAATTAAACAATTGTTTAATTAAATTAATCAAAAAATTAATTGACTTACATAATTAAAAATAATGTAACATGTATGACACAGGAGAAGCATGCACTCTCCCAAGTTTGCTTTTAGAGTAATAACTTCTATGCACACAAAAATATTCGCCATCGCCGGTGAATGTTATAAGCGAACTTCACTGTGTTTAGAAAATTGTTAGCTGTTATTTTTCATCAGCATGTACCTTTTAGCGTTACTTTAATGTGCAGCAAATATTCAAGTAAGTGATTAAATCAATAAAGTAATTGATTGAACTAATTAATATATTAATAAAATATTAATTAAAAACCAATTAATAATTAATAGTATTTTTTTCTTTCTTAATTAAGAAATTAATTGAATCAATTAACAACATAATTAAATTTCCAGGCTATACCAAACAATAGCTTTAATTGAAAAAAAACCGATGATAATTTTTTCGGTGTACGTGCATGGCTAACTTAATGCATAAAAGTTTTGGTTTGAAATCGGTAATTTGAAAAATAGATTTAATGAAAATTTATACTCAAATTTATATAATTTTGTTGCAATTAACACTACTGAAAAATAAACTTGTTAGTATACTAAATGTAGAGAATTGCAACTCTATCCTTTCGTCTGTAAATTTATTCCAAATAGATCTGGAAGACTGGAGTTCAAGTAACGACCTAATTAAAAAGTGTAGATGCACGATTTCTTAGAAATAGTACCTATATAGTATTTTGAATTAAAAATAGTGTTTTTATTGAAATGAATTGTAAAGTAAAAATATTTCTTTTAATATCATTACCAGTTTCTAGTTTTGTTTTATACTAAAAATGAAAGAAAGCTTTAGTATTTTGTTTAAAAAACAAATAACCCTTTTTTTCTTCAAATACCTTTTTGAGACCCTTTGTTTTACAAAATACTCTTTTTCTGACCCTTTTTGAAATTTGTCAACGGTAACGCTGCATGTAGAGGACTACAATTTTACAAATACTTTCATGTTGTGTATATAGTATGTATGTATTAGGGATCCCAAACAGGACAGGGTTCTGTAGATCCCGGCATTCGGGATTTCAGAGTTTCAAATCCCGGAATCCCGGGATAATTTCCATGAAAGGAGAGATTTCAGAGCTGCTGGTCTATCTGAAATGATAGCTCTATGTGAGCCCTTAGGACTTCTATTTAAAATAATGACGGCACATGTTACAATTGTTTTAATTTCCGCTGAATTACCGTAGGCCATTTGCACATGGAAACATATGTATTATATTAAGATTGGGTCCAACGATTCACGCAGCAGCACGGGGTTTTGAATCTATCCGCAAACCAGCGTATATTTCTGGAATCCACAGGTGAACCAACATCCTCACACGTAGCCTTGAGCCCCCTAAGCTAAAAGCAAGATAATATTTTTCCCAGCCTCAGTTCATGGTTTATGCTAGTCATTCAGCATACCTTATAGTTCTTTTTAAGATATTGAACTCAGGATCGGTGAATGCTTTTTGCCAACACAATGAACAGAGTGTCCAAAACCCATCCTGTAAGCATCCACTGATGCAGAGGATCTTATGAAGTTCTGAAAAGGCGTTGGACTAATTAAGGGATGAATGGGAAAGGCTGGACATATTCTCATTACACCGGTAGCAAAAAGATATGCCAATATCTTGAACTTGTAAAGGTTAGTAGTTTCTACAATCAGCCTATTTCTCGGCCACCACACAAGCGTGACGTACGTGATAGTTGGTCTGATATTCATGCTTGTTTTATATTCCATGAAGAATAACAGTGTTCGGAATTGCCATAGCATTGTTATTATAAATAACAATTTGCCGCAACAATGCTTTGATATTACAGAATATACCCGTATAATTTCATAAATCCACATGATAGTTTTAGGGCTCATACCTCATCCAGGTGCATCCAGCACAACTCTAGAGGCTTTTTGTATAAATAATTCTGCATAGGTATTCCAAGTCAGCCTTTTGCCAAGAAAACCACATAAATACCTGATATCCATAGAATGAGGGATATTGTATCCATTTAACGATACTATACCAAAATCGAAATTTCTCCTAAGAGTGAAGTAGAGCACTAGCATTATTCCAGACGCCTGAGAGAATACAGCCGAATTTTCCAGTTACCGTAATCAGCATATCCAGTCAGTTCATGCCCACTTTCACTACGAATGTGGAGAAGTTCGTCTATCACCCGGGATTCGGGATTTGTCCATGCCGAAAAATTCCGGGATATTCGGGACTGGCATCTCTATATGTATGTTTATGTTATTTCATATAGCAGACATGTAAGTGTCATTGGATACTGTCATTGCTCATGTTCAGAGATTATAATAAGAGACATTAAATAAAGTATTTTATAAAAAACCACATATGGCATAGTATCTATACTTTAGTTTGCTACATTATGATAAAAAAGAAAATCATTAAGGATTGAAACTTATCTAAGGTATTAATTTATTTATCTGCAAACAAAGACAGATAAGATTTTAATACTTTAAACTTTAATTGCAGCACACACAATACATTAATTTTCTAATTAATTTTATAGTAATTTTTAGTAAGAAAGATAGTTTTAATTTATATAATGAGTTACATAAATATTATAAGCTGTTTATTCAACTTTATCAAGTGTTTTTAATAATTTTATTTCTATTTTTGATTGAGGCATTTCCTTGGATATTTTCGATACTCTTTTTGTAATCAAATATTTTATATATATTTTTTTATATTATTATTTCGAACGTATTTGCTTGTGAATCAAAATTGATTATTAGGTTAAGGCTCATAACGTTTAATTTAGATACAATTGGGCATGATTAATATTCCACGGAACAAGGGAAAAATTGGCATCAACTTAATTTTTCAACGTACATAAGAACAGAGTAGCACCACTTTCGGAAGGCGCTTCCATGTCAGTACTTACATGTAGTTTACTTATCACCACTTGTCAGGTGGCTCTGTTAAATGTAATTTCAATTCTTATATATAAAACCTTTTCGTGAAAATTGAATACGAGTATTAAATCACTTTTGAGCTGATATTAAACTTCACTTTCCTAGTGCTGCCATTGGTTTACATTTCTTCACTCCCATTTTCCGATTATTTGTTCCACTCAAGACAAACTTTATGCTTTGACTTTATACTTTTATTTTTTGTTTTATATGTTGTTTTGTTTGCAATCAAATTCGTCACTTTTCCCAAAAGGTGTGATGATTATAAAATATAACTAACGATGAATACATACACCCCGCAGCATGAACGAAATGAAGATTTAAGAGCAAATGTAAGTTGAAGAAGATGAATAAAAAAAATAAACTTCTTGATAACAATGCCACAGTGTATGATCAAAATTTTTGTATAAAATCATCAGATATTCCAGCGACTTCAAGTCAAGCGTGTTAGTTTTTTTTATGTACACAAACACCAGCCAACATTCGCGGTACCATGAATATAAAATAGTTTGTGAGGAACTAAAAGAAAGATGGATGAAAGTGCTAGCATCACTTGAAGCATGAAATGTGCAAATGCACGTAAGTTATAAGGAAAAAGTCGAAACCAAATACTTGTCATATGAAGAGAAATAACTTTTTACAATTCTTCTAACAAGGTCAATAAGAAAATATAAAAAAAAACAAAGTTTGAACAAAAAACTTAAAGAAAATTTGGTCTTTTACGGAAATTAACAAAATTTTAGACTTTATCACGTAAAGGAAGTATAATGTATCTACATAGACATCCATATATATGTTTGTATGTCTCATATCGTTAGATGCATTCTCATTTAAATTTAGATAGTGTCTTTGTTCAAAATAAAATATTTATTTAAAGTCTTTAATGTACGGAATACATATAAAAAATATGCAGTTCTTAACTTTACTACCAGGCTTGCATTTTATATGTTGCGATAAGAAATTACAAAGTATTTGCTCCTGAAAATCGATTTGCTTTTCAATACAATTTCTTTTGTGTATATTTTCCAATTGATCGATGCATTAAACGCCAATGTTGGCAGTGAAAAATGCAATTCATTTTCGATATGTCATCGGTTTCCGAAACAAGTCTGTAGGGCGGATGACGCCGACTTTTTTGTCACCGATAAGAAAACGAAAAGAGGATTGGTGAGATCGAAAGTTAGGTCTACCGTGGAGGGGAAATATTCGTAATATTTTAATTATATTTTCTACGTTTTAAGAAACATTTTAAGGGTTTTTTTTGGCCACCAATTAATTGAAAATAATTTTTTTGATTTTAGAAAAACAAAAGCACAACTTAATAAACTATATCACAGGTTGTTTATTTTTTAAAACGTAGAAAATAGAATTAAAATATTATTATTTCCCACCCCTTGATAAAGTCAACAAATAATTGACGAAACGTCCGGAAAAAATGGAATAAAATATTTTCTTTTATTTACATAAAGAGATTTAGGCCGTATTAACTCATTTTAAAATACAATAAGAAAATTATATATTTGCAAATAAGCAGTTCTCAAGATTTTTGGAAATAGCTTTATAAACTGCAAAAAAAAACAAGTTTTTCGCGAATATTTCGAAAACTCTTATTTATAAAAATAAACTAGTGTTATATTCGTCTTAAGCAATCCAAAATTAGCTAAGAAAACTTTTAATATTTGAGTTTATACCAAAAAGTTGAAAAGTTTTGAACCAATGTTATTGTAAAGTGTTATGTTTTTCTTCCGACGGGGTTTTTTTAATTTGGAACGATTTTCCGTCATCCCACGTTAAATTTGGTTTGTAAACAGACTGGTTTCGGCTATGTGCCATCTTCAGTGTTCTATTGAATACTCATTGAATATTACAAATGTTTACAAATCAAATTTGACGTGGTATGACGGAAAATCGTTCCAAACGTTATTGTACTTTAAACAAATATTTTTGATTTGGAAAAAATCTGCTTGCACAGTGAGAGTATTTTGCTAACATTCTTGTTCTAGATTTGTGATATGTTCTCTTTTCACCGGTCACGATTCCCATAATGGTATTATAAATTAAAATTGTATGTAAAATGTGTCAAGAAAATGTTTTGAATTTTTTACGGCTCTTTTCATAATGTATGATCAAGAGTTAGCGTGGACTTTAACGGGAAGTTTTGTATACCGAACTTGGCGTAAAAGTCACTTAAACTTTTAATCATAGACTGTGAAAAGGGCCGTTAATTGAAAAAATTTGCTATGAAAGCCTATAGTGGATGTATTACCCTGGAAGTACAATGTTCGATTCTGTCTGACTGCAGCGTAAATTAAAGTAGAAAAAGTAGAAAAAAATCAATTTACATTAAAATAAATTAAAACATAACATAACAATCTTAAAAAATTACTTTTTCCATCGAAATCGAAAGATTTACTACCAGAAACGGAATGACGACTAAGTTCAGCAGCTCTTTCCCTTTCCGACTTAGATAGTCCTAGAGAAATCATTCGAATGCAACATTCGAATGTGATGCTATTTTCAAATAATTTTATTTTATTTTTATTAACACTTTCGCAAAAAAAATTATAGGAAACAAATTTTTTTTTCACTCTTTTTATCATAACTTACAGGGGCTCCTAATTTTTCACTAGCAAGATTTAACGAAATTGTAGCTATGGTAAATTTTAATAGCTTTTGTGAACATATACATAATATCACATATTTTTGCGAATATTTTAAAAACGTGTCTTAAGAAAAATATATGAATGTAATATTCGTGTTCAGCAGCCCAAATTTAGCTTAAGATTCTAATTTTTGAGGTGCATCAATGGTGGAAGATTCAGTACTGATGCACTATTTTCAGTACTTTTTTATTTTAAAAATACCGCCGTACGCCCACAACATAATAAGTAGTTTTTCCAATCTGTAACGTTAAAATATACTAGCCAAAAAATATAGTAAAATCAAATACTTTTGCACAAACGAATAAAATTTTTCTTTTTGGTTTATTCATTTGCAACCAATTCTATTAAAAACGTGTTCCAAAAACTCTTACTTCTTTACTTGTAAAGATACAGAAGCTATTAAACAACAGTCTAACTTTTATGAAATTCATTTTTATAGGAGACTACTTGGGTATCAGTATGCCCACTGCAGCCAAATGAAATTAAAAGTAGTTTAGTTGAAGTATTAGTAGCATTTTGCCCTGAGTTTGATTGTAAACTTCTCATTTCTTAAACCAATATAGTGGAACTGTTCTGTGTTTTAGTCAAAATGAAAATATTAAAACTTTCAAGCCCTGCGAGTACATCTAGCTAGACAAAACCACGGAAATAATGCAAAAATGCAAAGTCTAATTTAACAAAGTTGTTTGAATTCTCTTTTAAACTTTCATTGGTGTTTAGAGACTGAATGATTAGTTTTACAAGTTTTGGTTTTTTAACTTTGTTGCTGTCAAGGCATATTCATTACAGGTACCACCATAACTAAAACAAATACAACACCAAAAAACACATGTATTTGTTAGTAGAAATACCCCAGAAATATGTCAAATCCATTATCTGTGAGTCGCACACATTCATAAGCACTCTCAAATTTACTAACACATGCCAGTTGCTGGTAGAAAACTCCCAGACATGTGTCAAAATCTATTGTCTGTGTGACGCACACATTCTCAAATTTACAAAAACAGCTGCTCTTGTAGTGGCACCTGTTCAATCTACCTTGGTTGCTTTTCCTTTTGTTCGGGCATAAACTTTATTGCCCTCATTCTCTTTTTCCTCCTCTTCTATAAACACAAGACTTGCAAAGTAAACTTTCCCTGTGTAAGAGGTGTTTTGTATTATTATACATACAGACATGTTCTGAAAATCACATGATTTTAAATCACATGATTTTAAATCACATGTGATTTTAAAATCTATAATGATCATGCAGATATGTTTTCACTCTTTTTTTAGTTTTTCTGTTGTATAGAGCATCAAATATCATTTCTGAAAGGAAATTATTGTATATGATTTTAAAATCACATGTGATTTAAGGCCATGTGATTTTCAGAACATGTCCGATAATTAAAAATACCTGTTGAGTTTTTTTATATTCGTGAAAGAAAGTACCATTAAGCTGAAAAAAGTACTTATTATTTTAAAGTTCAGTACCATTTAAAAATATGTATTTTCCATTACTGAGGTGCATTCTTTTTGTCGCATAGTGTTATTAAAGTGTGTTGAGGATTTGCACAAGCTTGAGAATTATATTCAAAATTTTTTAAGCAGCCAATAACAAATAAATTGAATTAAATGAAAAAACATGAGGTCAATATCAACAGGAATAATAATGGCCTTAAGTATAATGCTAACATCTGACACATGCAATAATTCAATTGTATGGAAGAGTGCGTGTAGGTATATGCTTCTAACTGTTCATGTACAAATATTTTTGCTGCGAATGTACCCAACGGGAAAAGTCAGAAGACCTTCTTACTTCAGGCCTTATTAAAGGCTTGCTTAGAGATTTTTTTAAATGCTTGACAAAAGTCCTCGGCTCTTCGGTATAAAATATAAGATACATATACCACATTCGCTTTTATGTGAAGGAAGAAAGAAGGAGTAACATTTTTTTTCAAAGAAAAAGAATATCGTTTGGTTCATCAATAAGTGTACTTTAGAAATAATAAGCATTCCCGTTTTCTTTTTTCGCAATTAATTTGTATACAATGCTGAAATTTACGTACAAGAGACATCTACGTGCTGTTATTATTGTTGGAGCTGATTAACTCATACTTATTCCGGAGAAATTATTTATGTCCTATTCTTTTTTAATAAATACATTCATGTGTATAAAAATTACTTTAAATGAAACACTAATCAAAAAACAGAATAAAGTCCTTAGAAACACTTCAAAATTACCTTTTTAGAAGGTCTTTTGTCAGGCCTTCCAGAACTAGCAAACGGAATATCTTGCGTGCAATGACAACGTGTATAAAACGATATGAGAATGGAGCGAGCAGGCCTTGTACATCCAAAAGATGGAGTACAGGGACCTTATATAAGGCATCCGTACTTCTTCTTTTTCCCGTTGGGTATTCACGTATGTATATACATATGTATGTATTCATGTTCATGTTAGTTTTCATTTGTGTGAGAGCAATAGAACAAATAAAAACCCTATTAAACAAGATTGATGACATACACACCATAGTCTTCTTTTATTCACACATACACACACACGACTATTTTATCTATTAAGGAATAGTTTCCTTTTTATAGAAAAATATAAGATAAACAAAAATTAAATGGACAGTGTCATGAAATGGAGAGCTAAAGGTTGCCAAGCATCAAACATTTTCTTGTGCGATTAAAATTTATTTATTTATTTGGGTGCAATGAATGTTTTATTATTATGTTTGTTTGTAGGTGTAAGAAGTCAAATGGTCTTTGATTGGAGAGATAAATTTGATAATTGTCGTTTATTGTAAACCAAATAAATCACCTGTTATATAAGATAAATGTTAAGAAACGATTTAGTAATAATTTAATTTATTAATATTATATTAACGCATACGTAAAATAGGCGAAGTGTACCTCCAAATACTTAAATTTAATAATAATATTTGTATATTTTTTTGTGTCTGAACTGCTTTGCATGAAAAGCAACTTTCCCTTCGTTCCTATCCTATCTGTTTTTTGTTCGACTACCTACCTACAATTAGTCACGGAACGTTTTTATTGGATACAACTTGTTTGCGTTCGAATAATAAAAAAGTCTTGTATATAATTTTTATTGATAAATTTGGATATATGTATAAAACTTTAATTTACATATACCCGAGTCTTCTAAGAAAGAGATTTAATCTTGAGCACTGATGAGGTGGTCCGAAAATTTTTTTTTTATTTTCTGCAGTATAGGGTTTAATTAACAAGGATTTTATTTACCTTGTTTCCTAGAATATTGTCTCATATCCAATTATTTACAAATAAAATGTAACTTTGAATAAAACAAAATTTTTTTTGCTGTTAAGCCCGTCTTTCGGTGATGCTTACGCCAGATCAGCAGTGGCTTAAAAAAAATTTTTTTTTAAAACTAATTGGCAGAATATCTTAAATGAATTTAGTTAATTCAGATTTCTGATTACTGAAGAAATTGAATTTTTGTTTTGTTTTGTTTTTTTCTGTTTGACCAATTGTTTATTAATAATTTGTATATTGACTTTTTATTGTATACATTTTATTTTCTTTAAAATAATTTTTGTTTAATTTTGAATCGAATGATAAAAATTTAAAATATTTAAATAATCAACATTTTGGTTAATGAGATCTTGTGATTAATAGATTAATTAATTAATCAGAATATTGATTAGTCAAAGATTTTGATTAGCTAGCATCCTCTAACGCTGAGGTTCGGCTATCAACTGTCTTGGATTTCGTTCAAATCGTAAAGCGCCTCGCATTCAAATCTCGCCAAAGTCCATAGTTTGGAGTGATTAAAATACAAAATAAGTTTAAAACCATTAATCAGAAAACTTTGTACTACATACTTTTGTAAAAAGTAGGTTTTTAGGCGCAACATCAGACTAACAGTATTTTATGCGGGTGCTGTTTGCTGAGTAGTTAGCGCGTTTGACTACAAACGCTGAGGTCTTGAGTTCAAGACTAGTTTCAGGCAAGCCAACAATATCATGCATTTTTCTCATATGCATTCGTGTGTTATTATGTTGCTTGTTGTTGGACTGTTTAAGTGAAGAAGGCATAGCACTGATCACCTAGGCAGAAACGGCAGCGGTTAATACTAACATATCCTAATGCACTTCACAGCACCCTCCTTCGTCGGCATTATAGCAGAACCGTTGGCGAACTAAAAGAACTAATAAAATGGCTACACAGCTTAAAACAACTCAATGCCTCTACTTGACACCAAAGGGGTTTGCAACACTACTCTACAAAAAAAAAAGTGCAATAGCAGGGTTGAATGAAGCTTTCTATCTCTCTCCCACTTCACCACATGTTCTCTCTGCACTATGCCTTTCCCAAAGAAGGTAACACATTAATTAATTAAATGGTAGGCATTAATTGCCTGATTGTGTTACTTCTCTTAAAAAAAATGCTGCTACTCCTTCTCCTTCCAGGTTTTTTAATTCTTAGCCTCTGATCAAATACGTAAACATTTATATATTTACTTACCTTAATCGAATATTATCTTATTGCGTCCCGAGAAATAGTAATTCTTTAAAAGATTAATCTTGACAGCAGCGCCACTCATTGTTTCCAAGAGTATAATATTTCTCAAGCTGCATTGAAATCGATTAAACGGCTGATATCGCCCAAAACCAAAATATTTAAAAATTTTTTTTATATTTTCCCTCGCTGAGTACTCAAGTCCTTTCTCCTTTGTATATATCGAATAATGGGTATATATATTCTTCACAACGATGTATTTTTAAGAATTAATCGAGATACAAATACAAAATACGTAACTGTATACGAGCCCTAACCAATATTAATTCGTACACCAAGCATTTTTTTACAGATCAACATAAATGTTTTGAAAAGACAAACTATAACTAAAGTTCATTATTTTTAAAAAATTACGCTTTTTTGTTCTCTGAAATCTCTGTTCTTTTATTATAACGGTAAATTTTCATTATTTCGTCATGATCTAATTTTTCGTATAACTTTAAGACAAATTTATACACTGAACGAAAAAATAGTGTTTAGATAATTTGTTATACAAATAATGAACTTTAGTTTTAGTTTGTGTTTTCAAAAATTTATCCTAATATGTACTAAAATCTTTATATAAATTTAAAGATAAGAAGGCAACCTTTCAGAAAATGTAGCTTTTAGCAGCAGTCATTATAATATTTTTAAATATGTTGTTTTTATTGTTGATTTTTAAAAAAATTTTAGGTGTGCGAATTAATAGTGGTTTGGGTTCCTATGAAATATGTTAGTATTTCAAATACTCATCAGCCCTTCTCTCATTCAAACCCTTAAAGTTTTGTTCAAAGCACGACTATATTGATTTTAAAGCGATGACAATTATAAGTATTTCTATATGCTAAAAATTTTTTAAATATATGTACATACATTTTTTTAATGTTTCAAATTTATATTTTGTGTTGGTACATAATAGAAACAGAGAACTAAGCTTTACGTATTTTGTGTTTGTGTGAAATTTTCTTCGTTTTTTTATCCGTTTTGGTTTTGTGTTTGATGATTATACATAATTGTGGATTCTACACGCATTCTCTGCATTGGCCGCAAATACAGAAGCGCTGAAAATCGAGAACACAATAAGGACTCGACATGAATTTTTAATTTTACAATTGGCCAAGGCTAACTACAAAAATATACTGTTGGAAAATAAAATAAAAATAGAAATGAGCAAAAATACAGCAATATAAAAAATAAACACGAATAGAAAATAAACTGCTATAGTCGAAAATATGTATGTATATACATATTCCATTTAGATTTACAAAAGAAAAGGGGTGCTCAGACCATGATAATATAAATTTGTATGCTACTGAAGTTACAACTTGATAATTTATCACAGTTACGAGAATTCTAAAGAGACGGACAGTTGCAACACGAAAACATAGCAACAGCATTACAAAAACAAAGGAGTTGTACAAAGTAAGGACCTCAAAGTGTTGCTTTATTATTGTGCTAAATATCACCGCACCGTCAAAACTCTACAAACAAGAAACACTATCAACCAAGTGTAGATAAACATTTTTAGGTCAACATTGTAACAAACAATAGACGAAAGAGTATGGAAAGAGGAAGCGACTGAAGAAAAGCAAAAGGCTCATGAAGAAGAAAAAAAATACATTATTTTCAAAGTTGCAATTGGTACAAATGTTAAGCAGAGAAAATTAACTGTCCGACTTGATGTAGCAGTAATAATGGAGACCAAAATAAAAAAAAAAATTTTTGGCAGATAAAAAATTCATTTTATTTTGCTTTTGTTCTTGTTCTTGAAACATTCAACATTTAAATCGGTGTGTAAAAATGCTTATATATAAAAATTTAGACAGTTAAAAAAACTAATGTAAGTAAGAAAAACAGGACGATTTTAATTTCTTTTGAAATGAAGAGGTGGTTTTGGGTTCTTTACTTGTGGTTTGATTTTTTTCATTTTCATTAAAAAAAACAGATGTATGGCAACGACACCAGTATATAACGTACGGGTTGCAACAAAGTCAATTAGCCTTTTCAGGAATTATTTTTTATATGTTTTCTCGAAATAAATGACACAAACAGAATTTATATTATATTAAATTAAATGGAAATGGAAGCGGACAACGAAATCTTTTTATTATGCCGAAAGAGTAAGGAAAACTGTAAAATTTTAATAGCACCTCGTTGTTGCAAAAATAAAAAAACTCGTATCAAATTTGTATACGTAGTATGCGTGACTTGAATTTTATTAGTTTTCTTTGAAGTACCTACTACGAGTCAAGAAAAAGGAAAAATGTATACAAAAACTATAAAATTCAATGAATTTTCTTCCAAGTATTTCTTTAAATAATATACTAAGAAAGATTAAAAAAACGACTTTAAATTGAATTTTAAGGAAAGCATTGATCTCTGTCACAAAGAAACAAAATAAAATGCATACTTTTCATGAAAAAATATTGTAAGAACTTACAATATATTGTACGTGCAGCTTTCGCTGAACTTTATTCAGCACTTTTGATATTTTGCTTTTAATGCTTTGATCATCTCAGTAGCTTGCATTTCAATGAACTGTCTTCATATGCATGTACATATGAACACGGAAAGAAAAAACATGACTGCAATCAATCTTTGTTCTTCACTGTCTAAAATTTTTAGATAAATAAATAAATTTTTAGTCTAAACATTTGAATAATGGACAATTTCTGTAGTTATAATTGTCTAAAATTTGTAACATGTTTTTTCTAACAATACATCGCTTAATAATATACACTGTATATATTTGGAAGGAATGTGGAATGTGACAGTCTTAGTACCATTTTCTCTTAATCAAATGGTTCCAACCGTTATTCAGTATTTAGTTAATAAAGGCGACAGACTCGCACAGTAAAATAAAATTAAATATATTAAGAAAGATAGATAGATATAGTGAACTGTAATTTTAAGAAAAGTGTAGTTATTTATGCAGTCGGGAATTGGAATCAATTCCCGACAATATAGAAATGTTTTTAAGCTTGAGAAAAGTTACAAAGAAAACTAAAAAGCGCTGACGTTGCGTCAAAATTTCGCAAAATATCATTATATGTAAAAAAAAAATAATTTTATCTATGCCACAAATGAACATTAATTTTTACAACAAAGTCATTTTGAATCAGCAAAAAACACCTGAATTCAATTTTGTGCACTTTACGCAGGAGGATGTACTAGAGTCATTTCTTAATATTAAATCTAATGCTGTTGGATTTGATGGAGTGCATCCAAAATTTATCAAGCTTACACTTCCTTACACGCTGGCTTACATCACCTATATGTTAAATAAAATTATTACTACGTCTACGTTTCCATCTGTGTGGAAACATGCAAAAAATTTACCAGTGTTAAAATCTGGTAAATGCTTTCGACCTATTGCGATCTTACCATACCTATCAAAGGTATTTGAAAAATTAATACACTCTCAAATAAGCCGTCATTTGCACACTAACTCGTTGTTAAGTCAAAGACAATCTGTATTTAGGCCAAAGCATAGCTGCCTCACTACTTTGATTAGCGTGTCTGAGGAAATAAGGTGCCAAATTGATAAACGCCAAATGTCATTTCTCATATTGCTTGACCATCCAAGGCATTTGACACGGTACATCATACAATTCTCTGCCATAAGTTAAAACATATGTGTAGTTTTTCCTCAACTGCGATAAAGCTTTTATCTTCGTACCTTAGTGATAGAAGCCAAAGTGTTTGCCATGATTCAATGATCTCCTGCAGCTATTCAATACCAAGAGGTGTACCACAGGGCTCGATACTTGGCCCACTATTGTATTCGATATATGCTAACGACCTTTCATTGCATGTAAAACATTGTCAAATACAAATGTATGCTGATGATGTACAACTGTATATTGGTTGCAGTGTTCATGACGCAGCTAATTGTGTACGGTTGATAAACCAGGATCTGCATCAAATTTACTTATGGGCATCTGCAAATGGATTAAGTTCAAATCCCAAAAAATCAGCAGCTTTAGCCGTGGGAGTTCCTAAAAACTTCGTAATGTGTCGCCCACCAATATATATGAATAATACGACCATAAGCTTTGTGGAATCTGGTAAAAAACTCGGTGTTATATTTAATAAAGAATTCAATTGGTCAGATCACATTAAAATAAACTGTGGGGAAACCTTTGCTATGCTTTGGAATCTTTGGATGACACAATATTTCACACCGATTCATATCCGGATGCTATTAGGCAAAACTTATTTATTGCCAACTCTTATGTATGGTTGTGAGCTGTTTGCTAGTTGCGATGCTGTAAGTAGGCGAAGGCTAAATGTAACATATAACACCATTGCTAGATATGTAGTTGCTATCAAAAGGAACAGAAGCATATCACAATTTGCAAAACAAATCTATAGTATAACGTTTGATAATTTGCTAATGTGTCGAACACTACTGTTTTTACATAACATTGTATATAACCAGCCACCAACCTACCTGTTTCGAAAAATAACCTTTTCTAGATCGAATAGAGGAAACAGGATAAATAACATAACATATACTAAAGCCATCTCTGCGCAACATTTCTTCGTTAATTCAATTCGTCTTTGGAGCCAGCTACCCCTTCAAAAACAAGTCATAAACAATGCAAGTCATTTAAATCTGCCATATTTAAGCACTTTTCGTAGTAATATTCTACTATTTGTAAACGTATGGACAAACTAATTCTTTTATCTGTCTTAATTGTAATGTTTATTATTATTTATTTTTAAAAACTATTTCTTATTTATTCATGTAATTTATTCTAAATATTGTTCTTTTTTATTAATATTATTTTTTTATTTTTTAAATTAAATTTGTGAACATGTTACATACATATGCCAAATACTAACCAATACTATAATATAAGACCTGTTCTTGTTGTATTGGAATTACCTTATAAATAAATAAATTTTATAACATGTTTTCTTAACATCAACATAGAATTAAGATTGTCTCCTCTTTTAAGTTTTTCTACTTCTCAAAAAAATAATGAATGTAAAAAGATTTATGTAAACATATTTTTATAGATGCTTTTCAAAGACTAAAAACCAAAAATGCTCCTGAAATAGAAATATTAAAATAGTCATTTGTTATGGAGTTTTAAAGCTTGTATAATTTTTATTAAAACCTTTTATTTAACTTGCAATGTTAGTTTGTTTGTTAATACCAAATGATGAAAAAAGTGGGCAATAAATACCACGCCTATTTAAAATAAATAGTATTTTTCAGCTACTTATACTTAGCCAATTCTTATGTAACTTTACACATACATTGACTTCCGTAGCAATACAATATTGTGATTATAAAAGTGGACAGTGCCGCGCCCATACATAGTTAGACCAGTCAAATTAAACGTTGTTTTAAAAATGTTTATACTATTAGTTTATTTATTCTTATATTTATATTATTTCTAATATTTATATTAGAAGAGTTCAGTGTTCGATGCAAATGGTTTTGCGAAAGTGCAAATGCAAAATATGGTAACTTTTTTTATAGAATTTTGTATATTTTGTTGTTGGATTTCATACAAAAACTACCACATTTTGAATTTGCACTTTCGCAAGACCATTTGCAACAAATACTGAAATCTGTTATTGAAAACAAAAACAAATTTCACTTTTTTAATTTCTTATCGACATTGTGGGGCAAGCAGTATATAAATTTATCACAACAATAACAGAAAAATTATATTTCTTAAAATTTTATAAGGATCATCTAATGTTCTTGTCAAAATAATAAAACAATACTTGAGTTTTTGACAGAACAAATAACATGTCCAACAAGTGCATTGATTATGATCAATAGCAACCCAGCAAAAAAATACACACAGAAAAAGTTATCACGAAAAAATTTTCAAACAAAAGTTTGTCTAAAAATAAATTTAATTTTCAGTAAATGCTCTGTCCATAATGTACGAATTGTTTGTTTGACTTTTATTTAGAACGCAAACACCAAAACCAACAAGAAAAACTGTGCTATAAAAAAAAAACAACCCCGTTGATGACATACACACAAATAACAACAACAACAACAGTGATAGCAAAAGGTATGCGCTTGTACCAAGTTTGTTTACCGAAGATTTTTGAGTGAATCAATTCGTTAATGTCGTTGCGTTAATTCTCATTCATTCTTTTAGAGTCTTTAGAGAAACATTCATACTTGGACACATTTAATAAACTGAAATTTCATAGTGCATGATGATAATGATGATGATGACCCAGACAAAAATTTTGATTGATATATTAAAAAATACTATTTCTTTAGTATTTGTTAGTATTTTTAGACTAATTGTTTTATAAATTCAGACAAAAATATTGTTTGATATTTTTCAGAAAATCTAGTAAATCTTTTTGTTTGATTTAGTAAACTGTTTTGTTTACAATTTGTAAATATTTTTAGACAAACTGTTTTATAGACTTAAACAATTTGTTCATTGAAAAAAAAAACACGTTTGTTTTCAATGAAATTTTTGAGATACTTTTATCTATATATACTAATTTACTATTCCTTTACAGAAAATGAAATTTAGTTTTTTCTGTGCACTTCAAAGAAGTCATGAAAATGTAGAGTTTGCGATCCGGAAGCGGTGCAAATTTCCATAATTTCTAACGATTTTTTATAAGGCTGTCATTGCAAGAAGTTTGCTTTTCCGATTCCTAATCACCGACTTGAAAGCGATATTAAGAGAAATTTCCTTTTGTGCGTTGCATAATATTTTGCTCTAGTAAAAAACGTGCAAAAAGTTAATAATTTTCGCAACTTGTTTCTTCTTATACAAATTTAAACGCATAACAGTGTTTTCATTAGATCATGAATTTCTTTAAAAAATTTATTTTTTAAAAAGCATGGTTAGTATTTTCTAAAACTATAAAGGAATTACAAATTTGTGTGTGACTAAAATACATTTTTACTGCCTTTTCTACTAATGATAGCAATGAAAATGTAGCTCCTTCAATATGACTTCCAATATTTTTTTACTGGAAATTATTAACGTAATGGTTGACGTAATTATAATTCTAAACATTAATGATAGTTTGCAATTGTGCTTCTGTCAGTCAAGTTTTTTCTTTGCGTGTAGCAACTAGGCAACACAACATTTACAGACTTATTCTGATAGTTTTGTAATAACAAATATGTTACCGAAGAAGACTTTGTAATTTTTATTTGTGTTGGTATTTTTTGGGCTTTTATTCATATTGGAAAAAATTATCCAAAATGTTATGAGGAGTCGCCTGAAAAATCAAATGACCATTCCTCCATCTATTTGGATTATGCGTTATGTCAAATAAACCAAATCAGTTATGAATAATTACCCAACAGGCTTTGCTTTTTTTGTATGTTGACAGATATTTTGCTCAGTGTTGCATCGAGACCGCAATCGAGGTAGCCTTCGGCCGATCTTAACCCTTAAATGCCTGTATTTGAAATACGAATTGTACTGCGGCAATAATTTTTGTTCTAGGGTATTTTTGTGCTAAAAATTACGAATTCGGGTTCCAATTGCTAAAAAATGCTCCTGGAAATCTCCAGGATAAAAACAAGGAAGACCGCCTGTAGACGGTCTTAGTGGTTTAGTGGAACTTTTTTCAGAAATAAATAAAATATTATGCTTAATTGTAAGAATTTCCGTTTTTATTTTCAACTTTTGATATAAAAATATATATCATACTAAAACCAAATATATTATGTAAATAAATGGTGGATATGTAAAACAGTTTTAGTCTTTGAAAAATATAGGTAGAGGTTTCACTTAGTACAAAAAGTGTGTGTATCCGATTTTTTACACAGTTTAAAATATTTTTTTAGCCCCGTTATTGAAAATGATTTATCTGGTCGAACCTTATACTAGCCATAGGATAAATAGCCCTTTTCCCAATAAAAATGCCTCCGATTAGCTTTTCGGCAGATGAAGGAAAGACAACCTATGAATCGTATTTCGAGAGAGGCCCAGAGTTCGTTTGCAATGCTCCTGTAAAATTCTGGAGTCGTGATGATGGTAAGGCATCATTCTGACCAGAATTTTGGGGGTTTTCGACGTTAAGTCTTAGCTTTAAGACAAATGCATTTGTATTTATTTATTTTATTTATTTATTTATTACAATTCTATACACAAGACTTAAAGTCTCATATCACAGTATAGAATGCTTAGTTACAGACAATTTTTGAAAGTTAAAATAACTAAAATTAATATAACATACATATAAAAGATAGTTTACCAAAAATTATTAGTTATAATAAATAAAAAAATAGTTATAATAATAAAAGAAATAAATTAATGAAAACTTACACATATTTAAAAATTATAAAATTTAAAAAAAATTATAAAATCATCTTGAGAAATAGTTTCCATCTTAAATCTCTGTGCGTTACTTTCTAATTGCAAGTTATAAGGGAGAGAATTCCAAACACGGATTGCATTAATGTAAAATTGCCAATCAGAGACTAAGCTTTGGTATTTAAACAAAATGAGTTTCCTACCCCGATCAGATCTCGAGAACCTTAACCTACTATGAAGTTGAAGTGGTTGCTGTGTATATACGATTTTGTGTAAAAATATGAGCACCCTAGTTTTCAATATGTCTTCAAATTGAATACATATAATTTTAACGCGTAACGTGTTGTAGCGGCAAATTTTTCCAATCCATATACATATCGAATAATACTTTTGTATACTATATTAAGTTTTCGGATGCTAGCGGCATCACATTTGCCAAATAATTCACAATCATACATTACAGAAGGTATTAAATATGTTTTAGCAAGAAGGGTTCTTATTCTGATGGTTGTGCAACATTGCGTGGGCCAAAGACTTCGAAGCATGGAATATGTACGGCCACAAGTGTAATTAATGTGATTTGACAAAGATAGATTTTTATTGAAAATGATGCCAACATTTTTTGCTAAATCTATGTTTTCCAAACGAATGCCGTTAATGAAAAGTTCGGGTATGATGTAGTTTGCTGGTCGCTTTTGAATAAGCAGGTATTTGGATTTATTAGGATTGATACTAAGACCATTAGCCCAACAATAGATACGCTGGAGTTCGGCATGCAATATTACGGTGCATTGTTCAATTTCCGATGAATCACACGCTATTTAAATCTGAATATCATAAGCGTACATTCTAACTTTACAGTGAAGAAGTTGTTTCGGCATATCATTAATGTACAACACGCCGCTTTTACAGTTTTATTATATGTATAGATAAAGTGAAATCACATGATTTTTGCTAAAATCTATTTTCTTTTCAGAAGTCACCAAAAAAATACATACGTGAATCGGCGTATTATAAGTTTACATCTGGGACTTATTTTAGGGGGAGTTAAATTTTTCCCACATGTGCACATAGTTATACTGATTCGTCATAGTATATCTTGTAAGCTTTACTTTTAACGTGTAAGATCTATTCGGTATTTCTATGTAATATACCACGGTTAACATTTTTGTAGAACTTTTTAACCCTCTAGCTCTTCGGGGTATAGGACTTAGTGTCCCCTAAATAATCAAGGGGCAAAAAACTCCCCTTCAGAGACGTAATAAAGGGCTTAATTATTAAAAAAATTTTTTCTTGTGGTCTTTTACATAAAAATGTTGAACACGTCATACATCTTTAACGTTAGTCCTACAAGATAATTTATTCCGAGTCAGTATAACTATGTGCAAAAGGGGGGAATTTGACTCCTCCTAAAATAAATCCAAGATGTAAATTTTCAAAAATTAGGTGACTTCAATTTATTATGAATCAATATTTATCCATCGATTTTTATGAGATAAAATACATTTTATTTGTAATATATGTGGATTTATGATCAGTTAATAAATTTGGTAAGTTTTGCCCTCTTCGATTTTTTATGAATGTTTTAATAACAAATGTTTCGAATTTTGCACAAATAATTCCGAAACCATTTAGTAAGTAAAAAATAATGTAAGTGCCTTAAAGGTAATTTTATTCCAAGTTTTTTAGCGTGTGTTGTAAGGAAATTGGATAGCCCGTTTCGAAGTTATGATGAAATTGGTGTAGCAGCCTCTTGAAAAATCCAAAGTTTTAGAAAAAAAACGCATCTATAGAATTTAAAATTTCGACTGTTTTTGTAGTTACGCGACCATAACACATCAAAAAAAGTATAGTGGTGATCAGAGGTCATGACAAAAGTTTCATTTTGTTGCATAGTGTAATGGCAAAAGGTAATATTTTAGTGCAAATGCATGTTCTTTGTGGTGGTAGATAAAGAGGTGTTGACTAATTATCTATGCGAATCATCAAATTTTAGGTAGTTTGTCATCGATTTGTAGTTGCATATTTTTGCAATTTAAAAAAATATATATATTAATAGGCCGATTATGGATTGCTGATGGCAACTGGCAACCGAGAGCTGTCAATTTCAGTTGCTATTTAGTTTCTTTCTGGCAACCATTAATTTTCAGTTGTCGACTGGCAACGCAACTATAGTTCGGTTGCATTAAATAATAGACCCAACTATGTTTGTTTATGTTTTTTTCTCTAATAATAATAAAAAATTAAAAAACGTATTTCCATATTATTTTATTTTTGATACTTTGTTCGTAGATAAATGCTTATTTTTGCACATATTTTTAATTTTTAGGTGCGTTTTTAGTTGCAGAAAAGTCCGAGCACTGGTAATTACTAATATTCATTTCCACTGCATCTGAATTAGAAATTCGAAAATTTTTCAATAGAGGAAATTTTCATTTGCAAGCGAACACGTTGCCCTATCCGGAAAAGAAACATATTTAAAGTTTAGAGTATGCATTCAGTCAGTGATGTTATATACTTTTTTTAAAAGTCTTTACGCAGCCCAAAAAATTATCTTTACAAAAATCCCTACAACTTTTAAATGATGGCGTCACACAGACTCAAAGGCTTCTTCGAATAATATGAGTTATATATCTACTACATTACGCGTAGAATATTAGCTAATTGGCTTTGATCGGATAAAAAATTACGGAGCTATAATGGATCAAACTCAAAATTTTATAAAATTTTTAAATTTTTTAACAAATTTTTGTCATTTCGGAAGCTGTTATGAACCACAAATAATAAAACAAATCCATAGTTTTATAATTTTATTGAATAGTTCATGCAAATACAAAAATTGTAAGCCATAATGGACCGAAATCGGCCAAAATCTAAAAATGCTGTAATAAAATAACGAAAAAACTAGACTTTTTAAAAATCCCTACATATTAATGATTAAAAAAAATCTGTCCTTTTTCCCTGCGGTCATTTTTTTAGACAAAGATCCCTACGAATAGGGATATTTCCCTACATATCAAATCACTGCATTCAGTATACCTTGTTTTTAAATTAGCAATAATGATTCTGTAGTTAACTATATGTGCACTCACTTAAAAAATATATGCACTAAAATGACCAGTTGCAACAACAGTGATTAAATATGCATTCGTTATGATAAAAGTTGTAAGTTCAGTGCCAGCAAGAGGGGGTTTTCTTTACGATTTACACCGTAGCAATAATTCTCATGACGATGTCGTTTTTATTTAAGTCCATACCCAGCAAAAACTTTGCTTACTGGTAGGGAAAAAAGTATATGAGGATTTAAGTCGTATCTACTTATAATTTGGCTCGATAGCTACTTAATTTTATATAAGAAGTTCAAAAAATAAGGGTATCCCTTACAAATATACTTACATTCTCACATCAATTAACTAGTTATTACATGACTTACTGAAAGCTAAAAAATAAGTACTAAAACAAACAAAATAAAATCAAAAAATTTTTTTATTCACACCATATTTTATTTAAATTTTTTGAAACTTTTTTTTTACACAGCTTGGATGCGAACCGTGCTCGTTCGGATTTGAAGAAAAGTACTGTTGACTTATAAGTTTAAGCGCCGAAGATTAGTTACAAGCACATGTTAACTTAAAAAGTGTTTGGCTACTTACTTTATTAAAACATAACAACATATTATAACTATTATTATATAATGAGCTAAATACGTACTAATTTTATTAAAGAGTATATATTAGTTCTAAATTGTAGCATAAGGTAAATAAGTACCGCTCATTACTTTGTAGCCCATTAATAGAGTACTACCGACTACAAAAATCTCAAAAGTTTTTCCTAGCTAACGTTGTGTTATCAAATTTATATTTGTAAAGTGTATGCCTCCCAGAAATAATATCAGTATATAAAATAGCAGCGTCTTCGTAATCTTTTCAATCATCAAAAACAAAGTGATCAATACCATCTATTACAATTTGTAAAAGTTTTTGCTTTAGTAGATTTTAGTTGTTTTTATTTTTGTTGTTTTTGTTATTCTATAAGAGTTAGCTTTAGTTTTTGTTGTAAGGACTTTCTTTATTCCAGTTTGTTGTAATTTTGCTTTGTTTGCTTTATATCACATTTTATTCTTCGTAAATATATTGTGTATGTATCTATGAATGTAGTTGTTGAAGTTAAATGGAATGTGTGAGTATTTTGTGTACATACATGAGAGATGGTACATATTTTTGTTTTACACAAAGTTTTAATTCAAAACAGAATTTTATAGAATTTGGTAAAAGCTATTATTCTTTGTCGTGCTTAATGAAAACAGATGATGGTTTCACATCTCAAGGGGGTTGATGTTTGCTGGTACTAAATACTAACACCGACTAATGTTTTATTCCATTACAGTGATTCAATAGTTCAAATATTTAAATACATATAAACTTTTTATTATTTTTTATTTGCAAGAACGAATATTATAAATTTAATTAAAATATAAATGTTTTTAATGCATATGTTTTCTAAAGAAGAATAATAAACTTGATCGCTTGGAATATTTTGAAATGTTGAAATCTCTATATTTTAACTAGACGATATTTTCCTTCAAACTATATATATGAACAATTTAAAACAATAAACTTTTTTAAATTTTTGTTACATTGAATTTTGTTTAAATTCCCAAATTAATTAAGAACATTCCTAAATTAAGTAGATTTAACTTAATAAAAATTCGAATTTTCTCAAATACATAAATGCGTTTACTGTAACGTGGTTAGATCGCACGATCTTGCTGAGCAATTAACAGAGCCAATACTAAAACTATTCTTCCAACAAATTTTTGTTACAGCACAACCTAAATCAGAGCGTTGAGCGTCGCGTAAGCAACAGGGTACGTATTTACAGTATATTCAGAGTAAATTATGTGTGGTAAAATGTACTGTAAATACGTACCCTCTTGCTTACGCAACGCTTAACGCTCTGATTTAGGTTGGGCTGTTTAATATATATATATATATATATATATATATATATATATATATATATATATATATATATATATATATATATATATATATATATATATATATATATATATATATATGTATATATATATACATTAATTGTATTGTACATGTACAAGTGCCGCTATAGCATTACTCTGCTCATTATAAAATGCAATTCAAATTTAACCACAAACAAACCAATGTTGACAACTAACAAATGTGTGTGATCGTCCATAAAATCACCCGTTATTTCATATAATGTTTTTAATTATTATTATTTTTTTAATGAGTCTGCCATAACATTGTCTATTGAATTTAAATATAGGAAACTTTAGAGTGAAATGTTTTCAATCCATGAAAAAAGTTATTTAACTGTTTTTTTACTATTTCATTACGGACACAGATTTCTTTAACAATACAATCCATGGCCGCTTTTATTTCTGGCCAAGTTCGCCATACATTAACAAAACAACGAAAAAATATTTTGGTATTTGTTTAATCAAATTTCCATGCACAATAATATTTATTTTAATCCATGTCATAAACACGCTCTTTTTCCCAAACCGAAACATGCAAAAACAAGCAACAATTTAAAATGCAACAATAATGGTGTTCTGCACTTTTTATTCCTGAAATTTTATCATGCATATAAATGAGAAAATTGCATAGTTGGTCGAAAACAGAAACACAAGACATTAAAATATCAAAAAGCAACACAACAAAAATTACAAAATCAACAAAATTAAGACTTCAAATAAAATATTCTAGATAATAATAGCAATATTAAACAAAAAATTGACAGTGTGGTAAAATTGAATAGAATTAAGGATTATTGTATCATATTTTAACATACCTGGACAAGGAGATTACTGTTTAATGTACACTGAATAAATTTTGTTCTGGAAATTATTTTTGAATGTATTAAGCTAAGCTCGATCGGATTCGGTCTAATTTTTATTTCGTGTTGTTGTCCAACGTCTGCAATGATCTGCCCGTTCCAGCCCGATTATTGATTAAAGTATTTTTCAGGTACAGTGGTACATTCTAAATACATTTCTTTTTTTAATTTGGCATAATGAAAAAGCCCTATTAGAAAATGTTTAATTCTGGAGCTCACCGTTTTTGACTATATACTAGATAAAACAAAGTGTAGCATGTTTACGAGGGAGCAGAGAGCTGAGGAGCTTTATTACCAAAGTCGTGGAAAATTGGAAGAACTGCAAAGAAGTTTAGAAGATTGATTGAATAGTAACATTACATTATTTTAGAAAAGAAGCAGTCTTGGACCTGTAGAAAGTGCTGCAACCATTAAAGTTAACAAAAAATTATAATAATAACGCTATTGCCTATGCTGTGGATCTGTACTTGGAAGGAGCTTTTACAAAACATTCATACGAGTTATTGCAGTCTGGTGCAAAAATAAGAAATGCAAACATACATATCGCTCATATGCCACAACGTCGTCATAACTCCAAATTTGTAATTTTTGAGCTAATAATGCAGAATTCTTCATATTGTGCTAACATTTTTCAACTCTTGAGAGAAGAATGAAATTTTTAAGTTTTTGGTAAATTGAAATCTTTAAACTGGTTTTCTGTAAAACTATTTTTTTTTTGAGTTATGCCGACGTTGCCGCAAATGAGCGATATATATACATATATAGTATATCCAACAAATGATGCATTAGTATTAGCGTAAACAGTAATCGATGTAGAACATAAAATTGCAACTTTTGAAACTTTCGTCTGTCTGCTTATCTGTCCGTCTGTCTGTCTGCCCGAACATGCATCGTGTAAATACCACTGGACGAATTTTTATGAAATTTGGTGCGAAGGTACTATAAATTCCTAAGAATCTCATTTTGAAGGTAAAATAAAACAATAAAATGAAAAATACGGAATTTTATTAATATAAATTTGCTGGAAATTAGATTGTTGTTGTTTTTTTAACGTTGTTAGCACTGTTTATTTTGCATAACGGGAACTTTATACAATGGGTAGTATGAATAAAAAAAGGTATTTACTTTTTACTTAAAAATTTGTTTAACACACAAAATTCTGGAAATTATTTAATATATATAAAATTTTTAGGTTTTCGGTTTTAAAACAAAGTTTTAAGCAAAAAGCAAATATTTTTTTATTCATACTACCCAATATGTGAAGATTTTTATATTATTATATTATACGGTTACCTTATAGCCATGAAATGAGCTTTAAACACGTGAAGCGAACGGCACTAATTCGTGGAATAAATTTTGGTTTGAAACACTTTTGGTGATAATTTTTTCTGTGTACAATAGAGATTAGGAAAGGAAATGAAATGTGTTTATTAGTTGATACTCAGCAGCCTTTGTCAAAAAGTACCAATAACGGAAATGCTGCTGGCAATTTTTTCAGCAGCTAAAATTGGTGGCAACTTTAACTAGTGCCAGTGATGAAATAATCAATATATTCAGTACTGTTTGATCAACTTTGGCTTGCGAGTATAGCGTTAATACAGATGCTTTAAAAACATTTTCCTGGAAAACAGCGGAAAATTTTGTAAACTAATATCCATGGTCTATATGTCATCTTGCCTGGACAATATGTCATCGCTCCCAATTAGCATGATGTGAAAAGAAGCACAGTTATCTCGAAATAAAGATTTAAAGAATTTTATGTATTAACATCATGAACGTAAAAATTCTAAAAAAAACAATGGAAGATTTGATACACTCACTTCTTTCGCTTCTGATCCCCTCATAACATTGCTCTCAGAACTAAATATACCAAAGGCGCTCTTTGTTCTGATAAATCTGATTATTGTATTAATTATATTAAACATCTAATTATAAGAAATATCTATTTAACACACTAAAATAAATCAATATTTTGTCAAATTTAATTATTTATATATTTTAGAATAGAAAATAAATACTAGCTTTTCTTTATACACAGTGTCGAATTAAATGCCGCTTTTTTTGGGTGTATCGGCCACTTTGCGCACGTTCGAGGTCTGGAACTGTATATAAGAGCGCTCTGTCACCTTTACATAGCGATAATATTAGATGTGATCAATTGTCATAATTTAGATACTTAGTGATAGGTTCTAGAGCCAAACTTAAGGTACTTCTTCTGTGGTAGTTTCCATAAAACTAGTCAAATTAAAAATTTTTGATTTGGAAAAAATCTGCTTGAAAGTGATGTTTTGTCTTTTTGTTCATTTAATTATTTCAATTGAAATAATATTAAGATTAGCGAACATATTGCAGCACTCTCATTTTCACAAGTAATAGGGAAATTACGTTGGAGATAATTGGTGCAAAAGTTCCCGAAAAGAGAACTATAATATATATGGAATCTTTCAGTGTAGCTCTTCGTTAACATGCAAGAATAAATGAATAAGTGTGTGTATTTAGAATATCCCCAGCGGGAAATATATGGAGTACGGATGCCTTCTAGGAGGCCTTTGTACTCCTTCTTTTGGATAAACAAGGCCTGCTCGCTCCATTTCATACTCATATCTTTTTTACACACGTTGTCATTGCGGGGTAGGTCTTCCGTTTGCCAGTTCTATAAGGCATGACAAAAGACCATCTAAATAGGTAATTTTGAAAAGTTTCTAAGGAAAGTCTGTTAAAAGCCAAATGGGGGTACATTTTTTTAATCTCGGTATTTTTGTATTTTTATAGCGGCTTCTTTAATTTTGATTAATGCTAGTTTTTATATCGAATTATTTCCTTTCATCTAAAGAAGTTTTTATACGAATGTATTTATTAAGAAAGGCTGTGAATAGTTTCGCCTGTGCAAGTATAAGTTAATCAACTCCAAACGGCATAATACCAGCACATATGATGTCTCTTGAACGTAAATCTCTGCTTTATATACAAATTACTTGCGAAAAAATAATATGAGAATGTTGTTTATAAAAAATTTTTTAAATGAATAAACCAGCGTTGTCAACTAACTCGATGCTTTTCGCACTGTTTTTAGTGCTTTTTCAACTTTTCAATGCGAAAATTTTTAGAGATACTGCTCGGTGCTTTTTTAATCTATTTTTAGTGCTTTTTTGTGACGGTGGCACTAAATCCAAAATTCCGAAATAAATTTGTTTATCTAAAAAATATTTTTTAAGGGTAACATTTTTTTGTTAATGCAACTATTTCCTGAACATAATTTTTTGCAGTCTTGCAGAAGAATAAAAATAGCAAAATTTATATGAATTGCATTCGAGAAAAAAACTGTGGTTTATCTTTTTTCTTTTAAAAGCGTCAAAGGCCATATCGAAAAGTATTTTTGCACGTATTTCGTTTGATTGACACTTAAGAGATTTTTTGGCACAAAAACAAGAGTTTATATTTTTACTCTCTTTGATTTCAAGCAAATTCGAGATATATTCTGGCATGCAATAGTATTCATGGAAATAACGTCCTCCGGATACAATGCAAAATAAGCCCTTGTCAGATAAATGCGTTCTGTGGAAAATAAGGAAAGCTGATAGGCATTAATTGCCTGCTAGTGTTACTTCTCTTAAAAAAAAATAAATAAAAATACCAAAATAATGATAAAGAATACTTTGGCAATTTAGGTGCACTTGTAGCAGGAAGCTATGCACTTTTTAATCAATACTTGTTAAGAGGCCACTACAACTTTTTGAATAACACCAAAATTATCTGATGTCGCGTTCTAACGCTATTCAATTTTAAATATGAGCGGTTCAGATCTGTACACAGATCTGTACAAATAAATACTAGGAATGACTTATATATTATAAATTCTATTCTTTATAATAATCATGCATACATGTAGATTAGTGGTTGTATTCCTGCTGATAACGCGACTAGTCCTTATACGCATGTAAAGTTTACTCCATAGACGACTAGGACTAGTCCAAAGGTAACCCAAATGTATGGAGAAAACATGGTCTATTTAACATTACGACTAGTAATTTAACCAAACTTCGCACTATATCGGAGTAGTCTCAAAACTACTCCATGTCGCCACTTGATGGAGCACTCAAGTGTTCGTGTTAAAATTGTTAAAGCACGGGCACTTATCCCTTAACTACAAACGCTTGTTTGCAAATGACATTGTCCATATCTGCATTACTTCGGAGTAGTCTTAAAGCTGCTCTATTCCACTATTCGATAGAGCACCAAAGTTTTCGTGTTTTGCAGATTGCACTCGTCAAAACTCAAACACTTCTTGGTTAACTCGAAGCTATTGTTTGCAAATGACATGGTCCATGACTGCATTATATAGGACCATATTGTAGCTACTCCATTTCAGCTAAAATGGACCACGTCGTCCAATATTATCTATAGGGCTACACCAATAAATGTAAAATATTTATGAGAAATAAACAAAATTGGTTACGCCTGCAAACATATTAGTTTCTAATTTCTTTTTCCCTCTATTTCAATTTTGGTCATTTAGCAAATGCAATTGCTATTATATATAATATTGGATAAATATTAAATTTAATACAAATACACTAGTTCTCTTATTCGCGTTTCAGTTGATATTGTAAATGTTCATCATAAGAATACGATTTTCCTTTTTTTGTTTTGTTTAGTTTGAGTTAGTGTCAGAAACCTTTAATTTGAATATAAATACTAACCACATCTTAATATAAATAATATCAACACTTAATATATAATAACGACACAAAGAGACATAGGCCGACTTCCTAAACGCCAAAATGGATTGCAGTGATGCAAAGTCGTATGTGCTTTGTTGTTGTAAACAATGTAAATTCGCATCACTGCAATGCATTTTGGCTTTTAGGAAGTCAGTCATACATGTATCCCCGCACACATATGGTTGGTAGAAAATTGAGAATGGTTTGAAGTAAAATGATAAAGATTTACCATTGATTTGAATGTAATTTGGAAAGCATGGCACTTTCCACAAAAATGAGACGTCATTATTATATTGAGAAATGTGTCTATTCTCAAATTTATCAGCACACATTGTTATAAAATAAATAAATAGATGTAGAACATAAGTGAACTTAACAAAATCAATATTTAATTGTTGAGATTTAATATTTTTTTTATAAAAGTTAATAACTTTGCTTGCTTCCGAATATAAATGCTAGTTACAAATATTTTTTGACAAAAAATTTTTGAAGCGGGATGTAATTTTGTGAAAAATTCTAAGCAACTTTTCCCTAGAAGCCAACGACTTAAAATGTATTCCATTTTAGACCATTTATTATATAAAAAATTAAAAAAGTTCTTGACACAGTTTGGCGTATACTCAATATTTTATCAATATAATATATAATGATGCTCATACGCCATACAGTACTGATACATACTGCTTCAGGCACTTTTTGTACTTTTATTTATAATAAAGGCGACATAATTTGGGAAACACTGGCGCTAGTGATCTAATTATTTTGTAAAATGTTAGTTGCACAAGACTTAACTGCTATACTAATTATTATTCTATTCGGAGGAGGCGATTTGCATCCACACAAATCGATCCTTAATAAATCTAAATATAAAAATGCATGTTTAAAAAAACTGCCCATTAAATCGTATTGTCAGGAGAACTCAATGTGCACACACAGTATCTTACACTAAGATAAAAATCATTCATTCGGCTAATGAAGCGGCTTCATTGATATTTCTTTATCATATTAATGAAATGTTGCATTAATAGAATGATCATTTTTATTTGCTGCTCTCTTTCTTTATATGTTAATTTTTTAGTAAAGTATGATAATGTTTCCGGTGATATATAATATAAATTTTGATACAAAATATACTTTTTAATCGATTTTTCTCAAATTCCCCAAAAATCTAAGAGAATATTTCCTACTAGGAAAAGTAAAAAAAAAAGTTTATCTGCGGGATAGCATTTGAGGCGCAACATACCGTTGCATATAAATTTAATTATCTTTTTTGCAGTATACGGTAGCTCTAAGAGCATTTTATTTTATCAGCGCCTGGAGCTTTTTTTATAGCGAGACCTGGTGGCAACTCAACTATAGTATCAGACGTATTTGGAGTAAATACAGTTCTTACCCAGTCTCCATTCGAAGCTCGCAATGGAGGCTAATATATCACTGGTCTTTTGAGGCCTAGGGCTGCTCTCCATAGCGAATAATCTGTTTGAGGTGTTGCGTCGAACTCATTCAGAAATTTTTGAAGAGAAGCAGTTTTTTTGATATTCTAGTAGAGTTTTAAGCTGTTTAGTACATTCCCTGAGCCTAGATTTTAGCTGAGGGTATCTGTAGCGTTGCCATTCTCTACGAACTCTTCTTTTTTCAGATAAAATAGATATAATAGATTGTATTATATATCACCTACAGATTTGTAGTAGTAGCATTTAGCGCAACTTGCTTAAAGTTTGCCTCAAATATTGTAATATAGTCATCTATGTCAGCAGGCGTTTTTAATAGAATATTTTCTGTGCAATGAGCACTCAAATATTTTTTGTATTTCAACCAATTTATAGGTGTGGTTGTCATCGTTAAATCACAAGTGGGTGAAGAAGTTGTATGTGAATATATAGTGACAATAGTTGGTGAGTGATCTGAAGACAAATCTAAAGATGCTTCAACTTGGATCACTTCATCATCAACATCAGGTATTTTTCAGCGATCTGTGAGCCAGTAAGTTGGCTGCCCACTTGATATAACATTCAAACGCATTTTAGAAATTGTGTCAAACAAAACGCGACCCTTTAGTGTGATGAGGCGAAATCCCCAGAACGCGTGGGCCTAGTGAATTAAAAAATCTACTATATTGATTTTCTGTAATAGAGTACGTGGGAGGATAATAAATTGATTAAATCACCAGGTTTTGATGAAAAGCTTCTATGCAGATGTTAGTTGCTTGAAGGTAGTCTTCACAATGATCACTCATTCAGTTGTGTTTTAATCGCGTTTTTATTAGTATAGCCGAGCCACCACAAGCTCTACCTTGGGGGTCCTTTGTGTCGTAGTGCGTATCCGTTGATTTTAAAAAAGCTTCTAGCCGTCAAATGCATCTAAGAGATAAGTATAACAAAGCAAAGAATGTCTTGATTTTTGCATTACTATTTTGTTTGTTTTTACAGATGTCCATTCACTCGTTGGTATATCTTCACAACGATGTTTGTTTTTTACCTTAAAGAAGTTACTGATAAAAGAAAAGGAATAAACGTTGACATTAATCTTTAATTTGAAAAACAAAATCATGTTTCCTTTTTATATGAATGCCACCAAATGATTAACTAAACTTTAAGTTTTGCAAAAAAATTTTGCCATTTTCTGCAAAAAAAAAACTGCGTCAAAATATCTTCATTACTTAACGAATACAACGACATGAATACACACACACTTTAAGAGAGATAAACATTCTGTTATGGTATAAACGGAAACGCAGAAACTCAAGAGGTTTTGTAGAATACTACCCATACCTTTTAAGAACATATTTTGAAATGATGAAAAACATACATAATTTAAATAATGAAGTTGTATAAAGTTCGGAGTGGGACTTGCGATGTAAGTGGAGCTCTTGTCTTTACTTAAACTGATGCTGCTGGCTGCTCAAATTAGTGGTGTAAAATGGTGACGTGAATAGGTGGTGGCGTATAAGTATATTTAATTACCGCAGGCTGTCGTTGTGTGAATAGCATTAGATACAGTCTCTCTCTATCTCTATGTGTGAGTAAGATCATAAAATGAATATAAAAAGAACACTTGAACGTTTAAGAAAAAGCGACAACACAAATTTAAGACTTCGACTAAATGACTGCCTGACAGTCGTTTTAAAAATTAAAAAAGAGATATTTAAAAAAGCAAAGTTAAATGTTTAGCAGTTGGTACAAGTACATAGCTTGCGGTGACTAAAGCATCAGTGAGCAATTATCGCATACTCGTTTAATACAAGTACTGTTTTTATAGAATAAAACATTAAGATGTTCTATTATATCTACATACTCTTATACTAACTAACACACATACATACAAATACGTTTGTTATATTTCTATATATAAATTTTCAGAGTTATTAGTATGTTAACATCAGAACAAAAAATATTAGAGAAAACATAGACAAAGTTCCTGTGGTAACACCTCTATGGAAGTATGGTTATGAAAAGTTCCTATTCTGTTTTAGCATCAAACTAAATTTAAGGCAACAGCTGGTGGCTTTTGAGAAATCTACAGTCTGTCCGTCGTTTTAATTGCTTTTCGCTTGGTTGCTCGCTTAGAACACCGAAAGAGAAACAAAGCAACAATATAAAAAAAGCAAGCAACTGCTAACATTGTTCATCTCTTTCTGGTGTGCCGTTGGATTTTCATAATTTCTTCCATTTGTGTTAGCGATTCATTCAAGGGAAAACTAAAAGAAAATCGATGTAAACTTTAGCATAAAAGGTGAAATTGTTTCTGACACTTAAACCCAGAAGTTAGCTGAAACGAAGTAAGAAGGATTTACATACAAACATACAAACATACAGCAACACAGAGTACGGTTAATGTTAATGTATGTGCATGTATACAAGCCTGAATGTGTGTGTGTGTGTGTATATATGTGATTGTATTTGATTAGTAAAAAGTAAGTGAATAGAAATTTTGTAAGTAATCATTTGCAACAGCCTCTCTTTATCTTATAAATATTCTTCTGATGGTAGTAGTAACTTTTTACATGTTCCAGTGTATGTCTGATGCATTTATGCAGATGCATTAGTTCTTAAAAGAACATTAGCGTCTAGTGCAGCCATAATTTGCCGCGAAGGTTGCAACTTTCAAAGACCATGGATTACAGCCACCGCATGCAACCTCAACCAACAAAAATATTAATGGAACTTTTAGAATTTTAAACCTCTTAAAAATGCAAATTTCCTTGAAAAAATAAGAAAAAAATAACTGAACTGAGTTTTATACAAATGTAAACTAAATCATGCAAAAACTAAAGCATAACCTTAAATCTTTAATATTTTTGCTGTTTTTAATCTTTATAAAAAATAAACTAATAAATATACTTCTGTTGCTACTCTTATTGAAAGTTAAACAAACAATTCATTTATTAAACTTTCAATAACATGCGTTGTTTCACTAAATTACGAACATTAAATAAATTTATTCAATTAGCATAAAAGTTTTTCTACTTATTAAGCAAATAATATTAAGTACATTTAAGAGCAGAAAAATATATATGTATATATAGAAAAATAAAGCAAATCATAGAAAAATGAGAAAAAAAAGAACCAAATCCAAAATACGCACAACCACAAAAATCTGAAAATATAAAGAAGACATTTATTAAGTAGCAGATTCATGTGGCAGCCAAAACATTCAACAGAAATGTAGTTCGTTCTCGCATTTATGCTGGATATAAACAAACTTTTATTGAAATTAGCTTTCATTTCTTTTTTTTTCATTTTTTATCAACAAAAAATGCTTTTACTGGAGGAAAAATAAAAGATCTAACAAAAAACCTAAACTACTTACCCATACACAAAATTCAAACGTACACATGTAAAAACAGACTGTCTTTGATTTTGTTATTGTTGTTGGTCCCTGATATAAAAGATCCATCCGATATGATGTGATTTGATGTTGAGACATAGAAGCAGACTGACGACGGAAACAAAAAAAAAACATTTATTTTACGATAATAGAAAATTTTTTTTTCTTCTTCTTCACTCGTCATCCTTTCTTTGTGTTTATGTTGACTATATTCATTCGTTTAATAACGAATCAAAAATAAAACCATCGATTTTAACAAGAAAACACTGTGCTTTTAAAAGTTTGCAAGATGAATATGAAATGAATACTTGCTATTTCCTAATGTCAAATGAAAGAAATTGTTTAAATCGGAAGTTATTATTTCGGCTTAAGTTCTACACTCTAATTAATGAGAGTGGAATATTAAATAAAATAAAATAAGAGTTGTAAAATTCAAATATATATTCAGCGAACATAGGCACTCATATTCTATTGCGTATAAAATTTTGTTAAATAGCTAATGTTTCCTTAATACTAGTATCTACGATCAAACGTGGTAAAAGTGAACAAAGGACGCTGATGATTACAGTGTAGCAGCTGTCGAAATTAGTAGTACTAATCCGTTCTGCTAGTCTGATTCGATATTCTAATGTTCCACTCCAAAAAAAAATTTGAAATAATAACTTCCGACTTAAACCTATTCAGTTCGAATAATAATTACGCACAAATATTGAAATTGTTTAAAAATACATTTTTATATTTCATTTTGCACAATACCCAGCAAAAACTTGGTAATGAGTTGTCATTACCAAACAATGTATTTTTCAACCACAAACTACATACCGTCTTAATCACTTTACAGTAGTTGGACAATTATTAACTAGTAATTAAACAATCCATTCATTCTCTTATTGGCAGAGCAGTAGTGTATCTGCTTATCATACAGACGATGAACAGTTCAACCCCTGGGGAATCAAAATGGATTTTTTAATTATGTTCATGTTTGTGAAAACAAGTTTTAAGACCGTATAAAAATAGTTTTGCAGTAGCTTATTGAGTAAAACACTTGACATAAAATAACAGAATAACTGAAAGCGGTATGAGTTAAATGCTAAGCTGAGCCATTTTATTTTTGTTGTGTTTTGTGTATTCAGTGCCTTCTAAATATTGAAATTTATAACTTGTTGCTTGTAACCAAATATGGTAAGTACAGGGTGTTTTTTTAGAGGTATAGAACTTCGAATTGAAATAAAACACAAGAAAATCGTTTTAATGTCCATCAATTTGGCTTTATTGGAAGGATAATTTTATGCCATTAATGTTTAAATATGATTTCGGGCATGTGGCCGCCGCGGCTGGCTCGAATAAAGCCAATTCTACAGGTCCAATTTTCAACCACTTTTTCGAGCATATGGGGCCGTATGTTGGCAATAACGCCACGAATGTTGGCTTCCAAGTCCCCTAACGTTTCTGGTTTGTTGGCGTAGACGAGCGACTTCACATATCCCCAAAGAAAATAATCCAATGGTGTCAAATCACACGATCTTGGTGGCCAATTGACAGGTCCATTCCGCGAAATTATGCGCTCATCGAATGTTTCCTTCAATAAATCGATTGTGACGTGCGCTGTGTGGCATGTAGCGCCGTCTTGTTGGAACCACAACTCATCCACATTCATGCCATCCAATTCGGGAACAAAATAGTCGGTTATCATGGCTCTATACCGGTCTCCATTAACGGTAACTGACTCTCCAGCATTATTTCGGAAGAAGTATGGCCCAATGACTCCACCAGCCCATAGAGCACACCAAACAGTCAGTTTTTGTGGATGTAATGGCGTCTCAAGGGTCTCATGTGGATTCTCTTCACTCCAAATGCGGCAATTTTGCTTGTTGACGTAGCCATTCAACCAAAAATGAGCCTCATCACTGAACAAAATTTTGCGATGAAAATCAGCATCGAGATCAATCTCATTTTCGGCCCATACACCAAAATCACGACGCATTGCATGGTCATGATGAAATGGCAAACCAAACTAAATATTAATCACTTGACAGCTGACAAAATGGCCGCCAGTTAAAAAAGTGATGCCAACTTAAAGTTCTATACCTCAATAAAAAACACCCAATACTTACCTTCAATGACATCGCCATGTTAAAGTAATTGGCTGAAATGGAAAGAAGGAGTAGTGAAGGGTATGTTTATTATTATTTTAACTCATTACTTTACCATCAAAAATTTTCCTGGGTAGTTTTCGTATTACTTACAAAACAAAATAAAAGGTGGCATTGTTGATAACAACAACAATTACTTTAAACCTGCTGTTGCAATTTTCTATTAAATTTTTAAGAAATCGTTTTATTGTAGTAAAATCAAATTCAATAGAGTTTGATTCTAATGTAGTATCTATGTAATGTCTAAATGCACAGTAGAGCAACTTATGGGGAAAAATCAGTTTGCTGATGGCATTATTGGACAAGTTTTATGCAGATGCCATGCAATAGCATCAAAGAAAGTAATGTCTACAAAAAATTTAATACAACGTCCATCAATAATTTTTCGGCTTTGAAATGGTAATAATGTCCACAGTGGCTTCGCATAGTAAATTATTCTGCCTTCTCTGCCTCCAGCCGAGCTTAAGGATTTTCCACATTTAAGATTTTCTCTCTAGGGGGCTCCGAACATCATAAAACAAATCAAGCCATGACTTGAGGGCTAAATAAATACACTTTGTTTACTTTTAAGCAAAACTAGTTAATCTTACTTCTTACTATTGAAAAATCTTAGTTTGTATGAATTATCGCATTGCTTATGATGCAGCTTAGAAACAATTATTTACATGTTATCTTGGGAATATGTTTAAGGAGTCCTCATAACACAAACAAAAATTTCTGAGTTTTAGTTTTTTAATCTAATTAACGCATTTTCAATGAATTACATATTTTTAATTTTACATAGTTTCCAATTTAATTTTATAAGAGGTTTTGGGACTTTTCAAAAATATGGATTAAGTTTACTGATGGTTTGGTATAAGCGACAATGAAATGCAGTCCAGATAATCTTAACCTACAACAAATGAAAACTTTTCAGTTAATTTATCTTATTTGTTCCATTCATACTTGGAATATTGTGTTATGTTCAATTCATGATGACTAAAAATATTATGAGTTTAAACCTAATAATAATCATTATGGATTAAAAATGAGCTTAGATTAAGTAAACCAATCCTTAATATGAGAGGGTTAATATAAAGAAAATTATTTTCATCCTCATACATTGTGAGTCGTTTAATTATTAATTTAATGGACTCTGCTTTTGATGTAGTTTTGAAACTATTAAATGTGCATTCCATACATTAACATATAGAAACCTAAATAGTTGTTATATAAATTTTAGCTATATGTGCAATGAATAACTATCGTCAGTTTTTCCACGGCGCTTTACGAAAAAAAATTACACAAATTTCAATAACGATTGTCACATGAATAATAATTGTTTGTATATATAAAGAATTTTTGTTGTTACATGAATAATAATTGTTTGTATATATAAAGAATTTTTGTTGTTACATTGTAAACAATTTATTTTTTCGTATAAAAATCTATCCCATTAATTTCTGTCGAACAATCGAGCCGTTGATACGTAATTTACTATTGTTTTGTTGGCAACACTGCTTGAAAAGGATTTAATTTGCAAGTGTTCGTGATGCTGCAGTTACAACTGCCACTTGCTGCAACCACAGCGACGACAGTAAGAGAGATTGGTACATCAAGTTAACCAACTAAAACAACTCCTCATAAACGCGGCCGCCATATTTAAGTTTCAACAAAAGCCTCAATAGGTAACACAAACCGTTCGGACAAAATCTTCTAAAATTTTTAATGGAATTTGGTGAAAAGAAATTTTCTCTCAAAAATATGAAAATATTACTTACTTAACAAAAACGATATATGCGTGTCTGAATCGAAAGTTAACAAAAACAATTATTTCGCAATTTAAGGGACGGTATTTAGTGTTGTTTAGCACAACGAAATAGCTGTTACAATGACTTGAACTTGGTGCAAGAGCATGGTTGACCTAAATTTTTGCCAAATTGGCAAATTTGTATCTGGTTTGTTCTTTGTTCAAGTTTTTTTTTTTTTTGTTTTTTTTTGTGTCTTCTGTCATTTTTGCTGTACATTGTTAAATTTCGTTAATTCTTACAGAGTTTTTGTTTTGTTTTTTTTATCTTATTTGTTTTGTTTCTTTTTATTTTTTTACAATTCTAGCTCTTATCAAAATTTTATTTATTTTTTACTCTGTAAAGTTCTAAAAAAAATAGTTCTTATTAGTACTCATAAACTATGAATAGTGAATAATATCCTTTCGTGTTTCTGTTGTCGTTTGTTAAAAGCATAAACAGAAAAAAATGAAAATCGTGGAATCTAGCACAATGTGGTTGTTGCTGTTGTTCTTATATCTACTAAATTGAATCATTCATTCTGTACTGTTTTGGTTGTGCTTTTTTTACTTTTTGAAGCCAAAAATACTATATTCACATACACTAGTCTGTTCTGTAATGTTCAGCCTTCAGATACTATCCGTACAAGTGGAATTCTTGCTAGCAAAGCTATTTGACTTGACAGGAGTCATGTCGCCTTTAGCTTAAAATCATGATTTACGATCAAAGACAAGTGGTAATTTTGATGTTTTTTTGGTTTTCCTCTCTTTGTTTTCTTTTTTCCTACAGACTTTTTCATATTAAGTTTTTGTTTACTTCAAAATATTCTGTCAGTTATCTTTTCGACTTGTGTTCTTCTTTTTGCTGATTTTAATTTTATAAACCACAAAAAATATTAAGATATTTTTTTTAACAAGCAATCTAAGCAATCAGATTTAATTAAGTTTTATACCAGACATGAGTAAAAATATTCACATCTAGACAAATGCACAACATGCAAAGAGTTGCTTTAAAATTTAAAATTTAACTTTTTTAAATTAAATTATGTATTATGCTTGTTTTGCACTATCTCATAAGCCGTTCTACTTTTGCAGAAAATTCATCCCTGATCTAATGAGTTTATGGAAAGTTTTAAAACTGCACTGTGTGCAGAAGTCAAACTGCTTGCATAATAGTCTAAAAATAGCTTTAGTAGTACTTGTGGCGGAAAACTTTTAATATTAACCTTCATGTGGCCGGGGTTAAGAAGTTACGTAAGTGGTCGGAAGTCTACATTTGTAGCATCTCAGCATTTCTATGGTAAACTATATCAGTATATTCAAAAAACACCTGGTATGCATTATATTTAATTTATTTAAGTTATGAGTTAGTTGAACATTAGTAATTGTAATTATCAATGATAATTCATACTAGAATAGAGAAATAATAAAAAGAAACTTAACACAAGACAAAAGAAAAAAATGAATATCAATAACTATCAAATTAAATAAAGCTCTAAGACTGACAGTATGAATTGAGTAAAAGTAGATGATATTCAACTCCTGACTGAAAACCACCTGCTTTGGTCGAGTGGTCTAAGTGGTAAAGAGCTTTGATGAGATTAGCGGGAGCTATCGAAACGTCAGTTCAACCCTCCACGTAGTCAAAATTTTCTTTGTCTACACGCTTCTCTAAATAAAAATATTATTTAATTGAAAAATTAAATTAAAACCGAACTCTAGCCAAAAATAAATATATTTCTTTGGATTTACTTTATTTATTGAAAAAAGTTTTATATGCAAAACACAAGCGAAAAGACTTAGTTTTTTCATGGAACCGCATGTGTCAAAGTTGTATGTGATGACATGTGCGTCACGGTGGAGTGTAATAATGTGCATGGAAATAATGTTCTTGCACGTTATTTCCACGTTGAAAGGAAATAATGTCCATGGACATTATTTCCATGTTTAGAAAGAAGTAATGTCCATAGAAAATTAAAATAACTCCCAAAAAATAGTAATGCACAGTGAATATACTTTGCATAGGCGGCCTTGGTCGGGATTAGATATTTTCTCCTCTGGGTATAACGAATAGTGGCTTCTCTTTTCTGCCTAGCAAAAAAAATTTCACTTAACGAATCAACTATTCGACATACCCAGACGAGAAAATCCTTAAAACCGTCCAAAGGCCAGCTAGGCAATAAAATTTTACTCTGCAAAACTAATACATCTGTGCCAAATATTGTTGTTAAAAAATTACGAGTCACTGTAAGTTATTCTGAAAAAAGTGAAAAAAATTATTTTCCTTATTTTTTTCAAAAAAAGTGCACGAAATAATAATTTTTGAGATATGTTGATAAAATCTGTTTAGCGGACTCTTAGCTACATTATCGCCATATATAGTAAAAGCGATATCACCAAGTCTGCATTAGGTGTTGGCCAAAAACTGATGACATCTTTTTTTGAGGAAGCACTGATTTTCATAAACTTTGGAGGCCCATAAAAAAATTGGTCTGCGAATTCGCCAAACTGAGTAGGGGTTTTACTGCCATTTGATAGTATAATCGGACCTATACTGTCTTTTTTGTACTGTTGCATTGTGTAATAGAGTTAATAATGATATGAACTTGGAAACTGCAAAAACATTTCAAAACTGCTTTTGGATTTTAATTACGAAAAAGTTGTCTTTTGACACCCAATAATGTGCAATTATTATTTTTAACGATTTTTAAAATGTGCTATACAAATCGGTTTGTAGGCACTTTTAAGCTTTATACTCATATATTTTGCAATATATTATTTTAAATATTAATTCTATCTAATTAGCTCCTTTACATGCATCGGTAGCTTTAACAAATTGTTTCAAACGATGTGTATGTGATTGCAAATGGAATCGGAGAGAAAACTTAGGAAAGAAAGAAGAGAAAACGAATTATGAGCTGTAATTATCGAACGACCATAAACAAGATGGGAAGTGCTTCAAAACTTCGAACAAAAGTGAATGTGATAAAAGTTGTTACAGTTTCTTTATTATGGCTTTTTGTGCCATAGAAATAAATAATGATAAATAATTTGTTACTTCAAGGAACATACGTTTCATTACACACCTAAAAACATACGATGAAATATAATTACGCATGTATGTATGTATTGTATTTGTATATGTAAGAAGCCAAGTTTGAATACAAATTACTCACCTGTGTGTAAAACTGTAGACAAGAAAAACAGAAGCGTTAGTATGTAAACACTTGAGGAAAGAGCGTATCTTTTTAGACAAGATGTTGTGCGTTTACTTTGAAGCAAACATTTTGCTGAAAAACTCCCATAATATTTTTTACTTTTCACACGAATAATGCTGTTGTTTTTTTTTGCTGATGTTGGTGTGTTTTTCCTTTTTGTTGATATTGTTTTTCTTGTTGCTAATAAATTGCTATTTTTGTATGTTCATTTGTTTGTTTGTATGTATGTAACTGCTATTAGTAAATTTGCTTCGTAATTGCAGTTTACCAGGTGATTAAAAACCTAATAATTGTTTTGTGTTTGTTTTATTTTATCCTGCTTTTATTTGTATTTTTGTTGTAGATGTTTTTGTTGGTCTTAATATCAAGTAATTACGTGGGTGCTGCCGTTTAACCATTACCACACCATCGAAGCCCAAACAGCTTAAAAGCACAGAGGCTATAAAAATTATAGCACTTCTTTGAAAATCCAGAATATTTCATATCATAATTATAGAAATGTAGGCATACTTTTTAAAAGAAATATATGTATGTCGTTGTATTTGCTTATTGTAGCTACACAGCTAGCATTGGAAGATTGTTTTAGCAAAAATCACCAAACTGAGTCTTAGATGGTCAAAAGCTAATGAATCAGTGTCGCGCTTAAAAAGACTAGAAAATGATTTTCACAAATGATTAGAAAACGACTTGTTTAAAAAGCAACAACAAAATTTGTATAATGTACGCAATCACAAATTGATCATGCAGATGATCGAAGTCTGATAGTCTCGAAAATGCGTCGTAATCCGTTAGAAGCGAGAATCGTAAAATATTCTTTCATAAGAGCCGTGGCTAGGCTACCAGAAGAGTCAAAAGACTCAAAAATGATCAATAATATCATTAAATACTGACTTGTTAGGAGTAAGTTTGTATACTTTAGCTAAGCGGCTAGTGCGTAAGAATGCAAATGTAAAGGAGCTTGATTCAATTCCCCGTAGAATTAAAATAACAAACAGTGAATAAAAATATAAAATCAGTCATTAAAAATACCAAATCATAAATATTCAGCATGACGTTAGCCCATTTGGAATACATCCATCCATCATCCTCTCAATACACATTTTAGAAATTTTTACTCGCAATGATTACAAATATGATTTAAATATGATTCCAAAATGATTACAAAAGTACTTAAATATGACCCGAAGAAGACTCGCAACTGATTAAAGAGCAAGTCATAAATGAGTGTTCCAGAAGAATTGCGTGTAAGGTACCATTTTTTCCCGACAAAAATGTCATTAACAAGGAAACCGAAAATATGCAATTGCATGTTTTTTCCTGTGCGCTGTATTTAGTCACAAATAAAATATTTGTATGTTTCATAACTTTTTGAGAACTTTTGCATATTTTAGCCTTTACAGCATGTTTTTGCATATTACGGCATGATTTGCACATTTGTGCTTTTGTTGTGCTAAATCATGATATTTTTCAAATCCAGTTGTTTTTAAAAATTTTTAATATTTCAAAAACTGTTTTAAATTTTTAGTACATTTTTTAAATTTTATCTTCGTAAGGGATGTTACAATAATTTCTAGTAAATTCACTTCCTCAAAAAATTACTACATTGCAAATTTTCATTAAAAAGTGCAAACAAAGCAAAATTTTTTTGTAGAAAAGAAAACAGTATAAGAAAATAATCGTGTTTTGCGAATATTTAAGCTATTTATGCGATTTTTCTGATTTATAGAAAAAAAATGGAAAACGTGCGACGCATTAGTAAAAATTTAAGTTCATTTGGGGCCTTGGTGCCAAACATTTTAAATCGAGTACCAAGGAAACAGAATATATATGCATATAATTCGTGGTGTCAAAATTATAAACGATATTATAAAGTTTTTATACTGCTTTAAGAGCATATATGTTCAAGTTTTTAGAGCACATTTTTTAGTTTTTGGAGCATATACACACTTTTTTTAGGGCATATTTTCGGTCTCCCTGATCACTAATGATCAGAAAATGAGCGCATAATCTGGTTTTTTAATTGCACAGAAGAATAAAAAAGGACTCGAATTTTATTAAAAACTTAAACAAATGCTAGGTTTAATATTTTGAATAAAGTAATTAATTTGTATTTAATGTAAAGGGTCCGCCAGGTAACTTTTTTTTTTTTGAAAATGCTATAAAAAAAACTACTGAGTATATTCTTAAATTTCGTTTTTTATTTGAAAGTACAATCCTTCCGGTTAATAATGAAAAATAATTTCATTCAAATGGCTGCTGTCATACCAAGGTCACTATGCAAAATTCGTCTCAATGATGTCTCCGAAATGTTCAATTGTTGAGAACGACGGTGAATTGATGTTGATGGCGCTTCACGCACACTTTCTGCCACAGCAGCAATATTCTCGGGTGTACGCACTGTTTTTGGCTTTTCACGCTTTGGTTTATCGATGAGGATGCCAGTTTCTTTCACTTTTTTCACGAGATAACGAACATACGGAGCTGACGGTGCTTCTCTTCTTCCAAAAGCCGTACGCAATTTTCGCACACATTCTGCAACATTACAATGATTTTCAAAGTAATGTCGCAATATTTCACAGCGTTGTTCAAGCGTATACACAACCATATTCGTTCAGCGGAAGGATCAAACTAATTGTCTGTCAAATCAGACATGATCTAAGTGTTACCATTCACGAAATAAGCACTAGTTGAAAAAAAACGTTAGATGGCGGACCCTTTAGATACGTACATATGTGTGCATGTATATGAAAAACAGATATTCCCAATGTCTGAAAAAGAAATTGTTTGTCGTCAACTGTATTATGTATATAGACAACAAATCACAAGTTACAAACTAGAATTAATAATAAGCACATTCATCAATATGGCAATATCCAAACTAATCACTATGTAAAATATAAATAATGTTTTAATTTTCTGTGACCTTTTTAATTGTACTAAAATAATTATTATGAGCCTTAGATCTTTTTATAAAAAAATTTCTTCAAATTTAAATATTTCGATTTTTCGCCATACACTGCTTTAGGAAAAGGAAAATTTATACATATATAATTTTTTATAAAAAACCTATAGCTCACAATAATTATTTTAATGTAAAATATAAATTTAGTACATAGCAAGTGTGCTATAAATGCAGACACACCTGTACATTTTCCAAATACTCATTTAAAAGCACAAAAGCTTCTGCTTAATTCTATGGATTGGAATGTTAATTTATGTTTTTACATTAAAGTTTTTTTCCTTTATTTGCCAAAGTAGATTGCTAGTGCCAAATATATACATTTTTTTTACATTATTTAGCACTTGATGTAGTAACTTGTTTCTAATGTGAATCGATTTGTTTTTGTTGTCCATTATTATACACAAAAGAAGGAAGAATGTTTTGTAGACTCGCCTATTTTCTCATTAAGAAAATATGTACATACATATTTATACCAAATGTTTCTTTATATTAAAATTTGAAAATTAATGTGTATTCCTTAAATAATAACAAATACATGATATTACTTTTAATAAATCTTTATTGTTGAACATAATTAATGTTCTCTGTCTTACTATAAGTGATTTATTGATTTTTTTAATATTTTGCAGATTTCTAAATTAACGCCAACGTTTTATATATAATAAAAAGTTTTCATTAATTCTTTCACATATTTAAGGTAAGTTCAAATTGCAAAGTATTTTAGTCACATTCAAGCAAAAATAAATATATATTTAGCTGAATTTTCATCCATGACCAAATCCGCCTAAGCAGTAAGCACTTAAATATGTACGAGTGATGTTTTTTTTATTATTTTACTTTCATCAAGATGTCAGTTCATCTGATAATAGAATATGTAAACGAAATAAGTATCTAAGTATGTAAGTATATATGTTTATATGTATGCATGTATGAATGGGTGAAATTGTATTTATATGTATATGACAATATGACAACGTCGTCAGTACATGTAAATATTGTCTGTCCCGCCTAAATAACCACAAAAACATTACCCACATCAATAAATCAAAGTCAAAAAGGCACAAAACCAACACACCGAACAGTTTTTCTTTATATTATCCTTACCGAGCACGAAGTACCGGCACACACACACACACACTCATTGATTCTATTTCAGTTTCTTTTTCTAACGAAAACATACATGGTGACCAGTGTTGCCAGTTTGGTATTTTCGAGGTTAGCTTTAGCCTTGTAGCCTTTGTCTCTTAGCTTTGCAAATTTGCATTTTAGCTTCGTGTTTTTTGTCTTTTTTTTATTAAGCCTCAAAAATGCTAATATTTTCTTCATATCATAACAATTTATTTCTGGTTTTGTTGATTTTTAGGCATTTTAATTAAAAATGTTGCTATAAATAAACTGGCGAATTTTCTCTATAAAATGATACCGAATTTTTTTGCGTACTTCTTTTAATTTCGTTGTAATAAAGCTTCATAGAACACGTTATGCACTGCATAAAATAATATTTGAGTCATAATATTTGAAACAATGTATCTTGAAGTACCTTCTTACATAATAACGAATAACATGTTTATGTAGTTTTACTTATTTTAATAATACAGAAAAAATTGTGTTCTTAGTAAAAAATATTTAGGCTTTTTAAATTTTATTTTGTGCAATTTAACATTTGCCTCCAGTTCCTGGCAACACTGATAGTCTCTATAAATAAATACATTTCTAAACAAGCGTATGTGTGTTTACGTGCATCAAATAAACATGTTCTAGTATCGACTCGTGCCTGTGCTCACATTTGTGTGTGTGTGTGTGTGTATTTGAATCATGTAGATAGAAATGTTTGTTTTTCCCTTCACTTTCAAGTTGGTGTAGTTTGTTTTTGTTTGTGTTTATGTAATTGGTTATGTTGTTGCAATAAAACAATCTAGAATATCTTCCCACCCACCCCGCAATGCATCACTGTTTTCGACTGGATTCGCTTGAATGTACTCGTATAATAAACAGTTATGCACTGTATCTCGACCAAATTCCATGTGGTGCAATAACACACTTCAATAAAACGTGCCCGAGAGCTGACAACAGGGAAAACAACAAAATAATTTGCAACAATGTTGTATTGTTTTCGATATTGTTGTGTTATTCTTATCAATTGACATTTAGATTGCTTATGATTGATATTTTGAACATTTTATGACAACAATGATATATACGAACGGATTTAATATACTGGACTTTGGAAAATATAGCAAGTACAATAGTGAATTTATGATCAGAAATTTTATATTAAAATATGCACATATTAGAGCTGGACCGTACCTATACATAAAATATTTTTGGAAAATTTGTAGATTGGTGCTTCTACCGATCTGTCTACCTGTATAAACTACTGAATGGATATTAGTATCCAGGTTAACATATAGGAGACATTTTTACATTTCCAACAGAAATAGAGAAAAGCGATAGTACGCAATTTTGTGGATATAAATGATACTAGAAACTAGGAAGCAGCTTTTGTTGATAGTACTGCTTATTTTTTCAAGAATTTTATATTACTAATATTGACAGATACCTTATGGTCATAAGCTTATCTTTAAGTGCGCGAAGCCGTTGGCTCATATAGTACAAAATAAATATACGGTATGTCCGACTTACATGACAACACTAATATAGAAGGTACTAAGTACAAACACTTTTGATTGCAAATTTTCAGATCATCTAGAGAGAAACCGTTACACTTTTTCGGAGATAGTAGTGATGAACATATAAATTTGTTTGTCACTATAAAGCTATCTTTAGACTATTATACAAGCTGTTCGCCTTCTGCACAAAATGCAACCCTGATATATTGTATTGTTCTTACTTTTTTAAGACTTTCCATAAACTAATTATATTAGGGGTGCATTTTCTACAGAAGTCTAACGGCTTGTGATATAGTGTAAAACAGTTTTAAGCGTTACTTTCCAAAATTCATAGAAAATGTGTTACTTTTGCGCCAAGATGATGTAGCCTTCAGATATGTATATTTGATAAGCTTTTGCTCAATGTGCTGAGTCAGAAAAATAATTTTGTTCGCTGATTTTCCATAATATTCCAAATTTTGTAATAAATATTTAAATTTTGTTAAATTTTATTTATTTATTTAAAATCACGTAGTTCGAATTAGTATAAATTTAAGATATTTATAATATCATCTTTCGTAGCATTATAATGCCTTCAAAATTCATTACGATAAAATAAAATGTGTTACGTAAACAAATTTAAACTAAATGCACAAAAGGCTTGAAATTGCAAATAAAAGCAAAATCACATAATTGAAAAGGAACAAAAGTGATTTGTGTAAGTTTCTTCTTGAGTCCAAGATAATTTTGTTACGATATTGCTGTAGTATTGTTGTTCTTATGCATTATATTTTTGTTATTTTAAGTAAAATGTAAAGTTCAAGAAATAAGTGGCAAAAAGTTCTATTGTGATTTCGTTAAATATTTGCTTGAAATAACATTGTAAGTTTTCTTAAGCTACATACATTGAATTATGTACATCTTTACTTGCATTTCTTATATTAAAAAATTAATCTCACGTTGATGTAACTTTGCTGTTTGCCACCATTTAAACTAGAAAATATTTAACTGTTTCTTAAAGGGATATATCTAGTTACACAATAACCCGCCGCGCGAAGTTCTGGGAAACCGTACTATTAACGGACGAAATTTTCGGTATGCATTTGGCCGTTTTATAGTTATGTTTTTGTGGATATATGCATTAGCTGTTACGATTTGAATGGATTCAAAAAAAAAAATATATAAATAATCGTGGCGCGGGAAATCATTCTACCAAGAATTATAAACAACTTTGGCCTATAAACCATGGGTGTAAAATGAAATTCGAGCTTGCATGTATAAAACCTACCATTGATGGCGTATAAGTATTATTATTTAATGTATTGATAATATATTAAGTATACGTAGATGGGAACTTAAGCGAAGTATTCACGGTCAAAATGCATGGCAAAAACTTCGTGTACGTGTGCATGAAGTTTGTGCGTGACAAAAAGAAACACCTTATAATGCGCTGCAAGGTACCTGGGTACCGTGTGGCGCAATAGTGGTTTTTTTGTCGTGCACATAAATTTTGCTTAATTTGATTAGAAATTTCTACGTCTACCACGTTTATATAGACTTTTATTTCTTTATGCAGAGCTACTAACAACTAGCAACAAATACATATATGTACTTACAATGGCCTCATTCCCATATAAAACACGTACAGGTACCCGGGTACCTTGGTGCGTATTTAAGGGTGTTAAGGTAAATTGGTCTCTCACGCAAATTAAAAATTTTTTTTAGCTGTACGGCTACAAAAATACAAACTTTTTTGAAAGTTAGCAGTTCTCAAAAAGTTACAGATATGCAGATTATTAATTTCAATGAAAAAGTTTTGGTTGAACACGCCAAAGGTACCCGGGTACCTAGCTGCGCACATAATAATTAACATACACGTACAATGGAATTTACGATAAGTTAAACTGAAATCATCTTATAATCAACCAAATGTCAAACTGCTTATAAAAATCTTTTTATGTACAGAGTTTGAAAGTATGAAACACTACTATATAAGTTTAACTTGTTATTGTCTTTCTTGAGCACATTTTTACCTATTACGACTACTCGTTCAAACATGAGCTTCTTGCAAGCGAAAAATTAAAAAATTTTGATTTTGCTTTAAGCATCGCATGCAGCAAAATTTCACTAATACTACTATAATGCAGGTCATGCATTTTGACCGTAAATACTGCGCTTCACAAACTCTTTCAAGCTCTTGTTTTAATATTTCCTATAATAAAGGCGTCGAAATTTGAGAAACACTAAGGCTACTCGTCAAATTCGTTTTTTATCAATTGGACTGAACTACCATATTAATTTTTATTCTATTCGGAGGGGGTCTGGCCTGGCGCAATCTCTGCGTGGTTTCGAAAGAATTAACTGCCTGTTTCTGAAAATAAAATAAGAATTTTCGTTTAGTAATTCAAAATTTGTATTTTATTTTCAAAAAAAGGCAGTTAAATATTTCAAACGAACCACTGAATGGGCGAGACTCTTCCGAAGTTTTAGATCCATTTTAGACCCATGGTCACTAGGAAAAATTTTCTCAGAACTTTTTGTAGAAATATATCCCCTCTATGATTTTTTGTTAAAATATCACATTTTTTCCATTGTAAAATTATATCTTTTTGCTTTTTACATATTGCCATATGAAACGTACAACCATGTAACTATAATTTTTTTTTAATTTTACAGAAGAAGAAAAAAGTTGATAAAATAGATTAAGTGGGAGTGGCGAAGTTGTTTTCTTTTTGATTATAATGTCTCCGAGTAGGACTCTCGATATAATATACAACCATTAGTTAAATACACCGATTTTGAAATTTTTGTCACTTGCATGGTTTTACGTTTTATTTGACGATATGTAGATATATTTAAATAATATTAATTTAAAGTTCTGCCAGCAAAAACTTTGCTTATTGGTAAGCAAAAAAGTATATGAGTATTGTAATCGCACATACGTTTAATTTGGGTTGCAGCAGTCATGCATTTTGAGATTTCTTGTTTTGGGCCAAATTGATGATTTAAAAGGGCCAAAATACCTTTGATAGGGCCAACCAATTTTTATTGGAATATATTTGATTACAAGCTTCTTATTTATATAAAAGCAAAATTAATAGTGGTATAGTATATGTGTTTTATATTATTTAGAGCAAACACAAAAATTAGCGACAAAAAAATCATATTTAGAGCAAACACAAAAATTAGCGACAAAAAAATCATATTGTTTAAAAGTATTTTTTGTTAAAGTTATATTAAAGCAATTACATATATTATATGTAGTTTAAAAAAGTAAATTGTAGTTCAAAAAACATATTTTATATCGTTACTTTAATTTACAAAAGGTGTATCTAGTATACATATAAAACTTTTTAACATAAAAGTTGATAAAAGGACTACAAAATAGTATTATGTATTATATATATATATATATATATATATATATATATATATATATATATATATATATATATATATATATATATATATATATATATATATATATATATATATATATATATATATATATATATATATATATATATATATATATATATATATATATATATATATATATATATATATATATATATATATATATATATATATATATATATATATATATATATGCATAGCTAGCCTTCGGCCGAGCTTAACTGTGTAAGTGAAGTTTTCTGCATAGCCGGGCTTAAGGGTGTTTTCCTCTCGGTATAGTGAAAAGCGGCATCGCTGACAGAAGATTTTTGCATAACTTGCTTAAGGGTCTTAAGGGTTTTTGTTTCCGGTATATTGAAAAACGGTTTCGCTGAGTAAAGATTTTCTCTTTGGGCGTTTGTCAAGTAAAGGCTTTCAAAGAAGAAAATCTTTGTGCAATAGTAAAGGCTAGCTAAGCAGAAAATATTAGATCAGTGAAGTAATTCTTCGATATACCGGTAGGAGAAAACTATTTAGGCTAGTCAAAGGCCGGCTATGCAAAAATCTTTACATCAGCCTTTCGATATACCGAAAAAACTCGTAAGCCTATCCGAAGGCCGGCTATGCAGTAAACTTTACTCACCGAAGCTGCTTTTCGATATACCTAGAGGAAAATTTCTTCAATCCCGGCCGAAGGATGGCTGTGCAAAAATCTTTAGTCAGCAAAGCCGCTTTTCGATATACTTTTTTTTTGAATCTTCAATTGTAAATTAAACTAACAATAAGTATTCAAGTCTTAAAACTAAAATTATTAATAATTTGTCCAGCCACTAAATATTAGGATTCAACGGTTGCTTCTTTAGATGTCTTACGTTTCTCATGCTCGGCTGCGAGCAAGAGTGTCTCTCCTTCTCAGTTGAGAGTGCCCTCTAAAATTAATGAAGTAGCAAGCTAGAGGATTCGGAAGTTTTGAAAACAGATTCTTTACTAATAAAACATCTAGATCTTTACGAATGCGCTGGCTTCTGACATATTACGGTGCCGCTGTAATCAAACGAAGTATTTTATTTTGGCCCCTTTGAATTTTCTCTGTATATGATGCAGAGGCGGTGCCCCATAACTGAATACCATAGCAACAAATTGGTTTTACTATCGTCTAGCTTAAGTGTAGAATTTCTACCTATTAGCTAACTAAGTTGAAATGCTTTCAAGTTGTTTTAATCTATGTGGGTCTTCCATGTTAGACGACGATCAAGGTGAATTCCTAGGTATTTAACCTCAAAGTGTTGCGGCATGACAGATATCTTTCCCAGCGCAATGTAAACGTAACATGTACACATTTTTGTTCGTTTATTTTTATTCTGCACTGCTTTAACCATTTTTCCAGACGCATTACATATTCCTGAAAATTTGTGCTCCTTCTTGAGGGCTTGCATTTATGCTTAGAAAAGCTGTATCATCAGCAAATGTTGATGTCGCATGTCGGAGGTATATATCAGGTATAATATAGGACCCAAAATGCTAACTTGAGGAACCCCGGCTTGAATCATCTGAGAAGAGCTTGGAAAATTACCTTCCCTGATGATGAATTTTCGTCCAGTTAAATAGCTTTATAATGGCTTGTGAGTGTTAGAGGTTAAATTTTGTTGTAATTTTCGGATTAATCCTTCCGGCTATATTTTACCAAAAGCCTGAGAACTATCAATGAAGACAGCTTAGCAATATTTATTTTCTTTAAATGTTTTTCTAACAACATTCACAAGCCTATACGTTTGTTCGACAGTACTATGTTGTCTCCTGGGATGCATCCACTCTCATTTAGTATGGGGGTCAACTAGTTCATAAGCAGTTTCTCAAATAGTTTTGACATATTTAACGATAGGTTCTTAGGCCTATAAGATTCCACTTTAGAAAGGTCTTTTCGTGGCTTAGGTATCGTGATGATCAATGACATCTTCCATTCCGCAGGATACTATTCTATTCGTAAAACAGCATTAAATCAATAGAATTACCCTGTTTGCTATTTGATGTAGCTATAGAAACATATTGTTACTGATTTTATTAGCACCGTGGCCTTTCTTCGAATTTGTCAGCGAATGAGGAAAAGGAAAAAAAGAAAAAAAAAAAAAAAAAAATATATATATATATATATATATATATATATATATATATATATATATATATATATATATATATATATATATATATATATATATATATATATATATATATATATATATATATATATATATATATATATATATATATATATATATATATATATATATATATATATATATATATATATATATATATATATATATATATATATATATATATATATATATATATAGATATATATATATATATATATATATATATATATATATATATATATATATATATATATATATATATATATATATATATATATATATAGATATATATATATATATATGAAATAGTTATGTAGGCTGGATCATTTCCTACATTTCTAATAGTTCTAAGACTATACATAAGCTTTTTTGTTCCAAACTTAAAATTTTTTTATGTGTTAGATACGCTTTTTGTAAATTAAAGTAACGATTGCTCAATTCACAACCTGTTGTAAGCATTGTAGATCGTAAAAATGTTGTTGGCAATTTTCACATAAACGGCTTGAAGTAGCTATTTGAATTGTGAGCTGAAAGGGCCAAAATATATTAGAAAGTACCACAGGGCCACCAAACATTCAAAAGTGACACAAATGGCCCGATTGTGCCACATTTTGTATAACTTGGGTGCAGTACAATAAAGACATGCATAATAAGGCCATATGGCCCTATTTCTCAATTGATTGAGAAATAAGGCCGTATGCTTTAAATGCTATTGAGCAACAACGCCATACGAAAAAATGAACATATGGGAAATAATGCCATATATTTTTTCCATTAAATTTTTCCTTTTCCTCATTCTATTTGCCTTTATATATGTTTGAGCCCATACGTTGGCATAGACTGCCTTTGGCCGTTTTCAATGGCTTTCGCCTCTCGGTATATTAAAGAGCGGCTTCGCCTAGTAAAGATTTGTGCATTGCCTGCCTTAAGAGTTTTCTCCTCTCAGTATATCGAAATGGGGACTAGGCAAGAGCTGATACTGAAAACTGTACGCTGTTCGTATTTACTCCAAACATATCTTCTGATATAGTTGAGCTGCCACCAATTGTCGCTGAAGCTGTCGCTCTTTTGATATCTAACATGTGGGAAATTGAAAATGCTATCGCTGACAAATTCGAAGAAAGGCCACGGTGCTAATAAAATCAGTAACAATATGTTTCTATAGCTACATCAAATAGCAAACACCATTTGTTTTCGAAATTTTCAATAGAACGGGCAAAAGCGCAGTTAAATTTAACCTTTTTTAAGATTTATTACATATAATAATTTAAAACATTTGCGCGCCATTGATGTTTAATGTTTTTAAAACACAATAAAAATAAAGTGATAACTTTAGCAAAGTAGGAAAAAACAATTCATATGCAACATAATTTTTTCTAAGTAAATATATATGAGATATACAGGTTTTATTGTCTTCAATTTTAGACATCGCAACCGTAATTACGAACAATATAAATATATTTTTATAATATATTTAAAAAATTTCACAAACGTACTACTTATTTAATTTGCTACTTCCGAACTAGTTAAACAGAAAGAGCTCAGACTAGAAGTCTTTTAACGAGGAAACACAAAAACAAAATTGAAAGCAACAAAAATTTTTCAATCTTACGACAACATTAAAGCCCCCTTCAGACTATTAGATTTAGTATTAATACTTGACAAAAACTCAAATCTTAAGTAAAAATCCAACAGTGTGCAAATGAATCGTTATGATCTATCAAATAATATGTAAATAAATTTGACAGTATTATGGTTTTCGTCATTTTTAGAAAATTTTCTAAGCAACCACATTTTTTATTTTATCAGGGTTGTCTTTTGCACAAACAAACATGCGAATAACAAAAACAGTTGTGAATTTATTTGCCGGCATAAATAAAGAAAGAGAAGAACGAAAAAATTAGCTTTATTACAAATTATTTGTGTTACGTCTTATTTGGAATGTGATAGTGTAGAAACAAAATGTAATGAGACGATTTTCTTTAAGATTTTTGGACAGTTAGACTGATTTTGATTTGATTTTCGTCTTATAAAATCTAATAAAAATCTCAAAGCTTGTATTACAGTGTGAAAGGGCCTTAAGCGGCAGCATGGAAGACAAACACTACAATAACATAAACACAATGATGACAATAAACATTTTTACTGTCCTAATAAATAGCAAACAAAAGAGGCACAGAATGAAATCATACATATACACTCGTAAAGTAAAGAAAGTAAGGAAAGCAAACTTTTTCTAGATTAACCTTAAATTCATTTCGAAACAAAACAAAACATAATCATATTCTTTAAAAAGTTATTTCTTCCCATTTCTGTTGTCCTTTATTGTGATTTGGCAATTTTCATTATTTTATTTGTCCATAAACTCAACCATACTTAATAAAAGACCTTAAGAGTAGAGACTTTTAGCATTTACAGCAGAGTTTAATATTGCTTTTAGCATATTGTTAAATTGTTCAACAAATATTCACAAATACTCCGGCAGACACACAAATCCATTGACAGTCTCTGTATTTATAAATTGTACTTTTTAAGCATAAATGTGAATGTGTTGGTTGGTAGTTGTTTATTTAATTTTTTTGTGTTAGTGTAAACCCGACCCCAATGCCACAATGCCACAATGCCACTTTCGTAACTCCATAACATTAGCTTAAGTTGGCTCATCAGTGATAAACCACTTTTTATTGACGTTTTTATGAGTCGTGAGAGCAGAATGGAAGCAGTACAATAGCAAGTATAGGAAGTGGAAAAATTACTTTGTACACATAAATCCTTAAATATTCCATTTAAAAATGAACTTAATAAGTATGTAGGTGAAGGTGCAATTGCCTTTTTATTTCACTTATTTATTTGACTTGTAAGATTTAATTTATTTTACTTTCATATTTTAGATCTTGGTTGCTGGTACACAATTCTTGCTTCACACTTTTAGCTGTACATATTAGTATCATCATTTTACTTATTTTCCTCTCTCAGAGAAGTGGAGTGCAAAGTGGTTTAAAGTGAAACTAGTAGTTCGTTCAGTTTATGTTTTTCTTAACAGACTGCCCAAAAAAGTAATTATAGAATTTTTGACTTTAATATATTTTTCGGTTTATGCCAATTTATTCAAGTTCTAATATATGTGTGTTAAAATGCTGATAGATAAATTCAATAGTACAAAAACTCTTTGATGTCTTTGTTTCAATAATTGCATTATTAGAGCATTTTCTTTATTTCATTAATTTAAAAAATATGTATTAGCTAATAACAATGCTATGTAATACCTTTTATAAATTAGGAAGCAATTTGATTTGTGGTAAAAATATTAGGGTTACAATATTTCATATTTAATCTTCCTTTACCTGATCAGTGGTCTGTAAGACCAATTAAATATATTTTTTTTATATATTTTTTTTTCGGAAATGCTAGTAAGTGGAGCTTTGTAGTAGCTACTGGATTTTGTGCTAGCTTTATTTTAATATGTGCAATTTGTTTGTACGAGTCGTGCGTGTTAATATTTAGTGTATTTAGTGCCAATTGGTCTGTAAGACCGTCCCGGTTATAGGTGTAAATTCTTGTGTAAATTTAAAATTGATTTGTTTATTGCTGCTTTAGTATTTGTTGGTTCATTTGATATGTGTATTTTGTTATTTTATAGGCTATATATAGCATCAATATAAATAGAGAGCAAATCAGTTAACTATTAGAAGAAGAAAATTCTAGCTCTGGTTATGAGGAAGAAAATGACAGAAGGTTAAAGATTTTGTTTGTCTTTTGTTAATTTTGTTTGTTTTGTTTTTGTTTTTGCTGTTGTTGTTTTTTTTATGGAACATGCTGTTATGGTACAAACCGATTTTTATTTTGACATTGGCAACTAAGCCAACACACAGAAAAATATTCCAAGGAACAATGGAAAAATTAATATCAACTTAATTTTTCAACGTACACAGCACAAACTCGTGCTACATACGAAGGGTATTTATTTAGTGTATAGCTGTTGTGGCTGCATTGGTTAGCGCGCGGACTATCATGCAAGTGGCACGAGTTCGAATTGTGGCTAGGGCATGCAACTACAATAAAAAGTAAGTAAAATAATTAATAAAATATCTACATCAAAGTCATGTTGTTTCAGCTACTATAATCCAACATGATTCTCTAGTGATGTTTTAATATCAAATTCACGTCGTTACAACTTGAAATAATTTCCTTTCAAGATGATTCTTCGTGTTGTTCCAATATCAAATTCACGTTGTTTCAACTCGAAATAACTCTGATGCAACATGATTTTTCGTATTATTTCAGTATCAACTTCATTTTGATTTAACTGTACTGCAATATTAAATCCACATAAAATATTGTTAATTCAAAAGGATAAATTTTCCTTCAAGATTATTGTAAATCATGTTGAATTAACACGAAACGCCTATGAAGCAAAATAACTATCGAAAAATGTTAAATTAACCTGGTTTTGGACGATTTTACATAGAAATTTTTCTCTGTGTATAAACGTATGTGCGTGCGAATATGTGCGTTTGTGTGCATGAATATAAAATAGGCATTCAGTTTTGACTTATCTTCGATATCGTGTTAATATCAGCCGAATCGATTCGAGAGATCTCAAAAATTTGCAAAAAAGAGTATATTCGAATATACGTATGTTTTTTTATAAATTTTAAGAAACCGTTCCGATTGAACTCAAATCCTTATCTGCTTTTAACTTAAAAAACTATAACGATTGTTGAACATTTCATTAAAATCAATTAATTCGTTCGAGATATTATTGTCGAAAAATGTAATAAAAGTGTTTATTTTTAATTTACTTCGCAAACTCGTATCCAATATTTGGTTAAATGTTTCATAGTTTAAATGCTTCGAGAGATATGGTAATTCAAACTTAAAGTATCTAAACACTTTCTAATGGTTTGAGCTTCAGAAGTTCAAGAGGTGGCCTACAAGGAGTTGGCCAAGGAGGGGTTTTTAAAAATACAAGAAATTCGATCCTCGAAGAATGTTTATTATTTGATCCGTACTAGATTGAGATAGAAGCCTAATTTCGACTAAATATTTTTATTTTCATTTTTTCCCTCCACGATTTTACTTTTACACAATTTACAAACTTATTTATATATTATTCAAACCTACACTTAAATTTTAACATGATATTCAGATATTCATTACGTATAAGAGAAAGGGAAACCATTAAACTTGTTGCATAACTTTCTTAATTTATTGCAATTGTTTTCATTAAAATAAATTCTAAAGTAAATTACTGATTAAAGAAAGAAAAGTACAAATAGAATTGCATAATTTGCAGAATAATGTTTACCAATATGATTTGTTAATTAAATTTTATAAAATTTTTATATTTGAGATTTAGTTTTCTTTTGGAAATGGGAAAAAACTTTTAAAATTCAAAAAGATTGCTCTTATAAAAAGTTTTTACTTTAAATAAGTCTTCTTTTTAATATTTATTTTTCGACTCAGTTCAATTTACTGATTTACAAATTTTAATCTAACGAAGGTAATGAATGATAAAGTTAAACAAAATTTCATGTTAATTTCAAACAGATTTATAAACTCTCATAATTTTTGTGAGTTTATCAAACAAGTAACGTAATTTGTTTTTGCCTATTTCAAAAACAAAACATTTAAATAAACAAGACACATACATACGTATATATAAACATCAATTTTACACTTTTATGAAACCGGTAACGAACTTGCAAATAAATTAAAAAGGAAAAAGTTGCGAAACAAGTCATCATTAAGAAAGAAACTTCTTAAAATCAGCACAAAAAATTGAAGACGAAAAAATATTTTAACGGCAAAAAGTATAAAAAGCATTAAGGAATTTGAAGTCAAATGTCAAAGGTAAAAAACAGCAAACATAAATACAAACAAACAAACAAGCAAACAAACGAAATAAAAATTTGTTGATGGTGCTTTTAAAACTTGCACTTGTTTGTAAAGTTTTTAAAAATGACACCTTTCTTCGCTACCACACATAGATATGAATAAATACATTCATAAATAATAATGTACATTAGAGCGGGTCGATTTGTATGGGCAAAAACAAAAAAGTTGTACACCAGAAGCGCAATCTACGGACAGTTTTAAGAAACTTTTGCTAAGAACCCATAGGACAGAAATTAATTCCTAGCCCTAACAAATCGTTATGAAAACATGAGTTAAAACAAACAAAACCAACAAACCAGTGCGCAAATCGTCACATCCGTGAACGTACAACTCGTCACGTAAAAACGTCATTTTCGGATTAAGACATACGTGATCGTACTGTAATCCCATACAGTTTATACGATTGACGTGTCACGAATTCATTTTAGAACGATTGCCGATATGATCACGGATGTGACGATTTGAGGCCAGTTTTCATTGTCGCTTTCCGATTTTTCTGAAATTTAGTGCGAATGATAAGATCTGGCATAAATAGTATTAGTGCGAAATCTTTATATACTTTTTGGTTCGCAAAATATGCCGATTTGAAAACGGGAAAATTCTACAAAAATATACTAAACCGACTTTACAAAATTATGTAAATTTTTGAAACTAATTACCTTATATGTTCCATTGAGATGTCATATTAAACTGTAAAAATGTACTTCCCTATGATATATGTTATGATTTTATTTTTCAATCTTCAGAGTTCAATTCTATTGACCTTGTGTCTTTTTAATTTGACCTTTAAAGATTGCAAAATAAAACCATAACATGTATTATATGAATGTCCGCTTTGTACTCTTTAATATGACACCTCCATGTAGTCTTGCCAGACGGGGCTGTTGTCAAGTTACAAGATGAAATATAATTTGTCAAACTGAAATTATATTTTTGATTTAATAGTGTTGATGTATAGCTAAAAAACGAAATAACTTTTAAAATTTTATGAAAAAATATATCAGTGTACCATTACGACCAATTTTTACAACTTACAACAATGTTTTTGAAGTTATTTGTATGTGTGCCGTATCTTGTTTTTATAATCATTAGGATTCTCTTGGGAATAGCTACGACTGATTTTTAATAGTAGCCCATTCTTCTAATATGACCATTTTTGGATCAGATTTGCTGGAAGCTATGTGCTCTTGGTCTCTTTAATTGAGATAATATAATAAATTGTTAATACTGTTTACATGACATGCGACATATTATATAGCAGTCATGATCGTACCTTGTGGGCCTTGTGTTTAGGATCATTATCCGTTATTCTGAGCAGGACACAATTTTCGGCAAGCTTTCTTATAAAATATCTACATATATAAATATTTTGATTTATAATCGTGTTAATAATATACAAATATCCTGGTCCTGCTGTTGATTTCAAGTTATTCGAACGCTGTTCCTAATTTTATCCCTTCCATAATTTGGGTTTACCAACGCACGCAAATACATTAATTTGGCTTTCGCCTGTGAAAATAAAGTTTTTCTAACAAGAAAAATTCTGATTTTCGTATTCTTTTGGAAATGTCAGTCGTATGGTTTGATTACGCTTATAAAGAAGCGGGTTTTGTCTAGCTCTTCTGAGATTGAGTTAGCTTTTAGTTTTCTTACAACAAAACGTTATTCTACCTCAGAAAATAGTTTGTTGTTGGCGTGTTTTGGTTTGTTTTACACATTTTAGTGTGTCAAGTTCTCTTTTGAAAATCAAGCTGATTTTAATCACATGTCAAGCTAGTGTACTATTTGAATCTGGCAATCCTACCTCCATATAACATCTAGTGCAAGAAGGTAAGTAGTAGTAATTGTATGTACATAATTTTGTAAAGTCGGTTTAGTACATTTTTGTTGAATTTTTCTAATTTTAAGTCGCTAAATAGTTACGCCGGAGGCATTATTCGTACAAAGGTTGCTAAAAATCGGAAGCGGCAAGTAAAGTGGTTTGTTGGCTTAATTTTTGAACTAAAACATATGATTATAAAACTTCATTTCGATTTTGGTTTCTTGGCAAAATTTCTTAGAATTGTTCGTAGATTACGTTTCTGCTAAATGATTTTTCGAAAAATAAATCGACCAGACCTAATATACATACATACATTAATATGAGCCAAATTGCCCCGATATATGAGGTAGCTTTTTTCTAGAAGAAAAGTCAGAGATTATCGCATACAAACTGAAGCTTTTCATATTTCATCTGTAGAGGAGAAGGAATATATCCTTCGCAAATGGGTTTAAGTGATTTAGTTTTTCTTTCACAATTCATGCGTGATAAAAAGCTAATCAAGTACTTTACGTCATAAAGAGATAAAGCCTACAATAGACACTATAGTGGGTAATAAAGTTATACCGCATCGAAATGTATGCGTTCAACTGGCATCAAATTTACATAATTTCTTGATTTTTGCTTAAGTGCGTATGAGATGCTATGTGTAAGATTTTAAAGGTGATAGCGGTGCTGTTTTTAGTTTTTCCAACCACATCTGTGCTAAGGATTTTTATGTGTTTCGTATGAACGTGAACGTAGACTTAATCCAATCTTCAAAATATTCCATTAAGGTCTTCCGTGTAAAAACAAATGTGAAACAAACCAGAGTAAGTGTTGGAAAAGTTTCTACACGAAATAAAAAAACATTTAATTATAAATATGTCAGTGCCGGCGAAAAATACATGTTAGCACCACAGTTCATTAGTGTTTGTGAAAACAATTTGTATCTGTTATTTCTTTTTATATATATTTATTTTCAATTGCTTTTATTACTAATATTTAGAGGAGTATTCGTTGAATCCAGCTGGCCAAAATTCAATTTTTTTAATTTTAGGAAAAATTTAAATCAAATGTGAAAGAGAACTTCCCACTTCCCGTGAGCGAAAAAGCAGTCACGAAGTCGTATTGTTTTGGAAATTAATATGTTAAAATACATATGAAGTATTTAGTTTTTTTTGAAAAATATGTTAAAATTTATTCAGAAATTATGAGCACCTTCCCATTCCTCTTTAACGAGTGCTCAAACAACAGCTTCAGAAACGGGTTTCTGAAGACCAAGACATAGAAGTTTGCACCAATGATCACATAAAACTTGCAAAAATATTTAGTTTGCAAAAAGTTAGTACTTTTGCTTAATGACTATTTTAAATAAAGATTCGATCTTCAAAATAAAAGAACAAAAAATTAATATCGATTAACATATTTTTTTAATATATTGGATCGAATATTGTATTTTTTACAATTTGAATAAAAAAATATGCAACACTTTCGGTTTTATATATAAATCGCTTAATTATTTAATACAAGTATGTCTTCTGTAATTTAAAAGTAGATGTATTTTTAGTCGCTCAGTAAAAATATGACAACATTCTACTCAATACCAAGAAAGTTGCGGATAAAAGTGTAAAGTGTAAAAATGTGTTTTTTAAATATCACAAAAAGTCGTATTTTTGTCTTAAATAAAAAAAATTATCTTCCTTAGATTATTTTTAGGCAGGTACAGTAGCTTCAAAAATAAATGGAAGTTATTTAAATCATTTGATATACTTTTTTTTAATACCCAATTAAACTTTTGGTATTTCTTAATTGCGAACAAAAAATGTAATATCTCAAATTATTTTTTTGTAAAACCCATAAAATTATTAATTATTTTTTTTATTTTCTAACTACCTAAAAAATTGGATAGCTTTAGCTAGTTATTGTTATTGCAAAAATAAAAAGTTCATCCAAAAAGAAGGATCAACTTTTTTTTATTTTTTTCTATGGGACACAGCACTGTATGACCACCTACTCCTGCAATGCATTGCGCTGGAACTAGGAAAATTTGTTATGTGAAAGAGGTTAGCGGCAGTAATGTTTTTCGGACATTTGCTTTAAGTTTTCCTACGTTGAAAGTGACAGGAAAGACTACTGCTGAGAGTTCATCCACGTGTAAACAGTTTGGCTAAATAACGAGCATTTTCTTCAATGCGCACAGCGTTTCACTGGTTCGACCACAAATAAAAGTTCCCTTAATAAATAACGTGATGTCCTTAAGAAAAAGCAATTTTCGGCAACAAGTTCCCTGATTTCATTACAAAACTTACCATGGTAGTAATGTTAAAACAGCGTAACAGATTCCACATTGCAATAGAGTTTGCTTACCTACTGGCACCAAAGAGCTTCGTCACCCTTCCCTGTACGTGTTCGATTAGTTTCAAAAGAGACTTCGAAGCACCGGCCCATACATGAGAGTTATATTCCATATTCATTTATAATAACAAGTTTCAATTGGTCAATTTTTTTTGCGTGTACGGTAAATAAAAGTTCTATGATTATGAAAATATTTTAGCTTGCTTTATAGTTGTTACATGCAACATACAGATATACACATTCGTATACTGCATTTAGATAGTTTTGCTGCCAAAAAGCATGTCTGTACTTTACATTTGTTTATGATTCATCAAAAGTCCATTAATCTTCATGAAATCTGAAAATGAAAGATGTATGGCAAATATTACCTTTAAAGAAATAAAGTGTTAAAATTGATATCGGATGAACATTATTTTAGAAAAAAATTTAAAAAAGAAATGAGCTGCCATTGAGAATAGATGCATAATACTACAGTAAAACTCCTCAAATTCGTAATCACAAGGGACAATCCATTTTCTTCGAATTAAAGGGGCTTTCGAAAAAAATAAGATTTAGTGCTTTACAATACGAATTATAAGATGGTATCAACAACCAAATATTAAAAAATTATTATGTCTTATCGAAGGTTGTTGGAACTTTTACCAATTAAAGCATGTTTTTTCAAGGGGGTTTTCTCACGCATTTTTGCGAATTACTGAGATTCTATTGTGTTTTTTATCTAATTTTTTAAGAAAATGTTATTAAAAACTAAAAGTTTTGATAAATTTTAGTTACATTATGGAAAAAATAAGAAATGTTTGAATTTAAAATCATTAATAGAAAATTGTATCAAAAGGTCCTTACACAAACTTCAAATAAGAAAAAAGTTTTCTCCGTATAAATGCCGTTTTTGCGGATATACATACATATATTTTCCTTAATATGTTTTTAGAAGGATTTTAACTCATTTTTTTTAACCCGCCTTTCTTCACATTTCGATCTATGAACTTTATCGAAATATATAAAAAACTCGATTCTAAAAAATATACGAGTTAGGGACTTTCTATATTAAGGTAACGAGCTATAACACTCAATTAGGTACTTTGGTCATAAAATTGTTTTTTTTTATATTTGACTAAGAAATGACGAGATCCAGTGATTTCGTATTCGGCCGCATAATATTATACCGTAGCAGTTATATCATGATAGAAAATTGCACCCCACGCTTTTTTACTATAAGTGAGTTATTTTGTAAATACATAAACTCATTTTTATTTCAATCTTATTAAAAATTAGTTAGTCATACTTGATTCTTGGGATTGCTGGAACACAAACTTTTAAAACTATAATTTATTTTATTAATTTTTTGTCTCAATACGATATCAAAAGTAATTATAATGAAAAGCCAAAATTTTTAGCATATCTTATGTTTGTCCTACAGTTTATTTAAATACGGGCTGCTGTCATGCTTGGCTTACGTGCCTGTTAAATAGAAGACTCTATTTTTCACAAGTCACTTTTTCTGTGGTTTTTACAGAGAAATAAAGACGTTTTACCAAAGCCTATACAACAAAATTATTTTGTGTTCCATTCAACAAACTCAAATACCTTTATTACCTGTTACAACGTAACTACATTCATCCGTTGAAAATAATTTTTTTCTCTTTTTTTAACAAACACAACCCGCGAAGGGATTAGGTTGTCTGCGGAAATACCCAGGGTCTATGGTGGAAATCGAACCCACGACCTCTGGACTGAAAGGCTAGCATCTGAACCACTCAGCCACAGAGGACTCCTTATTAAATGACAATTTTTATTTTTTATAAATATAAGTAAAATTAATTTTCCACAAAAAATAAATATTTTCATCATTGCGGTCTGAATAAATTCGCAACGTTGAGCATGTAATTAATTAAATTGTTTAGAGTTTTTTTCAACAAAACTAAACAAGTCGTTCGCAACTCATGATAAAATTGGTAGAGCAGAGTCTTTAAATATCTCAAATTAAACATATCTAAAAAATATTTATTCATAGAATTCTAAATATAGTTGGTACTTTGGTCGAATTTTAAATATAGTTGGTATTTCTCTTGTGTTATAGTGTAGTTATTGATTATTTTTCGTGAGAAGTACCCCTACTCCCACACCGAGACTGTTACTATGATAGCTTTCCAGATAGCACGTAATTACTAATAACTTTGTATGGGGAATACCCCTTCCCTTGCACCTACCCCGCCAATTTTTTACCTATCTTCGTATCTTGTCTTCAAATTTACTCAAACTAAATTCGAAGACTCTTACTGTCCTAGCTTTCCAGATAGCAAGTAATTACTAATTACTTTGTATATGGAGTTCTCCTTCACACTCACCTAACTCACCACTTTTTACCCATACTTGTATCTCTTCTTCAAATTACCAAATATTGAATTTGAAGGCTCTTACTATCATAGCTCTTCAGATATTATGTAATTAGTACGTATGGGGAGTACTCCATCCCTCGCACTTATCCCATCAGTTTTTTACATATCTTCGTATCTTGTCTTCAAATTACTTCGTACCAAATTTGAAGACAATTACTATCGTAGCTTTCCAGATATCACGTAATTACTAATTAATTTGTATGTGCGAAGGAAAAGGTACTCCCCTTCCTTCGCACATATTTTGCAAATTTGTCTATGTATCTTCGTATGTTGCCTTCAAATTAGCTCATACCATATTATTTACTTTGCATGGGGAGTACCCCTTTCCTCGCAGGTACCCCACCAGTTTTTTACCTATGATCGTGTCCCATACCAAATTTGAAGACTTGCTATTATAGCTTTCAAGATATAATACTATTATTAATTACTTTGTATGTGGAGTGCCCCTTTCCCGTGTCATATTCTACCAATATTTAACCATACTTCGAATCTTGCTCTCAAAGTATTTGAATTAGGGATGCAACGATACGCCGTTTTGCCGATCCGATACCGATATTTAAAAATAAATATCGCCGATTCCGATTCCGATACCAATACGAATATTGAAATTGAGTTCAAGTTTAGATCAACAAAACTCAAGTGCAATTTCTTTATTATACAAAATTACTTTGTAAGAGAGAATATTTAAAATTGATTTTAACCCAGTATAAAAAATTAGAAGTAATTTTTAAGGAGCTACATTTTCTTTGCTTCAAAAAAATCTATATTAAAAATATGCAGTTAATTAGTAGAAAAGCAAGATAAATTTTTAATTCCTTTGTAATTTTAAAAAATACTCGCCATGCTTTTTAAAAAATCGATTTTTTAAAGAACATTTATCAACTAATATTCTTCTAAATAACTTAACAGCTTAATTATTAAAAGTCTTCTAAAAGTTTATATTTATTCACTTAAATTTACATGACAATAAAGTTTTGAGTTTAAATTCGCATAAAAAAATTGTGAAAATGGGTAATTTTTTATCTTTTTTCCTTGAGGAAAAACCATTATAGAACACCGAAAAAGAAATTTGTCCTAGCATCGCTTCCAATTCGGTGATTGGTAATCAAAAAACAGAACTTCTTGCAATGGCAAGGATATGTAAAACTAATTAGAAATTATCCAAATTTTCCAATACTTCCGGATCGCGAATTCTACATTTTCATGACTTCTTTGGAGTGTCTTTTTTTGCTAGAATAAGATTTAAAAAACAACGACTTGAATTTGAATTCATGGTAAAATTAACAAAAAAGTAAGTAATTTTTTTTAGGAAATAATAGCATAAAATATTATTAATTTTTAAAATTGATATTAATAAGATTTAAAAATTAACGAAGTGAATTTAATTCATGGTAAAATTGAACAAAAATAAATTATTTGTTAAAAAAACTCTGAAAAAAAATTATAAAAGTATCGTCGTATCGACAGTAAAATATCGCCAATACCGATGTATCGGAAAATCTGAAGTATCGCCGATATATCGGTATCGGTATTCGTTACATTCCTAATTTGAATACTCTGGCTGCTATAGCTTTCTAGATATAAGATATATCGTTCGTATGGGCTTTTATAACCATTTGATTGTATTGTCATCAGAACTTAATGCGTGTGTAAAGTTTCAAGTTGGTCGGATGTCCGGAAGTTTGTGAAAATTACGGTGAAAATTTCCCTTACATACATTCATACATGCAAGTGAAGCTAATAAAAGCGTGTTAATGAGCCGTGATGCCAACATGTATTTTTGCGCGGGCACTCACATATATATAAATAAAAAGTTTTTTTTTGGAATTATTGAATTACAATTAATTTATATTTTGTAACGTGCTTTTTCCTATTTTTTTAGCAATTAAAAATACCAATAGTTTACTATAATAGTAAAAAAACATGTTAATTGATTTAAATAACTTCCATTTATTTTTGATCTTACCATGCCTGTGTATAATATAATGTAGAGAAAATAACCAACTTTTTTCATTTAAACTAAAAACTATGACTTTTTGTACAGGACATAGTTGAGTTATGCGGACACCAAACGTTTCTTTAAATAAGTTAATTCTAAAACGTAGCACGTCTTCTAAAACCATCAGTTATTATGATTTCCAATATTTTTAATAAGCAAGAGCCAAAATTTTCTGTTCTTCTTTTATGAAAATTGGTATTAACATCAATCTCGAGATTAACAACGATGTCGTTCCGCATGGCCAATTAACTTACCTTGACCCCATCTATTGAAATTATTGACGCAACAGCCATATTAAAAAAAGCAATTCAAAGAACTCATTTGATTATTCTGCATTTTTATGAGGACAGCAAACAATGCAGTAAATCACCTAGATAGCCATAAATACAATGAAATGACTTGCCAACACCGTAGCCATGGTCGGTTGCTATAATGTCACATAAATCAAAACCTGCAACAAGAAGTATACATACACTTTTATCTTTTCTTTGTTTTTTCTCTAATATATATTTCATTTATCATGAATATGTTGGCGTTAGAAAATATGCATCCAAGTACAAGTACAAGCTGCGAAAACAAATATAGAAAATAAACAAACGGTTTTCATGGTAAAATAAAAAATGTAAATGGATTTATTTGCTTAGAATCCACTTTAGTATAAAACTGTCCAAAGAAAAGTATCACTTGGTTATTCTTTCGCATTGTTTTCTTTATTTTTTCTGTAAAAGTAGCACATATGTACATCCTTGTTCGTATTAAGCATTAGAATGGCACCGATAAATAGATAAGTGAAAGAAGAGTATATATTAGTGATGTTACGAATATCAATTTTTAATATTCGCGAATACGAATACGAATATCTGAAACAATATTCGCCGAATTCGAATACGAATATTCAATCTAAATTGTTAGTACCACTTAATATTTAAAATTTAATTGAAAAAAAATCTACCCCTTGCGTCAATAACAATAAATTGAGAAAAAACTGTCGCAATACTATAGGTATTTAACATTATTATGATATTCCAATGACGGAATTTGAAATTATTAACTTAGGGAAATAAGGGAAAATACGAGCTTCTTTTACCTATACCCAGCAAATGTTTAGTAGTGCGGAGCTTATTTACACACCGCACAATAGGCTGGACGTAGAAAAGACATCAAAACTTTTATTTTTGAACATTCCTCTACTTAGCTTTGAGTATTACTTTAATATGACTAATAAATTAATTTAACAGGACTTTACTTTTTAAATACCATGTCGTTGTGAAATATATTTTGTTTCTTTTTTCTTTACTAAAAGAAGATTATTGTTTTGCTTTATAGACAATTTTTTTTAATAAAAATTAATATTTTGTGTTTAATTTTCAGTATTTTTTATGTATTATTTTTTGGAACGTATTCACAAAATATTCGTGAAATATTCGCATGAATTTGGCGAATACGAGTACGAATATTATGAAAGAGGAGAATATTCGGCGATTCGAATACGAATACGAATATTCGTAACATCACTAGTATATATACAAAATTGTTTGTCGGTCATATTTTGAACAAGAGAATATTATACAGATGTTATGAACAGTTGATGATTTAGCACAATTTAGTTTTTCCGTATACACTTGCTACTACTTTTCGCGAAGTGATTTAACTTCAAATAACTTTTTGTTGGATTTACTTCACCTAGAAATGCTTTGCCTACTGTAGATTGCTATTTTGCTACAGGATAATATGTATATGACCATTTTCGACATATTAAATGCCAAAAAACAACTAAGGTTCACCAAGGTCTTCAGAATCAGCTTGGTATAGCTTAAGTTTCTTTACAAAATGTTATTTACATTCGAAAAATACTCATTAAACATGTTCAATATTAGTATTCAACCAGACTATTTTATGATATGCTTTGAGCTACAAAGTAGAGATGGGCGCGTGTCGAAATTTTCCAACACGACACGACCCGAACACGAATCCCGGCAAGGAAATGTGATAAAAGCGAAGGGACCCATTACAAAATTTTAATTGTGTTTAAGAAATCACATTTCATTGAACATGAAATTTTCTAAGACATAAGTTCTCGCATCTTTTTTGTGTGATAGTCGGCTTCGATGCCACAACAATAAAGTTTGATTCATTCGCAGGAAAATCTGATAGAACGCTGCCAGATTTTATCGTGAATGAATTAATCGTACGATCGTGTAGGATTATAAATAAGGGCTTTAAGACTACTTCCTGATCCAAAGCCAGCAAAATCTTTACTTACTGGTAGGCAAAAATGTATATGAGGATTTAAGTCGTAACTACTTACAATTTGACTCGATACCTACTTATTTTTGTTTGAGAAGTCCAAAAAATAAGGAATATGCCTTACAAGTATATTTACATTGTCATAGCAATTAACTGGATTACTTGAAGCTAAAAAAATGAGTAGTCAAATAAACAAATTAAAATTGAAAAAAAAATTTTATACACATTTTGTTTTATTGATATTTTTTAAAATTTATTTAATTTTTTAATTTTTATTTATTTTTTTATTTTTTTATCCAGCTGGGATACGAGCCTGTGCTTGTTCAGATATGAAGACAAGTACTTTACCCACTGAGCTATTTTCGACTTATAAGTTTAAGCGACAAAAATTTGTTTTCATATACAAACATATATTGACTTAAAAAGTGGTCGTCTACTTGTTTTATTAACACATATCAACAAATTTTAGCTACTTTCAGATAATGATAAAAATACGTACTAATTTTATTAAAAACTAAGTAGTAGCTCTAATATGAAGCATAGTAATAAGATAAATAAGTATCACTCATTACTTTGTAGCCCATTATTAAAGTACTACTGATTACAAAAATGGCAAGAGCTTTTGCTTGGAAGTTGTGTATTTTTTTAACTTTTCACTTTATCACAGAAACTACCGTGCTATATGTTATAACTTTTAATTGTTCATGAGTTAATTAAATCCAATCCATATTACAGAGTATAACAAAATTATTTTCGTAGGACGCAGCACCATCTCATGAATGGTCACGCGTTTTCCTATATTTTAAGTGGAATCATAATTTTAGCCTTATATCAAACTAATTATATTTGATTTTAGAAATATAGGAAGAATATGGTTCATGATGCTAGGAAAATGTGGCCTTGCTACAACGATAAGCGCACAATACAACTAACTATCAGAAACCGTAGGGACATCTCGAGGCTCGTCGCAGTAGTGACGGGGCACTAGGCGCTCGGCAGACACGCTAGCAGGATAGGCCTTTCCTACTATGTGTTCTGCAGTGGCTGCCAACATCAAAGTAAAGAAGAAACAGAGCTACCTGACAAGTGGTGATAAGCAAATACACGTGAGCACTGACGATGGAAGTGTAACGGCTTCCGAAAGTGGCGCTACTCTATTCTGCTGTGTACGTTGAAAAATTAAGTTGATGTTAATTTTTCCCTTGTTCCTTGGAATATTACTCATGCCCAATTCTTTCTGAATATAACTTTACGAACCTTAGCCTAATAATCAATTTAGATTCATAAAGAAGAAACAGTTTTTCTATTTCCTTGCGAGTGGCCGGCCTTGCACCTCTCGAGACACAAATTCTTGGGCAGCAGTATATTAGACGATCTATCAGAGCTAGCAGAAATTGGTCTAGGTGACCTGATTAGGTATCTCAATGCGACGGATTCGATCTAGTACCTACAACCGGATAAGAGATCTGGGTTTGAACCTACATGGGTTGAAACTGACGAGTGGAGTGGTCTGTCAAAACGGAATTTTATTGATTCTACTTGATTGCTTGCGTGCAGTAGGCAGCCACGTATACCAATCAACGAATCAACCATGGTCCTTGATATAATATCAATGCATAACAAAGGTTAATTAAAAGTGAGATGATGGTGGAACATTTGGTTTTTTAATGTCAGTGAAGAAAATTGTGTAAGTTGAAATTAACAATTATTTGCCTATTCTTTTCTCATAAATTATATTCATATTATATTTATGTAAGGCTGAAATTTACATACAACCAACATCTCCCACCTCAAAACTGTGGAGATTCATGACCTATTCATTAGAGCAACGTTCTTATGTTCTGCCATGTATGTTGGAACTATTTATATTTTATACAGTTGACTCCAAAGTTTGTAGTAGATTACAGAAAAGTTTTGTATTTTGTTTTAATCTAATAGTGCAACAATCAAAGTCGATTCGAGAACCGTAATAAAGGACAATTGTAATAAAAATAACTTTGAATTAATTACATAAAAATTATTGAAGCTCAAATATATTTTACCTTAACGCTACCCTATTGCACTCACTGTAAAAAATTTATATTTAAGTGCAGCATATGATGCACAAACGGTACTAAAGGTTGAACAAGGACAATTTATTTATTATTTCTATATCGCATTCTTGTTCGTTTGTATGTACCCGCATTTTAAGCTTATGCTGACATAATAATATATCTGAAATTTGAAACATTACTTATGTGGTGAAATAACAGCGCAATTGTTATTCTTCTCATTTAAACAAACGCTTGTTACTTAGACGAAGTCACATGTGTCTCTAAAAATTTAATACAAAAACATTTTTTCAAATCAGTCCTTTATGTATAGAGCAGATTTCAAGAAATAATAAAATATGTGTCAAATTAAAAAATAGTTTTAGGCAATCAACTGATATCTTCTTTTTATACGTAAGAACGACTTATTTAGACAACTAAAACCTGTAATCATTACGAGTAAAGTATTAAATGTGTAAAACACCACGATAAATATATTTATGAAATATTTGAAACCTTTAACGCCTCGCTGTATGGGACTGTTTGTACCTTTTTCTTAACGGCGAAAAACCCCGCTTCATCGGAAATTCTTGCCAGAAATAATTCAAAACTTGAAATTTTCTTATTGAGTTAAATTCGTACTTCTTACGTGTAAGGTTTTAAATGTGTAAATCATTACAAGGAAAATGTTTTAAAATATTTTAAGACTCTCACTGTGTTTTTGATTCTTTTTTAAAAAGGGGAAAAACTCCCCTTCAACGGTAATGTATGCCAGAAATAAATAGTTCATTTTATGTATTAAAAACATGTCTTAAGTAAAAATGTCACTATAAGTCACCGTCATACATAATAATATATATATATATATATATATATATATATATATATATATATATATATATATATATATATATATATATATATATATATATATATATATATATATATATATATATATATATATATATATATATATATATATATATATATATATATATATATATATATATATATATATATATATATATATATATATATATATATATATATATATATATATATATATATATATATATATAATATATATATATATATATATATATATATATATATATATATATATATATATATATATATATATATATATATATATATATATATATATATATATATATATATATATATATATATATATATATATATATATATATATATATATATATATATATATATATATATATATATATATATATATATATATATATATATATATATATATATATATATATATATATATATGAGGCGTTCAAAAATATAAGATAAGAGACATAATTTAAGATCAAATATATTCGGAATTATTGGGAAATTACCATAGAATTTAGAGGTGCGTCGAACTCGTTCTGTTGTTCAATTTAGAAACGTGGGTTTTATCATAGATTTTTGTTTAAAACGAACAACTGAACGAGCTCGATACATTTCTACTACAATTTCATAAGTAAGGAAGCTAATATATCGATGGTCATAGCAGGTAATTGATTTCTTATTAATTTTCAGTAATCTGGAATAAAACTGAATATGTCGTAAAAATTATTAGTAGCTACATAATTTCTTGCTCCATTTACTAATTAGTTGCCAAGTTTTTTATTTGGTGATTATTAACATATGCAACGGAATGATAACGTAACTTGGTCATCTGAAAAGTTTTTAAAATCATTTAAGTGTTGTCAACGTATGACACTTCCGTCGACATGTATGTGTAATCCTTTAATGTTGCAAAGTGAGCAATAGAAGCGCAATCGGTTAATGAAAACTATATTGAAATTGCAAATATGTAGTTGCACTTTGAAACGAACCAAGCATCGAATACAAAGAAACTAAATTTTTATTTTATATCTCGAAAAAATTCATATAAATGCATTTAACTTTTAGTTGGCTTTTGTATAAATAATATATAAGTTTTTTATAAATAATTCTTAAAATGAAACTACGAGCGCACTAACTAACTCAGTCAGAACCAGATCGAGAACACAATGAATTTATTACACGTATTTATTGTCCCTGCATTAGTACGCATACACTCGAAATATACATATATGTATGTAGATATGTGTATATATCTATATGTTCTTTATGTATGAATGCATTCATGAGATATTACAGTTTGGTAACTTAAGACTTTGTTCGTCCATTCGTTTAAAAATATATTTTGTTGGTCAAGTTATTCCAAAGATTTTAAAAATGAAAACGAAGTGAAAAAATGTATGTGCGTCTATGTAAAAGGATAAAAGGTTTTCAACTGCTTCTAATGCTGATGGTATTACAAAATGGAAAGAAGAAAGAAATAAAGATTTTAATCTATTCGTTTTTTTTAATTTGGAAAAAAGAAAAACTATTTTATGCTTCATTTGTCCCACAAAAAACTTAACAAAAAGGACAAAAAACTTAAGATCCAAGTTTTTAGCCAAAGTTTTGCTTTCAAGTTTTCAATTTTGTTGTTATTAATCATCATCTTTTAAATTAAAGATTTCTAAATGTGACATTGCTTTATTGAAATTGTACACTCACACTTATATCTTTTAAATATTTTAATTAAAGAGAATTGCAAAGACAAATGTAAATAAAATCTTATAATTATTTGCAAAAATTACATATTCGTATATAAACACTTTAAAAGTTAAGGGAAGTTTTAATTTTCATTAAAATATTAAGTTACTTTCTTAAAATGAAATTTTTTCATTTAAAGCTGGTCTCTTTGAGCAGTTTTGTGTAAACATGGCTAAAAGCATTTCTGATGTAAATAATGTAACTACTTACTTGCACTACACTTTCAAACAAACAAATATCTCGTTTTAGTGTTTTGAATTATTCGATTAAAGCTTTAAACTTAAAATTATTTATTCCAAACAAAGTTACATAATAATTCTAGTTCTTGAAAATAATTTTATAGAAAATTAGTGAAGTTGCATTACAATTTTTCAAACTCTACGATATATTAAAATTAAATGAATTTTAATTACGCTTACACAGAAAAAATTATGATGGGTTTTATTTCAACACACATGTGTTTTAATAAGTTTTTAAATTTTATAATATTTTTGTTTGATTTTCAAATATTCCAGCATAATATATTAATAGAAAAAAAATTATATATGTTCTTATTAAATATTTACGAATTTTAAAAAATATTTGAGTTTATGAATTCAGTAATAGAATACGAATTACATTTTTTTCTGTGCAGGTTCGTTGAACTAAGTTTTAATTAACTTGAAGGTTATACGTTCAAGTTTTACTTCAAGTTTTGTTTCAAGTTTCACTGTTTTACTAACACACTCAAACATTTTGAAATTGACTGCTTTTCTTTCAACATCAAAAAAATCGCTCTATGACAAGTTTGTAATAAACGTAGTTCAATACAAACGAGGAGTCGTTAACTACGAATTTGCTATTACGAATTATTTTTTTATGAAAATGGCAACCTAAACGTCGGGAGTTTAGACTTAGATCGTTACAACCGAGAATTCGTTATCACACGGCATCTTGAAAACAAAATTTAATATCAAGTTGCTGCAGCATACATCACAGCGTCAGTTTCAAGTAATTTTAGCATTTATTTAGAGAAAACTTGGGAAATTTTAACCATGGAACGCTACTTTATTGAACAACGATTTTTAAATATGAAAATTTACTATCAAAATGGTGAAAATGTTACTGTATCACTTCATCAAATTCGAGCAGCTTTTCCTCGTAATCAGACTCCTTTAGTTCTTGGATGAGTTGAACTTTATAAGCGCGAAGATGAATGCAAAATGTTGCCCAAAGTGCCTCTGGTGATATGCAATTATTGCGAACTTGTTGCGAACGTCGACGATTTGCGTACCAGGCTCATTGGAAATGATACAGTAAAATTTTCACCATTTTCTCCATTAAAATTTGTTGTTCAAGAGTGTAGCGTGCCATGGTTAAAATTTCCCAAGTCTTCCCTAAATAAATGACAAAGGATGACAGCTCCATTTTTGACATATCATCATTTGATAGTCTATTTACTTACTAACCTCAAATTACTAACCTTGTATATACATAAATAATTAGAGGCTATTTCACCAATTTATTTAAACATGAATTCATATATAAAAGTAATTTTGCATACAAAAATTAATGAAAATTGATATTAAAATATCGTTGGTGGAATAGGCTCTTAGAATATTAACGAGCCCGAGCCTGATTATTTTTGCTTGGGTACATACAAAATCTTTTCAAAGAATCCATATTTGTATGCCTTATATTATGAACTCTTATATGACCAGCAGTCAGGCAATGACACCTACATATGCTATACAATTGCTGGGGCTGATAAGCTATATTATTTTATGAGAAAAACATTGAATTATTTTGGACGTAAGTGGTGAAAGTTCCCACATTGAAAGTTCCAGCAAAAACTTCTGGAGATAGCTTATTCCGCATGCGAGCTACCCGATCAAACTACGTATTCCTACGATAACGTGTAGTGAGATTTACTGACCAAAGGGTGCTGGGAAGAAATATCATTTTATTGCAGCAACACGTGCACGAGACTCGTTGTTGAATAGCTTCAAAGTAGTTTATTTTAGTACTACACGCTGTTTACATTGGGAAACATTTGTCGTCTAACATTTTCTTTTGCGTGAGAGTGATGAAATAGAAATATATACCACTTATAATCCTATCTCGCTCTTTTGCACTGAAAATAAAGTTTTCGGGAAATAATGTTTCCCAGTGTAAATCAGCACTTAGTCTATATATGAGAATTGCATAATAGTTTTGGTCTGCCCGTTGCTTTTCTTTTAGCCTGTTGAATTAAAAATTTCTGTTTTTTTTAATAAATGTATTCTTAAAGATATTTGTGTTTTCGAAATTTATATTTTATAATACTGGAAATCCTTGTAAAATTTAGCTCTATATAAATATATAGAATTATATGTAATTACGAGATTTTTATATATTAGATATTGAATTATGTATAATTATATAAAGCTATATATAATTATATAGGGCCATTTTTCATATATAATTATATATAATATCATATGTAAATAAAATTGCAAATAACATTAATGTCGTGAGCGGTTAACCGACGAATTATCAAGCACATGTTTAAAAAGTGTAGATTTCCAAAAAATATTCCCCATTTTACTTCAAAACAATTTCACAAAAATTTATCGAGCCAGAGGTTTTTTAAATGCACAAAAATTGTTATGATAAAAATTAAGTGTTATATTTTAGATGCGATCTTGAGTTCTTTCTTTTTAAATGCACAAAAATTGTTATGATAAAAATTAAGTGTTCTATTTTAGATGCGATCTTGAGTTCTTTAGTAACCAGGTAGAAAATAATCCGCATTTGACTACATGTATAAAAGTTAATCACTATCCTCTTATTCAAACATACCGACCTATTCGTACATAAAGTTTTTTATTTGCGTGTAAAAATTTATAAAGATTTATAATTTGGTTCTTGTGTTTGTGTGTGTGTGTCTGAGAGTGTATGAGAGCTTTATTTACATGGCATTTTCAATAAGGCCATTTTATATACTTAATACCAAGTTTGTTTTAGATAATCTCTTTTTCTATTTGAAATTTTACCTTTTTTCTCTTGCAGATATTACCTAAATTTGTCTTTACTTTATATGAAATCTGTGTGCAATTTTTATAAATAAGAATGTGTGTGTGCGTGTGTTGTTATGTGTGTATGGATGGAGGTAAGGCTCGTAAATAAAGACATTTGAATAAGAAACATTTGTTAGTCAATCCCCACATTTTAAATAAATAATTTTGTATTTCATTATTAAGTTGTTTGGACTTGTTAATATTATCTGTGTTTGTCTTTGTTCAGTATCTCTGATGCTGGTGTCAGTAATTGTAAAGATATGTATATGTATCTGATTGAATGAGTTTGCAAACGTTAAACAATTTGTTCTTTCTTAAATTTTTAATGACCTAAAACAGCATAAAAAAGCTGTCGTATCTATTAAAAGTATTTGATTGTATTTAAAATGGATATCAAAATTATGAGTTTGTGCTATTTCACCTTTAAGAGATGACCATAAAACATAATGTAAAAACTAAAAAAATTTTAATTATACTTGTTGCCTAGAGGTTAGAGAAACCCTAATGTGTCACAATTCCTTTCAATTTTGGCCTGCCTTCACTTCTAGGGTTTGTCATTCTTTATCTTAATTAAAAGATTATAATTTTGTGGTCGAGAAAACATAGTAGTATGGGCGTCGAATTTGTTGAAACATCTTTTGGAAAGCTATTTACAACCATTTCCTTCAAGTGTGGCAGGATAAATGTTGCTTGAATTCACTTACATTCATGTCGGATTGATAAACCCACCCATCTAACAAATGACTAATAAGATTTAATCAAAAATCCATTCGGCTATAAAATAATATTCACATACCCTGCAGATAACGCGACTAGTCGATATACGCATGTAAAGTATAGTCCATAGAGGACCAGGACTAGTCCAAAAGTAACCAAAATGTATGAAGAAAACATGGTCGCTTTAACATTACGATGTCCTATGGGTGGACCATATAACCCAAATTTGCACAACATCGGAGTAGTCTAAAAACTGCTCCATGTCACCACTTGATTGAGTGCTCCATCAAGTGGTGACATGCAGTGTTCATGTTGAAATTGTTAAAACATGAGCACTTGTCGCTTAACTAGAAACTCTTGTTTGCATTTGACATACTTCATGTCAGCATTACATCGGACTGGTCTTAAAACTACTCTATGTCACTATTGGGTGGAGCACTCAAGTGTTCGTGTTTTAACGATTGCACTCGCTAAAAAACAAGCACTTGTCGGTAAAATAGAAGCTTTCGTTTGCAAATGACATGGTTCATGACTGCATTACATATGACCATGTCGTAACTACTCCATTTCAGCTAAAATAGACCACATAGTCTGATGTTATCTGCAGGGTACAAATACTCCTATACGAAAAACATTAATACACATGCATGTACACATTAGAGTATAGTGTGCTCCACCAATCAATGGTGTTTGTCTTGGAAAAGCAGAGTTGAGCTGTCCAAGAGTTTAGTATTGGCCAGTGATGCCAACTTTTTTCTTACAAAAAGCATAATAAAATTTAAAAATGCACTAAATAGTAAAATTTCCATGTAAAAGCACCTTAACAAAGCACTAAAACATATAAAAAATACTAAAAATGTGGAGCTTTAAGACATCAAAAAGCCAAAATAGTCCTAAAAGCAATAAGTTGGCATCACTGATATTGGCTGCCATTTTTTCCATCATAAAATTTTTAGCTACTTAAAGTCAACATATTGTACCGCCTGCAAACTAATTTGTTTAATTTTGCATTACTCGTAAAAATGCGAAAAAGTAAACAAATAAAGAAATAAAACTAAAATAACACTGGTTCGTGTTATATAAGAAATACCGATCGATGTCCAAATTAAAATTATTCATTCCTGTGGTATAAAGCTTTACGCATAATTGATTATAAATTGATTTCGCGGAAAGCTTATACTGCAGGAATGAATAATTGTAATTTGTGTACCTAAGTATATTCAAATAGATTGAAGGTAATTTTATTATGCATATGCTGGTATTTTGTTGATTGAAATTGCATATACTCTTGTCAATTTAATGTAATACATACCTTTGTAACTAGTAGAAATATTAGATACGGCCATTACAAAAGATTTTTAAGAGATAGGAAGAAACCTGAAAAGAAAATATATTTTAGCGCATCAAACTAATTAGAAAAACTTTCAACATAATTATATAATTTATTTGAAATATATATCACCCACTGTATACTGGTATAGCAAGTATCAAAAACATACATTAAAATCGTTGAATGTTTCTATATCAACTAACCATCATATCCCCAGTATGTGGTTGTTTACATATCTAAAGTGTTACGCATCTCTTAGTTTGTGTAGCATGTATAGAAGTGTGCGAGTTTTTTTCTTTTTTTGTTTAGGGCGTTTCCGGATACTCTAATCAATAGACACTTATTTATTTATTATTCAGACAAAATATACTAAAATGAAAAATAAAATATATTCTAGAAATCAAATAAAGCAAGGAACCTATAAAAATTTAAATGGTAAAATAATTTAATAGCTTCAGATAATTTTGTATGGAGAACAAATGCAAACAAATCTGGCCAACCATCAACTAGCATTACTTATCTACAATATCCACACCGATTCCTAATTAAATTGACGGAACATAGTTAAAATGTAACCATTCGCATATTTTTATCCACCATTCATTCATCACTCCTTACTTTATCACTATTCATCACTCCTTAATTTTCGTACTGGAAAGCGAAAACCTTTAACAAATTTTTTGTCATTTTTTTAATTTTGGAATTGATTAGTTTTAGCGTTTTTGAAAATTTCAAGAGTTTACCTCTTACGGTTTCTAAGATACAGCATATTGTCTAAATTACATAGTAAAATTACATTAACTGATAGAACACCCTTTAATTTTTATTGTTTTAAATATCAGTGTTAATTGGTGTAGTCTATTCTACAGACTACACCAATTAACACGAACTTTGAAAATTTAAAGTGTGTATATATAAGTGTCTGTATATTACATTAGTATTTCAACACGTTTCGTTGCTCGTTTTAGAACTCACTTTAATTTTTAACTGTCATATATTTGTTGGTGTAGCGGCAAAAGTTTTACATATCTTGTGAAAATTTCAGGTCTTATGGTTCCCGAGAAAACAGCCTGTGACAGACAGACAGACAGACAGCGTAGCTAAAACAATAGGGTTCCTTTACATTTTTGGTGTCCGGAACCCTAAAAATCATCAAAAATATGATAAAATCATCGTTCTGGTAACGCTGCTGACGACATATATTAAGAAGCTAGAGTTGCTACAGAGCCCAAGCGCCACTGTTGCTCTCAGCCGAACACGAGAGAAGTAAAAAATAACCTAAGAAGCAATCTCAGAAGCTAATATTTTTGTCTAGTACTGGATAAACTTACTATTTAAAATTTTGGAGTTAAGATTTGCTTACTTATTGTTAGTTCAATTTTTATTGAAGATAGAATATTTTTCTACTCAGACAGCAAAATTACACAAAAGATATTTTAAACGCTTTTAAATTTTGTTCTTTAACTAACAAAAGCAAAATTTTAAAAAATTGGTTTATATTTGGATCCGTTAAAGGAAAATACTGTAGCAAAGTTTTGAAAACTTGGCAGGTCTCAATTTTCAAATGAGTATAAGTTATTAACTTTAAAAAATAAATGTAGAATAAAACTTGGGTCTTTTATATCTTATCAGCGGCCATAGTATAGCAAAATTTTTAAGTCGGTTGAGAAACAAACAAATTGCGAGAGCTAAAAATTTTACATGGCCTTATTTTGGGACTTCATAGCTCCGCTCCTGAGCAATTTGGATAGCTAGTATTTAGAAATGCATGAGTTATTTAGGAAATATGTTGATTCGCTTCCACTCTGCATAGCTCAAAATCTACAATATTTACTTGATCGTTGTAATTTATTTGCTTGGAACTTGCATAAACTATAACAAATATGATTTAAGAGTTTACAAATTTAGCAATTCGCAAATTTAATTAACTCCAATTATCTCAACTAGAATGTAAGAGTATATTTATTCACACCATATGATAAAGTTTAATATTACCCACAAACGATTCTAATCACAGTACCATATTAGCCTCCCTAGTAGGTTTTGGGAATCGGGAAACCCGGACGGGAATTCCTGGAAAAAGTCTGCCTAATATTTCCGGGAAATTCAAACCACACGTTATTTTAAAAATATATAGACATACATATTAATAAAATGCCCTAAGTGACTGTCAAATTTATTTTGATTCATATAAGAAATTTGTATTTTAATCAATCAAAATTTGATTGTTTTTTTTATTATACCAAAAGTTAGTTTGACTGACTGTACGACTAAATTTACACGATGATTTTGTTTTAGCTCCCTTTTAAAGTTGCTACGTTTTTCACCGTCTGTTTAAATACTAATACCCTGTTAATTGATGTCGAAGGAAATTTTTCATTCTTACAATTTCATTTAAAACAAAAACAAATTCTAACATTTTTTTCTTGTTTCAAATGTAACTGTAAGAAAGAAAGATTTCCTTCGACATCGATAAACAGGCAGAAAAATGTCCATAACATTTTGTTTCATACAAAATAAAAATGTGAACGGTTTAAACTTATACGAAAATTTCATAAAAATTCCATGAAATTGAAGTCATACCATTTCCCCTAATCCGTCAACGAGAAAAATTATTGCTTTATTCGAAAAGTACGTGAAAGATGAAGTTAATAATAAGTGTCGTTTAATCACTATAACAGAACAAAGTGGAATACTTTGTATAAGTATCAATGATTATAATGCTCTAATCGTTTCCTAAAGTAATAAACAAGTGAACAAATTTTGGAAAGTGTAGTGGAAATTTCAAGCTCATAGAAGCTTTCAAAACCTTAAGTTGACACTACTTAAATTTATTATAAGCTGACACAATTATTGAAGCCCAGAACGAGATGTTTTAAGAGAAATAATATGAAAAATCAAAGACATTTAGACAAACTGTGGCTTAGGGTATATAAAATTCGCCGCAGCTGAGTATAGTACTGTAACTTGCTTGTACTTAACGATAAGAAACGTCCTATAAAATGTTCAAGAAAACCAAGAAACACTACGGCAAGCTCTTTATAAAATGATTTAGAGGCCTTAAAATAAAATTTTTAATTAATTGCGATAATAGTCATCAATTAGTCTTTGTAGAATATCTTCGCCAATATTCATTTAATAAATCTACTTAATTTAGAAAATTAACTTTTCCCGGGAATCCCGGAAATTCCCTGGAACTCGATTTTTTTATTCCCATTTCCCGGGAACTGCAAAAGTCCGGGAAATCCCAAACACTATTCTCTATCTATGGTGCGCTAAAATAATAGAATCAGTAATTGAAATTCATTACATATATAGCCTTACGTAGTATATAACCAAAAAACTCATTAATACAATAGATATTAAGGACTAAAAATCAATGGAATATATTTAAATAAATACTCTAACCATATATTATACAAATCAGCAATGCAATATAAGTGACAAAACTGAAATATTACATCACGCATTTATTTATATTCACAATATATGCACATTCGTATTCATAGAAATACGAGGTGTGTTTGAAAAGTATTACTTTTAAATATTATACAGATATATACATACATACATATACATCTACATACGTATATTAGGCAGATTACTCTTTAAAATTTTGTTAATTAGGAAAAAATGCATAACATAAAGTAAGAAGAACCAGGGTATTTTTTATTTCGTAACGTTCATAAATTCATTGGATTTTAGTACCAATTATTGGTAATTACAACTAGAAAATCGTGCAAAAGGTTTTTTGTGGAAAATTTAATTTTTTACAAGAATATGCCCATCAAAATGTGAAAAATATAAAAAAATTTTGTTTGAAAAATATAAAAAAAAAATTTTACATGTAATTTATATGGAAAATCTGAAAGGCCTTGAGCGTCACGTAGATGCAGAATAAGGAGCAAATATTGTGGAAGAACTTTTTTATACCTGCTACAATTTCTGAGATGACAGTAATACCACTTAAAAAAACCAAAAAATTATATATATTTTTTAGCTCTAAAATGTATATACCCAGTAAAAAATTTTTAAGTTTTTCGAAACATGTGGTGAACAGATGTGCTTGTTTGCGTAAAACGTTTCTTGATTTTTGTGCTTATATTGGGTGTTTTTTATTGAGGTATAGAACTTTAAGTTGGCATCACTTTTTTAACTGGCGGCCATTTTGTCAGCTGTCAAGTGATTAATATTTAGTTTGGTTTGCCATTTCATCATGAACAGGTTGACAAAAGAACAACGCTTGCAAATCGTGCAAATTTATTTCGAAAATAATGGTTCAGTTCGCGAAGTTTACCGCAAGCAAAATCGCAAAATTTTGTTCAGTGATGAGGCTCATTTTTGGTTGAATGGCTACGTCAACAAGCAAAATTGCCGCATTTGGAGTGAAGAGAATCCACATGAGACCCTTGAGACGCCATTACATCCACAAAAACTGACTGTTTGGTGTGCTCTATGGGCTGGTGGAGTCATTGGGCCATACTTCTTCCGAAATAATGCTGGAGAGTCAGTTACCGTTAATGGAGACCGGTATAGAGCCATGATAACCGACTATTTTGTAATGTGGATGAGTTGTGGTTCCAACAAGACGGCGCTACATGCCACACAGCGCACGTCACAATCGATTTATTAAAGGAAACATTCGATGAGCGCATAATTTCGCGGAATGGACCTGTCAATTGGCCACCAAGATCGTGTGATTTGACACCATTGGATTATTTTCTTTGGGGATATGTGAAGTCGCTCGTCTACGCCAACAAACCAGAAACGTTAGGGGACTTGGAAGTCAACATTCGTGGCGTTATTGCCAACATACGGCCCCATATGCTCGAAAAAGTGGTTGAAAATTGGACCTGTAGAATTGGCTTTATTCGAGCCAGCTGCGGCGGCCACATGCCCGAAATCATATTTAAACATTAATGGCATAAAATTATCCTTCCAATAAAGCCAAATTGATGGACATTAAACGATTTTCTTGTGTTTTATTTCAATTCGAAGTTCTATACCTCTAAAAAAACACCCTGTACCTATCTCTTACAGAGAAACACGAGGTATTGCAAAAACTTTTGAATCACTAACAAATTTATCAAGTTATAGTACTTCCGAGTAGGAATATTCCACATAAAGTATTGCTAATATATATAATATATAAAATATGGCTTCTATTCCTTACAAACCTGTCTGTATGCAGGCTCCCAATTTTACTGTGTATGTATAATATTATCCTCTACTGAATTAATTCTCTAAATTAATGTCTTTTTCCATAGTTAGTTGGATGTGTAAAGATAATTCCCATACATTTTTACTGCACATATTTTGAACACAACTCATATATACACTTTTTATGAAAATAATAATACACATTTGTATTCATATTCGACTACTTGCGTTATTGTGAACTTCCGAATCCACAGCTGGTTATGTGTTTTAGTCTTAAGGGCTTGGAGGTTTTTGCTTCCCACTTGCTTGAGATTCCTTAGGGCATAATTTCAGATCATTCCAGCATTTTCTTTTTCTAACAGTTTTTTACTGACTTATTTTTTGTTTTAAAATTATTGTCATATCTGATGGCTTAGTCTCCCTCTAAGTAATACAATACATATTGATTGACTATGATACAGAAATGCCCTCAGAACTTTGCGGTTTTTATGTGATTGTATGCAAGATTTTCTTTTTTTGTGAAACGAAAATCATTTCAAAAGGAAGTTTACACTAATGATTCAAAGGTTTCCGTATTGTTTTATTTTTTTCGTCATCTTTCGTTATATTCCTTTTTTCTATTGCCGTTTTTATGCATTTATTTACTGCTCCATAACAAAGACTTGCTTTTATTCAACATTTCGTTCAATAGAAACCATAAATTTGAAACCATAAAAAACTGAATTTTTTTTTCTAAAAAGAGACATAAAATATACACACGTTTGTATATAAAAGTACATGATGATTGTAGTCAAATTCTATCAAATTGTTTTATTGACTCAAATTGGAAAACAAGAGTGCAAGCGCTCAAATACTTTTCTGTTGTCTAAAACAGAATGTGTGTTGTAAATATATAAAAAAAATTTCAACATTTTTAACAATTTCCCATATTTAAATCTATTCTTTTTTCATACACTTGGATGTGCTGCCTGGCACATGCAGTAAAATGAAGATTAATTTATTCCTGGATTGTTTGAAATTTATCAGCAATTATAATACGAGATAAGCAGAAAAAATTAAGAGGATATATTTCTTCAAAAGAAATTCTTGAGGCTTTGTCTTACAATCCTTTTGATTGAAATTTAAAATGAACAGTTGCTTCTTCATACAACTGAATTATATGCCAAGGTATTGAGTAAATACTTTAAAGGAATATTCAAAATATCTCAAAATACGCACGTCAGTACAGAAACTGATAAAGATAAACACATATGGTTACATAATTTTACTTATTTATAGTACGAAATTGTTCACTTATAAAGGTATCAAATTAAAGTTCTTTGAAACTTTGAACAATTTCTCTTTAGCTCTCATTTCTCCTCCTTCTTATTCTTCAGGAGTTACAGCGAAAATTTAATTAAATTTTGGTTTAAGAATAAATACCAATGAAGGGAAACAAAATGCAATTACAAATGTATGTCTAGAAATATAAAAGAAATTTCCCAACAAACACTTATGCAAGCGATTGAAAATTTATGAAATCAGTTACTTCTTGAAGCACTACTTCCATCTAGAGTTTTGTGTACATACAGAACAATTTCATATTAAGATCGTCAAAAACAAGATAAATTAACCATTTTTCGGTAGTGATTTTACTTCATAAGTGTTTCATGCTAATTCAGCATGATATGGCGATAACCTTCATATATTTTATATTGCAAGGACTTAATAGCTGTAACGTATATTTGATAAAAATTACGCATTATGAATAGACTTTAATTTTATTTCTTAAGAGTTATTATATAAAATTTTTTATTTAAAAAAATTTTTGATAACTATTATGGGCATCAAATAAATATATTTCTCAGGCTTAACTATTACTATCCAATAGATATATTTTTTAGTTATTTTTAATTATTATGTATGAGAAATATTGTATAACAGTTATAAAACATTTTACATATTAAAGTTTAGTTAGACAAATTTTTGTTTTTGTTTTATTTTCTTCAAAACATTTTGTTCTTTGATAATAGTGTACAAAAATAAAACAATTTATATTAAAATAAGTATTATCGTAAATATAAAAAATAAAAATCTCAAATAATATTTATGGATAAGAGAAAAAATTATTTATCGATTATAATAGTTATGACCCAATGAAAAAAGATATTAATTGAATATAATAGTTTTGTCCAACAAATATTTAATTTTTCGTTATATATAATAAATAAAACCAATATTTATTCCAATCAACATTGCCACATGTTGATTTTACATTGGTAGATTTTTTTGTATTTAGCAGCTCTTTTGAGTGAGCGCTCTTTTCCGCTTGGCTCACTTTATTAAAATAGATCGCTCAGTTGGACTTGAATATTTAAATGCAACTTAGTTTTAATAAATAAAATAATGAACGCAAAAATAGACACAACTTTTAGATAATGTTGTCAAATAAAGTTAAATGAATGTTATACACAGAGAAAACAGATTCATTGTGGTAACCGACTTTGTACCCAATCGGATTTTGTCAGTTGTATGTACTACTGTATAATTCGATTATGACTATCGAATGAATTCTGTTGTAGGATATGAATCTGACATTATAGAAGCATGAATAAAATATTACTATTGTGAATTAAAGACGCAGCATTTAAAAATTTGTAGTTTATTTTTTTCAAGGCACAAACCAAAAATTTACAAAGAAAAGACACACACAAATTCATTCATACATAAACACATTTACTACATGGAAAACTGTATATTATAATGAGCAAAAGGTCCTTTGAGAATTTTTTAATGGCTATGTTATTAGGTCCATTAGTTCCATTGAAAATTTGCTTACTTTATATACATCAAATTAGACCTTGAGGATCTCTGAAATTTCAAGAGTTCATTAGCAAAGATATTACCAAAAACATGTGGAAGTTTAGTAAGCATGTATTAAACTTCTTACCTTTATATCAAGCATCAGCAAATTTAAAGTTCTTACACGGGGTGATCTGTTGCAATGGAGTCATTTAAAATGTTATACATTTTTAAAGATATCTGTAGTTATTTGGCAATACTTACAATATATAAATCCAACCTTATCCTATATATATATCGCGCATTAATTCCTTTAATTTTGTATAATGAATGTTTTAAATTTTCTTTTATATTAAGATTTTTTATTTTAATGACAAATACAATGAAAGCATACATATTTTGTTCATTGTAGCTTTTTATCGGCTAGACGTACCGAATTGAACTTTTAATAGTGATTACTATCGAATGCAACAATAATGTTAACTGAAAATTGAATCATACTCAAGTATTCTTTTATACAGATGAATTTTTAATTGTAGCAAACAATATTTGATTTGGAAATATTAATTATATTGGTTGCCTCTTTAGATTACGTTTAATTTATTTTTGCAATCTTTATATTGATTGTCGTAACTATTGTAAGACGTATGAGAATATTAAAATCATTGCTATAAGGGTTCCCAGTGAACACATGACCTAATTTTGACATCACTGGTAAATCATAGCTAGGTAATCAAATTTTACGTAATTTTGATCTACCAGTGATATACATTGTGACTAAGGTATGATATACGGAGAAATTGTTTAATTTGAAATAAATCCTAATTTTAAATTCTAAAACAATTTAATAAAAAATGAAGTTTCGATTGTAAAAAATGTAATTGGAAAAAAATTTCCAAAAATACAACAAACTAAACAATGGAAAGCTGTAGGAAAACGAAGAGAGGTTATGAGTTATGTTTAGGCAGTACTATAATGCTATTAAATGGCATTTAAGACGGAAGAAAAATCAAAGCCAAAATTTCAGGATATTTCTTTAACATCCTACTAAGAATCCAGATGAATTTAAATGCAGCCTGTTAAATGTATGTATATTAGTGAAAGTATGTATGTACGTTACAACTGCCTATAAAGAATACTTCCAAAATTTGTTCATAAAAATGTTCAATGTTTAGAACGTTTCGTTTAGCAATGTAAGGGAGGGTCTTATGTGTGAAATTCATATATGTATATGTGGTTTGGAGTAATAAAGAAAATATAATTTTATAATAAAATAAAAGATCATTATAATGTCAGATTACCATCAGTTTTGTGTCATTTCATGTCAGTGCCTGATGTACCTAAGTGCGTAATTATGAGTCATATATGAGTCAATAATGAGTAATTTCTTATGTAAGGTATGACATTTCATGATATCATTCTGACGTCAGAATGATATCAATGTGTTCACTAGGTTCTACGGCTATAAATAATGAAAATCTTTATTGTTAAGCATCCTTCAATAAATTTAACAGAATATTGATCTACTTCATTAAATTTTTAGAGTTGTAACCATTTTCCAATCAATCTGTCTTCTCTGTGTATGTATGTAAATTAATTGCTCTTCATACTTTAACTGTTAAGCATCAACATTCGCTGGGTATGCACATTTTCTCATGCATGTGTTCTTTATTTCGACATACAAATATGCATGAACATGCACAGAGTGATTTAATTGTCAGCGATTTTCTTGCATTAAACCACAAAATACTGCCGTAAGTTATTATTGGAATATTTGATTACAATCAAAACCACAAAGATCAGTTGTATATCGAAAGATTTTATTTAATGGTGACATAAGCACTACAACATAATACAGTGACAACATAATACAGTGGGGAGAATCGTAAAATACATGATCAATTATGCCCACATATGAAAACGAATGTAAGCACACCTTTGCGTTTATATGAAAGTGCCACGGCTATATGGAAATAAAAAGCATGCTTGAGGCGGCTGTTCCAATAATCAAGCAAGTCAAAATGAAAAGACTCCGACAATTTTTTGTAACAAAAATTTATTGACTGTCGGTGATTCAACAAGTTTCTGTATTTTTACAAAGTGAACAACTAGATATTTATGATATGGCTAATTCATTACTTTCCGCACAGTCTAACCAGATGCGACACGCGCTGGAATATATTGCCGTCTCAGCCGTAGTGGCAGCATCACAAAAGAGAAATAAGAAAGTATTAGCGTTTCTTTTTGTTTTGTTTTACGCATACATTTGTAAAATGTGCAACACTTTTAATAGAATAAAATGAAACACCAACACGTAATTGTTGTCTCTTTCTCAATTTTCAATTGTCAAAGTTGACGTGTCTAGTTAGACTGTGCTTCCCGGCAACAGACTCCACGTTTGCCGGAGCTTGTAAGTGTAAATTTCTTCATATGAGTAATTCCATGTCAAATCAACTAATAGTTAGATACGGCATCTTTCGATTTTGATGAAATTCGTTTAGATGTTTTCTTTAAGCCTATAACGAGCTTACGCCAAACGGAAAAAAAATTAAAAATGTTTATTTTAGAACCAAATTTACCAAAAGTGTTGAGTTTAGTTGTTAAATATCTCGAAAACTATTAAGCAGAATAATTGGGGCTACAGAAAACATATAGAGCAAACATTTTTTTGGAAAAATTACTTTTTTCCAAAGTTTTGAAGTTTCCAAAACTGATTAAATCGAAAACCTATATCTTTTTTGCTGAATTCTTTTATATATTATCTATCTCTAAGCGTCCTTAAAATATTATGAAATTTTTAAGGAAGTGTTTTTTTCTTTTTTGAGATATGACAAAAAATGTACCTTTTTAACACAAAATTTACAACATAAAATTTTATCGAAAAAACAAATACACAAATTTGTCAATGTTATTACGTTTTCCCCTTCAAAAATTTTAAATTAAACTAAATTGAATGCATATTGCTCAAAATTACAGATTTAAATAATTTTTGATATTATATTGTTGTTGAAGGTAGCGAAAGAAAAAATCATATCTCAAAAAAACACCTCCTCCAAATTTTCACGATTTATTAAGGACATTTAGAGGTATTATATAAAAAAATTCAGGTGAAGAAATATATAGGTTTTTGATTTAGTCAGTTTTGAAATTTTCAAAACTTTGCTGATAGTCATTTTTCGAAAACAAATTTTTGTTCTATGTATTTTTTGTTGCCCCAAATATCCTTTTTAAAATGGCGTACAGCACATCCTTGTATATAAAGTAGCTTTAGAGATATTTAAAAACGAATCTCAACACATTCTGTAAATTTGGCGAAATAATGACATTTTGAATATGTCATAACTTTTGAAATAAACATTTTTTTTTAACGTAAATTCGTTATAGGATGAATGACAACATCTGACCAAGTTTCATCAAAACTGAAAGGGTTCGTTTCTAACTCTTAGTTGATTTGAAACGGAATTACCCATATATATATATATATGTACAAGTTCATATGTATGTGTGCCTTTTAGTTATTTGGACTGTTTAACATGATGGAAATTCATCAATTAATTTCCTAATTGACCAAAGAAGACGTAATTGGCGGTAATAATATTTCAATAATAAAATGAAAACTGTAATTAATACAAACTCGTACTTAGCGTAAATTTTGTCTTAAAATCTACATGGAAAATAATGTTTATAAAAGATAAATGAATAATGTCAGAACAAATAAGAATGAATAGTTATTATAACTAAAGCTTTATGCTCTAAAAAATATATTAACAAAACAAATTAAAAACTTAGAAGCTTAACTTGGTTTGATTGCATGGAAATGAGTTTGTTTTAATCTCAAATAGCGAATTATTTTAAGAGATTTATTTTTTCTTTCATATTCTTCTATTTATACTTGAAAGAGTTTTGTTTGTGTATTTTTTTTTTTTTTTATTAATTTTGAATTTTTTATTTTCATTTGAAGGATGAATATTGTTTTATTTTTGGTAAAAGTTTCATTGTGCGTAAGTTATTGTTACCAATGCAAAAGTTTTTGAACTTTTATCTTCGTCTTTCTTTCGGTTTTATGCAAAAATGAATAATGTTGTTTTAATAACTTTTTTAATTATTTTTTCTTTTCTTATATATGTATAAATTCAAAAAAGCAATAAAACTCTACTTGCTTAACAATATATTAAAGTATATGCATTAGGGTTGAGCGTCATATTTTTTTTGCGAATTTCAAAGCAGGCGAAATCAGTAGTTCTGATACGTTCTGCTAGTCTGACTAGATATTCTAAATGTTTTACTCTGAATAATAATTTGCATCTACCATAAACCGATTCAGTTCAAAGAAATTTACGTAAATATAAGAAATATAACTAGATTAATAATTTACATATATGAAATTATACATAGGTATGAACAGATATAAGATGGTATGTGGTATTCTTGAATAAGCGCGGATGTCCATTTTGGTCGATCTTGAGTTATTGATGTCAAATTGCTTTGATTTATATGCTTTTACATGGACCAACAATTTCGTAATGACATGAACCAATTCAGATTTTTTTTAGCAACGTAACCTCTTTTTTTATTAAAATTTTTTTCAACTATAGGGAACTAAATCGACGTACAATTATTTGCTGGCAATTTATTAATTAGAAAAATATGTATGTTTTATTAGTTTTGCACACATTTTCGAATTATTATTATTTTTTGATTATTGTTCAGTTAATAAAAACTTATAATTTTTGTAAAACATTATTCAGTTAAAAAAAGGTTAAGTATGCAGGTGTGCTTGAATTTGTTCAATATAAACTACTGCTATCGACATAAGCTCTTTTTTCAGCACACAGTTTTAGTGTCCTTGTCACATTGTTTTTTAAAGTATTCTCTAGGATCTTATCCTTATGGAATTTTTTGTCCGAAATTGTAAAGCAAACTTCTTACAGCATATTTTTAAACGACTATCCAAAAATAGTTTGATAAAAATCACACATAAAGTCTTTCGGCTCTACTAAAAAATTTGCTTTTTAAACACACGCGCTTATTGAAGAAAACTGATATAAGATATTAATTGTATAACCTTCAATAATAAAATGTAGTGAACATATTAAAACTTAAATCATTTACTTATGTTTTTATCAACAGATAAACCCTCTGGTACAAAAACTATCGCTGTCAGAATGACTGGAAAAAGAAAACATTATTATCACTGGTTTAATTGGTTTGTGGCGATATGGATTATAATATCTGATATAAGTTTAAGTGGTAAGTATGTCTTATAAAAGGTTATAGTATAATTAAATATTTAAGTTTTTAAATTTATAATCATACTATCTCCAAAAATTATATTACTCAGTCAGTAAAAAGTTAATTGTTTTATGTAGGGTGTTTGTATAATTGACCAGTGTTACTTGATATGATGAAAATCTTTTATTCCGGCTTAAGGTCTATTCACAAATAAAAACAAATCAATTTGTTTCAAAAATCGTTTTTATTTTTTATCAGCTGAAAAATAAACAATATAGAGTAAGAGCAGTGTTTATGTTCTTAAATAAATTTATTCTAAATAAGTTTTATATTCCTTGATAACGGCTAGCGAACTTAACCGAAATATCATATAAGATAAAAAATAAAAACAGTTTTTGAAACAAATTGATTTGTTTTTATTTGTGAATAAACCTTAAGCTGGAATAAGAGCTTTTCAATTGATTGCTTCTTATTTATTTAAATAAAAGTATATTTTTTCTATGAGATTTTGGGTAAAGGTTCCCCGACGATCTGCATTTTAGGTAGAAGGTCATAACACGCGTTAATTCGTCAACAACATTTAGTTGTCATTACAATACAACATTATGTTTAAAAAAGTGGGCAGTGCCACTTGTACTAAATCTATTCTTATGAAACTTCGCACACAAAATTAATTCTCGTAGAAGTACGTGATGATAAAATATGAGTGCGGTGCCATGCCTATTTGGTAGTCGTTATTTTCTCAAGAACTATTTATACAATTTTGTTTGTTTTTAACCTTTTTAAAAGTTTTTCATCCACTATTCACAATTTTTTTTTACTTTATCCTGTTTTATTATCAACTAATTAGTTGTCGAAAATACACAACGCGTTAAAAAGATTAAAGTTAACCAACTTTCTGCAGCTAACGCGTCAAAATGCTGTTTACTTATCTTATTCTATGAAGAACCAGTAGGTTAATTTTTTAGAAGTATACGTCACGCTCGCGTACTAACGCGTTTTAAGTACTTCTACCTTTAGCGCCAGTGAAATGCGCATTGGAACTACCTAACTCCCCTACGCAATCAAATCCAATGTGTTTTTTTTAATAAAACAATTAATATTTTACTGAATAAGTAAAATATTAAATTTGGAAATAGTGCGATTGTAAATTTCAAAACTTAAATTTTAGCAATTCCCAATAAAAATCACGTATTTATTACAATATCTTTACTTCGATGCCAACAAGCAGATTATTAATATTTGTTTTATTTGAAAAGCTAGTTCAATATTTTTATTTGCTAAAATTATAAAAGCAAAAGGAAAAAAAATTTAGCTGTGAAAGTAAATGGAGAAGTCATTCCTTAATATTACAGTCTAATATTTATAAAATGTACATATCGTTGAATGCAACGAAAATTGATGAAAATGTCTAAATTGCTGTTTTTATTAATTAGATACACTGGTTCACAAATTTTCAACTTTTTGCCATCACTTCAAAAACTTGATGTTTTCTAAACTAATTTGGAGTCGCTGAACATGAATATGACCTTCATTTATTTTTCTCAAGAAGCGTTTTTGATATATTCGCAAGAAAACGTGGTTTAGCTAATTCCAAAAATCTGGAGAACTGTTTATCTGAATTGTACAAACAGTGTGCTGCAGCAAAAATATTTCTTTTCTCTTTCAGCCAATATACAGAGTGTAGTGATCGGTCATATTTCATTGAGTAAGATGCCTTAAGATTTGAAAAATGTGAATTTTTATTTTTTTTTTAATTTCACCATTTTAATTCGCTCCAGTAAGTCAAAATAAATTTTTTATTTATTTTAGACACACATCTCAAACAAAATTTTGTTCCCGATATAGCAAGCTAAAAATTGGTTACATCGGACAAAATATGAGAAAGGTACAATATATATAGTGAACACATCCAAATTTGAATTTTCATTCGTTGGTCCTCAGATCAACATGAGTTATTACTTATAAGTTTATTAGTTGTACTCGATTGAAAAAGAAAGGTCAGCATATCGCATATCAAATTTTACAAAATTATGTGTAGTTTGCAAGAATGTATTCAGATTTTAACAGTTTAAATTTTTATGAAAGACTTATGGCAAAACAAATGGGAAAATTATGCTATATGGCGTTTTGTACATTTAAATTTTTCTTAATGCTATAAAATCTTTTCATTTTCAAATTAAAGTTTGCAGTTATACTGGAATTTACTTAATTAATACTCAGGAAGTAAAGAAAACTATGAGAACCATCAGAACTCCTAAGAAAGTGCCAACGTATATCAAAAATATCTTGATTTGTAAAATCATGTCTATGATGATACCTTTTAGATGACATAATATAAATATTATATGCTCCATAAGAAAAAATTTTTTATGAAGAAAGGAGTGGTGGTACTATTTTAAACAACAATTGTCATTAATTCAACATTTCTCAAATTTCAAATTAAAAATTGTATATTTCCAAACTCAAAAAGAATATCTCCATCAGCGTATTTTCAACTGTTCAAAATTTTGTCGTGTAACTAAAAAAGAAATAATTGTTACAATCGGCTGTTATTTGGATCCGATACCTTAAAAATACTGGACCAAAGTTTTGAAAAATTTATAAATTTTATTATTAAAATTAGTATATTTCACTAACTATACAAGATAATTGTGTAACCACAGACATTTCTTTAGAATTTTATAAGGTCTATAAGGGCACAATAAATTTTTGGAATCGAGTGAAAAACAGAAAAATGACAAGCGTTGAAAATATTTATATGATCGAAGCGCACTACTTTGCACTTCATACATCTGCTCCTGAGTAATATTGGAAACTTATCTATCCACATCTCACTGCCATTTTTCTTGTACTCTATACAAAAAAATTTGTTTTTTAATTAAAATTCAAATTCGGATATTTTCACTAAAGCCCAGGTTCTACATTCGTAAAATGAAATGAAAGTGAAATTTTCGCAAAATTTATCTTCTCAATTTCATCAAATGAGGTTTGAAAAGTAAAATTTAATTTTCAGTTTGTTTCAAACGAAATTGAAGTGTTCTGCAAATCACTTTTACCACAAAAAAGTAATCTTAAATCGACAACAAATAACTACGTGAAAGAAAAAACGTTTTAATAAGAAGGGAGTTCCTGTGGCTTTAAATTATTTAAATAAATAGGATTTGCATACATTTAAGAGTATTAACAAGTTCGAAACTTCCAGCCATCAGCTTTATTGCGAAAATTATGAATATGCGCGAAAATTTCGAATGGAAACAAGTGCAAAAATCTAAAAAGTTTTTAAATTGGCTCAAAATCTCTAAAAAGGTCAAATTGATTGGTTGGCAAGAAAAGAGTTACTTTTACTTATCCAAACAAAATAACGCGAATTAGCAATTTTCATCAATATTTGTGTTAAAATTGATTTAAGTTTTATGGCTTCCTAATCAGTTTTTTTATGTTTTGTTTCTGATGTTACCAAGTTTTTGCAAATTTTTGCGAATTTTTCCAATATTTAGTTTTTTTTACAACTTGAGTAATTTTAAACTTTTTTCAATTTTTCAAATTTTTTTGATAAAGTTCGTCATTTTCGCGATAAAATTTATTTTGCAAAGTTTTAAGTTTTTTACAGTATACATGACTTTTAAAAAATTGTATTGTTTGTTTTCGATTTTAAACTATTTTTGCTAATTTCCACCAAATCCACGAAAAACGCGACTTCCATTCCATTTTGAAACTAAAATTAACTTTATTTTTTCCATGGAAGAAATTTTTCATAAAATTTTCAAATTAAAGCAAGAAAAAGATTAATTTTAATTTGTATGTACGTCAAATTTATTTTTTCCAATTATTTTTCATTGAAACAAAATGAGAAAGAAATTGTCATGAAAACAATTTCACTACTTTTTCAGAACACTATAAAATTGTAAATGCGGAATTGAAATCGTTTTCACTTTCATTTTATTGTGCCGTAAATCTTTTGGAAAAATTTTGATTATCACATAATCCTCCATTTATGAACCAATATTTAAAATTCTTTTTTTTTTCTTGTTTCAAATGAATTGTTTGCAGTTTGATCCCATAACTCACATAACTCTGACGTTTCTTGACAGATTTTCAAAATATTTTATTTGAAAGGAAATGAAAGGTTTTGTACTATGAAAAATTGCGGGCGGCCACCCCATTTGTAGACAAGCACTCCATTTGATATAATACAAAATCGCGTTGGTTTTGTAAAATGGTAAATAAGATCTTTGCATTGAAGTCGGGTTTTTTGACATATGTAATTATAGTTGTTACTGACAGGGCTTTATTGTACAAAGTCTTTAAGTAGGAATGAAAACAGATTCAAAAGTTACAGTTTTTTGTTTATGATAACCCGCGCATTTCTATGAAAAACCTGTAGCAATAACTATGATGATCATATATCTGTGGTCACAAGCCTTAACCGCCTAAGTCGAGTTAGGACGAAACTGAGTTATTAGTGCTATCATGCTCGGCATGTGTGAATATACTTGCTATCAATTTTTGATAATTGTATCTTTTTTGATATAACATCTACCCATAAAAGACCTAAAATAGCTTCAGTAATTTTTTAAAATTATTGTTTTGCATTAACAGCTTAACTCATAATTCACCGCCCTTAGTTTCCTAACTCAAATTAAGTGTTTCATAATTCTATATTCTTACTTTGGAATAATGGCCCAAATCAATTTAAGATATGATAATTAGAAACATACAGTTTTTATTATTGCCCAAATCAAACTTATGTCGTTATTCCGCAATAGAAAGTAAACATTTTATTTTCCTAAGTTGAGTTACTTCGTTATTCCGAATTACAACATCGATTTTTGATAGGCATTAATTGAGTTGAGTTCTTTTTCCAAACTGAAAAATCACTTTACGAAAATATTATTTCAAGTTATATTCTTATTCCAAATTTGAATTTAAAAAAAAAAATTTTGTTTAAGTAGACTTTAGTCTTTATTTCAAACTATGAATATTGAAAATGTTTACAAAATTAGTCACTAAGTCGAGATATACCATTGAGGAGAATTCTACATATTGGTGATTGATTTAAAAGTTTTAATTTTTAAAAATTTTTGTAAAAAATTATATGCAAAATGTTATTATTAAAGAAGATAGAGTTAGAAAAGCTTCAGGAAGAACGTCCTAAGGAAAAAAGTAAGTGGATAAAAGTTGGTTTATTGGTATTTTTAGATTTTTTTATTTAATCTTAATTTACGAACGAGTATGTTACGTAAGTGGATATTGCTGATCTGTAAAATATATACTGATGTCACATACCTTTTACGATAAAAAAAATCCTTGTAAAACTTGTATTTTTAAATTAAATAAAAGGTGTTTTTTAAATTAAATATCCTAGAAAAATTTTTTATGTTCAAGGAATCCAAAGTAAAAGTATAACATAAGTCGACAAATTATGTATTAAAAGTAAGGAATAAGAACTTAACTCAACATGAGAGATAAAATCATATAAACGTTGACATAAAATAAAGACTTAAGTTTACTTAAGTGTACTAAAAGTTAGTTTTTTCTTGTGGCATAGAAGCCTAACTCAACTTTAGGATTTTGAATTTTTTGTACTCAATAAGCCATAAGAGCCTAAGTGCCTTATCTCGTTATTATCTCTTGACTGCAACGATAAAGAACAATTTTTTTTAAAGAGATGATTCAAAGAATACGCTTCCTTGGAATCTATAAAAAAATAAGCAACAAAAAAGCAACTCCTGATTTGCAGTGAGGGCTTTAAACTTTAAACTGCTCTCCTGAAAACCTTGGAAAACAGACTTAGGCGGTTAAGGCTTGTGACCACAGATATAATGTATTAATATCGGATATGTTATATTAAGCTCTAAAAAATAGAAAGATACAAAAAAGTCTGAAAATTTTATTCTTTTAGTGGATTTAGTGGATTCCAAAACGATTCGTTTTAAACCGGCTCGATTTACAGAATAGGCAGATATTAACAACTTTTTTAAATAAAACTAAAAAAATAAAATTCAGTGCTTTTTTTAAGCGATTTTTGAAATCTAAAAGTTGACAACGCTGCAACGAATCATTCAACAATATACATTTCCGCGTTTGTTTCGTTTGCAGTTGTACGATTGAAACAGGATATTAAAGCAAGTAGATGAGTGAAAAGCCTATTGTATTGCTTGCAATATTTGTCATTACAAAAGTATTTGGTTTGTGTCTTCGGATGAAACGTTTGCGAAAAGTTTTGTTTGTTTGCACACTTTGGTTAAAAGCGGCCTTATTATACTTACTTTTTATATACATTTAATTTATGTTATTGATATTTTGCAAGAGTTGAGTTCGAACTAGGTAATTTAATTTTATGAATTGTTTATAAGTCAACGCACTTACAACCTCACCCACAACATCAATAAAGGCAATGGTAAGAAGCTAACATATAAAAAAATAGCTTGAGACTAGCTGAGAGAGTAAATGTCTTTGGCAAAGAGAATAGCGGAAGTGGAACAACATTTTGTCATCTTTTTATATGTTGTTAATAATAACTTCCTGAGAAGTCGAAAATACATACTTACACTTAAAAGGAAAATTAATCCATCCGTACTTAAAATAAGCTAAAGCGGTGTCAAAAGTACGGCAACTACGGATTTTCTTAAATCAAGTACAGAAAGCCCTATAGAATTACGCCCGGGATGCGGGATCCGGGTTTGATGCAATGCAAGAAATCTTATTTCGAGAACGTGGTAGGCTTGATTTAATGTGAAAATTCGACGGCTTCGGATTGGATGCATGATGGACGATAATAATATGAATAATAGAAAACTATTTATTCCTCCATCATCTAATTATGTGAAAATTTTGCCTTAAATCAAGCCTGCTGCGTACTTGAATCAACCCCGAATTCGGCTTATTTTTATATATTTCATCCTGCAACATAGTTCTTAAAAACATCGATGTTTCCACGATAAACATCGATGTTTCTTCCACCATAAATTTTTCATCCAATTGTTTTGTTGTTTTAAGATTGTTTTATAACTTCAAAATGAGGGTGAAAAATTGCTAAATTTTTACACAAATAGATCATAATTGTTGGAAGTTTTTCTCAAAATGTTTTCAAAAATAAAGTGTTTGTCTTTCTAATATTTGTTTTAAAAAAAAATAACGCAATCAGGCAATTAATGTCTACCAGTATTACCTTTTTGGCAAAAGGGGTAGTGTATAGGGAACAGGTGATGAAGTGGTAGAGAGATAGAAAGCTTAATTCGCAGAGCAAGACCCTCATGTTTCATGCTGTGTAGCCATTTTATTAGTTCTTTTACTTCGCCGACGGTTCTGCTACAATACCGACAATGTTAAAAAACACTAATCATTAAATGATTTAATACTCATGTATGTACCTAGAAACTTTTTGCCAAATTCGAGTCGGTCAGAAAATGTTGCGAAGTAGTTGACAAGCAAGCGCACCTCTTTGTCTGAGGAATTTCTGAAATTTTTGTCGAAATGTCTGAGAGAATTCTATACCAACTCCTTGGAAAATTCTGAAGATATTTTTTACGTGTTTGACAAATTATATATATAATTTTAAATTTTTTGGTAGTATAAACGATCTGTCGTCCCAGAAAAAACTTCTTCTTCGGCATAAGCAGATTTGTAAAGGAGAGTTTTGTTGGTGTAGCTTACAAAGCTGCTTATGTATTGCATGATATTTGTTCACGATGTCCAATTTAGGAGCATTGATATGTTAATCACATATTTCAGTGCGTTCAGTATATAATAAATCATCAAATTGTTTTGTTGTTTTAAGATTGTTTTAAAACTTTAAAATGCGGTTGAAAAATTGCTAAATTTACACAAATAGTGCATAATTGTTGGACGTTTTTCTCAAAATTTTTTCAAAATTAAATTTTTTTCTTTCTAATATTTGTTTTTAAAAGAGAAATAACGTAATCAAGTAATTAATGCCTACCAGTTAATTAATTAATGTATTACCTTTTTGGCAAAGGGATAGTGTATAGGGAACAGGTGGTGAAAAGGGAGAGGGATAGAAAGCTTAATTAGCTTATAACCCTGCTATTGAGCATTTTTTGTAGAGCAGTGTTGCAAGCCTCTCTTGTGTCATGTAGAGGCATTGAGTTATTTAAACTGTATAGCCATTTTATTAGTTCTTTTACTTCGCCGACGGTTCTGCTACAATACCGCCGAAGGAGAGTGCTGTGAAATGCATTAGGATATGATAGTATTAATTGCTGCCGGTACCGCCAATGTGATCCGTGCTATGCTTTCATCACATCTAACACAATAACACACCAATGCACTTGAGAAAAATGCATGATGTTGTTGGCTTGACTTGACCTCAAGACCTCAGGGTTTGTAGTCAAACGCGCAACAGCACCCTCGACAGAACCGACCTAAAAATTACTGCAGTTGAAATTTTAAATCGATTAAAGAATGCACGATATAGCGTTGGACGACTATAATGAATTTTTCTATAAAATTCTAAATTAATCGCTTAGGAAAAAAACGGCCATCCAGTTTTTCAAATTTCTTTACAAATTCCATTAGATACATATTGTTTTAGTTCGCCCGGTGAAAAATGTGGAAATGAAAGCAGATTTTTTGAAATTAGTCAAATTATCAGAAGCATTTTTTTACCTGCATGAAAATAGTGCCAAACTTAATTTTTTAATTTTTATTTCCTTAATATAGACGAAAAATTCAAAATGGCTGGACTAATTTTCTTCACACATAGGTTAAACGATTTTGGATCAAATCACCTTTCAAACAAAATTTACTAAATTAAAATCGATGTAGCAGTTTGGTAGCTACGGCGTCAAAGACACACAGATTCAAGAGGATTAATCTAGAAAAGATATGATATCTTCTAAACGGGTGGATCGAATTTGTTTAAACATAGCTAAGAACACTCTCGATCAAGTCACCTTTAAACGTATACACCCCTCTTTTTGTACACATAGCAATACTCTTAAATTAAAAAAATTTCAAAGATATATTTAACAGGCAGTTTTTTAGAATTTTTACTGCCAGGATGTCAACAAGTCGAGTTCGTTCTCATATCTATATTGCAAACATTAATAAAAAATGTAAATTTGTTTCTGTTTTCAATATAAATATGAGAACGAAATCGACTTGTCGACGTTGTGGAACAGGCATTTAATTAAAAAGAAAAACGTGAATATATGAGAATTTCCCATTTTTTTTGGCCGACGCATGAGACGTATGAGTAATGTGATAGCACACACCATCATGATACGTATGAGTAATATGATGGTATGTGCTATCATATTAATCATACGTCTACAGCGTCGCGCTGAAAATTGGAAATTAGCATTTTCTTTGTTTTTTTTACGGAATTAAAAATTCGTAAGAAAAAGCTCATCGTTAATTTTTTTAAACATAAGAGTATTCCATGTTTCTTAATAAATAATAAAGAATTCACGGCTATAAGAATTGAGATAACATAAAAATTTCTTTCGCATATTATCAAGGATTTTGTTTAATATCATAAAATATTTGTTTGAAAATTTTTGGATATGCTATTAAGGCTGAGACCACACGGGCGTTTTTAAAAAGCGGCGTTTCTGCTTTTTTTTATATTAAATTTAAAGTTTTGAAAAATTGAGAACTTTCAAATTAAATATAAAAAGCAGAAACACTGCGTTTTAAAAACGGCCGTGTGGCCTCAGCCCAACAGAGATATTTAGGAAATCAAAGAACAAAGTCACGGCTAAAACTCCAAACTTAAAAATATCTCTGAACATAGTAGGGATATTAGTGAAACAAAGTCTATATTCTTTGTCTCTTAATAAGCTTAACAACATGTCCAAATTCATTGAAATCGGATAACATTTGTAAAAGTTATGAGGCCAACAAAGTTTGGCATGCCCGACTTTGACATCCTATTGCTCACCGTGTATTTCAACATGGTATTCTCAGTTTCATCGTTTTGAAAGCTTAAGTCCTCCTCTATAAGTCGTAACTACTTACAATTTGACTCGATAACTACTTATTTTTGTTTGAGAAGTCCAAAAAATAAGGGGTACCCCTTAAAAATATATTTACATTTTTACAGTAATAATATAGTAGCTAGTTACTATTTGGCTTACTTGAAGCTAAACAATAAGTAGTCAAATAAACAAATTAAAATTAAAAACCAAATGTTATACACTCATATTTTATTTATATTTTTATGTTTTTCTATCCAGCTGGGATACGAACCTGTGCTCGTTGAGATTTGAAGACAACTACTAACCCACTGAGCTATTGTTTAAGCGACAAAAATTAGTTTTCATATACAAACATATATTGACTTAAAAAGTGGTTGTCTACTTATTTTATTAATACATATCAACAAATACTTTCAGATAATGAGAAAACTTTATATAGCTGTTGCATGTATATACATACATATATCATTGGAAATTAGTAAACGAATAATGTAAAAAACATAAATATTTCAAAACATTTTTTTAAATTATTTTTTTTCTGTGATATTGTGGCACCAACGATACACCTTGTATCATTCACAAGAAAATCTGACAGAATTCTATCAGATTTTCCTGTGAATGAATCGTTCCGTCATGTAGGACAGTGAATCTTGACGTTAAACAAGTGCGATATACATGCAAAAATTACCAAAACGGTAACGCTGCATACATACATTCATGTTAGTTCAATATAGTCAGCTAAAAGTGTTCTCTAATTTGCTTAAGTATTTGACAGGCTTTTGGTTGACTTTTGACATTACCTTTAGCTAGCTTATGCATATTATAGTTGGGCCTTTAGTGTTTTTTATTTCATTAAAAAATTGTATGAATACGTGCCAAGTCATATTCATTACAGATACCACCAGAACTTAAACAAATACAACACCAAAAAACACCTGTATTTTGTTGGTAGAAATATCCCAGAAATATGTCAAATCCATTATCTGTGAGTCGCAAACAGGATGGTTGCAACAACTACTAGCACAAACATTTTATAGCATGTATGTATGTATTGTGTGCATTTTCAACCAAGTGGCTCGAGCCGGTCGTAACGACTATTACAAGAATTATCCGAACAGCATGTTCGTTTCTATCAGGTGAGGTTACAATCATACAAAAGAAACTAAATGCTCACTGGTGCACATATAATAAAAAATTTTAATATTGTAAAAAGATATTGTAACAGAGATGTAAAATGAGATTTGAAAATTGTACTAATTTTCAAGAAAAGTTGTCCTTTTTTCAGTCCGACTGTAGTAAATTCTTGTACTATTATTTTAAAATATTTTTACTCAATTAACAAAAAATGGACATTATAGTGCATTTGCACTAAGTACTTATACGTGATGATCCTGATGAAAAGGGACCTTAGCTGCCGGAAGCAGAAATTGAGTTAACAAAATTTCCCAAAATTAAAAAATATCTTGCAAGTTTTCTTTTTTTACGAGTGAAAACTGAAGTAAAGCATAAAATCTTGTATATAAAATAGCATTTCGTTAAAGCGCTCCTAACTTCCCCAATGCATTTCATATGAGGGAAGTTAAGGTTCCTTTCTCCCTAAATGAAGAGGTTGGGAAAAATCTTTCTTCAGTCATTTCGGCGGATAATTTAGGAAGAATTCCACTTGTGAATTGGGGGAATATGACAAAGCAGTGATACCAACCATAATCTCAAAATCGTAAAAATTTACTATAAAAGCTATTTTGGCTCCACTGAAAACTCGTACAGGGAAGATAAGGCCCCTCTTCATCAGAAAGCTAGCCATTAATATTAATGCTTAATTTCAAATAAGATATTGAGATCTGAATATAAAAAGGACTATTTAGGATATACTTCTTGCTAAAAACTATCAGTCATTTCTAAATTGTAGCAGCAGGAAGTAGATGACTTTCGCAAATCCTTTGCTAGGATTAGATTAGAGAACAGTGTAACTCTCTTTAGTTTTCATTATATTTTGATATCCTTTACATATTTGCAAATGACTGTGGAATGTATAATATTCCTCTGGCAATTCTGGAAATATCAATTATTTAGGTTGTTTTTCATTTATACCTTCGGCCAAAAGGTACAACTTATGTTATCGCTTTTTAAAGACTTAATAATTCGGAACGATTTCCCTTCTTCTTGAATATTTAAGAGAACACTGAAAATAGCACATAGACGAAATCGATCTGTTTATCAACCAAATTTGACGTGTGATGACGGAAAATCATTTCAAATTTAAACAAACCGCGTTACTCTAAAAATTTGTATTGTAATGAAGTGAAATATTAATGCTCTCAAAAGTTTTATTGACTTTTCTGCAATAATTTTTACTAGTGGCAAGCAACACAGAAGTGAGAGATTTTAATATTGCGTACGCATTACTTCGACATAGTGTAAAATAATCTTGAAGGAAACTTTTACGGCTATTTACCCACCATTCGGCAAGAAGTGGGATAGAGGAATGAAAATCAGTTTTAATTCGCTTAGAATGTGAATGAAAACATATCTTCGACATAGTGGAAGAGGCAGTTAGTAAAATGTTTTGTCTGAATTTAGAAATTAGTATGAAGAAATTAGTAAGAAACCCGCTCGTTACAATGAACTAAGGTGTATCTAACAGGTGGGATCACTAGTTCAGCAGACTCACCAGATTAACCCTATTTCCTAGTAATGTACGTCCTAAGCCGCTAAAGATTTTGTTCTGAAACTCCGGATCTAGGAAGATGATGCAAATACGCGACGATTGACAGCTTAGCTACTGTCTTACCTCAAGGCATTGAGGAGATATGAGCCTACAAAATCGAGATCCGCAAGAACGTATACCCAAGTACAGTTGTACTTGGCGTAATTTTAATGCAAATTTATGAATTGACTCCATAATCAAAGAATGTTTTTGTGTTGGTTATGTAAATTTATGTTTTTATTTTTATGTTATAATAATAATATTTACTATAATTTAAATGTTTTAAATTTTTTCCTCCTTATATTGCAACTTTCGCACACAAACGAATTTCTTTAATGCTGCAAACATATTGACTATATTAGAATGTTGACAGAATAGGGTGTTGACCTTATCCCGTTCACATTATATTGTTATGACCACTTAAAATGTTTGTAAATATATTCAGCTACAAAATCGCATTAAAAATTTTTCTCTTTCTTCGAAAATATAAAGAAAAACGGAAAAAATTGATACTGAACACACCTGTACGTCCTCGTAGTAAAAATTGGGTATAAGGACTAGGGTTAAACGTCAAACTTATTAATGCTAATAAAATGCTCATGATATCACCACTACCTTCAAACTATCAAACACCATATACAAATTTTTTCTGTGTAATGTTTGACATTTACTTCAAGAGATATCCGCGCTGATAATATCACCCTTCTTTTGACAGCTGTTGAGGTATTTTTCTATTGTTTTAGTAATGCCCATACCTGTTAAATATGCCTTGCTATCAACAATCCTACCACTTCAATTTAAAAATATTCGATGCTCAACATATTAAAAACATAATATTCTTCATTACTCGCAAGCACATAATGCGTACAAATAAGTTGTATGAGAGTACATATAAAATACATCCCGAAAAAGTTTAGTTGAGTGAAAATAAAATTTAATTTACAACTATTGAACACCTTAAAATTTAAAATAGTACAATAATAACAGCATCATTTTACAGGTATTGATGTGCACATACTATACAATATACTTATAAGTCACGCCTTTATTACACCCTCTGCGCGGCACTATTTTTTCGTGCTCAAATGAAATTTATTATGTTATTGTTTAATTGGAAACTCAGTTATTGCCGTTGCCAGGGCTACCGTTTATTACGACCTTTTCGTGTGTTCTATAGGCTACAGTACATATCAATTATAATAAACTTTAAAAATTTCAAAAAATTGTTTCTTATATGCTGGTTTTTCTTATGAGCAATTATTGTTTATAAGAAAGTTATTTCTTATATACATTTATATGGATATAAGAAACTTTTCTTATAAGTGTGTATTCAATAAAGCATACATATATAATATTTTTTTATAAAAAATAAAACAAATTAAGTTCGAGAGCTAAAATTTTGTTTATGTATACGAAACAATTCATATAAAAAACTAACTTAAATAGCTCTAACAAAACATAAAAAATAAAAAAAAAATTCAGTTTGCACTATAAAAATTTCTTATATGAAATCTTTTTACATATCATTTATCATCTTTGGTGTTTGAAAAAAGTTTCTTATATCAGGTTTTTCTTATATACGAGTTTCTTTTATAGAACATTTTTTCTATGGAAAGTACAGAAAAAGACACGGTGTTTTTGGTTCACTTTCTTATAAGCGGTTTTTTTATATGCGATGTGCTTATATCCGGTATCTACTGTAGTACGCATATGCATGTATGTATGTATGTATGTGTGAACGCCAGTTTCAATTAAGTTTTCTTCAAAATTTTGCAATAATTCGAAGGGAATATAAACATAATGTTTAATGGTGATTATTATTACTTCTTTTCCAATTTAACAATAATTATAAAGTCGTAAAACAAAAAGGCCAACATGAACGCGAAAACGCAAACATACATATAAACTCTCATTCATATAGAAACGATTATATCTGTGGAAATAAGGAATAACTGATTAGGTTGACTTCAGCAAAGTTTGCTTAACACTGCTTCATACATTTAATATTATCGCATTCAGTTGAACGTTAAAAAGTGGTTACAATAATACCTAAATCAGAAAGGATTACACAAAAACTAAATTAAATAAGCATGCAAAACTCTTAGCAGCAGCGTTAAAGCTTTCGTAAAAACAAATTTTCTTAACTCAACTCAAGCACTTACTCCTTTTTTCTACAGATAGGTCTACATATCGTTCATTTACTTCAATGTGTCATAACTAAAAAATATATTTTTGCAGAAAACGACTTTAAAGTTTTTTTTACAACTTATGGACTATTCACATATTACGGAACGCTATTTTGATTACACCCATCGTCCCCCTCTTGCAGCTTTTTAAAACATTTTCAGTATAAATTATCTAACCCGTAATAAATGTTTACCCCCCTTGGAGCGTTACATAAAATGTGAATAAGCCCTAAATAGAAAATAAAAGTGCATTCTTCTCTCAAGAGGTGACTTTACAAGATATTTTGACGAAATTTCTACACACGTTTTATCCTTCTTGCTCGAGGCGGAATATGTGGTATTTTCCCCCACAAATTGTTCACATTCATGGGGATAGGGATACTGCTTAAAATAAATATCTGCAATATAAAAACCGCAAAACCTATATTTATTTGTTATGAAATTATTTTTCAGATGCCGCCTTTTCACACTCATTATTAATTCTGCATTATTAACTTAAAAATTAAGTTTTTTTTACTTACAAGTGTAACAGGCGCACCTTTTTGTTATTGAATTTAAGCCAACGTATCCAACGTAATTAAAACCGTGCAAGCCCATACAATAATTTTTTTCGATAAAATCAACTTAATTGTCACTTATAGGACGAAGGCAATTGGATGAACTTGTGAGAGATTACTGATCTAATTCGTAATGGCTAGATGGCAATATAGTTTGATGGTATAAGTTATATAGTAAAGTCCAATTTGTCTTTAAAGCAAACCAATGCTTCTTCATTGGTTTTCTTTAAAGAAAAACAATTCTACATCAGAAGAATTGAGGCCTGTGATGTAAATCGAGTGATTTTAGATCGCCTGATTTCAAGCACAGAAGTCCAATTCGAGTGGCTGACAGCCGGCTTTCAGCTGCCGTCGACCTTATTTTCATTGATCATACTGCCGCCGATGGAGCGGCTGGAGTCGGCTTATTTTCGTCAGCCGATTTTTGTTTGCTTCTAGAAAAATTTTGTTATTTTCCAATCAACTTTAGCAATTTTAAAGATATGCAAAAATTGCTAAATGCTTACAGCTGAAACACTAAGCTGGCATTGCTTGAAACTCTTCTCGTATTCATAGCTGCCAGATTCGACGATTTATCGTCATTTTGATGATTTTAAGCTGTAAAAATTGCACTTTGACGATTTTTGCCCTAAATTTGACGATTTATGGAAATTTTAAGTTTACAATATTTTTTAATACTTTTACACATCCATATTTAGCATTATTTATTATTGAGCACAAGCAAAAAAAACGGTAGGTTTTATCTTTCTTGCTCGAGGCGGAGTATGTGGTAGTTTTTTCCCCCACAAATTGTTCACATCTATGGGGATAGGTACTGCCTAAAATAAATATCTGCAATATAAAAAGCGCAAAATCTATATTTATTTCACACTTTTCGCTGTTTTGCCGAAACAAATGAGAAATATTAGAAAAGTGACAGCACAGTGCAACAGTAAAAAAAACAGTATGGGTTAGATTCTACTACCAAAGCGTAGAACAAACCTATAATCAGTTTAAGGATTTTGATGACCAATTTTTTTATGGGCCTCTAAAGATTCTGAAAATCAATCATCAGTTTTTGTACAACAGCTGTAAGAGGAATCATTTTATTAAAAAAAAAGAAACAATTATATTTTTCACTTTTTTCAGCATAACTTACAGAGACCCCTAATTTTTACTAACAATATTACAACTAAAACAAGCAACACAAGAAATGCAACAAAAAATTTAAAACATGCTTTAAAAATATCGTCTAACTAGTAAAACAAAAATATTTTTAAGCTACGAAGTGGTCTTTATGTGCCATTTAGGGTTCACAAAAGTTGTTCAGCCTTATCGTAGCTAGAATTCAGCTAAATCTTGTTAGTAAAAAATTATCAGTCCTGAAAAGACTGAAAAAATGGTTCCTATATATATAAAAAAATTGCAGGAAAATATTATTTTTTTTTTCATAAGATGCTAATAAAATTTATTCAATGAACTCTTAGCTACATTATTGCCAAATAAAGTTAAGCAGTATCACGAAGTCTGAATCAGTTGTTTGACAAAAATTGATGACGCCTTTTTTAAACCCTACCAAAAAAGAGGAGTGTTATAAGTGTGTAGTGCGAGTCATTGTATATTTGTGCCTGTACACGCCATCGTACACCCCAAATGGCTGGACTGATATTGATTTAGTTTTTTTTTCTCTTTAAATAGTAAATTGATCGAGAGTGTTTTTAACTATGTTTGAAGAAAATTGGTCGAGCCGTTTTGAAGTTATCATATATTTTCTTTGGGGCTTTTAAAATTTTTAATTTAATGTCATTGATAAATTCAACATAACCAACATCAAGCTAGAAATAAATTTCTAAATATTTCAATATTTTTTAAACAAGAGTGCATACGTATGTATTGCATACAATCAGCGTTACTCTGCAGTTACACGTTCAAGAAATTACTTTCAAGTTGATCACACGTTTTGCTTGTTAAAATTAACTGCAATTGATGCTGTGAGCTGCAAGCAACTTGATAGTCGCTTTCGTTTTTAAGATGCCGTCGTTAAGGAATCAACAACGAAACAGTAAAATCTGTTCATAACGAATTCTCGGTTGTAGCGAACTAAATCTAAAGTCCCGAAGTTTTGGTTGCCATTTTCATACAAAAATGCTTCGTAAGAGCGAAATTGCTTTTAGCGAATCCTCGTTTGTATGGAACTACGCTTATTACGAACTTTTCATAGAGGGTTTTTTGTTGTTTCCCATAAGTTCGTTATAATCGAGCCTTACAGTAATTTATTTACAATGATTGTGATCAGCTGTTTAAATTAAACGAAAACTTTAATGAAAACTTGAAAGGATTATTGAAAGCAAGTTGGTATTCAATTTCAAAATGTGTGAGTGTGTTAGTAAAAAAGTCAAACTTGAAACAAAACTTGAAGCAAAACTTGAACGTGTAACATCCAATTTAACACTGTGAACCTTTTGTGTCAATTGTATTACGAGAGATTGAATGCTTTAAGATTCTTAGATCAAATATCTATAAAGTGAAGAAAATGTATTATTTATTTAGAAATTGTATGATATAATTAGCGAGCCAGAGGCTTTCATAAACGAATTTAAGCTATTAGAAAGTAAGATAAATGAAAAACCGTATGAGGCTATATATAAAATACCTAGTTAAGAGAAGTTTTAATTTGAGATCAGTAATTTGAAAGATAGATTTAATGAAAATTTACATCAAGTTTGTATAATTTTGTTGCATATCGTTACTTTAATTTGCAAAAGACGTGTCTAACATATAAAAAATTTTAAGTTTGAAACATAAAACTTAATAAAAGAAGTACAAAACAGTATTTTATATATTTTAAGAACTATAAACTCTGTAGGTTGTATCCTTTCCTACATTTCTCATAGTTTTAGTACTAACGATAAGCTTTGTTATTTATTTTTATTAAGTTTTTTGTTTCAAACTTAAATACTTCGCCGTGAAGTAGCGCTTCTGCTGAACGTGGAAAACTGTACTCCCACTGAGGAGTAAATTAAAAAGTATAGATGCACCATTTCTGAGAACTAATATGTGCATCTATCTATATACATAAAACCTAATTCACAAAAAAATGTTGATTAATAAGAGACTTTTAAAACGAATTTTTTTATGAAAATTAGGTTTATTAATCTCTTGTAAGTCAGAAAAGTTTTTTATGAATTAAGGCAATAGTATCTTCAAATGAATTCAAAGTACAAATATTTCTTTAATATTTATACTCGTATCACTATTAACTTTTTGTTTTCTTTTATACCAAAAATGAAATAAAACTTTAATATTTTTTTTAAAAATTTACCTGTTATTTCATTTAAATACTCTTTTTCATATCGTTTTTGTGACCCTTTTTGAAATTTGTCAACGGTAACGCTGCATACAGTTTATCAAGAAAAGGTTTTCAAATAGTAAACAAAGCTTTCTTTCAGTTTTGTGATGAACTATTTACAAACATGCATATTGCTTTTCGTTATTCACTATTACCATAAAAATAGCGAAAAATTGCGAAAAATAGCAAAATTATAAACAAACTCTAAAATTGTTTGAAAATAGCTAAAATTGTAATGAAGCAAAAAACTTGGAAAAAACGCGAAAATGATGAAAATTCGCAAAACTGTTGAACATTAAAAAGACAGAAAAGTCCAATAGTGATTAAAATTCGGTAAAACTAAAAAAGCCAAGAATTAACTATAAAAATCACTTTTATCGCGAAAATTTGTAAAATTGGAAACAGGCCCTAAAATTGCTTATAAATAGCTAAAGTTATAAGGAACACCAAAAACTCTAAGAAAATCGCGAACATGACGCAAATTGATTGTATGCGAGTTTTTGTTTTTTTTTTACAGTTTTACCGACTTCTACTCAATATCAGACTTTGCTATCTTTTTAATCTTAGTAAGATTTATCGAATTTTCGTAATTTTCGGTGTTTTTTTTCAAGATGTAATTTTTCGCGAATTTTTGCTACTATCTCGATAAAATTTATGTGATGTATAATATTGTTTTTAGGGGCTTGTTTCCAATTTTGCGGGAACTTTAGTAACCAATTGAATTATAAATTTTTAGAATAAATCTTTATTACCTAATTTTTTGTAGATATAAGTTTTATTGTTTTTTATTACGATAGAAAATTTCGTGAAAACCAATTTTCTGTTTTTATAACTTTAGTTACAAATTTTATCCGGGGTGAATATTATTACTGTGTCAGAATTGGAGATGGGCGCGTGTCGAAATTTTGCAACACGAAACGACCCGAACACGAATCCCGGATGCCCAACACGTACGAAACACGCACGCAAAAAATTTTCAAAACACGACACGACACAACACGCACGAATCAAATCCAAAAAAAAATTATATTCAAAGAGATATTTTTCTTCTATTTTAACGTTTCAAGTTCTCTTTGTATTTTTATTTACATATTTCTGTTGAGAAACTCTAACTTATCAAGATTTCCGCTCAATAATCTTGTGGAGCAAACTTCTGCATTTATAAATATTGTAATCTTAAAACCGTTTCGTGTTTTTTTTTGTCAAGTTTGGTCTACTCGACTCGACCCGACCCGAACACGATCGAAATCAGATTGTCACGAACACTTCGTGTTGAGTCGTTCGTGTTTGTGTCACGAACCAAACACAACAGGCACCCATCTTTAGTCAGAATAGACCTGTTAATATGGTTCGTTCTTTTTTGTTTTTGTAATAAAATAAATTATTGTACAAAGAAACACATTCGGTCATGTCACAGAGTTCAATTCCGTTCGGAAACGGAAATCAATCCACCCTAGTATGTCAAACCCTAGCTGGAGCATACCGCAGCATAATAGAATAATAGAATAAATATTCGAAGAATCTCCAATCCGTTTTTACTTCGATACTGCTGCTGAGCTTCTAAACGGTACTATATTGAAAATTTTATAAACGAGAGTTTTTTACCAAAAACTAAAATATTTTAACCAAATAAATTCATTTGGTTAATATTAACACGAACCATGACACTTTTATTATGATTATCACATATCGAGCATTTGCTGCAATAGGGCCATAGCGCAAAAAAGTGATTTTTGTAGATAAAGCAGAATTAACAGTGATATTATCGTTCTTCATATTGGGTAAGAATTTTGTGCAAATATGTTGTTGACTCAACACTTTGGAGAAGAAAAAAGTTTCTTTTGCCATTAAGTTGTTAGTAAATTTAAAAGTTTTGCATTATAAATATATTGCAGCAAAGGCTCGATATGATGGTGCTATGTTTTAGTGAAAGTTTCGCTTGAAAATGTTTATTGGAAATTCACGAATAAAATTCTCTATCTGTTTATCTTTAAATAAGAAATACATATTTACACATTTTTATTTAAAGTGGCTTAAAATACATACTTACCTACACACTGATATGTAATGTACATAGATGTATAGTAGAAAGTGATGATTTACACTTACATCTTTTTTTATAATTTCTAGTAATTACTGTAATGAAATTTTTCATATCACTAATCTTTTACGTTTTCCCCTTCTCTTTATCTCACTTTCTTAGCGGATTGTCTTAAGGACTTGAAAATTTTCGTGCCAGATGCCGTTATTATGGGGAACGCTGCAACACTGTCGTGTCAGTACGATCTGGAACAGGTAAGAAAGCAGAAGACAACAAGACATTAAGATAAATAAAAAACAATAGAAAAAAAACAAGAGTCCTGACACTAAAAAGAATTTATTATTATTATAATTTATTTTTTCAATGAACTTCATTAAATATTTTGCTTGCACCTTAAAAGCAATAGAAATAAGTTGGCCAACAGCCCAGACCAAAAACAAGAACTAAAACATACTTTCCATCCACCGTCCAACGATTCATGTGATACAATGTTTATACTCGTAATAGCAGTGTAAGAAGGAAAGCATGAATGAATGAATATTCTTGCAGTAAAATTATGTTGGCTCTGTGTCTTTGTCAAAGATATCGTTGTTACACATCTTAGTATGAAAAAGTCCTAATTAAATTAATTGCAAGTGAAATTGTTTCTAAAACTGATGTTCTTCATCTTCATTTTTCTTATTTTCTCCTGTATTCTGTCGTATTTTTTCTTCCTTTTTAAAATACTTATGTATGTATATAGTAGTACATGTGTGTGTTTTTATTATTTTCAGGCGGCCTTGTACTCAGTGCGTTGGTATTTTGGTACAGAGGAATTTTATCGTTACGTGCCAAAGGAGTCTCCACCTACACTAGTGTTTCCGGTGTCTGGAATTAATGTTGATGTAAGCTATAAACTTTTGCATTTATATTTTTTGTTTATCTAGTTCGTGCATTTTTCTATATTTCTGGAAAATTTTAATTATGAAAACAGTTTCCCTTTCATTAATGTGGAACTAAAATTAAAAACCGAAGCAAATCATAGGTACCATAGTTTAGTTGCGGTTCTTCCATCACTACTTTGATTAAGTGGACAAGCAAAAGTACACGTTAACTGAGTTGTATTGTTTCAATGATACGGAGGGGGCTCCTAATTATTCACTAAATCAGTCCCTGAAAATGTAAAAAACCATATCTAACATTTTAAAAGCTTTACAGGAGAAGCATAAAACTTGTTTAAATGAAAAATATATTGACAATTAGTGACCCATTTTACAATATAATTAAAAAAGGACCAACAAATTTATATATTTATTGTAAAACTTATCAATAGTTATCAATATTGTTTCCATTTAAAAAAGTCTTATGCTTCTCCTGTAAAACTGTTGAAATATTAGATGTGGCTTTCTGCATTTTCTGTATGTTTATATATCACAACAAACTGTAGATATTATAATTTCTAAAATTGATGTATCCAATTTTTATCTATTTTTATCTGCTGATAATCGCTGTCGGTACTGCCAAAGTGATCAGTGCTATGCGTTCATCACTTTAACAATCCAACAACAACCAATACAATAACATACCAATGCACACCAGAAAAATTCATGATGTTGTTAGCTTGCCTGAAACTAGTCTTGGCGCAAACCACACAGCCAACAGCACCCTTAATATAAAACACTGCCAAGGCTTACTAATACTTTTTCAAATAGAAAAAGGGGGAAATTCACACACATATAGGTCTCCGAAAGTTGGAGTTTGCTATTAGGAGTTTTAAGACGTCCTCTACTAATATTAATGCATCTAGCCTTAGTAAAAAGAACAAGTTGCACACTTTCTTCGTTGAAATAACTTGATCTCGAATATAATGATTATGAGATAAAACTCGACAAAACATATACCAAATTAAAGGATAGACCCCATAGAAATTGAAATTTTAATAATTCACGGAAAAAAGGCAGTTTCTTTTGGCTAAGAAAGTATATTAAATAAATAAATGATTGTATACTTTAAATAAAACAAAATCTTAAACCAAAAATTTTAATTACTTTATTTATTGAATTTTGCTCCTCTTACATCTTTAGGTTGATTCGGAAAAAAACCCAATTTCCCGGTGAAATATTAGTAATTTTATGCGAAATATCCCATAGTGTGACTCAAACACTTTCTTTTCAATTAATTAAGAAATTTATTAATTTGGAGAGCCAAATTTTCTTAACTGTTGCCGATGAGGCTTCCTAGATGGTACGACGCACCAACATGACATTGTTTTACATTCGGTCCTTAGCGTTTGGGAGTGTATACTGTATCTCGTTCCCAGAAGCCATTTTAGTAATTATACGTTCAAATTAATCAAAATTAAATAGTCTATTAACTTAATTTAACATCCCACCCGTCTTGAAAAAAAAAATTAAAAAATATCTATGATTTTTTTATGTGCAGTTTTTTCACATTAAATAATTTTTTCTTCTTCTAAACTTACAGTTTATTATTAATATTTTGGCAACGCTGTTTACGACTCTCGTGTTCGGCTAAGAGCAAGAGTGTCCTTCCGAGGGTCTCTATAATTTACAATGTTGCGGGCTAGTGCTTTTGGGTGCAACTCTACCTTCTTGATATATGTGGTCACATGTTTGAAAACACATTCTTTACTATCGGGACATCTAGATGTTTGTGACTGCGCGAATTTCTAACATACCAGGGAGCGACGTATCATACTAATTATTTTTTTGTAGCCATTGAATTTTCTCTATATTTAATGCCGAGGCAGGATATAATATCCATAACACGATATTGGTTTTAAAATCGTGTTGTATAGTAAAAGTTTACAAAAAAGTTTGTAGTGTAGAACTTGTCCCAATAAGCCAATTAAGTTGAACTGCTTTAAATTTTATTTGATAATATTTCCTTCTATGTGGCGATTCCATGTTAGACGACGAACAAGATGAATACCAATTTATTTAACCTCGGTGTGCTGCCTTTCATTCTGGCCAACAATTTGGTCAGGTAGGCATGTTTCCCCGTGTAATGTGAATGTGATATGTACACATTTTTGTTTATTAACTTTAATTCTCCATGGTTTTAACTCTTTTTCCAAATGAGATATGTACTCTTGTAATTTTTTGAATGCTTCTTGAGAGCTTTCGTGGACACTTACTTCTAATTTATTCTCAATTGAAAGAGAGATTTGTGTAGATTAATAATTCTGAAAGTGTCCTGAGGTCTGGAGAACAGTTCGTGAAATAAATAATAAGCGAATAATACTAAAAGTGATTTAAATTATGGAAATATTAAATGTCACTATGTATCTAAAATTAGAGATGCTATAAAAAAGTAATGAAGCCATCATAATCAGCACTCTTAATTTAACGAAAAACTATGAACGGAATGAAATTTTTCTGGGATTTATTATTTCGGCTTTTCGGCTCATTATTTAAATTAATATAAATATGGATGTGTGATATTTTTTATTAATCAAAATTGTGATTAATCAATTAGTCGATTAATCAAGAATTCTGATTAATCAAATAATTTTAAATTTTTTTTATTCAAAATGAGGATTATTTGATTAATCATGATTTGGAACAATCAATATATATTTTAAACAATTGAATAAATAGTGTTTTAAATTTTTCTAGTGTGTTTTCTTATTTTCTGCTTTTGCTTTTTCAGTTTTTTGTATTTCTTTCGTTTTATACTTGTATGTTTTAAATTCATTTTGTTTGAAATATTGTTGTTTTATTATTTATTATTTATTGAATAATCAAAAATAAAATTATTTGATTAATCAGCGTTTTGATTAATCAGCATTCTTCATTAATCAATTAATTGATTTATCAGAATTCTAATTAATCAAAAAATTTTATTAACCGAATAATCGCACATTCCTAATATAAATTCAAAATTTTATACAGAATGTATCAGTACTACCGATTTCGACAGGCCGCTATTCCGTCTCATCAGCGTTCTTATTCACTTGTACTAGTTGTACCACTCGTTGGAATGTATTCGCAAAATATTTGTGAAATATTCGCCTGAATTGAGTGAATACGAATATTCGTAACAACTTGATTAAATAATTTAACCTAGGAGGCAAATTAACATTTGTTTACAATCCTTAGGAATGTTAAATGTTTTTACATTATAGGTAACTATGCACGGAAATATATCTATTTAATAAAATTACGGGCATAAGTTTTGGAGAGGCAATTATTTTCAAACTGAGGTTGGTAGCAAAAAGCACAAGTAGTAGTTGTCTATGACGAGAACTAAATAATGGTGAATTTTGTAGTGCCTAGAGTGTAGTGCCTAGAAGTACTCTGATGATGGAATCGTGGTTGTTCCAGAAAATATCGTGGTGTTAAGTTCGACCCTTACAAAAGTCAACAAGAATTGATGTTTGTCTTTTTAATTATTACATGCTTTTCCCTCTCAATAAAAATTATTTAATTTAAAAAGAACGAGCTTAAGCCTGAATGAACAAATTATTATTTCAAAACCACCACAAAAACGTAAGGCTGTGTTGCTTTAGGCATTACTATTTTGGTTGTTTTCATAGATATAAATTAACCCTTTGCATAGGGGAGATTTTTGCAAAAAAATTAAAATAAATCTTCGCAGTCTGATTCTTATTAGATTTCATACGGTGTTGCTGAGGTGTTGCTGAGCTTAAGTTTGGACTTTCCCGTCACGGAAATTCCCGGGAAAGTAGCTTATTTTCGTTTGGATTGAAAAACGAAGATAAGGAAGTTGTCTCTTTAATTAATTATTTAAAAGAACAAAATTTTTTTAGTAAAAGCAACTGTAATGTTTTTCAATATGCACCAAAATGCACGGTAATAATATATGCAGAAGATATTTATGCACGTCTTTTTGATGCATTTATGCTGAACCCACACCGAATAAGACAAAACTGTTTTTTGTGACTTATACGACCACAGTACATTAGTTCTTATGAGAGAACACACACCAAATTTTTTTTTTGATCTGCGTTATAATGATACGAGTATGTTTGACTTATAAGACAAAAACGTTTTGTCGTATTGGGTGTGTTTTCAGGCTTAGTGACGAAGAAAATTTGAAAATATATATTACTTCAGATGATATTGATATTTTAAAAAAGAAGACTCGGGGAAACTTTATTTATACAACGCCCGGGCAACTTCTGTCGAGGGCGAAGGCTTTTTTCAACAACTGAAATTGACTATCTTAAAAGGCCATTTGCAACAAAGAATATAGAAGTACACATTTTCTAAGGGCAGAGACTTTTCATGGGATATCAAAGAATAAAAGACTGAATTTACTGTTTAAAGACGGCTCTTTGTCAGCAACAATTATCCTATACAACCTTTGGATCACTTTCGCCCTCTGAACGATCAGAAATAAAAGAACTTTGATTTCAGTCCATCTGTGAATTTACTAATGATTTGTATTCGCTCTTGTTGCTCGGTCTAAAAATAGTTTTTAAACACAAAGTTTCCTTAAAATTTCAATAAAAATATTGTTCTTTTTTACCTAATGTACTTTGAATCTTTTTGATTTTCTGACTAGTTAAGTTTAGCGCTTCCTATCACATTTTTTTAGTCGCTGTTTGTTTGTGAAATACTTCTAAAATAGAGCTCAGTTTAAAATAAAGAATGAATGAATGATTAATTGTGTTTATAAAAAATTAATGGATAACGGAATTTAAATTTTTGTTAAATGCGTTCTTCAATTCCCGGGAATTCCCGGGAATTTCTTTTTTATTTCCCGCTCTCCCGGGAAACAAAAAAGTCCGGGAATAAAAAAACCCTAGTAGTCACGGGCTTCTGACAATTTTATACCTATGCAAAGCTAATGTTTTGATCTGATAAAAAAAATTTTTTCAACTAAAAAACTTGAAATTTTTCTTTTTTACCCACCTTGGTCCACTGTTTTGTTAATGGGCAAGTCAAGTCTTTTCCGATTTGAAAAAACTTTTTTCGTTGATTACTAACAAAACTATTAATATTCTGGCAAATTTTTTTTCAAAAATAGCTACTCATTCAAAAGTTATACGCGGCTTAAATTAAAATTGAAAAAAGTCGATTTTTCCCGTTTTTTGCAGAAAAAAGTGGATTATTATTTCGTAATTATAAAATTTTTTTTGCAATAACACTTACCCCATGTTTATAACTATTTGAAAGTTACTACTACAATGCAAGCATATCATTGCAATTTGTTTTTTAATTTTCGTTATTGCATTAGAAAGAGCGTTTCAAAATATACCTATTTTTATTTTAAATATCAGTTTTAAGGGTGTTTTCTCAAATCGCAAAGCTGTAATCTAAAAGGATGTTAACTCATTTTTAGCCCTAATGTACTCTTAAACATTTCCCAAAAAATTATCAGCGCCCGGCGAAAAATAAGAAAATTACGGCGAAAATACTGAAAATCCTTTTTTTTGGATTTTCAGGAATTTCGTTAGGAATTTCGGGGTTCCCAGCGACAAATCTTATTATTTTTCTTCTTCCTTGGTATTTGTATATAAATTCCTATATAACTGCAAAATTTGAAAATGTCACTGTTTGTTGGTTTAAATTCACAGGCAGGTCACGTGCCTGATTCCCAGGAACTAGCAACCGGTTCGAGTTTCGGAATTTTATATTAAGACTTAGTGATAGATTTTAGACCAAAACTTAAGCTACTTGTTCTGTGATGGGTTTTTTCATACCAGTTTAATCACTGCTGCTTGTACAATGTTAAGATTTTTGTTAAGATTTTTGTTCTAGTCACGAATTAGGAACATTTTGTGCCATTTCTATTTTTACCAGTCATAGGACAAGTACGTTCAAGACAATTGGTAAAACATTTTCCATAAGAAACTTACGACGCAGACATGAGATCTATGAGACTTTTGAGAAAACTATTAAAAGACCAAAATGAAGATGTATACGAAATGACCCCGTCCGAGGTTGCCTCATTTGTATTGTTAATTTGACTGGGCTAATAGAGGAGAAGAAAAAAATAACATTTTAATAACTAGATAATTGTAATGTTTCAATATTTGTTTTTTTTTTTAAGAGAAGTACCACAATCAGGCAATTAATGCCTACCAGTTAATTAGTAGTGATAACAGGTGGTAAGTGGGAGAGACATAGAAAGCTTAACTAATTTACAACTCTGCTATTGCGTTTTTTTTTTTGTAGAACAGTGTTGCAAGCCCCTCTGGTATCAAGAAGAGGCATTAAGTTCTTTTTAAGCTGTACAGACATTTTATTAATTATTTTACTTCGCCGACGGTTCTGCTATAATACCGACGAAGGAGGGTGCTGTAAAGTGCATTAGGATATGCTAGTATTAATCGCTGCCGATACTGCCATATTAATGAGTGCTATGCCTTCATCACTTTAACAGTCCAACAACAACCAACACAATAACACACCAATGAACATGAGAAAAATGTATGATGTGATTTCGGTCACGTGATCGCCGCGTTCAGGAAGAGCTTTCCGTCATATCATATTAATTGCCAAATTAAATTAACTCTAAGACAACTGCGAATATACAAAAACAAAAAACCTTCGATTCCGGTGTATATATTGAGTGAAAGATAAAAATGCCGAAGTGGATATAGCGAAAATTTTAAAGGAAATTACACCCGTATATATTTAATCGCATGTGTGCGCGGTTTTGGTACTCTCAAACTTTTTCATTATTATTTTATTGTAATAAATTTATGTGATTTTAAAATTGCTACTGCTAGAGGTAGAACTCGTTGTAGCAATAAAAGACACATTTAGGGAATGCACAACAGCGTTCTAAAATGTGTCTTAATATAACCACGTTTCAATTTTAGTCTTTTGCTATGGGTTGGCAAGTTTGTTGTTTTTGTTTAGTGTGTAAATGAAATTTACTACCAGATGGCAAGTTTAAACGTCCAAGCAGCATGTTTTTTTCAATGCGGCAATATTTTAAATAGAGAATTTGTGTGTGGTTTAGGTGTATTGGTTTTTCTTTGGCATGTTGACAGGTACCAAGCGCTATCGTGCTTATGTTGTTGTTTTGTTTGTTGTGTATTTTGAGTTCGTGTTCTATACATGTAAATAGTGAGAAATATTCGGCAAAGTACGTCTTTACTTTTATTACTTTAATATGCTGTGCTTTGTGTTGTTGCTCACAATGAAATTTTAATGTGTAACTATATTGCTATTTCCAAATTTTAGCATACACATTGTGAATTCCCTAATTATTTTCTGTAACAAAACATGACAGCTTCCGCTGTAGCAAGTAAAAAATAATAATTTTGGTGACGAATCCAGCAAAAAATTAAACAAAGTAAGTATATATTCAGCCGAGTTATTCACTTTTATATGAAATTTTGTCTATTAATTCTTGCTTAACAAAAAGCAAAGCCGACCACTATAAAGTTGTGTGAGTTTTGTAGTGATTTAAGTAAATGAGTGGTTTCCTATTTTATCATGTATGTATGCATATACTATGTGTTTTTCATTTTGGTATTGTGGAAATGTAAAGAAGTTAATTTTTTATTGCGGAAAGTATTTTTTTTTTTTTATTAAATTTTTTTAAACAAATGCTTGAGAGATTTGTGCTTAATTCTCAGTTGAGAAGACTAAAACTTCTCTAATGAATTACTTCCTTTTTTCGCTTAGTTGTCCTTTTAAGTGTTCATATGAATATTAACATGATTGTATTCGTATTCATATGAATGTATGTACCCAGTCAACAATTTTTGCCGACATATTTTGCATCAGAAAATTAGCAGAACAGTCGGAATTTTCTTGTACATCGTTTTTGCAGATTTTTTTAAGTTATGCGATAAATATCAGACTAGTAGCCACTTTTTCGGAAAAAATTTATTCTCTAGCTTACAACTTTCGACCTCACGTCTCAAAAAGTTTTATATATCTGATAAATTTCTAATTTTAAATCCGACTACTAATACGAAATTTCGTCAAAAGTATCCTAGAAAAGTTCCCCTAGATTGATTGGCCTCAGATTTTTCCGCAAATTTTTCAGAATTTCCTCAGACAAAAAGGGTACGCTATATTGTGTCCGTCCCACTCTTTTTCTTACTAATATCGTACATGAATTCGGCAACTTGTGTACACTGTCTGACCTCACTCGCAGCAATTTCGGGAAAAACAATGTTCGCTGGGTGTGAACTAAATACTATATGTTTCCCTATTCGTATGTGTATTAGGATTTACATAAATTTGACTGTTTGCGTAACTGTCGGTCTGTTTATTTGTCAGAATCATTGCGAAAGTGAATAAGTGCATGAACATCATATTTTTGCAAAAAAAAAATTATGTTTTAATGATAATTTTTAATATTTTAATGGATTTCATATAAAATCATATGACATGTGCACAACATACATAAAAAACACAACTTTTATGAAAACTATTACAAAAAAGACAAAATTTATATGAATTTTTTACATATGGTAGCTCCAAAAAAAATATATATTTTTTAATTTTCAACTAACATTAAAATATGAGTTAAGCCTCATTATGGTAGTCGACAAAAATAAAATCATTTCAGTTTTTTGTATTCATATTTTAAATTTTCAGTCACATAAGCTACCACACCCAATGTTTTTGTTTTTCAGCTTGGCAACAAAAAGAGCTGACAAAAATAATAGAAAGAAGTAAAAAAATTAAACAACAAATACATTTCATATTTGTTGCAGAAGACAAAACCCTTTGTGAACCGTTTGTTGTAACAAAAGTGGAAATGTAAAGTAATGTTGCATTTTTTTCAAAAAGAAGTAAATGTTACAAATAAGTGAATGCACGATGTTTATAACAATATTGATAACGTGGCTGTATATCACAACAGTTTTTTGAAGTGCGTTCAAGGATTAAATATAAATTGCAGTTATTAATTCTAAGTATGTGAAAAGTTTAGTTTTTCCTTTTTTCCGTTTTTGTGACACTTAAATATTCCTGTACACAGACCCCATTAAATTAAACCGTTGCTTTTTTTTCTTTAAAATAAAAATTTCCTCTTCGTGCTTTCAAAAATAAATGCATAAAAATTATTTATTTAAAATGCTAAAACTGTATTAATGTGTGTGTATTTGCATTAATATCTGTCATTTCAGTGCACATAAAAAACAGCAATTATATAATCAATTAAACCGATGCTATCACTAAAACAAATCAAATGTAGTATTTACGGATTTACTTTTCGAACAAATATAATATAGTAAATACCTAATATAAAATTAAACGATTCATTTATCTGCAAATTTTCTTAATCACCGATAAGACTTAATAATAACATAAAAATTATGAACAATTTAAGGAGAAAGTTAAATCTTGAAACGTTAAAACTTAAAAATATAACGAAAAGTTAAATCGTTTATCGTGAAACTGTGTGGACTAAAATTAATTAAGAACTGTCGACGAGTATTTTCAACATTTTAGACTTAATGGAAACCATGAAACCGTATATTTGATGAAACTCTTCATTTCTCATATAAACTTGTTTTTTTACGTGCGAGGTGCTCAATACAATGGACTTTAAAATGCGATTAAAGAACACCGTTTTCCAGTACATATGAAAATACACCTAGAACTGACATTATCCCCCTTGTTTCCTTTTCTTTACTTGAGCCTGTGTCCTTCGCATCAGCTTTTGTTTACATGAGTATGTTTAAAGGAATGCACACTAGTATGTATGCGTGTGCTAATGACTTTTCCATAAATTTGCATTTCCAATATTGTTCAAGTGTAGACTACTTGTATCACTACTATTTGAATCGGATAAAATGTCACTTGACAGCGGTAGATATCAGTTGCAGATGACAAGATTTACCCTAGACACGACATTTGCACAAAATGGAAATACTTGCACTGTACGTTTGCACGTGTGTGCATTGTAGATGCAATAACAGATACGATTTCTATGTATTTGTCATGGCTGTTGCCATGTTTGTATATATTCAGCCATCTTGATGTAGGCAGTGGCAAATAGTCGAAATTCTAAAGGCAAATTCAGTTTTAAATACGTAGTTCATTTCCAACTTCATGAATAAAATAAAATGTCATATAATTTTATTCACTTAAAGTAGACACAGAAAATATTTTAATAAAACTTTAGCGTGGTTATGCAAAATTGCATTTTAATTAATTGTTTGAAATTAATTATGAATTTTTGAGCAATTAATTTTACTCGAATTCGATGTTTAATTTATTCCGATAGAACGCATACTAAGAAGTTTCCATTTTGGATACCACTGGGCGGAGAAGGTTAAACTTTTTAAAATTTTTAATGTTTATTCCCCCCAAGTTGTAACACCTACAGTCGAGTTAGGCCAAAGTTGAGTTCTTACTACCATTGCAAATTCCTTGTATTCAAATGCACTACTACTCAAAATTGTAGCTCAAGAAATGAATATATTATACCTAAGATCTAAATAGCCCAAGTCGATGTACCGCTTTTATGAAAATTTTCAACATTATTTTCTTAAGTAGAATTAGGATTTTATTCCAAGCCGTGCCGTGATTGTGTTCACACGTAAAAATTCTTCTTATTTCGATTTTAGCCTTCATTCCGTTTGCGAGTTATTTTTTAAGTTAAAGTCAATTCATTAAGTTCGAAATAACAGCCTAAGTAGTGATAGGACCTAGAAATTAAAAAAAGACGAAAAGAAAAAAAACTACACATTTGTTTTGTTTACTTCTGGTTAACTTAAACCATTTTTTCAATATAAATTAAATTACAAATTAATATATTATAAAACTGCTAATTTCAAAAATAATCAGGAATGTGATGGATATTGATTTCGAAAACGAAGCCATTTTATAATGAGTGTTTTAATAATATTGCTTTATTAGAAAAAAATTTATCAAATATAGCTAAAAACCATTTCATTACTAAAGCGAGTTTCATCACAAAAATTATTGAAATTAGAAGAAAAGTGTATTAAAAAAGGCATTCAAAATTGTTTCGTTTTCAAAATCGATTTCCATCATATACCTGAATATATTAGAAACTAAAGTCTATATGTTACATGTTATATCTGTCGACTTTTGATAAACCAACTCAAATATAATTTTAAAAATTTTCAAAAAACCCAAAATACTGTTAAAGTGCTGAATAACACTTTTTTATGCGTTTTAAGAAAAGTGAAAATTTATTATGACTAAGAGATTTGGATTAAAGTTTTTATCGAGTTATTTGTGCGTTTTTCGGTATATTTGAAATATTTGTTGATCAGTCGCAAATTAAGAAAAATCGGTATGAGCTATAATGTTAAAACATTAGTATTTTTAGTACTAACTATCATAAGAACATGGAGATTAGACCAAAGGACGCGCCTTAAATATTTGCATTTAATGTTAATAAAAATTTGAAAATTTCTTAAGAAGACTTAAGTGGTTTTGTCAAAAATCCACAGATATATGTACATTAGAGCGACTCAACTTGTATGGAAGAGAAAAAAATGATTTTGTTACCCCTCTGAAAATAAAGCTTGATATGTTTTATCATGATTTCCAAAATATTTTGCTTCTAGTGTTGACCATCCGTGAGCTGGGCCATTTTAAAAAAAGGTATTTTTTTCAGTTTTTCAAATTTTTTGTACTTTGTTCCAAGACGACATAAATAAAATTTGGTATCATCGAAAAGAGTTTATGAATCACCATCCAATGTTATATAAAATTTGACCACTTGCGACCTCCTAAATGAAATATTTAACTAAATACATATTTTCGTTTCGGGTTTTCATTCAAATTCTACGTATTTGGAAATAATGTACTTATGCACTTATTTTGTATTATAAATATATAATTGTTAAACAAATGACTACACAGAAATGGAAATATTTTCAGAAGATGTGACAAGTAATCAGCGAGCCTTTCAATGGATGCTTCAGTAATAAGATGAAAATAAATTTTGCTACAAAGGAGGTTTAGTTTGCCTAAATCAGGCTAAATCGTTGATAGAGAACCATTTTCGTACATTCTTATCCTTGAATTCAATATAAATTACTTACGACCGGTCAGTAGTTTTCTCTGTGATAATTTCAAACTAATTTTTCTTTTTTGAAGAAGTAAATAGATTCATTCTCTAGTGCTTCGCAACAGTAGAAGGCTGATTTTTCCCTCTAAGCTTCTGCATTCAAATGATATTAGGCGACTTTCTCAAGTCTCTGTACTGGATTTCATTAGGAGGGTCATAGAGAGCTTGGATTTAGTTTATGAAAAGCCTAAAAAAATATCCATTATATGTCGATCGGTCTTTGTACCAAATCGTTTCATATTTAATTAAAAAAGAGCTATTACACAGAAAAAAGTTTTTAAATTTCATGTCATAACGATTTTTGTTCTGCTCTTTAAATTTGTTTTTGGTTTTAAATGTAACCTGCGGAAAATTTGGTGACAAATGATCCAAAAGTACTCATCCTATGACTTGAGAAAATGGGAGGGATGCCAAAAGTAAGGAGTAGTGAATGTTGAGAAGAGGCATGTAGTGTAACTGGTCACATATTAACAATTTTCAGTCAATTAGTTGGGACTCGGCCTAGTTTTGAAGTAAACGGTACTGAACAAATTCGATGCAGCTGGATCTAAGACCTATCACATTGTATCTAAATAATATTAATTGTCTACCTCCAATGAGACAGCCATGCCACTCAGGAACCAGTCGTGTAACTATATTTAGATATAAACATGAGCTTAACTGGTATTTATAATTTTGAAATATAAATGCACCTGTGGTCGAGTGAATAGTGTGCTAGCCTGTCATGCCGGAGGTTGTCGGTTCGAATCCCATCAAAGACTGCTTAAAATAAATTGTAATTTCTACTTGCATTTGTAATAATAAAAAAATAAATAAATTCAACTATTAATCAATGATTACAGCTAAATGTCGGAATAATATTTATATATAAACTATCTTATAGAGACCCGACTGGGTATCTATAAGATAGTTTAGTGACAAGTCACAAAGTGCATAAAAAGTATCAATTAACCCCATCCTAGGCCATCCCCATGTAAAAGTGACTGGTCCGCTTAATAGGAAGTGTTAGAACTCGGACTGGTCCCTACCACCTGGGGATTGGTTACGTGACTTGCTTTGTGCCAGTTCCATTTACCGTAGGGTAATTATGCGAAAGAAAGAATCGTGTCGACATAGTGGGCCTTTCAGTTAATAAAAAAAGTTTGTTAAATTTTCTGTGATGACGATTTTTTCTATATTTGAAGGGCTTAGTGCAATAACTCGTTACGCCACATGAAATCAACAATTATTTGGCATTCTAGAGAAATTTTTGCATAAATTTTAGTATTTTGCAAATATTTATGCTGCGTATTTAAAGTAGATAATTTCTGAAATTAGCTGTCTTTTGGTTAAATTCAGATTTAGGGCACATTATTTGCATTTCGGCTTTCTGTACAGATATCCAAACACGGGAAAGTATAAAACTGTATCCGGGCTCGAAACCCTTTTCGATTTAATATCGAAGATCCTGGAGAGCTTTCCGAATAGTGAAATTGTTGGAGCTGGTGATTTCAATGTTCACAAGTCATCCTCTCTTCGCCATTTGAGTCACACAATCCCAGAAGGCCACTATGTTGAGCTATTCGCCACGCAAAACTATGATGCGCCATCAATGAATGAGCGAATAGATATTTCGTGTATTGAAGGGTACCAAAACAATACCCTCAACCTTGTACTCAGTCCACGTAAGTCTGAAGTGTGTGTTAGTGCACCTCTAGCAGGCGCGGATCCAGCTTAAGCTTTTGAGAGGGGCACTTTTAAGCGTACCATTTTGTAAAATTCCTTTTAGAAACTTTGGAAAGGGAAATATCACTTTTTCCCCTCACCAGGATCCGCGCCTGACTTCTAGCTAACTCGGATCATTGCACTATTTAGTATATATCTACGAAAAGGTTTGTTGTGTTGAGCTCAACGACTTTTTTGGCATTTTAACTGAAGCTATGTTTCCTTGACAACAATATCATTGCCATACCAGAAATGGTCGTAAGCACAATTTTGCTGGGAATAAGCACTTTCATTCGGCCAAAGGAAATTTCGACTAAGCACAGAATGAAATTTTGGTTTAATCAGGCTGGCAAAAATGTAGTCAGATCCGAAGAAGACGCATTCAGTAACAAAAACACAGATATTGACTTGATCATTTGATATTTTCGGAAATTATCGTTGTTAGATATTAATTTTTTTCTGTGTACGGTCTATTTATAGCGACTTTTTCATATTCTTCGGAACATTGCAGTTTTCTGCAAAAGCTATGTATTGTTTTCCGTGTTGACTGAAAACGGAAAACACTATTGAGGCTTTGCACAGTTTAACCCTATTTTAAATATTTCATATATTAAATATTTTTCACATTATACAACTTTTATCTCCTCTTCAATTGTTTTCTTTTAGTTTTTAGCTTTTTAGATTTTCTCACCAACTAATATTTTTGATTGCTATAAAAGTAAACAAATTCACTTCTAAATATCCCATAAATATCATTATCCATAAATTGTAGTTATATGTTGTGAAGCTTTTATTTTGTTTTCGTTGCAAAAATCACTACCAAATTTTTAGTAGTTCTTCATTTTTGACTTGAAGCGACTTTTTTGGGTCCAAAGAAAGATATCGAATTCATTTAATTTGATTTGAATATATAAATCATAGGGTACAATATAAATGTTTCTGGTACAGCACATATAAATAAAACAATGGCAACTTATTCGGAATAACAAATCGACATGAAAATGTCATGGGATATGGTAACATTTAATTTCCTAATTTATTATGTATTATTCACCCTTATTGCCACAACTGACGTCGACGGTGCAATAATGGCATTCCCGTTGTCAATATAGACGGATTTTGATAACAATTGACAGCTGCTTCGCATTTTAATAGGCGACTTTAAGACAACATTGTGTTAAATTGGCTCTGTTTTTGTCGACACAATTTTTGGCAACGACTCGATAGAAATTTTTAGCTGTCACGGCTATTTATTTGAAAAAGTATTTATAATATAAAAAAATTAAAATAGAAACCAACAAACAATTTGAAGAATTAATTCAGCGGCTCGAAAGTAAACCAAGCCTAGCAAAAGGATTTCATAGGAGCAGAACTCCTTGTAATTTTAAGAAAGGATTGAAATAAATTGCGACGAAATTAAATCTATTGGACCACTAATTAGACATATCGATGGTTGGCAAACGATAATCACCAGAAAATATATATATTGCCATATAAAATGCAAAAGCAGAGGCCTATCATAATTTTTAAAAATGTTTCAGAAAAGATAGGTAACTTAACAAAAAGGAAACTATTGGGAATATAAAAATGATTTTTTTCTAGGTAGTATCATTAATGAAGTCTAAATTAATGCTACTATGTTGAAATAACATAAACACAATAGTTTTTATTAAGGTTTTTATCTTCTGAAAATGTTTAAAACAAAACAAGCACAATACCAACCAAAAGGATGTTTTTAATGAAGAAAAGAAATTTATGGAAAATGAAGAAAAGAAAGTGATGGAAAGATAACACCAAGGAGAAGAACTTTATTTGTTTTCTTCATCACTAAAACTTTCACTTGAATACAACATTAAAAAATTTGAATATACGAAGGCAATAAACAAATTAAATAAACGTCAAAATGATAGCGACGATATTTATTTCCTTCACATTATCGATAACAAGTCAACGTCAACACAATACTTTTAGTAAATGCCGATCTAGCATTGAAGTGACAACGACGAAATATCGAATTGACAGCGACGAAGGTATTGTGTTGTCGTCGACGTCGACATTCACAATAAGGGTGATTTTTTTTTTATAAGGCCACAAATATCCCGGCTTTTGTATTCAAATTCGCTGACCATAACGATATATATGGACTCTCTCATAGTATACATATTTTTGTAGGAAAAAATTAATAAAATCTGCGCTTCTTTTGAAATGTTTTCAGTGTTCTAAATTGTATTTTTTAAAAACCTTCATTTGAAGCTAATGAAATTTCATGAAAATTCCTTTAATTTTTAAGAAATTCATTTAAATTATTAGAAAAAACGCTATAAAATTTCTCTTTGTTAAGAATAAACTAAAAAGAGATTTGTTATGAATTTCTATGATATTTCCAGATTAAATTTTCCATATTTCAGTTTTAAAATTTAATATTTTTGTGTCCTAAAAATTGCTATAGAAATAAACGGCTTTTGAATCCAAACAAATTTTATGCATAATTTTATGTTTTATTTTTTTATTCTCTACAAAACTGGTGAAGCTACTCATGTCGATATGTAGATTTATTGCGAGATTGCATACATCTACTCTCGTGACTACAACGCAACAAAACAAAAGTGGAAAAAAATTCAAATTCAGAAACCAACAAAGAGTTTTGTTTTGCATTAATTCAAAAATGTCCAATATTCTTACATAATTTTACAGTTTTTAATTCCTTCCATGTTGGATGAATATGACATTCGCTACTTTTTTTTCATTTTACATTTGAAAAATTATATAGAGATCATGTTGTCTGCAATGTTATGGAAACCACTTATGTGGTTCAATCACAATCATCGCCAAATGGGTTCGTTGGTCGGTTTGCGATTGGCATTTTTAAAAGAGAAATTAAAAAAATTAGACACAGATACAAACAAAAATACGCAACAGTATTGGCCAAATTTCAATTTGCTTTAATTAAGTTATCGAAAATTGATAAGGGCTGGTTCGTGCTAAGCACAGATACGAATTAATGATGTGTATTTGTAGTTAAATATATGTTTATATAGATGTCCAAACTCTGCAGATTACGCGACTATTCAATAGACGCGTGTAAAGTATATTCCATAGAGGACTAGGACCAGTATAAATGTAACCCAAATGTATGGAGAAAACGTTGTCGATTTAACATTACGATGCCCTAGGGCTGCACCATAACCCAGATTTCCATTACATCGGAGTAGTCTCGAAACTAGTTCTATGTCACTACTTGATGAAGCACTCAAGTGTTCGTGTTTTAACGATTGCATATACTATTCGTAATCGGTTAAACGCGAGCACTTGTTGATTAAATACATACTCTTGTTTTCAAATGACATGGTCCGTGATTGCATTACAGTGCACTATGGCCGAATGTCCAAATTTCTTAATTTTCTAAGTTGTTGCCATGTTTTACGCATTTAATTAGCCTTATAGGCTTAAGAATTCATTGCATAATAATAAATAAATAAATAAATAAATAAATGTAAATTTTTCAACATTATATTTTTAAATCTATGTTTATTTGTATTTGTATTTATTATTTGCCTTTCTAAAGCGTGTCGACAAGAACTCGTTGCGTAATTTCATCTTTTGAAAGACAATTAAATTTGATGAACAACTAGTTCTACTCTCTGCCTTGCTATGGATACTTTTGTAGTCCATCGATACCGGGTTGTACAAGCATTCACTGAGGCAAACATCACTTGCATAAATGTTCACCCCGAAAATATTATGAATATTTGCAAAAATTAATATCAAGTCTTGAAATTGATTAGAAGTCGCTTGAACTCCAAAAACGCAGAAATTTGGAATAAGTCACACCTATCACGAAAATTTTGAAAATTCCCATAAAATTACAATATTGGAGACAAGCCCTTAAATTGATCAAACTCGCTAAAAATGTAAAGTTAGTCAATAACTCCGGAACACAGACTTTCAAAAACCATTTGAGAATTTTCAAATGATAATATTTTTGAAAATCACAAAAGAATAAAATAAGCGTAGTAGGCCTAGAAACTTATACAAAACCCAGCAAATAATTTGTATTCGATATGAATCTATTTTATTTTTCTACACCTTTATAAAAATAAATAAAGAAACCCAAAAACTTTGGAAAAATTACACCTTTCCCGAAGATAACAGATATTTGCGAAAAATTTCAAAATTTTAAGCAAGCAGTAATTTTGCTTAAAATGCGCTAAATCTCTAAGGAATCCTAAAAATTCGGTAAAAGCTTCGAAAATGGCGATAATTCCCAAAAACTGGCTAACAGCAGCATAATAGCAAAGTCAAATATTGATCAAAAATTGTAAAAACCGCAAAACCATAATGCTTACCAGAAGTCTCGAGAAACTTCTGGCAAAAATTCTTGAGGAGTTGCAAAATCGGAAAAAAAACTCTAAAATTGAGTGGAAATTGCCAGATATGTTAAAAATAAAATAAACTCGAAAAGAACGCGAAAAAATCGCAAGTTCGCGAAAATTGTTATATATATTGGAGAAATCACCAACACTGTAAAGAATAACAAAATCTCAGAATATTAGATAGATCGCAAAAATACCGAAAATTCGCAAAAAAATATAGCTAAAATCGCAGAAATTGCAATGTCTAGTAAACAAAAATGTTTAATTTTGATGTCTTAATAAAACCACAGCACTACAATAGACATTTTTTGATATTTTCAAATAAAAACAACATATTAAAAACATTTAGTCGTCGTTTGACGACGCAAGAAATAGAAATAAACCTATCGCAAGTTCGTTACGATTATATGTATTTTCATATACACAAATGGGTTTTATTTCCTACGACGAATATTCGTTACGAAAAATTCGTCGTTCGTCACAGTTGTGTTTATAGCAGCTGCAAGGCGAATTCATAACAGGTTATCAGCATAGCTGATTGTTTAGGGAACTGCCAAACTTTCCTTAAATCTTTTTTTATTTATATAAATTGAAAAACTTTTAATGTAAGATCGTTAATTTGTTTTGAGAATTGCTTAAACTAAAAAGTTGCTTTGTTATATCAATTCGCCGATGACTATACCTTATTGATCTACCTTGAACAGCTGTGAAGCAATAATTTTTTTTACAAAATTAAAGCATTGTTTTTCAAAAACTATTTTTATTTACAACAATCTGTGAATATGGGTTGTAATACTCGAGGTATGTATTTTTAACTGTTGTATAACATATTCGATAAATGTTTGTGTTTGCTACTTATTTTGATGTTTTTAATGGATCACGTTTTTTGTGATATTGTGAAAAGTTTTATCGTTTTATGTATGTGGAGTAGAACTTACCTACTTCCAGAAAAACACAAGTTTTATATCGAACTAAAATTATTTGCAAACAACTGCAAACTAACGAGAATCTTATGTTTCTTTAGAAATATTCATGGTGGAAAACTCTAAAAATATACACTTTTGCACATAGTTAGAGTGACTCGGCATGTGAAATCTTGTAATCCTTACGTTTAAGGTATAAGATGCGTTCTGCGTTTTTATGTAAAAAAACGAGGAAAGTTTTTGTAAATTATTTTAGCCCTCTACCTATTCATTTTATGGGTCGTTTTGACCTTTTCTTAAAAAATGAACAAATTACTCCCCTTCAGCGGCAATATAGTAGGCTAAGATGTTCTACAAAAAATTACCTCCTGAAGTTGCTATGCCGAATACTAATTGGGAATAAGTACGAAATTTATCCAAATTAAGCAGAGTTTCAGTTTTAACTAATTTCTTGCGTTCCGCTTGAGTTTGGAGCTTGAATGTCCCTAAAGACCTACAGTGGAATTGTGGGGAAAATCTTTTTCTTAAAGATTTTAGCCCGCTATATTACCGCTGCAGTGGATTTTTAGCCCCTTTTTAAAGCAAGGGACAAAAAGAAAGAGGGTTAAAATGTTCCACAACAATTTTTCTAATTGTGTTTTACGTAACAAAACTGAACATATTTTATACCATAAACGTAGGGCTTCGAAAAGGACATTTTTTTATATGTTTGTTCAACGGAACTGAAGTAAATATTTTTATAAAATTCTACAGATCCTTCCCTTTTATTTGGTACCAAGTTTGCTTAAAAATATTAGATAATAATATAAAAAAAATTATTTAAAATAAGTATTGATGAAAAATATTAGGTCTTTAAAAAGGACAAAAGATGAGGAAATGAAAAACCAAGTACGTAGTTTGATTATATTTTGTCTCTAGATTATTAGATATATAGTGATGTTTCTGTCTAATAGAAAAAAATAAAATTTGTCATGCAGTGTTGTCAGAGTGTTGTAAAATTATACATCATATTATTTTATAATAAACAAAAAGTGCTTTATTACTTTTTTATTAATTTTTATTTTTGAAGCAATAATAAAAATGTGTTGTATCTTATTATTATTAAAGTCGTGTCTTTGTTTTAAAATTTTTATTAATTCGTGAATGTTTTTGCACTGATTTTGGAATTTTTAAAACTTATATATTAAAGATTTTATAATTACACTTTTAGCTTGTTTTAAAAACAAATTTCTGCAAAAGGAGTAAGAAAAAACAAACAAGAAAAAATAGCGTCTACAAGAGAAAATATTTTCTAGTTGTTTTTGATATTTCATTTAAATTGGTTAAGGTGTAAACTTTAAATATGTATATCAACTTAAACATGATTTGACATAAAATACCACGTTCTAGCTCAATAACTTCTAATTCTTACCCGATCTCTAACTGGAAAACATTAAATTATATTAATTTATTATCTTAGTTTGTTAACAAATAACCAGGTGTCGGACTTTCATACAATTAAAAATTGATTTTACTCGTTAACAAATGCACCTAAAAATGAAAAATATGCATTTACCTACGAACAAAGCACCAAAACTAAAATAATATGAAAATATTTTTTTTATTTTTTATTATTATTAGAGAAAAAAATATAAAACAAACATAATTGGGTCTGTTATTTAATGGAACCGAACTTTAGTTGCGTTGTCAGTCGGCAACTAAAAATTAACAGTTGCCAGGAGAGCACTAAAAAGCAACTGAAATTGACAGCTCTCAGTTACCAGTTGGCATCAGTGGTATCGTTTTCAGCTACTGGCAACCCAACAGAGGCACGGTTGAGAAATATACATTAAAAAATTTTTATTGCCGAAATATGGAAAAATATGCACTTACCACCAAAATATGTAAAAATATGCAACTACAAATAGATGCCAAACTATTTAAAATTTGATGATCCCCATAGATAATTAGTACCTCTTTATATATCACCACAAAAACATGCATTTGCATGAAAGTCCGATCCCTGTTTATTACAAATGCATAATTCTTCACCTTTTTTCTGTTATTAGCTAACAAATTCGGATGCCACCTCAGTAACTCTGAAGGGAGTTACACGTGAATTGACAGGAAATTATCAGTGTGAAGTATCAGAAGATGCTCCGCTTTTTCACACCGACATACGATCTGCTCACATGCAGGTAATTGAACTGCCGAAGGATGATCCCACCATGCAGGTTGATAAGAAAGTCATAGCATCAAGTGATAACTTTAAGGCCGTTTGCACAATTGGACCTTCATATCCACCAGCAAATATAACGTGGTTTATTAATGGCAGAAAGGTGAGTCTATCTGGGTTTAACTTGAAAATTTTTAAATAAATATAAGAACTTATTTGAATATTATTTTTATATGTAATCTATATCATTTTTATCAATACTAAATGATGTAATTCACAACATCCGTTACTTTGCGTTCATCTAATTTCGAGATTATCTCTTTAGTATTTTAAAAAAGGATGTGACCGATACCGATATATCGGCGATACTTCAGATTTTCCGATACATCGGTATCGGCGATATTTTACTGTCGATACGACGATACTTTAAAAATTTTTTTCAGAGTTTTTTTATCATGAAATAAATTCATTTCGTTCTTTTTTAAATCTTATTAATATCAATTTTAAAAATTAATATTTTACGCTGTTATTTTGTAAGAAAATTTATTTTTTTGTGAATATCCTTGTCTTTGCAAGATCTCTTTTTTGAAACGCGTCGTTTCTGCTTTTTATATTAAATTTGAAAGTTTTCAATTTCTTAAAACTTCAAATTTAATATAAAAGGCAGCAACGCCACGTTTTAAAAACGCCCGTGTGGCCTCAGCCTTCAATAAAATTGTACATGCTTTTCTATTAATTATCTGCATATTTTTAATATAGATTCCTTGGAAGCAATTAAAATGTAGTTTCTTAAAAATTACTTCCAACTTCTTATGGGTTAATATCAATGGGGTTAATATCATTTTTAAATATTAATAGTCTCTTACACTGTAATTTTGTATAATAAAAAAAATTGCTCGTCTTGAGTTTTGTTAATCTAAACTTGAACTCAATTTTAATATTTGTATCGGTATCGGAATCGGTATCGACGATATTTATTTTTAAGTATCAGTATCAGATCGGCAAAACGGCGTATCATTACATCCCTAATTTTAAACATAAGGGGCTATTCACATATTACGTAACATTCCAGGAGGGTTAAATAAAGATTTGTTACGGACTATATACTTTATACTGAACATTTTGTAAAAAGCGTTACGAAGCGGGGAAGGGGGTACAAAACCACCAAAAATAGCGTTACGTAATATGTGAATATGCCCTAAGCTAAGTATCTGACATTTATGATCCAAAAAGATTTATTAAAAAAGACTATTCCAATACAAAGTAGATTTTAAATATCAGTAATTTTAAGTAAGTGCTTTCGAATCTAATTGTTTCGAATTTTCTCATAAACATTCAAGTTCAAGTTATCGTTAAATTGCTAGTGTTGACATTTCTCTATTCGATAAGAAGTTGTCTTTCACATTACATATTAATTTTTACAAAAATTAAAAAAAAAATTTGGCTAGATTGAATTTGTTTATATCAATTAATTTTAATAATATCATACTTACAATAAACAATATTCATTATTTTCTTTTAGGTCTATAAAACTCCATTCCAACGTATAACACAGGATACCTATGAAGGATCTGCGACATATTCGTCACTGGAAGTTTACCCTCATAGCCAAGTTCTGCAGGGATTCTTTCAAGCAGTTCCAAAATATCAAACCAGTATTTTACTATCGTGTGAAGTGTCAATTTTGCATGTGTTTCACAAAAATGTGCAGCAACGTTTAATGCTGAGCATAGGACCACCAACAACAATTTCACCAAATCTCTTGGGACTCGAAGGGTCAAAGCGTTTAAATGGTGATCCAGATAATTCTGCTTTGACGGGAGGCGGCAGCAGAACGTCATCAAGAGCAAAACTAACACCACAATTGATAACAACAACTATTGTACTGCCCGTGGCTTTAACGTTTTTATGTTCATTTTTCGGTAGCAGTTGGAGTCACAGTGTATTACACCGACGTCAACTGTGACCAAATGGCCATCATTGTTTATAAACATTTAACAATACAAAAATTACAACAAATTTACTTTGTTTTTTGTTGTATTAAATAATAAAAATATAAATTAAAATTATAACAAAAGAAAACCATAGATGTAGGTAAAACACATACATCCACACATACTAACATACACCATTAAAATGGCTCACACATGCAAACACACATACAGACACATACTCACGCGCAAACACATATAGAAACATTAAACAACAAAAATAATTAAACAATATGCAAATAAATAGATTAAATTGTGAGAAAAATTTAAATAAATAAAAACAATAAGAGGGAGATTTAAAATTAGTGCGATAATTTTTATTTATGTTGTTTGACAAATAAAATAAAACGAAAAAATATATATTAATGATAAAAACAATATTATTAATATTTTATTAAAATATAAAATTGTTTAATTAATTTTTACACACATATTATAAAAAGAAGAAGAAAAAATATGTTGTTTTTAAAAATTGATTTAAAAAATAATAATCACCCTGCAAACAAGGTAATTTAGATTGGATGTACATAGGTACATTCTAAATAAAAATGCATTTATTTAGTCGCACTTGCAGATAACAATTAAAGATTTGATGTTAAAATTCAACTACATTTTGTACATGCCACAAAATCGTTTTAACTCGAAATTTTTTCTGCTATCCATTCTTTTTCACTGGCGTAAATACATATTTACATAACTTGCTCAATTTAAATTTATATTTTAGTTTTGTTTTATGCGTATTTTACTTTGGACAATTTTAAAATAAAAGTTACGAAGTAAATTTTGTATTTCTAATTATTTTAAATGCGATTTTCTTATGTTTAATAACACTATGCAACAAAATGAAACTTTTGCCATGACCTTTCATCACCACTAGATTTTTTTATTTTCTAAAATTTTTGATTTTTCAAAAGGCTGCTCCACCGATTTCATTACAGCTTAGGAATGGGTAGTCCCATTTAACTATGAAAAACACAAAAAAGCTTGAAATAAAATTACCTTTAAACAGTTAATTTAAAAAACTTTTATTTCTTAAAAGTTTTAAAAAATCGAAAATTGCAAAAACACCATATCCATAAGCTGATCATAAAGCCACATACACTACAAATAAAATAAACAAATAAAAAGGGGATATTCCCCCGCCCCCCCCAAACCGAGTAAATTTCTATAGAGTTTCTAAAAGAAGTTCGGAAAAATAGTATGTTTTACTTAGAAGTTCCCCCCCCCCCCCAAAAGCTCAAGCTGGATCCACGCCTGTGTGTAATATATATTACATATTAGGTGACTTGTTATATAATTATATAATATATGTCCAACATCCACGAATTATTTTCAATCTATTTAGTTTACTTTTGTCGGTATAACCCACTAAAAATTATGCCAAAAAAAAATTGTCCCGGTTCTGGAGCAGTAAAAATCGTTCATGCCTTCCATATGCGATATTTTGAAGCACTTCCGTGGATGCTCAGAGAGAAGGAAGAGAAAGATAATAAACTAAATCTTATCCAGTAGACAGGTAGTGTAGGAGTGAATTTTACGAAAAAAATGCACCACGAAAAGTGAGTATATATGAGTATATATAGGGCTTTAAAATATTATATATCTACTCTCTAAAATAAAAAATAAATTGATATAATCGTAAGAAGAAATTAAGAGTTATGACGATTTTTCAATTTCTTACTTGGGCTCCCTTGGAAAACTCAAACTTTCAAATCTTTTAAAATAATTTTATACAAGAATTTATACATGGTTAAAGAGCAGGCTAATTCCAAGCAAAAACTTTGCTTACTGTAGACAAAAACTTATATGAGGATTTTCAAGTCGTATCTACTTATAATTTGACTCGATAACTATTGATATTCGTTTGAGAAGTTCAAAAAATAACGGATACCCCTTACAAATGTACTTACATTGTCATAGTAACTAATTAGTTGTGACTTGATTTACTTGAAGCTAAAAAATAAGTAGTCAAATAAACAAAATAAAATTTAAAGAAAAATTTGTGCACACTATTAGGCATGTTCTGAAAAGCACATGACTTTAAATCACATGTGATTTTTAAATCAGTAATGGTCCTGCAAACGTTTTTAAGATCATATACGATAATTTTCTTTCAAAAGTTATATTTGATGCTCTATACAATAGAAAAATTAAAGAAAGAGTGAAAAAATATATCTGCATGACTAATATTGATTTTAAAACCACATGCGATTTAAAGCCATGTGTAATTTCTGGTAAGTTTCGAGATGCCTCTTGGGGGTTTGAGTTTACGCTTATAAAAACTTTATCTTCAGCGGATGTTGAATTTATATACATAGAAAAAGTTCATATTAAAATCGCTGACAACAAATCCAATTTAACATTTTTCTGTAGTGATTTTGCTTCATAAGTGTTTCATGTTAATTCAGCATGATTTTACAATAACGTTATTCCTTTTGAGTAATTCTGAGTGAATTCAACAAGTAGGTGTGCCGCATGGCTTTTGGGTCATACATAACATGTACTCTTAGTACTCTTAGTTATTGAAGTCCGCCATTTTTAATTAAGCAGTAAAATGTAGCCTGTAACCATCTCATCAAAATGACGAATCGATTGACAGCTTGGTCATCAAAATCGGACTAGTAGTTTGGGCGCTAGGGTGGAACATGCTTAGAAACTTTTTTTGATAGACTGCTAAACACAACCATTTTTTTAGGCGATGCCGTAGTTGGGCTATATCATTTCATAGAAGAAAGGTGTAGGTACGTATGAACTTTAAAAAATGTTGCGAACAATTTCCTATTAAAGAAGATGCTTAAAAAGTTTTAAATCAGTTCATAACATTTATTAGTCATTTATTATATTCCTTAAGTCATATAATTATATGTGATATGTTTAATAAACATCATTTTTTGATCATCCTTCTAAAGTAATGCATATAGTAGGGTGGTAAGTTAATTAAAAATAAAAATTATTAAATACCGTCTGTCACACAACAATAAACAAAAATTATAAATTGTGTCAAATTGTAAAAATAACTATTGAAGAGTGAAACCCATAGAAATTACAACCAATTAGAACTAATTAAATTTAAATTAAATGAATTAAATAATAAATAATTCTAAGGCAGTAATATTAATATTTAATAAACAATTAGCAGAATCTGAATTAGAACATAAGCTTTTTATGTATAAATTAGCGATATACGTATTTGTAAAAAGGAAATAAATCAAAATAACTATACAAACATACATGTACACATACATTCAGAAATAAACAAGCCTACACTCACTCCCACACTTACACGTAACCTTTAAAAAACGACTACGTAATAATGAATTTGTATTAAAAACAAAACAAAAAGTTTTATAAAAAAATTGGAATAAAGAAATTAAATAATAAAAAATAAGACATTTAAGGCACGTACACACATCGCACGTTGTTGAACAAATGGGGTGGGTATTCAATCGAAATTTTTATATTCTCACTAATTGTTCACTGAAACCACTGAAGAATCTCAAATTGTTTTGATCCTTCTTTCCAGTAAAAATTATTGCTTGATGGAAGCATTTTTGCGGTGAAACGGGAAATTTTCTCCCCAAAACGAGTAAAATATACCCAATTTATCTTAAGTTACTAATAGAAGTTTTGCAAAATAGTATGTTTCAGCTAGAACTTGCATCCCATAGACTCCCCCCCCCCCCCCCCAAAACAACAGATTGGTCCACGCCTGGCAGAGCTGTGTATGTATGTACATATGTACACTAGGGTTGCCCACAAAATGCAAATATTACAATACATGTTTTTTTTAAGTTTTTGATAAGATGAATATACTAAAAATAATTGTATCTTTAAAAATGTTTTTAAGCATTTGAAATTTGTTACTTTTACTGCATAAATTGAAGCTTCTTCCAGAACAGTATTTTGATTTAAATAATATATTTGTTAAATTTCAAGTTGGTTGCGTTTGCTTGATAGTGCTATGTTGTCTCCAGAAACCAAACTGACGACCTGTTATGCATCCACTCTCATTTTTTCTGTGGGTCAACTTACTCATAAGCAGTTTCTCAAATAGTTTTAACATATAAGATAACAAGATTATATGTGAATAAGATTCCACTTTCGTATGACCTATTCCGGCCTTACATATCATGGTAATCAATGCAACCTTCCATTACGCAGGATAGTATTCCATGCATAAAATATCATTAAAAATGAACATAGCGTAGCTCCAAAAACCTTCTTGTTGCTGATTTTATCAGCGCTTGGATCTTTCTTCGAGTTTAATTTCCCGAAAATTAAATCTCAGGGAGACGGCAGCTTCAGCGGTAACTGGTAACAGATCAACTATATCATGATTGTAGTATGTTTGGACTAAATACTTTTCCCAAGTAGCACCGAACGAACAGAGTACCTTTTTCAGCATCAGTTCTTGCCCTGTCTCCATATGAATATAGTAATGGAGACTTACACATTAACGGGCTTTTGAGGCCTTTAGCTGCTCGCTAGAACCAATAATACTCGTCCTCAGGAAAAGTCGTATTTAATTAATAGTAAGCGAAATATTCAAATTTTAGTGCACTAAACTCAAATCCATTTTCATCTACAGATTTATTTTAATGGGCATGACTAATAATTCCAGTAGGTACATCAGCATAACACAAGAACAGCTTGCCAGATATAAATAACTAAACCACTAGAAGATGTAAAATAAAACTATCTTTAAGTCTTCTATAAGTAGTTTTTTATATTTCCAACAGTTTCAGAGTTATTCAGGAATTAGCGGCGAAAATTAATTTTGTTTTTCATACAAAATTTAATTTTTTCGCTTTCAAAAACTTATAAATATTTTAAGTTTTTTTCATTTGTCAGAAAGTTGGGTATATTAGAAAATAACAGGGACTGAAACCGAACCCGAACCTTAACACAAACGGGTTCAGGTTCGCTGTTTATAAAGACTTTGAACCCGAACCCGTTGAACCCAAAAATTCAGCAAGGTTTTATGTCGGTGTATTCCATGCAGAATTAAAATGTGCAGAATTACCAAAGCATTGTTGTTGCAAATTATTATTTATATCAACATTGCTTTGGTAATTCCGCATATTTGAATTATACATGGATCACAGAGTATACCCTGGTATTTGAATACGAAAATAGTGTGTAATTATGCATGAAAAAAAATGTTTCGCTGCTAATTTGTGAATAACTCTGAAATGGCAGTAAATATTAAAAAAAATTATATATGGACGACTTAGAATAGTTTTATTCCGCATCTTTTGGTGCTTTAATTATCCAAATCAAACAAACGTTCCTGGAGCTATGATGAAATATATTATCGTGACTGCCATATTTCTAGTGTCATATTAGTCATGCCCATAAAAAATCTGTGCCTGGTAGAAAAAACTGAAAACGGATTTGAATTTAGCGCATTACACTTTGTATATTACACATATTTATTTAAAGGCTCGATATTTATTTAACGGCTCGAAAGTTTTTTTGCAGACCAGTGTATTCTGTTTGACTCAAGTTAATGCAGAAATGCAGAACTCCAAAAACTGCATCCCTGTAGTTTTTGGAGTTCTAAAATTTTTATCAAATGTTTGGTGTATTATTTTAACATGATTTTGCATTTTCCTGAGCTGGAACACGACTATTTTGTAAAACTTTAACTTCCTCCAACAACCTGTATACAAGCCTTTGGGTTGCCTCATACTTTTCCATTAAATCTTTTATATCTGTAACGATATCAATCAATAATTGTAAGATTTGATTCTTTATGGTTAAGTAATTACTTACCTCTCTTTGTAGCAGGTACATCATCTGTTGAACTTGATATTTGAGATACGAATTCTCTATTGAAGTCCATCTATAAATGGTATAAAGACAAAATTATTTTGTTCATAGTTTTCGAACATAACTATTTTTCGTGGTATGTTCTTTAAGCAGTGCTCGACTATTACATTGCTCAAATTTAATTCAGAGCTAGCATATATATTAAGATGGTTTGATTTAATAGGGATATCAAAGAAATTGTGCAAATTCAAAACTTCATATGGCTTAATTGTACATGATTTGGGAGTGCTGTTAATGGCACAAACCATATAAAAATTATCCGGCCTTTTACTTGAAAGAAAAATATTTTCAAAGCGTATGTTTTTTACATTTCCATATGTTTCTGATGGTTGTTTCACAAGTAAACTTTCTTCAACAATGCGCTTATACAGCTGGCTTCCAATTTGATGGCGCTTTTTCAATTTTTTTTTTGTTGCAAATTATTCTCAAATTTTAATGCGCTAACTGATTCCAAATGCGTTAAGCAGTGAAAATTTAATGTCAGAAAGGATTCGTCATAGTAGAGTGGTATTAATTTGATAAATTAATTTAACACATTGTGGGCGCAGTCCTTATTATTGAAGCCTTTATCACTATGCAATAGGATTCTAATAGAAATACCCAGCAGTAAAAAATGAGTATATCTGTCAGGTGATAAAATGTCTTTTAATACGTAAATACCGCTGTATAGTAGAAACTGCCGATATTCCGTTGCTTTGTATCTTTCAAGCTCACTAAAAGAACGCGGCTTTCGCGCGAATTCCCTTGGAATTTGCGTTCTTAAAAATAGAAATTTAAATTCAAGACATTTTACTTTCTGTGTACTCAAACAGAAGCTTGAACTTCTCTTTTTAATCCATATCATCATTAGTGTTTTAACGACTACTAGGCATACAACAAGCATGTAGTCATTAGGGAAGGACTTTATTTATTTATTTTATTTATTTATTTATAAGGTAATTCCAATACAACAAGAACATGTCTTATATTATAGTATTGGTTAGTATTTGGCATATGTATGTAACATGTTCACATATTTAATTTAAAAAAATAAAAAAGAACAATATTTACAATAAATTACATGAATAAATAAGAAATAGTTTTTAAAATTAAATAATAATAAACGTTACAATTAAGACAGATAAAGCAATTAGTTTGTCCATACGTTTACAAATAGTAGAATATTACTACGAAATGTGCTTAAATATGGCAGATTTAAAATGACTTGCATTGTTTATGACTTGTATTTGAGGGGGTAGCTGGCTCCAAAGACAAATTGAATTAACGAAGAAATGTTGCGCAGAGATGACTTTAGTATATGTTATGCTATTTATCCTGTTTCCTCTATTCGATGTAGAAAAGGTTATTTTTCGAAACAGGTAGGTTGGTTGCTGGTTATATACAATTTTATGTAAAAACAGTAGTGTTCGGCACTTTAGCAAACTATCAAACGTTATACTATAGATTTGTTTTGCAAATTGTGATATACTGCTGTTCCTTTTGATAGCAAATACATATCTAGCAATGGTGTTATATGTTATATTTAGCTTTCGTCTACTTACAGCATCGCAACTGGCAAACAGCTCACAACCATACATAAGAGTTGACAATAAATAAGTTTTGGCTAATAGCATCCGGATATGAATCGGTGTGAAATATTGTGTCATCCAAAGATTCCGAAGCATAGCAAAGGTTTTCCCACAGTTTATTTTAATGTGATCTGACCAATTGAGTTCTTTATTAAATATAACACCGAGGTTTTTAGAAGATTCTACTAAGCTTATGGTCGTATTATTAATATGTATTGGTGGGAGACACATTGCGAAGTTTTTAGGAATTCCCACGGCTAAAGCAGCTGATTTTTTGGGATTTAAACTTAATCCATTTGCAGATGCCCATAAGTAAATTTGATGCAGATCCTGGTTTATCAACCGTACACAATTAGCTGCGTCATCAACACTGCAACTAATATACAGTTGTACATCATCAGCATACATTTGTATTTGACAATGTTTTACATGCAATGGAAGGTCGTTAGCATATATCGAATACAATAGTTGGCCAAGTATCGAGCCCTGTGGTACACCTCTTGGCGATGAATAGCTGCAGGAGATCATTGAATCATGGCAAACACTTTGGCTTCTATCACTAAGGTACGAAGATAAAAGCTTTATCGCAGTTGAGGAAAAACTGCACAAATGTTTTAACTTACGGCAGTGAATTGTATGATGTACCGTGTCAAATGGAATGGTCAAGCAATATAAGAAATGACATTTGGAGGTTATCAATTTGGCACCTTATTTCCTCAGATACGCTAATCAAAGTAGTGAGGCAGTTATGCTTTGGCCTAAATCCAGATTGTCTTTCACTTAATAACGAGTTAGTGTGCAAATGACGGCTTATTTGAGAGTGTACTAATTTTTCAAATACCTTTGATAGGTATGGTAAGATCGCTATAGGTCGAAAGCATTTATCAGATTTTAACACTGGTAAAATTTTGGCATGTTTCCACACAGATGGGAACGTAGACGTAGTAATAATTGTATTTAACATATGGGTGATGCAAGCCAGAGTGTAAGGAAGTGTAAGCTTGACAAATTTTGGATGCACTCCATCAAATCCAACAGCATTAGATATAATATTAAGAAATGACTCTAGTACATCCTCCTGCGAACTCCAGATTTTATAAGAACATATTTATCATATAGATAACTCAGATTACGATCGACAAATTTAATTTGTTCATAAACAACTGAAGTAGATAACATATGGCTCCAATTTAGGGATGATAATTCGGCAGCAAGGACTGATAGTCTATATTTATGAAGTCTCTATATTGGAAAGTTTGTTTTTGCACGCTTTTTACAAGTTTAAAATCGTATGATATAAATAACAAATCATGACGTGAAAACATGGGTGCAGATAGCTGATCGAAGAGAAGCAGATGAGTGTTATTGTTAGCGAAGCAGAGATCAAGTAAAGTGCTGGAAGTGGACGTAAAATGTGTTGGAAATATATAGTTGATCAAGTTCAGCCCAATGGCACTCATTTCTTCTACTAAACTATTATCTTCAAGTATCTTTTTTCTCCTTCATATAACTTTTTATGCATGTAAGCACATAATTCCGATCATACGGACTGGAGAACTTTATTATAATGGCGGCATATTGCGTTTTAACAACGTCCGCTTTTTTATTTATGTAATTATTGTTTTTGTTGATTCTTACTCGATAAATTTGGTTAACGATGGGAGGATTGATTTGAACCGTCTCACATAACAGCTTATAGATTTCGAAAAGATTTTCATTATTACTTTGAGGAATTCCATTTATGCGTAAGTCATGTGAAACTTTAGAGTTTTCTTGTTTCCTAAGATATTTTTTTAATAACTCGAACTCGTTTTTTTTAATTTTACTTTCATTTGTTTTTGTATTATTTTGTCTGACACTGTATTTTTTATTTCTGCCACCGCTGTTTCAAGAGTTAATACTCTTTCAGTTAGATTGTTTAACTCACTCATTGTTATCTTTAGTCTCTTATCAATCTCACTTAAGAGCCGTTCTTCATATTCACGAAACATAGCTTGTATATTTGTTTGAAATTGTTCGCTTAATGCTATAAGCACATTCGCCAGAGCAGGCTACACGGCTACACGACTACAAGTGCTGTTGGCAGCAATCGTCGTCGTGTAGTCAGCTACTTAATTATTTTGAACACGGCAGCTACATCGTAACCAGCTGACATTTTCTTGTTACAGTATATATTTCAGTGGTGCCACTTTCAAAAGTTTTACTTGTATACAAAATCGCTTATTCAAAATGTTTTTACATCTCGCAAAATGTAAAAACAAGTCAATTTTTTTTCTTTAAAACCTATCGATTGTTATGGCACTTTTAATACTTAAATATTTTTATGTTTTTTCTTTTTAATAAAATAGAATATTGACTTAAGTCAATAATACCAGCATCGTTGAAAATTAAAAAAAAACTCATGAGGCAGTAGCTTTTTTTAACCTTATAATTTTAGTGTAATTTTTTTAATCTCTTTTGCCTCCGGAATTGGTTTTGAGTTGGTTCAAAACTTTTATTTTTTATTAGCCACAACTCCTAGAATATAGAACGGATATAACGATGTGGATATCACTTCAAACTGCTCTAAAATGCCTTTCTACTAGTATACAAATTTTTTAAAACAATTAACCCATTCCGAGTGAAATGCAATTTTAAAATTTTTTTATCTGACTTTTCACGCAGAAACTCCGTTATCTTAAAAACTGGTCGATATAACGGTACATATGCATATGTATAGTTTTAAAGAGAACTTGCCATGCTTTTATTTGGTGTATACTTGAAAGCTGTCACCTATGAAATACGTAAGTTATAGTACTTTAAAGATGAGTTTAAGAGGTAAATGAATTAATTTAATTACGAAATCTCATTTTCAAAGTGCCATAACTTACGAATTTCATCGATGATAGCTTTCAAGTATACATCGAATGAAAGCTTGAAATGTTCTCTATTAAACTAAATACATCTTTAAGTACCATAGCAACGGCCATTTTTTAAGATAACGGTGGTTTTACGTGAGAAGTCATATAAAAAATGATTTAAATTCCATTTTGCTCGCAATGGGTACCAGTACAAAGGTATTTTAGAGCATTTTGAAATGATAACTATTACTACGTTTACACGAGGACTATTCGCAAATAAGTTAATTCATTGTTTATATGGCATAGCAAAATACAAAAACTTGGTAGCACTTCTATAGAAGACTTTTGTATTAAAAAAAAAGTTGAAATGTATAAAAGAACAATTAATTTTTTGTTTTAATTGTCATAATTTTCTTCTATTAATGTTTTTCTATTTATTATTTTTTATTAACAAAGCGTGGCAGCACCAAACATTTCATTTGCAAATAGTGCGTTAGTCGTGAATAGTTTTCGTGAGTTAATAAGTCGCAATAAAATAATTATATGGCAACAATTTACAGTTTTATTTGTAAATAACCCGTTCGTATAAACGTAGTATATATCGTTTATATCCGTTCTCTATTGTAGGACTTATAATCAATAATATATTAAAGTTTCAAACCCCGTAACTCCGGAATCAAGAGAGCGCCGAAAAAATTACACTAAAAGTTTTAGGTTAAAAAGGGCTATTACCCAGTGATTTTTTTAATTTTCAATAATGTTGGTATTTCTGACTTAAGTCAATATTCTATATAACAACAAAACAAATAAATTTATTTATTTAAAAATTCTTGATGCATATATATTATAACATTTCATTTTTTTAATTTTCTTTTTTATTTTACAATAAAAAATATTTTTAATCACTAATTTGCTTTACATATTTTGATAAATTGTTAACACTGTTTTTGTTTTGTAGCCAACAAAAATAGAAATTAGTTTAATTTGACTACACCACAGAAGTAGCATGGACAACAACCTGCAGTCGTGTAGCCGTGCAGTCGTGAAAATAATCATTTTCATATACACACATGTATTCTATTTTTGACAGGTTGTAGTCGGTAGCCTGCTGTGGTGAATGTGTTTAATGCATAACTTATCAAAACGTTTATCCATCACTTGTATAAACCTGAACGGAGAATTATTATTAGTTAAATAAAGAGATTCGCGGTCTGTACAATGGCGCATTGTTGGTGTATTTTCACCTACACATTTTTGGTTGACTTCTCTTAATCGTTTTAGCGCGGGTAAGTTTGGTTTATCCATACTTGAAACTGGTTTTCGTTGTTGTTTGTTCTTTGTTGTTTTTTTTAGATTTGTTAATATTTTTGTTTTGGCTTCTTAATTTCGCTGTATACATTGATTTTAAATGTTAGACTTTTCTTTTGTTTTTCAAAGATTTTTTTATTTTTGTATTGTCTTGTTAAAGATTTTTGTGACTATTTTGTATTTATGTTCTTATCAATATGTGAGTTTTTGTTTGTTTACTATTGACAAATGCCTTCACAAGAAATATTGTAAACAACAACCACAGCGGAGCTCAAAAATAACACGTCCGACTTCTTCAAGTGCTTAATTTACCATGTCAATGCTAAGTGTTTCTATTTCTGTTTGTGCCATATAGTTGTGATGACTTGGATCGACTCTTGATCGAAATTCAAGGTCTGTTCGCTTTGCTTCAATTTTATATTTGAAAATCATTTTTCCATCGCATGAACTGCCTCTTTGGACGCATTTAGGGCAACTACTATAGCCTGTATGTCCTTTGATCCCTTTCACGAATGGTCGGGCTGGAGCATCACAGATGGCATAGCAATTCATTCAACTCTGCGACAAATCTTTTTAAAAGCATGTCAGAAGTCGATGGTTTTTTCACTCCACAAAACGCAGCCACTGTATATATATCAGTGTAACTATTTACGTTACATAAAATTGGCCATATTTGCCGATTTGAACTTTTTGCTAAGGGCAAACCGTCTATATTAAAGTTCAGCTCTAAGGTTTTAGTCCCCATCCCGTTTTTTAGCAAAAAATCTGTCATGGAGTCCTTAAGGCCATAGCACATTAACTCACCTGAACCCATAGCTTCAATATCTGGACATTTCGGAGTGCTCTTTAAAGTTCGGGCATCCGATGGCAAATCCTTATGATGCTGGTTAAGGATTTGCAGTAAACTGTTTATTGCTGCATTCGCAATGTTATGTTGGATCGCCCATACAGCCAGCTGTATTTTTAAGTCCCTGTCTCCCACAGAATTAATTTTAGTGTCAGATATAACATGTTCGTTTATAATTGTGACCTCACAGATAGACGGTTCATCGTTCAAAGCAACGTGGACATCGTGGACATCATTGGAAGCCATTCCCATTGGTTGTTCGTTTCCCAGAATATGCTGACTCTGGGTAAGCAGTGCAAAAATTTTACGAGCATCTGCTTTTGGGTTTGAATACATACCTTTATATTTATTTATTCCAAATTTCTTTATATTGTTTTATTTTCTATTCTTTATTTTCTTTTTGCTTATTTTCACATTTATTTCTTTATTTTCACTTTTAAAACTTTGTGACTTTCGCGTTGTAAAATTGGTCACCATTAATATTTTTGATTGACATTTAGAGTACATAGCTGACTCGATTTGATGCCGACGTTGTTTACAACAACGTTCTTTAGTGTTTCGTATCCAGTCGCCGGAATAATGTATGTAATGTAACATAATTTAATATAAATAAAAACTATTTTTTCACAACACAACCACTGAAAAGAAACGAAAAACTGAAAAGAAAAAAAATATATAAATCAAGAAATCGAAAAATCGAAAATTTAATTATAAAATCATTATCATCACCACCGCCAATGATTTTGCATCAACTCTGTGCCATAAATAACATATGCTTCAAACAAATTTGTTGTTGTTTTTTAACAAACTTCAAACAGACTGGAAAGAGGAGGGATTTCAAATGTAATTCAAGCTTGGATTCACACTGGAATTCCAACATTGGAATTCACAAATTTGTGCTTATTGGGGCTACATAATGTTTGTTACTTGTATTAAAAAATCGTTCGTTCGGGTTCGATTGTTCGGCTTATGTAAATATACACAAACACTAAAAAAAAGATATCGTTTCTGCTTGTGTATACAGTACACAAAATAACGTTCGGTTTATTTTCCAACACTGATTTCTATGCACTTCGACTAAAGTCAAATTTTTCCCATAGACTTAGCTTAATTTCATATTATAATATCAATATACTAATACAAATAGAACAAAATTAGGCCTGTTCTGTACTCCACGGAAATTCAAACTATTTGGAGTTATTAAAGGATTGCTGTAACTACTCACTATCTCTAACCACAATGCTATGGCAATTCCATCCATTTCATGTAGAAAATTGAAAATTCCTTGCAGCGCAAGTAGGACTTCTCAAATATAATAAAAAAATTATAATTTTGTGCAGTTAACTAATATATTATTATTTCATAAAGCTCCAGTTAAGCGCTTTCGATGAAATAAAACTTTCTAAGTTATTGCAATAATAAGAGATACCGAATATATATGTACATATGATTTAGGATCAGCGGTAAGAACTCATGTTATACAGTGAGTAAAAAAATGATTAGGAGGGACTAATCATCACTAAAATGATTAGAAGGGACTTCGAATGTTCATTTGCAATGAGTTTGACATTCGAGCTAGAATAATAATCTTTAAATGATAGTTTCTTTTTAAATAATAGTGACTGCCGCCAAATTTTAAAATATTTACAGAAAAATTATGTTACTATAAAATAAAGAAAGGTGTAAATGTATGTACGTGTACTTTAATTAATATTTTCGTTTCATAATTTATTATATTACAAACTTTAAATAAACAAGTAAAGAGACAATGAATGCATTTATATTACGATATATTTTATAATTTAATAATTTATTTTAAATAAGATTTTTTTTTAAATATATTTAAAAGATATTTTTAATTATACGTAATTCTACCAAATACAAAAAAACTTATTACATTTAAAAGTGAGAACATGATAAGATTATGTCAAGCAAATGAAAAATATTTGGTAATTAAATAATTATAGCAACTAAGATAAAAAACATGTAAATTTAAATCAAAAAAGAAAAGTTAAAAAAAACCAAAAACATGTAAATTTAAATCAAAAAATTAAAGTTAAAAAAAGCAAAATAGTACAGGTACTTTAAATCAAATAAAAGAAAAATATAATAATATTAATCATTTACAACTCACACAAACACAACCACCCTTTTCTTCCTCCCAAAGAAACAGAAATGAAATTTGAACCCTTTAAAAAGAAATCAAACTATTCTAGAAATGTTATTTGTATAAGTAGGAAACGTAATTCATAAAAAAGCAAGAAAAAAACAAGAAATCAATTACTATTAAATATTGGAAAAAAAGAAAACAAAAGAAAAGTTTATATATATTTTCCCTAAAATCTAAATAAGTCATTTATTTTAAGTTAAGAATCTTGATTTCATAAATGTTTGCTGCTTAAAGTGGTTGAAAGGAATAAAGCAAAATCAGGAATCCTTTTTCATGATGATTGTGTGCAAAACTAATAAAAAATAAAAAAATTAAATATATGTTCAAAAATATATAAAAATCAAAAATAAAGGTATGATTATATAAAACCAATAACAAAGTATTTCATTTACGACTTTTTCGTTAACTTTTCAAAATGTCCAAAGGAGTTATTTAAATTGACTCAAAATAAAAGAGAGGGTTAATGTTTGTCTACATATATATATATATATATATATATATATATATATATATATATATATATATATATATATATATATATATATATATATATATATATATATATATATATATATATATATATATATATATATATATATATATATATATATATATATATATATATATATATATATATAAAATTTCAAAATCCGTTTTTAACGTTTAACATACCGAATCCTTAGCGCCAAATGATCGTAAGCGACAAAAATTTAATTTTACAGGAGGGGTGTTTTTTATTGTATTTAAACATGATTTATATTCATAAACTGTCGCTTATTTATAGCCTGTATTTCAAAAGTTATCAAAAATTTTGATATATTTACAAAACTTTATGGGGCAAAGGGGTTGATATATTAACATAACATTTTTATTTCATATTTAATGAATGAAATGAATTCATTTTTATATTTATTCAACATGGCGTGTTCACGAGACATAACATCAAATATTTTTCTATTAGCAAGCGTCAAATTCAATCGCAGAGAGAATTCTGTTACGTGTAGACTTAAAATTAGTGTTATCGCAATGTTATAATAATTATTATAAGAGTGTTGTTATAATATATATTATCACAACAATCTTATGATATGAAATGTCAAAAACATGAAAATAAATAAATGTGTGTGTATATTTTTATCGAAATAAATACAAATCAATGTTTTTTACAAAATTTTAGTGCATTGATCTATTCAAAAAAAGGCAGCAGAGCAAACACACAACTTCATAATGAACACAAAATTTCATAACATTTTAATTTTTGTATGAGAGTTATTCTTATTTTCCATCGTCTTTACGTCGTAAATTTTGTTAAGTATGAGTGTGATGGACACCACATACTTTAGGAGTGCATATGTGTTTCGTCAACATCGCAATAAATATAAATGCGTATAAGTACAAGAAATTATGGATCATGATTCAACTCTACTCACTTTTTCAACACTCATTGCTGTTCCCTGGTATATACGCGCCAAAAGTCTGTTAAAAAAATTCACAGACAGAAGAAAATTTTTAAGTTTTTTTTAAAGATGATCGTGTACTGTTCTATGTTAATGAATAGGTTCAATAAAAAAGTGTTTAATTTTTCTGTGAAAAAGACTACTTCTATATTTGATAATAAAAAACTGGGGAAGATTTTTATTTTTTAATTTTTACAGCTATTATTGAATTCATGCTATTTTTGAAAATTACCGTTGTTATATATTTATTTTTTCTGTCAAATATACCCTCATAGTGAGTCAGCCAGAATGGGTGAAAGACTGGCTGTATATTATACAGTGTATAATAAGAATAAGTTAATTTTTAAATATTTGTATTTGTGTTCTTCCAGAAAAGTTACATCAACGATCGTTGGTTTTCAGTCATCAGTCGATGTTATGTCTGCAAACGAAGCCGCGCAAGATGTTTGCAAATATATTTGACTAAAAAGTCAACAGAAAGAAAAACTTATTTTTAACACAAGCGAGCTTTCCGTGTAAGGACTTGCTGGAAACTTCTCATAAGAAAAACCCTTTTGATTACATGCAAATCGGTTTTTAGTAAAATTAGTGTAAAGATAGACCTAATTATGTCTTCAAATTTGTAACTCTCAATATAATAAAAAAAAGCTTTAGTTCTTCATTAAAACAATTAGGTTAAACGTTTCGTTTCAATATAATTTTTTTATTTCACAAGTCTGTTGATTTAAATTTTTTTAATTACAATAATATATCTCAACGTCGATATGTAGTGTAGAGATAATTTAAAAGTGAATCATTTTTAAGCTACGTTGGTGTGATCATCTTTGTGATAGATTTTAATGTCTTGAAATTTGATGTTTTCAACATTGAAATAGTAGTCATGATGAACAGGGCGATTGAAGGGGAAACCGAATGGAAGGCTGTCAATGAAGCGACTGCCAGAACCAATACCGCATGATACAATAGGGTCGTAAGTAGAGTACTGTGGTACTTCAGGAGCGTGATAAGGATAAACAATAAAGAAGAATTGGAATGGCATACCACCCTTCTTGCCTATAGGTAACATAATTCGTTGGGGTACACCACAGTGGGCTTCAGCTTGATTAAGAGGGAACTTGTAGTCACTGTTAGATGCATCCATCACCTTTTGGTAGAGTTCCAAGTAGGTGGTGCGGTCACTGACGTACCAGGTAAAGTCGTTGGAACTTCGCTTTAAATGATTGGCACCAGCAACTAGATCAACTACGTAGTGGTCTAATTCGAAGAAATTCATGTAATTGTCTTCCAAATGAATCAAATGACCATTTTCGTCATATTTAGGACCAATAAATATCTTAACAATAGCTTTCTGGCTCTTGTCTGATGTAACGTGCAAAGTGTATTCGAATGGTTTGTGGCTCAAACGCAACTGACGAGCCTTAATAACGAAGCTTTGACCATGTACTTGTGAGTTGCGACCAAACTTGAAAATGGAGTCGGCAGGGTTTTCAGTGCTAGGAACTTCAACGTTGACGGCATTGCTGATGTCCGCATCAAAGTATTCGAAATAGGTGGTTAGTCCTTCTGGCACATGTACACCATCGATCTTAACTCCGGGGAATACCAAATCTTGGGGTTTGTATTCAGGATAAGTTCCCATTAGACGCCAGTAGTAGGAAATAATGTCCTTGTAGATGGAATAGAACAAAGGATCACGCAAAGATGTTTCGTATTGCATAAGTATGGCGGGAAGAGTTTCACCATATTTGCCATATGTGCGACCTTCATTAACCAATTCACGATAGATATGATCCAAGCTGCCGTACTTTTCAAAATTGACCGAGTTGGAGTTTCCTTGAATCATATTTCCCAATTTATTGACAGCTTCCAATTGCTCATCGCCGGTAGTATCGATGTAATGAGCAATTCGAGCACCAAAGTATTCGATATCCTTGGCATATCCGTAATTGTCGGCGTAGTAGAAGTTGTAGTGGTTATCACGATCGGGGAAACTAACACCCTTATAGTAATGCAAATTGCTAAAGTAACCATTTTCATAGGGTTGGTACATGTTAAAGTGTGGAATTTCACCCAAATCATTTGATAAGCGCTCCAAATAGTAACGAGCCAACAGCTGCCAGTGCAAGAAAAGATAGAATTCACCTCGACGATCCTTGTTCAATTCATGACCAGTGGGTCCATTAGCCCAATGAGGGTAATCTATGTTGTAATAATAGTAGAATGCATTGAAACCAATGTCTTCTAGGAAATATGCCAAGTTGTGGTCGTAATTGACATCGCCATATACATTACTGTAGTTTGACTTGATCACTACATTATAAAAGTTGTCCAATTTCTTAACGTTGTGGAAACCGTGCATTCTATATTTCTCAGCCAACTCTAAGGTGTCGACATCGAAGAAATGCCATGGCTGAATTTCATAGATGGCTGGCAAAACAATTCCTTTCAAATCATCACGATGGATACTGGCTACAGTCAAAGCATAGACGAATAATTGTTTGTTGACATGCATGCGAGCCCAGTAAACTACATGGGTAAATGAGTTCCAGTCCTTGGCAAAGTAAAACACAAGTGTCAAACCTTGTGCGTATTCAACGTGACGATCATAGACGGGTGTAAAGATCTCATCATCATATATTGGCTTGTGTTGCCACAATTCAAAGAATCCCTTGATCAAGTCGAGCTCATTATAATCATCCAAATGTTCCCAGGGCTTGTAGGTAACATAGCTTTCATCATACTTGTTTACAAACACATCATCCTGATAGATGTGCTGCAAAATGTCCAACACAAATTTCTGTTTCACCAAAAAATCTTTATCCGCCACTTTTGACTCGATGTGCTTGGAAGAGGCTAAGGCAAAAACTGCCAAAGCTACCACTGCAACTGCTACGAACGACTTCATCTTGCGAAATCATACTCTATACCTAAAAACAGCTCATATTTATACTGCACTTTCATTAGAAGTTTATCAGAAATATATGACCCTCAAACATTGTAAGCAAGCAGATGTTCTATAAGGCTGTCTGACAGTGCATACAAATCACCTTGATATTCGCTTTCTGTCCATCTTATCAATACGAGAATATTTCATGCATGCTCTCACGTCTACAACCTCACAAACGTACACAGATATCAGTCATACACTAATTACTCAACTGCACAAAAGTGCATCAGTATTTTTCCAAATTAAGCCTTAGTTTCAGATCTGCACGAATGAAAGTATTTCAAGAAAAAAATACATCATGCAACAATAACGTAAGCGCAACTGAAATACATAAATATGAAACATTAAATATTTCAAAAATAGCATAATAATCAAAATATTATCATTATTTTAAATACAATTAAAAGAATACAATCGCTGGCCCATAGCATTAAGCACTTGAACGCAAAAATAAAATAGTGCAATCTTTAAATAATTAAATGTGCACTCTCAAAATAATTGTTTTTTTATATTTTTAAAAATAAATGTTTTAATATTGTATTGCTGGACAATAATTATGTATGTATGTTTATATATGTAAATATTGATCTACTTAACCCTAATTTTACCAACATTCGAACTTGTGGCACGCTTTTATATTTGATTTTTTTTTACAAACACAACCCGCGAAGCGATAAACTTGTCTGCGGAAAACACCTAGGTCCTATGGCGAGAAACGAACCCGCGACCTCTGGACTGACAGGCTAGCATCGCTACTGCTCAGCCACAGGGGCACCTATCAAATTATACAACGAGACATGCTGCATGTTTTTGTAAAGAAGAATCAAATAAACCTCCCATTCATAGAATTCGTTGCGGAATTCAATTGGAAAGAGATCTCCAATGAAAACAGAACGAAATTGTTTTGTTCAAAAAGAGTTCATTAACATTCAAAATTAATAATATCGTTTATAAATAAGGCGATTAAAGTTTCCCGAACTCTAAACTATATACATTTAATTCCATGTCTGAACAGAAATTTTCCAAATTTACACCACGACCAGACGATCAATATGGGTGGCAATTATGGCCCTAGCAACAGTTAAATTATCTTGCCAACACAAGACATTAACGTGTGGACCGCATGAATATGTGTTATACCCTGTTCAGACATACATGAGCTCAATTTACCATACAAGGCTTCAATTAATAAATTGAGCAATTAGTACTTAATTGTTTCATAAATTGAGTAAAGGTCGAATGCAACCCTTTGTGAGAAATATGTTTACTGCGAAGTATGTTCAGTGAGAAGCAAAAATTGTATACAGTGACAAGCCCATATTGTAATTTGTATACAAATGGCAGTATAACGTCAGATGGTTATTTTTTGCTCTGGTAATTTTGAGCCCAAGCTACGTCAAACACGTGTATTTTTTTGACAACCATTATCTAGTTCTTGTTTTGTTGATGTATTCGTTGCGGTTATGCGGCCACATGTGTACTTACTACACCATTGGCAAGTCAAATGCTAATTGAGTAAGCTTAATTTACTATGTGTGAACACTAAATTTAATTACTCAATTAAAATTAAATTGCCTCAATTAAGAATCCGTGTCTGAACAGGGTATTAAGGTAGAATTAGCGGAGCGCATCTCTACCGTAATGTGTCAGCTGTTCGTCTACGATATGGGAATAGCAATGCAAAAGCTTACCGAATTTGAATTTACCATAGTTGGAACGTACCAATCTGTATAAAATAGAAATTCCTTACATCATTAAAACTCTTGTGGTTTTTAAAAAGGATGATATGTCCTTTTGCATTTTCTATGACGATGTATATATGTATGCACATAGACATATTTATTTATTATAAATATATAACAAACATATTTTTTATGTACATATATATCTGTGGCTTGGTGCTAAAAGGGCCAATGTCAAAATATTAACTTTTGAGAAAACGGCAATTTAAGTTTAACTTTTATATATGAGTTTATAGTGACATTGACCAGCAACTCCCTTATGAAGCTGTTCTGGGTTACATTAGACATTGTGCCTTTTAGCACCAAGCTATATATTATATACATCAAATACAGTTTTAATACCACTTATATCTTTTTGGTACTTTTTCTTCGCATCAGTCACCATTTAAACATTATTCATACCCATCACTGTTTTTTGAACAGCTGCTTGTTTTTCATATTAAAACAACAACATAAAGTAAAACACACGTACGAGGAATACTTCATCTCTCTGTCTTTCTACCGGCTGAATTAAAACTTTGCAAAGAAAACTTTGTGTGTGTAAAAGGGCACTAAAGTGCTAACAGTACTGTACGGTACAGTATGGGTACAGCAACGCTCGGCTAACGGGGACTTTACAACACATATTCAGAAACACATGATACAATACATTGCAGAGCAATAATATTTTAACACAAGCTTTCAAATTCAATTGCCATTTGATTTTTTTATTTATTTTTTTTTTTGTTGTGAAAAGAGAAAAAATGTAATTACAAATTACACACATAAAAGGACACAGCAAAATTCTTCAGCAAAATGTATACTTTTATGTTCGAAAATTTATAGTACGTGTTCGCCACCATGAAATGCATACTTGAACCATGGTAGAATAATATACAAGGTAGCCTGGAACGTCAGCTGATTATTTTTTTATTTGCTTTTTTCATGGTACGAACTGTCAAATGTTGTGTATATGTGAAATAACTACGTTGCACACACAATACCACACGTATGTTTACTGCTTCTGTTATACAAACACACACATACCCTCTCGATTAATGTTTGACATTTTCTATCCCAAAATGTACATTTGTATTAGTTATGCGGCTACCTGTTATATTATTCTACCATGGCTTGAACATTAATAATTTAATGCCGTAATTCTTCCGGCGCCCCGCGGCGTTGTTATTTGTATTAAGACATACAAAATTGCTCGTCTGGATGCTTAGTTAACCGCAAACAGATTTCATGAGTGGAACTAGCTGGTTTTGCTGGAAAAAAATATGCCCAAGCAACCTGTATTGTTTTCTATAAAGCGTATTTAATTATATTGAATTTATTCACTTCTCTTACATACCGTCTTCACGAGCCATTGATTTGTCTTGACAAAAGTCAAATTCGATATGAAAAAATAGCACTAACATTTTTCTAATGTTTTTATGTATGAAGTTTGATAAATGTTACAACAAAATTATGTCTCGTGAAGACGAGGTGTTAAGGCAAACAAATAATAATAAATATTATTATTTGAATATCTATTAATATTCTGAATATCTCGAAGAAGTAGCTTGTAAAATTTATCAATATGATTAAAATATAGCGTTTTCCGCAGACAAGCTAAATCGCTTCACGGTAGAAAAATTTCATTTTTAGGGTTCCGGACACCAAAAGTGTAAAGGAGCCCAATTGTTTTCGCTGCGCTGTCCGTCATCTGTCTGTGACAGGCTGTTTTCTCGGGAACCGTAATTTTCACCTAAAATTTTCACAGAATATGTAAAACTTTGGCCGCTACAACAACAGATATATGCCAGTTAAAAATTAAAGGGTGTTCTAAAGCGAGCAACGAAAAATGTTGAAATACTAATGTAATATACAGACATTTATATATAGACACTTAAAATTTTCAAAGTTAGTGTTAATTGGTGTAGATGTAGAATACACTACACCAATTAACACCGATATTTAAAACAATAAAAATTAAAGTCTGTTCTATCAGCTAATGTAAATTTGACTATGTAATTTAGACAATTTGCTGTATCTTGAAAATCGTAAGAGGTAAAATCTTCAAATTTTAAAAAACGCTAAAACTAAAAAATTCCAAAATTAAAAAAATATCAAAACGAAAAATCGCCAAAATGAAAGAAGCGCTTAAAGAAAAAAATCACCAAAACTAAAAAAAATCGCTAAAACGCAAAAAGTCACCAAAAGTAAAAAAGATCAGCGAAAAAACTAAAAAATAACCAAAAAAATGGAAAAATTCATCAAAACGAAAAAGCACAACAACCTAAAAAAATCACTAAAACTAAAAATTTCGTCAAAAAACGAAAAAAATTGCCGAGGACGGGAAAAACCACTAAAACGAAACAAGAGCTAAAACAAAAAAAGCCAAACTAAAAAAATCGCAAAAAAATCTAAAAAAACGCCAAAACGAAAAAAAGTGTCAAAACAAGAAAAAACCCTAAAAATAAAAAATCACCAAAAAACCGAAAATACTCCAAAAGTGACAAAAAGCGCTAAAACTAAAAAAAAATGCCTAAATAAACAAAAAAAACTTAAAAATAAAAAAAGTTTAACGAAAAAACAAAATGAAAAAATTACCAATGAAATAAGGGCAAAAACTTCAAGACAATAAATGATTTATTTGTCTCCTATAAAACACATCTACAAATAAGTAGGCTACAAGGTGATATATGTTGTGCTACAAAGCCTTATTGACGACAAGATGAAAAACAACTTCATGTCGACAATAAGAGCAGCAACTAGATCGAACTCTTTGAGACATCAACGATGCATGTGTAAAACAAGTACACTAATGTTAACCGTACAGTAATTACCGTTTTGTACGGTAATATCAGGCCCCAAAAAGTAGCAGGTAATTTCATTAAAAATGCGATAATTTAAAACATTTCCATACAAGAAACACATACATTGAAATTTTGAAGATGTATGAAAACCGTGATTTTTATCCACTAACTTCCCTCTTTTAATTGCGAATAAAATCAGATTGATTTTAATAAATCACTGTTTGTTTTGTGGGCACTTTTAAGTATCTTATTGTCGACCAAAATCGATGAAACATATCGTCAGCTTTTTATTGGTTTGACGCAGCGGCCATTAAAAAAATGAGTTAGGAATGGATTATGGTAAAAATTACAAAAAAATTTATCGTGTACATTTTCAGAAAACTTTCTGGGAACCTTCATTATCAGTGTTCTCCATTCCCAGTTTGTAGCATATGCTCCAAACCAATGATAAGCTGACGCACAGTGGTGTAAATTGAAAAAAGTGGTAATAAGTATGGAACTTCTAAGCTACTAAATGGATTTGTATAAAAATTGGAATGGTTACAAAAGAGGAGCCAGGCATTCAGAGCATTATAGCTTGAAGTCCTTAGCTGCACCAGGGACGGAGCTACGAGGGGCGAAATTTGGCTACCTCGGGCGGCTTGTAACTTTCGTAATATATTAACAGATTTGTAAAATTTTAAGCGCGTTGGATTTTGCTAGACAAAATAAAGAAAAAATATGCTGAATATTAATTTTGTATCTCTTATAGTTTAAGAGATATTTCATTTCGAAGTTAAAATTTTAAATTTTTTGCCTCGAATTATTATTATTTTTGTTTTTTTGGCTGTAACTTTTTTTCAGGTGCAGTCGATTTCAATCTAGCCAGCTTGTCGAGATCTGGCGTTTCAGACGAAGTGTATACCAAATGTACTCGTAAAATAGCAAATTTTTCAACGCTGTTTCTTTATCGGCTAGAAATCGCTTTGACATATGGTATTTGCTACTTCGAATAGTTCCGCATTCCATGATATAATTTTTGTGTAGAATGTGCATTAAGTTGAGGCTCGTAAGAAATGTTTTTCTTATCTAAATATACTAGCCAAAGATATCTTGATTCCTTGTGGGCCGGCTGGAACTAAGATAATCTTGCATTTTATATTTTCTGGTAGGTAAAGCATGACATCTGAACTTAGTTGAGTCTCAGTAAGATACCATTCCTTTTCCGCCCAGGGGCGGCGCCGAGAACAAAGGGCAGTACTTGACTAAAGTTAGGACCTCTTAGAAAGCAACTGCGACCAGATAGGAACATTTTTGTAGCCCCTACACTACTTTACAAATCCCTTTTGAACATATTTGCTCTATCTCTTACCAGGACATTTGTAGAAATCAAAAATGGTCGTCAAAGGGTTTAGCCAAACTAATTACAATATCTTTGGATAAACAATGTTTTAGAATTTCTTTCTTAAATAAAAAAATAGTTTAATCGAAAGATTAAATTAAAAACGAACTTAAGCCAAAGTAATTAAAATAACTTTGGATATACAACCAGTTCGACCAAAATTCATATCTCAATTGTTAATGCTAAAAATATCTAAAATTTTTTCGAAAATATATTTAGGTTGAAATACTCCAAGTGATCGTTATTTTAACAGCTTTTAAGGCTGTTGTTTTTAACGGGCACTCTGGAAATAAATGGTTTCAAAAATAATATGTCCTTGATATTTTGTGTTACAAAATCGAATAGAGTAGTTCTTTTTCAATATTCGAAGTACTCTTACGATGCACAAAGTAAATGCATTTATTTTTATTTGCTGTAAGATATCCTTTTTTGATTTTTAATTGTGTATCTTGGAGATACGTATTGGCTATATGAGGGTTAACAGAATGTTGTCCTATAGGTATCATAATAATGGACTGCTGAATCTTAAACTTTTAAGCAATTGCTAATTCTTCAGTGTAATTTGTGCAGCATAATGCAGATGAAATCCACACACTTACACTAACATTGCAATATATTTAAATTATTGTATTCAGTTGGGAAATGCTTCTGTTGGCCAAGATGTTGGTGTTTGTAATACTTTAGATGAGGTTTCTGAATTACATGAACGTAGATTTAAACGTTTACAACTTACCATATACAATACATTTATGGATGCAATGACAAACAAAACCATTTGTTGCCAAAATACGAGTATGTAAATAGAAAATCTTATATACATATTTATAATAACTTTTTCCCCAACCGAAAAGCTTTCTCTGCATTTAAAAGGGTCTAATAACTATTAATATAATAGGCCAGCAAAATAGGTATGTGATTAAAAAATATATAAAACTAAGAGGTCACTAACAATAAACTTCGATTTAATATACCTACACGGAAAAAAGTTTGAACATAAATATTATGAAGAAAGTTCATAATCTAATAAAAAATATGAGCAATTTTATTAATTTATATGTAAAAAACTGGAATTATTTCATACGCAATATGAATTTAGTTTTAGGGCCAGGCTACACACACGGGCGCTTTTAAACGCGCGTTTCTGCTTTTTTATATTAAATTTGAAAGTTCTAAATTTTTTAAAATTTTTTAAAATGTCCGTGAGGCCCGACACTTAAATAAATAAATTTATGAAATCTATATTGCCTTGAAAAAACTTTTGTACTTTTTTTGTATACAAATATTAAACTGTTTTTTTTTTATTTAAATAAAGTAAGCATAGAGGTAATTTACAATGGTCTGTTTTGCATAAAGGAAAGAGTTGTGCCTAGTACAACAGGCTATACAAGTTCAATACTGAATTTTTATATATATTTTTTAAAAGATATATGAATTAATTTATGTAAAAGTTCCAGCTGGAATGGAAAATAATTGGAAAAAAATTATCATATTCGATTCATAGCATATTAATATTTTTTTCTGTGTACACATGAAATAGAACTGAAATGTTTAAATCAAAACAGTTTTTTCCTACATTTGATATGGTTGTGTTAAGCAGTTCAAAATTAGTAGTCACTGATGTTGTTTGCGTATTTTCTTCATTTTATGTTTACAATTTCTTCATAATAATATTTTTGCGTATAAATAATCTTATATATGTGGGTTTGACAAAAGTGAAATTGTGCCCTAAAACATACATTTACATAATTAGTGTATTAAATAGGTGGCTATTAATACAAGTACATATGCCTGTTTTGGCGACGATATACTTTATGGTGAGAGCGAGCATGAATCAAACAATATACAAGATATCATAAGTATTTGGAACGATTTTCCGTCATCCCACGTCAAATTAGATTTATAAACAGACCGGTTTCGGCTATGTGCCATCTAAATCGTTTTTCTGTTGTCCGTTGTATATTTTATAATTCGTTTGTATACCTAACTTCCTTCCTTGATCCCTTTGTATTCTGCTCCCTATTTCTCTCTCTCTCTCTCTCCCGGCTTTATATGATTTTGTGTGTCTGTACCCAGCTTTGCCAGAATGATGATTTTATCATATTTTTGATGATTTTTAAACTAATATATGATTTAATGATTTTCTTTCCCAAAAGATGATTTTTTTTCTCCCAAATGATGATTTTTTTATACTTGCTTGAATATACATATTTTAAATAGTTATTGAAAAACTTGCCTTTTTACCCGACTGAGCGACGCAAAGAAGGGTATGTGTTTATCAGTCTATGTATGCATGTGTGTTCCTTTGCCGCACTATATAAACCGAACATGGAGGCCGATTTTAATGATTCTTACGTCAATCGATTTGTCTTAATTCCGGGAGTGTCACTAAAGATATTACAACAGTCAAAATTCAATATGGCGGCCAACAGACGCCATTTTGTGAATACGAAAAAAATAAAAACCGACGAACAATGTCAAAATGGGTACCATTCGACAGGTATCTTAAACTCATCTGTAGGATTCTCATTATTTTAAATTTCGAATGACCATTTAGGATCTGTGACGGTTTAAAGTTGCTTTCTTTTATTTTTTACGCAGTGGGGTTTTTTTGATTTTTTAAATATATGTCTTGTTTAATTACTTGAATCAATTAATATAATTGTCCATAGTTTTTAACATAAAAGTTTATGGTAGTGCATTGTGCCTTACATTAATAGGTTTTTATTTTAACACACATGACTTTGAATTTGTTTTTAAATTTTATTATTTTTTCTGTGGTTTTTAAATATTTCAATACAAAATTTTGATAGAAAAAAAATGCGATTTTTTTCTTATTAAATATTTAAAAATTTTGTGATAGGTCCCATTTCCGTAAAATAAATATTTGAATTTATGAATTTAGTAATAGAATACGAATTATAATAGTATATTCTGTTCATGTGAACTTTCTCTGATTAAAGTATTTTGAATTTTGGAATATACTTCTTTATTCTCCATATTTGGCTAGTTCTTATAAAGTAAACACTTTTCCGTTTTAGCGACCTTTAAGTATAATGCAAGGTACACACTATCGAACTTGTCAAAATTCATCAGCCTTCACTGATAGTGACGAAACTATCATTCATTTTGGGTGCTAAAACCGTCATTCAGAAAAAAAAATTTTACTGCAAAACATGGAAAGTACGAAAATTTATCGCGCTTCGTTAAAATAATTTATTTTAATTTTTTCATAATATACAACAACTACTAGGATGCTTTTGTTTTAACATCATGTATCACACATATCCTTCTTATATACGAAAAACAACGTTTCATTTCATAGCATCATAAAAATTGTTTTAAAAAACAATTTTCCGCGCTTATGTGAACATTTAAGCAAACTGTTTGTTATTCATGTCCGATAGTGGGGTAGTATGAATAAAAAAGTACATATTTGCTTTTTACTTAAAAATTTGTTTTAAAACCAAAAATTCTGGAAATTATTATATATAAAACTAAGAATTTTTCTGTTTTAAAACAAATTTTTAAGTAAAAAGCAAATACTTTTTTTTATTCATACTGAGGAGTGTGTACCCTGGTTAACTATTTTTCGGAATTTACTTTATTTTTCGTTGATTTCTTTTGTTTTTTGGTGCCTCCAAAATATTAAATCACTTTGTAATGATGCGGCTTTAGTAATATGTATGTATATCAAAGCAACAAAAACATTTCTTTTACTTTAGAAAAACTTTACATATTTTATGCATATGGTTTTGGACAATACCATTTTATAAAATTAAACTTCTTCGAGATTAAGGAAATTTTTATATCTTTAAAGGATTTGGGAAACTCGTAAAATATAGAGGCTAAAATATATTTTTTGCATTTTTTAGTGATTTAAAAAAGGTTTACCGAAAATATCCTAAAAGTACATATTGCTTTTAGTGATATCGAAAAAATGCAAAGCTTTTTTTGTGATGTTAACATGATTTAGCGAATTTTCGACATGTACTTGAGTTGTGTTTTTCAAGTTTTTCTAGCTTTTTTATAATTTTGGAAATTTGTTCGTGAAATAGACCATTTTCGATGTGGAAGTGATTCTGCCGCGTTTATGTACATTCTTACAGTCATGGTGATTTTTAATATACACTTTTTTTGGGGATTGCTCCCGAATTTATTTCAGTTCCACAAATTTTAAATTTTACATCGAATTTTTAAAATTATAAGAATCTTATTAGTTCCCTACCTAGAAAAGAAAATCTACGGAAATCATACAAACTTATAACAACGCGTTTTTGTTTTAGTTTTATATAAAAGTTTCATTGTACAGCTTAACTTTGAATAATATTTTGAAATAAAAAATTGATGATTTTTTATATCAAAATATGATTTTTATTTTGTCAAATGATGATTTTCTACGAAAATCTTCTGGCAACGGTGTCTGTACCTGCTACCTGGTTCTCTTACTTTCGTCTTACTATTATGTTTGTGTTTAATATTTTGTTTTAATCTGCTCTATTAGTTATTAAATGTTTTATCCCTACGTAGGTATCCTACGGTAAATGGAACTGACACAAAACAAGTCACGTGACCGGTCGCCAGGTGGTAGGGACCAGTCCGAGTTATAACACTTCCTATGAAGCGGACCAGCCACTTTTACATGGGGATGGCCTAGGATGGGGTTAATTGATACTTTGTATGCACCTTGTAACTTGTCTCTGAACTATCTTATGGAGTCCTAATCGGTGTAGAATAATATAGATTATATATAAATATTATTCTAAAATTCAGCTGTAATTATCGATTAATTAATTTTTTTATTGTGACAAATCCAAGTAGAAATTGTATATAGTTTTTAAGCGGTGTCTTTGATGGGACTCGAACCGACAACCTCCGTCATGACGGGCTAGTACACTACCCACTCCACCACAGGGGCACTTATATTTCAATGTTATAAATACCAGTTAATCTGGAGTTAATATCTGAATATAGTTACGGAACAAGTTCCTGAGTGGCATGGCAGTCTTATTGGAGGGAGGCAATTACTATTATATATATACTATGTGATAGGCCATGGATCCAGGTGCATCGAATTTGTTCAGTGCCGTTTACTACAATACTAGCCGGAGTACCAACTAAATTGACTGAAAATGGTTAATATGTGACCACTTACACAAGAAGTCTTCACCATTCACTACTCCTTATTTTTGGTACCAGTCTCATTTTCTCAAGTCATGGGACGAGTACTTTTGGATCATTTGTCACCAAATTTTCCGCAGGGTAATAATCCGTAATTGTACGTTTCTGGGTAATCCTTTTGTCTTGTTCATTTTCTACTACGTTGCCTGGAATATTGTTTTCTTTTGTGTAAAATTTAATTGTTCAAATATTATGTCTGAAGCAGTGTTTATTTGTTCTTCCGTCAAATATTTTGTGTTTGTGTATATCCATGTTCTCTAATACGTTCAGTCGCCGTCCTTTATGTTGTGAATGTAATAGTTTAACCGTTTTCTAAAATGTCGTCGTGTACTTTTGTTGACCAATATGTGGTTTGCGAAATTCGATTCTGGTGTTATTCCTGGTTCTCTCAGTTTTTTGTTGTAGTCTCTCGTGTGCTCGCGAAATCTTGTTTTTATCTTTCTTCCAGTTTGTCCAATATAAATGTGTTGGCATGTGCAAGTTAATTTGTACACTATTTGTTTATCTAAGAAGTCTGATTCGTTTGTGCTGTTTTGCAGTATTCTACCCAAGTTGTTTCTTGTTTGAAATGCCGTGTTTATGTTGTGTTTTCTAAGAAATGTTGCCAGTTTATATGTTGATTTTCCCATATACGTAAAGTTAGTTAGGTTTTCCTTTCTTGTTCCTGTTCTCTGTTCCGTTTCTTACTTGCTTCGATACCCTTTCTAATCTTGTCAACTAGGTCTTTTTTATATCCGTTGTTTCCGCTATGTTATATTATTCCTATCTCTTTCATATAGGCCTCACGTGTTAGGGGCATTCGTTCAAGTCTCGATATTAATTGCCTAATTGCTACGTTTTTATGTAGTTGAGGATGGTTTGATGAATTGTGTATTATTGTATCTGTAGCAGTTGGTTTTCTGTATATTTCGTATTCCATCATATTTAAGCTCTTGTTTGCCCTAGTCGTTAGGTCTAGGTAATTTATCCTTTCGTTCTCTTCCACTTTCAATGTAAATTTTATGTTTTTATGTTGCTTGTTCAGTAGATCCAGAATTTGCTCCTCCATATTTCCTTCTAGCATATAATATCGTTCAAGTATCTTACATAGAATGGTACCCCAAAATTGGTTTTTAAGTCCTCTACGTATTTCTCTTGTAACTTTTGCATAAATACTTCCATATCTATTGCTGATGTTGGATTTCCCATTCCTAGTCCGTTGATTTGCCCATATATGCTATTGTTGAATTTGAAGTAATTTTGCTCCAATGTGGCTTTTAGCGTGCTTGCGAGTTGCATTGAAATTTCCACGTCTTCTGTTTTATTGAGTAGTCTTTTATGTAGAATGTTTATTGTCTCTGTTGTTGGGATTGATGGATATAAGTTTATATATAATATCAAATGAGACTAGTTTAGTATTTTCTGTTATTTGTAGGCTACCTATCTTGTTAACTTGGTGTTGGCTATTGTGTGTTTATTCTCTAGGTCCAAGGTATACTTCAGTATTGTTTTTAAGTATTTCGATAGTCTATAGCTCGGAGCAGATTTGTAATTAATTATGGGTCTCATTGGCGTGTTTGGCTTGTGTATCTTCGGTAAAGCAATCATAGATAGAGCGGACGGGTTCATAAGTGTTAATGAATGTGATATGCCTGGTTTTATTACTTTGGTTGCCTTTTTATTATTTTCTTGACCATTGCCTGGTATTCGTCTGTAGGATCTTTCCTAATTCTCCTGCATTTAGTATCCACTATTAACTGTTACTTTTTTCCGATGTACTCATTCTTGTTAATTAATACCGTTGTATTTCCTTTATCTGCTTTCATTACAACGATATTGTTAGATTTAAGTTTTTGTTTCAGATTTCTAACTGTTTTGCATTCCTTGTTTGGACTCCTTTTGGATTTGACTTCCTTCTCTATTAATCGTTTGCATGTGTATCTGGCCTAATCCTGCTCCTCGTTTAGTAGCATCGCTATTGCCACTTCTGTACCCACAATAGTTTGAAGGAAATAGAAGAATGAAGAAGGAAATAGAACAAACAATTGTGGACACAGAAGCAAGTAAGAAACGGAACAGAGAACAGGAACAACAATGAAAAACCTGGGCTAACTTTACGTATATGGGAAACTCAACATGTAAACTGGCAACATTTTTTAGAAAACACAACATAAACACGGCATTCCAAACAAGAAACAACTTGGGTAGAATACTGCAAAACAGAACAAACGAAACAGACTTCCTAGATAAACAAGGAGTGTACAAATTAACTTGCACATGCCAACACAGTTATATCGGACAAACTGGAAGAAAGATAAAAACAAGATTTCGCGAGCACATGAGAGACTACAACAAAAAACTGAGAGAACTAGGAATAATACCGGAATCGAATCTGGCAAACCACATATTCGACAACAAATGTACACCAGGACATATTAGAAAAACAATTAAACTATTACATACACAATATAAAGGACTGCGACTGAACATATTAGAGAACATCGAAATATACAAACAAAAAATATTTGACGGAAGAATAATAAATAAACGTAATATTTGAACTATTAAAATATTTTTACACAAAAGGAAGCAATATTCCAGGTAACGTAGTACAAAATGAACAAGACAAAAGGATTACCCAGAAACGTACAATTACGGATTATTACCTACGTAGGGACAAAACAACTGATAACTAATAGAGCAGATCATAAACAAAATATTAAACACAAACATAATAGTAAAACGAAAGTAAGAGAAACAGGTAGCAGATAGAGACACACAAACTAATATAGAGGCGGGAGAAAGCGAGAGAGAGAGAGAGAGAAATATGGAGCAGAATACAAAGGGATCAAGGAAGCAAGAAGGAGAACAGAAAAAAGGATTTAGTATTCAATAGAACACTGAAGATGGCACACAGCCGAAACCGGTCTGTTTGCAAACCAAATTTGACGTGGGATGACGGAAAATCTTTCCAAATTCAAAAAAACCCCGTCGGAAGAAATACACAGCACTCATATCATAAGAACCTAAAAATAAAAGATATATATGTAAGTATCTTTGTATGTATGTATATACCCAGCAAAAACTTTGTTTACTGGTAGGAATTTAAGTCGTAACTACTTACTATTTGACTCGATAACTACTTATTCTTGTTTGAGAAGTCCAAAAAAATAAGGAGTACCCCTTACAAGTGTATTTACATTTTCAGTGCAATGAACTTGTTTCTATTTGTTATGCCCGTAGTATTTCACTCTGCAGCCACCATCCATATGGGTTGAAATGATGCACTGTTTATAGCTGCTCTTGCCAGAAATGTTGGACTTCTGACTGGGATGGGTATTTGGTAATTAGATTTCTCTCTTTCAGTCTCCGGTTAAAAACACGCTCATTCTGCATAAACAGCTTATTGTTTTTTTTATGGTCACTGGTTTTATATTTTTTCAACCGGGCTGGAACAACTGACAACTTCTGTTTCAGTGTATCAAGGCATTCTGCAGCCGCATGATTAGGGCCGTCATATCTGATATGTGCCTTGTGTTTCCGCAAGAGTTTTTTATGCTCTTTTTAAGTTTCTTAGATCTTATGTCTCATACGTACTCCGTTAGATGTCCTATATCCAGCCTGAGTTTTTCAATTTTTCGAATTAGCTTTAATTCCCATTTAGGGGTCATTTTGTTACATCATACATTGGATCTTTCGTTCGTTGGCCTTAGGTTTAGAGCTTTCGCTACGACTATAGAGCTGCTGTACAGAAGTAAATTAAGTTCAGAAATGTTTTGTACTATTATTATAAGGTTCGGCAAGATGCGAGTGCTGAGCACACCAATTATATTCGTCACTTCCTTAGTTGTTTAAGTTTAAGTGGGATTTCTTCCTTCGTATTCGGTCATTCTTGTTTCCATAAGACTTTGCAGGTATTGCGTTAGACTCTACTCCGATGTATTTATCGTTGAGTTGGCGAGTTGTATTCCTGGGCATTGTTGGGGATATTCTTGTTGTTGATGATCACGAGTATCGCTGAAAGGTTCTCCGTAATTTGGCGATGGCAGTCGTCTTGTTCGATATTTCGCAGAATATCCTCTCTTATTTCAGAAATTCTGTTACTTTTAATTAGAGTTGTAAAATTTCTATACTTTTGAATACTCGGCACTACTCGATACTTATGAAGTATTGACTCAATACTACTCAATACTTTAATGGTTTCCTTGAATTCATGAATAAAATTAAATACAAATTTTAAAAATGTAATCTTATTTGTGAGAATTATAGTTTATTAACTTTCGTGCTTTGAAACTTTCAATTTTATTGTGTTTTACGAGGTCTGAATTAAATAAAAGTTTTATTCTTAATTCAGTAATTTTTTGTATCTTAAATTAAATTTTTTTTCAGTTTCATTCATACTTTACAATCTATTTTGCTGGAAAATAAAACTCTGAAAGTATTAAGTAGCTAATTTTGTATGTCTCAAAAAATGACTGGTATTGAGTACTCAATACCCAAATACTCAATACTTTTACATCATGCGCCTTCTTGCCAGTCCTGCTTGGGTGAGCCCTGTTTGGCCTGAGCAGGACTTTCTGTAGGCGGAACGCTGGATGTTGTGTGGCTCCTTTATATTAACGGCTGAGGTTCGGGTTCTTGTATTCCCTAGCCAGGCCGCTATTTATATCCCGGCCGCTGGTCGCTTGCATTGACCCCAATTCCAGGACCTGCTCCTGTATTGGTGCCCTACCCGGCCAATCGCATTTCATTATTATTTTCATTCATTCTTCTATTGCACCATAAAAATGGGTACCATATAACCCTTGGTAGGGCCACGATCCTGCAGGGCATGTGGGAAATCAACAGCTGATCACTATGAGTCCTATATGACCGTTATTTTTGTTGGGTTTTGTATAATTTTCAAATTCTACTATGCTTATTTGTGGAAAATCATTTACATATTTGTAAATTCTCAAATGGTTTTTGAAAGTCTGTACATAATATAAGGGGTTTGTAACTGTTCAAAATTGTGTTTGAAGTCTACTGACGATTTGGTAAAGCACCAATGAAATGCATATAGACAATGCTTAAACACCAGCAAATAAATTTCATGCAAAAGTGCATTTTATTATTGTTATAGCGGGAATGAAGCACATTGATCTACAGGCAGCTGAACGGATGAATACATACAATGCTAAAACAAATAACCCCCAGCCAGAGGAAGAAATAGAAGCCATTAAGCAGAAAACTATAGCGAAATGGAAAACGCGATGGGAAAATGACATCCACGCAAGGTGGACTTTCAAACTAATTCCCGATTCTCCAAAATGGACAGAAAGCCAAAGTGGGGAAGTAAACTATTACGTAACACAGATGTTATCTGGGCACGGATATTTCCAAAAGTACCTGCACAAAATGGGCAAATGTAGGACACCTTACTGCATCTACGAGGATAAAGAAATAATAGATGACGCTGAACACACGTTCTTCAAATGCTGCCGCTGGAATGAAAGTCGTAGACGATTGGAAAACCACACGTCCGAACTAAAAGTCGAAAACATCGTAGATAGGATGATAAGCAGTGAAGAAAACTGGAAGGCAATTGCAGGATATATTAAGCACGTTCTCCGCTCAAAAAAACAAGACCTAGATGCAGCTTAAAAACATCTCAAAACTATGTTAAAACAAGAGGGTGGTGATCCACCTGGAAGTAATGTTAAATCGGTACCCATGTGAGCAACATATCCCAAAATGAGACAAGGCGGGTTTTTAGCCAATATACGTTAAACGGAATCCGGCATACGGCGCGGATGACGATCCTCGTAACATGCATAAAGCATTTTCCCACCTTGCACCCAAAAAAAATATTATTATTATTATTATTATTTTTATTATTATTATCATTATTATTATTATTATTATTATTATTATTATTATTATTATTATTATTATTATTATTATTTTTATTATTATTATCATTATTATTATTATTATTATTATTATTATTATTATTATTATTATTATTATTATTATTATTATTATTATTATTAGTATTATTATTATTATTATTATTATTATTATTATTATTTTTATTATTATTATTATGTTTCTAAATTTCTCAATCTCTATGAGATTGGAAAATACCTATCCCGGGCTATGCCAAGGGATTAGGCTCTGATGATGCACAAATTAATTAAAATCACAGCGCACACCTAAATCTAAGGTTTATCACATTATATCCCCATAAACTTCCTAACGATTCGTGTAGTCGCAATCACCACCGCTTTTTGCATTATCTGCCATAATTGTTCTGGCATCTCAAGCTCCTTTAGACCATCGTGGAAAGTTTTCGGTATCAATCCCGTGCTTGAAATTATTATTGGGATGGTCCGCACGCTGTCGATGTTCCATTGTCTTTTAATGGGTTCTATGAGCACACTATATTTACTTATTTTATCTCGATGTTTTGTTTGCAGGTTGTTGTTGTTTGGTATTGCAACATTGATAAGCCATACCACCCGCCGCTCCTTATTCATCAACATTATATCTGGTCTATTTGCTGCTATAGTTCGATCTGTTAGAATCGTACGATCCCAGTAGATCCCTTATCCTGCATTTTCTAGAACAGACTCAGGTTGGTATTTGTAGTACGGTACTCCACCAGTTGTAATTAAAGAGTACTTAAGTGCAAGTTGTTGGTGTAAAATTTTAACAACGGAGTTGTGACGGTCGATATACTCCGTCCCGGCTAGACATGTACATCCTGATGTTATATGCTGTATAGTTTCAATTGAGTTGCACCCGTACCGGCAGGAGTCGTTTGTCACTGTCATATCCCTTACTATGGTTTTCAAGTAGTTTCTCGTCGGGATCACCTGATCTTGGATTGCCACCATAAACCCCTCGGTTTCAGGAAACAATTGACCTGCTACCAGCCAATGGTTCGACGATTTGGTGTCGACATGTTCTTGCCTGACTTCGTATGGGTGTCTACCATGGAGTGGTTTACTAATCCATGCCTCCAGTTTCTGGCTGTTTGTAGAAATCGGTTGTACCGTGATGTTTTGACCAACATACAAAGCTGAGGTGTCATCTGCTTTACACACCGCATTATGTAGTGGGGATATCGTAGACTTTTCTATAAAGAATGCTCTTAGGCCATCAATCTGTTGTTTTCTTTGGTTGTTAATATCAACTAAGCCCCTTCCACCCATGCTTCTAGGGAGCATCGTTCTCTCGGTTGCTGATTTTGGGTGGTGTTTACGTGCCTTAGTCATTAGCACCCTACATTTGCGTTGTATAGCTTCTATTTCGGTGTTGCTCCAATTTATTACTCCAAACGAGTAACCCAGGGCCGTAGCTGCATATGTGTTAATAGCTTTGACCATATTTTTTCCATTTAAGCTAGTCTTTAAGATCTTCCTGACCCGCTTAGTAAACTCTTTCTTTAGTTCTTCCTTCATTTGGCTTTTTTCAATCCGGATAGATTGCCTCATACCCAGGTATTTGTATGTTTCCTCGTTCATCATTGCTTCCATTATGCGGCCGTCGTTGAGACCGTGGGGTACCTCTTGCAATTTGCCTTTGATGACATGTAGGGTTTTGCACTTATCGAGGCCAAATTTCATACTGATGTCATTGGAGAATGTTTCGACCGCATTGATTAAGCATGTAAGTTGGTGTTTATTGGATCCATATAGTTTTATATCATCCATAAATAGCAGGTGGTTTAATTTATAAAGACTTTCACCCTCATGCCTAATCTCAAAGCCATATTGTGTTGAGCCAAGAATATTGGAGAGCAGATTAAGGCTCAGCACGAACCATATAGGGCTTAACGAATCACCCTGGAAGATGCCTCTCTTGACAGGAATATCCTCAGTCTCCATGTATTCTGTTGATGTTCGTAGTGATACTTTGGTTCTCCAGTCTATCATGATTCGTCTTAGGAATGTGACTATTGACGGGTGGATTTTATACATCCCTAACACCTTCAGCAACCATTCATGTGGCACGGAGTCAAAAGCCTTCCTGTAATCTATGTAAGCCATAGAGATGTTTCTGCGCTTTTTATAAGCCTGTTCACATACTACAGAGTCAATTATTAATTGCTCCTTGCATCCTCTCGAACCCTTCCTACAACCTTTTTGTTGCTCCGCTATTATATTGTTTCTGTCGCAGTGCATGTTTATTCTCCACGCCAAACAAGATGTTATAACTTTATACAAAGTTGGTAGGCATGTTATTGGTCGAAAGTTTGAAGGGTCGTGCCTGCTATGCGGGTCTTTTTCCAGCAGGTAGGTGATTCCCTGTGTAAGGAAATAGGGCATATTATTGGGGTGTTGTATGACGTTATTTATGAGCTCTGTTAATTTCCCATCTACACATGAAAACCTTTTCAACCAAAAGTTCTGGAGTTTGTCCGGTCCGGGTGCTTTCCAGTTCATTAGGTTTCGCAGTATTCCTTGGACTTCACTTACTTCGAGCTCATTAAAATCCATGCACGGAAGGTTTTGGAGGCGGCTCTCTTCCTGCAGGATCCAATCTGCATTGGAGTTGTACCCGGTGGCTGTTGCAAGTTGTTCATTCCAAAACAAGGAAATCTGCTGGCTAGATGGGTAGTTTGATCGTGTGGTATTATTTCCATCTTTTAAGCCTCTATAAAACATTTTCTCAGATCTAGAAAAAATAGAGTTATCAGTTTTTCTGGATCTACTAGCCCGGTATCTTGAGAGCCTAGTTGAGACCACAGATAGCTTTTGCTTAAGAGTATCCAAGCACTGCATTGGTGTAGTATTTGGTTGATCCCTTTGGCAATGGTTTGAGTGCCGCTTGATAACATTTGCGACTATTCTCTTAAGCTTTGTGCTACTCGCTCCTCGGACTAGAGCATCTACTCTTGCTATATCTCTGCGTAAGTTTTCAATAGATTGAAGCAGCCTTTTTTCCCATGCTGGTAGTAGTTTCTCTGGCCTCCGTCTCCTAGTTGGCTCCTCCCCAAATCTTAATCCCAAGGATTTAACCACAGCAACAGCTGCACAGTACAGTATAAGGTGTAGTCTTTCTAAATCTTGTATAGTTGAGAGGTACGGTGGAATTATCTCTTTATTCATTATTTCAATAATCTTGGCAGCTTTCCTAGAGGAGTTTATTCTAGGAATTGGTGGTCTATATATAGCATTTGTTCCTTCAAACAATGTTAATGCCGTCCTCATTTCAATTCCAAGCTCTTCGTATAAATTTCCTACATCTTCCATACTTTGTGTTATGCTCATCTCGCTAAATTGAATTGGAATGGGCGGGGTTGTAGGGTTTTCATGGGATATATCTTCCTCTAGTTCTTCTATATCCGCAGCCAGTGGGTTCCTCTCCATTTCATCATCTATCTGGCGTTTAATGGCATCTCTTTCAGTTTGTGGGACAAGGTTTTTTCTAAGTATGGTCCTATACTGGTCGGCAACTCTTTGTACGTTTACTGGAAGTTCGGGGTAAATTAGGGTAAATTGTTCAAATAGTTTCTGCCCATAACCGCTTCTGTCACGCTCGCAATTAGTGACACGGTAATAAATGCGCAATATGTCTTTATTCATGATTTCAGTCCATTTTATGCGCTGTCTTGGCAGACCTGCATTAGTGAGCCCTGGTTGGATTTCCTGGGTAGCACTTGCAGCAGGTGAAACCTCTGGTATTGGTCGGTTTCTTTGTGTCGTCGGATTAGTTTCGGGTTGAACCCGCCCAGGTCGCGTACGCCGTCCTGGGCGCTGATCGCTCGCCATCGCTCCATCACCAGGATCAGCTCCAGCCGATAGAGGCCCTTCCTCAGGGGATCGCATATTAATATTTCTTCTCGTATTCACCATCATGTTGGGGGTATTTCTTTAAAGTCTGAATACCAAAGACAGTTCCAGTTTTAGTTCGCGGGTGGTATTTTATTTCCCACCTACCCTGCATAAAGACGAGCATTCCCCGAAGAGACACGTACCGGAGAAACAGGAGACTCCTTGTGGTTTGCAGTTTTCCTTCAGACATGCTAAATCAAGGCAGTGGAGAAGCCAGCATGCTTGGCTATTGGCCAACAGCGCCGAACTCAGGGTCCGCGGGGTCGTTACTCCCGATATCCTCTCCAAAGGATACCCCTGCGGTATTATTATTATTATTATTATTATTATTATTATTATTATTATTATTATTATTATCATTATTATTATTATTATTATTATTATTATTATTATTATTTTTATTTTTATTATTATATTATTTTTATTGTTATTATTATTATTATTATTATTATTATTATTATTGAAATCAAACGAAAACTCTGACTTTGTAATGACTGCTTTAGATGCTTATTTGTAATCAGTGAATGTATACATGCGTGAATAACATTGTTATAAATCCTTCACTACTGCAACTACTGTAAATGTAATTTTTCTAATATTTATGTTAATTTTTCCTTGTTTTTGTCAAATCGCCAAAAAGAAAGATGCATAAATACTGTAAACAAAATATTGCAAAATCTATGTTTTAGATTTTGCACATACACACCTACATGTTATGTTGGCGTGAGTATTCTTATGCAAGTGATTCGCAAGTTCGTGTGAGGGAAGAAAGATATTCCTTTATAACCCAGCAAAAACTTTTGTCATTTTTGTAATCGGAAGTTGTTTTATATCACAGTTAATAAAAAAAATCCTTAGTTAGACAACTTTTTTAATTGTCCATTCGATTACAAAACTTTTAAGAGATAATGCACTGAAATTGGAAGAAAACAAAAAAGGCTGTAATGAAAAAAAGACTATCATTTAAAATGCACTAGTAAAAATCAAAATAAAGAAAAATAGAAAATATTACATAAAGGATTTGCTAATAAATTTGAATGTTAGTCTTTTAGTTTTTTTATTATAGGACTTTTAGTTTTCATCCGATTTCAGTACATTATGGCTTAAAATTTTTGTATTCAATTCGACTATTAAATAAAATTTTAAAACAATATTTTTTTTATTAATTGTGGTACAACACAACTTTCAAAACGACAGTAATTGGAGAAAAACATTAAAATTTTCTTAAGATCTGAGCTTCGATTCACTATAACTCAGACATTTTTATCCGATCAAAGCCAATGAGCCACTATTCGGCGCTTAATTTAGTTCCCTTTTGAACAAAATATAACTGTACAGTGTACTGTAGAAGTGTACATCGAAAATACAAATGTACTGTTATCCGGTAAATGTGACTTGGTACATTTAAAAGAAGTTTATATTTGATATATGTAGACCAAAATCTACATATTTTGTATAAAATTATTTAAAACACTTTTTCATCGCAGACCTGTGTTACTAAAATCGGTTACCACTGAAGTGCAAGCTAAGAAATAACAGCGCTTCAGTGGGCGAAAAGTAAACACATGTCATGTGAAAAGCTTTAGAAATACATATCTTAACTTTCGCAAATCACAACCGATTTTAAAAGTTTTAAGATAGTTTTTTATCAGTATCTTCCTATTTTGGGAATGTATTGAAATTTAAATAAAATTATAAAATGATATGTTCAATTAAGACTTTAAGAAGTGAATTTTCACTGTAACAGATTGTAGTTTTGCTAATGGAATTCAGATTTCAGTCACGCTCACTTCTCCAACTCATACAAATATTGTATACGCTGGATGACATTTATATTCTCATGTTGAGCAGGATATCAGTAGGAGATTTTAACTGCAAAATTGTTTTTTGTTGCGTTGTTGTTACTAGCTTATCGCTTCGACTTTTTCTTTAACATTTTCTCTAAATAAAAGAAGTTAATGTCAAAATAAAAAGACATACAACTTGTTCATTTCGTAAATGTTATTATTGTTTTCTTGGTGGTTGATTTCAATTGATGTTTCAAAAGTTTGTTGGTGTAACTCTCCATGGCACAAAATGTTATGGCGTCATTTACTTTGGCGACATATTTTCCATTTAATTCAACAAGGATAGAGAATGAATTAAATTGCTTGTCCTTTGTTTTGTGTTTGTAGCCAAATAAACAATAATGGCGAATTTGTTGGAACAAACACGCTAAAATAAATAAATACAGTGAATATTTTCACAAACAACACTGCCAAGAATAACGCCTATACAATTTGTTACGTATTACGTGGGCGGAATTTATAACCTAAAACGGATTGTCAAGAAAAAGTTAATGGTCTTTAGTATTTTAAATTAAACAATATATTGTTATAATAACAAATACTAACATTTCTCGTATTTATACCAAATCAAATTGAAATGTACTTAAATTTATCTACTGCGAATGAGCTATCGAGCACATTTCTTTATGATGCCCATAAAACTCTGCAAATCTTGTCATTGACGTTTCTTTCATTGAATTCAAGCCTTGAATAATACTGACACTGTTTTTAACAGCCTACAAAATTTCTAAAATATGCAAAATTTAGGATAATTTGGTGGGCTTTAGAATTTTTAAATGGTTTCAATATGATGTGTAGCATTTTATAGCATACTGAGAAATTTATGATTTTTATTAAAAAAGAGATTGTTTTGTTTCTTGAGAATGCTCAAAAATGTTGGGGCTTTAGCGATTATCCTCGTGGGCTGAGTCGTGCCTAAAAAGGTTTTTGTTTATATGCATATTTTCGTATTTTCTCCCAAGACAGCGTATACAAAATAGTACGTAGTCAAAAAGGTATTAAGTGATGCTCTAAACTTACCAGACGTACTATTACCAAAGCAATTTTCCATAAAATTTATGTATAAAGAATATCTAAGGATGGTAAGAGCCACTCATTATACATGAAAGTAAGAAGGGGTTTTTGTTATGATTCACTGAAGCATTATCGCAATTTGGTGTGTGTTCCACTGTTTGTTGTCAGGGAATTTGTTCCAGTGACCCCTCCTTTGTCACAACAACACGATCTTCATTAAGAACACATCCATTTGTGGTCGATACGGCATTGAACCGCAACACATATTACAGAGCAAATTCGTTCCATGATCGAATAGCTTGTACGTGGAAAATCTCCCTGCAGAGGTCTTTCCTATCATTTTCAATGTAGAAAAGTTCTATACTCCTTCCCATAACCAATTTTCATAGTTCCGGCGCAATGTATTGCATCAGAAGGGCTTATCCCCTAAGCAGGGTTGTCATATGTGGTGATTTTTCGCCAAACGTGGCAATTTTAGAACTTGTTTGGCGTCTTAATTTTAGATTTGGCGATTTATAAAGTAGTTGGCGATTTTGTTGGCTATTTTTGATAAGTCATGAATTTATTTTTTGAGAAATTTAAAGTCAATATAAAAGTAACATTATTATACATAACTCATCTGCGAAATAGAATGCATTATTACGAGTTGTAAATTATATGAATGCAAATAACACTCTGTTGCACTTCTTCTGTATTTATCCTATAATGTTTTTAAAAAAGAATACAATGAGGAGAGTCTTGAGGATGAAGTGTATATTATTCTAGATATGTAATAAATGTGTAACTATATCCAAATTTTTTGGAGTTTAGTCCTTAAGAATCGATTTTATATTAATCAAAAATTAAAAATCTAATCAAAATTGTAAGGTACTTGATAAAACCCTATAGGGTAGAAATTGCATATGAAACACGGAAAAATTAAGAAAGCTGAAACTTTCCTTCTGAGACTGAAATGTTGGTTTATTTATTTGTTCCATGCTCCATTAGGAGCTTAAGGATATAACAAATGATTTCCGACAAGTTTCATTTTTTGCTATTTGTCTTACCTCATAAAACGATTTGGCATTTTCATTGATATTAGTTCTTCTCAAAGCCATCGTTGGTTTGTCCCTACGTCGCACAGTGATTGGCTCCCATATAACGAGTGGGCAAAATTAGAGGAGTTAGCCTAGAGTTATGAAATTGGGCACACTGTCTTATGTTGGCTTCGATAAGAAAAATACCAACTATCGGCGCTGTTTTGGAGAATAAACGAGCATTTTAAAATCTACGTTTTTCGGTGGGGCTTTTTCATAAACTTTTATGTGAAAAAAAGGAAAAAATATATGTTATAATTTTTTATTTACTTTTTTCATTTATTTATGCTAGAGACCTCTTTAAGTATTACCATAAGGCAAAAGTCGGCCAAATTAAGTAACAACCGACCAAATTGCATTTTTAAATTAAGGTTTTTCTGCTTTCTCACAGCCAGAGCGAACTTTGAAGACAAAAGAAAAATGACAAAATATATATTTAAATTTTTTTGATTTTATTTATTCTAGAGACCTGTTTAAGTCTTGTCAAAGACTGAAAGTCGCCCAAATTATGTAAGTAACAACCGAGAAAAGCGCCTTTTAAATTAAAGCTTTTCTGTGGTGCTTCTTCCTAGCCAGAGCGAACTTTGAAGTGAAAAAAGTGCAAAAAGTAAATTTTAATATTTTCTATTTTTTTATTTTATTTATGCTCGAGACCTGTTTAAGAATTATTAGAAGACAAAAGTCGCTCAAATTAAGAAGCAACTGAGAAAAGCCCCTTTTAAATCAACGCTTTTCTATGGTGCTTCTTCCTAGCCACAGCGAGCTTTGGAGTGAAAAAAGTGCAAAATGTATATTTTAATATTTATATATTTTTAAATTTTACTTGTTCTCAAGACCTATGTTAATAACCGAGAAAAGCACCATTTAAATTAACGCTTTTCTGTGGTGCTTTTTCATCACCAGAGCGAAATTTTAAGCGCAAAAAGTGCAAAATTTATATATAAATTGTTGTCTTATTTTTATTTTGTGTATCGACGTCCTATATACAAAATCCTCTATATTCGATTTTGAGGAAAATCACTTTTTGATAGCAAATTATTGCGTAAAATAAGCCGCATCTATGGTATAAAATTAAGAGTAAAAATATTTATTTTTGCGATTTTATCGTAATTTTTTATTTCTCTATCTTACGCAGTTAACTTTTTACGATGGCAAGAGCCTCTATCCCATAAAATATTATATTCAAATAATTTAAATATTCAAATAATAATTCTTATAACAAATTTTCTCTTTTATTATATCATTTATTATTTTTTCTATCCACTTTTGCTTTGCTATTTATTAAGTTGATATAATTACCCTTTTTTTCTTTTTCTCCACAAATAGTAGGAATGCAAAAGCAAATAACAACAAAAACACAAAGTAACTTTAAAAACAAACAAAAAGAAAAAAAGTGTAATCAAATCAACTTATAACAAATAATTAAATATATATATATATATATATATATATATATATATATATATATATATATATATATATATATATATATATATATATATATATATATATATATATATATATATATATATATATATATATATATATATATATATATATATATATATATATATATATATATATATATATATATATATATATATATATATATATATCTAGAACAAACAAACAGAATAGTTTTCTGCCACAACTTCTTTTATTTCATTTGTGTCAAGAATATGTTTTTGTTGTTTTTCCGCACTTTACTCTCTTCGCGCTCCTTCTACATATATGATATTGATGACACATGTGATGACTATGTGACATCAATATGATGAAAATGTGTCATACTATTGCTTGTTTCAACGTTTTTCTTGTATATGTATGCTGTACTGGCTTAGTTTTTAAAAGGTCTTGCGTATTTTATGTCATATTAATGATGATAAGTGTACATTAATGCAATGTCATGTTTCTTAACTTTTTAAAAATGCATTTAAACACAAAAATAAAAAATAAAACAATAACAGTTGTTTTAAAATACAAACTACAAACATTATAACATTGTTTACTTATTTCTCTTCTACATATCTTACAATTTAATAATATATAATAAGTGACATCGTATTGATGCCATTCCAATCATAGCATTGATGACACTTAAACTGTGACAAAATTCTATAATAACGTTTGTCATCAGATTGATTTCTGTTTTCGTTGTATTGATGACATTTGTCATAGCATTGATGTCAGAATTCTGATAATAGGGCGTCATCAACGCGATGATACATTTTTCTATGAGTGTATATGAAAGATTACTATGTTATATTGATTAAATGTGCCAAAAAATGTTACAATACTATAAACTTGGGAAAAATTACGCCCATCGCGAGTATAGCGAAAATTTGCGAACAATTTGCAAAACCCAGTCCATTTTGTTGTTTTAAATTTTTAAAAGTAAAATTTTTAAAATTCAATACAGCAAAATGTGTTAAAAGTTTACCTTTTTAACAAGTAAAAATAGCGAATTCAGTGTGAACTGCATTATTATAAATTTTTTACAACCAACACAATTTCTTGTGATTATGTTTTAGAGAAAATCTGTGCGCTTACTCTTTCTTATCACTGTACTTCGCAATTCTTTCAACAATACAGTTGCAAAATATTTATTGCTAAACTAAGTGCTAAAAGAAAATTGCTAACTATATTAAAGAAATCACTAATATTGAAAAGAATAAAAAAATTTCAGAAAAAATTGGTAACATTGCGGAAATCGCAAGGTGTAATAACCTTTTTTATTCTTCAATTTAGATGTCGCAATAAAATGCAATCATATTATATGTTCAAAATTTACTTAATTAATTTTTTCACTATCTTTTTTACTATACAAAGTCCTCTATCTTATACCGTATTGAATATTTTCGAATAACAAAACCCTCTATCTCTTCATAAAATTTCCAATAATGCGAAATTTTTAAAGTAAATTACAAGCTATATTGAGTCCTGGATTTTAAAATATATTCTAGAACAAAGATTTCAAAATAACCTATCAATAAACGAAGTAAACAGTTTTTATGCTCTCCTGAAAAGTTGTGATTTTTAATATAGAGGATTTTGAATATGGGTCGTCGATATATAGAAAAAAAATCAAGAGAGCAGAGCACAGACAGAATATGTTTCTTATGACTAATGATCATGTAACTCAACGGGTTTGTATTGCAAATAACATGAATACAATTTGGCATAACAGGTACGGTCATTAAACTTTCAAAAATCTACAAGATCTTTGTAAAGAAAAAATGGTGGTAGGATTGAATGTTAACAACATTAAAGATTCCTTTATATGCAAAACTTGTATGCTAAGTAAAATACATGTTTTGCCATTTCCCAAGGAAAGTTTTACAAAAACCAGTGAATTGCTAGAGGTTGTCCATTCTGATGTTTGCGGGCCGTTCAGGATACAGTCTCTTGGTGGTGGAAAATACTTTGTGACGTTTATTGACGACATGTCAAAAAGAATTTTTGTTTATTTTCTTAAACGCAAGAAAAGTTTAAAATTGTCAAGGCACATGTTGAGAAGCAAACATGCTGTAAAATAAAAACATTACGAACAGATAATGGACGTGAATATCTGAACTTACAGTTTGACTCGTTCTTGTCAGCAGAAGGTATTAGCAGGTGCCGTATACCCCGCAGCAGAACGGCGTGGCAGAAAGAGCCAACAATACACATATTGAAATGGCAAGGTCGATATGGTGCATGCTGGCGCAAAAGAGTTAATGTGGGCGGAGGCTGTAAATACAGCAGCATACATAAGAAATAGATCCCCCACAAAACAGTTGCAAGACAAAACTGCGTATGAAATACGGTTCGGTAGAAAGCCGAGTGTGCAGCATTTCAAGACGTTTGGTGCATACGCTGTAAGCTTGAACATATCTGGAAAGAAATCAAAGTTTGAAGCGAAAGGTACTCCATATATAATGGTTGGATACTCGATGACGTCGAAACCGTATCGCCTTTTTCATATAACAACATGCAGTATTGTAGAACAACGCGATGTCCTATTTGATGAAAATATGTTTAATGTAGATGATAGCAACAACATTGAAAAAGGTTTCAAAGCAGATGACTCTTTAACACTTTGTCTAGATAATCATGAATACAGTGGATATGTAGTTGACAGTACCAGCCAACCTTCTGTAGATGTGGATAATCATGATTACAGTGGAGATGTAGTTGACAGCGATTGCCAACCTTCTGTACATGTGGATAATCAGGATGATAGTTTTGACACTGCAGGTGATGATAGTGAAGAAGAACAAGAACTGGTATGCGAGGCAGGCCGAAAAAACAATTTAACGTCTGTTACGTCATATAATACATTCGGCAACACGACGCAAAATATAGTACAATCATGTACTTACAATTTAGCATAACCGTCTAACTACGCTTTAATGCAGTCGTATAACCGCGCTTTAATGCAGCGTGTTAGAAATCCACACTTCTTGTGCAATTTTGTTAAATTTTATTGAATACTAATTGTGGAAAATTTATTGTTCAACTGTTTGTTAAGCTTAACAAAAGCACAAGTGTATGTATTATATATTGAATATACATTATATATTGTACATAGATATATTAGATGTATATAATATAAAACTTGCCAATAAATTGCAGATTTTAGCTGCTGTTAATAACACTGTTGTGAACCAGCTCAAGATACGTTTTTTATTCTTGCTGAATTAAACCAAGCGACCGAACAACGTCATTCAACCTGAGAATAATGTATGTATAGCGATAAATGACACTGTTTCACAAACAGTTGAGGAGGCTTTTTCAAGTAAAAGCAAACATTTTTGGAAGAGAGCCATGGAAGAAGAATTTCTTGCTTTAGAGAAGAAATATTTTGGGCGATTTTTATTTTTATTTTTGCGCGATTTGGTTTTGGGATATTTTTCATGAAGCCACTTTGTTCGTAGGTAGATGCATATTTTTGCGCATATTTTTCAGTTGGAGGTGCATTTGTTAAGCGCTTAAACTCAATTTTTAGTTGCATGAAAGTCCGAGCCCTGATAATAATAATAATAATAATATATAAATAAAACTGATTGCCAATTATTTCGTAATGCATTAGCTCTCAAGGTTGGTGCAAATTTCAGGAACTTCTATCACTTTCCAACAGTGTTTGAAAACTTCAAATTAAACTTCGAAGAAAAGACGGAAATAAGTTTAGAAGTAAATTGTTATTTTTCCAAGTATTTTCGTAATGACCTTCTTCGTTTGTAATCTAATAGAAATTAAATTTTTTCTATTCTATTAGTGACTAAAGCATACAATTATTTTTGAAATTGTTATCAATTGACCGATGAAGTTCATTCAAATTAAAATTGATAAGAAAATACTTAAAAACAAAAAGAAACACAAAAATGTAAAACAAACATTAGCAACCAACACACATTTACACATCATTTGTATATACCCAGCAAAGACTCAAGTTTGATATTCAATGAAGAATCATTTCAAATTTAAGTCTACTTCAGCGATAATCGTTTGAAATTTATTTGAAAACATAGGATTCTTAACAAATAGGGGACTTTTAGTCCCCTCAAAATTTAATTCTATAAAGCTCATGTCACTCATATTGCACGCCTCATAAGCGAAGCGTTGCATTTGTAAAAAATATATACTCACACATATTAAGAAAAAATACTATTTTTAACACTCACGACATTTTTAATGTCATATTTATTATTTAAACTAAATGAAAAACTGTTTAAAAAAGTTCTGTCTTGGACGTGCGTTTGTCTGTATGTACGGATCCTGTATGTGGTCCCGATAACGACCGAAAGACTTCACTAATCGAGTCGTTTTTTTCCTTTTGCACTTCAGTATAATTAGGAATAGAAGCCTATTTAATTTCACGGTCTAATGAGATTATGAGGCGTGCACTTTTGGATTTTCCAAACTATTTTTATCTATTAAAACATTTAATTAAATATATTACCATGGTGTAAGCACGGCACGATATGCAAACATATTTACATTATTTTAAGCAATCCTTGACCCTACGTCTATATCTGACATATTTTAATCATGACAAATGTCAAATTCCATATAGGAAAAACAGCTAACATAAAACAAATTATTTTTCAATATAAAGTTTGACTTTTGTCTTCAGCACGTAGGGTAACATGTTTAAAATATTGACGGTATTCAGCGTTACCGTTGATAAATTTGAAGAAGGGGCAGAAAAAGGGGACTCTCAAAATAAAAGGGGCATAAAAAGGGATCTCTAGGAAAAAAAGGGGCAACATTGAAACAGGAAAATTGTAAAATAAAATCATTTACAGCCTGTCCCAGGATGTCATACATTTTCGTTCGCAGGCGTTTTAGACAACAAATACCTGTTTTGCGTCCCACTAAAAGCCTTCATAACGAAAAGCCGAAAGAAAAGCAATGCCAACGATAACCTAAGCAATTCAGTATAAATTTGTTTCCCACTAACAAATTTTTCAGTAATTTGTGCGCACACAAATGTCAAAATTAGCCACTTTAATTTTTATTGTCGACTGAGACAAAATAAGCATTTTTTAATAATTTTTTTTTATTTCAAGAAAGAAAATAATAAAAAGCAATTATTTCGAATATTTTGAGTAGCTGGCCTTCTACCGGTCATAAACGTTTTCTTCTCTACGTATATTTGTCAAATAGGAGCATAACTGAGTAATTTTATGCCTAGCAGGTCTTCGGCAGGGATTAAGTCCCTTCTCGATTTTGTTTGTATTTAAGCGACTCCGCTGAATAAGTATAATTTGCCTAACCGGCCTTTGGCCGCTTTTTATGATATTTTCCTCTGCGTTCATAGATATATCCGACAATGACCTTGCTGAGCAAATATTTTCTGCCTACCACGCCTTCCGCCAATTGTAATGCCGGTTGGCTAGATGTTATTTGTTCATCAAAGCCACTTTTTTTACATACACAGAGGAGAAAATCCTCAAGTCGTCCGGCTACACAGAAAAGTCTTAAGCTGAAAGTCCATAACACGCGTTTCGTGCGTTGCGCGTTTTGTGTGTTTCATACTTTAGACGCCTTTCTAAACTCAAGCGACATGCAACGCTTTTTGTGCGCCAATGTTTATGTTTTGATCAGCTGTAGTGTAAATATTTTTATGAAATAAAAATAATTTTTGCAAAAATTTTAATTGAAATGTTAAAAGAATTTGTGGAATTTATTGAGTTTATAAATATAATATTTTGTGCAACAAGGGCATGCTCAAAGCTCCAAAATAAAACGATACGGTTTTTGGTGCGTCCCTTGTATTTGGAACGGGAAGTGAGTGGTTTTTTGAACTCAGCGAGATCTATTCCAACAGATTGTCGGCTCTACTTGACTTTAATGTAAATTTAATTGTGTCAGTACAATATTGAATAAAGTATGTATAAAGATAAATTGATAAAATTAATAAACATAACAGAGATGAAACTTATTACATAAAATTAATCGATAAATATAATGAAAATTTTGTTGATGAAAGAATTGTGTTAACAAATTAATTTTAATGTGTTTTATTCTTGAAAACATTTGTAAACTCTATTGCGATACGGTTTTTTTATTAGACTTATTTTTTGTAAAAAAAATTTTTAAAAATAAACCACTATACAAACATATTTACCGATAACATTGAAAATATAATATAATTTGTCATCCCTGGCTATCAAAAACAGCTGTAATTTTTTCATGGCGCATGCGACGCATACAAAAGTAGAAAGTAAACCTACTTTTCGCTTCAAGCATTTTACGCTTTGTGCTATGTAACTCGTCACATACATTTACGCTGATTCTACTTTTTTGACAGCCGCTTATAACGCGTTACCGTGTGTAACGCGTGTTATGGACTTTCAGCTTTACGCAGCCAGCCCGTGTTTAATATATGTACATGCCTAGTGTAGAGAACTCTCCAATTCCAATTCTTCATATACTATATACTCTGCTAGGCCGCCGTTGAACATACATAGAAGAGAAAAGTATTACGCCCGGCTAGGTAAAGATTCGTTTCCGCAGAAAACGTAATCGTCGACGAAAACGAAACGAAAGCGAAATTCTATACATTAACAACGAAAAATTGTTTTGAAATGCACTTCTTTTCGTTGCTAATGTATGAAATTTCGTTCTTGTCGACGATTTCGTTGTTGGAAACGCATCTTAAAACAGTTATTTGGGTCCGTAGGCATTTTTGAGAGACCCGAAGTCAATGAAAAATCACACAAAATCATTCATTCATTTTTAGGGAGTTTGTTCATTTAGGTATTTCAGGCTATTTTTTCTTCTCATGCGGCAATGAATAACGAATGCTCCAAATAAACGGGCTATCAGCCATTTTTCCATTTGGGCGATTCTTAAAAAAATTTTGGATGGTTTCCGCTTATTACGTAGTACTTTATTAATGGGTTACAAAGTAATGAATGGTACCTATTTATCATATTACTATGCTTCAAATTAGAACTACTACTTAGTTCTTAATAAAATAATTACATATTTTTCTCAGTATCTGAAAGTTGATATGAATTAATAAAATAAGTAGACAACCAATTTTTGAGTCAACATCTGTTTCTATATGCAAACTAATTTTTGTCGCTTAAACTTATAAGTCAACAATAGCTGAGTGGGTAAAGTTCTTGTCCTCATATCTGAACGTGCCCAGCTTGTATCTCAGCTGGGTCAAAAAAAAAAAAATAAAATAAATAAAATAAAATTTAAAAAATATAAATAAAACATAATGCGTATAAATTTGTTTTTAATTTTAATTTGTTTATTTGACTAATTATTTTTTAGCTTCAAGTAAGCCAAATAATAATAAGTAGCTACGACGTACATCCTCATAGACTTATTTGCCTACCAGTAAATTTTGGCTGTCATTTGTTGTGCACGTTCAATTAACTTGGAGGTTACACGTTCAAGTTTTGTTTCAATTTTTGTTTCAAGTTTCAATACATTTACACTTTTTTACTAACACTCTCACATAATTGGAAATTGACTACCAACTTGATTTCAATTTTGCTTTCAAGATTTGTTTAAATTTTTCGTTCAATTTTAACAGCTGATCTCTATTATTGTAAGTAAATTACAGCAAGACTCGGCTATAACGAACTTTGTACAAACAGCAAAAAAACCGCTCTATGACAAGTTCGTAATAAGCGTAGTTCGATACAAACGAGGACTCGTTAACTACGAATTCGCTATTACGAATTATTTTTGTATGAAAATGGCAACCGAAACGTCGGCACTTTAGACTTAGATCGTTACAACCGAGAATTCGTTATAACCGGGTTTTACTGTTTCGTTGTTGATTCCTTGACGACGGCATCTTGAAAACAAAATTGACTATCAAGTTGCTTACAGCCTACGTCATAGCCTCAATTTAAAGTAGTTTTAACAAGCAATACGTGTGATCAACTTGAAAGCAATTTCTTGAACGTGTAACTGCAGAGTAAAACAGCGTTCAGTTTTTTGTAGCACAATTTCTATATTTAAACGATTTTTATTACTATTTAGCGATGAAGTTATGATATTATTGATGTGGCAATATACAAAGTTAACAATGGATATATGACTACAAACGTAAAACCAGCCGAACGATAAGTCGAAAGATAATGGTACGTTTATTCGAATAAAAGTGAGCGACTAATTATTGTTCGTTTAAGTTTTCATTCGACGTCGTGGGACAGGCTGTTAATTTTTAAAAATTAGGCTTAGCAAAGATATTTACTAACAGCCTGTCTCAGGATGTCACACATTTTCCTTCGCATGCATTTTATACGACAAACAGCTGTTTTGCGTTCCACTAAATGCCTTCAGTACGACAAGTCGAATGAAAATGAGTGCAAGCGATAACGTAAGTAAGTTTATTCTTTTTAGGTTGCATTTTTAATATAAAGTTTGGCAATTGCCACAATTAATATTGCCACGCCTCTTATGTTGTTACGGCCATTACTCCGTCATTTCTTAACCAATCTTTTAAGATTTATATACCAATGTAAATGGTTTTAAGACAGTTAAGTTTCTTACTTTAATGACTTTAAAATCTGACGGAAAATTATTTATGCTTTTTATGGTATAAACTTCTTGTAACATTTTATTATTTTTCTAAGTCTAATGATAATTATATATACATTTTTATTAAAGATAATTTTTATTATGAGAGCTTACACAATATTCGTATTTCAAGTATTTTAAAGGTATTTGTTATCGAACTATAAATTAAATTGGATCGTATCTTTTTAAGATTGGCCATTAAATTGAGGAGAAATATTAAAATAACCTTAGGGGCGGAATTTATGGACCTGCGGAAAATTTGGTGATAAATGATCCAAGAGTACTCGTCCTATGACTTGAGAAAATGACACTGGTACCAAAAATAAGGAGTAGTGAATGGTGAAAAAAGATATATTTTGTAAATGGTCACATATTAGCCCTTTTCAATAAATTTAGTTGGTACTCCAGCTAGTATTGTAGTAACCGGCACTTAACAAATTCGATGCACCTGGATCTATCACATAGTATCTATATAATAGTAATTGTCTCCCTTCAATGAGACTGACATGCCACTCAGGAACCTGTTCCGTAACTATATTCAGATATTAACTCCAGCTTTACTGGTCGTGTTGGTAGTGTACTAGCCTGTCATGCCGGAGGTTGTCGGTTCGAGTCCTATCGAACACACCGCTTAAAAATAAAATACAATTTGTACTTGGATTTGTAACAATAAAAAAATTAATTAATCGATAATTACAGGTTAATTTTGGAATAATATTTATATATAATCTATATTATTCTACACCGATTAGGACTCCATAAGATAGTTCCGAGACAAGTTACAAGGTGCATACAAAGTATCAACTAACCCCATCCTAGGTCATCCACATGCAAAAGTGGCTGGTCCGCTTCATAGGATGTGTTAGAACTCGGACTGATCCCTACCACCTGGGCACCGGTCGCGTGACTTGTTTTGTATCAGTTCCATTTACAGTAGGGAAGCTACTTAGCTCATGTTCGCAATTTAATAACTTTGAGAAAAGAAATGACAAAGTTATAGAGTTTTTTGCTACAGTAACTTAGCCACATTCTTTCTAAACTAGAAATGAAAATCAATTTGTCTATTTTATTTTAGCTCTTTAAAATATTTTTGAGCTCTTCTATCGGATATTGATTGTTACTATTTCATAAAATTTTTTATTTTTAGGTTCCTATCACACATTAAATACTTCTAAATTTCTAGTAACAGGTATTACTAAAAAGGTAATAATTAGAAAACCTGGCCCAACCTGATTGTGAAACTCATAGTACTTACTTGTGAGCCTTTATACTACTCTACGGTAAAGCCCTCCAACCTCTAAAAACTCCTAAAAAGAATTCACAGCTTATCAAACTTTTTACTTTTTTATTGTTATTTTATTTTTTAAAAACATTTTATATGGCAGATTTGTTATTTTTTCAGTGCAAAATCCATCCACAGCAAAAAAGTAGCCACCACTGACAAGGTCCTGATGAGAACCCAGAATACTGAGTATAAGAATTTTCTCTCACAACAATTAAAAAAGTAAGAATCAAAATGTTAAAAGTTATACGTCTGGCATACGTACCTTATCTATTTAGGGTTAATTTCAACATTTGCCCCCTTTAACAACGTCGTAAATATGCATAGCATCATTTTGGTCAGCCATTTATATTATATGGTAACAAACACACGGCATTATGTATATTGAAAAATTGGCATGAAGTTAGCATGTGACGAAATTGAACTTGGTCGTAACGAGTTTCTCCATACAATTTGGCATTAAAAATCGGTGCATAATGTAGTTTTAACACACTATTATATTTTAGCGCTATTTTTACTGGAAAATTGTATGACAAAACTCCTTATTTATACATAATGCCGATAGAAATTAAATTTAGATTGTATGCTTCTCTTCTTTATAAACCCTTGAGAGTGTATTGGCAATTTTTGGTAATTATATAATATATAATCGCGCGGATTATGTATATCGCAGTTGAATTTGTGACTTCGACAAATTGTCCCAGAACAAAGAAAATTTTGCCAACTTTTCTTTATTCTACGAAATTTTTTCGACTTCGACATACATACATAATCCGGGTGAATGTCTTTCTACAATTTGGATTTTCGTTGGTATATTAAGATGTGTATACCATAGTGTACTGGGGTAGTGAAAGGGCTAATCAATATTTTTTTATTTTTTTCTTTATATAGTTTTTGACAATTCAATAGAAAATACAAAATCAAAATGCCTGTTCTTTTTATTGTTGTAGATGAGAGCGTACTTGTATTAATATACTTTGGTCCCTGAAGGAAGCCAGGGTCCAAGTGTCTAATAGTCACCACTTTTGTCGACAAGTTTGGTGACTTTTTGGTGACATTGTCAACGAATCGTGTCAGTTTTAATTTTGCCTTTAATGGGAAGAGAAGTTTTTGATAGCCAGAAGACGATTTTTTATTGTTTCATTCCGATGTGTTGAAAATAAATGAGGCTGCACGTAAAACTAAAAATTTCCATAACAAATTTAATTTAATTGCCTTAGCTAGTAAAAAGTTTCATATGTGTTGACTAGAATCATTGAAATGCACTACTGAATCTCTGGTGCCATTGTCTCAATATGGTAACATAGGAACCACCTAGTCTATAGTAAGTCAATAGTTCCGAGGTCAGTAGTGAAATCTCAATGACAAGCACATGTTAAATATCTATAGCACAGAACATTGCCTGGAGTACAATTAGTCAGTAGTACTGGGGACAAAATAAATAGTGAACCAGTATAGTTTTACTATCGACATTTCCTTCAGGGGTATTTCTATAATATTGAGTGGAGTTCATGTTTGCATTGTGGAAACATCACATAAGTGTCGTTTATGTACTTTTCCACTATCATACAGAGCGCGAACCTGGTCGGCTAATAGCCGCCGCCGATGATTTTCACAATCATTTAGACGCCGCCGATTAGTGCGGCTAATGGCTAAGCCGATTTTTTATTATAAAAAGTGGGTATTTGCTAACACGCGCATTTAAAAATATTTAATTTAGTTTTGAAACGTATTAAGAAAACTGTTTATAAAAATTATTTTTATAAATAAGGCAGTAAGCCGTCTAGCAAGGCTAATTTATTTATAATTGGGCCGAGTATACCGTTACAAATATGCCTTGTATGTAAGTAAACAAGAAATACTGTGTTAGCCGACCGTTAGCCGGCACATTTTGCTAGCCGCCGCTTTTAGCCGGCTATTAGCCGCCCTCTGCTATCATACTCAAAGTTAATTTCTATTTTTGTGGACGACAATGAACAAATTAGTGCTGCCAATATAATGAGATATATGAAATAATTAGGAGCTTACTAAAAATATTCTGAAACAAGTCAAGAATTCCCACGTTGTTAAAAATTACAAAAATACGAGGTAATAGCACTTTTTCACCTAAAAATTTTGGTATATTTTTTCAGCTTGGTTCCGGAGTTACGGGGTTCAAAACTTTAATTGTTTATTGATCATAACTCCTACAATATAGAACAGATATAAAAGATATAGGTATCATTTCAAAGAGCTCTGAAATACCTGTGCACTTGTATACAACATTTTCAAATCCATTAACCAATAGCGAGCAAAATGGAATTTAAAATATTTTTTATATGACTTTTCATGTAAAAGCACCGTTATCTTAAAAATTTACCAGTACAACGATATTTAGTTTAATATATAACGTTCCAGGCTTTAATTTGATATATACTTGCAAGCTATCATCGATGAAATTACCCAGGCAGAAATTGTGACTTTATGTAAAAAATATGTACCACCGCAACACAGTAAATACAAAATTACGACTCTTCCAAAAGTTTTGTGTTTACAAAAAAATATGACTTTAAATTCCCAATACTGCACTCATAGTAATCCTATACCGCCACAACATTGCTAATTCAAAATTATGACTTAACTGTCGAAATAGCATATTCACAATAATCATGTACCACTATAATATTGTAAAACCAAAAATGGGACTTTAGTTCGCAAATACATTTAACCCTCTCTCAGCTGCTCTCATAGTAATTTTATGTTTACATTTACTTTGTGCTGTTGATATTTTATATGGCGCTGTGGCTTAGTGGTAAAGGCGTTTGCTTGTGAACATGTAGGCACAGGCTCAAATCGCACAATATAAAAAATTGCATATACAAATTGCAATATCGTTTCTTAATAAATGCTGTAAATTTGTAGGTATTTACAACATTGTGAGTACATAATTAATTTAAGTTTACAGTGTTGTTGCAACATTAAAAACAACAGCCGGAGCACTGTCATTCGGCGTTATCATTTTAATGTTATTAGTACATTAAAATTTTGTTAAAAAATGTGTTGCACTAATGTTAGTTGTACCCTCAGACCAACGTACCAACGTCGAGGTGATTGTATTTTTCTGCTGGGTAGTAAGTTAAGGCACTAAAAAAATTACTAGTTTTTATATTGACTAGTTTTTAAGATAACGGTGTTTCAGCTTGAAAAGTCAGATAACAATATTTTAAACTTGCATTTCACACACAATTGGTTAATAGACTTCAGAAATTTATACACCAGTAGGAAGGTATTTTACAGAACTTTAAGGTGATACCCATATCACTTATATCTGTTCTTAATTATAGGAGTAATGGCCAATAAAAAATTAAAGTTTTGAACATCGTAACTCCATAGCCAAAACAGATGCCCCAAAAAAGTACTTTAACATTTTAAGGTTAAAAGAGGCTAATACCTCATGAATTTTTTTTAAGTTTTCAACAAGGTTCAAAGATGTCGAAAGAAGATGTTCATGCGTGCTCTAAGCGAAAAAACACTGATTTGCGTTCATGAACAAAGTCATAAAAATGTTTCTATACAAACGATGACTCGAACGACAAGTAGAAAGAAAACGTAAGTGGTTTCATACGATATCCGATTCGACAATATCGAAGCAATACGAAAGTAATGTAAACATCACTCACTTACTGTGTTGCTTGTGACTGGTAAAAAGTTTGCATTAGAGTCCATTAAATTCTTACAACTCGTAATACGAGTATCTCTCTTTATTATAATATTTTTTATATCATTCTTATTAATTTTTTTATTATTTATGCACATACTCATGATTTTTTTCAACAAACCCTACAGATAATATTGGACTACGTGGTCCATTTTAGCTGTAATGGAGTAGCTAAAACATGGTCCTATGTAATGCAGTAATGGACCATGTCATTAGCAAACAATAGCTTCTTGTTAACTGACAAGTGCTTGTGTTTCAACGAGTGCAATCATTAAAACACGAAAACTTGACTGCTTCATCGAATAGTGACATAGAGTAGTTTTAAGACTAATTCGATGTAATGCAGACATGGACCATGTCATTTGCAAACAAGAGTTTGTAGTTAAGCGACAAGTGCTCTTGTTTTAACAATTTGAGCACGAACACTTGAGTGCTCCATCAAGTGGTGACATGGAGTAGTTTTGAGACTACTCCGATGCAAATTTGGGTTATATGGCCCAGCCCTAGAACATGTTTTCTCCATACATATGGGTTACCTTTGGACTACCCCTAGTCTTCTATAGAGTATACTTTACATGCGTGTATGGACTAGTCGCGTTATCTGCAGGGAAATAAAAGCCACTAATACATTCAAAACTTCTGTGTTCTTTAAGCGGGCTTCAGACTATTAGATTTAGTATTAATACTAGTCAAAAACTCAAATCTTAAGTAAAAATACAACAGTGTGAAAACAAATTGTTATGATATGTCAAATAATACGTAAAGAAATGTGACAGTATGATGGTATTCGTCATTTTTAGGAAATTTTCCAAACAATCAAACATTTCATATTATCAGGGTTGTCTTTTGCACAAACAAACATAGGTATAACAGAAACAGTTATGTAAAAAATTTGAGTGTTTGCAAATTATTTATGTTACGTTTTATTTGGAATGCGATAGTGTAGAAACAGAATGTAATGAGAAAATTTTCTTTAAGATTTTTTGACAGTCAGACTGATTTTGATTTGATTTTCGTCTTACAAAATCTAATAAAAGCCTCAAAGCTTGTATTACAATTTGAAATGGCCTTTACTGCTTAAGACCCATCAAACAAGGTAGTCGCACCTGTACAACAAAACTATAATTTGTATTAGTAAATTATAAAAATTTCCTGTACAACTGCGAGTACCTTACAAATTGATTAGATTTCTAGAAAGTGTCTTTCGATCGCTCTATTTTATTTATTTAACAAAGAGAACATAAAAAAATTTAAGTATTAAAAGTGAAATAACAATAAAAGAGTGACGTGAGACGGACTGACTGCGGTATCATCGTCCAGCCCAAAGGACTAAAGCTAGAGACTTGAAATTTTGTACTTACGCACCCTTCCCGATCTATAGATCCACTAAGAATGGATGTTTGGAAATTCAAATGCTAAGGTAGACATAAAATTTCTCAAGGATTATAATAACATCAAAAAAAAAGCGGACAAGTTTGGTACTTTATTAAATTTTGTACATTTAGGCGCTGAAAAAGGCTAAAAATATAATGTTGATACTTAAGTGGCGCTACTCTGTTCTGCTGTGTACGTTGAAAAATTAAGTTGATGTTAATTTTTCCCTTGTTCCTTGGAATATTAATCATGCCCAATTCTTTCTGAATATAACGTTACGTACCTTTGCCTAATAATCAATCTGGATTCATAATGTTGATACTTTTGTGCTAACCCGTTTATCTTCCAAAATACTAGAGACAGAAGTAAAATTTAAAACTTATTCTTCTCTCCTTAAGAAGCCCTCAAATGCACTTTGCTACTTTTTATAAATTCGGATATATAAAACGTAAAACTATCATCTATTTTGGGTACTTTTTCCTGCACAACTGTTTGTTATGCACTCTCAATGAATATCTTTTATAGGAAACAAATTTGTATGTTGGTTTCTCTTTCGATGTACGGATCGACTAAGAAGGGATTTTAGGAAATTCAAATGCGAAAGAGCAAAAATGGGTAAGAACGGCTAAATTCGGTAACCTTACATTTTCGGATCTAACTAAAGTGAACACCAAATTTCAAAAGTATCATAGCATAGCGTCTTCACGAGCCATTGTATTGTCTTGACAAAAGTCAAACACGATATGAAAAAATATCACTTACATTTTTCTGATGTTCTTATGTATGAAGTTTGACAAATGTTAGAACAAATTATGGCTCGTCAAGACGCTATGTAATAAAATCAAAAAATAACCACAAGGTGGCTCGGTACTTTTTTGAAATTTTCACATTTAGTGGCCGAAAAAATATAATTTTGGTACATTTTTGTTAACCCGTTCATCTCCTAAACTAATAGAAAAGAAAGTCAATATGTATTCTTCTCTCCTTCAGAAGTGCTCGAGACTTTGGTACTTTTTTGAAATTCGAATATAGAAAGGATAAAAGTGAAAGCACTTTTTGGTTTTTTTTACAAATATACTTCAACAAATATTTTTTAATAGAAACAAAATGTTTTATATAGGTTTCTCTTTTCACTAAGAAGGAATTTTTTTAATGCAAATGATAAGATCAAAAATAAACGGAAAGGTGTTTGATCCTTTTTTAAATGTTGTACATTTAGGGGCCAAAAACTGGTATAAATATAATTTTGTTATTTTTTTTTGTTAGCCCATTCATCTCCTAAAGTAATAAAGATAGAAATGAAATTTAAAATGCCAGAAGAATAATAAAGCTATTTTCGTAAGCAGCGGACATAAAGATCAGTTATTTCAATTTGAAAAAATTAAAATAAAAAAATAAATTAAAAAACTTAACCAATAACACACGATTTTTAACATCCTTGCAATAACAATAAGATATCCTGATATACTCATCAATGCGACTCTACACAAACGAAAGAAACTTTTGTGTAGATTAATAATCCAGAAAGTGTTTTAAAGTTTGGAGGACAATTCGTGAAATACTAAGCGAATAATAAAAAAAATTGAAGTAAATTATGCAAATGCTATATTTCACTATATCTTTAAAACTAAAGCTACTAGGGAAAAACCAATGATGCCTTCGTAATCAGGAGATTAAAATATATAATAATCAGCTAATTTTATTTAAAAAACGCAAAAAAATATTGTTGTGCTGTGTAAATTAATTATTAATGAGTATTCCATTAAGCAATGCAAGAGACATGCCGAAAAGTAAATCACCAAAGCGAAATTAATTCGCCAAAATAAAAAAAAAATCACCAAAAAAAACAAATAAATGCTAAAACTAAAAAAATCCTCAAATTTAAAAAAAGAAATATCGCAAAGCTAAAGAAAAAAGCGCTTAAATGAAAAAGTACCAAAAATTAAAAAAATCGCATAAACTAAAAAAGTCGCAAGAACAAAATAAAAAATGCTGAAAAGAGAAAATATGCAATAACGAAAAAAAAATCGCTAAAAAAAAACCCCAGAAACAACTATAGTAGTCAAACTTTAATATATCGTCTCAAACCGAAAAAAGCGCCAAGACGATAGAGAATCACCAAAACTAAAAAAAACCCCACAACTAAACAAACAAAAAAAACAAAAACTAAAATAAAATCGCCAAAATTAAAGTAGCAAAAAAGAAAAAAAAATCGCCAAAAAAACACGAAAAAATTCGTCCCGAAAAGCTCTTAAACGAAAAAATTAAAAAAGTCCTTAAAAATAAATGAAAGTCGCACTTGATTAAGACTTGAGACGAAATTATTTAAGTAGATTTGCCTGCCGATGTATAGATCCACTAAAAGGGATTTTTGGAAATTAAAATTTTAGGGAGAAAGAAAGAAGAAAAATGGGTAAATTCTGTAACGTTATATCTCCAGATAACTAAGGTAGACGTAAAATTCGAAAAAAGATTAAAATTAAATCGAAAATTAAGCGGACGGGATTTCATTTGAAATTTTCGGATTTAGGAAACGAGGAGGATAAAAATATAGTTTTGGTATTTTTTTGGTAAACCATATATTTCCTAAAGTAATAGAAATAGAAATTAAATTTAAATTGAATAATTTTTGTCTGTTTAAGAAGCCCTCAAATACACTTAGGCACGAAAAAGGGCAACAATAACATTTTTGTACTTTTTTATATATCATTTATCTTCTAAAGTAATAGTTAGAAATGAAATTTAAATTGTTTGGAAACCAGAAAAAGTTATATATAAATTGCTGTAGATAATTTTATTCTGCATCTTTTAGTGATTTATTTATTTAAATCGAGCCAACCGTTCTCGAGTTGTGATGAAATATATTAGCGTGACCACCCTATTTCGGGGGCCACATTAGTCATGCCCATAAAAAAAATTTGATTTTCGATTGAAAAATTTTGTTTTGAATTTAGCTCAATAATTTTTATATATTCCACATATTTTTATTTAAAGTCCCGAAAATTATTATTTTTTGCCGATTGTTGTAATTTACGTAAAATCGTTTTTGGAAAAAAATCGACAAGAAATAGTTTTTCGCAAAAAAGATTTTTAATTTTCGCGAAAAAAAATCACAGTATATCTTAATGTTGTAATATTTAATCGAATTATCTAAATTAAAATTTGAAAATCATCCGAAAAGTATAAAAGAGTCGTTTTTATGGTTAATTTACTATTAAAATTTCGAATCGCAAATATATAAGCGGTAAATTCGAAAAACGGTTAACTCCATTGAATTCCGTGTTCTCGAATTAACTTTACCAGTGGGGTGCCCAGCTTGGAAAATTTTGTGACTACCATTCTGTTATTATTGTTGTAACTTTTTGCATATAATTTTAAGGCATTTTAAGAATACTTTTATTTATGTTTTAGTTGTTTTTAATAGAGTTGGGCAAAATCGTTCCTTTTGTAGAATCGTTCCGTTTTTTGTTTGAGGAGTGAATGAACGAGGAACGAGAGAATGGTCGCGATCATAAGACGTAACTGTTGTGCAACTGTTGTGTGTTTGCCTTAGAAACGCACATTTGACTAGTTCCGCTACACATAACAGTTGTGTATTTGCTGCCATTTTTTCCATCATAAAAATTTTTCGCTACCTATGTTCAACAAGTTCTTCTTAGCGTGCACATCTGATCAAAAGAGTTATGCCGTTTATATTCTAATACAACGCCGCTTTATTATATGGCCGTTGCAAACTAGTTTAATAAATTTTGCATTACAAATATGATAAAGTAAACAAATAATGGAATATAATTAAAATAAAACTAAGAGTATTAAATATATCGTGCTATAACCGCCAAAAAAGCTTAAGCGCCATAAAGTAAATTTTACAGGAGAACTATTTTTTAGTTATCCTTGGTTTAAATCGAAGTAGAGCCCTTATATTGGCTATATAGGATTGTGTTGGATTGTTATATGTAATGTTAATAGTTTTAATAAATTTCCTATAAGACAACGCATGTTTGTGTAGGTTAAGATATTTTAAGATATTATTGATGCCATGAAAAATCAATTAATTTAATCAAATTATTTTAAAACTAGTAATTATTATCTTTATCAAGCTGTTCTTTAACCGTTTCACTGAGGTCCTTGCCGTTTTTGACACTAGTTTTGCTCTACTTGCAAAAGAGAATTTTAGCTTAAGTGACACATTGCAGTTACAAAAAAATGTAAACAAATTAAAAATTTAAAGGGAAACTGCACTTAAGCTAAAATTTCTTTTGCTGTATTTTCGTAACGGTACATGGCAGGACTTTGAAACTTTAACAGATAGTCCGATTTATCGTAAATAATCGATTTTCGTTCAAAAACGATTTTCGAAAAGCATGTCGCTTGAGCTTTTTTGGCGGTTATGGCTCGATATGTTTATTGTGCTGTTTACTTACTATATTGAACTATTTTCATAACATCGTGGCGGCTTAGCGTTATATTAAAAAAATTATCGGCGCAGCCTTTTTATTTTATTGCAGTGTTTTTTTTCTTTGCGGTGAAAATTTTAAAATAAAATGAAAATGGACAATTCGTATGGCACTGACTATCGCATTGGATTCCATGTTTATAGAATATTTTGTGGAACCAAAATGCACTCAAAGCTGAGTGCTAAACTAATTAATTTAGTTAATTTCAACTATTTCTTTTGTGCCGGTTTTTAATTGTTTACATTGAACAGCTGTTTATATTGCAGTTTATCCATCAAGCCGTTTCTAAGGCGTAACTATTGGGCGCAACAGTTGCCAACAGTTTTACAACAGTTGAGCTCAACAGCTACGTCTTATAAACGCGCCCAATGTATCTGTCACTCCTAAAAACGTCAACAAACATTTTTCATTGTTTATTTTAATGTTCTGACATAATAACAATGAAATAATTCTGTTTTATCCAAAGAAAGTTATTATTCAGGCTTAAGTTCGTTGAATTTAATTTTTACAATTAAATCATTTTTTATTGAGAAATAATTTTTCAAAGCATGTAGCAATTGAAAAATTATTTCTCAATAAAAAATGATTTAATTGTAAAAATTAAATTGAACGAACTTAAGCCTGAATAAAAAATTTCTTTGGATAAAACCCATATAGTTCGACTAAATACACACAACTTCAATTATTAACACTAGAGGCACATAGTACAAAATATGTTAGATAGTTTCCCGTGTAATATGTATAAAACAAAACATATGTAAGCCCTAAGAACTAGAGAAAAGTGCTTTCTCAATCTTGGGTGAGAAATATAAACAAAAAACACATGCGTGGTTGTTGATTAGAATAAGTGCCAAGTATGGTAAATTTCTAAGCCACCATAAAATAAGCTTAAAGCCAGGAAACATAGAACTTTAATGCAATTGGTTTAATGCCATATATATACCGCTTGACTTTGGAGGCTGTGTATCCTAGAGAATAATAAATTTCTTTGGATAAAACCCGACTAAATACACACAACTTCAATAATTCTGTTTTCATAAAATATTTGTAAAAAAACAATAGCCCACAAGAAGCAATACATTTTTGAAAATAATAAAATCTATCATAAACATAAATAAATAAATTATGGAAATATAACTACATATATACGAAGACCACTAGCTACAACTTTGCCTCAGAGATTAAATCAAAATTCCGAACGGTTTGTAAGATATGAGCCTGAGAAAATAATCAGTTTTTTGCAAAAATGACACCGAGGCCCCAAATCTTTAGGGTCCCATAAAAAAAAGTGCATGACTTGGGTCAAAACTGAGAGACACGGGTCTTTTTTTTTTTGGTCTTTTATCACGTAGTGGTGGGCGTATATGCTTATATTTTTTCGTGTTGCACTGTGTAAGTGAACGAAGCAAATGTGTTGTCAAAGCAAATTAATTACTCCTCAAGACGGTTTGCAATTGCGGAACGAGGAACGATAAAAACGGAACGTTTGGATCGGTCCGTACCGTTCCATTTAGGAAATCGTTCCATGGAACTAGGTCGTTCCGGAACGACACAACTCTAGTTCTTAATCTTTTCTAGTTGATTGATTGTACAACATTAGAAGCAGTCATCCATGAAAAATTAAAAATTTTAAATACGTGAACAAAGAACCACCATTTTCGTAAAAGTAGAATAAATTTTTAATTAACAAAAACAGCAGCAACTTGATGCGAAGAACAAACTCACTTACCATCCCTCTTAATACTTCAAATTTGAACAAAAGCTTCTGAAACTTGTTGGCCAAATTAATAAGAAGTATTTACACGAGATAGAAAGGGCCAACCATCATATAACCGCAATTGCCGCAATTTAATAGATTTTTATCTTAATTAACCGCAAAAATTAACAAATTATCAAAGATGTTTTTTGTAATAAATTTCCAATACCAGAGTAGTTCAGTATAAACTATCTTCTTATTGTCGTTGTTGGTTTATAAATAGTTAATAAACAACAAATATAAATGTGTATACACATATAAAACATAATTGAAAAAAGGAAATATTGTGAAGAACGAATGACTGGATAAATTAAATTATTTTCAAAGTACTTGTACTTGTAGTTGTTTAAATGTACTAGTTTAATTACCCTACAGATAATATTGGACTACGTGGTCCATTTTAGTTGAAATGGAGTAGTTATAACAATGTCGTATGTAATGCTGTCATGGACCAAATCATTTGCAAACAATATCTTCTAGTTAACCGAGAAGTGTTTTTGCTTTAACGAGTGCAATCGTTAAAACACCGAATAGTTACATAGAGTAGCTTTGAGACTAGTCCGATGTAATGCAGACATGGACCATGTCATTTGCAAACAAGAGTTTGTAGTTAAGCGACAAGTCTCCGTGTTTTAACAATTTCAAACGAACACTTTAATGCTCCATCAAGTGGTGACATGGAGTAGGTTTAACACTGCTCCGATGTAGTGCTAAGTTGGGTTATATGATCCAGCCCTAGTACATCGTAATGTTAAATCGACCATGTTTTCTCCATACATTTGGGTTACCTTTGGACTAGTCCTAGTCCTCTATGGAGTATACTTTACATGCGTCTATGGACTAGTTGCGTTATCTACAGGGTTATTATATCGCTGTTATTATGAATTTTGGTTTTAATTTTAGATCTCTTTCTTGTTCGTTTATTTTTAATTATTTTGGTTTATTTTTATGGTGTGCGGTAAATTATAAGCGCTCAATTGAACGTAGATTGTTTAATAACTTTGTTCTTGGTTCTTGGATTTTGCTGTTTGAATCAGTTCATAATAATCCACTTTTTATTCAATACGGAGAGAAAGGCAGAACAAATATTTTTTTTAGTTTTGTTTTGGCTAATTAAATCGCACAATTTGTTTATTTATTTTGTATTTAGATGGTTTAATTTGAACATCAATGGCTCAAGTATCCGTGAAGTAATTTGCGAGAAGAGTTGTTTTTAATTTTCTGTTAGCTTGTTTAATTTTTTCGATTCCAAGTTGAAAATTAAATTTGTAAATTATTGATTTGACCCAAAAACCCGATGATGAGATCGATTTAATTTAGATAGACATCTTTTTAACAATTTCACTATTATTATCCGTGTAGTAAAAAAAAACTATCGTCCCGCTCGTGTTGCCACAAAAGATGTGAAAAGTTTTGAAAGAGAAGAATGACTTTCTAAAACTAATACTTGTTTAATTTACTAAGTGTTCCTGATGTAATGTGCTCTATTGTATATTGTATTGTATTATGTCGCACTACCTCAGTGGAATGAAGAAGAACAGTTAATGCTTTGATAGTTTTACTATGGCTGGAATAACGTAGAGCACAAAAAAGAGACAAAAGTAAACAAAAAGAACTTAAAAACATACTAAAACTAAGGATCTCTTTACTTGAAAACAAAATCAAGTTTGCGCTTTGTAAAAACAAGAGAAAATAAAAAAGTTTAAAAACTATTTGAAAGAATTTACAAGCATCGAAAATACTAGACAATGTCAACATCACTGCAATTGCAATTCTAATGAGCATTTACTGGCAAAAATTTCGCAAAGAAAAAGTAGTTTATTGTCTGTTATTTTTCTTTTTAAAGTAAATAGTCAAATAGATGAACAACAAGATTTACATGTAGAAATTAACAAAATAATTTAAGAAAAAACTTGTTATAATAAATAAAATTAATTGCGATTTCAAGTTTGATTAAACACGAAATTGTCTAATCGATGAGATGTGAGTGAGTGCCACGCATGCGAGAAAATTTATTTGAACATTTGCTACAAACTGTTTATCAAATCGACATCTAAAGATCCGGTTGATGATTATTCGAAAAGTAACATCTCAAGAGAACATGTAGGATTTTGCTTTTATGAAGAATTAATATATATCGTTTAATAAAACGCCAAAAGAGCTATCTAATAAAATATTATAATGGGATTTTTTTGGCGTTTTGCGTTTCAGGTGACGATATCTACATACTATTTACATATATTCGATTTCGATTGAAAAACAATAAATAATAGCTTCTACAAAAAAATACACATACTTACATACATACGAGCGCTTGGTATCGTCTGAAAGGATTCTTGTTGCAAGAACTCAAAAATAGAATTGTGCAAATGTCGTGAGCTATTTATGTAAGGCGCGATTCACACGTGATCAGGCGTGATAAAATTAAAAAATAATTACGCAATAGTGCGTGAGTGTGATTTGAAAATTAAGTAGCGTGCGTGATCGTACATGATTTTAAAAATATAATTTTCACGCACTCACGAAGTTACATTTCGTAGCTTGCTGCAACAAATATCTTTTTTTATCTTACAACATTTTGATTTTATTTGCGAGTTTTATATATTTCCGACAAATTTATAATTTTAAATCCTAATTTTGTCCGACATTAATACGAAACGACGTAAAAGCTATGAGTTAAATCGAAAAATGTTCTGATTATTAATTAGTAATTTTTCCAACATTCTTCAGAAATATCGGAAATTCCTTTATAGTTTCCCTAGAAGATTCATCAGAATTCGTAGAGAATCTATCAGACATTTTGGCAGTTTTTAGAATTTATCAACCACTCATATGATTTTGGGTTCTTTTTCAAACCGTCTTCAAATAGGAGTTCTGCATTTTTTCAGACTTTCTATCCGATTTCGGACCTAAATCGCAGATATATGTTTTCCCATTTCGGTGGCGTTGAATATGAAGCTGAAGACACCCCAGCACCCAAAAATGCAAAACGTTTGAAATACGATACATCCCTTATTTACTGAAACAACTAACGGATGCAAAGTTTTTCTCCTCTATGGTAGTTCGCACCACAGCGTCGCTTACCAAAGATTTTTGTGTAATACAAATTTTTACGAATATTTTTAAAAGCAGGGAAATTAAATTCATGTTTGAACTAGGGATATAACCGGTACCGATATATCGGCGATACTTCAGATTTTGCGATACATCGGTATCGGCGATATTATACTGTCGATACGACAATACTTTAAAAATTTTTTTTAGAGTTTTTTTTTAACAAATAATTTATTTTTTGTTAATTTTACCATGAATTAAATTCAATTCGTTGTTTTTTAAATCTTATTAATATCAATTTTAAGAGTTAATAATATTTCACGCTGCTATTTTGTAAAAAAAAAAATTATTTCTTTTTAATTTTACCATGAATTCGAATTCAGTTCGTTGTTTTTTAAATCTTATTCCCAGAAAAAAATACACTCAAAAGAAATCATGAAAGTGTGGAATTCGCGATCCGGAAGTACTGGAAATTTGGATCATATCTAATTAGTTTTAATTTTTTTGTCACTGCAAGAAGTTCTCTTTTTTGATTACCAATCACCGAATTGGAAGCGATGTTAGGAAAAATTTCTCTTACGGTGTTCTATAATGACTTTTCCTCAAGGAAAAAGGATGAAAAATTACCCATTTTCGCAACTTGTTTCTTTTTATGCGAATTTAAACACAACATTGTTTTCAAGTAAATTTAAGTGAATAAATATAAATTTTCAGAAGAATTTTAACAGTTAAGCTTTTAATTTATTTAGAAGAATATTAGTCGAATAAACTTCCTTTAAAAATCGATTTTTTAAAAATGTTTCGAGTATTTTTTTTTTTAATTATAAAAGAAATAAAAATTTTTATATAACTTAAACAAACTTTTGCTTGCTTTTCTACTAATTATCTGCATAATTTTAATATAGATTCTTTGGAAGCAATGACAATGTAGTTCCTTAAAAACTACTTCCAATTTTGTATACTGGGTAATATCAATTTTAAATATTAGCAATCCCTTTTGTATAATAAAAAAATTTTCCCTGCTCGAGTTTTGTTGTTGTTTTGTTGCGTATCGTTACATCCCTAGTTTGAACTCTTATGTCAGCCACACACACTGCCTACTAACGATTTGGTCTGTGACGATTTGTTAAAGCGCCAATAAAATGCATATAGACAATGCTTAACTATCAGCACATAAACTTCATTTAAAATAAAATTATGACAATATGTCAAATAATAAATTTCTTAAAGGTTTAATTTTGGCTTTATTTTTCATTTTGCCTAATAAATACTATTATTGTTATCCAATGGATTTCTAATTGTATAAAGGTGTAGAAAAATAAAATAGATTCATATCGAATACAAATTATTTGCTGGGTTTTTTATAAGTTTCTAAGCCTGCTACGCTTATTTTGTCCTCTTGTAATTTTCAAAAATATTATCATTTGCAAACTCTCAAATGGTTTTTGAAAGTCTGTGCATAAGATAAGAGGTTTGTAACTGTTCAAAGTTGTGGTTGAAGTCTACTGACGATTTGTAAAGCACCAATGAAATGCATATATACAATGCTTAACTATCAGCAAATAAACTTCATTTAGAAATATTTTTAACAAATTTAATAAAATAAACGTTTTGCTTTACAAAAAATATTTTTAATTAAATATATCAACAAATATTTTGTTGACTCCCGTGGTGTACTGGCAAGTGTGCCAGGCTATTAACCGAAAGGCCCCAGGCTCGATTCCAGCCAAGAGTGTTTCTGCAAAACAGCAAAAAATAAACAAAGCTACGCAGTATGTCTGTTGTATGCATTTTCTTAAATTTTTTGTTAGATTTTAAAATTGTATCAGTTGAAATTATTGTTATATTAACAATGTAATTTGTTAAATTTTCGAGCCAAATTTTATTATTTCTTATCATACATAGTTGTTATATCAACAATATTTCCTTATACTATACACAACCACAACCCTTAAAGCGATTTTTGTTTGTCTGCGAAAAACACCAAATGTTTTTGAATGAAATCGAACCGGCGACCTATGGACTAAAGACTGGCGTACTTACCTCTCAGCTACAGAGCAACTCGTTAATAAATAAGTAAATAATAAATACAATCAAAACGTGAAAGAAATATATTCTTCTATATGTGTGCATTCCGTTATGATGTAATTTAGAAAATCATTTTATTGAGTAATTTAATTGATTAGAAAAATTTTAATGTGTAATATCAACAATGATGATTGTTGATATTACACTGTTGGATTTTTGCGCCATGCATAACAAAAAATTTAATTACCTCAGTTTGTTGAAAAAATTTTCTGTGTTTGTTGTATCAAAAACCTTTTTTTTTATATTCACTAAATATATTTTTGCATTTAATTAAATATTAATGATTTGATTTGTTACACAGAAAAAACTATAATTTGTATTCTATTACTAAATTCATAAATCCAAATATTTATTTTACGGAAATGGGACCTATCACAAAATTCGTAAAATTAAACATTAAAATTCGTAAATATTTAATAAGAAAAAAATCGAATTTTTTTCTATCAAAATTTTGTATTGAAATATTGAAAAACCAAAAAAGAAAATAATGAAATTTAAAAACAAATTCAAACACATGTGTGTTAAAATAAAAACCTATGATAATTTTTTCTGTGTAGTGGCTGTTTGATGATATTTTTTCCGTGTATACGCTGTTTGACGTGTAGCAACTATACCAATAAACCGATTACATTCAAAATTCACAATATGATTTCTACAAAAACAGTACGTATTTAATTTGAGCTAAATCTAAATTAATTCATGAGATCTATCGACATTTAGGTGAAATTTTAGCGGATACTTGTATAAGGACTAGGTGTAAACATAGACCGATTTCTTCAAATTTTAGTTAGGTATATTTGTAGTGCATGACTAGGTTATGAACCAAAGTTCATCCAATTATCTTAAGAATTGCGCCTTTAGTGAAATGAAAATGGTCCAAAAACTGAACTTTTAAATCATAAATATCTCTTTTTTAAGAGCTAACATTGAAATCAGCGTACTCGAATTAAGTTTATCCGTTGGGTGCCTCTTCTGTCGGTTTTTTCGACTAGCATTGTGTTGTTATACATATTTGTTTCAAATGCTATAATATAAAAATAACATAATAATTAAAGTAAAAAGTTAGTTTTTTTTACTAAAACACTTGAAAACTAAAACCAATCATGGTCACTTGGTACTGATTTCTTCGTCGTTCGCCAGCGTAAGAAATATATAGAAACAAATCTATTCAGAGTTCGCCGCGTATGGTGAATTTCGTCCGACGCCGTTGTTGTGTGTATTGGCCAGAAATTCGTCGTTCGACCCAGTTGTGTTCCTAGCATAAACCAATCACGTTCAAACTTCACAATATGATTTCTACGAAGATAAGTTATATACATATTTAATTTGAGCTAAATCTAAAACAATTCACGAGTTCTATCCACATTTAGTTGAACATTTTGGCGGATCCTTGTATAAAGACTAGGTGTAAACATGGATAGATCTCATCAAATTTTAGTTAGGTATATTTGTAGTGCATGACTAACTTATGAACCGAATTTCGTACAATTATCTTAAGAATTGCGCCTTTAATCCAGTGAAAATGGTCCAAAAACTGAAATTTAAAATCTTAAATATCTATTTTTTAAGAACTAATATTGAAAAACGATGAACGCCACTGAAATCAGCGCACTCGAAGTTAATCCGTCGGTTGTCCCTTCTATTTTTTTTTTTTTTATGTTTAATTCTGCAACCATCTAAAGGGCCCCAGTATGCACGCGCAATCAAATATTGGCGCAAGTGGTTTGTTCGTTTATGGCCATTTGGTGCGATTGTACGCATTGCTGTAGCGATGTCAAACAGAGTTCGATATTTTGCTGATGGTACCAGTTTATGGTATTGTGTATGGTGAAATTAGCTCAGTTGAGAAAAGTTGTTAAAGAGTAAACATCGGGATAAAACACATTTAATTGAATAAATTACTCGTAACTTAAGAAAAAAGAAACAAAATATATATTGTAAAGTGTTTCTGAAATAAAACAAATCGCTCCTAATAATCTTCTAATAAAAAACACGCGTTTTCCTTAATTTTTATTTTCAAAATAATATCAAAATAAATGCGGTGCGCACTATGTACAACAACTCATACGTACAAAATCTTTAAAGAAATGAAAATTGCACCAGTATGCTTGTATGGTGTGTGTTTTGAGCACGATTCAACATCACTTGTTTGTGCCAGTATACTGGAGTAATAATTAGGGATGTAACGAATACCGATACCGATACCGATATATCGGCGATACTTCAGATTTTCCGATACATCGGTATCGGCGATATTTTACTGTCGATACGACGATACTTTAAAAATTTTTTCAGAGTTTTTTTTTAACAAATAATTTATTTTTGTTCAATTTTACCATGAATTAAATTCACTTCGTTATTTTTTAAATCTTATTAATATCAATTTTAAAAATTAGTAACATTTTATGCTGTTATTTTGTAAACAAATTATTTATTTTTTGTTAATTTTACCATGAATTCAAATTCAAGTCGTTGTTTTTAAATCTTATTCTAGCAAAAAAATACACTACAAAGAAGTCATGAAAATGTAGAATTCGCGATCCGGAAGTATTGCAAATTTGGATAACTTTTAATTAGTTTTAAATATCCTTGCCACTGCAAGAAGTTCTCTTTTTCGATTACCAATCACCGAATTGGAAGCGATGCTAGGACAAATTTTTTTTTCGGTGTTCTATAATGATTTTTCAAGGAAAAAGGATAAAAAATTACCCATTTGCACAATTTTTTTTATGCGAATTTAATCAAACTCAAAACTCTGTTTTCATGTAAATTTAAGTGAATAAATATAAACTTAGAAGACTTTTAATAATTACGCTATTAAGTTATTTAGAAGAATATTAGTTGATAAATGTTCTTTAAAAAAATCGATTTTTTAAAAAGCATGGCGAGTATTTTTTTAAAATTATAAAGGAATTAAAAATTTTTTCTTGCATATTTTTAATATAGATTTTTTGGAAGCAAAGGAAAATGCAGCTCCTTAAAAATTACTTCCAATTTTTTTATACTGGGTTAAAATCAATTTTAAATATTCTCTCTTACAATGTAATTTTGTATAATAAAAAATTGCGCTTGAGTTTTGTTGATCTAAACTTGAACTCAATTTCAATATTCGTATCGGTATCGCTATCGGCGATATTTATTTTTAAATATCGGTATCGGTATCGGTATCGGATCGGTAAAACGGCGTATCGTTACATCCCTAGTAATAATGTATGCTTTGCTTAAAGCTAGTAGAAAAAGAAGCCAAATACTTGGCCGCATCTTCATCTTTTCCAGGCTTGCAAACAATGTGCTACATTTAACAAACAACACGCACACACATTTTTATAGTGTCTATCACAATACCTTTTGCTAGAAATATAAACATTATCATCATATACCTATGTATACTTCAAATTCTTCATTCTTCCATCCATCCAGCTTTCAAGTTTTCTTATCTACTTTTAAATTCAAGATATTTGTTCTAGTTCATCATTTTTTTTTCGTCTCATCAATGTGTTTTGTATTGTGACACATTTTTTCTTTTTCTTCTCATGTACTCTTAGAATGTATAAAAAATGTCTCTAAAGATTTTTCATCTTATTTCTTTCTTAATTTCTTCCAAAGTTACATCATTTAATTTGTTAAGTAAACCAAATTTAAACAAATAGACACTTTCGCAACAAAGTACATATTGCAGCCATTCTAAATAGATACACACATTCATACATAGATATCGTTGGTCACAAATAGAAAGGCACTAACTCAGATAAGGAGAAGGTAAAAACATAATAAAAGCTGTAATTTTAAAAATGTAACTTTTTTTTAAATGCATGTTTTAATGAAAATCAAACACAAATTTGATATTCAGATTATTTTTTTAAAATTTTTATATATGTAGGTGTATGTGTGTGATATACATATATATTGGAATCACTGAAAAACTCCATTTCGTAAAAAATACGATTTATGACCTTTTTACTTGAGGCCATCGATATATATGTATGTATAGATGTAAACTCATAAAAAACATACACTTTTCTGCGTACAAATATGTCTATTAAATTAAAGAAATACATATTGTGTTTACATACGAAGATAGTCTCAAAATGCAGTTATTAAAACAAAAATAAGTAAGTATATAGAATTTCTATTTCTTGGACAGTTGTAAATGCCAATGACTTAAAATTAATTATTGCGAGTTCTCCCAAGACTTTGATGTCACCAGGGTATGACGGTATTTTTCTGGCATTACTGCAACAATTAAAGCCTGAAATCTGAGTATAGATCCATAAAATGGGTAAAAGCGAAAAATGGCAAGTATATACAATAAAGTTGCAATAGATGATTATAAAACAATTAACTGCCATAATTTGTTTTAAGGTGGACACAATAGGCATAAATTACCGTGCACCTGAAGCAGATTTGTAAGCGACAGAGAGCGTAACTTTCCATCATCTCTCCACTTAGCAGGTCTTGAAGTGGGATATTTTTTCAACATATCCTAGAAGCGAATTCATCATTAAGACTACCTACCCGATTTTTATCAACTTCAAGAGCTCATTTTAGATTTTAGACTCCATCGGAACGGTGGTCTAAAATTTATATCAATAAATATACATACATTTAAAAATATTGTTTTCGAAAATTCTCGAAATTTACCTAGTCGAAACGTTTCATATTACACGATACCTAAGTTAAGCCAACATCTTAAGAACAGCGGAAACTTGGTTACGATCGGTTAAGCCGTTCAAAAGTTATGAGGCTTACATACTTAATCACACATTCACGTACATCCAACCATACGCTCATCATCCTAAAATAGTCAGAATACCTTTATGAGACCCCAAAAATATCTAGATCTGATGAAGAATCGATTTTTGAAAATCGGGATGAAATCCGTAACTTTCCACTTTTTGATTGTGAAGGCTAAACATTTTCATTTCAATATTACAGTTTTAATTACACTTAGTTTTATTTTTTTACAGTATTTTATTTTCGCAGTCTTCGCACTGGAAGGCTAGAAGAACACCATCCATCAAACTGCCGCAGCACATACTTATTTTCATACATGTTTCAATAAAAAAATTAAGTCCTAGAAATAAAAGATCGCTCGCATTCATATTTGTAATCTCGTAAGCGAGAGAGACGATGCACTGTACAAAATGTGAGTTGAATAAAAACGTTTATTTGAAAATTTAAAACAAAATCAATAATACATAAAACGAAATATGCGAATAATTTGTTTGTTCTCAGGCGTTACTTTGATACTCATTTTGAAAAAAATATTAACAAGCGGCAAAATTCGTGGTGTGCAATAAATTTCCTCACTCGCTCAATTGCTTATTTTACTGCTTGTCGTTACCAATATATTTTTGCTGTGCCATTTCTGGTTCATATTCAGTGTTGTGAACTATTCATAACCACTGTTCACCTCCTTAAAAAGCGCTAGATTAAATTCAAATTAACCTTTTAAAACATAAATATTTATTTCATTTACAGGAGAGAAAATTCATGTTAGAAGCTTCGCACCACATGTTTTCAATATACTAGTTTATTATGGAGTTAAGTTTTGAAATAACGGTGAAATGAACCACATAAATCACTTCGGCATGGTTTTCTGCATAAGAATCGGTCAAAGGCTGAAAGTAGATTGTTGTGATAGTTTGCTTACTGCATTCCATGTCACATATTTGATCTTGTTCTAGGCAATACCCAAAGCCTAATTCTATTCGAGAATAGAATAGCCGTATAAAATAGAGCTTATGAGAAAAGACTTATGTCAAAGAAGCATTAGGAATTCAATAAATATTTTATAAAAATAAAATTCGGCATTCAGTATTCCAGGCATACAAGTGACATATCCTGATACGTACAATTATACCAAAATATGTTTGTGCAAATTGGTAAATTTCGAAAGAAAATATTGTTACCAATAGCTTTGGATAGACCTTTTTAAGATAAAAATGTTTAATTAATTTTTATTGCAAAGCCAAAATTAAACTGTCTATATAAAACTAGATGTCCGAAAATTCTTCACAGAAAAGCGTAAATTTTGCGTTTTATTTAAAAAAAAGCTCTAAAGAGAAAAAATGCGACTTTTACTACACCAAACAGCGCTAAAACTAGCGCCAAAGACGCTAAGTTGGCAACTCTGTTCATATTAAACACAGTTCTCCCAACCATAAGTGAACTTATGAAATCAACAATTAGTGTTAAATAGAACGATGATGGAATTATAACTTTTTACGAAAAGATTGAATGAAAAATTGCAGAAGCAGAATTAAGTCCACTGTAGGAAGAAACAGTTGAATACTACCCAACTCAAATCAGCCTCTATTTAAGTGAATATATATAAACTTTTAGAAGAATTTTAACAATTAAGTCATTAAGTTATTTAGAAGAATATTATTTGATAAAAGCACTTTAGAAAATCGATTATTTTAAAAAGCATCGCCAATATTTTTTAATATTATGAAGGAATTAAAAATTTTTTATGACTTGAACAAAAATTTAATTGCTTTTATACTAATTATCTGTATATTTTTATTATAGATTCTTTGGAAGCAATGAAAATGTAGTTCCTTAAAAATTACATGCAATTTTTTATACTGGGTAATATAAATTTTATATATTAATAACACTTGTTCAAAAAAAAAATGCACTTCAAAAATTAGATGTTTTTAAGCTAAATTGGGACTACTGAACACGAATATGGCATTAATTTATTTTTCTTAAGAAACGTTTTCGAGATATTCGCGAAAAACTATTTTTTTGGAGTTTGTAAAGATATTTCCAAAAATCTTGAGTATTGTTTACTTGAATTGAGCAAATTTGGCATTGTTGCATAGATATGTTTTTGCTCTTTCAGTTCATATATATACTGTATTGATCAGATAAAAATTCACTGAATTACAAGACTTTATATATGAAAAGAATTTTATTTCTTGCGTTTTTTCAAAATTCACCATTTTGAAATGCTCCATTAAAGCTAACAAAAAATTATAAATTTTTGACCCATATCTTAAATAAAATTGTGTTCTCAACGTACAAAAAGTAAAATCGTTAACATCGGGCAAAGCTTTAAAAAGTTACAATCGATTCAGTGAAAACATCCGAATTTGTATTTTAATAAAAAAAAAGCCAGTTGGGCAGAATTAAATATTTTGGAAATATATCAACCACTTCTAACTCTTTAGTCCGATCCGCATAAAATTTTACATCGAGATATCAGAGGAGTGTTTTTATTTAATTTAGAAAGATGAGCTTCCCATATTTCTCAGGTTCAGAGGTATGAAGTGCAAAGTAGTGCATTTCGGTTATGGAAAATTTTTCAACGCTTGTCATTTCGTTGTTTCTCACTCGATTCCAAAAATTGCTTGTGTCCTTATATACCTTTTAAAGTTCTAAAAAAGTCTTTGGTTAAACAAATATATTGAATAGTTAGTGAGGTATACTCATTTTAATATTAAAATTTCTCAATTTTTCAAATCCTTGGTCCAGTATTTTTAAGATATCGGATCCAAGTAACAACCGATTGTCACAATTGATTCTTTGTTAATTACATGACAAAAATTCGAATAGTTAAAAAATAGTTGATGGAAGTATTCTTTCAGAGTTAGCAAATATACAATCTTTAATTTAAAAATTGAAAATTTTTTGAATTTATGAAAATTTTTGCCCAAAAAAGCACTAAAATTGTTTTCCCAAGGATCAAAAAATTATTATATAAATGTCTAAAAGGTATCTTCACAGACATGATTTTAGAAAAAACGCTGAATCGAATTTGCAATTTTTGGTGGGCATGCACCCTTTTGAAATCGGCCTTTTTTTAGATTTGTTGCAACTTTCTTAGGAATTCTAATGATTGTCAGAAACAATTCATAGTTTTCACATAAATTAATATATAACTGCAAAATTTCACTAACAAATATCAATAATGAACGATTAAGAAAAATTTAATAGGCACAAAACACCTAATAGCACCATTTTCCACTTGTTTTGCCGTAAGTCTTTCATAAAAATTTAGATTATAAAAATCTGAATACAATGTTGAAAACTACATATAATATTGGTAACTTTGATATGCGATATGCCGACCTTTCTTTTTCAAACGAGGAAAAGTAATGGAGTCGAAGTAAAAACTCGTACTGACCTGAGGACAAACGAATGAAAATTAAAATTTTGATGTGCTCACTAAATATGTTGTAACTGTCTCATATTTTGTCCGATATAACTAATTTTCGCTTGCTATATTTGGAACAAAATTTTCTTTAAGATGTGGGTCTAAAATAAATTTTAAAAAATTTATTTTGTCTTACTGGAGCGACTTAAAATCGTAAATTTTAAAAAACGTGGAAAAAAGTTTTTTCAAATCTAAAAACCTGTATATCATTGAATTTTGATCCGATCAACACATTTTGAATATGGGCTAAAAGAGAAAAAACATATCTATGCAACAATGCCAAATTTGCTCAATTCAAATAAACAGTACTCAAGATTTTTGGAAATAGTTTTATAAACTGCAAAAAACACGTTTTCGCGAATATCTTGAAAACGATTCTTAAGAAAAATATATGAGTGTCATACTTGTGTTCAGTGACCCCAAATTGCCTTAGAAAACATTTAATTTTTGAGGCGATCGCAAAAAGTTAAAAATTTGTGAACTAGTGTAATCTATTACAATGTAATTTTGTATAATAAAAAATTACCCTACTTGAGTTTTATTAATTCAAGCTTGAGCTCAGTTTCAATATGCGATCGGTATCGGAATCGCTATCGCCGATATTTCGTTTTGAGTATCGGTATCGTATCGGCAAATAGGCGTATCGTTACATCCCTACTTTAAATAAAGTAAAAACAAAAGATTTCTCTTTTATATTTTTGTCGTTGTTTGTTAACTGAAATTTGCATTTTTGCTTTTATTTTATTCGTTTAAATATAATAAAGAATATTACAAATTATTTAAATACCAAATACAACATCGACATTTTTGAATTTGCTAAAGTTCACTGTGTAGAAATTTGTTATGAAAATTAAGTACAAACTGTAGATTGCAATAAAAATTAATAATATTTTAAGTTGTTTTCATTTATTTGTTCTTCGTTTTTGTTTATAATCCTAATTGAGCATTGACTTAAATATTAAAATATGAATATTTGTGAAAGTAAAATTGTTAACACCACAAAATGGCTTTACCACAAAACATTAAAGCTTAACAACAGGAATCATTTTCATCCATAACTAATAGGGGATTCATTTAATCGGCCTTTTGCTTTAAAAGGTTAATCGTTCGATTAAATAAATGGGATTTTGCTTAATCGGCTAACAATCGGCTAATTACGGTTTTAATCGATTAACCGTTTAATAAAGCTTTTTAATAAATCAAGAAGTTTCAACAAACAAAAATTCATAAATTATTTTTTATTTGGAGTTTATTAGTAAAAAAACAAATACATAACAAACATTCATTCGTCAACTAAATCAAGCCGAGATAAAAATATAAATACGTATTAATTAAAAAATTAACAAGTATGGTGAGATCATTTTATTAGTTATTTCAATAGTTTAATACTATGTTTCCACCGGAGTGGTAAAAAATATATAAATCTGCATGTTTTATTCAAAACCAAACCAGTCGGAAACCAGTTTAGGGTGATCTTCTAAAACAATCTTTCGGAAAAATAGTTTGGTTTAATCGTTTAGGATTAGAGAAGAGATTTTATTCTTTAGTTTTGATACAACTTGACTTAGAAATAATTCACTTATCGTAAATGTTTAAGAAATCGAAAGCAATCCATAATACAGAATAACTTGTTGCTCAGTCCTTTTCTTGGATTTCTCTGAACATATAAAATCTTCCATTATGTTCTGTTTTAATTTTTTCAATTTCTTATTACTTCTAATTGTTTTGGTTAATTTTGTCAAAAGAAATATTCCTGAGTGGAGGTATAAACTAATTGAATTAGTCAGAGTCTTTTCCAAATTTTTTTTTTAGGCACGTTCAAAGGTTTTAAAGTTTTAATTAAGTGAACATCACTGAATACACTTCTTTGTTTGTATGAAAAATAATTTCTAAACACATACTTTTTATATATGGGACGAAACAACTAATTATGCACACCAAAAATATGTTATTATTCTACAAAAAATTAAAAAATTTTGCTACGTCGTTTAATTGGTTAATCGGATAATCGGCTGAAACTAGTCGGTTTAACCGTTAATCGAAAATAGCCAATTTCAAATTAACCGATCACTTAATCGGGTAGTATTTAACCGGTTAACCGACTAACGGTTAACCGAATGAATACCCTAATAACTAGTGATACAAGCACACTGGTGATCAAGAAACTAGTAAGCAGTATATCATTTCTATTTTGAGAGTATCTGCGTAAGACACTGCTACGTTATAATATTATAATCTAGAAACAAATGTGTTATATCGCTTTACTATAGGCTTTACTAATCAAACAATCCAAATATGTAAATTATGACTCTTACGGCCCTTTTCACAATGTGTGATTAAAAGCTACTGACGACTTTAACGGCAAGTTCGACATACAAAACTTGCCGTTAAAGTCTATGTTAACGCTTAATCGTAAATTGTGAAAAGGGCCGTTAGTCTGTTGTAGGTTAAGTCAGCTTATATGACTAGACCTTAAGTTTAAAAAGTTTCCCACAACAAATAATATTTATTTTGAAAAATTAATTGGAAGAATATTTCAAATAAGTTTCAGATAATTTTTATTAAAAAAATCAACAATTGATAAACAACAGTTTTTCTTAAGTTTGTACATGCATTAGCTGGCGATGTACAATGTGTTTCTCTTTCTAAAAGAACTTAATAATAGTTGAATTTAATGGCTTGCTTAGCATTGTTCGAAAAAAATTTATTTTATTTTTTGAACAATGCTAAGAAATTTAATTTCTGAGTACGTGACAACTAAATTTACAAAATGACGCACGATCATGCATTCTACACTATTTTTAAATAACGCTTACGTACTCACGCGTGATGATTTATATATTTAATCACTCTCCTTAGTGATTCACAAAGACACAAAACTTTCAAAGGCTAAAAACTAAAATAAAATTTGTCTGACAGGTGTTCTCATAAAAATTTTCTCAATCGTACGTATGATAATTTTTTTTTTCAAAAAACACAAAACTTAAATTTTCACCTACTTTGCTATAATTTTAAACCTCTTTGTTCTGAAAGAGAATAACAAATAATAGTTAAGCACCTGGTATTTTTGTTAATTTGAATTTAATAATAATTTAATGTCGCTTTGTTTAAGGTTTCAAGTGCACATGGTCTTTTGAATTTTGAAAAGCAACAAAATATGTAATATAAAAGTTAAGTGTGCAATGAAACAAGTAAACTGTCCACCTTGATAATTTTCAACAATTGCTAAAACTTATAGAAAGTTTTTGCAAGCAACTTCATACCAACACATAGAAGCAATTTATTTCCCTAATTTTATACCGAGTAAATTTTCTTTTAATAGTTTGGTAAAATTGTATTAGAAAATATACCTTAGATACATCTTAACAGTAAAAAGTGTTCCAAATTTTTAAATACAAAATTAAATTGAAACAAAAATAACGTCAGATAATGGTAATGTATTTTTATTGAGGAAAAATATTTTTGTTTAGGCTTGCAAGAGTGAAGATTTGCTATTTAATGAAAATATATGAAATGAGAATTTAACTGTTTTTGGTTTAAGAAGTATTTAATAGCATATTGAGCTTTTTACATTTGTTTACTAGATCAAAACCGATGTTTATAGAATATGCATTTTTTACATTTACACACTTTTTAGCAATTAAATTCCCTTTAATCAAATTCAGCCCTTAAACATCATGTTGTAACATAACGTCATAATAATTTCAGTAAAGTGCGACTTTGGCTCGCGCACAAAGGGTACCTTTTCGTGTTTGCCCTTTCTTCATTTTGGCAATTTTTTCGTTTTACTTTTTAAGTTTTAATGCTTTTTTTGTTTAGCGATTTTTTTCGGTTTTTGGATATTTTTTAGTTTCTTGGCGATCGTTTTAGCTTTGGTGATTTCTTGCGTTTTAGCGTTTTTTTTACTTTTGGAGCTTTTTCCTTTAAGCGCTTTTCTCATTTTGGCGATTTTTCGTTTTGGCATTTTTTATTTTGGAATGTCTTTTGATTTACAGATTTTTTTCAATTTCAAGAGCTGGACTCTTACGGCAAATTATCTAAATTACATAGTCAAAATTACATTAACTGATAGCATACCCTATAATTTTTATTGTTTTAAATATCAGTGTTAATTGGTGTAGTCTGTATAGTAAGACACTAACATTGAAAATTTCACGTGTCTGTTAGGGATGGGCAAGTGAAAAAAATATATCGATATATTTTTAAATATCGATATTCTTTCGGTTATTTTTATTTATTGTATGTTCAATAAAAATGAACTAACAATAAGTAATTAAATCTTAACTCTAAAATCTTAATTTTTAAGTCCAGCCAACTCCAGACAAAAATATTTGTTTCAGCAATTGGCTCTTAAGTTGTCTTAGGTGTCTCGAGTTCGGCTGATGGCAAAACACAGTCTTAACCATCGGAACATCTTGATCTTTATGAATACGCTTGTTTCTAACATACCAGGCAGCTGTTTTAATCGTACGGAATATTTTACTTTGTCGCCTTTGAATTTTCTCTACATTTGAAGCCGAGGCATTGCCCCATAACTGAATACCATAGGACCATATTGGATTTAACATAGAGTTGTACAAAAGAAGTATACAATCCATGCTTGTGTAGAACTCCTTCCATTTAGCCAATTCATTTGAGCAGCTTTTAATTTCATTTGGGTCGCCTTTGCATTTATGTGGGACTTCCATGTTAAACAACGATCAATATGAACACCGAGATATTTTACTTCAGTGTGTTGAGGTACAGTCTAGTTTTTTCTGCAGTATATACTCTTGCAGTTTGCGGGAAGCTTCTTTATGGCTGTTGTGAACACTTAGAAAATCTGTATCATCAGTGAATGTTGATATGTGTATGTTACTACTTACCAGCTAGCCAGAGGCATATGTCAGATATAATACAGGACCACGGATGCTGCCTTGAGGAACTCCGTCTTCAATCGGTTGCGGAGAGCTTAGAAAATTACCTTCCTTAACAACAAATTTTCGCTCAGTTAAATAGCTTTCTAAAAGCTTAAGAGTGTTTGCGGGTAGGTTTTGCTTTAGTTTGTGTACTAAACCTTCGTGCCATAATTTATCAAATGCCTGAGAAACATCGATGAAGAGCGCAGAACAGTATTTCTTTTCCTCGAAGGTTTTTCTAACCACGTTCACGGGTCTATGTGTTTTTTCGATCGTGTTATGTTGTCTCCAGAAACCGAACTGGCGGTGTAGAATGCATCCAGTACCATACAGCTTGGGTGTTTGCTTATTCATAAGTAGCTTTTCAAATAGTTTTGACATGTTAGACAAAAGGCTTATAGGCCTATAGGATTCCACCTTCGTATGATCTTTGCCTGGCTTAGATATCATGGTAATCAGCGAAACCTTCCATCTGCAGGATAGCATTTCAGGCGCAAATACCTAAGAGCATTTTATTGCTTATTTTATCAGCACCTGGAGCTTTTTTAGAATTTAAGCCCGCAAAACAGTGTTCAATCTCACGAATATTTAACCTCAAGGTAACATCTGGTATATCGAGGACTGGTGGCAGCTCAACTGTTGTATGAGACGTATTTGGAGTAAATACTTTCTGCAAGTGGTTTACAAATAGAGTACCTTTTTCAGCTTCAGTTATGCCTAGTCTCCATTCGAAGCTTGCAATGGAGGCTTATATATCAAAGGTCTTTTGAGGCCTCGGGTGATGAGGTAAGATACCCCAGAACGTGTGCTTACCGTTGTAGTCACAGGCGGCCAAAACGCGTGGACCTAGTGAATTAAGAAACCTACTATAGTGATTTTCTTTAATAGAGTATCTGGGAGGAAAGTAAATTGATGAAATCATCAGGTTTTGATGAACATATTCAATGCAGAATTTTATTGCTTGAAGATAGTCGTCACAATGATCACCCATTAAGTAGTGTTTTAATCGTGATTTTATTAGTATTGCAGAGCCTCCTCAAGCTCTACCCTGGGCGTCGTTTGTATCGTAGAGAGCATATCCGTTGATTTTAAAAAAGTTTCTAGCGGTCAAATGCGTCTCAGAGATAAGCATCACATCAATTTGTTTTCCAGCATGAACTTCTTTAATTAACGAAGAAAAATTTTTTTAGATCGGAAAGTAATTGGATCCGATAGATGGAAAATACTGAACAAAAATTTTGAAAAATTGAGAAATTTCAATTTTCAAATGAGTATAACTCATTAACTATAAAAGATAGCTTTAAGATCTTGTTAAGGGCTCTAATACAGCAAAAAAGTTTTGAAATTGAATGAGAAATAAAAAAAATGGCAAGCAGTAAACCGAAGTGGCCTACTTTGAGAGTTCATAGCTCCAATTAAGAGATATTTAAAACATAAATAGAAATGCTCCTATTTTATGTCCGTGTAAAATTTTATTTCGATAGAACTATCCGTTTAGAAATTCCTGATATAAGTTCCAAATATTTTGATTCTGCCGCACTGTGCAGAGTAGAAAACTCCTACAATTCGAATTTGTCATCAAATGCTTCTTTAAAAAGAAATTTTTAAAAATTCATATATTAAGGCGTTATTTGTGTAAATCACATCACCGAAGTAATATTTATATTAAAACAAAAACAAATTTGAAAAAATTTTCAAAATATTTTTTTTTTTGTCAAACAAATTCTTCACCAAACAAACGTTCAAGCGTTGCTTTGCCTTTCATAATTTTAAAAATTTGTATGAAAAATAAAAAATATTTATAAAATATTTGAAATTTTGTTTTTGTTCTATATATAAATTTCACTTTGGCGTCGCAATTTCGAAAATTAGAGGCTAAATGAACTTAAGCGGAAATAGGGTTGAGTTTAAAAAACAAATGCCTAAATTTTTATATAATTCGCCATTTAGAAGAAGGGAGTAAATGCCATTTTTAGGAACTAAGTTCCTTATGGCACCTTCGGCATTTTTTGCATAAGATAAGCAGCATATTTTAGCTATAACTAATTTTTGCTATTTACTAATTTTTGCCGCGAAATAGAATACAAGACTTTTTTATGTAAATTCTTGCATTAATTTTTATTGCGATTCAACTTAGTTAACCGAAATTTCCCTATCTGATTTAATAATCCAACACTCACAAGCTCTTATTGTTTTTTCTTTTCGCTTTTGATGGACATTTTATTAATATCTACAATCAAAGCTGTTTGTGTGTTTGTTTTTATGCATACTTTTTATTGGGATAACATTCCTGTAATATACAATAAACGCCAAAACTCCGTGTACTTTTCTTTTGGAACTGCGTTCTAGTAAAGGGAAATTTCCTTAAGACATTTACCAACCTGAATTTCAGTTTGTTTTTTACACATGCTGCTTATGCCAGCCTAAATTTCAGGCAGAACTGCATGCTACGCTTTAAGATGGAATAAAAATTTTATAAATTGTCTACAAGTTAAAGATAATTTTTCGTCGAACATAAAGTCGTTAAGATCTGACTAAAATAAGAAAGTTATAAGCCTGTTAAGTCTCGTTTACGCAGAGCTTTTTCGTTGCTAATGTATGGAATTTCGTTTTCGTCGACAACTACGGTGTATGCGGAAACGACCCTTAAATGAAAAACGCCCATTTATCTATCATATAAAATTACTTAAATTTAGTTTGCAGTCAAAAGAATATTTTCGATAAAAATCTATTTTGTATTGAAAAAAATCGGTTTTTTTCACTCAATGCCTTGTTACATTGCTATTTCTTGTCGTATATTAACTAGGGATGTAACGATACGCCGTTTTGCCGATCCGATACCGATTCCGATACTCAAAAATAAATATCGCCGATACCGATTCCGATACCGATACGAATATTGAAATTGAGTTCAAGTTTAGATTAACAAAACTCAAGAAGGGCAATTTTTTTATTATGCAACATTACAGTGTAAGAGATTATTAATATTTAAAATAGATATTAATACAGTATATAAAATTGGAAGTAATTTTTAAGGAACTACATCTTCATTGCTTTCAAAGAATCTATATTAAAAATATGCAGATCATTAGTAGAAAAGCCAGTACAAATTTGTAATTACTTTATAATATTAAAAAATACTCGCCATGCTTTTTAAAAAGTTGATTTTTTAAAGGACATTTATCAACTAATATTCTTCTAAATAACTTATTAGCTTAATTATTAAAAGTCTTCTAAAAGTGTATATATATTCACTTAAATTTACATGAAAACACAGTTTTGTGTTTAAATTCGCATAAAAAGAAACAAGTTCTGAAAATGGGTAATTTTTCATCCTTTTTTAACCGACTTCCAAAAAGAAGAAGGTTATCAATTCGTGTGTATGTTTTTTTTTTACTTTTTTATGTTTGTACACGCATAACTCTGTCATTTGTGAAGCCTGCAGTTTGGTCCCATAATTTTTTTTTTTGAAAATCGGAGGGGGAAATTCGCTCCCCCCATGCTGTCATTTGTGAACCGATTTTCAAAATTCTTGCTTTGTTTGAAAGGGTTTGACAAAAACTGGTCCCAATTTTTTTTTGTCGAAAATCGGAGAAGCAAGTTTGCTCCCCCTCCCCACCAATCCATAACTATGTCATTTGTGAACAGCTTTTCAAAATTCTTGTGTTGTTTGCAAGGGTTCGCTAGTAGTTTAGCCCCATAATTCTTTTCGAAAATGGGAGGGGGAACCATGTATAACTTTGTCATTGGGAACCGATTATCAATTTTTTTTTTGAAAGGGTTTGACAAGTTTTTTTTTTCGAAAATTAGTTGTGAAATTTGCTGCAAACCCCCCTTCAGGTTGGTACCATAATTGTTCTCCAAAATCTGTGCGGGATTTCCCCTTCCCCCAGAAATATTGATTATCGCATAGCTCCTCCATTTATGGGCCGAATTCCAAAATTTATTTTTTGTTTGGAATGGTTTGCCTAGAGTTTGGTCGCATAATTTTTCTACGAAAATCTGTGGGGCAAGTCTTCCACGCCTCCACCCAAAATATTTATTAGAGCACAATTCCTCAATTGGCTTACCGATTTTCAAAATTGTTTATATGGAAGGCCATCAAGTATATTACTCTTTATACTGAAGTCGGCTTTTTTTCCACAATTATTTGAGGAATCATTATAGAACACCGAAAAAGAAATTTGTCCTAACATCACTTCAAATTCGGTGATTGGTAATGGAAAAAGAGAACTTCTTGCAATGACAAGCAAATGTGAAACTAATTAGAAATTATCCAAATTCGCAATATTTCCGGATCGCGACTGCTACATTTTCATGATTTCTTTATAATGTCTTTTTTTGCTGGAAATAAGATTTAAAAAACAACGAATTGAATTTGAGTTCATGGTAAAATTAACAATAAATAAATTATTGTTTTTGCAAAATAACAGCGTAAAATATTATTAATTTTTAAAATTGATATTAATAAGATTTAAAAAATAACGAAATGAATTTAGTTCTTGGTAAAATTAACAAAAAAAATAAATAATTTGTTTAAAAAAAAACTGAAAAAATTTTTTTAAGTATCGTCGTATCGACAGTAAAATATCGCCGATACCGATGTATCGGAAAATCTGAAGTATCGCCGATATATCGGTATCGGTATCGGTATTCGTTACCTCCCTAATATTAACCATATTTCAAGTATTCGGCACAAAATTGTCTTTAACTTTTGGCATTCAAAATTTTTTTAAATTTTTGGTCAATCTTACTGTAGAAATTTTTAAAAAATGAATGTGAAGACACGTTTAAAATTGACTTTTTTAAATTTAAGTTTCTTTAACTCAGCGAGTTTTAATCTGATCAATACAATTGTTATACTGTGTGAAAAGGGAGAAAGATATCTACAAAACAATGTAAAATCTTTTTTATTCAGTTGAAACATTTTCGACATTTTTGGCAATAATTAAAAACAGTAAAAGCACGTTTTTGCGATTATATCGAAAACGTTTTTTGAGAAAACGTAAATGTAAACTCAAATAAGCTTTAAAAATTCTATTTTCAAAGTTCATTTATTTATTTATTTATTTTTGTAAACTAGTGTATTTCAATAATTTTTTTGGCTTGTAAAAGATTATTTGTAAAGTATAGTAATATGTAAAATATATGTAAAAATCATTTAAGGGGACCTAAACTTTAAGAATGTTGAAATTAGGACCATCGTATTGAAATACACGTTGAGCTAGAGGGTGTCAAAGTTGACTAACTCGGTCCATGTCAATGTCCATGTCGAACTCATAGCTTTCAACAATATTATTAGATTTTAATGAGTTTAAGGTTGGTGCAATGTATATAAATGGATAAAGAAAATAGATTTATTTCATTAAAATATCTTTGATACTTTCAAAGATATTCGGTTTTGAATTTTTAAATTTTGGTTTTTGGCCTCGACTTTGTTATTTATTTCGTCAATATCTCCGGTAAACAAAACAAATTCCAGAAAAATTTTTTTAGTGTACCCAATTGCTGTAGTCATTAAGGGTCAAATTCAGTCTGTAGTTAACTAACGCCGGTGGGTTAACTATCGAGTTTTCATATATCGCGACCTCAGTCCTGTTTTGACCCACAGACCATTTAAAACAACATAGTTAAGTATGTGGTATATATATTTTGAGTACCCTCTTTCACAATCCGAAAACTGTTTCGCAAAATTGTTCTTGGTTTCTGAGATATCAAGCATTCATTGTGCTCAATATCATCATTTTTGATAAATTTTTTGTAAAAAAAAAAAATTTTTAAATAAAAAAATAAAAATCATTAATTTAGTAAAATACCAAGTTTCATCAATATTAACTTTTTATTCCATGTAAATATCTTTTCTAATAACATTTATACGCTTATTTTCAATAAAAAGTAGAAAATTTCATCTCAATAACAAGTTACTAAATATACAGCAGTTAGTATACACATGGAGCACAAAAAGCTACTTTTTACAAATAATATAAAAAAGTAGCAACTAGAGCTAACCGGATTGATGAAAGTTCACAAAAATGTAAATGATATTTCTTCCAAGCAGTGGTAAGAATACTAAAAAATTCTATCGGGTTTATTTTGAGAAAAATTTATGTAAATCTTCTTTGTTGGTTTTCTCCATTCCGACTTTTTGGCATATGGGCTAAATAATGAAATCGCGATATATATATGCTTTGTTAAGCCACCATCATTAGTTAACTAACGACTGTGAATTTGGGCCTAAAAGGAATGAAAGTCAAGACCTTAGGGTAGAGGCTAAACTGAAACTTTAAAAACGTAAGTCTGCTGTCAAAAACCTAAGTATAAAAAAGTATTAGTAGAATATTTTGTATTAGTATTGGTTTAAAATAAAAATTTCACCGCAGCACTAAAATCGCATTTGGATGCAATAAAAAGTATTCTAAGTCATTCATATTTTTTAAACATGAATTTTCAAAAGTTTGTACAACTATTTTTGTATTAATTAATGCAAATATGAATTTAGAATGCTTTTCAATACATTCTGGCTCAAAAAATATTGATTTGCTAAACATAGGAACACAACTGTGTGTTAAATAACTATTAATTAGAATAACTATTGTGTTGTTGTGCTTTTTATTAAGAAAGACAAATATTGAACAATGGACTGGCTGCGTGTACTTATGTGTGACATTTCTGTGATACAAACCACTTTTGCAAAAACGTGAATGTCAAGATTTTTATAGCTCCCTGAATTACATACATACATATATACATATTAATTACATACACATGTGAAATGCAAATGTTTGGAAGATAGCAATCAAGTTGACGAGGGACTAGCGAAATATCGCTAAGATCCTACTATCGTCTCAATGCACCAATTTTCGTCGATTTTCACTGCAATGATGCCATAGGTAAGAAAGCAAAATGGCCTTATTTCTTAACTAAACCGTATGTAGTGCAATTACGCCCTTGTTTCTCAATTAATTAAAAAGTAAAACTATTTAGCTTTATTTAATAAAGTTTATTATCTACCGCTCTTATTGCAGTGAGCCGACGAAAATCGGTACATTGCGCCGATAGTGCCATCCACGCTTAAGACTGTTACGTTCACTTTTGCCTGAAATGCAATTCCTACTCAAACCCAGCACAAAACCATAAAAAACAAGGAATTAAAGCATGAGCTCTACCGCCTTTGAGCTGGATAAAATTTGGACGAAAAACGCACAATTTCAACATTAGCTTGTCATGTTGGATATCATGTATCTACATTTCCATAAAATTCCCACTGTTCCCAAATTAATATTTATGATCCATGAAAGTTATATAATTCTGCTGTACTCACTGTAATGTTAGGGGTTGTATAGGTTTTAATTACCTGCCTACCCGATTTATGCCGGCGCTAATAAACGCCACTGTCTCTATTTATTATAACGCAGATGAATTTTTATAAAGCAGATGAATGCTTTTTAATAAAAAGATGCCGATTTAAAGGCTAAATAATGATTGATTTTTATTTTCTAAAAATCCTTCCTTTTAAATATGTATTATTATTATTATTATTATTATTATTATTATTATTGTTTTGGAAAATGAGTGGAAATTGAGTCACATTCCTATGGGAAAGTATGTATGATAAATTATGATACTTAGCGACTAAATAGGTACACTACATCACACATTATTTAATTTTATATTTGCAATGTGACTAACAATAAATTGCATGCATTCAAACATGATCATAAAGTTTGGAATGATAATAAGAATGAGTTCAAATAAATGCATACATAAACGCGTAAGAAATTCTCAAGGAAACATTTAATTTTTAAGTCGTTAATTTATATTTTGCTGGGAATGTCACTACAGTATTATTTTTTACCGCGGTTTTATATACATTAATGAAAAATTTTTGCCTTTTTTTCCTGCAAAGCAGCATAAATTCTAAGCAAGGACTAGACAGAAAATAACGTCCATGGACATTATTTCCTTTTCATCGTGGAAATGGCGTCCATTGACATTATTTCCTTGGATTTTATTCCATGCTACCCTCTTGTTGTACTTGCTTTTGAAAGGTATCCTAAGCTTAGCGTAGGAATTACTTATGGTGGTTTGTTAATATTTAACTTTGTATCCGATGAATTAAATAATAAGTCAAACATTTGCTAACATCTTTAGATTCTCTTATTCTCATGTCCAATACAAAATTTAAAAATATAAAATATACATACTTATTTACTAATTACATATTTAAAAAAGCATTCCTAAACAAAAGTTCTCCTTATATTTGTGTGGCAACGTTTTCCTCTCTGTTTACAAAAAATCAGTAATCAAATAATTGGCAATAAAGTCAAAGATTATTTTTTACGTCAAATATGGTTCTACCTTTATATTATTGTATCATGATTTCAAGAGAATAGACTTCAAAAATGACTGCATTTGAAATTTTAAATCGACTATAACATGCATGCTACATCCAGCATATAATAAATTTTTCTACGAAATTCTAAATTAACCGCTTAAGAAAAAACAAACTCGAGTTTTTCAAATCTATCTACAAATTATATTAGATAGACTTAATGTAATTAATCTGGCCTTTAGTTGTTATCCCACTCAAAAATATTCTGGTTTTCAGAAGCGTCTTATTTACCTCCATGAAAACTATACTAAACTTAATTTTTTAGTTTTTATCTCTTGACTATTTATTAAAAACATAGCAATCCTCTTATGTTTAAAAAACTTTAGGGTATAAGCCTATTACGTATGAGTAATATTATGACACCAATAGGGGCTAGCAGGGATGCCAACTCAGACCTTTTCGGCTAGACTTAGCCCGTTTTAAGTTATTCCAAATGCGATAAAATTTTTAGCCCCACACAAAACAACGCGTAAATCTAGTATTTTTTACAATTGTCTTTTGATAATTTATCGCCTTTTTAAATTTTGATCAATATGGCTACATTTTTTTATTTTTTGCACTATTTCTTTCTTTATTCTAGCAATAGCTACTTGTGAACTAACGTGTCAATATCGTTTTTAATCATTTTTAAAAAGTGGTTGTGATATAAAGTTGTCTCAAGAACAAGAAACATTTTATAAGTTTCAATTTACCCCTTTTTAGCCCCTTTTTCAAACAATTTTGGGTCCAAAAAGTTGACATCATTTGGGGGTAGGTGTCCGATGACATCGTGCATTCTTTTTATGTGTGCTTTTCACATGGACCAAAAATTTCGCTAATAACCTGAACCAATTCTAAGTTGTTTTTCTGAAAACAACGTAACTTATTTATTTATTCAAATATTTTTCCGTTCTTATTAATTAAACCGACGTACAATTACGTGCTGACAATTTATTGTCGCAGAAAAAAAAGCATTGCCACGTACGTTGTTACTTTTGAATGCATATCCGAAATATTTGTTGTCACTTAATAAATAATTATGAACTAGCAAAATTTTTTAAAATAACTTGTATCGACATAAGTTTTCTTGTCCTGCACACACTTTTAGTTTTCTAGGCACATTGTATTTTTAATTATTCTCTTGGATCTTACCGTTAAGGAATTTCTTCTAAAATTTTTAGACAAACTTCTTACAACATAAAAATCACATAGGGTGTGGTAGTATTGAAAATAAAGATGCCAATTAAAAATAAAGATGCTTGCAACAAAGGAACACTTATTTACTATCAAAAAATACAACATAGTAATATGTTATTATTTTCGCATGCATGAGAAGAAAACAAACTTTGGTAAAACCGTAACCATTTTTTAGATTTGAAAACAAGGTATTTTGTTTTGTTTACATTCATATTCGTTCATCCATTCAGAAGTTATATACAACAAACTTTTTAAAAATTGGCAAAAAATTGGCGAAAAGTTTTCGTTTATAAAAATAAATAAAAAATAAAAATTTGATGTAAAACATAGTATATGAATTACTTTCTTACTTTTGCTTAATACTCATGATTTTTGCATTCGATCTCGCTTAGCCATTTTTTGGCTAATTTTTGCCATTTTTTTGTCTACGTCTAGCCATTATTGGTGAAGGAATTCTGGCATCCCTGCTCTCTTGAAAAAATTGGGTTTAAGCAGTGGTGCCAGAAATTTTCGGGGAAAAGTCTTCATTCTTCGAAAAATATCTTCATTTTAGAAAAAAAATCGCCAAAAATTTTTTATGTGTAATATAAATATAATTCATGATTGCTAATTATATTAAAGTTTCTATACATACATATGGCCATATGTATATAAAAATTAATATGTAAACAACGAAACCCAGAATTCAATTCAAACAGGTTACTTATTTAAAAATTATAATATATTGGATGAAATTTATTTGCTCGTGTTTAAGCATTGTCTATATGCATTTCATTGGTGCTTTACCAAATCGTCAGTAGACTTCAAACACACTTTTGAATAGTTACAAACCCATTATCTTAAGTACAGACTTTCAAAAATTATTTGAGAGTTTACAAATATGAAAATAATTTTCAAAAATAAGTACAGTAGTCTTTGAAACTTATACAAAACTCTCAAATGGTTTTGAAAATCTGTAACTGTTCAAGAGTGTGCTCAAATTCTACTGACGGTTTGGTAAAGTATGTAAGTTAATGTACAATACATTTATAAGATCAAATATATGTACAGTACACCCTCGGTTACTTCAACCCTCGATGAGCGCAACCTCCATAATTGGAACAACTCAAATTTGTACATTGTAGTCTCAGTGAGTGTAACTTGGCAACAATTTGTGACTCATTAAACGCAACTTTTACATTTTGTCGTTAGTTCTTTGGTTTTTTCTTTTATTGCTTCAAAGAATCTTCTTCAAAATCTTCATGAAACTGCAACGCAGAAAAAAATTTCTACAGTAAAATTCGATTATAGTCCACTGCTTCATTTGCACGCTATTTTTGGCTTATGTAGGAATCTCTATATAATTATTTCTTTTAACAGTAGAAAAATAAAACTAACGCTTAGAAATTACTTCCTTATCTACTCAATTCACAAATTAAGATTGCTAAAATAAAAATAATTTCTACTTCAATGTAAGTAATAATTTTATAAAATTATTATATTTAAGATATTTCAAACCACATTCTTGGTGGCGTATAAGCGAAAATGGACTATAGAGCTAATGGACTATATAAAAAATATTTTGCAGGTATTTTACTTGCAGATGACAGAAAAATTAACATTTTGGAATATATCGCAAATTCTACTATAAGCGGTGTGGCTTATAAACGAATTATACTGTAGTACCAAAAGTATACAATTTCTGAATTCTTTCTATACCATTTTACAAAACTGTGAGCCGATTCAACTGAATGTTAATGCGTTTTCTTTTCTACAAAAACATGTTGCGTTGCTTGTACTTTTTAATGAAAATTTGCAGTATAATAATTTTTCGAGGAAGTGAATTTATTAGATATTATTGTATCATCTCTTACGAAGGTAGATTTTTGCTTTAAAGGAATGCTAAATTGCGATTTTTCTGATAAAAAAATATATTGAATTTTTTGTAAAAAAAAACGCCATTAGTTATATTCTTTATTTTGTAAAATCATAAAAATTTGCTATACATTTCAATATCAAAACTTTAAGTTTAAAAATTTTAAGACAAGAAATTGCTTAGAAAATGTTTATGATCTTACAAAATAAACAATACACCATTTAGCCTGAATTAGCTCTATAACAAATACTTCATTACTCATATTTTTGTGCATAAAAATGCGTATTTTTTATTTAATTTACTTATTGGCACTGCATTTGTTAATCTATTTCTGTATTTCGTTTTATTTAAATTTACTTTTGAAACTATCCGTTCAACATTTGCAGATAAATTGAGGAGACATATTAAATTTTATGCAAACTTCTACAGCTTTGGATACACTAACTCACTCACTATCTGCTCTAGTGTATTGAGATTGTGTGCCAAACGTCTTCCGCAGAAACGTTTTCTAAATTTCGAAAATAGTTATTAATATGCGGTGGAGCTATCTGAATTCATCATCTAAATTTTGAACCTCACTGTCATCAATTAAATTGGAAAATGTTTTGTAAGACTTTTTAGGTATCTTTTTTTTTACTACAAAACGCCATGATACATTTTTATATACATACATAATAAGTATACTTTATAAATTAGCAAATGGCAGTTCTCTATTGTACTTATTCTTTTATTGAGCTAACGTTTAGCTGACAATTAAATTTATTTAATAAAAAGATCTTCAAATCTTATTTTGACCAAAAAATCTTGAAAATTAAGGTAAAATCTTCATTCTGGCATCGCTGGTTTTAAGACTTAAGCATGGTACTCTGTTCATCATTTCGTGCGAAGTGCTGCCAAAAGTCCATATAAAAAAATTTACACGAATTGCTCACGAAAAATTGTTGCAGTAGTAGACTCTGTTTATTTTGTGAAAAACATATGAAATGTACATATCTACAACATTTTCAGTCTTCATGCGAAATAATATGAGCACCACTTTTTTCGTGTGAAATTTACAACAAACACATTGGGTTTTTTTTAAACGTACACAATTGCTGCATACTTTCAAGGGCTAGTTATGATTAGTTACTTGTCATCCTTTTTGTATGAAAACCCAATGTTGATCAACATTTTTCGCAAATTTGAACAGAGTAATAAGCTATACACGTTTATTCAAGAAAACCACATAATGTGGTTTGTCATTTTGCATATATTATTAGTTGAAGTGTTTTAAAAAAATGAGCTTAAGGTCACTTTTTTATAAAAAACGTTATAAAAACTTTATTCGATATTTCGCTACTCCTTTGTGTAGCTTCTTCAGGATAATCAATTAGTAACAATTAGTAATAAGATTTAAAACAACAATACAACAGTAACAGTAGATTATTAGTGATAAATAGCTCTATTTTAAGGGCTCTTCCATCAGTGTAAAAATTTTCGAAATAACATGGACTAGTCACCTTTTTTTATTGTTGCACAGCAACTTAACTTCTTTCTGTATTCATTAAATAAACTTTCATCAATAATGACTTAAGTATTCGTTTGTAGTGGATTATTTGAACAGATATGTTGAATGACATGTTGTTATTATCTGACCGCATTTTGAAATTTGTTAAAATTGTTCGATAAGTTTTACTTAGTAAATGTCACTTATATCCTTTTTACACTATCTCACAAGCCATTCGACTTCTGTAGAAAATGCAACCCTGATCTAATGAGTTTATGCATGGTAGAATAATACAGGTAGTGGTGAAGCGTTAACGAACTTTTTTTTTTTGGTTCGACTCTGTCAAAAGTTGTTTATGTTATACCAACACACACCCACACTACTGAAAAAAACATGGCGAAGTAAACACACACATGTGAACATATAAATTTTTTTTTCAAAGTTTCTTTTGTGCTTTTTGACAACCTCGAACATAAACAACAATAAAAAGCCGTGTTGTTTTTGCTGTTGTTGAGTTGTTGTAGCTTCGCTACTACCTGTAGTATAATTCTACCATGAGTTTATGGAAAGTTTAAAAAAACAAAACAACACATTATATCAGGGTTCCATTTTGTGCTGAAGTTGAACATGTTGTATAATAGTCTAAAAACCGCTTTATGGACATTAGTGGTTATATGAATCTTTGCTAAGATATCATTCTTGCCTTAGTTTTTCCTTGAAATTTTTACACAAAGCTCTTTCGGGTTAAAATAAAAGTTCGAAAATGTTCATGCCTGGGCAATAACTTCAAAGAAATTTTGCTTTTGCTCAACTGGAAATATAAATTTTAAGAGATACGTCTTTATTCAAGAAAACCACAGACATAACATGTCTTATTTTTTTAGGGTATTGCCAACTGGGCTAGAACGAGTTTATACATACATATATAAATGCAAACAACCATAAATTAATATGTACGTTTGAATTAGGGATGTAACGAATACCGATACCGATACCGATATATCGGCGATACTTCAGATTTTCCAATACATCGGTATCGGCGATATTTTACTGTCGATACGACGATACTTTTAAAATTTTTTTCAGAGTTTTTTTTTAACAAATAATTTATTTTTGTTCAATTTCACCATGAATTAAATTCACTTCGTTATTTTTTAAATCTTATTAATATCAATTTTAGAAATTAATAATCTTTTATGCTGCTATTTTGTAAAAAAAAATATTTATTTTTTGTTCATTTTACCATGAATTCAAATTCAAGTTGTTGTTTTTTAAATCTTATTCCAGCAAAAAAAGACACTCCAAAGAAGTCATTAAAATGTAGAATTCGCGATCCGGAAGCGTTGCAAATTTGGATAATTTCCAATTAGTTTTACATATCCTTGCCATTGCAAGAAGTTCTGTTTTTCGATTACCAATCACCGAATTGGAAGCGATGCTAGGACAAATTTCTTTTTCGGTGTTCTATAATGGTTTTTCCTCAAGGAAAAAGGATAAAAAATTATCCATTTTCACAATTTTTTTTATGCGAATTTAAACTCAACTTTATTTTCATGTAAATTTAAGTGAATAAATATAAACTTTTTGAAGACTTTTAATAATTAAGCTATTAAGTTATTTAGAAGAATATTAGTTGATAAATGTTCTTTAAAAAATCGATTTTTTAAAAAGCATTGCGAGTATTTTTTAAAATTACAAAGGAATTAAAAAATTTTTCTTGGTTTTCTACTAATTCTCTGCATATTTTTAATATAGATTTTTTTGAAGCAAAGAAAATGTAGCTCCTTAAAAATTACTTCAAATTTTTTATACTGGGTTAAAATCAATTTTATATATTCTCTCTTACAATGTAATTTTGTATAATAAAAAAATTGGACTTGAGTTTTGTTAATCTAAACTTGAACTCAATTTCAATATTCGTATCGGTATCGGAATCGGTATCGGCGATATTTAATTTTAAATATCGGTATCGGATCGGCAAAACGGCGTATCGTTACATCCCTAGTTTGAATGTTAAATATAAATGTTCTGACTATTTTCTGATTCAAAATTTTAAATAACGAATGATTGTGAGCTCACGTGTGGACATATTGTTGTTGGTAAATGTATGTTTTTGTACATGTGCTCAGAACATTATAATCTCGCAACCATCACGACAAGAGATAAATAAATACTGGATAGTAAAGTAAACGTAAAGAAACGAAAGCGTGTGAAAACCACCAAAAAATTTTTTTTTTGTTTTTTAATTTCAACCATACTTTTTCCCTCTACCATAAATTTTTTCCAGCGCACAGGAAATGTAATTCATTCGGAATATTGGCCACTAGAGAAACAATGCCCAAATTGCAACCAAAAATTTATTTTTTTCCAAGTGGACTATTTTTAAGGTTTTTTTTATTTTGTTACTTCTTTTCATTTATTGAAGAAAACTGATGGGCAGGTTTTGGTTTTATTTTTTATATTTTTATGCAATTCTGAAAACATTTTGCGATTGTTAACGTCGCAACGCAATTGTCAATGCTGTGTTGAAGGAAGTTTTTCATCTACATGGTCTGAATGAACGACCAAATGAATGAATGTGTCGGTGAATATGATTTTTATTATTAAATAAATACATAAAAAATTGTATCAGTTGTTGGAGTCTTGCATAAACTTAAACACACATTAATAAATTTATACAAACTTATGAACATTCGTTCTATATACAAATTTACATACAGTTATGTACATATGTAAATTACAGCAAATACACCGAGTGGTAATGTTAATGACAAAATCGACGTAAGACCAGCACATAGAGGAAAATACCTCTCACTTCTACATTCGTAATATTCATCGATAGTGTGCTTAATTCTATGAACAAAGTTGTAAAAGTTCAACTTTAAGCCTAGTACGCATTTCTGCCTAAATTTTAAGCTGCCATAAGAAGTATGTATAAAAAAACAAACTGAAATTCAGGTTTGAAAAATTTTCAGGCAACTTTCCGTTTGGTAGTACGCAGCTGAAAAGAAAAACAGCGTAATTTTTTACTAATACAGCGATAACATATGAATTACTGCAGACTTTTTTCCTTCAACTAAAACAAAATCTGTTTACTCAAAGAATTTTTGATATTTCGTTTTTGTCGTCTGACAAATAATTTGTCACATTCTGTACGTTGTAATTCATAAAAATTCGCACAAATATAAATGTGAAAATAAGGCCAAGTTCCTATCCACAAATTTCGGCCCTAAAAAGTACTGAAAGCAAAATAAGAACCAAGTTCTTTATAGGTACAATACCATCTCATTTCTAGGCAACCTGTTAGCTTGGCAATATATTTGTTGCCTTTCTAGTATGGGAAAGAATTATGGGAAAAATGTTTCCAAGCTTACAGGTTGCCTAGAAATGAGATGGTATTGTATCTATCAACAACTTGGTCTTTATTTTGATCTCAGTACTTCTTACGGCCGAAATTATAGCATAGGAACTTGGGCCTATTTTTACATTTATGTTTTTGTGCGGATCTCAGTTCTATTTCATAAGCTTTTATTTGGTACAATAAGTGCCCCATACAATAAGACCCAGATCAAAATTTCCCGTTTTCCCATTTTTCTTAGTGCTTTCCCATCAAGACGCACCTGTGTACCAAATTTCAGCTTTCTAGCTATAGTGGAAGTGTCCCATACAAATAAGGGGCATCCTATTCCCCCCATATAAAAGGACCCGTTTTCAGATTTTTCTGGTTGTTTGCTCAACAATAGCTTTCTAGTTGTACTGGAAGTACCCCATACAAAAAAGGGGCACCCTATTCCCACTAGATTAAAAGTGCACGTTTTAAAAGTTTTTTCGTTAATTGCTCATCAGGACCTATTTGTGTACCAAATTTCCGCTTTCTAGCTATAAAAATGGGGAGTATATTTGTTTGCAGATATTTGTTACGGCTAAACCGATTTGAATGAAATTTGGTACACAGATAGATATTTGACCCAGAAATAATATAGGCTATATATGTTTCCCGAATTTTAAAACGGGAGGGGATGAAACTGGTCAAAACCTCACCCTACGCATAACCCATAATTTTTTTTTTGTGAAAGTTGGTTGAGTTTGAGGTGGGGGGAGGGGAATTCGGTTCCCTACGAATAACACTGTCATTTGTCAACCGACTTTTAAAATTCTTTTTTGGTTTGAAATGGTTTGGTTGCAATTTAGTCCCATAAATTTTTTTCGAATATTTTTTTCTAAATCGATGAGGAAATTTGCTCCTGCCATGTTGAACTCTGTCATTTGTGAACCGATTTAAAAAAAAATTTTGTATGAAAGGATTTGCCTGATGTTTATTCTCATAATTTTTTTTCGAAAATTGGCGGAAAAGTTTGCTCCCCCCATGATTAACTCTGCCATATTTGAACCGAATCTAAATATTATTTTTTGTTTGAAGGGATTTTCTTGAAGTTTGGTCCCATAGAAGTGAAAATGGGGTGGAAAAATTTGTAGCTCGATATATTGATTATCGCATAATTATGCCGTTTCTTGGCTGATCTCAAAATTTTTTATATGAAAAGACATGAAAGGTTTGATACTATAAGAAATTTCGGACGAACATACAGTTAGTAGAAGGACACACTATTCGATCTAAGGCATAATTCCGCTCGTGTTGTAATCAGTTCAATGGTATCTTTGTATTGAAATTAATTTTTTGACAGAGTTATTTCGTCCATATTGTTAGATCAGATAGACGATAAATAACGCTTCAAGGACTTTTCCTCAAAATGTCTAAAGCCCGTGCATCGCCGGGTCGGAAAAAGCTAGTTTGTATATAAAGCTAAAAGTTACATACAAGAGGCATCATACATGCTGGTTTACGATGAAGCTGATGATTTATACTTATAATTGCGAACTATTCACATCCAATTGTTTCTTAATAAATACATTCGGATAATAATTACTTTAGATGAAAGGAAATAATTTGAAACAAAAATTCCCATGAATCAAAAATAAAGAAGCCGCTATAAAAATAATAAGATTAAAAAAGTACCTACATTTGCTTTTTGACAGACCTTCGTTAGAATTCCTTCTAAATGACCTTTTTAGAAGGACTTTCGTCAGGCCTTCCAGAGCTAGCAAACGCAAGACCTTCCCCGCAATGACAACGAATGTAAAACATATATAAGAATGGAATAGAGCGAGCAGTCCTTTTTTATCCAAAAGAAGGAGCACACAGGCCTTCTAGAAGGCACCGTACCCCTTCTATTTCCCGCTGGTCATTCATACATAAACACACACACGCTCGCATAGGCATGGATACAAACACAAAATGATGTAGGACCACGCACCACGATATGATGTATTTTTTGTTAATTAACAACATTTTAAATAATAAAAGAAAAATATTATTTTTGGCTGCAGTAGAAGGACAATAAACGTCCATGTATATGGATACGTATCGTATGTTGAAGAAGAGCTTAATTGCTTTATCGTTGCATGTTTTATTTTTCATTTTTATACAATATGAATACTAAAACTCTCAAAATCACTCACGCAACACATTCTCTGCACATGGTGGTACCTGAGTACGCAAATGTACGTGAACAGAGGTCCAAGTCGTGCCGGCTTGAGCCGGCGGCTCAAAGCCAACGACCAAATTTTCGCCTTCGAGCCGATGCCGACTACAATGGTTCACATCGGTTAAAAAAATGTCAGCCGAATAACCCGGCTAATGGATACCAGACGGCTATTTTTTCCAACCGACTAATATTTTCCAGCCGACTTTCAAAACTCGGTGATGTATTACGAAATGCATTTAAACAAATTTAATGATAAAGCAAGCCATACACGTCACAACCGTTGGTACAACTTGAGTAGGTTGTGCACGAAATTGCACCGTTTTTGGGCTCCTTGTATTAAGTTATGTCTTCTTTGTATGAAAGATCAAAAAGTTTTGATTTTTTGCCATGTTGTACAACACTGACGCAACGTTTATGTGCCTGTCGCATACTATTTTATGTAGTATACGTTTTTATTATTGTTGCGACCACCTTGGAGTAAAAATTGAAGGTGAGTATTATTTGCACACAACATAAAACGAGAGATCTGTACTTGGTCACAAGTTGATTTCAAAATAAAGTTGTGCATGAGACTGCGCACTAAATTGTATCGTTTGTGCAACAAACATACAACTTAATTACTAGCTGAGTTGTACCAACGGTTGCAAAGTGTGTGGCTTACATAAAATCTGTGTGCTTTTCTATATAGAAGTACTCTGGCAGCACAGTCGGTAAGTGGTAGTCCATACGAGTCAACTTTTTCTTCAGTAACTTTTATTTTCTAGTGAGAAACAGCGAGAGAGGAATACAAATGATATATATTTCTATTTCATCACTCACACGCACAAAAAAAGTTGCTGCAACAAAAGCTGAATCGTATGGACTACGAAACAGTGCAACTAGACATTTTTCCCCCAGTATTGGAAATGGATGCAATGTTAACAGGTTTCCTGTCCGATGTATCACATGTGATACAAAAATATGTTTTTGTACCATGATTAGAGAGTCCATGTATCATATATGTACAAATTGATAAGTGACTTCAAATAGGTTTTTTAAAAGACGCAGACGAACAAGTTTAAATTTTATTATGTGGACGTACTAAGTACATTGTCTAGTTTGTAAAATAAAAAAAGCCCCACGGTGATTTATTAATTTTATATATATTTATTTTTTATTTTTTTTTATTTATGAATTCATGTTTATTCTTGGTATAATAGTAACAAAACTGAAAATGAAGCAAAATCCTTTATTTTCCTTCTCACATTTACGAGTGAATCGCATTGTAGCACAGCAAACAATAACCTTTTCCACATTCGAGGCACTCTGTGTCTACCTGTTTGGCTTTTGTAGGGTTTCCTTCCTCTTTATTTTTGGCATAGCAGCTGACACAGCGACGTCGGATAAGTTTACCATCTCTCCGTGGTATTTGAGTAAGATAATGTATTCTAGTAAATGTTGGGAAGTTTAATATGATTTTGTTTGTTGATTTTTCTCTATAACCTCGCCAAGCCAGTGACGAATCATAGCCTCTTGTATTTCCAAAATAGTAATGGAAGATCCAGTTACTTCATGGAAAATAACTCTGGAGTTAACAAGTGCTGCTTGAAAAAGTAAATCGATTGCAATTTTTTTGTACCAAGTCAGACTTTTCCGTAGTGCCGAGTAATAGCTACTCATCTGATCTGCGACGTCAATCCCTTTTTTAGCATCATTGTAATCTATAACCATATTTGGTTTTAATGATTTGCCTCTCCATGAAGAAGTATCTGTAAATTCCAGGTATGTTCCAGTGTAGTAATTATCTGCTACAATCAGTCTGCCTTCATTTAGAAGTGGTCAACACAGCTGCACCACGACAGTTCCAGGTTTATCCAGAACCTCTATATGCGTGTATCGCATAAGACCAGGTGTATGCATTGGTAGAACACATTTTATAAATTTTTATTCCATATTTATGGCTTTTTGATGGATTATAAGTTTTTATGTGCAATCGACCTTGATGATTGATTTGCGATTCGTCTACGACAATTTTATCACCAGGCACATATAGTTCACGAAACTTTCTAATCAGATGGTTTACTAGAGGTTGAATTATATATAAAATATCATCGCTGTCCGGTTGAACGTCTGCAAAATGCCAGCAACGCAGTATAGTACTGAATCGATTATATGAAATACCTATTTTATGAATAAATGGGGTAAAATATAGTGGATCCTTTTTCCAATAATGTTCTATTGTGGGTTTCTTATCTATTCCCATATAGAGTATAACGGCGAAAAATTTTTTCAATTCTTCTCTGTTCACATCGACCCAACGTGAAATTCTCGAAAATCGTTTTGTACGTACCACCTTCAAATATTATGCGTATGCATTTGTTTTTTGTACCATTGTGTCAATAAGATCATCATTTATGAAGAACTCAACTATCTTTGGAATGGTGACAACTCCTTCTTCATTTGAAATAACCTGTACATTTTGTACTCCGGAATTACCTGTAAATGGTTCTCTGCCTATTGGAAGAATATCTGCCACCCATTTTTCATTTTCTGTATTTTGATTACCGTCATGGCATATTTCGATATATAGTGGATCATGTGTATTTCCTGGCCATTCCATTTCAACGTCATTTAAAGTTTCATCTTGGCCCTCTTCTTCAGTTTCGTCATCGTCGTCCTCATCAGGTTGATACATATCATCACTTCCATCACTAAAATCACTCTCATCTTCACTTATTTGCAAAAATGGGACGTGTACCGTTAAAAAATTATTTTTGCATGGGGACAGGGAACCTGTTAAAGCAGTGCTGCTAGACATTTTGCCAAAAATTGTCATATTTTGGAAATAAATTCGTCAAAATAATCAAGATTTTTGAAAATAAAACGTCACAATATAATACATGTATGTAAAGGTGCTAAGAGGGTTAATGTCGCTGAGTTGCTGAATATACCACACATCGGTATATTGAAGTTGAAGTTTGAATAAGAGAAGCAGTAGTTAAAGAAGATCAGTCGAATAAAGTCGTAAACAATTAAGGTTGCTTTTTCTAAAAGTTGTTAAAAGTTGCCTGAAGTTGTTCAGTGGAAAGTTGCCTTTAAATTGTTAATTCAAATATTAAAGTTGTTTAATTAAAACTATCTTAATTTAAATACTTAAAACTATTTACTTAAAACTATATTAATTTAATACCTAATCGTTAAAATTATTTAACCTACCATAATTCCTATATCAAATAAATAAAACGTGAACTAATAGAACTTATAAAAGGAAATAATAGGTTTTATTTGGTTGGAATTAAAATCCATCTTTACATGTATGTTTATAAAATAGACAATGGTATTTTGCAAAATTATATTCTTTTATCTAAAAATATAAAATTTGTTTGTTTTCGCCATATATGTTTTGTGCAACCATCGAACAAGAAATACGCATTGCTGATATTATTGTACAATATGAAAAATACAGAATTATTTTGTAAGTGTATGGCCCAGTATACAATATTATTGCATAGTCTGTTGCATAAAGTTACCTAAAGTTATTCAAAAGTTTTTTTAAATATAAATTTTGTATTGAAAAGAGCTTTCGGTTAAGTTTGGGTAACTTCGGGCACGTAAGGAAACATACCTATTTTTAACTATACTCTGCAATAAATTGCACAATACTTTTAAATTAAATATTGCCCAATTTTCCTCACAGTTACAAAGTAAACATAACAATGAACAATGTTGCTAGCACATTATAAAAATTTCGTGATTGTGCAATAAAAATCACAAGCCTTTTGATTTCGGCAAATTTATTGTGCAACCTTCTAATATGGCATACATATTTTTGATATTATTGTATAATATGACAAGTTGCACAATTATATCGCAAGTGCGTGGGTCACTTAAAATTTAAACATTTTCAGTTAGTAGCAATATTGTTGGAATAAAAGTGGTTTCTTCAGAGTTTTGTGTCATTTCTTCTTTCCATAAAAGTATATGTTCATTTCTTTGCCAATATTAAAATATTTTTGTCTATGTACCTAGTTTTAGGTTGAGAAAAAAACTGGTTGTCACACATGCTTGATTTATTCGCACACAGTCTACACAAAACTAGCTCGTACAAGCGCTTAAGCCAATTTAAGAAAAATTTAAATTTTTATTGACATTTAATACAGATCTTATTCCAAAAATAATTAGTAACAAAAATATTAATGCATTAAAAAATAAAATCATCGCAGTTTTTCTGAATTTGGGACTGATCAACAAAGAAACATATTTTATTTAATTCTTTTCTTTCTCATATAAAATTGAATTTAACATAATAATTAAATTAGTTTTATGCTTATGTATACGTATATGTACTACGTTCGTAGTTATTGACCTGTTTTTGTTAAATTCTTAGCTTTTTGCATTGTTTACATACAATAAAGATTGAAGAAATACGAACGAAATATTTTTCTAAGAAATCGTCGGCTGCAGCCGACTTTCAGCTGCCGCCGGCCATTTCTTGCACAGCCGCCGCCTCCGAAAATTTTAAAACGACTTGGACCTATATACGTGTATGATATTTTGTATGGCGAAAAGTATGATGTAATTGATTTTTCTTTTTGTTGACATCTTTATATTACAAAAGATTTTTCATGCAAAAATGCTGTATGATTTTGTGAATGCACAAATTTATACACTTACTTATGCATGTATGTGTGTAATTGTAACTGTGTTGGACGAAATATTGTAAATACCCAGCAAACAAGTTTTGCCCATTTCAGTCCGAAGTCGGCCAGAAAGTCTGCACAAGACGCCAAATTCGTATCCGAAGTCGGTCAGAAACCGTACCGTAAATCATATAAGTGGTTGACAAGAAACCGGACCTCTTTGTCTGAGGAAGTTCTAAAATATATGCGGAAATATCCAAGGTATGCTAAATATTGACTGATGAAAAAATTGACAGATGCATATTTTGGTGGTAAGTGCATATCTTTGCACATTTTAGCAATAAAAGCATATTTTTGGATTTATAAAAATTGTTTTAAGCATATTTCTCAATTTTTGAAAAAATATTAATAGGCCGATTATGGATGGCCACCGAGCCTCAGTTGAGTTGCCAGTTTCTAAAAATTATACTACTGATGGCAACTGGCACCTGAGAGCTGTCAATTCCATTATTTATTTAGTACCCTTCTGCGAACTATTAATTTTCAGTTGTTGGCTGGCAAATGAACTAAAGTTCGGTCTTATTTAATAATAGACCCAATTATATTTGTTTTATATTTTTTTCTCTAATAATAATCAAAATTAAAAAAATATGCTCATATTATTTTAGTTTTGGTATTTTGTTCGTAGGTAAATGTATATTTTTCCTCATATTTTTAATTTTTAGGTGCATTTGCTAATCGCTTAAAATGAATATTTAATTGCACGAAAGTCCGAGCCCTGATTATTACTATCCTAATTAAGTGCTGTGAATTGTTCCGCTTTCACTTCATTCTCAAATATTTTTACGTATGAATGCATACATATACATATGTACATATGGATCAGTGGTGCCAGCAATTTTCGGAGGAAGATCTTCATTGTTCGTAGAAAAAATCTTTATTTTAGAAAAAAAATTCAAGGTTTTTTAAATTAATAATTGAGTTATGAATTTTTTTATATTTTTATAGAAAACAATAACTCATGTTTGTTAAGTATAACAATATTTCAATGCATACATTTATAAAAGTATTACTATACATATTTTAAAATTGTCAAAATTTGATAAATATTTTAAAATAATTCAAACATATCTAATTATAATACTATGAACGTTTCAGATTTTTAAAATTAGATAAATTTTTTTAAATTATAGTACGAACAGTAACAGATTAGACAACACCAAATTTATATACTCAAGATTAACAAATATCTTGAGTATATAAAATACCCTCCGATGTGGTGTTGTCTAAAATGTTTCTGTTTTTTTTTACATATTTGTTTTCTAGTTTCCTATTGATAATATCCTTTGAAAATGTACTATTGAGACATATTAAGTTTAATTAAAATTTCGACAACAGTAACTTTCTATCTGCTATAGTAATTTTTGAGATTTTGTGCCAAATGTCTTCCTCAGTAACGTTTTCTAAATTTGGAGAATATTTATTAATATGCAGCGAAGCTCTCTAAACTCGTCATCGAAATTTTGGACCTCACTGCCATCAATTAAATTTGGAAAATGATTCATTAGACCAAAGCAAGGTTGCTTTCAATGTATCTTTTTTGTAGTAAAAAACGATATGTTACATTTTTATGTACGTATACTTTATATATTAGCGTATGACAGTTCTCTGCAATACGTTATTACTTTATTGAGCTAACGTTAAGCTGACATAGGTTAATACATTTCATAAATTTAAACAAGGCGTGTAACAATAATATGTGTTAAGAATAGGGGTTGGGAATCGGGAATTTCCGGGAAAAGTCTACTCTTAATTTCCCGTTTTCCCGGTAAAATCTCAAAAAATTTCATATTAAAATTTTAGTTAAACAATGCACTGTAAATATGATGTTTTAGTTAAACAATAGTTATCATTTTAGTTTACTAATAATTAACTAATGACTGTAAATTTGGGCCTAAGTAAGTACACATTCCCACTTGACCTTAGATTAGATATAAACGAATGCTCGCTAAAGCGAGGAAATTTCGAAACAAAACTCTTCGATATTTCCTCGCGAATCTAAAAAAGAATCGAATGTTCACTAAACCAAACTTCTCTCTATAATTTTTCGAATGTGTGACGATAGCCTAGTGGATGTGTGTTAGTCTGTTAGCCAAGAGGTACCGTGTTCGAATCTGTCTGACTGCATCGTAAGTAGGGTTTGGAAATTGGGTATTACCGGGCGGGAATTCCCGCGATAAGTCTACTTTTAATATCCCTTTTTCCCTGGAAATGGGAAAGTAAAAGTACACGTTATTTCATAAATATATGGACTTTTTTGACAAACATATTTATAAAATGGCGAAGTGACCGCCAAATTTATTTTGATTAATATAAGAAATTTGTATTATAATCCTGTTTTTTTTAATATCAAAATTTTCAATCTTTTTTTAAATATTATAAAAGTTCGTTAGACTGACTCTATGACTAAATTTACACGATGAAATTGTTTAAGTTCTCTTTTAAAGTTCTATATTTTTCATCGTCATTTTAAATACTAATACCCTGTTTATCGATGTCGAAGGACACTTTTTATTCTTACAATTTCATTTGAAACAAAAACAAATTCTAAAACTTTGTCCTTGTTTCATATGTAACTGTAAGAAGGAAAGAATTTCTTCGATATCGATAAACAGACATTAAAATGTCCATAAAATTTTTTAATTCAAAATAAAATTGTAAACGGATCAAACTTATACATAAATTGAATAAAAATTACATGAAATTGAATTTCTACCATTTCTCTTAAGCCGAGAAAATGGTTTGCTTGATTCGAAAAGTACACGCAAGATGAATTTAGTCGTTCAATCACTATAACAGAACAAAGTGGAATACTTTGTATAAGTATCAATGATTACAGTGCTCTCTAATCGTTTCCTAAAGTAAATAATTCGATATTAAACGAACTTTGTGTGATTTTCCGCACAATTAGTGAACAAATTGTGGAAAGTGTAGTGGAAATTTTAAGCTCATAGAAGCTGTAAAAACTTTGAAATGACACTTAAATTTATTATAAGTCGACGCAATTATTGAAACATCGAAGGAGATGTCTTAAGATAAATAAAATGAATAATCAGAGACATTTAGACAGACTGTGACTCAGGATATGTAAAATTCAGCTTAGATGAGTGTAATAATGTAACTTGCTTGTACTTAACAATAAGAATGAAGATAATGTTTAACTAATTGCGATATAGTCGTCAATTAGTTGTTATAGAATCTCTTCCTGTGTAATAACTACAAACTCTATTTGCTTGAACTCACTTAAAAATTCTTAAAAATTTGTTTTAGAATTGCTTTTATATTAACTTTTATTTAAAAAGAATGCAACAATCGAAATGAAACAATCGAAATTTCGCTAGTTTTCATTTAATAAATCTATTTAATTTAGAAAATTAACTTTTCCTGTGAATCCCGGGAACGTTATTTTTTCATTTCCGTTTCCAGGGAAATGCAAAAGTCCGGGAAATCCCAAACCCTAGTTAAGAACCTAAATCTCAAAAATCTTAATTTTGCGAAAAAAAAAAATTTCAAATCTTATTTTGACTAAAAAATCTTCAAAATATAGGTAAAATCTTTATTCTGACATCGCTGACTGACATTGGGGTGGAGAGGTAGATTTTTTTTCGAATTTAAATTTCGAATAGCACTAAAATGTTGCATTTTATTTTTAGATACATGGGGAAAATAATGAAAAAATATTTGGAACTACGTTTAGCCTTCTACCGCAGCATCAATATTTTTAATATGAGATAAAATCGATCAATTAGTGAAACATCCTATGATGCATTATTATAGATTATTTATAGCTGTTATAACTCATTAAACTCAAAATATTCACTATTTTTATACATGCAAGGACATATTTCAGACACACTTAAGATGAAATAATGAAGCAAATTTTCGAATTTCTAAGTCTTTGGTCATATCTTGCCAAAAAAATATTTTCTAAGCTAATTTGAAATGATATTAATTTATTTTTCTTAATTAGCGTTTTCACGGTATTCGCGAAAAATGTTTTTATTTTTGTTTTTTTAGTTTTTTCGTTTATTGTCGAAAATTCCGAGAACGGCTCATTAGACTAAAATAAATTGTACGCTCTATTCTTTCATTCAATATACTGCTTGTGCCGATCGGATGAAAAACTATAGAGTTACATGCCTTAAAAATTTAAATAAGTCTATTTTTAGACCTTTTCCCAATAACAATAATTTCGAATTACTTCATTAAGATGAAAAAATATACTGAGTATATTTTTTTGGCTGTATTTCAAAGATAATTTTGTGACGACAACATGAAAATAAGAAAGTTATTACCCCTTAGGCGAAAACAGCTATATTATTTTTTAATACAAAATTAATTTAAACCAGTTTGTATTAAAAAAAAATTTTTTATTGAAAATAATATTGCATAGAAAATGAAATAAGCTTTTTCACTTAATGGCTTAGAACTTTCTTATATTTTATTAGATCTCCAAGATTTTAAACTTCTATCATTCGGTACAACATGATTTTTACGAGCAGCCTTCAAAAAACTTATTGGAAATGTTATTCTATATTAATGAAGCATATTAAAATAAAGTTCATATTTGTAATTTCTCTACCTTCCAGCCGTGGTAGAGAGCTAAATGATAATTCTGATGTATGCATCAGAATTATACGAATGAAAAAATGTATTTCACAATTCGTGACGTTTGTTTTTTCTCCTTACACAGAAAAAAAACTTATATACGACTTTAATTAATTCTGTTATTATACTTCAATCTACGGCGAAGATTGTATATTCAGTTACTAAAATTATACCCCCATATTAATAAAAAATAATATGTATTTGAAATCTATTTTAAGAAAACTGTACTAAAAATTTGAATACAGTTGAAACTCATTTTAAGTTTTAAATATGGGGGATAATCTTCAAAAATATTGACAGCCATTTTAATTTTTTAGAGACTATTTTCTGTGTATTAATATGATTATTTCGAACGTATTTCCTCGTGCATCCAAATTTATTATTAGGCTAAGGTTCGTAATGTTTAATTCAGAAAGAACTGGATATGATTAATATTTCAAAGAACAAGGGAAAAATTAACATCAAGCTAATTTGTTAACGTACTATTCTGTATACATTTTATTAACAATTCTGGAACGAAAATGTTTAACAAGCAAATCTTAAATATTTTTCACTCTTAAAAGTATGTGCAAACTGTTCTACAATATTTATATTCTTAAGATATCATCAATTCTACTTTTCTGTTAGACAGTGCAATAAAAACGTATAATTATTAATTTTTGGCCTTTATTTCCACGTATGTATGTATTATGTATGTACATATATTTTTATAAATATATCTTTAATGCTGTTTAAACTATGAATTTTATTTATTTATATATTTAGTACATGCTAGCTATACTTATAACTGAATTATTAGTAATAATAAAAATAAAAGGAATGTGATAGTGTTTGCGCTATACTCCAAATGGTTAATAATTAGATACGATTATAAAAGTTAATCTCTTTCAAAAAATTAGTTATTAATTCAGAAAAGATGTGGTCAATACTTATTGGGTTATGCATACAAAGGGGCTATTGGTTCTTGAGGCTCCCGTTTGTTATATGAGAATGAGCAATACGCATGTGTTCTGATCTGAATCGTATTATTTTAATCTAGTTCTTTCAAAAGATCCTATGAATGGGGATAGACGTTAATACTGTTTGTACCAGTATTCGGAAATGTTCCAGTTATTTAATTTAGACTTAGACGCTACCCTTACATCCAGAGAGGCCGTGGACCCGTATTAGTATAATATCTGATGGACATCAAATAATAAATTTTTGATAATGATTAGTGTATTAAATATACATGTTTACAGTATATCGAGTACCGGAAAAATTTTAGGCGTTACCGCCCACATATGCTATGCAGATTTTAAATATATAATTAGAACTTTTTATCAGCTCTAGTTTTCGAGATATAACGTTATGTCTAAAATGAAGGCACTTGCAGGACATATATGAGCATAACTTGAGAAGGCCATGGTCTATTCAGTTAAATAAAAAAAAAATAAAAACTCGACAACAAAATAATCTTTAAGCTCTAAAAATATTATTTCTAAATCTGCACAGTAGTTTTGGCGATACCGTACAAGTTTGAGCAAAAAAAATTGTTTTTTATAAAATTTTTTAAAATGTTTGTTTTTAAAATTTTATAACAAAATGAAGACACAACAACGGGCCAGTTTTTTGTCCAGTAGCATATAGCTAAATATATTCCAAAAGAATTGAGCCCTTTGTTTTTATTCACAAGTTAGTGACAGAACTGAATTCATGTCATTTGAAAACAATAGCTTTTAGTTAACCGACAAGTGTTTGCTTTTCAACGAGTGCAATAATTAAAACACAAACACTTTAGTGCTCCATCAAGTGGTGACATGGAGTAGTTTTGAATATACTCCGATATAGTGCACAGTTGGGTTATATGGTCCTGTCCAAGGACATCGTAATGTTAAATGGACCATGTTTTCTCCATGCATTTGGGTCACCTTTTGGACTAGTGCTAGTCCTCTATGGAGTATACTTTACATGCGTGTTTGGATTAGACGCGTTATTTGCAGGGTTTAGCTACAAGCTATTAAATCAAAAATAGCCTCGTTGTTGTAGTTTTATATTTTATGCATTCTTAACACGTTAACAGTCCACAACGAATATATGAGCTGTAAACGGAAAGAACCAGCCAGTCCGCAGCCCATATGTGGGCTGTTCATCCATACAAATTTAAAAAGCTTTAGAATTGTGGACGTTTAGAGAACATCACTTATTTGAATTGGACTTCAAAGGACAGACCACAAACAAGAAAATATGCGCGGACGTGTGTGGCACTCTTCAGTCTCTACCTTGGACTGTTAACGTTTTGAAAAACAAAAAATTCAAAATTTTTTATAAAATTTTCATTTTTTTGGGTCAAACTTTTATGATATCTCTGAAAGTACTGAGAAAATTTAGAAATAATGTCTGCACGCCCTCAAGATTATTTCATTGCCGAATTTCGGTTTTTGATGTTTACTGAATGGCAAACTTCCTTCTCCAGTTATGCTACTATATGTGGTGAAAGTGCCTTTATTTTTTACATAACGCGTTCCAAATAACTAAAGAAACAACTTTTATCTGTAGCGAACGAAAAAGTTTTTCGAAATTTGTAAACATGTGTTAATTAAGTTAATTACATAATGAAAAAATTTTGATGATCTAAATAGATAATTCTTATGTATTTCCATCTGCTGAATTCAGAAAAAAATCTACGATTAACGCTTGTTACAAACTTGTGACTTTAATATTTGCATAATTTACAGCATTTTTTATTTTTTATTTTTTTGTATTCGCGTCATGCTTCTGAACGAACGGGTTCTCAAAATCATAAAACAATTAATTAATTACACTGCCTGACAAATTTTAATTTATTTCTATTTGGCAGAAACACCACTATATATACATATATGTACCTATTATTCTAGAGACCAAATATATTCAAACTACGTAATTGGTTTTTCATTTCCTCATCTTTTACCATTTTTAAGGGATTTAACATTTTTCATGAATGCTTATTTTAAATAATATTTTTTTAATATTAGTATCTACTTTTAGCAAACTTGGTACCAAATAAAGCGAAAGGCACTGTAGAATTTTATAAAAATATTTTCTTCAGTTCCCCTGAACGAACATATAAAAAATTTTCTTTTAAATAAATATCCTCCTGTATCCTGAAAAGTTTTCACTACAAAAATTTGTTTAAAAATTATATGTTGTAGCCCTAAGTTAACTCTATAAGACAATTTTATGACTTTATCTCTCTTAGTACAAAACCTGTGATTGCTTTTCCCCGCACAAAATTTATTTTTGTACAAATTTTATGTTGAAAATTTATTTATAAAAAAAAGTCATTAATTGATATGTATTTTTTATGCCAAGGATATGGAAGAACAGTTGTAGATCAACTGAACAAAAACTTTAAATATGTCCATAGAAACAATTTTCTAATATTTCCTTCAATATATTTATTTTAATTTTGTTTTTGCAAAATATATAAAAGCATTTATTAGCTTAAAATAAATTATAAAATGCACACACATTTTACGATTTTATCGCTCTCGGCTCAAAAATAATGGTTGTTTTTTTTATAAATGATAGTTTCTACATGTAATTTTTATAGCAATTCGGTCCTGCCGCTTAGAAACCTGCTTCAAATATATTTTTTTATTTATTATTTAAAATACTAACTGAACTTCAGTGATAAAAATATTTGAAATAAACAAAATAGAAAAAGCGTTTCGCAATCCTTGGAAATATTATAAAAAAAACTCCTTTTAAAATTGCTTCATTTTCGAAATAGATTTCCGTCACATACATGAATACTTTTTAAGTTTATTTTTTAAAATTTCATATAGGTAATGCCGGTTCACACATTACGTGCAACCACATATATAATGTTGTAACTCACAATTATCAAGAAATTCCTCTTCTTGTTCAGTAATGGAAAAACTACAAATGCTTGCATGTGTATTTATATAAAAATTTGCTTATAAGTTAAATATGTAGTAGATAATGTCTACAAAGTTTTGGGATGTCAAATGCTATTGAACTTCCGAGTAGGATGTTGATTCAACAACAAGAACTCTAACGCAATAAAAACTAATTTAAACCAACATACAAACACTCATATTCTCAAAAACAAAAATTTACAACAAATTAATTCTCATAATTTTGTTATTACAATACAATGCATATTCTTGCCCCAAGTCAATGCAATCAATGAAAACCCATAGATCCATACCCTCAAGGGTTTTGGAAACGGTAATTTCCGGAATATTGCAAACCAAGGGAAACTTTAAACGAATTTATGGGCAAATGGGAAATTTAAAAAATGCATGTTATATTAGCAATTCAAAAACTGTTGTCAAACAAATCACTGGTTGATGTTATGTTGCAACATAAAATGAAATATACTATCCAATTGAGAGGCCACTAACCATTGGGAATAAACTACGAACAGAATGCTTCTATAGCCCCGTCATATAATTATTGTGTTGCTAAGAAGTACAAATAGTTGTAAGATAAGATAATTGTAAAATAAATCAGTTAAAGGCAAACAGTGCAAAAGCAAAATCTAAAACAAAAAATTAAAACCTCCAACCAAGCCACCTCACAAGTTGTACTAAGCAGAACCAGTAAAAAGTAAACACAACATACCATTAAGTTAAACGACGGTCCAATTAAAAAATTGAATGGTTTTCAACCAATCACGACTATTGTAGTATTGAGTCAACAGAATTAACTGAAAATATTTTTCGTTCTTTTTTTTTATTAAAAAATATATAAATTAAAAATTAAGTTATGAGTTCAGTCGAACTGTATGGGCTTATATCCAAAGGAATTTTAATAATTTTGGCTTGAGTTCGGTTTTAATTTAATTTTTCAATTAAATTATATTTTTATTTAGAGATAAATTTGAAGCATGTAGACAAAGAAAATAATATAAATAATAATAATAATAATAATAATAATAATATAATTTAATTGAAAAATTAATTTAAAACCGAACTCAAACCAAAATTAATAAAATTTCTTTGGATATATATATTAAAAAATTAATTTAAATTAAAAAAAAAATTATTTCCATAAAAAATTAAGCATACTCATAAAGATTAAAATATGCTTACACATGCAAACTAAGTTTGCTTTATTTATACACAATTAACATGTAAAAATGTTTTCTATTGTGAAAAATAAAATACCAAAAGAAAATAAAACCAATTAAAATAAAAGTTGATTGCGTAAAGTAAAGAAAATACAAAACATGACTCATATTATAACTTCTTTTTCGTATGATTAGGAGTTTAATACAATATCTTTAGTTTTTCTATGCGATTTTTTGGTAAAGGTTACCTGATGATTTGCATTAGCCCCAATGAAATTCGCATAGGAACAAGATAAAACCCCTCCATAATCAATTTCAATGTATCTTAATAAAACTGTAATATTTTACTTAAAAAGTAAAATATTAATTTGGGAAAAAGCACGTTACAAAACTAAAAAAAATGTTGATTAGTTAAATATTTTACAAATTTTAATATATATAAATTTTTCTGAATAAACAGTTATTTAGTTGGAAAAACTAGGGCAATAATTTTTTCTGTGGTGATACAAGCACATGAGTCGAGACGGTGGGCACGTAGCGGCTTCCGAAACAACGTTGTTATATTCTGCTGTGTACGTTGAAAATTAAATTGATGTTGAGTTTTCCCTTGATCCTTCGAATATATAATTTCTAATCCTAACGCTACGAACCTTAGCCTATATAATCACTTTCAAAATCAAAGCTCATTTGAATGCCACTGTGCGAATCTTATTAGAGCCATCGAAAATTCAACACATATCTGGATAATCTGCAAAAAGCGTCAAACCACAAGAATTTTCGACACGGTCTGAATTTATATCTTCTCCGATTTTAAAGAAATTCGACACATACATTCTTTAGTTGTGTGCGCACAAATGGTGACAAATTCGCGCGATACCTCTTATGGTTTCTATTTTATAGCCGTTTAAACATAGGCATCTCGTCCATTTTGAAGATTTATTAGAGTTTTGCAAAACCGTTCCTTTTGTGGAATCGTTTCGACCGATCCGAAAGACTAAAGGAACTAGGACGTTCCTTTCGTTCACCGTTCCGGTTTTTTTGTTTGAACAGTGAATGAACGAGGAACGAGAGAATGTCTCTGTCGCTCCTAATAACAATAAAATAGTTTTGTTTTCGTAAAAACTTGTAAAAAAAACAATAGCCCACAACAACCAATAAATTGTTGAAAATAATAAAACCTATCATAAACATAAATAAATAAATAATTCAAAAGTGTACACAAATAAGTGAACGAAGCAAATGTGTTGTGTTGAACGTTTGGCAAAACAAATTAATTATTTCTCAAGCCGGTTTGCAATTGCGGAACGAGGAACGATAAGAAAGGAACGTTTGGATCGGTCCATACCGTTCCATTTAGGTTCCATGGAACTAGGTCGTTCCGTAACGACAAAACTCTAAGATTTATTGAAGATTTAATAACTGTAGAACTCGAAAATTAAAATACTCTTTTTAATGTTATTATTTTTAATGTTATAACAAAAAAAAAACAGGATGCTGCATCACATAATTTGCATTTACTCGAGAGCTAGTTCTTTGATTAAATTTAAAAAACACAGTAGGATCGGAAACAAAATAACCTATAAATTATTTCCTTCTTAATTTTTTAACAGTTTTATCAAAAATATATATTTTTTCAAAAAAAATTAAAAAAAATTTGTTTTAAAGATTCATTAAAATTTTAAACTGAAGATAATTGTACATTTTATTCTTAATTGTGATAAAATTTATTAAAATCATTTCATAAGTTCTGAATTTATTCACAATTCAATGGTAGCACCTAACTAAAATATAATAGGAAATCCTGTACAAATTGATTTTCTTAACATTTTTTTTTTAATTTTTGTAGGTCAGCTTAAAATAAATAAAAATTAAAAATAAATCTGTAAAATATGTGGTGCTACTAAATTGTTAATAAATTCAGAACTTATGAAATGATTTTAATAAATTTTAGCTCATCATGTTATTTGTAACATTTGAAGTTATCACAATTAAGAAATAAATTTAAAATTTTCTTCAGTTTAAATCTTTAATGAGTATTTAAAATTTGTTTTAAAAAAAATTTTTTTTTATAATTTAGTTTTTTGATAAAACTTTCTGAATATCTCCGAAACTATAAGACTGTTAAAACATTAATGAGGCATTAATATAAAGGTTATTTCATTCCGATCCCGCTGTGTTTGTTTTAATTTAATCGAAGAACTAGTTCTCGAGTAAATGCAAATTATTTGAAGCAGCATTCTCTTTTTTCTATATAACGGAAAATCTCGAAATACAGGGTCAATTCAAAAAAAGTAATTTATAGGCATTGATGCTAAGTAGCAAGTGTATACAAATTGACTAGGAAAGGATACAAACCCAAGACCTTCTTTTTTTTGCCGAATATGTTTAATTTTATTCCATATTCTTATTCTTATTTAATTAATTATCTTTATCAGTTTAACAATTATATTATATATTCTTCCCGAAAATAAAATTTTTCGTTTTCCGGAAAGTCTAAAAGTCCAGGAAATCCAAAACCCTACTAGTCCCACACACACACACACACTCTCCCAAGAAGACTTGTATTTGGTACCAGATTCCCTGCAGATAACACTACTAGTCCATACACACATATAACGTATACTCCATAGAAGACTAGGACTACTTTAAAGGTAACACAAATGTATGGAAAAATATTGCGGATTTAACAATCGAGGTCCTTGGGCTGGACCATATAACAGACCTTTGCACTACATCGGAGTAGTCTCAAAACTACTCCAAGTCACTACTTGATGGAGCACACAAGTCTTCGTATTTAAATTGTTAAAACGCGACCACTTGCGGTTTGACTACAAACACTTGCTTGCAAATGACATGGTCCATGTCTGCATCATGGTAGAATAATATACAAGGTAGCCCTGGAACGCCAGCTGATTAGTTTTTTGTTTGCTTTTTACATGGTACGAAATATCAAATCTTGTGTATATGTGAAATAACTGCGTTGCACACACAATACTACACGTATGTTTGCTGCTCATGTTCTACAAACACACACTCTCTCTATTAATGTTTGACATTTCGTATCCCAAATGTACATTTGTATTAGCTATGCGGCTACCTGTTATATTATTCTACCATGGTCAGCATTACATCGCACTAGTCTTCAAACTACTCCATATCACTATGCGATGGAGCACTCAAGTGCCCGTGTTTTAGAGATTGCACTTGTGAAAACGCAAACACTTGTCGCTTTACTAGAAGCTAGTATTTGGAAATGATATGGTCCATAACTAACGTGACCAGAAGGTTTTTCCAAAAAGATGGACAAGAAGGTTTAAAAAGCGGGATTCTGAAGAAAATGCAACCAAAAAGGAGGTATTTTATAAAATATCTTGTGGAAAGCGGGATGATGTAAACACACTCCATTTCTATGCTAATACGGCTACACACATGATTTCTTTTAAATATATGCAACTATACAGTTCCATATCGTTACTTGAAATGCACAAGTGAAAAAATCCTAAAGTTATCTTTCATACAAAAATTGCTTAAATTCAGTTTATAGTTAAAGGAATATTTTCGATCAAAAGCAATTTTGTGTGGAAAAAATTCTGTCTTCTAACTTTGGCACAGTTTTTATCCAAAGACCTTTTATTTTATTTAATACGTAGGGTAATGAAAACTTGGCAGGAGTTAACATAAATGTCGAAATTGAACTGGAGTTTAACGAGTTTAGATATATAATTTTAATTTAAAAATCACTGTAGATTGTAGAAAAGACTCATTGGTAATATTCTGTAGTTATTTATAATTTGAAAATGTATGGAAAAACTCAGCAAAATCCAGTTCATTTTCGCCACTCATGCTAACTTCATGCCAAGTTTTAGTTATGCATATGGGCCTAAGTATCTTTGGATTAGAAATTTTCAATTAATTAATTTTTTAATTTTGAAGCAACGTATAAAAATGCACTTTTTCAATTTTAAAGGGTTTTAACTCAATGAGTTGCACTTGCTGAAAAAGGAGAGAGATATTTTTTTTATTAATTTGGAAAGTTTTCCAATTTTTTGGCCATAATTAAAATAGTAGAATTATAAATTTTAAAACTCGAAAAAGCGGGTTACGAATTTTAGACGGGATCGAACTCTTAAATGCGGGATAGTCCCGCTCAAAGCGGGATGTCTGGTCAGGTTATCCATGACTGCATTACACTCATAGAAAAATGTATCATCGCATTGATGACGCCCTGTCATCAGAATTCTGACATCAACGCTATGACAAATGTCATCAATACAACGAAAACTGACATCAATCTAATGACAAACGTCATTATAGAATTTTGTCATAGTTTAAGTGTCATCAATGCTATGATTGGAATGACATAAATACGATGTCACTTATTATATATTATTAAATTGTAAAATATGTATTAGAGAAATAAGTAAACAATGTTATAATGTTTTTAGATTGTATTTTAAAACAAATGTCATTGTTTTATTTTTTTATTTTTCTGTTTAAACACATTTTTAAAAAAGTTAAAAAACATGACATTGCATTGATGTACACTTATCATCATTACTATGACAGATAAAATACGCAAGACCTTTTAAAAACTAAGCCAGTACAGCATACATACACAAGAAAAACGTCGAAACAAGCAACAGTATGACACCTTTTCATTATATTGATGTCACATAGTCATCACATGTGTCATCAATATCAAATATAATGAGCGCGAAGAGAGTAAAGTGCGGAAAAACAAAAAAATTATTTGCTATTTGTTATTTGTTATAAGTTGATTAATCACAATGATGTAAAGTGTCATTGGGTCAAAAATGAACACACTTGACATAGGATTGATGTCAAATTACATCAGCGTTACGACGGGGTTTCTATCAGCGACATCATATTGATGATATTTTAACATAAACTTCGTCCTTTCTCTGATGTCTGTGTATCATTGCATTAATGATAGATTTGTCATCATTGGTATTGATGACCAGCTGATGTAAAGGTTGACATCACCGTGATGTTAAGTGTCATGGGGTCAAAAATGAAGACACTTGACATAGCATTGATGTCAGATTACATCAGGGTTATGGCGCTTTTTCTATCAGTGTACATGTTGTAACTACTCCATTTCGGCTAAAATGGACCACGTAGTCATATATTATCTGTAGGGCTATAGACGTAGATATATCTATGTGCGAAGGAATATGTACACAGTCACACTTTACAAAAGCAATTTATTTAAGATACACTAACTAACTGGCTGAATATTTGTGTGTATGGCTGTTTCCTTGGCTGCATGTGTGTAGTCTTAGCTTAACGTTAGAAGGTTTTGTTTACATTTGCAACACTTTAGTGTTTCCTTCAAGCAAAACATGTTTATTAAATAACTTCGTTATTGTTTTTACAAAAGGCAAAGAAACCTGCGTGTTCATGTGAGTGCGATTGTGGGTGTGCATATAGAGCAGTGGTGGGCAAACATACACTATGTTAATCTTTGTTTGTGTATGTGCTTCGCGGCTAAATAGATAGGCTGTGTGTCTCAAATACAGTGTACGTGTGTGGATGGTAAAAAATAACAGCCTATAGTCGCGAGCATAAAAAATTAAGAGAGTGGCCACCACTGATGTAGAGTTAAGCCATCATGCACACTTCAATGATCTTATGTATGTATTTATGTCGGATATTTAGTATGTGCATTGGCGTGATTAGTGCAACGTGTTGTGCTCATAATGCAGATTTTTGGAACATTAGCACTTATAGTTCCTCAATGCCTACAAAAAGTCTTACATGTTTCGCATGCAACAAATATAACACAGCGCAAAACAACAGTAAATTGTCTTTTTTATTATAAAAATATCGACAGTACACTTTTTATGCACTACCTACGTCATACACGTGTATTTTTTTGACAGCCATTATCTAGTTCTTGTTTTATTGTTGTATTCGTTGCCCTTCTGCGGCCACTTGTATACTTATTACACCATTGGCAACTCAAATGCTAATTGAGTAAGCTTAATTTACTATGTGTGAACACTAAATTTAATTGCTCAATTAAAATTAAATTGTCTTAATTAAAACTCCATGTCTGAAAAGAGTATTAAGGTAGAATTAGCGGAGCGCATCTGTATCGTAATGTGTCAGCTGTTCGTCTATGATATGGGAATAGCAATACAAAAGCTTACCGAATTTTAATATACCGTAGTTGGAACGTACCAATCTGTATAAAATAGAAACTCCTTACGTCGTTAAGTGACATTTGTAGAACAGTAATGGGCTGCTTGTATGTTAAATGGAATGGGGGTATATTCGCTCTGATAAACCGCGGTTAGCTTCAACACAACCTTCCAATCTTCTACACATTATACTTTCTAACAATTTCCCACTTGTATCTATCATACACAGCGGCCTATAAGAGGAAGCGTCGTCTAGCGGCTTATTATCCGTAGGTAACTGTACTAACTTTTGCCTCTTCCACATTGTTGGAAAAATGCCGTGGCCCCAGGATGGAGTTCTTTTTAGTACCATATTCAGAATGATATCTAAACCTGGTGCCTCCTTGTCTTTAAATTTTGAAACAGCACCTTCTATCTCGGCATTCGTAACCGGAGGAATGTTGAAAAATTCAGCCGGGTAGCTGCGTTGCCTTGTCGGAGTTTCCTGTTGTGGAAAGGGTTGATCTGCAATTCCCTTGAGGATAGGCTCTTCTCTTGGCGGTGATGGACCAAGACATTTAAGTTACTTGGTTACCAGTTAAATGTATGTATGTATGTATGTATGTATGTATGTATGTATGTATGTATGTATGTATGTATGTATGTATGTATGTATGTATGTATTTATGTATGTATGTATGTATGTATGTATGTATGTATGTATGTATGTATGTATGTATGTATGTATGTATGTATGTATGTATGTATGTATGTATGTATGTATGTATGTATGTATGTATGTATGTATGTATGTATGTATGTATGTATGTATGTATGTATGTATGTATGTATGTATGTATGTATGTATGTATGTATGTATGTATGTATGTATGTATGTATGTATGTATGTATGTATGTATGTATGTATGTATGTATGTATGTATGTATGTATGTATGTATGTATGTATGTATGTATGTATGTATGTATGTATGTATGTATGTATGTATGTATGTATGTATGTATGTATGTATGTATGTATGTATGTATGTATGTATGTATGTATGTATGTATGTATGTATGTATGTATGTATGTATGTATGTATGTATGTATGTATGTATGTATGTATGTATGTATGTATGTATGTATGTATGTATGTATGTATGTATGTATGTATGTATGTATGTATGTATGTATGTATGTATGTATGTATGTATGTATGTATGTATGTATGTATGTATGTATGTATGTATGTATGTATGTATGTATGTATGTATGTATGTATGTATGTATGTATGTATGTATGTATGTATGTATGTATGTATGTATGTATGTATGTATGTATGTATGTATGTATGTTATGTATGTATGTATGTATGTATGTATGTATGTATGTATGTATGTATGTATGTATGTATGTATGTATGTATGTATGTATGTATGTATGTATGTATGTATGTATGTATGTATGTATGTATGTATGTATGTATGTATGTATGTATGTATGTATGTATGTATGTATGTATGTATGTATGTATGTATGTATGTATGTATGTATGTATGTATTGTATGTATGTATGTAATGTATGTATGTATGTATGTATGTATGTATGTATGTATGTATGTATGTATGTATGTATGTATGTATGTATGTATGTATGTATGTATGTATGTATGTATGTATGTATGTATGTATGTATGTATGTATGTATGTATGTATGTATGTATGTATGTATGTTATGTATGTATGTATGTAATGTATGTATGTATGTATGTATGTATGTATGTATGTATGTATGTATGTATGTATGTATGTATGTATGTATGTATGTATGTATGTATGTTATGTATGTATGTATGTATGTATGTATGTATGTATGTATGTATGTATGTATGTATGTATGTATGTATGTATGTATGTATGTATGTATGTATGTATGTATGTATGTATGTATGTATGTATGTATGTATGTATGTATGTATGTATGTATGTATGTATGTATGTATGTATGTATGTATGTATGTATGTATGTATGTATGTATGTATGTATGTATGTATGTATGTATGTATGTATGTATGTATGTATGTATGTATGTATGTATGTATGTATGTATGTATGTATGTATGTATGTATGTATGTATGTATGTATGTATGTATGTAATGTATGTATGTATGTATGTATGTATGTATGTATGTATGTATGTATGTATGTATGTATGTATGTATGTATGTATGTATGTATGTATGTATGTATGTATGTATGTATGTATGTATGTATGTATGTATGTATGTATGTATGTATGTATGTATGTATGTATGTATGTATGTATGTATGTATGTATGTATGTATGTATGTATGTATGTATGTATGTATGTATGTATGTATGTATGTATGTATGTATGTATGTATGTATGTATGTATGTATGTATGTATGTATGTATGTATGTATGTATGTATGTATGTATGTATGTATGTATGTATGTATGTATGTATGTATGTATGTATGTATGTATGTATGTATGTATGTATGTATGTATGTATGTATGTATGTATGTATGTATGTATGTATGTATGTATGTATGTATGTATGTAATGTATGTATGTATGTATGTATGTATGTATGTATGTATGTATGTATGTATGTATGTATGTATGTATGTATGTATGTATGTATGTATGTATGTATGTATGTATGTATGTATGTATGTATGTATGTATGTATGTATGTATGTATGTATGTATGTATGTATGTATGTATGTATGTATGTATGTATGTATGTATGTATGTATGTATGTATGTATGTATGTATGTATGTATGTATGTATGTATGTATGTATGTATGTATGTATGTATGTATGTATGTATGTATGTATGTATGTATGTATGTATGTATGTATGTATGTATGTATGTATGTATGTATGTATGTATGTATGTATGTATGTATGTATGTAATGTATGTATGTATGTATGTATGTATGTATGTATGTATGTATGTATGTATGTATGTATGTATGTATGTATGTATGTATGTATGTTATGTATGTATGTATGTATGTATGTATGTATGTATGTATGTATGTATGTATGTATGTATGTATGTATGTATGTATGTATGTATGTATGTATGTATGTATGTATGTATGTATGTATGTATGTATGTATGTATGTATGTATGTATGTATGTATGTATGTATGTATGTATGTATGTATGTATGTATGTATGTATGTATGTATGTATGTATGTATGTATGTATGTATGTATGTATGTATGTATGTATGTATGTATGTATGTATGTATGTATGTATGTATGTATGTATGTATGTATGTATGTATGTATGTATGTATGTATGTATGTATGTATGTATGTATGTATGTATGTATGTATGTATGTATGTATGTATGTATGTATGTATGTATGTATGTATGTATGTATGTATGTATGTATGTATGTATGTATGTATGTATGTATGTATGTATGTATGTATGTATGTATGTATGTATGTATGTATGTATGTATGTATGTATGTATGTATGTATGTATGTATGTATGTATGTATGTATGTATGTATGTATGTATGTATGTATGTATGTATGTATGTATGTATGTATGTATGTATGTATGTATGTATGTATGTATGTATGTATGTATGTATGTATGTATGTTATGTATGTATGTATGTATGTATGTATGTATGTATGTATGTATGTATGTATGTATGTATGTATGTATTTATGTATGTATGTATGTATGTATGTATGTATGTATGTATGTATGTATGTATGTATGTATGTATGTATGTATGTATGTATGTATGTATGTATGTATGTATGTTATGTATGTATGTATGTATGTATGTATGTATGTATGTATGTATGTATGTATGTATGTATGTATGTATGTATGTATCTATGTATGTATGTATGTATGTATGTGTGTTTCTTTGCAACACTATATAAACCGAACGCGTGTGCCGATTTTGATGATTCTTACGTCAATCGATTTGTCTTATACCGTGGAGTCTCACTAAAGATATGACAGCAGTCAAAATATGGCGGCCAACAGGCGCTATTTTGTGAATGCGACAAAATAAGAAGTCGGCGAGCTATATCAATCTGGGTATCATTCGACAGATATCTAAAAATCATCTTTAGGTTTCTCTTATGATTTTTTATTTCAAATGACCCGTTAGGATCTTTAACGGTTTAAAATTGGTCGTAATCAAAAAATACCCGATTGCGTAGGTAAAAAGAGAACATTAAACCAACAAAACATAAATTAAGAAAATTAAAAATCCCGACTGTGTTAAAAAGCTAATAGAAAGCCAAAAATTCCAGAGTGGAGAGCACAGCGACTTTTACAGGCAAGAAGCATTTAAAATCGAATCTTCGCATTAATGGTTTCCAGATTTAAAAGTCGCTATGTTCCGAACACTGAACTTGTTTTCTTTTAGTTTTTTTGACGCAGTCGCGCTTTTTTAATTTTTAAATTTATGTCTTGTTTGAATTGCTATTTTTATACAAAAGATTTTATGCTTTACTTCAGTTTTTCTCTCGTAGAAAAAAAATTAAATAATGCACTCTTTTCAACATTTTATCTAGTTTTAGAAAATGTATCTAAGTCAATGTCGGCCTCTGGAAGGTCCCTTTTCACGAGGATAATCAGATATAGGTACTTTTGCAAATGTACTTCAATGTTCCTTTTTTGTTAAGTGTCAAATTTTTTACATACACACAAAAAATTATTTATTTTTGAACAAGTATTTGTGGAATTTAAATAATTTTTTGTTTAGTTCAGGACCTATAAATAAATTTGTATATTCAAATACAAAAATTTGTTTGAAAAAATCCACTCATTTTTTAAATTAAAATAATTATGTTATTAAACAAAAATTTTAACCAAAATCACAAAAAATTTTAAACAAATTTAAATATTTTAAATATGTACATACTCGTATATGGCAAACAATGTCGTTTACTAGAACAAAACGCATCAGAAAATTTCGACATCTTGAAAACGTTATTCTTCTTTACAATATAATAACACTTAAATATTATTAGTTTTATTTTGCTTTAAAAATTAAAAGTTGTCAATACATATTACTATCAAAATTAAAATCTAACAAAACTGTTGTTAGAAGCGGACAAAAACATTAATAATATATATAAAAAATAATTCCAAAGAGGTTGATAAAAAACATTTTTGGTATATTTTTTTTGTGTGCATGTAATTTTGATTAAAAAATATTTTAAAATAATAGAAAAAGAATTTAGCACAATCGGACTGAAAAAGTACTCTTTTTCTTGAAAGTTAGTACAATTTGTAAAATCTCATTTGCATCCCTGATGTGTTCTCTTTGAGGCTCTCAATCACTACTTGGGGGCCAGTAATAGTTCAGGTAGGCTGAAGACAATTGTTACAAAATTTCCCGCAGGGATAAAATTGACTTAAACTTACAGCTGGTGCTGCAAAATTTTACAATATTCTTCCAATATCAATAAAGTAACATAATTGTAAAACTCAACTCGGCCAGACTTGCATAAAGTGATATTGACTAAGAAAACCAGTTAGTCCCAAATTACAATCTAATTATTGTAAAACATATCATTCATATTTCAATACATATCAACTTTGAACAAAATATACATACGTAGTAAGAAAATTTTATACTTATAATTATATAAATTGAATTTTTATTTTAATTACGTTTCAATCATATCATTTTAAAATTTGAACTTATTTTGTCTTCTACAAAAAATGGATTTATTTTTCGTACTCATGAGTGACTTCACACACAACCAACTAATTGTAAATGTCGACTGCCTAATTTCAAACTGTTGTATGCAAATTTTGCATGTGAAAAATCTTTTTGAACAAATAAACACTCAACTGAGTATCTGTCGGCTTCCATCTGCTTCATGGTGACAGTGTGCCGCTACCAGCAATATAAGCTAGATAATTTGGAGTACGTATTCGTGTATCTCCTCACAAAAATTTGACTTGTTAGCTGTTGCTTCTAAGCCTCCCATCCATTATACAATATTATTGCATATGTTATTGAACACACTATTTTTATTTTGACCTATACTATGCTAATGCTATAAATGGCACAAAATTTTAAAAGAAATTATTGTCAAATTTTCCTGACAGTGACAAAGTAAACATAGCACTGAGCAATGTTGCCACCACATTGTACAATAAAATTCTAACGTCTTTTGATTTTTCCCAATATATTGTGCCACCTTCAAATATGACATACACCTTGGCGATATTATTTTACAATACGAAAAATTGTACAATTATATTGCAAGTGGGTGGGCCACTTTAGAAGTTAAACATTAAGCAAGCCATACATGTTAGAACCGTTGGTACAACTTGAGTAGGTTGTACACGAAATTGCAATGTTTGTGGGCTCGTTGTATTAAGTTGTGTCTTGGTTGTACGAAAGATCAAAAACTTTTGATTTCTTGCCTGTTGTACAACGCTGTTGCAACGTTTATATGCCTGCCGCATACTATTTTATGCAGTATACATGTTCAAAGCTGATTTAGTCGACCATAAAGGCTCAGTTAGCCGACCGCAACGTTGATGTAGTTGCATGTGCCGATCGTTTCTTTCACATTGAAAAGCTTTGAGACAGAAACGATCAGCACATGCAACTACATCAACTTTACGGTCGGCTAACTGAGCCTTAAATGTAGAAAACGTAGATGTAGTCGAATGTGCTGATCGTTTCTGTCACATTGAAAAGATGAGACAAAAACGAACAGCACATTCGACTACATTTACGTTTTCTACATTACGGTCGGCTAAATCAGCATTTAGACCATCTTGCAATAAACATTGAATGTGAGTATTGTTTGCGGATAACATAAAATGGAAGATGTTTACTTGGTCACAACTTGGTTGCAAAATGAACACTAAATTGTGTCGTTTGTGTTAGCTGAGTTGTACCAACGGTCGCAAAGTGTATTGCTTACATAAAAACACCTGCCAAAATCTATTTAGTAAAACTTGCAATCTATCGATTTTTTTCTAATGAAAACAAAAATATCTATTTTATTGTACACAAATTTTGTGGAGCATTTGTCAGATATTTGAAATTTCTCTTTTGATTTAAGACTAACGTGGCGTAATCAATTGAATAAACGTTAATACATGCGATATTGTTTTAAAAATGATGGTACTTGCATCAAATAATTGCTCTCTATAGCATCGAATTAAACTTAGTTTGAAGATTTCTTTAGTATTATAAGCAAACAACTTTAACATTATTTTTACATATCAAATGTAAGAGCATCTTCGAATGCTTTCAAAGACTACGAAACCAAATACATACATGGGACAACCACTCATATTTATAGATGCTTAAGGTTCTGTGTAATGTGCAAAATATTAGTGATGATTGTGATGTAAGCACTTTATAGTCTTTAGTTTAATTTGCAAACTACTGCTGGTAGCTGAGCCCGCACTTATAGACGTAATTTTCAGTCAAGACATCAAACGACAGACTCATAATCGCAACTTAAATAAATGAAAAATAATAGTTTATATGCGTAAATGAGCAAAACTACTAGCAGATAAAAAGTGGAGGTATGGAATAAAATGAAAAAAATACATGAATTATAACGTTTCTTCTTGTGTTAGAAGTCAGTTAAAAAGTTGTTCAAATACGAGTAAGGCTGAACCCACACCAACAAAAGACAATACTGTCCCTGCAGGAAATGTCGATAGTAAAATTGTACTGATTCACTATTGACTTTGTCACCAGTACTACTGACTAATTGTACAAAGGCAATGTTCTGTGCTATAGACATTTAACATGTGCTTGTCATTGAAATTCCACTACTGACCTCGAAACTGTTGACTTACTATAGACTAGGTGGTTCTTATGGGACCATACGGAGACACTGGTACCAGAGATTTACTAGTGCATTTTAACGATTCTAGTCAACACATATGAAACTTTTTACTAGCTAAGACAAATATATTAGATTTTTTATGAAAATTTTTAGTTTTCCGTTCAGCCGCATATATTTTCAACACATCAAAATGAGACCATAAAAATCGTTTTCTAGCTGTTAAAAACTTCTCTTCTCATTAAAGCCAAAATAAAATTTTTTGGTGTGCGTTATAATCATACGAGTGTGTTTGACTTAAAAGACAAAAACCTTTTGTCTTCTGCGGTATTCTGCGCGTTTCTCTTTTTCTGTATTAAATTTGAAAGTTAAAAAATTTAAAACTTTCAAATTTAATATAAAAAACCGAAACGAGCGTTTTAAAAACGCCCGTGTGGCCTGACCCTAAAATTTTAAATGTGCTGCTCCTTCTGTTACTAGCAGAGCTCGCATTATACGTGAAACTTCGATATTTTGTAGAAAAGTCAAAGAGTGTGAACTACAGTATCAAAAGCTTTACTGTGATCCAGAAGGATCATATATGATACCATATTGATATCAAATTTTGATCAAAGATCAGGTAACACTTGGCAAATATTTGCCAAAAAAAAACGTAACCACTACTTTTGCTCAGAGTTATTGTGATTTAACTTGGTTTTTATATCAAAAATAAAATTAGTTATTTATTGATATAATAATTTCGAAGGCATTTGCTTGTGAATCCAAATTGATTATTAGGCTAAGCCTCTTAACGTTTTAATTCAGAAAGACTAGGTATGATTAATCTTCCAAGGAACAAGGGAAATATAAACATCAACTTAATTGTTCAACATTTTTCAAAATTAATTATGCCACAAGAGCTATTGTTATATTAATTTTAATAAATGCGATCCCATATATAAGAAAAAATATTGGAATTAAAGGAACTACAATTTTAGCTTGTCTGTTGGTTACGTTTTTTTCGCATATATTTTTTCGTTTTTTTCGGAATAATTTTTCAAGTGTAACCGTACCTTAAGATCCTCGACCGCATCCACTAGTGCGGTAATATAACTTCTCTTCATAGAACCTGATTGTTTCTCAGGCAGTAAATTTTTGCGGCTAAGATATTCGTTCATTTGTATACCAATCAGATTTTCCATCACTTTCGACAAAAATGGAAGAATAGCAATCAGTCGAAATTCACAGTTAAAGTCAGCTAATTCAGAAATAAAAATTTTAACATAATAGGAACAATTCCCAACGTACTCCTGAAGTATACGCATTCAAAAATATTATCATTTGTAAGTTCTCAAATGATTTTTGAAAGTCTGTGCATAATATAAGAAATTTGTAACTGTTCAAAGTTGTGGTTGAAGTCTACTGACGATTTGGTAATGCACCAATGAAATGCATATAGACAATGATTAACTATCAGCAAATAAACTTCATTTAAAATAAAATTATGACAATATCAAATAATAAATGTCTTAAAGATACTTAACTTACTTTCGAAAAGCATAAGCTGGCAGCACTGTCATACAGTTTTAATTCGATGTACTCGTACATTAATACATATTTGTCAAATTGTAATAAATGTGCTTTGTCTTGGAGTTCTTGTTTAAATTTAGAGATTGTGTTGTAGTCAAAATAAAACAATTATAATGCACATAATATCTTATGAGTATATTATACTCATTAGAAATATATAAACATGATTTTGTGTACAAAGTTATTACAGAAACTAAACAAATACTGCAAACTATAAATATGTATGAGGGAGGCATTATTCCTGAAGTAGACAAGGCAATTCTCTACTGAAATTCCTTGATATTCGGCTTAGCTATGCTCCTAGTAGACATGAATCTGTATACAAATTTCTTTTTTTTTAATGATGTTTACTTGCCAAGTTATGGGGTAGTAAAGTATGGGCGTTTTCGATTTTTTTAAATTAATTTTTCGAACTAAAAAAAACAATTAAAACAAACCCTTCGCGTTTCTGTGCAGTTTAGCTTAAGTGGGAGCTGCCACACTACCTTGAAGTTAAAAAAAAAGTTTTGTCTCTCACATTCCCCTTGGTAAAGATAACAGTTTCACACAGTTTTATCGCGATCGAATTGGCGGTTTGATCGCGCATAGAATACGAACAAACAAATATTAATTTTAATATATTAGATTGTCTGATCTTTAAAAAAATATATTTTAGATGAAATTTATTTGCTGGTGTTAAAGCATTATCTATATGCATTTCATTGGTGCTTTGCCAAATCGTCAGTAGACTTCTAACAAAATTTTGAACAGTTACAAACCCTATAACTTATGTACAAACTTTCAAAAACCATTTGAGAATTCAAAAATATGTAAATGATTTTCAAAAGATAAAGGGTTTGTATCTGTTTAAAATTATGTTTGAAGTCTACTGACGATTTGGCAAAGCACCAATGAAATGCATATAGACAATGTTTAAACACCAGCAAATAAATTTGATCTAAAATAAAATTATGACAATTCATAATAAAAAAGATTCTCCAAAATTGTTTTCATTGCAGTACTTACTTGTTACCTATTTTTATTGCTTCTCGTTAATACGGGATTTACACGATGACTTTTTCCCCTGCAGTTTTCTTGAATTATCTTTTACCAGAACTTATACAATTTTACTATAAAGTGCGATAATGTCATTTCAGAATTCGGAATTGTTCGAGTTATTCAGAAACTCATATAATGAAAATTTATTTAAATTGGCTATTGTGGAAAAATTACACGATTTACCAGAATACCACGAAAAGGATGCTAAAATCGTTTACTACAAAATTAATAAAAAGGGCTTGCCTCAAACCGTACGACAAAAACCTTTATGGAAAATAACGCAGACTAGCTAAATGAAGTAACAACCGCATACATCTTCTGACAGCAGAAGAGGAAGACCTGCAAAAACTTTAAACGAGTGTTCGGAATATAAAAAAAAACGTAAACTTCAAAATGCCACAAAAGATATATCTAAATCTCATCTTTCATCTAAAACGCCTTATTCAAAGTTTGCCTGAAAAGGAAACAGTATTACTTCCAGATAGGCTTACATTGATAAATAAGTGGGGATGTGATGGATCATCCGGTCCAAGTGCTTACAAACAAACAATATCGACAAATGACACAACTATTACAGATGCAAATATGTTTATGGCTTCTGTAGTTCCTTTACGACTTAGAAGTGAAATCTCTGAGCATTGGAAAAATCCTCGCCCATCATCAGTTTATTTTTGCCGTCCAATATTTTTTAAATATGCAAAGGAGTCTTCAGAAATAATCAAATCTACAGTAAATTATGAATTTTATCTCAACGCATGATGGCAAAGTCTTAAATGTAATAACAGACACTTCTTCAACTTTGATTTGATTTGCAAAAAGTCACAGAAAGACTTTAAAAATATGGATGAGCAAAACTATGAATATGAAATTATTCCGTTACATGCCAGAATTAGGTGCATGGAGATTATTCTAAAACTAGCGTATACAATTCCGCGAGCAGGAAAATTTTTTTTATAAGAACGTAACACCAAAAGAAAAACTATCTCCTCGAAAAAAAAACTTATACAAAATGAATTTCTTAAGAAGCGTGGACTGACAATAGACTGCCCAAAGCAGGGATATGGAAATACTAACGATGGTAATATGTCCAGATCATTTTTTGAAAATGACGAGGTAACAGCCCGAATTACTGGGGTCGACAATCATATTATAAAAAGGTTGGCAGTTATCCTAAATGTTATAAACTGTAAAGAAATGGTAAATGGCCCAAAGTTTCATGATTATGCATCGAAAATTCCCCCACTTTTGGCTCAAATGTACCCTGAGAAGAAACTTACTCTTACGGTCCATAAGATTTTGGCTCATGGTAAAAATTTAATTGAATATCAATGCTTATCAGAAGAAGCCAAGGAGTGCAAAAACAAAGATTACTTTAAATACACGAATACTTGCAAAATTTCACGGATTAGACTGAATGAGGACATTTTCAATACGTTTGCGGCTCCTTCAGACCCACTAATTTCATCACGGAGACATGTAAGATCTCGAAAGGATTTGGAAGAACATAATTATAGCTGCGATATGTTTAGTCTATTAGATATCGGTCCCAATGTTAATGACTATTTTAAAGAAAACTAACTAATAAAAAAAAATTACACTAGTTTGAAAAAACTATACTAAGGGGGCCATTATTACAACTAGACAATAGTTAAAGGCAGGATTTTGTCGGACGGATAAAAGGTTTACCTTTATTAAAACTTCACTTTAAATGAAAGTGAGCGATAAATTAAAGTAAATTTGTAACAAAAGTCTGCTTTTAGCTATTGTCAAGTTGTAATAAGGGCCCTAAATAACTTAATATCATTTTGTATTATTTATCATTAATATTAAAAGTATTTCAAATATACGTATCTGTAGTATAAATAAAAATATTATATTAGTTTAACATGTTATATTAGAGTGGTATTTTTTTCTAAACTTCCTTATTAGAATATCATTTAAAGCACAAGAAGTTGTGTTTAAAATGCTTTTTAAATTTTAAAAATATCACTACTTCAAAAGATATGATTTTTGCGACAAAAAATTTCAAAAGGTGACACCGTGCCCAGTGCCTATCGCAATGCGGAAGCACTTATTTTGAAACTAAAGGATTTAAAATTCAAGTGATTTTTAACCATTAGAAATATCTTGGTAGCTTCAAAAATTATGATTTTTGCAACGAAAAAAACCACTGTGCATAGTGCCTCTGTGGGCCTATGGCCATGCAGGCTACATATTTTTAAGCGGAAGGGGCTATCTTTTAAATGCTTTATACATTTTTAACACTTAAGCAAATACCAAAGTGTACTCACACAAACGAACCCCAGGGCCTGGCTGGAACTGCTTTTATTTTGCATGGAATTTTATAGCTACCGCAAGAAAATCAATAAAATGTACCCTTAGTTTTTTAAATAAACTATTTTTTATTAATATTTACAAGATATTATATCGTCATATTAAATGCAAAAGGGCCAATCTACATTTTTTTTTAATTTTCAGAAGACGTAAAAAACTGAATAAAAAGTAAACTATTGTGAGTAAAAAATTGTTTTTCAGCATATTTTCATTAATTTAGATTTAATTAACTATACTACTCAGAAAAAACTGTTTTGATAATCACAATAGTTTGCTTTTTATTAAGTTTTATATCTGTCGTGAAATTAAAAACAATGTAGATTGCCCCTTTTGCATTTTAAATGACGATATATTTTAAAAACAAGCGAATATAACAGTTATATATAGAAAAACAATCAATTTATAACCTGTTTCACAATGGAGTAATTCCATTTAGCCGGGTCTGACCACTTTACACATATTTTTTGTTATAAATAAAGAATATAAAATGTTTTACTAAAAAAAGAGTTGCCACTCGCAAGGCCATTAAGTCGTTGAATAACGGGTAGACACTGAAAGAACACGATTCCTGCTCAGAATGGTCGTCAGAAAGCTGCGACGGGTGTGACCTTACAAAATCTTAGTATAAAGAATTATGACTTTCAGCATAAATCCTGTAAAATTTTTACTAAAACGTATACAATAATTTTGGTATAGCTGTCTGTTCAAAGGGTTTTTAGCTGTATTACGTATTTACTGCTTAACAAAAAATCAGAAGAATTAAAGCTTTTTATTGATTTCATTAATATAAATAATATAAAAATAAATCATAAGAAAATAATAACACATTAAATTATATGCTATCCGTTCTATTATAGACAGCAGAATACTCCAGCTGAGTATTTTTTTAAATTCAATAAAAAGCGAAAAAAGTATATTCATTTCTGGAACCTGGAGGCAACTTATGCCACTTTGTTCCATCCTTTCGAATGAAAAACCATTGAAGTTGAAAGTTTCTGATTTTGGTATTCGTTTTTATTATATTCATCACTTTTCTTCAATATTCGAAGATTCATCTTCTGTATTATTATCTTCATTTCCATGGGTCATATTGCCAATTGCCTGTCAGCCTTTCAAAATAGTTAGGACAAGATTTATATCTACTTCAGTACTAATTACTTCAGTATAAATTACTATTACTCACTAACAGAAAGACAATTTTGTTATCAAAAATCTCCATTCTTCAAAATAAAACTAATAAAAGAGTTCTTATGTGTTGTGTGTGCTTTTTTATACATTTTGTTTTGGTTTTATGTACTACAGTCTATATACAATAGTGCAGGGCCTGGACCTGGTGGTACAAACATGAGTAAAAGTTTCTTGGGAACTATTTTTACGCCCACAGACAGGAAAAATTTTGTTTCTCTCACTTTTTCCACAGAAGACACCTTTATTGAGGAATTCATAAAAAAATTGGGAGGGTCTGTCAATGCTATCTAGGAAAAAAATTTAAAAAAAAAGTTAAAAATGCCTGGCTAGGACCTGGTGTTCTCGAAACGGTGACCTCTCGACTAATGCATAACAAAAAACTTGGTTAGTTCAGTTTGTTGCAAAATTCTGTGTTATCCGTATCAACAACTTAATTTGTTATATTACCTAAATATATTTTTGAATTTAAATGAAATATTAACAATTCGAATTGTTAGTTGCAGTTTCATGATATTTTTTTCTGTGTATATGAGCACAAGAACTATTCTTCTCCTTGACGTGTCCACGTGAAATACCAAAGAAGGGTTCGCTCTTTCCAGCATGGCCTACATGCAAGTACGCAGCATTTCTTTTCTGAGAAATGTGTTGCATAAATGTGACATTTTCTATATTTTTTTTGTTTGTTTGTACAAAAAATTCGACTGTGGGAAAATGTTTCAAGTTCTTTTGTGCATATGTTGCATGAGAAACATGCAAATATGTAGAATATGTTATAGTATGTCAAACGTTGACAAGACGTAAAGGCTAAAGGCCATGTCAGATAAAACTTTTGCTTCGCGTTGCGTTACAGATTCGCTTTGACATCTAAGATGAAATGTACATACTTATACGAAACATGTCACATAAAGCACTTTTAACGCAGCGTGAAGCGAAAAGTTCGGCAACTCTCATCTTTTTGCTTGCTTTGACAATCAGCTGGAATAATTTTCTTTTATTATATTGCCAAACGAAACATATTGCGCGTTTGAATCTGTTTTAATAAGAGGTAAATATGTATGTGGCATTTATTTATTTATAATAAATCGTAAAATAACATAATTGACTTTTATTTTTATAAAAAATATATATATAAATAGCAAAATTATCAACTACTTTTTTGGTAAACGATCAATGCGCGAGCAGAGGGCGAAGCCGATGTAAAATGGTGATCGGCGCCGGCTAAGAACAAATATAGTCGGCGGCGGCTATTAGCCGGCTAAGAGCCGAAAATTTTTCGCCGGCGGCGGCTACCTAAATTTATCGGCTAACGGTCGGCTAACAGAGTATTTCTTGCTTACTTACATACAAGGTATATTTACAACAGGTATACTCGGCCCAATTATAAATAAACTTGCCTTTCTAGACGATTTACTGCCTTATTTATAAAAATAATTTTCATAAGAAATTTTTTTCATATGTTCCAAAACCGAATTAAATATTTTTAAATGCGCATGTTAGTAAATATCCACTTTTTATTATAAAAAATCGGCTTAGCCGCTAGCCGATATTAGCCGCAATAATCGGCGGCGGCTAAGTGATTGTGAAAATCACCGGCGGCGGCTAATAGCCGGATATTAGCCGACCGGCTTCGTGCTCTGTGCGCGAGTGTTGTCAAAGTTTTCATTGTGTCATACTCCTTTTGCTTTACACTTTTCTATCAAAGTTAGAAACGTCACGTAAAGCGACAAAGTTTTATCTGACACGGCCTTAATTTAGCCGACCGTAACGTTGATGTAGTTGCACGTGCTTATCGTTTCTGTCACATTGAAAAGCTATGAGACAGAAACGATCAGCAAATGTAACTACATCAACGTTACGGTCGTCTAAATGAGCCTTAACTCATTTTAACAACCTTTCAGTTTAAGAAATTACATTATAATTGAGGCGCTGCGAAGCAAATGGGTGCAAGTTTCAAAACTAAAAAAATGAGTTAGATGCAGGAATAACAGTTAATACTAACATCTATCACTCTAAAGGAATTCAGACGTGTCTGATAATCTAAAAAAATTCGTTGTACAAAGACAAAAATTATATATGAAATGAATGTTACCAAAAAAAAAAAAACTTTGAAGCTGAATTACTGTTTTGCACTTGCACCTCTTTGCTTCACAACGAAGTAAAATAACTGAAAACTAATTAGTATATAATATTAACTAATATAGTTTTTTTATGTTTTTAACGATTTATATAACATTTTCTGCTTTTGCTGAAAAATAATACGAAATCAGTTAAAGGTTGTTAACATATCGTCTTTACCATATCTGACTATCGAATATGCAAATCAGTGCTATTTAGAAGAGCTCAAAAGCCGCTCAATTGCGAACATAATACCAGTGCCTTTCGAAATGTGCAAGTTTTAAAAATTTGGTATTGAATTCAATACTCTATGAGAAATTCAACATTTTGCAGCGAAGCGTGACATAAAAATTGGAGGACACAGTCACGCATCTAAAAAGCGCATTTTGTACATTCGATATTTGGACATTGTAGGGACAATATGACTATCTATATGTAACAAATTTTCATCGAATCTTTTAAGCATTTATTTTGCTAGTACATATTTTGCTAAATACATATTGTACGCAAATATCTTTAAACTTCTTTTGGTTCGAAAGTGAAAACAGTTTTCATTCCTCTAAACATCCTTCGCCAACATCAATCTCAGCCTAATGTTTACACACACGTTCAATTGATATCGTGATGCATTCCAACAAATCAAATTTATCAAGTCAAACACTCTTTTAAAATCATCGAAATATCTACTAAAGCAGGAAAAAATTAATTTTTATTAAAAGTGCTTATAATGAAAAATCCCCAAATGCCTCCCCACGAAAATCTGTCCCCAAGTAGAAGTTGGAATCATCAATTTTGGGACAAATCCCCTCATCTCGCTACACTGTTTGTGAGTTAAATAAACTATTTATGGTGTAGTGTGATGAAAGAGAAAGGAGTCCCCTTTAGTAGTGAATCGTCTAATTTTTGCAAATACTCTAACCACTCTTAAGTTTCTTTTAACATGTTTATGAAAAGAAAATATTAATTATAATATATTAAAATACGTTACAATATTTTAAACGTTTATATCCCGCAAACAAACTAGCAGATGTTCATAACAAAGATATTTCAAAAGATACATAGATTTAGCTTGTGGTAAAATATTAAATATTAAGACGAAATACTAAAAATATTGTATATTTTTGTTGCAAACAACTCAAAAAATAAGCGAAATTTTTTAAGTAGAACCTACAATATCTGGCATAAAAATGTGCTGCATAATAAGAACATACAATTTTTTTCACATTCCGTTCCATAAAGGAGCACTCACAAAAAAAAAACGCTGTTATATGTGAAAAATAGCAAAATTTTAAATTTTACTATGAACTCCGAATATAGCAAAGAAAATAATGTTTCTGATTACATTACATCTTCCTAAGAATAAATACTCGTTAGCCTTGTGAATAATACAGCTTAAGCGATCAGTTATTTTTACTATATATTTATGTCTGTTCGACAAAGAATCGTATACATAAAAAAATCCTTTTTGATTTTTAAAGATAACATATTTATATGATTCTTCCATATGAGAAATTTTTATGTTTCACATTTTGTTCACTGGTTCTTAATAAATTTATCCCTGAATTTCATTCAATATTAAAATAAGAATTTATGGCTTACAAGTAAAAATAATGTTTAGAAACAGAAGATGGCACTGGAGCTTTAAGAATATAAGGATATCATATATTTCTGAGTTGTTAAAACCAAATACGAATTTATTTTATTTGTTTTAATAATTTTATTTCTCTATGCAGCCGTTAGTTTTGCTTTGTTTCTTTTGATTCACTTGACTGTTGTGCAGGAAACATATGCTACTCTTTACTTCCGCCAAATATTCATACATCAATTATTAAACAGCTCCCAGAACTGGAAGTTCCAAACAGTAATATAATCATGAACAATATTCAGTGTGTTAATCAAAACCAGATAAAGCCATCATATTATTTTATTTTAATAGTAGTTTTAAATTTCTTATTATTTTTTTGTCATCTTTTTTAATTCAAACTATGTTTTAACGCTAAACGATCAATAATTTAAAAAAATCCCCTAAGCAACTGAACATAAAATTCACGAAACGTTGAGAAAAATATGTGATAAGAAAATCGGCATTTTTATTGACATACAAAAAAGTAGGCCTCACCGCTCTTTTAAAGATATAAATACTAGACAAATTACAGTGGTCAAAAATAAACAAACAACAATATTCAGTAACTTTAATTGTTATATATTTATTTTGTATTATATATCATTCTTAAAATATTATATTAGCATAAAGTTGTCTTCTCATATCTCCATATGGAATCATAATTTCATTGCTAAATAAGAAAATGTTGTTAGCCAATGCGAAATCTGACATTGAAGTGTATTTGCTTTTAAATTTACCAAATTTATCATTTGTTTTTTGTTTGTGCAGTTTATGGCTGCTCCTTCTACACACAAAAAATTATTTTTTGAATTTGAACAAGTATTTGTGAAATTCAAATAATTTTTTGTTTAATTCAGGACCTATCAGAGCTGTGAAAGATTGCAATCACATGATTTCATGTTAATGATTGCTAGTTTTTGATTGCACTAAAAATCATAAATTTGATTTTATGATTTCAATTTGAAATCATGACATCATTTCAATAAAAATGAAATGGCTAACTAACCTACGTTTTGGTACGTTTTTTACACAATTTTGTTAGACTTACACAATAGTAGTGATATCAGGGAAATTTATTGAAATCAAATGATTTCAACAAAATTTGATTGCAATCAATGATTTCAAAATGTTTGCAATCACAAAAGATTGCAATCTTGACATGATTTCAGTTTGAAATCTGAAATCATTTTGAAATCATTGTTTGAAATCAATTTGATTGAAATCATTTTGATTGCAATCAAATTTCATTGCTTTTTTTACAGCTGTGGGACCTATAAATAAATTTGTATATTCAAATACAAATTTTTTTTTTAAAAATCCACCGATTTTTTAATTAAAATACAAAATACAAAATTTTAACCAAAATCACAAAAAAAATTAACAAATTCAAATATTTTAAAAATGTACATATCTACCCGTATATGGCAAACAATGTACTTTACTAGAACAAAACGCATAAGAAATTTTAGACATCTTGAAAACGTTATTTTGCTTTAAAAATTAAAAGTTGTCAACATTACTATCAAAATAAATATAATGATAAAAAATAATTTTTGTATACTTTTTTGTGTGAAGAAATGCTTTGTTGATGTTTTCAACACTGTTTATTGTGCACCTGCTATCCAACTCATGTGAAATGGGCTCCTTGAAAAATGGCCCTAAACCAAAAATTAAAAATGGCCAAAAAATAGGAAAAATAGCCCCAAAAATTTTTGTTGTTGTTTGCAATAGAAAATACTTGGGGCCATTTTTCATTTTTAAGTTTGGGGCCATTTTTCATTGGGGCAATTGTTCCTACTTGAGAAAAAATGGCCCCAAACTAAAAAATTAAAAATTGCCCCAAAATTTTTTCATTCAAAACAACAACAACATTTTTTGGGCCCATTTTTCCTATTTTGGGGCCATTTTTCATTTATTTATTTGGGGCCATTTTTCCTATTTTGGGGCCATTTTTCATTTTTTCATTAAGGACAGTGTTTCTTATTTTTGGAAAATTTTTCGTAAAACGCGCTTAAGAAATATTTCTGCCGGGCTTAACAATTTTTTCCTCTAGGTATATCGAAAAGCGGCTTCGCTGAGTAAAGTTTTCTGCATAACATGCCTTCGGCTGGGGTTAAGGGTTTTTTCATACAGTTATATCAAAAAGCAACTTCGCTGAGTAAAAATTTCTGCATAGCCGGCCTTCGGCTGGGCTTATGGGTTTATTCCTCTAGGTATACCGAAAAGGGGCTTCGTTGAGTAAAGATTTTTGCATACCCACTTTTCGATATACCGAGAGAGAAACACTCTTAAGCCCGGCTGAAGACCAGCTATGCAAAAATCTTTATTCAGCGAAGCCGCCTTTCGATATACCCAGAGGAAAAAACCCTCAAGCCCGGCCGAAGGCCGGCTATGCAACGAGATTTATTCAGTGGAGCCGCCCTTCGAGCGGATATTAGCCTTCGTCAAGAAGGCAGATTATAATGGCAATAGCTAATAAAATTCGGATTTACTTCCCGTACGTCCTCTTTTTACGTATGGCGTTATTGCCCAAAAGCATTGAGAAGCATATGGCGTATGTCATTATGGCATTGCACCGAAAAATTAACCCAAATTTTCTATTTAAAACAACAACAAAAGATTTTTGGGGCCATTTTTCCTGTTTTAAGGCAATTTTGCATTTTTTATTTATTAAATTGGGGCAATTTTTCCTATATTTTGGAGTCATTAAGTTTGGGGCCATTTTTTTATGAAAAATGAATAATGGCCCTAAACCAAAACATGAAAAATTACCTGTGAATGCTAGGGATGCCAATTCCGAAATCCCGATCCCGAAAATGCCGGGGTTTTTAGGGATTAACACATATCTTAAATAAAATGTTGTTCCCAGCGTACAAAAAGTAAAATTATTAATATCAGGTTAAAAGTGAGAAAGTTACAACAGATTTAGTAAAAACATCCGAATTTTAGTATTAATAAAACATTTTTGTGTAGAGTATGAGTATTAGAATAATGCCAGTGGCGCAGAATAAAAATATTTTAAAAATATATCAATTATTACTAATTCTATAGTCCGAATCACAATTAGTCCGATACAAAATTTCGTATGCAGATATCAGAGGAGTGTTCCTATTTAATTTAGGAAAATGAGCTTTCCATATTTCTCAGGAGCTCAGGTATGAAGTGCAAATTAGTGCACTTCGGTCATGTACAATTTTTCAGAATTATTTTGTATAGTTTGTTAGGTGGTATACTCATTTTAATATTAAAATTTTTCAAAACCTTGGTCCAGTATTTTTAAGATATCGGATCCAAATAACAGCCGATTGTAACAATTGTTTCTTTTTTGGTTACGTGACAAAATTTCGAATAGTTTAAACAAAAGCTGATGGAAGCAATCATTCTGAGTTGGGGAATACACTATTTTTAATTTGAAAATTGAAAATTTTTCAATTTATAAGAACTATTGGATCAATAAGCACCATCATTTTTTCTATATAAATTTTGTTTAAGGATCATATAATTATGTTTAAAAAGTATCTTCACAGGCATGATTTTTAAATAGAAACTTAAGAAGTCTGATGATTCTCAGGAGCAAATTATAGTTTTCTTTACTTGCTGAGTATTAATTACGTAAATTACTATATATCTGCAAAATTTCAGTGAAAATATCTATAGCGAAAGATTTTATAGCATTGAGAAAAAAAATTAATATGCACAAAACACCACATAGCACCATTTTTCCACTTATTTTACCATAAGGTTTTCACAAAAATTTAAATTATTAAAATCTCAATAAACTGTTGAGAACTACACATAATTTTGTAAATTGTTATATACGCTATGTCCGACTTTCTCCTTCAAACGAGTAAAAGTAATGTACTTATAAGTAATAAATACCTCATACTGATCTGAGGACAAACAAATTAAAATACAAATTTGGATGTGTTCACTAAATATGTTGAAACTTTCTCATAGTTTGTCAGATGTAACCAATTTTACAATTGCTATATTTGGAAAAAAAGTTCTTTAAGGTGTGGGTCCAAAATAAATATAAAAAATTATATTTTGATTTACTAGAGCGATTTAAGATGGTGCAATTTAAAGAAACGTACAAAAATTCAAATTTTTCAGAGCTTAAGGCCTGAACTCAATGAATTATGACCCCATTAATACAGTCTGTATATTGGCTGAAAGAGAAAAGAAATATCTATGCAACAGTGTACAATTGTATAATTCAGATAAACAGTTCTCTAGATTTTTAGAAATAGCCAAACCAACTGCAACAAAACACGATTTTCGCGAATATCCCGAAAATACTTCTTGAGAAAAATAAATGAATGGCATATTCGTATTTAGCGACCTCAAATTAGTTTAGAAAACATATCATTTTAGAGGTGATAGCAAAATGTTGAAAATTTGTGAACCAGTGTTATTCAGGAATAATATAATAAAAATCGTAAGAGTTTTGAATTCGACTAAACTCTACATAAATATGTATATTAAACCGAATCGACTTGTATGAAGATAAAAAATCTGTTTTTGTTACCCCTCTCAAATTAAAGGCCGGTCTTTTGAATGAGAACTCCTAAAACATTTGAGGGATCTAGCGATGACCCCCCGTGAGCTGGACCGTGCCAAAAAAATATATTTTTGTAGTTTTTTGCATATTTTCGTATTACCTGATTTATATATATTAAGTTGCAATTTCAGCTAATTTTACGAACAGAATATTTCGAGTATTACTGTCATAATATTGTGAGTGTTCGAGTTTTTCAAATTTTCGTACTATGTATGTCACAACCGTATTTTAAAAATAGTTAAAAAAAACAATTTTTTTTTTTGTCAAACAGTAAATACATAATACAATCAAAAACACTTTGATCAATTAGCTACGAAAAAATTATAGTGTACGTTATAGTCAACATTTTACAAAATTTATCCTGAAAATCATAATTCTTTAAAACCAAGAGTTAAACGGTCACACCCGTCGCAGCTTACTGACGACCATTCTGAGCAGAAATCGTGTTCTTTCAATGTCTACCCGTTATTCAACGTATTTAAGCTTAACGCCCTTGCGATTCACAGCCTTGACTACGGAAAAATGAGGGTTATGCGTTTGACGTGTTTGTATGTATCGATGTTCATTTGTTCCATCATAACTTCTAAGCTACTTATCATAAATTGTTAAATAACAACTTTTATATTCCTGAGTTATAACAAAAAATTTATCATATCTGGCTAAATGGCATTGATCAGAAGCTTTGCTTACAATAGAATCATATAGACGCTATTTTAAAAGTTATTAACAATTTAGCCACTTTTACTTGACATCTTTAAACTATCGGTAAGAAATTTTAAGACTTGTGCGGCTCCTGAACCAACTAGTTCAATTGAATCATTCATTCAATTGAGCGAAGTGAAACGCTCACCTTACTGACCGTTTTTAGCTCAGTGAAATACATAAGGTGAATTTAAGTTGAATGTTTCATATGTCTTTCTTTCTCTTGACTGCTGTTTCATAGTTCACGGCGAAATAAAAATAGTGTTATCATCGCCGAATTTGCCTTGAAAACGTATCCAATACAAAAGCCAGGCTCCGAAATTTTTCTTAGACTACTACCTAACACGTGCAAAAACCTAATTCACACACCTTTTGAAGCAAATATCTTATTTTTTAGTACACATTACATATTTTAGCATAATGGAAACTTTTTCTTCATTCCTATTCCAGAGTCCATTTTTTTATTTATACAATATTTACATAATATTTACATATATTTACTTTCTTTCACAATTTCTTAAACTTTTGTATCAGTTATTTTCATTCTCAGTACTTTTTATAATATCAAAACAAACCACAAGATTTGCCTTCCAACTAAACAAGATAGATCTATAAGGTATACTTATCGGCGAATTGATACAACAAAGCAATTTTTTGGGGGAATTGTAGTGTCAAAAAATGTTTGAGAAAAACTCAAAGCGAATATTAATATGTGAGTGGATTGGTAAAATACACTACAATTTTACATCAAAATTATCGAACGTAAGTACTCTCTACTAACATATGGGCTGATGCACAGACCTTATATATTGACCATGCAACTAAATATAAATACAAAAAAAGTCACCAGTCATGTTGTTTGTGGCACAAGTCATGTTGTTTGTGGCTGTGCTGTCAATTGTACTTGTTATGAATTCGCATTGATGAAATGTTTCATTAGGAATTTGCCTTCTAAAAAAGTGAGCTACTGAGCTAACTGAGATATTGAGCTAAACAAGTGAAATAGTTCAGTAAAGTGAGCTGAGCGGAACAGAGCGCTCACTCAACACCTGATAAGCACAACTCAAGGTCTATATATAAGGTCTGTGCATCAGCCCATATGTTCGGTAATTTTGCTGTCAAATTGTAGTGTATAGATCTACCTTGGCACAACTCTAGAAATTTTAGCTTCAATAAAAAAAATCGCTTACGATAATTCGCCTCTAAACTTTGATAGATGTATATATTTTTGACTCCATAGATAACGTATATAACTTGCAATAGGAAGTCCAAGCATTTTATTATTTCATAATTTACTTCCGTACGGGATGCAGCAGTTTCGTGGTAAGAATAAAGTGTTATTCTACTTGCTTATTCCCGCGATAGTCATACAAGCAGCAAAATTTATAGCCCACAATTTTAGATTCTATTTATTCCACATATTTTCAATGTTGCCAAAAACTATAGTATTGTGGCAAAGTATAATATATCATCGGATGAATGGAAGCTTGTTGAAATGATTTCGAGTTGTATACTTTTCCACAATATTATTAACCGTTATCCGCAGGATTTTGTTGAAACATACAAGTCAAGAAGAATAAGGAGATACTAGTAAATGTTTCATTTCACGAATAAATGTTACTTACGTTCCATGAACCAGATCACGCTTGAAGAATTGACAAGTATTTCATAAAAAGATTACTGATTGTATATGTGCAAAAACGCCATTAATTAAGAATAAAAAACTTACCTTTCCACAATGCGGAGGGCTAAAATTTATCTGTAAAACTACTATTTACATACATATAGTATACAGTTTGAGTTAATTTTTAAAAATTATAATTTTAAAATTTTTATTATTAATTAATTTTATGTGTCAAGTTCTTCTACTAGTGTATTGATTATGTTAAATCTTTATTCGATTGGAAGACCCAAATGGGTATTTTAGAAACTACAACCGAATTTTTATAATAATGATTGGATATTGTAACTGAAAATAGAGCTGAGGGACATCATTTCAGATATAAGAATATCAATTTGATTGAATCGATGAAAATTCAGTACTAGTAATTTAAAATTCATAGGGCTAGCTAAATTGTAATAGTTGTAACTGTTTTCTAATTAATTTGTTTTCTCTGTGCAGTATTTTGTTTTTACGTATGAACTCAGCTTGCAAACAATCAGAGCAAAATCCTTATTTGCAGTCTACACCTAACTTAACTTAACATTAACTTCAAGTTAATGTTAAGTGTAGACCGTTCAAGTTAATGCTTTTTTCAGGTTATAACATAGTTGTTAGTGCAACTATTTTAACAACGCAGTCATAACTTCAAGTAACAACAGTATTTCAAGTTAGGTGGAGACGTAGAGTTATAGAGAACCATAACTTTCGTAGACCTAAATATGTGTGAATTCCCTCTTGCTGTTTGAAAAAGTACTAGTTAACCTTGGCACTGTTATATTAAGCAAAATGAGTAAAACTATGGCTTGAGAAATTAGAATTAATATAAAACAATTTAGATTAAAAAATTAAAATCGAAAGACTGCAAAATCTGCACAAATTACAGAAAAACTTATTTTTTAGGCAAAAAACTATTCAATGCTTAGAAAACTGCAAATTGCAGGGAAAACTTCACATTTGGCAACGCTGATAGCCACACAGTGTCGTCATATCGTAAGTTTTTTACGATACGACAACACTGAGATATCCATTCACCGTGTATGGATATCTCAGTGTTTTCATATTTTAAAAAAACTTACCCTACGTCTATATCTGATATATTTTTATCATGACAAAAGTAAAACTTTATATTGAAAAATAATTGTTTTATGTTAGCTGTTTTTCTTATATGGAATTTGACATTTGTCATGATAACAACATGCAAATTGAAACTCTTGATACTGCAAGAAATCTTGGGATTACTTTCAATAAACATCTAAACTGGAATGATCGTATAAATGCCATATGTGGGAAGTCTTATGCCATGTTACGAAAGTTATGGATGACACAATGTTCGCATGCTGCTTGCAAAAACGTACTTAATACCTTCGCTTCTATATGGTTCCGAATTGTTCTCTAGCTGTGATTCAGTAAATAAACAAAAACTTAAAGTTACGTTTAATAACATAGCCAGGTATATTTATGGTCGTAAGAGATGCCAGAGTATTTCTCAATTTTCGAAACGAATTTTTAATGTATCTGTCGAAAATCTACTAAATTGTCGGTCTTTTCTGTTCCTACACAAGATAATTTACTTGAAAGAACCAAATTACCTATACAAAAGAATATGCTTCTCAAGGTCAAATAGAAGTAAAAAGATAAACTCCATAAGATATCACAAACTTATTTCTGAAAGACACTTTTTTATAAATTCAATAAGGCTATGGAACCAACTACCCCCTAATATTCAAAGTTAAATCAATGCAAAGCGTTTCCAATCTGAAATATTTAAAAGATTTTGCTTAACCAATATTTGTATGTGCCTTTTTAACCTTCATTAATATACTACCTTTTGTAAATTTGTAATTTTGTAAATTGTAAAATTAAATAAAAATGTACAATTAATTGTTAAATTTATTAATACTTATTTTTTAATGTTTTATTTTATTTTAATTTTAATAACCTTTAAACTATTTTTTGCTATTTATCAATGTTATCATTTATATTTTTTACAATGTCATAATTATTAACAACGTCTCCGCAGTGCTGTAATGTATAAGATTTAATTCTTGTTGTCAATAATAAATAAATAAGTAAATAAATAAAATAAATAAAAATATATCAGGTATAGACGTAGGGTTAAAATGATATGTCAACGCTGATAAGTACATACTTAAAACTGTTTTACACTATCTCACAAGCCGTTCGAGGTCTGTAGAAAATGTATCCCTGATCAAATGAGTTTATGGAAATAAAAAAAGCAATAACAACACATATCAGGGTAGCATTTCGTGCAGAAGTCGAACAGCTTGTGGAATAGTCTAAAAACAGCTTTAACAACAATCCCTCGACCAAGGCACAACCTACCAAGTGGACTCACCAAAATTTGCTTTTTTTAATTATATAGAAAAAATATTTTTTTGTTGAAAAAATTTATTAATTGAAAAATTCGGAATTTTTTTCAAACAAATTATTAAAAATATCTGCATTCGAACTTACAAATTTCTTTGTAAAACCTAAATTGAACAAATTAATATTTGATTTAGAGAATTTTGTGTTTGAATAGAAAAATTAATTTTTTCTGTATAAAAATATATGAAGATGGAATGCAGCGTGAAGTACTTCTCCTTCCAAAAGGAGGTGTGAATAAGACTTCTATAAGGCCTCCATACTGCTTCCTCTTACAACTGGGCATGAACTCAACAAACACACGTACGTAAATATACACTATTGCACAAGTATCGAATATTCAAATACTCAAAGAAATGTTCATGTACCCGGCAAACATTTTTACCGATTTCGATCCGATGTTGCTCAAAGAGCCTACAAGATGACCAAATCGATGCGAAAACGTACCGAAAATCATATGAATGGTTGGCAAGAAAGGGGACCTCTTTGTGTGAGATAACTCTAAGAACTATGCCGAAATGATCTAGAGAAATCTGTATGAACTCTGAAGAATCCTCTAGGGATTCTTCAACGTACAGAAGTAACTGCTAAAAGTTTTAGTTCGTAGGTTACTAAATGTTCAAACTATTGTGTTAAATGTCTTAAAGAAAATTCAATTGCATATTCACATACATAAATACATATATATGTATGTATGTATGTATGTATGTATGTATGGACTTGCTTGTTTGTGTGCTAAATGCTATACACATACATATGTATACCAGATCTATCTGTTGCATGATGTATGAAGGTGATATGCTCTGGAAATTTTATGGTATTGTAGTTATTTTAACATTTGCATATCCACCATTGACAAGCCTTTTAAAAGTCATTCCTGAAATTCAAACATGTTGTGCAACAGTAGACAAAGAGCAATAAGAACGAATTAAAAATACAAACAAAACAAATACATAACAACAAAAAAGCACGCAAGTTAACAAGACAAGGAAAAACCTTAAGCTAAATCATCACACAAAGCAGTTGGGAATACAACAATTCTTACAGTAGCTGGCCATACATTCATTTACTGAAGGTGAATCTGAAATACATTTATTTATATTTTCGTATTTATACAGTCAAGGGCTATTCACATATTACGTATTAGGAATGGGCAAGCCAAAAATATATATCGATATATATCAATATCGATATATTCTTAAATATCGATCGCCATCGATATATATAGAATAAAAAATATCGATATGAGTATGATTATTCACACATTAATGTTATAACTAATCCCAAAATTTTTTAAAAATAAAACACCAAAATTGCTTTTTTTATACCGAATTTACATTATGAAATATTTCATGGAATTTGTGGCATGAAACTTTCTTTATTTGCTACTAGAATGCACAGGGAAATAATATGGGTTGAAAAAATGATAGGAAATAAAATTTCAGACGAGTTTGGTAAATTTTCTTTAACACGTTTGCTTTTCCGCGCTTGCAATAAGCAAATACAGAAAGTTTCATGAAGAAAACTTCCTGAACTATTTCATCGTGTAAATTGGTATTATAAATAATTAAGCTAAAAAGAGTTAATTTGTAACATCTTTACTGATTCAGCAACATTTCATGGAATAGTAGTAATATTTTATTTGATGAAGTTTGTGTAGAATTTTTTTTAAGAGCTGCACGAAGAACAAAACCGGAGCTTAAAAATATCGAATTTGATACTGTCGATATATCTGCAATTACATATGTTGTCAATATATGTATATCGATATATTTTTAAGAAAATGTCGATAAATAATCCCTACTACGCTATTTCCGATGTTTTTAAACGCCCTCCCTCCCTCATCATCGTAACGTTTTTTATCAAAGTAGAAATTCTTTATTCCATATATTTTTAAGACGACATCCTAATTTGCATTTATGCATACATATGTACGCACATATGTAAAGGTACGTTCACACTTAGCAAATATTTCTCCAAAAAAAACGTAACCACTACTTTTGCTAAGGGTTAGTGTGATTTAACTTGGTTTTATATCATAAAATAAAGTTAATTATGCTGGAAAAAGCTATTTTTACATTATTTTTAATAAATGCGAACCCATATATAAAAAAATTTTAAATTAAAGGAAATACAATATTAGCTTTTCTGTTGGTCACGTTTTTTTCGGTAAATATTTGATACGTGTGAACGTACCTTAAGTATTTATAAAGATGCGTTCAGAGAACGAAAAAAACTATAAAAATTCGTGATCATAAAATTGATATTTATCTTATTTATTTGTTTCTATGCACATCCTTCTTGTTCTAGTATTTCATATAAAATTTGGTGAATCTATTTTAGACATCAACTACGATGTCGAAGCTGCCATCAAAAGTTTAGTTCATGTTTAGATGTTGGATTAACTTCACAAATTGTGCATTTCACAATCTACTAGTAAAATTGTTCTCAAAATATATATTCATACATACCCAGTGACCATTTTCTGGCGACATGTCTGACACCAGAAAAAAACGTTTCCTAATATCAACCTAATTTGGTATTTAGCAGAAGAGTCGAAAATTTTCTGGTAGTACGTTTTTCTACATTTTTTGATATATTATCTGATTAATTTAAAGTAGTCTGCACATTGCCGGAGAGAAATTTAATTTAACATACTAGTATGCACATGTTATTGACAGATTTAGCTTACGTGTTTTATCTAACACGTCTGCACATTATCTGATATTAGGTTTTCGTTATAACTCTCATTTATTTCCGGAAATTTTTTGCATAAATGTATAGCATTTTGAGCCTATACATATGTATGTGGGTATTAGCTTTAATAAGCAGCGAAATTCGGCAAAAATTCTCGCGGCGGTGCATACATACATACATAAGTATATGCCCTACCAGCAAATCTGTAGTCGACAACAACAGTAATCAACTTATAGTTAGCTATTTTAGACTAACTAAAAGCTAACTACAACGTAATCCAGAACTGACCCAAAATAAATTTCTAAGTTGAGTGCATAATGGGATATGGAGAGAGCTAACAATTTGACCCCCTCAGCTACTTTAAAACTAGTTTCGAGTCTATATTGACTTTTTGCGGTCATTATTTTAAGTGGCACCTTAGCTGACGTCATATTTTTGTATACTAACTAGCAGTTGCCTTATATAAAGCCAACTTTAAGGTAGTTGGAAAGTAGTGCAGAGTCGGACAATTAAGTACCGCCTAGCACATCTCAATGTAAAAATAGTCAGTTGACTCCATTAAAGGTAATCCAGGCATCAACCACCATTAGTTGCGAAATATATAGCTTACAGTGCGCTAAAAGTTAACTGAGTTGCTTATAGGGTACAGACATATCTACATGCATATACATATGTATACAAAAATACACAGATGTGCAGTGTTGTTGATCATATTGTTTTATGAATGATGTATGTTTGTGGTATTCCGATGTTTTCACAATAAAACTCAATATTGTGCAAATAGTTGTTGCTTTGGTTACCAAACGCTCATGGTTATGCTGTTTCTGTTATTGGCGGTGGTGTTTGCATACTTGCGTATGTTTGTATTTGTTATTCCTTATTTATATTTCCTTTCGGCTGTAATCAAACATAACGTATTCATTTGAAAACAGTGATGGTCAAAATAAATTATAAATATTTAATGTTATTATTCAGAGTTGAATTGGATACCTGAATGTTTCGATATATTGTAAATATTTTTTATTAGAATAACATACTAGGAAAACGTGACAGTACAGTTTTAGAGGTTACTATACGATCTCACAGGCGTTATTTGCTTTATTTATGATTTTACCACTTGTCGGAAAGATTCAACCGTAGATATGAACATCAGCTATTTTTCCTATATATGTCAGTAGAAAGGATAAAGGACACTCATTTTATGTCTTTTTTTCTTTGATTAGCGTCGCATGCACTAACGCCCAAAGCGCTATATACACTGAAAACCCTAAATTTCATTTTCAGTAAAGGAATTTAATGAAATAGTATATATTTCGTCTAGAAATAAAACTACAAACAAATTTTTAAATATAGACAAAAATATCTCAACAATTTCATTGAAACAAAACGTATTTTTTCAATGAACAAATTGCTTAAATCTATAAAACAATTTGCCAAACAATATTTGCAAATTGTAAACAAAACAATTTACTAAAAATATCAAACAATATTTTTGTCTGAATTTATAAAACAATTAGTCAAACGGCGCTTTTCACAAAGTGTGATTAAAAGCTTCCGACGACCTTAACGGCAAGTTCGACATACAAAACTTGTCGTTAAAGTACATGTTAACTCTTAATCGTACATTATGAAAAAGGGCCTAATATATATATATATATATATATATATATATATATATATATATATATATATATATATATATATATATATATATATATATATATATATATATATATATATATATATATATATATATATATATATATATATATATATATATATATATATATATATATATATATATATATATATATATATATATATATATATATATATATATATATATATATATATATATATATATATATATATATATATATATATATATATATATATATATATATATATATATATATATATATATATATATATATATATATATATATATATATATATATATATATATACTAACAAATATTAAACAAAATGGTTTACTTACTTAATCAAAAAAAAATATTTACCGGATTTTTTGTGTTATATTAAACAAAATTTTTGTCTGGGTTATCATCATCATCCATTGAGCATTTATGAAGTTTCACTTTATTAAATGTGTTCAAGTATGAATGTTTATCTAAAGATGCTAAAAAAATGAATGAGAATTCACGCAACGACATCAATGAATTGATTCACTCAAAAATCGTCAGTAAACAAACTTGGTACAAGCACATTCCTTTTGCTATCATTGTTGTTTTTTTACGAGACCAAAAACGGTGTTTCTTGTTGTTTTTGGCGTTTGCGTCCTAAATAGCAGTTAAAAGGATGAGCTTCCAGATTGGTCCTGTTGGAAAATGGGCAGGGTCACGCAGGGCAGGGTTCAAATAATTTTCAGCTTCTTCTACTCAACCGATTCTTATGGAACTTTGCACACACATTAAGTTTCTGTTTGAATACTACATCATGTCTGAAAAAGTGGGCAGTGCCACGCCCATGCAAAGTAAATATTCTTTTTCAACAACTTCTACTACACTAATTCTAGTGAAACTTTACATACACCTTTAGTTATCGTTACAATACAATATTATGTTTAGAGAAGTGGGCAGTGCCACGCCCATGAAAAGTAAATATGCATTTCCATTTCTTCACTTAGCCGATTTTTATGAAACTTTGCATACACATTTAGTTATCGTTACAATACATCGTTGTGGCTAGAAAAGTAGGCAGCGCCACGCCCATGAAAAGTAAATATACATATTAACTACTTCTACTTAACCGCTTCTTATAAAACTTCGCCCACACAATTAGTTCTCGTAAAACTACATGATGATAAAATAAGAGGCAGTGGCTAACACACCTATTTTGTAGTCGGTTTTTTTGCAAGAATTATTTAGACAAACTTTTGTTTGAAAATTGTTTGGAGATAATTTTTTCTGTGTATGTATAAATACATCTATACCATACATTAGCGCATACTGAAAGCTAAAACAAAGTATTCTTTTGTCCCCATATTCATAAATGATTAGTAAAGTTAATGTATGCAGTAAAACCGGGTTTCCCATACAAAATTCGTAAATAATAAATACATTTTTATAAATATGGGGTTTAGAGTTTCAAACCAGTATTTTTTATGACAATATTGGTTTTAATTTTCCTTAAGTATACTTTGCTTATGACTATCAGCCATTATTTGTAAAAAGATTACTTTTGCCATGATATACGGGTATGTTCTGTATATCATGCGGAATTGAAATGTGTGGAATTATCAAAGCATTGTTGTTATAAATAATAATTTACAACAACAATGCTTTGATTATTCCGCATATTCCGATAATATAATATTTATTATATCATGACTTTTACAAAAACTAATTTAAAAATGTTGCTAGAACATATGCAGCAAATATCTAAAACCAAAACTTAAAACAACTCCAAACAATTTAGTGAATTAAAAAATTTGCATGTCTTATCTGATGAACTTAGTTTGGATTTGGAACGACTTTCCGTCATCCCACGCCAAATTTGGTTGATAAGCAGACCGGTTTCGGTTATGTGCCATCTTCAGTGTTCTATTGAATAATAAATCCCTTAGTTTGGTTCTTATTTGCCTCATAGTGTAAATATTGAACGTTCAATAGTGTGAAAATATAAATCAACAAACAAACCCTACGGTAACTTTGGTTTCAAAACTTCCCCCAAGAAATTTAACTTGAAGTTGAATTAAAAAAATAGTACAAAAAAAAACAAACTCAGTTTTTCTGAAGTACAATCAAACAGACATTAGTTTTTTTTTAATTTGAAAACATTTCTATTAAAAGTCAAGTCGCTTGAAAATATTCACATCATTATTTGGTAAAAAAATCAAGATATTTGTAATAAAATAATAAAAAGATACTTATTACAGTAGAATTTTTTTGCGTTTTAGAGGAGATATAGGTATTGTTTAACAATAAAAAAGTTATCCCAAGTGCGAGTTATATTTACATACATACAACCCAGTAAAAAATGTGCATTTATTTTGAAGCACCAAGGCAATAAAAGGCAATAAAGTGCATATTAAAACAGTGAATGCATAAGAAAGAAACTATACAAAAAAATTACTGATTTTTCACTGCTGACACAATGAAGGCTTTGGACCGAAAAATTTCCATATATTTTCAGTTTTAGTGCTGAAAATTGTTATCATTTTCAGCGCTTCTAAAAGCACTTTTTGAGTGAAAAATGTAGTACTCTAAACAGGAAACTCGACATATAAAATTCAGCAGCATATCTGAAGGTTTTTAAGCGCTAACTTTACTCTGTAATAGTAAAAACTTGCTTTTCTTGAGCAATTTTTTTACTTTGATATATATGTGCATGTGGATGTATGTACATATGTATATACAATATGACAATTATAAAATCGTACCAAGAAGATTGCTATTTGTAACACTTATCTTGAATTTGTGCAGCAGCATCACTTGGAATCTTAAGGGTACCCAAGTTCCTATTGAGTAGCGGTTCCTTTAAATTTTAATTTAACGTGTGAAAGCCATGCTTCTACATACTATTTACTACGCAAATATATACATATATATAATATAATGACGATTTTTTTATATAATAATTATACACCATTTTTATTTCAGCTTACGTTTTCTAAAGGAAGAAGATATTTGCATTTTGTTGAAACATAAAAAAGAATTTTTTTAGAATTTTAAGAAAGCATTGAAGTTAAACAAAATACACGCTATTCGTTATCTCAAGTGGTAAAGGTACTAGTGGATGCCATTTTATTATATTGTGGTGTTTCTTAGCGCCAACAATAACAACCGTATCATTGACGAATTCAGCGTCGCACCATACCAACCAATATACAAACAAACATATCATTGCCAACGTCATCATCGTTAAGAACGTCATTATAGTCAAAAGGTATCCGAGGACGACCACCATCAGCAACATTACACTATGGAAGATAATCGTATTTTATGGCTTAAGTACACCATCGCAAATATGTTGGGTGTACACGAACCTGAATACGTCAACGCTGTCGTCTATGATAATCTATACGATTTCAAGAGTTTTTTAAATGACAAATATACCAAAAACGAGGATATCAATAAAATAATTCTGTACGTTTGGCGAACGTTCTATGACAAGCTAGTTGAGGAGGAGATCACAGTATTGGAAGAGGGTAAGTTGAAGTGGATGAATGCATTGTTGACAAAAAGTGTGTAATTTAAGATGTTTTTCTGCTTTCTTACTTACCAACACTTACGTTCCATCATTCGTACAAACACCCTGCAGACAAAGTGACTGGTATGTAGTTGGAACTATACTAGTTGATTTTTGCTTCAGACTTTTCAATTTATCGAACTATCCATTTTAACATTGGGTTGTCATAGGGGACCAACTAGTTCATTTGTATACAGTTATATCCCAGTTGGAATCCTAGTTATTGTAAACTAGTGCGCTTACTAGTTTTTTTATTAAGAGTTTTGTAACTCTTAAAAAAACTTTGGCTCAACGGGGGTACGAACACGCGTTCTTCATACTTTAAGGCAAGTACTCTACCCACTGAGCCACATTCTACATATTTTTTTAATAGCTAACAATTGGTTTTATATAAAATCGTAAGCCTGAAAATTTTGTAATATTTTGACTACACAAATTTTCATTGAAATTGAGAAAATTCCAAATGAAATTGAGAATTTCAATTTGAAATTGAGAAAATTCCAAATGAAATTTCATTTTGAAATTGAGAAAATTCCAAATGAAATCGAGAATTTCAATTTGAAATTGAGAAAATTCCAAATGAAATTGAGAATTTCAATTTGAAATTGAGAAAATTCAATATGAAATTGAGAATTTTTTGTTTTCAATTGAGAAAATTCCGAATGAAATTGAGAAAATTCCAACTGAAATTGAGAAATTTAATTTTAAATTAGGAAATTTTAAATTGAGAAAATTTAATTATATAATTTTTATTTATTTATTAAGTATCAAAGAAAAGAAAATATAAAAATAAATACAAGTCATAGTATAATTGACCAAGAGGCATATCTTCCAGATCCAGAGCAGATTGGTAAAAAGTTGGTGCAACTTTGGACAGAAAATGAAATGCAATTACTCTCTCATGAGCTCTCTCACTTGGCCAATTTTTGTCATCTTAAACGCTCTTCGCGCAAGTTTGTGTAATTTTGTGTAAGTCTGGGCGATTTCGTTATCCATCTAGAACACACTTATTATATCACACTTAACACTTACCTTCTATTTCACTTCTACATATGGGAAAATTCGACATATCCCGTGTAACACATTTTTCGTGAAATAACTGACGACGCGGAATGTGTCGTTTTATTTCATCACGCATCGTGCTTATTAAACTTATTTCATATTTATCTTTAAGCTCCATGTTCTTCAAATGAAAAATTAATTTGAAATTCCTTGCTGCTTTTAAATTTTCTTAATTTCATTTGGAATTTTCTCAATTTAAAACTAAAATTTCTCAATTTCATATGGAACTTTCTCAATTTCAAATTGAAATTCTCAATTTCATTTGGAATTTTCTCAATTTCAAATTGAAATTCTCAATTTCATTTGGAATTTTCTCAAATTCAAATTAAAGTTCTCGATTTCATTTGGAATTTTCTCAATTTGAAATTGAATTTCCCAATTTCATTTGGAATTTTCTCAATTTCATTTTGAACTTTCTCAATTTCAATGAAAAATGGTGTAGTATCGTTACTAGACTCGATACAACTCGTAATATGATTGTGCTTTTTTGACTAGTATCGTTACTAGTCTCGATACAACTAGTAATGTGATTGTTCTTTTTTGACCAGTAACGTTACTACTCTTGTTACAACTAGTAATATGACTGTCGTTTTTTGCCTACTATCATTACAACTAGTAATATGACTGTCCGAAAGCGTTACTAGTTGTAACTTTAGCTGCTGGGCATGTACATTAATGTGTGTGTGTGTGCGTGTGCGTGCATATACCCAGTTGGCCACGTCTTGAAGACATCATCAATTACGGGTGTACAACAATGTTAAATCCTCGACGACAAATGTCGGACAGTCGGAACAAATCATCGATGAGCTTTTCGAACAAGTGTCGCGAAAATCGCGCACGATTTAATGAGCGACAATGTCGTTCAGATTGTCGTTCACATAACACAAGATGCTTCCGTGGGCGACATTGTCACCTATGTTATCGTCAATGATTATATAAACAAAAAGTCGCCTATTATGTCGTCAATGATTACATAGGCTACAGTGTCGTTTACCATGTCGTTAACGATTACATAGAGACAATGTCACCTACTTAATTGTTGAATTTTTTTGTTTATCTGCTTTTCCATTACATTTAAATTATTGACGGAACTAGCTGAGATTCGAACTGAGGCTGCATATTTATAAGTTTTCGCGCTTACCACCCTGCTGCTGCACCACTTAAAAAATAGACAACAAGTGGGCAACATATTCATTTGCTTGATTCAAGACAAAATGTAAGACATAGTCGCTCATATTGTCCTCAACAAAGTTGGATTGAGGACAACAGTTAAAACATTGTCACTCATCTTGTCCTCCACAATGTTAATGGGGACAAAATGTAAGACATTGTCGTTCATATTGTCCTCAACAAAGTTGGATTGAAGGCAACTTGCAGGAATTTGTCGCTCAGATTGTCATAAACGACGATTTCCTTTACAATGTCGAGTAGAAAACCAATCTGGCCAACTGGGTATCTTTTTTTATTGTAAGTATGCTTGGGACCAGTGTTGTCAGAAAAGCTTTGCCTCATGTCCCCAACTTCAAAAATGATGTTCCGAAAAATCCCCCTTTCAAAAGTAAAAATCTCCTATTTTGTCCCCAAAAAATATTTTTGTAATTAGCACTAGCACTTAATAAAAATAAAATTTAATTTAATCCTATACGTACATATCGCGACCTTAGTATTGATTTAGCCCATATGCCAAAAAGTAGGAATGGAGAAAAACCACAAAGAAGATTTACATAAAGTTTTCTTTCCGGCATATGTTTGGAAGAAAAATGTACATTTTTAAGAATTTTCATCAGTCTGATTAGAAATTAACATCTTTTTACTGAAAATAAAATATAACCAATTTTTTATTTTATTTGTAAAAGGTTTTATTTTATTTGTAAAAGGTAGCTTTTGTTGCTCCATATGTATACTAACTGCTGTGTATTGAGTAACTTGTTATTGAGATGAAATTTTCTACTTTTTATTGAAAATAAGCGTATAAATGTTATTAGAAAAGATATTTATATGGAATAAAAAGTTAATATTGATGACACTTGGTATTTTACTTGATTTCTGATTTTTATTTTTTTATTTAAAAAAAATTTTTTTTTTCAAAAAAATTATCAAAAATGATGATATTGAGCACAATGAATGCTTGATATCTCAGAAACCAGGAACAATTTCGCGAAACAGTTTTTGGATTCTGAAAGAGGGTATTCAAAATATATATACCCCATACTTACCTAAATTTTTTTAAAATGGTCGGTGGGCCAAAACAATACTAAGGTCGCGACATGTTATTACTTATAATAGTGCATTTACATCTGTAATTTTCAAACTAGTTTATAATCATAAACTACTTTCATAAACTATACCATTTGCATCAGCATTTGAGACAGTTAAATTGACAATTCATAAACAGCTGTGTTAAGTGGTCAATATCAAAAAGTATATAATAAGTTTCTCAAATTTATTTATCCCCATAAGCAACTTATAACCTGTTTATGGCGTAGATGTAATTCAGTAGAAATAATAGTACATATTCTGGTATGTTCTGTATTTCATGTGGAATTAAAATGTACGGAATTATCAAAGCATTGTTGTTGCAAATAAATATTTATAGCAACAAAGGTTTGATGATTCCGCACATTTTAATTCCACATGAAGTACAGAACATACGGGACTATTTTGATTTAGCCATATATGAGCCAATGTTTACATATGCATTTTTCACTTCTAATCTTAAACAAATTGTCAATATTTTAATCTATTGTATAGTAAAACCAAGATACATTTATTATTAGGTAGTGGCAAGAACAAAACAAGTACAACATTACAAAAACAATATTGATTTTATTGTTGTTTCTTTATTGCTTCTGTCAAATATATGTTTGAATTCCTTCACAATATATATATATATATATATATATATATATATATATATATATATATATATATATATATATATATATATATATATATATATATATATATATATATATATATATATATATATATATATATATATATATATATATATATATATATATATATATATATATATATATATATATATATATATATATATATATATATATATATATATATATATATATATATATATATATATATATATATATATATATATATATATATATATATATATATATATATATATATATATATATATATATATATATATATATATATATATATATATATATATATATATATATATATATGTATGTATATATTTATATATATAAAAAAAATATATATATATATATATATATACATATATATATATATATATATATATATATATATATATATATATTTATATATATATATATATATATATATATATATATATATATATATAAATATATATATATATATATATATATATATATATATATATATATATATATATATATATATATATTTTTTTATATATATAAATATATACATATATATATATATATATATATATATATATATATATATATATATATATATATATATATATATATATATATATATATATATATATATATATATATATATATATATATATATATATATATATATATATATATATATATATTTTGAAGGAATTCAAACATATATTTGACAGAAGCAATAAAGAAACAACAATAAAATCAATATTGTTTTTGTAATGTTGTACTTGTTTTGTTCTTGCCACTACCTAATAATAAATGTATCTTGGTTTTACTATACACAATAGATTAAAATATTGACAATTTGTTTAAGATTAGAAGTGAAAAATGCATATGTAAACATTGGCTCATATATGGCTAAATCAAAATAATCCCGTATGTTCTGTACTTCATGTGGAATTAAAATGTGCGGAATCATCAAACCTTTGTTGCTATAAATATTTATATATATATATATATATATATATATATATATATATATATATATATATATATATATATATATATATATATATATATATATATATATATATATGTATATATATATATATATATATATATATATATATATATATATATATATATATATATATATATATATATATATATATATATATATATATATATATATATACATATATATATATATATATATATATATATATATATATATATATATATATATATATATATATATATATATATATATATATATATATATATATATATATATATTATATATATATATAAGAATTAAAATCACATTCAACAGAGCCACCTGACAAGTGTTGATAAACAAAATACACGTGATTCCTGACGATGGAAGTGTAGCGGCTCCCGAAATATTAATCATGCCAACTTCGTTCTGAATTAAACTTTACGAACCTTAGCCTAAAAATCAATTTGGACTCATAAGCAAATACGTTCGAGATAATCATATTAATAACCATTAATATAAATGCTTTCCTTTGTTTTTTATATCGCACTTGATCAACAAGAGGGTACTAAGTCACAATTTTAAAGCTTTCAGTAGAGGCCAAAAACTGTTTGTGGTTACATTTCAAGAAATTTTGAAAATCCGAATACATCATAGTAAGCAAATCCCATTTGAAAATATATTTACATTTAGGGAACTCACAATGTGTATCTTAAAATTTGGGAATAACAATATCGTTACACCTTAAAATTTCATTGTGAGCAACGTTACAAAGCACAGCATATTAAAGTAATAAAAGTAACGAAGAAGTTTGCCGAATATTTCTCACTATTTACATGTATAGAACACGAACTCAAAATACACAACAAACAAAACAACAACCCAAGCACGTTAGTGCTTGGTACCTATCAACAAGCACCAATCTACTTAAACCACACACAAATTCTTTATTTAAAATATTGCCACATTGAAAAAAATAAGCTTCTTGGACTTTTAAACTTGTCATCTGGTGGTATTTCATTTACACACAAAACAAAAACAACAAACTTGCCAACCCATAATAAAAGACTAAAATTAAAACGTCGTTATATTAAGACACATTTTAGAACGCTGTTGTGAATTCCCTAATTGTTTTTCTGTTAAATTTTTGCAATCATAGCATAAAAATGGTTATAACTAAAGAAGGATTGAATTATTTCATGAAAATGGTCACAACTAGAAATTTTTTTTAACAATTTTATCATAAAAAGGGTCACAAAAAGAAAAAAAAAAGTAAAACAAATTTTATCAACAAAACAATATGAACTCAAAATAAAACCAAATTTAAATAAAACAATTTGATTATTTTTAACTTTAATAAAGGCTTAAATCAAAATAATACATTTTTTCTGAAAATATACGATGTATTTCTATTTAAAATTTTGTATTAACTAAAAATAATACTTTTTTTTGTTATATAAAGGTTATCACTACACTATCAAAAAATGGTCTCAAATGTGGTTTCGAGATGAAAGAGTAATTGGAATACTTTGACATTTTTACATTAGATAGATATTGATGTTTTTAATTGATTTCTTGCAAAAAGTGAATATATTAAAATTTCGAGTAAATACCCTCTTGTTGATCAAGTGCGATATTCAGGGAATTCACAATTAGGGAATTCACAATGTGTATCTTAAAATTTGGAAATAGCAATATCGTTACACCTTAAAATTTTATTGTGAGCAATGATACAAAGTATAGCATATTAAAGTAATGAAAGTAACGACGAAGTTTGCCGAATAATTCTCACTATTTTCATGTATATAACACGAACTCAAAATACACAACAAACAAAACAACAACACAAGCACGATAGTGCTTGCTACCTATGAATACGCCAAAGTAACACAAACACGCTTAAACCACACACAAATTCTTTATTTGAAATATTGCCGCATTGAAAAAACATGCTTCTTGGCTGTTTAAAATTATCATCTGGTAGTAAATTTAATTTACATGAAAAAAAACAACATACTTGCCAACGCATAATAAAAGACTAAAATTGAAACGTCGTTATATTAAGACACATTTTAGAACGTTGTTGTGAATTCCCTAATTATATTTTTTGGTTTATTTTCCACGAAAACTAATATTTTGGTGTTAATAATAAACTTATATTCAATGTACATATGTTTTATTTTGTGGAATAATAACGCTTTTTTTTAATTTTTATTCTTATTATAATGTACAATGTAGAGATGAGCGCGTGTCGTACTTTTTTCGTGTCACGAACACGCAGGACTTAGCACGAAGTGTTCGTGACAGAAAATCTGATTTCGTGCGTGTTCGGGTCGTATCGTGTTGAGAAAACTTGACACGAAAAAACACGAAAAAATTTTAAGATTAAAATATGTATGCACGTAGAAGATTCCTGCAAAAGACTGTTGAGCGAAAATCTTGATAAGTTATGTTTTTCAACAGAAATATGTAAATAAATATACAACTAACTAGAACATGAAACGTTAAAATAGAAGAAAAATATGTCTTTGAATATAAAAAAATTTGTATTTTTTTTTTGGATTTGATTTCGTGCGTGTTGTGTCGTGTTCGTGTTTTGAAAATTTTGGGCGTGCGTGTTTCGTACGTTTTGGACATCCGGGATTCGTGTTCGGGTCGTGTCGTGCTGGAAAATTTCGACACGCGCCCATCTCTAGTACAAAGCATAAGCACCCGGAGCCAAAGTATTTCTAGTGCGGCTAAGGCCAATTATTTTGCTCGATGAGCGGTTATACACTTCACTTGGAGCCATCAGAATTCCTCCAAAAAATTCCATTCTGTGAGCCATTACAGCGGGACAATCGCGGAGGTTCTGGCGTCTCTTCTTGAGTGTAATAGAGTCTCACAGTTACCAATAATAAATTGTTGTCGTCTGAGAACACTGTGTCCGGCTAGTAGCAAAAACCACCTGAGCCAAGGAACTATTCTTATCTTTGACATATCCACGTGAAATACCAAAAAAAGGGTACAGGTCCTATTAATCTACTTTAGGCTCCTATGTTGAGTAGACAGTCGTTCAGCCCGATCTTTGAAACATGTCCTTCATGGCCAGGCACGTAGCATAACGTCAGTTTATCATGGGCGTGAAGCTTATTCAGATATCGTAGGTCATACGTTGACAACACGTAAGTTACGTGACGCAATTGTGAGTTGAAATCATATTAATTTTACATGAAATAATTTATCGTTTAGGGTTTTAGTGTCGATTTGCTTTGTTCATTGCTACAATTCATTGTTCTGCTTAGTTGTGTGACGTTGTTGTTTATTCTTACATGAGTCGGCTATGTAGACGACAAAAAACGAATTACCAGCAAAAATGTACTGCTTCTGGCTTAAAATTACCATTGTTTCATATTAATTTTAAATGAAAAACCTTAAATCTCTTTGTACATTTTTCACTGTCAAAACAACTTTGTCATAAACGTTACATTTCGTTTTTAATCAAAATGACTATAATTTTAATTTCAAATAACTTGTATATTAAATAAACATTTAAATAATGTTTAAGTAAAATTAAATTCATTTTACATGCGATGGTATATATTTAGTGTATAGGTACACTAAAGTTTGAAGCTGTTGTGGCTGCAGTGGTTAGCGTGTGGGCTATCATGCAGGTGGTTCGAGTTCAAATCTTGGCTGGGGCAGCCAGCTACAATACAAAGTTTTCTAATGCCTATCACGTAAGTAAAATAGTTAATAGAATAGCTATATTAAAGTCATGTTGTTTCAAGTTGATATGACTATAACTCAACATGATTTTTAGTGTTGTTTCAATATTAACTTCACGTTGTTTAAACTTGAAATAACTTTGATTCAACATGACTCTTCGTGTTGTTCCAAAATCAAATTCACGTTGTTTCAACTCGAAATAACTTTGATTCAACATGATAAATTTTTCTTAAATACTATTGTAAATCATGTTGAATGAAAATGAAACGCCTATGAAGCAAAATCTCTACCGAAAAATTTTAAATTAATCTCGTTTACGACGACTTTACATGGAAATTTTTCTGTGTGTAGTGCAGCTAAATACATATTGTAAGCAAATTTCTTCAAACTCTTTTTGGTCCAAAAGTGATATCAGTTCTCATTCCTCTGAACATCGTATGCCAACATCGGTTTCAGCCTAGTGTCTGCGCACGCGTACAATTTATATCATGATGCATTGCAACAAACCAAATTCATCAACGAAACACCATTTTAAAATAATCGAAATATCTACTACAAGTAGAAAAAAAATAATGTGCTTATAATGAAAAATCCCCAAATCCCTCCACACGAAAATCTGTCCCCAAATAGAAGTTGAAATCCCTAATTCCGGGACAAATCTCCTCATCTGACTACACTGCTTGGGACGATTGGGTGAGCTACATATATTTTATTCAGTCCCATACACGCAAACCTTGCAGTTTATAATTGAAGTTTAGCTAAATTGAAAGAGAATGGAGAGTAAATTTAATTGATTTTATAAGTAAATATTATATTAGAAAGAAAGTTTATTTTCAATGACAATAGCAAAGAGCACTTGTAGCAGAAGATTTATTAAAAATTTATTTTCTGCAAAAACAAGCAAGCGTATTCATCGGAATTTTCTTCTCTTGTAGTCAATTGAAAATTTGCTTAAAACCATTTTAATTTCTTAAACGAAAAAAAGATATCATGAAAAATAATTTCGATGTTGCAATCGGCAAACAAGCTGAAATTAATTGTGGGGCTTAAAAGCAAAAGGGATACAAGTACAAAAACTAAATTCTGAGTAATTAATCTTCAAAGTTTTTTGTTCTTATGCATTTCATTATTAATATATTTGGTTTCTAATACATGGCGTTTTTTGAGGTCATCTTACAGATCTGAATTTTTTTATAGTAGATGTTAGTATTATGTGTTGATTTTTGCATATGACTGAATTTCCCCAGTTTTGTGGAACTTGTACCCCTTTACTTTTGACCCCCTCGATTGAGTCTTTTAGGTAACAAAATGATACTTTTACTGATTTTTAGTCATTCCAAATTAATACATTCGAATACTTAAAAAGAAGCGATTTAATATTCTCTCTAAAGTTGTAATAATTAAGGATTTTCTTAGCATCATATTTTAGGTACACTTTTTGAAAATGTTAATATTTCCATACTCAGATCCTCTGTTCAAAGTTTTTTTAAGCACAAATCCATCCAGTGTATTGTTTTAAGTATTTTAACGAAATGATAAAACAAGTTAAAAAGTCTTCTTATTCTCTGCTGCACTTTTTCATGGACAAAATCTGATGTTTGTTAACAAGTAACTTTGCATGTGTTTAAGCCTGAAAGGTGGATTATCCCAAGTAAAGTGGTGTGGAGTGCAGAGTGAATAGATGAAGTTGAGTTGTAAAACAAAAGGCAGCAAAAGAAAAACTTTGCAAACTTCTAAAACAGGCGTTGAGTTGACATTGATGCTTAAGCTATGAGCACAGGACAACATCATGCTCTACTTGTTTGTTTTGCTTTTTTTCAATATACATTTTTTTAGTCATTTGTGACTGTTGCTGGTGAAGTATTTGCTGCGGATTTAACTTTTTAGTTTTGCGTTCTTACTCTGCCTTTCGTTTGCTGGATTTTGCTGTTTGATAAAAAGAATAAAGCACGAAACTGAGTATCATTTCTAACAAAAGCATTAAAGCAAATAACATACATACTGAAGGCACCATCCAATCCTCAGATGTTTTCAGACGTAGAGCTTTAAAATTGGCTCAATATGTAACACTGTACAACAACATTTCTGACGATTGGGTTATGTTACATGACATTAGTACAATTTTTGATAACGGCTTCAATTCCGTGATTGAAATTTATGTATCAGCTCTAGTTAAAAAAAATTTGAAACAGGTGTTTTTTTATAATAAAATACTATAAATTTAGAGATAACTCTAATTTATTTAATTATTTTAATTGCTAAAGCTGAAGGCTCCAACATGTAAACTTAATTTTAATTTTGCAACGTGCTTTTTCCCATATTAATATTTTACTTTTTAGGTAAAATATTGAAGTTTTATTAATATACATTGAAATTGATTATGGAGGGGTATTCCTATGCGCATTTCATTGAGGCTAATGCAAATCGTCAGGGAACATTTACCCAAAAGTCTCATAGAAAAACTAAAGATATTATATTAAACTCCTAATCAGACGAATAAGAAGCTCATAATAAATATCAAAGTTAAAACTAGGGATGTAACGATACGCCGTTTTTCCGATCCGATACCGATTCCGATACTTAAAAATAAATATCGCCGATACCGATTCCGATACCGATACGAATATTGAAATTGAGTTCAAGTTTAGATTAACAAAACTCAAGAAGGGCAATTTTTTTATTATGCAACATTACAGTGTAAGAGATTATTAATATTTAAAATAGATATTAATACAGTATATAAAATTGGAAGTAATTTTTAAGGAACTACATTTTCATTGCTTTCAAAGAATCTATATTAAAAATATGCAGATCATTAGTAGAAAAGCCAGTACAAATTTGTAATTACTTTATAATTTTAAAAAATACTCGCCATGCTTTTTAAAAATTTGATTTTTTAAAGGACATTTATCAACTAATATTCTTCTAAATAACTTATTAGCTTAATTATTAAAAGTCTGCTAAAAGTTTATATTTATTCACTTAAATTTACATGAAAACACAGTTTTGTGTTTAAATTCGCATAAAAAGAAACAAGTTCTGAAGATGGGTAATTTTTCATCCTTTTTTAACCGACTTCCAAAAAGAAGAAGGTTATCAATTCGTGTGTGTTTTTTTTTTTACTTTTTTATGTTTGTACACGCATAACTCTGTCATTTGTGAAGCGATTTTAAAAATTCTTTTTTTGCTGGAAAGGGTTTGCCTGCAGTTTGGTCCCATATTTTTTTTTTTTGAAATTCGGAGAGGGAAATTCGCTCCCCCCATGCTGTCATTTGTAAACCGATTTTCAAAATTCTTGTTTTGTTTGAAAGGGTTTGACAAAAACTGGTCCCAATTTTTTTTTCGAAAATCGGAGAAGCAAGTTTGCTCCCCCTCCCCACCAATCCATAACTATGTCATTTGTGAACAGCTTTTCAAAATTCTTGTGTTGTTTGCAAGGGTTCGCTAGTAGTTTAGCCCCATAATTCTTTTCGAAAATGGGAGGGGGAACCATGTATAACTTTGTCATTGGGAACCGATTATCAAAATTTTTATTTTTTTTTTTGAAAGGGTTTGACTACAGTTTTTTTTCGAAAATCAGTTGTGAAATTTGCTGCAAACCCCCCTTCAGGTTGGTACCATAATTGTTCTCCAAAATCTGTGCGGGATTTCCCCTTCCCCCAGAAATATTGATTATCGCATAGCTCCTCCATTTATGGGCCGAATTCCAAAATTTATTTTTTGTTTGGAATGGTTTGCATAGAGTTTGGTCGCATAATTTTTCTACGAAAATCTGTGGGGCAAGTCTTCCACGCCTCCACCCAAAATATTTATTAGAGCACAATTCCTCCATTCGCATACCGATTTTCAAAATTGTTTATATGGAAGGCCATCAAGTATATTACTCTTTATACTGAAGTCGGCTTTTTTTTCCAGAATTATTTGAGGAATCATTATATAACACCGAAAAAGAAATTTGTCCTAATATCACTTCAAATTCGGTGATTGGTAATGGAAAAAGGGAACTTCTTGCAATGACAAGCAAATGTGAAACTAATTGGAAATTATGCAAATTCGCAATATTTCCGGATCTCGACTGCTACATTTTCACGATTTCTTTATAATGTCTTTTTTTTGCTGGGAATAAGATTTAAAAAAACAACGAATTGAATTTGAGTTCATGGTAAAATTAACAATAAATAAATTATTGTTTTTGCAAAATAACAGCGTAAAATATTATTAATTTTTAAAATTGATATTACTAAGATTTAAAAAATAACGAAATGAATTTAGTTCTTGGTAAAATTAACAAAAAAATAAATAATTTGTTTAAAAAAAACTGAAAAAATTTTTTTAAGTATCGTCGTATCGACAGTAAAATATCGCCGATACCGATGTATCGGAAAATCTGAAGTATCGCCGATATATCGGTATCGGTATTCGTTACATCCCTAGTTAAAACATGAGCTCCATAAACAGTCATGTTTTTTATTTTCTTTAATTGCGTATTACAACCGGTTGGTTTTTTTCCCACTATACATTTTAGTTGAAAAGGCAATTGAAAATAAAAATAAGCAACAACAGCTACAAATTGTTTTCGCAATGAGCTATGATGCCAAAATGTTATAATATAATATTTATAATTAAAAAGTTTTTTTTAGGAATTATTAAATTACATTAATTTTACCTTAGGCTAATAATCAATTTGGATTCACAAAGCAAATACGTTCGAAATGTATTTTAATAAAACTTTAATATTTTACCTAAAAAGTAAAATATTAATTTGAGAAAAAGTACGTTACAAAATTAAAATTATTGTAATTTAATAATTCCCAAAAAACTTTTTAAGAAAACTTAATATTTTATTAATAACGAGCAAATTAACACACCAACACAGCGATTTTTCGTGAAAGATACATCTCGTAAACAAGAGCTGTTAATAAAAAACAGAGGGTATATTTGAAATCAGCGCCTTTAAATTAGTAAACACCACGTAATAAAAGTCAAGCATCAGGAAAAAGTTTTCATATTGTTGTGCAGTAGGTTATATTTATTTATATTATCTTCAATAAAATTGATCTAACAATAAATAATGAAATCTTAACTCTAAAGTTTTAAGTTTTAAGTCCAGCCAATGCCAGAAAAAATATTTGTTTCAGCGGTTGGCTCTTTGGTTATCTTACGTCTCTCGTGTTCGGCTGAGAGCCCGCCTTCTCCACCGAGTGTGGTCTCTATAGTTAATGATGTCGGGCTGGGGGATTTGGGTGCAACATAAACTTTTTATGTATCTTGTCACATGCTTAGAAAACACAGTCTTAACCAACGGCACATCTAAATCTTTATGAATTCGCTTGTTTTTTACATACCATGGGGCTTCTGTAATCGTACGGACTATTTTATTTTGACGCCTTTGAATTTTTTCTACATTTGATGCTGGGGCAATGCCGCATAACTGAATACCGTATTGGTTTAGGAATGAAGTTGTATAGAAGAAGTTTACTATCCAGGGTTGGTGTAGAGTTCCTTAAAATGAGCCAATTCATTTAAGCCACTCTTAATTTCATTTGGGTCACCTTTGCATTTATGAGGGACATTAATATTGGACGACGATCAAGATGAATACCGAAATATTTTAGTTCAGTGCGTTGATGTATAGTTTGGTTATTGATTTGTATATGTGGGCACGTTTCTCTGTACAATTTAAAATTAATATGTAGACATTTTCGTTCGTTAATTTGTATCCGCCATTGTTTTAGTCATTTTTCCAACATTGCAATGTCAAGTGTCTTCATTTTTGACCCCATGACACTTAACATCATGGTGATGTCAACCCTTACATCAGCTGGTCATCAATACCAATGATGACAAATCTATCATCAATGCAATGACACATCGACATCAGAGAAAGGACGAATTGACATAATTTTTATCTCAAAATGTCATCAATATGATGTCGCTGATAGAAACCCCGTCATAGCGCTGATGTAATTTGACATCAATACTATATCAATTGTCTTCATTTTTGACCCAATGACACTTTACATCATTGTGATGTCAACTTTTACATCACCTGTCATTAATCATCTTTGATAAACTATAATTAATATTAGGGCGAAATAAATAAAAACTACAATATAATTATGTTTTTATTACAATAAAAATTTATTTTATTCATATAATATTTCTTATAACAAATTTTCACTTTTATTATATTACTTATTATTTTTTCTATCCACTTTTGCTTTGCTATTTATTAAGTTGATATAATTAAACTTTTTTTCTCCACAAGTAATATGAAGGCAAAATTTCCGCACTTTACTCTTTTCGCGCTCATTCTATTTGATATTGATGACACATGTGATGACTATGTGACATCAATATGATGAAAAGGTGTCATACTATCGCTTGTTTCAACATTTTTCTTGTGCATGTATGCTGTACTGACTTAGTTTTCAAAAGGTCTTGCGTATATTATCAGTCATAGTAATGATGATAAGTGTACATCAATGCAATGTCATGTTGTTTAACTTTTTAAAAATGCGTTTAAACACAAAAATGAAAAACAAAACAATAACATTTATTTTAAAATACAAACTATAAACATTATAACAATGTTTACTTATATCTCTTCTACATATCTTACAATTTATTAATATATAATAAGTGACATCGCATTGATGTCATTCCAATCATAGCATTGATGACACTTAAACTATGACAAAATTCTATTATGACGTTTGTCATCAGATTGATGTCAGTTTTCATTGTATTGATGACATTTGTCATAGCATTGATGTCAGAATTCTGATGACAGGGCGTCATCAATGCGATGATACATTTTTCTATGAGTGTACTCTTGCAGTTTGCTGAAAGCTTTTGTGAACACTTAGAAAGTCTGTATCATCAGCGAATGTTTATATGTGTATGTTACTGCTTACCAGCAAGTCAGAGCCATATATCAGATATAATACAGGAACGAGGATGCTGCTCTGAGGAACTCCAGCTTCAATCGGTTGCGGTAGGCTTAGAAAATTACCTTCCTTACTAACAAATTTTCGCTCAGTTAAGTAGCTTTCAAAGAAAATAAGGGGGGTTGTAAGTAGTTTTTGCTTTAGTTTATGTATTAAACCTTCGTGCCATACTTTATCAAATGCCTAAGAAATATCGATGAAGAGCTCTGATCAATATTTCTTTTCTAAATTGATTATTAGGCTAAGGTTCCTAACGTTTTAATTCAGAAAGAGTTGGGCATGATTAACATTCCAACGGACAAGGGAAAAATTAACATCAACTTAATTTTTCAACGTACACAGCAGAACAGAGTAGCGCGCCACTTTCCTCGAAGACTTTAGCCACGTTCACGAGTCTACGTGTTTGTTCGATCGTGCTATGATGTCTCCTAAAACCGAATTGACGGTGTGGAATGCATCCAGTACCATTCAGTATGGGTGTTAGCTTATGCATAAGTAGCTTTTCAGATAGTTTTGACATGTTAGACAAAGGCTGATAGGCCTATAGGATTCCACCTTTGTATGATCTTTGCCTGGCTTAGATATCATGGTAATCAGCGAAACCTTCCATCTGCAGGATAGCATTTCAGGCGCAAATACCATTGAAAATGAATAGAATTATCCTTTTTGCAGTATATGGTAGCTCTAAGAGCATTTTATTGCTTATTTTATCAGCGCCTGAAGCTTTTTTCGAATTTAAGCCCGCAATACAGTATTGAATCTCACGAATATTTAACCTCAAGGTAACATCTGGTATATCGAGGACTGGTGGCAGCTCAACTGTTGTATGAGACGTATTTGGAGTAAATACCTTTTTTAGCGTCAGTTATGCCCAGTCTCCATTCGAACCTGGCTTATATATCAGAGGTCCTTTGGATGCTCTGGCTGCTCGGCATAGTGAATAGTCCGTTTGTTGTGTTGAGTCGAACTCATTCGGAAATTTGGCATAGAAGCGGTTTTTTGATATTCTAGTAGTGTTTTAATCTGTTTAGTATATTCGTTCAGCCTAGTTTTTAATTGAGGGGATCTTTAGCATTGCCATTCTCTGCGAACTCTTCTTTTTTCTGATAAAAGCCGTTCTGTTGAATATATTTTATTATATCTCACTTGCAGATTTGTAGTACATAGTATCATTTCTAGCAGCTTACTTAAATTTTGCCTCAAACATTCTAATAGAGTCATCTATGTCAGCAGGCGTTTTTAATGTAATATTTTCTGTGCGCTCAAATATTTTTTGTATTTCAACCAATTAATATGTGTGGGCGTCATCGTTACACAAGTAGGTGAAGAAGTTGTATGTGAATATACAGTGACAATAGTTGGTGAGTGATCAGAAAAAAACCTAAAGATGCTTCTACTTGGATAATTTCGCTGGGCACACCCTTTACTAGTCCAAAATCAATAACATCAGATATTTTTCGGCGATTTTTGGCGGGTAAGTTGGCTGTCCACTTGAAATAACATTTAAACACATTGTAGAAATTGAGTCAAACAAAACGCTACCCTTTAATGTGAAAAGACGAGATCCTCAGAACGTGTGCTTAGCGTTGTAGTCACCGGCGGCCAAAAAGCGTAGGGCTAGTGAATTAAAAAAATGTAATATATTGATTTTCTATAATAGAATACCTGGGATAAATAAAATTTTAAAACAAAAACTTGATTAGCCTATTTACTCGTAAATACATATAGTCACCTGAAACGACAAATATCCTAACTAACAGTTATTTGACAGTATAACAAAAAAAACCTTCTAAGATTTAAAATATTTATATTATTATATAGAGACGCTAGAGAAGCAAATTTACATTTCTCTTGGATAGATGCTGTGTATATAATCTTAAGTTAATAAAAGGATATATGGAAACTCTCGTATACGGGGCCTCCTCTGTAATACGATTCCAATGCAAAACTGTTCGAATTTGTATGTTCTTTACATTACAATTCGTAAGCATTTTCTTTCGCTTCGCATTACTGAGTAACACTCCTGAGCTCAAACTGAATTTTAATACTTTTGACAAGATCTTACTGACCGTAGATGCGCAGGAGCCTATACTATCCATTTTAAGAATTACACCAAACCTTGTACGCAATTTATATGTTTTATCTTAGATATCTTTAGTATATTTATGTTGTTCTTGGAATCTTAGTTTACCTGACGTCGTAGTTTATCGATTACAATAAAATCTTGCATATAATGAAATACTGCCCAATTATAAATATGAAGTGAGCCACATTGAAGAAACTTCCAAAAAAAATTATATACCGCTCAAAAAAAATAAACGAAAAAGTATACAACTGATTTCTGGGACTTCTTTCTTATTCATTACAAAATTATCCAAAGCAAATTATGAAGAATCCCAATAAAATTTTACATAAATACACAGAAAAAATTATCATACACACAAAAAAGTTCATAGTAAAATTTCCTAAAATTATGGTATAAATTTAACTAAGTTAAAGGGTAGAATGGCATTTACTAAGATTTTTAGGTGATTCAAGAAAAATTTTAGTTAATTTCTATGTTCGAAAAATCAACTGAAAATTTTGTTAAAACAACTTCAGTTTTTTATAAATTACCTATGGCAACAAGGTAAATTCATACTTTAATGTTTGGTAAATTATCAAAGATTTTAGTTTGTTATATATTTTTTAGTAAATTATTATTTTTCAAAACTACATTATTAATGTTATAACATACGTTTTGTATTTTTTAAATTTTATTTGCATATTAACAGAATTGTGTACATAATAATGTGTAATAAATAACAAATAATAACAACTAAAGTAGGTTTGAAAATGCGTGCTTCAATACAGCGAGATGTGGCACCAGTAGTTTTTTTTTTTTTTTTGATACTCCAATCACGAAATCAACTGTGCTGAAAAGAAAGAACCAAAATAACATATTGTTAATATATGTATGTACATACATATAAATCAAAATGTCATAAAATATTCAAATATCTAAAAACTTTAAAATCATCGGCACCATAAGCCCGCTCCTATTCCTATCGCTAAAACAGTTTTAAAAGTTTTTAGAAATCGGTTAATATTTGAAAATTTTTTGTGAAAATATGGGCCTGTTCTTCATAAATGAATAAAATTTAAATGCCCGAAAGTGCTTGAATGAAGCAATTTTGAACAAACAAACGTTAAATATGGAGTACTAAAATTGGTCTTGCAGACTGGACATATTTGCTAAAATAGAAATGTATGTACATACATGTTTGTGCTGATAAAAACTCTGCAGAAAATGTTGGACACGTGGACCATTTTAGTTGAAATAGACTAGTTACAGCATGGTTCTATGTAATGCAGTTATGGATCATGTCATTTGCAAACAAAAACTTGTAGTTTACCGACAAGCGTTACCGTATTAATGACTGCCATCGTTAAAAAAATGAGCACTTGAGTGCACTATCGAATAGTGACAGAGTAGTTGTAAGACTACTTCGATATAATGCAGGCATGGACCATGTCATTTAATGACATAGAGTGGTTTTGAGACTACTCAGATGTAATGCAAAAGAGTTATATGGTCCAGCCCTAGGGCATCGTAATACTAAATCGACCATGTTTTCTTCATATATTTGGGCTACCTTTGCGTGTATGGACTAGTAGTAAATCAATACATACCTTTATTTCTTCCTCCTGATGATTATTTTATACCGGTATGTCTGCTTGATTATTTCTAAACACAAAAAAATATACCAAAAATATTTTTTATCAACCCCTTGTTTGGAATTATTTTTATATCTTATTAATGTTTTTGTTCGCTTCTAACAACAGTTTTGTTAGATTTTAATTTTGATAGTAATGTTGACAACTTTTAATTTTTAAAGCAAAATAGAACCGAAAATATCTGGGTGTTATTATATTGTAAAGAAAAATAACGTTTTCAAGATGTCGAAAATTTCTTATACGTTTTGGTCTAGTAAACAACATTGTTTGCCATATACGAGTATGTACATTTTTAAAATATTTAAATTTGTTAAAAATATTTTGAGATTTCGGTTAAAATTTTGTTCAATCACATAATTATTTTAATTGAAAAAATCTGTGGATTTTTTCAAACAAATTTTTGTATTTGAATATACAAATTTATTTATAGGTCCTGAATTAAACAAAAAATTATTTGAATTTCACAAATACTTGTTCAAATTAAAAAAATAATTTTTTGTGTATAGGCAGTATAATATTTGTCCATTTAGTTATTTTATCTATAATAATAAAAAATAAATAAATTATGGACAAATTTTTAAAAATCCATGTACAAACCTTTTTGTTCAAATATTGTTTGCATTTGACAGAAAAATTCGAATCAATTCAACAAAAATAGTTCCGAAGAAGATACCTAAATGTAATAGTTGTATTAACAAAAATTTTAGGTAAAGTGTATTGTACAAATTACCTAATGGGATAGTTAATAATACTAAAGTTTTTTATTTTCATATAGAAAATAATTACCTATCCAAGCTTAGTTAATATTACCTCTTAAATTTGTTTGTGTGTAGGTTTTTTTTTAACACACATGTGGTTGAATTTGTTTATAAATTTTATTATTTTTTCTTTGGTTTTTAAATATTCCAATACAAAATTTTGATAGAAAAAATTCGAATTTTAGTGTTTAATTTTACAAATTTTTTTGATAGGTCCCATTTCCGTAATATTTGAATTGATGAATTTAATAATAGAGTTCGAATCATAGTTTTTTCTGTGTAATATTGAATTAAAAATTTTAAAAACACCTGTGTGCCAAACACACACAGATTTAAGAGGATACTGCCAGGAAAGAAAAGAGAACTTCTAAATGGCTAGACAGATTTTCTTCAAACATTGCTAAGAACACTCAAGATCAAGCCGATGACGCCGACAAATATACAAATGCACAGACCCACTAAAAACTAATAACATCCCTCTGTTTTAGTGGGGGCTTAAAAACTAAATAGCGGCCAATATACTTTTCAAACCAATAATATAGTTTTATGGTAATAATCAATATACATACATATTTGACGAAAGTTTTCAACGTCTGCGTAACTAATTGGGGACAAAGTGGGCAAATGAAATTTTCATCACTATTTGATTGCTATTGTAAATTCAGAACCATTTATCATATATTTACACAAGGCAAGAAGAGAGAAAACAACACATAACTTTATTTGATAGTTGCGTTTCGAAAAAATCCCCACAAATCCCCATGAGTGATCTTTATTAAAAATAATATAAAATTTTTTTATTTTTTTAACCGAATTCAAAAAAGAAGAAAAGTTATCAATTCGTCATGTATTTGTTTATGTATGAAGCGATTTCAGTTTTTTTTATTACAAGGATGTGTTAAATGGGCGGGGTCACGCCCATCCAAAGTAAATACACATTCCTTTTCAACTACTTCTACTCAACCGATTCCTATGACACTTTGCACACACGTTAAGTTTCTGTTTGAATACTACATCATGATTACAAAAGTATGCAGCGCCACGTCCATGCAAACTAAATATTCATTTTCAACAACTTCTACTAACTCGATTCATATGAAACTTTGCATACACCTTTAATTATCGTTACAATAAAACATTATGTTTAGAAAAGTGGGCAGCGCCGCGCCCATGAAAAGTACTTTTCATACACATCTAGTTATCGTTACAATACAATATTGTGGTGAGAAAAGTGGTGCAGTGCCACGCCCATGAATATTAAATATTAATTTTAACTACTTCTACCTTAACCCATTCTTATCAAACTTCACACACACAATTAGTTCTCGTAAAAGTACATGATGATATATTATGCGGGCGGTAGTTGTTTGTAGTATTTTGTAGTTGGTTTTTTTCAAGAATTATTTACTCATATTTTACATAAATTAGTTATATAAAAGAAATGATAGACTTCAGTGTCATTACTTTATGTATTAAATTTATTTAACATATCATCGGTGGCTCAAATGCTTGACGGCAAATGTTATTTAAGTTGAGATTTACGTTACAATGATTCTAGTAAATCGTATTGCATATGAAACGATATATTCTTTCTTAGTATGAAAGCACTACTTCCCTATAGCGAAGAGAAGCTGTCATAAGACAGGTCACATGACTGAATCCCAAGGACTAGGAATCAGTACGAGTTGCGGAACTTTATGTGAAAGTGACCGATAACTTTTATATAGCGTTGTCATTGCAGGAGGTCAATTTACATAAATAAAATACTCAGCGATATGTTCTAGAGCCTGTACTTAAAAAAAATATTCTTTGTTTGGAAAGAATCTGCTTATATAATGAAGATATATTGCAACAATTTCGTTCAAGTTTTGTATGATTTTCACCAATCATAGGACAGGCGCTTTACTATTTTTGACATTAGCTTTTTAATATATTGAAAACAAATGCTTTTAGTTTGCAGTTTTTTAGTTTTTGTTTAAATTGCGATTCCTCCTTAGTATGGACTGTATATATAGTCAATACTAAGGAATGTGCTCTGATCTTTTAAGATTTCATTGATGAATTTCAAATTATCTCAATGTGATCCCATAAGAACCGCCTATTCTTTAGAAGTCAATAGTTCTGAGGTCACTAGTGGAATCTCAATGACAAGCACATGATAAATGTCTATAGCACAGAACAATACCTGGGTTACAATTAGTCAGCAGTACTGGGGACAAAGTCAATAATGAATAGTACAGTTCTACTATCGACATTTCCTTCAGGGAATGAACAAAGCAAATAAACACTAACACACTTAAACGACAAATTATTTCTTGTAAATTTAATATGCCCAGCAGCTAAAGTTACAACTAGTAACGCTTTAAGACAGTCATATTACTAGTTGTAATGGTAGTAGTCAAAAAACGACAGTCATATTACTAGTTGTAACAAGAGTTGTAACGTTACTGGTCAAAAAAGAACAATCACAATACTAGTTGTATCGAGACTAGTAACGATACTAGTCAAAAAAGCACAATCATATTACGAGTTGTATCGAGACTAGTAACGATACTAGTCAAAAAATGACAAAATTTTCAGGTATACGATTTTATATAAAACCAATTGTTAGCTATTAAAAAAATAAGTAGAATGTGGCTCAGTGGGTAAAGTACTTGCCTTAAAGTGTGAAGAATGCGTGTACGTACCTCGCTTGAGCCAAAGTTTTTTTAAGAGTTACAAAACTCTTAATAAAAAAACTATTAAGCGCACTAGTTTACAATAACTAGGATTCCAGCTGGGATATAACTGTATACAAATGAACTAGTTGGTCCCCTATGACAACCCAATGTTAAAATCGATAGTTCGATATATGACAAAAGGATAGATAGGCAACTAGTCTGAAGCAAAAAGCAAGTAGTATAGTTCATACCAGTTTCTTTGTCTGCAGGGTGGTTTCAAATCACAATTCCGGCATGTTGATTTTACGTTCCTTTTTTCAGTGTGTACTCATCTGTTCTGCTAGCCTAATGGTTAGGTATTATAATATTCCTTTCTAAAAAACAGTTTAATTAATTTAACATCAAATTCTTTAATTTAATTTAATTTAACATCAAATTCCTATTATTCCTATTTTTGATAGCGAGAAGTTAAAAATGTTATTAGTATAAAAATTGAGGGGGTTAAAAACACAGGAGTACAGGTACCAAAACTGGGGAAATTGAGTTATGTAAATGCAAAAATCAACACATAATACTAATATCTATCACTATAAAAAATTCAGACCTGTAGGATAACCTAAAAAAACGCTATGTATTAGAAACCAAAAATATTAGGCATGAATGCATAGGAAGAAAAAACTTTGAAGCTTAATTACTCAGAATTTTGTTTTTTGCACTTGTATCCCTTTGCTTTTGCTCAATTATGATAATCAAATTTTCTTCGGAAATTCGGCAACTCATTCTGATAATAATTTTAGTTTTAGTTGAAATAACATTAAAATATAACAAAAATTAATTGTTAAAAGTCTACAAAACATATTTTTTATAGAACTTCAACAATTAACTTTGTTGATATAAAAAAATTAAATTAAAGATATTTAGGAGATTTTTTCAACTTACAAAATTTCATATTTATATCCAAAATCATTGTAGGCTCAGTTTCAATTAATTATTTAATTGTAATTGAAAAATAATAATTTTATTTACAAATCTTCTTTCTGTGGGGCTTTCAGTCTAACTCCAATAGCAATTTACAAAAAAAATGCATGATTTTTTTTTTCAAAAGCTTCTCCTGCTCTTAATGTCCAATTTTGTTTTGATAAGGCATTGTGGACCGTTGCTAATATATGTATGTATATGTCATTACAGAAAATGAAAAAAGCCCGATCTAAAATTTAAATAGTTTTATAGAAGAAGCATAAAACTTATTTATGTAAAAAATATATTGACAATAAGTACAAAAAATAGTTTTATAGAAGAAGCATAAAACTTATTTATGTAAAAAATATATTGACAATAAGTACAAAATTTTACAAGACAAGTAAAAAAGGACCAACAAATTTATATATTTATTGTAAAGTTTTGCACTAATTGTTGATATATATTTTCCTTTAACAAAATTTTTTTAAATGTTGAATAGGGTTTTTAGCATTTTCTGTGACGATCTACAACGATCTAACGTGAAGCTAAAAAAATTAAGACACTCATAGGAACAAATATTTAACATACTAATAAGCCCTAAATCTTACCCTCACATAGATTAATTATTATTTAAGAATACTGATGCTTTATTTCATTTCAATTTAAAATTTTATTTCCATTTACAGTAGCACCTGAACCTGTACCTGAACTAGAAAAGAAAGACAAGAAAAGCAAAAAGGGAAAAGGAAAAATTACACCAAAAGAAAAGGAAATCAAGCCTAATGTCAAGAACCCCAAAGTTAAAAGTCAGAACTTAAGTGTAAAAAGTAAGTACTATTATTAAATGTAAGCTGAAAGAAACAAATTGCATATTATATTTGTTTGTTTAAACATATTTGTTAAACTAAATTAAAATTGTCGCTGAATCAGCTGGAAAACTTTTGGGAAAGAAAAAAGATAAATCTGCTGTTTCAGCAAAAGCTGCCGAAACGGAACGACTAAAAGCAGGTGGAGACTCTGCTATGGGAGACTTAGACACTGGGATAGAAAGTGCAACTGAAGACATGGGAGCCGATAGCGTCAAGAGCTCAGCTCTATCGGGTAAGTTAGTTTTAATACTTTCGTGTATGACACAGCTTCTCTCTAAGATTTGATTTCACACTCTGTTCAAAATTTATACACAGCCAGCGATGATGATGAAGATGATGTTGGTAAATATTCTATTTCTTAAGTAATATTTTGATGAAAGAAGAATCTAAAAAATGATAATACAAACATATTATCCAACTTAGATTGAAATTGTCATCGTTATCATTTGAAATTTTCATTTATATTAAGATTCATTTGAATTTATTCTTTTCTACCGCTCTTTCAGTCGCCTGAGTTCTTTTGTATATGCGTCCTTCAAAGGATACGAAATGATTAATGTGGCATGAAACTTTAGTTTTTTAAATTATTCTTTGTTTTAAGATTTCTTTTAATTGTGAAACTTTTATTTTATTCTTTAATCCCTTTTGTCGTTCATAAATATTTAAAAACCTCATTAAAGAAATGGACAGAAATGAATATTCTTACGCCTTGTAAAAAAATGCATTAACCCAATAGTAACAATGTGAAGAATGCTGAGTTTTCCAAAAATCTTTTTCTTTTCTTTGAAGTTTTAGTTGCATTTAAATGAGATATCTTGTCAGGATTCATCAAAAGAATAGCAACATAACAGTGAATGCAAAGTAACTATATACTCCTTTTAATTTGCAGACGAAACCAAATACTCATCTGTGGTTACGTGACACAAAAGCTAAAACAAACCAGAGATAATATCTAAAAAATTCATTAATTCGGCAAAGTTTTTTTTAGTTTCTTCACAACAAACACAATCACGTATGGGATGGAAAACGATCGTTTTCAAACTGATTTCAAAATTATTGTTTTGAAAAACTGTGATGCAATCCAACCGATTTTGACTGTTAGTTTAGATCTAATCTCAAACTACTGACTTTTAACAAGGACACTAGAAGACAAATGTAAATGATATAATAGAACTGTAAAAACATATTTATCAAAAAGATTGAGGAAACTATTAAAAACAAATGTGAAAGCTATTGACAAAACGACTATAACAGTATCCCTACGGTAAATTGAACTGCCACAAAACAAGTCACGTGACCGATCCCCAGGTGATAGGGACAAGTCCGAGCTCTAACACTTCCTATGAAGCGGATCAGCCACTTTTACATGGGGATGGTCTAGGATGGGGTTAATTGATACTTTGTATGCACCTTGTAACTTTTCTCTGAAATATCTTATGGAGTTCTAATCGGTGTAGTATATAATAGATTATAAATAAATATTATTCCAAAATTCAGCTGTAATTATCGATATTTAATTTTTTTATTGTTACAAATCTAAGAAGAAATTGTATTTTATTTTTAAGCGATGTCTTTGATAGGATTTGAACCGACAACCTCCGGCATGGACCCAAAAAGCATTAAAAATAGTGAAAAAAAGCAGAACGCTTTTTGAGTTTGGAAATTTGTATGGAAAACAAATTTTTTTAAACGCATTTGCGTTACTTTTCATAAAAATTTTAAATGTTTAGAAACGAAGTCTTTTACAAAATCTGCCTATTAATGTTAAGGAAGCAGGAGTGTAAAAATGAAATGTGATACTATATGTTCCTGAAATTGTCGACCCTTTTCGTTAACTCAAGTCGATTAAATCTCCTCGATTTGACAAAACTAATTTCGCTAATAGCAACATTTTCTCAGTCTTTTTTAAAATGTTCTATTATTTTGCATTGAAATTTTTCTGTGTGCATCTACCTACATGTATTTCGACATGCTGAATCTGAATCTAGGTCCATTTGATTCATACTATCAACAATTTCGAGTAAATTGCGAAAAGCTGCCGATTTCCACGACATTTAGCTATTTTTTAGTGGTTTTACGTAATTTACTCGAAATTTTGCGGATGTCACAAGAAAAATTTTGATGACAAGTAATTAGTTAAAATGCTAACAAGACATGAATTTAAAAAATCAAAAAAACCCGACTGCGTAAAAATAAAAGAAAACAATTTTAAACCGTCACAGATCCTAAATTCTCTTTCGAAATTAAAAATCATAAGAGAAACCTAAAGATGATTTTCAAATACATGTCGAATGATACCCATTTTGATATTGTTCGCCGACTTTTTATTCTTATTAAATGGCGTCTGTCGGCCGCCATATCGACCAACGCGTTCGGTTTATATAGTGCCGCAAAGGAACATACATCCATACATACATACATACATACATACATACATACATACATACATACATACATACATACATACATACATACATACATACATACATACATACATACATACATACATACATACATACATACATACATACATACATACATACATACATACATACATACATACATACATACATACATACATACATACATACATACATACATACATACATACATACATACATACATACATACATACATACATACATACATACATACATACATACATACATACATACATACATACATACATACATACATACATACATACATACATACATACATACATACATACATACATACATACATACATACATACATACATACATACATACATACATACATACATACATACATACATACATACATACATACATACATACATACATACATACATACATACATACATACATACATACATACATACATACATACATACATACATACATACATACATACATACATACATACATACATACATACATACATACATACATACATACATACATACATACATACATACATACATACATACATACATACATACATACATACATACATACATACATACATACATACATACATACATACATACATACATACATACATACATACATACATACATACATACATACATACATACATACATACATACATACATACATACATACATACATACATACATACATACATACATACATACATACATACATACATACATACATACATACATACATACATACATACATACATACATACATACATACATACATACATACATACATACATACATACATACATACATACATACATACATACATACATACATACATACATACATACATACATACATACATACATACATACATACATACATACATACATACATACATACATACATACATACATACATACATACATACATACATACATACATACATACATACATACATACATACATACATACATACATACATACATACATACATACATACATACATACATACATACATACATACATACATACATACATACATACATACATACATACATACATACATACATACATACATACATACATACATACATACATACATACATACATACATACATACATACATACATACATACATACATACATACATACATACATACATACATACATACATACATACATACATACATACATACATACATACATACATACATACATACATACATACATACATACATACATACATACATACATACATACATACATACATACATACATACATACATACATACATACATACATACATACATACATACATACATACATACATACATACATACATACATACATACATACATACATACATACATACATACATACATACATACATACATACATACATACATACATACATACATACATACATACATACATACATACATACATACATACATACATACATACATACATACATACATACATACATACATACATACATACATACATACATACATACATACATACATACATACATACATACATACATACATACATACATACATACATACATACATACATACATACATACATACATACATACATACATACATACATACATACATACATACATACATACATACATACATACATACATACATACATACATACATACATACATACATACATACATACATACATACATACATACATACATACATACATACATACATACATACATACATACATACATACATACATACATACATACATACATACATACATACATACATACATACATACATACATACATACATACATACATACATACATACATACATACATACATACATACATACATACATACATACATACATACATACATACATACATACATACATACATACATACATACATACATACATACATACATACATACATACATACATACATACATACATACATACATACATACATACATACATACATACATACATACATACATACATACATACATACATACATACATACATACATACATACATACATACATACATACATACATACATACATACATACATACATACATACATACATACATACATACATACATACATACATACATACATACATACATACATACATACATACATACATACATACATACATACATACATACATACATACATACATACATACATACATACATACATACATACATACATACATACATACATACATACATACATACATACATACATACATACATACATACATACATACATACATACATACATACATACATACATACATACATACATACATACATACATACATACATACATACATACATACATACATACATACATACATACATACATACATACATACATACATACATACATACATACATACATACATACATACATACATACATACATACATACATACATACATACATACATACATACATACATACATACATACATACATACATACATACATACATACATACATACATACATACATACATACATACATACATACATACATACATACATACATACATACATACATACATACATACATACATACATACATACATACATACATACATACATACATACATACATACATACATACATACATACATACATACATACATACATACATACATACATACATACATACATACATACATACATACATACATACATACATACATACATACATACATACATACATACATACATACATACATACATACATACATACATACATACATACATACATACATACATACATACATACATACATACATACATACATACATACATACATACATACATACATACATACATACATACATACATACATACATACATACATACATACATACATACATACATACATACATACATACATACATACATACATACATACATACATACATACATACATACATACATACATACATACATACATACATACATACATACATACATACATACATACATACATACATACATACATACATACATACATACATACATACATACATACATACATACATACATACATACATACATACATACATACATACATACATACATACATACATACATACATACATACATACATACATACATACATACATACATACATACATACATACATACATACATACATACATACATACATACATACATACATACATACATACATACATACATACATACATACATACATACATACATACATACATACATACATACATACATACATACATACATACATACATACATACATACATACATACATACATACATACATACATACATACATACATACATACATACATACATACATACATACATACATACATACATACATACATACATACATACATACATACATACATACATACATACATACATACATACATACATACATACATACATACATACATACATACATACATACATACATACATACATACATACATACATACATACATACATACATACATACATACATACATACATACATACATACATACATACATACATACATACATACATACATACATACATACATACATACATACATACATACATACATACATACATACATACATACATACATACATACATACATACATACATACATACATACATACATACATACATACATACATACATACATACATACATACATACATACATACATACATACATACATACATACATACATACATACATACATACATACATACATACATACATACATACATACATACATACATACATACATACATACATACATACATACATACATACATACATACATACATACATACATACATACATACATACATACATACATACATACATACATACATACATACATACATACATACATACATACATACATACATACATACATACATACATACATACATACATACATACATACATACATACATACATACATACATACATACATACATACATACATACATACATACATACATACATACATACATACATACATACATACATACATACATACATACATACATACATACATACATACATACATACATACATACATACATACATACATACATACATACATACATACATACATACATACATACATACATACATACATACATACATACATACATACATACATACATACATACATACATACATACATACATACATACATACATACATACATACATACATACATACATACATACATACATACATACATACATACATACATACATACATACATACATACATACATACATACATACATACATACATACATACATACATACATACATACATACATACATACATACATACATACATACATACATACATACATACATACATACATACATACATACATACATACATACATACATACATACATACATACATACATACATACATACATACATACATACATACATACATACATACATACATACATACATACATACATACATACATACATACATACATACATACATACATACATACATACATACATACATACATACATACATACATACATACATACATACATACATACATACATACATACATACATACATACATACATACATACATACATACATACATACATACATACATACATACATACATACATACATACATACATACATACATACATACATACATACATACATACATACATACATACATACATACATACATACATACATACATACATACATACATACATACATACATACATACATACATACATACATACATACATACATACATACATACATACATACATACATACATACATACATACATACATACATACATACATACATACATACATACATACATACATACCTTTCCCACCCCGAGACGTATAGCCTTGCGGTAGTACCACGGGGAGCAATTGGGTTAGTGTGAAGGGGTGTTTTTAGCGTGTTAAAATCTCGCACTTCTGGCAAACACCACCACTGCCAGAGTCTTTCGATGATTTTCATCCCACAAAAAAAAAAAAAAAAAAAAAAAAAAAAAAACATACATACATACATGCATACATACATGCATACATACATGCATACATACATGCATACATACATGCATACATACATGCATACATACATGCATACATACATGCATACATACATACATACATGCATAGACTTATAAGCACAATACCCTTCTTTGCGTCGCACAGTCGGGTAAAAAACATACCCTTCACTACTTCTACTTTGGCATTTTAACCAATTACTTTAACATGGCGATATACATAAATTTTACATAATTAATTGCTCATTTTTTATAATTTTTCATCAAATTTTAGAAAAATTTTCAATTTAGCTATTTTTTAATTCTATAAAATGATTAAATTTTTCATTATTTGACAAACAAAAGAAAGTTTGAGCTTACATTTTTGTTGCTTTTAAATTATTTTTAAACTTGCAAAGAACTTGAAGCAAAGCTTGAAATAAATTTAGTTCCAGTTGAATTTCTAGTACTGGAAGTTTTAAGTTTTTGAGTGCTTATTGGAAATATTTTATTTAATTTTTATATTCATAAATGAGCACAAAAATTCATAACTTTTTAAAGTTCTCATAAATGAAAAATTAAAGTTTTTTATTTATTCTTCATGTTCATAAATGAACACAAAACAATGTCTGTTCAAGCGTTAATGCGCAGAGACACGGGTCTTTGCTTAAGTGATTTGCAACTGATGCTTTGCCGCTCGCCATTGTTTTTAAATAACACAAAAAATAAATGTTGAAAATAAGATTCATGTCCAACGTAAAAAATTGTTTTCCAATAATAGGTGTGTTTGAGTACTCGATAATTTGTACAAGTTATTACTTATTTGTACTGGATTGCGTTCGTTTACTTTTAAACATTTGTAACGAGAGAGTATAAGCAACATTTTTGTTGCTAAGAACTTGCTGGATTTTACTGGTGAAAACTAGCAACATTGAAACATGTTTATAAATAAATAAAGTTTATTTTGAAATAAAAAAAAGAAAAATATTTGGGCAATTCAAAGTGGAGCCATATCAGTACTATTATTCATATTTCATATTATTTTATGCATGCATAAAATTTTACCGAAAATTTTCAAACAAAAAATTCATAAAATTTTACACATGTTTTAAAAAAATTGTATTTCATATTCTATAATTTTCTTTAAAATTTTGATGTTTGAAATAAAATAAATTAAATTAAAATGAAAAAATAAATAAAAAAACGTGTTTGTGGAAAATAAAAATGTAAAAGACATCGCAATTTAGTACGTGCTGTGCCGATTTTAAAAATAACTTTTCGGGAAAAATTAAAGAAAATTATAGCCGTTATTAGATATAAGCTATTCAAAGTATCGGGTAGCATTTAAATACAAAATACGGAATAGAACAATATGCACGCTCGCTTGCAATTTGAATTTAACGTTTTCTAGTTTTTATGTGACAATTTTTTAATATAAATTGTTGAAAATATTTTTAAACAGTTGAAATTTATTGCGTTGTAAGTTTTTACAAAATGTTCGACAACTTTTTTGAATAGAAAGTAAATTTGATTGTAGTCTCTATCATTGTGTTACTGGACAAACATTACTGGAAAAGTACTCAAACACACCTAATAACTATTATTAGGCAACGTAAATAAATAAAACAGGGATGTAACCGATACCGATTCCGATACCGATATATCGGCGACACTTAAGATTTTCCGATACATCGGTATCGGCGATATTTTACTGTCGATACGACGATACTTTAAACATTTTTTTCAGTTTTTTTTAACAAATTATTTATTTTTATTAATTTTAAAATTCATTTCGTTTTTTTATCTTATTAATATCAATTCTAAAAATTAATAATATTTTGCGCTGTTATATTGTAAAAAAATAATTTATTTTTTGTTAATTTTGCCATGAATTCAAATTCAATTCGTTGTTTTTTAAATCTTATTCGCAGCAAAAAAACAAGACTTATTGTAACCGCTATAAAATACGCTTTATATGAAAATATAAAAATGGGTAAGTTTTCAAGCAAACTGTTGCCAAAAAATACACAAAATGAAAAAAAATCGGTATAAAATAAAAAATTTAAATATTCTTTTGTCGATATTTACGTGAAATATAGGTCAAAAAAAATCTTTTAAATATGCAGGGAAAGCTTGAGTCCTCCTCTATTCGACACTGTTTAAAAATTTAAAATCTGTGCAGAAACAACGCAATGAAAAATGTTTTTGTCCGTGAAGTTCCAAAAAATAAATTTTTTTATCGATAACTTTCGATTTTGAGGGTGTATTGCAATTTTTAAAATGGCAAAATGATCTACTCAACTAGACCTACACGCCTCACTAAATCGTTTTTAACGATTAAAAAAACATGCCATTTTGTAACAGCGTGTAATTAAGCTATTAAATTATTTAGAAGAATATTAGTTTAGAAATGTCCTTTAAAAAATCGAATTTTTAGCATGGCGAATATTTCTTAAAATTATAAAGAAATTACTAATTTTTACTTGCTATTCTACTAATTATCTGCATATTTTTAATATAGATTTTTTGGAAGCAATCAAAATGTGGTTCCTTAAAAATTACTTCCAATTTTTTAAACTGGGTTAATATTAATTTTAAATATTAATAGTCTCTTACAATGTAACTTTGTATAATAAAAAAGTTTTGTTAATCTAAACTGTAATTCAATTTCAATATTCGTATCGGTATCGGAATCGGTATCGGCGATATTTATTTTTAAATATCGGTATCGGTATCAGATCGGCAAAACGGCGTATCGTTACATCCCTAAAATAAACGTTGAAAATAAAAGTTACGAGCAACGGAAAAAATAATTTTTCAATAATAATTGTTATCAAGCTACGTAAAAAAATATAAATTGAATATAAAAATTATAAGCAACGTATAAATATAAATTTTACAATTAATTATTATCAACAATGAAATGAAAATATTTGTTGATTTATTGTAACTTTTTTAATTCAAAAATAATTTTAATGAAAAATATAGAAGGGGCAAGAACCCAAAAATCACAACACACCATTTTTATTGCGAAAATTAACGAAAAAACACAAAATTACGATCAAACTCTAAAATTTATTTAAAATTCCTAACTACTTAACTTCCTAACTAATCTGTAAAGCAATAAAAAAGCCAAAAATAGGCAAAAATCACCTGTATCGCAAAAGTAGGCGAAAAAATGCAACATTTGCAAACAAGCCCTAATTTTTTTTTAAATAGCTAAAAGCTAAAAAAAATCGCGGAAATGACGAAAATTTGGAACAAATTTCTAAAATCAAAGATACATCAGAGTCTGAGGTTGGTTAAAAATCGGTAAAACTGTAACAAAGCAAAAACTGAAAAAATATCACTTGTATCGCGAAAATCCTCGAAAAAATGCAAAATTGCAAACAAGCTCTAAAGTTTATTAAACATTGGTAAAATCGTAAGGAATTTGAAAAACTCGGAAAAAGTGTGACATTATTGGTGATTCTAAGCTAGTTTTGAAGTTTTCTTTAGATTTTTAAATTTTTGGCAAATTTTACCACTCGATTTTAATATTTTTAATGATCCCGAGCAAATATATCTACGCCTTATATTGTGTCCGATGTTGCACAGTTTCTCACTAATTTTTGCAATGTCCGGAATAGAAGCAACTTTTTGCAAGTTGTTTGGCTCTTTACAGCTTACACGATTTTTAAACCATATTAGACTTTGTTCTCATGCCGCTCTTAGCATGTTTTTGCGAATTTTCCCCATTTCCGCGAGTTATTCCGAATTTTTGACATTCCTTACAGTTTTAGCGATTTTTAATAAAAATTATGCCGTGCTTAAACTTGAAATTTTTTGCGAATTTTCGTTATTATCTCGATACAGTTAATTTGTCTAAAGTTTTTGGTTTTCAGCCTTTTAAATTTCTAATGCTTCTGAACTTCAGATTTGCAAATTTTCATCATTTTAGGAATGCATTTTTTTTACAATTTTAACTCCACTTTATATAATTTTTATGATTCTGAGCCAATTTTGAAGCTGGTTTCGGTTTTTCCAATTTTTTCCCGAATTTCCGTGATACACGCTATTTTTTCCGGTCTAAGCTTCCTTTCACAATTCTACTGATTGTAAACAAATTTCGATGCTCTTTAGATTTTTTTTTCGCAAATGTTCATAATTTTCCCGATATGTAGATTTTTTACCAGTTATTCTTTTAATTTTTTTAGAACTCTTCTTTTATATTTTTTTAGGATTCTGAACCAATTTTGAACGTGTTTCCGATTTATGCAAAATTTCGTTATATAACTTAGTACCAGCTGTGATTTTCTTCATTGGATCAATGAATTTTGTTATTAATAACGAGCTAACGTAAGATTTCATTGTATTAATAAAGAATACTTCTTAAAGCTTCATATAAAACACTTCATTGATTTCCTGAAACACTTTTATTCAAAACATGAAATAATTTATTTATACATATGATTATACATATGTCATTAACTGAAACTGCAAACCAACACTATTAATTTTTTTACAATGATTACGAAGCAATACTACCATGTTGACAACTGCTCACAGTATTGACTTGGATTCTCCATTTTCATCCTTAGATTTGTAGACAACTTAACTAGTTCAGCCAATAGCACTATAATAACACCGTGCATTCAACGAATTTAAAGTGTTCATTTTAACCAAGAAACATTTTCATGGAATTTGAAAAAAAGTCAATAAATTGTATTTTGAGTATCAAAATTCATTTTATTTGATGCTTTGCAATAAATATTCAAATGTAACGAGATAAACTTTTAGTATTCTTAAACTTGGAAAAAATTTAACTTCATAATATCAACGAAAACATTGCCATAAATTCAATAAAAGCTAAAAAATTAACAAATACAGAAAGAGAGTAATTTCATTCAGCTACATTTATTATTATGAAAATTAGCATTATATCAATGCAACATTTCATTCATATGATGAAGAAATATCAATGAAGCCGCTTCATTACCTGCATGAAAGATTTTTCTCTTAGTGTACTTAAACTCATATACGAAACTCTTCTATGATTTTTTCATTTATGATAAATTAACAAAACTGCAAATTCTCACAAACATATGCGCCATTAAATAAAAAATGAAAAAAAATTTCTTTGTTTTTTTTTTCATATATGATAACTTAACAAAAATGAAAATTCTCTCATATGAGCAATTGAATGAAATAAAATGTTTCCTCATTTTATCACTTTTGTTAAAAATGAAAAAAAATTATTTTTCATTTTGGAAAAAGAAAACATTTTTTGTCACTCAAACATGAATGAAGAAAAATATATACAATTTAAAACGTACCCTACTCATTCACATGAATGAGAATGACTGAGCATTTCGGACTCTGCCATCGTTGTTATATAAACTAGGGATGTAACGAATACCGATACCGATACCGATATATCGGCGATACTTCAGATTTTCCGATACATCGGTATCGGCGATATTTTACTGTCGATACGACGATACTTTTAAAAAAAATTTCAGAGTTTTTTTCAGACAAATTATTTATCTTTTATAAATTTTACCATGAAGTTAATTCATTTCGTTATTTTTTAAATCTTATTAATATCAATTTTAAAAATTAATAATATTTTATGCTGTTAATTTGTAAAAAAATTATTTATTTTTTTAATTTTACCATGAATTCAAATTCGATTCGTTGTTTTTTAAATATTATTCCAGCAAAAAAAGACACTCCAAAGAAGTCATGAAAATGTAGAGTTCGCGATTCGGAAATTATTTATTTTTTGTTAATTTTACCATGAATTCAAATTCAATTCGTTGTTTTTTAAATCTTATTCCAGCGAAAAAAACACACTCCAAAGAAATCATGAAAATGTAGAATTCGCGATCCGGAAGTTTTACGAATTTGGACAATTTCTAATTAGTTTTACATATCATTGCCATTGCAAGAAGTTCTGTTTTTCGATTACCAATCACCCAATTGGAAGCGATGCTAGGATAAATTTCTTTTCCGTGTTCTATAATGATTTTTCCTCTAGGAAAAAGGATAAAAATTACTCATTTTCCCAATTTTTTTTAATGCGAATTTAAATTGAAAACTGTATTTTCATGTAAATTTAAGTGAATAAATATAAACTTTTAGAAGACTTTTAATAATTAAGCTATTAAGAGTTATCTAGAAGAATATTAGTTGATAAATGTTCTTTAAAAAATCGATTTTTTAAAAAGCATAGAGATTATTTTTTAAAATTATAAAGGAATTAAAAATTTTTTTCTTGCTTTTCTACTAATTATCTGCATATTTTTAATACAGATATTTTGGAAGCAAAGAAAATGTAGCTCCTTAAAAATTACTTCCAATTTTTTATACTGGTTTAATATCATTTTTAAATATTAATAATCTCTTACACTGTAATTTTGTATAACAAAAAAAAAATTGCACTTGAGTTTTGTTAATCTAAACTTGAACTCAATTTCAATATTCGTATCGGTATCGGAATCGGTATCGGCGATATTTATTTTTAAATATCGGTATCGGTATCGGATCGGCAAAACGGCGTATCGTTACATCCCTAATATAAACCACCACACTAACACTGCAAATTCTTTAAGAGGAATAAAGCTGTTCCATTTTCTCATTATCAAAATACGATTTAGGGCCGTTAACAATAAAAATATTAACCTGCAGTTAACACTTAACTCAAAATGTAAATCTTGATAAATAAAATCTCATTAACACAAAGCAGATTTACCTATTCAATTAAATTGAACTGAAACCTTTTTTGAGTTTAAGTTCTTAGCTGAAGAAATTATTGGCATTTGAAAATAAATAAATTTTTTGTTATACTGAAAATATTTAACATAAATTTTCAAGAATAATAACAAATTCAAAGCTTCTTAGGCGAATGCAGCACTTCCTTGTGCAGCGGTCGTACTCAGATGCTGTTGAACCATGATATTATTTATATAAATTGCTAAAATTTTTGCATTTCCCAAAAATAGTTTATTTCAGGCAATCAAAAAAGTTGATGACACAAGTTAACAAAATTTTTTATTGTTAACGAAAATTGGTAACTTTCAGTTAAAATTCAAGTTTAGGCAAACTGAAAGTTAATAAACTTAAAGTTAAAATCAACCTAACTGAGCTTTGTGTTAATGGGAGTTATTGTTTTATATTGATGTATTCTTTTATATTATAAATAAATCTGCATAATATTTATAGTGCAATCTCTATTTAATTTTTATTACTTGTTCAATTCAGATAATGCAAATGTATGATTTGTTAAAAATCATATAATTTATATAAAAATATGGTTAAATTTTCATTTTTGACAATAGTTAACTTACCTAAAATAATAATGTATCTACAAAAGTTTATTAGTAATGCTACCTAAGTTTTTAGTTAGTTTTTCGAACATAGGAAATCTTTTATGCTGAACTCATTAATTGTACTTTCGAAGATCTCTTTTTTATATGTATTCCTTGTACACGCGACTAAATGGTTTCTTTGTAATATTTGTGAGAGCATTTTTCAGATTTATTTTAATCTTAATAATGTTGACGTGCTTAATTCATTCGTTCATTTATTCCTCAATTTAGTCATTCATTAGTTGGTTTTTTCCTTTAATTTCAATGTAAAAATTTACAGGTTCGAAGAAGAGTGGAAAAGGAAAAGTCAAGGGAAAGAAAAAAAGGATATTGCGGCCTCCATCTCCAGTTTATGTTGAAGTAAAGGTAAGTTCATCAACTTTTTTACACTTTTTCCTATTTGCAACGAAGATATAAGGTGCAAATGTACACGATGTTAACGCCGTTTCTAAAAATAATTTAAAATAATGTATGCCCTAAAACAGCACTTATACTTTCAATATCACTGATTTACAGTCTGAGGGCATCCTTCTGTAAATATTTAGAAAATATAAATATTTAAGCTCACTGTGATGATATGCTGTGATGTATTTCAAAGTGTGTGAATATTGTTGATATTGCAGGCCAAAGATCATTGCTGATTTAATAATAAACAACGTTTTACAAAAAAAATCAGAATTTTATAAAATACAATTTTAAGATAAATGAAACAAAAAATATATAATTCGAATGCAACTACACATCTTTGGGAAATATTACATTTGCGGTTTATTTCATAAACCTACGTGTCTATACCTGATATATTTTTATCATGATAAAAGTCAAATTCCATATAGAAAAAACAGCTAACATAAAACAAACTATTTTTCAATATAAAATTTGACATTTGTAATGATAAAAATATATCAGGTATAGACGAAGGGTAACAAAAAAAAAATATATATAAAACCTCCAACGCACAGTTCCAATGGGAAAGCAAAGGGTAATATATCTGTGTATTTGAAACTTGCGATCCGATTAAAAATGTATGTATGTAGAAATCATAAAGGAGAACATAAGTTTTAAGAATGTTGAAATTCGATTAAACATTTGGTCAGCTCTTTTATACAGAAATTTTTGCTTAAAGTTGCAGTCCAAAAATATTTAATTAGTTTGGCTTGAGTTGGTTTTTTACCCCAGCCAAAAAATGGCTATTACATCCCAGTAAAAAAGTTGCTTCCAATAAAGCAGGTTTCTACTATTATGGAATAAAAGTAGCGCTGACAAACCTGCTGATATCGCTGCTGATTTTTGTATGGCGAGTTCCCGGATTGGAGTACTACATTTTTGCTCACAAATGTGCTTTTGAAGCGCTGAAAATCATCAACATTTTCAGCACTAGAACTGAAAATATATGAAAAAAATGGTTCGATGTGGATTGGCGTTGTTGACGCCATTTTGTATTTTTCTTATTTCGTTTCCTTATTTATTTTTATTTTCATATTTTTACTCAATGTTTGTTACTTTAACTTCAACTAGTATCTAACTAAGAACCTTCAGGTTTGAAGTCCAACGTACCAATCACTCGACCAAAAACACTGTTGCAAAACGGCACCAACAAACTCAAATAAACTTACTCTTTATTCTCACTTAAAAAACTTCTTTGGATCAGCACTATAAAATCAGCTTTTTTGTATAGCTTGTGTACGAAGGTTTTGTATAAGTTAAAATCAAATACTTTTCTCGCTTCAAAACCTGCATTGTTGTCACGCTATGAAATCACCTTCTGAACAAGCTCATATTTTAAAGCGAATTATGAAGCGCTTTATTTCTGTAGTGCTTCAAAAACATGAAAATTTTTTACAGGGATGTTTATGGTGTGCATCTGTGAGTCTGTCTGTTCCCTCGTAGATCCTAAACAGTTATACTGATTTTTATTTAGTTTCTTTTGCTTGAAAAGTGACATAAACTAAAATCGTCTAACCTATGTTTGAAAAAAATCGGCCAAGCCGTTATGAAGTTATCATCCATTTTCATCGGCGTTAAATATATGTACTAGGGTATTCAGTTTACTCTACTTCCATTCTTCGATTAACCAATTAATCTAAATTGAGGTTTTTAAATTAATCAAACAATCGAATAACAGTTTTCTTTCGAGTTATTCGAGTAAGCCTTACTGTTAAAAATTATTCCAGTTAATCGGAAAATTTTTTAATTTACTTGGTTGTTAGTACATTTTTGTGAACAAAAATATAACAAATAATATGTTTTCTTCTTTTATATATTTTAATAATGAAAACAAAAGAAAAAAATGTCTACATAAATTAGATCATAAACTGTTCACTACTATAGATAAAAAAGGGTAAATACCCAATTGGTAAATACCCGGTAAAATGAGTAAATTGGGTAAAAATAGGCAAATACTCTAGTATTTATCCAAAGTCTGGGTATAAATTTTATTGTAGAATATTTAATAAACGAACACATTGTGCGGCAAAGATTTATGATTAAAACTGGCTCAAATTACAATGTCAGGCCCTTGGGAAAAATCGCGAAAATTACGAAAATTCGTAAAAACTTGCTTATATATGGAAGATATACAATTAATTAAAAGAACCAAAATTATAAGAACATCAAAACCTTAGGAAAAGATTCGCTTATCGCGAAAATAGCGAAAATTCGAGAAAATTTCCAAAACTGAGAATTCGCAAAAACTTGCTAACAGCGGCATGATAACAAAGTCTAATACGGTTTAAAGATACTGTAAACTGCAAAGAGCCTAAAGACTTGCAAAAAGTCGCTTTTTCCCGAACATTGCAAAAACTCGTGAGAAGTTTCCACATCGGAAACAAGCATTAACATTGATTAGAAACCGCTAAAGCTTCATATTCATGAAAAATATGTAACTTTATAGAAGAAATCACTAATGTTGAAAATAATAATAAAATAAAAATATACATATATTAAAAGTTTTTATTTTTTAATGTTGACGCCAAAATAATATGTTTCTTATAAATAAATACTCAAATAAATTCCCAAAAAAGGAATATACCCGGTATTTACCCATATATCGGGTAAATATCGGGTAGAATCGCATCTATAATCATTTTAAATACATAGTTCTTTTCACTATTCAGATGTTTCGTTTTAGGAAGATTTAGCATCAGGAAATATTTAATAATATCAGACCTGTTTTGTATTCAATGCGAAATAAAAATAATCATACACATTTTTGTTATAAATATTAAATTGAACAGCAAAGCCCAACATATTTTATATTTATTAAGAAAACAGAAAAGGATAATTCATTAAGCAATCGAACAAAATGAATACATTTAGCTCTAAAATATATAATGCTTTTTCTTTATTTCATAAATACTTCTTTCGACTGATTACTCACGTTACTAAAGATATGTACATTACTACAGATGTTTACCGAAAATTGGGAGATCTTACTATATTGTCAGATCTGGCGATGTGCTGGCAATGTACTGACTATAAAAAATTATCAGTATATTGTTAATTCACACAGTTGTATCAAAGTTGTCAGAAAAACTTACATTTTATTGCCAGTCTGGAATAAATTTATTTGACAATATTGTCAGTAAAAAAATTGGCAGGTCACACTCCTGTCAGTTAGAAAAATTGTCAGATCTGTTGCTAAGCATTTCCAAACACAAAACATTTAACAGATATTATCAATTATTCGTCTGTGCTTGTGTTAACTTTAAGAAGTGAAATATAAATTATTATTAAACATAAAGGGTAAAAAGGAAAATTTTCAACGCGGTCTGGATTTTTATCCCCCAATTTTAATTAAATTAGACATACAGTGGTAGGCATATATATTTTGACATTTAACCCGTTTTTCTTCTTTTTTTATTTCCAGTCCTATACAATGAAAAAAGGAAATTAAAATTACTTGAGTAAAGGTAAAATTACAGCCAAATTCATAAAAAAATTTTATTTTAGGTTTAAGACTCACAATTGTTATTGAACAGTTTCACGGTAAAACTGTAAACACTACAATAGACATTGTGTGTCTTAAGGAAATTTAGATTTCGATACTGGCAACACCACCATGTTTTGTAGTTAGTGTTGCAATAAAAAGAATATGATCTCATCCGGATATTGAAATAAACGAATAGCTTTTTATTGTTTTCGTGTAAGTTAAGCTTTTTTGAACTCTCTTTATAAAATATTTCTCAACTTATTTAACACAAGTTTTCTATGAAGTAAAAGCAAAAACGAGAAATTATTACAAAAGAGTTCACACGAATCTTTTAATCATGTATGAAGAAGGTACTCGAATAACGAGCCTATTTTCATTTGTGATGATTGTTTCTACATCACTAACATTTCTTTTTGCTTTTATGTGTTTTGATGGTGTTTTTTGCTAATTTTGTTGAGAATTTTGTTTAACTTAAAGAATTAAGTGACATATTCTATCAAATTTAAAAAAACATTCATAAACGCTTATAGCCAAGACTTCAAGCTTTAATTTAAAGCATATCATGTATTCCTGTGTGCTAAATTTGCAAAGATATTTGAAGTTGAAATTGATATATCGATGATATGAATTTATTGAAGGTTTATAGTAGGTGCATACCATCTTTAAACCTATTTTAAAACTTTCATATAATATACATTTTTGAATGCAATTTTATGAAATTTTGCTTAAAAGTAGTTTATTGCCCTGTTTTAAATATTTATGAATATGGCTGTTAGTCTTTACTTTTTATTCTGTTACGAATCAGCTGATTGGTTTTTATTGATGAAAAACTTGTACAAGTCGTTCGTTTTTCCGTTCTGTTGTGGACGAACATGTTGAAAACACAAGTTTTACTTACGGCGTTAAGTGACAGAAAGAAAAAGCTTTTCTCTTAATAAAATTTATTGATCATTTTGTTAAGCTATTACAAAGAATATGCAGATTAATACAGAAAGTGATTTTTTGTCTGTTTATTTTTTCATAAAGCCTACAGGATGACTTTATATCAGAGTTCAAAATTTTTCATGTATGAGCGCTAAAATTTCTCATTAATCAAAAATTTTAAATTGTTTAGTTATTTTTCATATTCATAAATGAACACTGAAATTTAACATATTTGAAATTTCTCATAAATGGAAAATTAGAATTTTTTATTTATTTTTCATATTCATAAATGAATACGAAAAAAATTCTGCCTATTCACTCATGAATGTATTGTAAGTTTGCTTTTTATTTATCACACATGGATGAGTAGAAATAAAAAAAATTTTCATGAAAATATGAACAAATCTAAAGACATCACTTTTATTGTGACAAACAAGCTCTAAAATTGATTTAATATTGTAATTTAATTGTAAGGAATGCCAAAAACTTTGAAACAAGTTGCGAAAATTACGATAATTCTCAAAAACTGGCTGACATCAGAAAGATATCACTGTGATGTTGATTAAAAATCGGCAAAACTGTAAACTTCGCCCAAAATAAATATAAAAATAGCTAAAATTATGAGGAATGACAAAAACTCGGAAAAAATCGCGAAAATGACGAAAATTTGCAAAAAATTGCTAACATGAAAAAGATATCAGAGTCTGATGTTGATTAAAAATGGGTAAAACTGTGAAGAAACCAAAACCTAACAAAAAACAATTTCAATTTTTCACGAAAGTTCGTGAAAAATTGCAAAATTTTAAGCAAGCCCTAAAGTCGTTAAAAATAGCTAAAATAATGAGGAAGGACAAAAACTCGGAAAAAATCACGAAAATTACGAAAATTTGCAGAAAGAAAGTATATGGTTTAGTTTTCTTTCGCACTTTTTTCTGAATTTTTGGCATTCCTTACAGTATTAGCGATTTTTAATCAAAATTATGTCTGGTTTAAAGTTTTGCAATTTTTGCCGAATTCGCGATAGGCGTAATTTTTCAAAAATTTTTGCTTTTCTTACATTTACATTTACTTAAAATTTTTAAAAATTATCGTTTTTTGCAGTTTTTCAGTCTAAGCTTCCTTTTATAATTTTTATAATTTCAACGATTTTAAAATAATTCTGACGCTTTTTCAGGTGTGTGGTTTTCTCTTTTTTAAATTTTCATAATTTCCGCGATAGATATATAGATTTTTTTACTAGTTTTAGCCATCTTTTATATTTTTTACGATTCTCTAACAATTTTTAACGTGTTTCCGATGTTTGCTAAATTTCGTAATATTAGCGAAACGCGTAATTATTCTCCACTCTACTCCATTTTATATCTTTCCTTACTACATAATCTCATACGAAATATCTTCTACTACTTTTTCCTTTATGATAAATTAACAAAATTGAAAATTCTCATATATGAACAATTGAATGACAAAAATATTTTCTCATTTTTTCACTTTTATTAAATATAAAAAAAAATTAAATTTTTCAGTCATGAAAAAATCAAAACTAAGGGCCTAATTTTCTAAAACACGTCACGAAAGTGAAATTTATATAGCAAACAATAACAAAATTACTCAATTACTATTATTTTGTTTTTGTTTTGCTTTGCTTTGCCTTTCATAATCTTTAAAATTTGTATGAAAACAAAAACAAATTTATAAAATTTGAGTAATTTTGTTATTGTTTCCTATATAAATTTCACTTTCGTGACGTGTTTTAGAAAATTAGGCCATAAAACTTTTTCTAGTTGCTCAAACAAGAATGAAAAAAAAATTAAAATTTTATGTGCTGTTTCCACAATGCAAACAAGCACTGCTTGTCTAAAATTTGTATGGGAATCATAAAAAAAACTGAGTACTTTTCATATAAATTAGACAAGCAGTGCTTGTTTGCATGATGGACACAACACATAAAACGTACATATTCATTCTCATGAATGAGAATGAGTGAACATTTCGGAACTCTGCTTTATATTGTTAAATAATAATTTATACAAGACATAAATTTAAAAAATCAAAAAACCCGACTACGTAAAAAATAAAAGAAAACAAATTTAAGCCGTCACAGATCCTAAATGGTCATTCGAAACTAAAAACCATAAGAGAAACCTAAAGATGATTTTCAAATACTTGTCGATTGATACCCATTTTGATATAGTTCGCCGACTTTTTATTTATTTCGTATAAACAAAATGGCGTCTGTTGGCCGTCATATTGAATTTTGACTACTGTCATATCTTTAGTGACACTCTCCGAATCGGACTACGCGTTCGGTTTATATAGTGCCGCAAAGGAGCACACATGCATAAATACATACATAGGCTGATAAACACAATACCCTTCTTTGCGTCGCGCAGTCGGGTGATAAAAAGCTTTTGTTGTTTTGGTTGTCGACGGAGTTGCCGCTTTCTTATTTTTTAACACAGTTTGTGTGTATTTTTTTCCGATAATAAATGCAGGGGATATATGTAAATATCTATGTATGAATGTTGAATTCTTAATTTTATTAAGAGGTTAAGATTTTTTTATATACATTCTCATTATGCTATTTAGATAGGTATGTAATGGGAAAATTTGCTAAACTTGAAAAAATGCTTAGATCTGGTTCGCTAACGCTATTGATTTTGCAATATTTTTAATTTAGTATTATAACCCCTTTTTTCATAGATCAATTATATTTTAACATATGTTTATATTGTTCGTTAGCTCTGCAGAATTTGCCATCAATATAAAGGATATGAATATAATTTTTTTTTGATATAATAACCCCATATCGGTTAAGCCGATTTGGGATTCAAATCTATTTATTAGATATTTTTAATATATTTTTACTTGAATTTTATTAACGAAAATGCCATTATATAAAAAGCTGATCGCTATAACAGTTTTTTATTTAATATACATGAGGTTACTATAAGTGACGAAATTTAACTGAACCTTACTGAGTTTTTCCATATAAGTATAATGAAAATAGAAATTATCGTAGTGATTTTTAATGTTAAATTGTATAGCAAAACTCATTAAGATCCAAATCAATTCTGTGCATAGGGATGTAGGTTTCTAGTACTTATTATGTTAAACTATTGATACTCAACAAGTTTGTTAACATAAATAATTAACTTTAAAAATGAAAAGCTGTAGATATTTGTTCCCCTTTTGAAAAAATCATTTACCAATTAGGTAAAAAAATTATTAATCGTGGCAATACTGGTTGTCAAATACGTTTTCCAGAAATACTAAAGCTATGTACATACGATTGTCAGTTCTTACAATATTGTAAGTAAAATGTGCTAAAAAATTCTTACAATCGTTTGAACTGAAAATTTTTGTCTGACAACGTTGGCAGAAAAAGCATTGTCAGTCGATTTTAATACTACCTGCTGACAAAATTGTCAGACATCTCACAATCGTGTGAGCACATCGCGTTACCATTGTCAGATTATTGGCAGACAATTGTCAGACATTTTTGAATTATCAGATGTGCGAAGTTTCTGCATCTGAAAATGTCGTCATTGTCAGAGACTTTTTTTTAGGGATGTAACGAATACCGATACCGATATATCGGCGATACTTCAGATTTTTCGATACATCGGAATCAGCGATATTTTACTGTCGATACGACGATACTTTAACAAATAATTTATTTTTGTTCGATTTTACCATGAATTAAATTCACTTCGTTATTCTTTAAATCTTATTAATATCAATTTTAAAAATTAATAATATTTTATGCTGTTATTTTGTAAAAAATTATTTATTTTTGTTAATTTTACCATGAATTCAAGTTCAAGTCGTTGTTTTATATATCTTATTCCAGCAAAAAAAAAGATACTCCAAAGAAGTCGTGAAAATGTAGAATTCGCGATCTGGAAGTATTGCAAATTTGGATAATTTCTAATTAGTTTTACATATCCTTGCCATTGCAAGAAGTTCTGTTTTTCGATTACCAATTCGGTGGAAGCGATGTTAGGACAAATTTCTTTTTCGGTATTCTATAATGATTTTTCCTCAAGGAAAAAGGATAAAAAATTACCCATTTTCACAATTTTTTTATGCGAATTTAAACTCAGAACTGTATTTTCATGTAAATTTAAGTGAATAAATATAAACTTAGAAGTCTTTTAGTATCGTCTTTCAGTATCGACTAAAAAGCATCAATACTTACTTGTATTGGTCAAGTTCTTCCTATGATTATAAGTAGTGAAAACAAAAGATAATACATATGTATGTAATATAATATGTATTTACATTTAGTATTCTCTATTTTAGTGCTATTATATTTTTTAATTTTTAATTAGCGGCCGATACATTCACAATATTATTAAATATGTTATCGTTATTATTATTGTCAGTTTGACCTATAAGTGGCGCAGTACCTTCAAATAAAATGTGGCGCAATTTTTCTCCCAATGATAAAGTAAACATAGCACTGTCCAATGTTGCCTACATTTTATACGGTATAATGGTGCACTTTTCTTGGTTTTGCAATAAAACTCAAAAGCAGTGTGGCCATTTTGACGCTTTTCGGGTATTTTATGACGCTTTTTTGGTCTCGTTACCCTTTTATTTGTTCCAAATACCCCTTATTAAAACAGGGTATTTTTGACGCTTTTTCCATTTTTTGTCGCGCTTTTGGTGTTTTTTGTTACAACTTAGTTTTTTTTTAATTTATGTGTTGTTTCCACAACGCAAACAAGCGCTGCTTGTCTAAAATTTATATGAAAAGCACTCAGTTTTTGAGCGGTTTTCATAAAAATTTGTTACTCAAGTCGCTTGTATTTTAAGTACTTTTTTACTCAAATGCTGAAGTTGACATAACATTTAGCTTAATGAATTTTTAGAAATCGACTTTCTTCAAACTTATCCAATCCATTATTGCATATCACACATGATATATTAATAAAAGGTAGTCCAATTCTCTCTTTCCACCACCATATTAACGTTCTGACATATAATCGAATTAAGGATATAAATATAAACAATAAAAAAATACAGAAAAAGATTTGATAATTTTTATTAAATTGTATTAAATTTAAATATTTAAATTTAAATAAAGTTGCCTTTTTTGACGGAATGCAGTAACACAAGACACTTTTGTAAGGATTCTCGTGTAAAAGTTTTTAACTTTCCAACAATTCCTTATTTTCGGCAAAAGTGGCTTAGTTTATGGCAGATCAATGAGTCCGTTTACCAAAGACACCTTTGTCATGTTGATTAAATTTTGGGTAAGATTACGTAGTCATGGGAAAGAAATATGTTTAATTAAATAAGACTGTTTTCCCAGAAAATATAAGGTAAAGTATTGTCTGAAATACTAAGTTTATTTAATAAATACGGAAGTTTGCAGTTCTCAAGAAAAATTTGATGAATGCATAAAATAATATGCATGTTGTAATATAAAACGAAATCTTTAATGGAATTACGTAATATCTCAACAACCCCTTACACAAGTATTTATAATTTGGATCAATTTAATTACTTACATCCTATTGTTAACAACTTAAAAAAGTAATTACTTAAAAAAAAATAAGCTTACATTCGTAAATGTAAACTTATTCTTAAGAAATGTAGCTTAAAAATTTTCGGTTATTCGAATATTCGGCAAAAAGTGTTCGAATAATTTTTTATTCTACATTGAAAAATGTTGTTCGTTCGAACAAAAGTGAAAAAAAGCTGTTCGAATATTCAAATAATTCTTATTGGAATGACAACAATAGTAAGTATTGTAATCTTAGCATCGTTTTTGAATAAAATACAACCACACACTTGATTTTGGAGGGCACATTTTCACAACCTATACTTTAATATATATTTAATATCAGTTAAACTATAATGAAAACCGAAACAAATTTTGTTGAACTGGTGTCATGTTCAGCTTTATTTGGTGGCCAATAAGAAACGAGTATTTTTGACCGATACAAGTACTTTTTACCGATACCTACTTCGTACTCGATAGTAAAGTATCGATACCAAAAGCACTTGGTTTGTAAAGAAAAGTATCGAGTAACTAGGGGCTGTTCACATATTACGTAACTCATTTTTCGCCAAATATGATACAAAAAATAGAAAAAAATTCCTAAATATGGAAAAACATGCTGTAAACCAACAAATCGATGCCTAAATTTTTAAAAAGTTCTGAAACTTATAAATATTTTATTTATACCTACATACATCGCACAGGAAAAAACATGCAATTGCATATTTGCGTTTTCCCTGATGATACCTATCATTAGAAATTAATACAACAAAAGCTTTTATTTGTGACTATTGTCACAAATGTTTTTACTATCACAAAAATATTGTTATAACTGGTTCGACAATAGCATAGTTAGAGTAAACGAAAAAACAATTATTTCTCTCCCCTGTAAAGTTGTGATTTTGCATATAGCGCTATTTGAATATAAGACCTCGATACGGTAAATCGTCAACAAAAGTTTATTTAAAAAATCTACGCAGCAGTACGAATTTATGCATATCGAATATCTAATACGTCTCATCTTTCCTCATATAATTAATTTCTAAACTTTTTGCAGAAAATAATACCAACGTTCGTTAAGACACCAATATTGTATTGCCATTTCGGGGAACTTAATTCTACACATTTTGACCACAGCAACAACAAATATGTTTATATTATTCGCAAGGAATTTAACGGAATACGTAAGTATTAGTATCGTAATTAAATTATATCGTAAAGGAAAACAATCGTTTAGTCCATATTATATAATGAGTAGATCCATTATAGGGACTTGGTTCAACTATTGTCATATTCCTCTTTGCAAATAAAATATATAAATGAATATGCCGATATCGATATTTTGCAGGCGGAGAACTTAAAATAGGCAACAATGTTTTCTGCAATTGTCAATTTGAGAGGTCTCGGTTTTTTTCAACACATTACAAAAAATTTGTATTTAGTCGAGTTTTGTTGGCATGATCGTGCTAAGACTGTAATTTGGTTTCAGCAGGGCGCTGAATAAATAAATAAGCATTTTAGAGTTAATTTCAATGGCGAAGTTCGTTGCGGCAACGAACTGCCCGATATGTACTTTAGAGGATCCTGTGTTACATACAAGGTACATAGGTTGCAACCTCTTACGCATGGCTACCTAACTATCCACAAACACTTTGTTAAAGTCCTTGAACTACATAAACTCATACCAAATCAAGCAGTGAAACCGATCGTTGAGATAGATACTCGATATGTCCAGTGGCATTGCCCACGGACTACAAAACCGACCACATCGTGCATTATGTGCTGTGACTGATGCAAATTTAAATCGATTTTCATCAGTTTTAATTTTTTGAAAAAGTTACCGGGATAAAGAAAAATCAGCTCAAATAAAACTTACAGCCTATCCCAGGATGTCGAATGAAAACTTAACTGAACGATAAGCTGTCGGTCACTTTCATTCGAATAAGCGTCCGATTATCTTTCGACTTGTCGTTCGCCTGGTTTTACGTTTATATCTTAAGTTGTATCCATTGTCCAATTTCTATATTACCACATAAAAATTTTCGTTAATTCATCGCCAAATAGTAATAAAAATCGTTTAAATCAAATTAATTAAATTTTGCTATAAAAAATGGAGCCCTGTTTTAATTGAACTTGCAACAAAGGACAGCCAAAATTATATTACATGAACTAACAACACAATTTGTGTTAAGCAAAGCAAAAGCGAATAGTCCACAAAAAACAAGAACTTAAAGATAATTTTTTGTTTGTTTTTATTCATAAAGAAGAAAGGCTCAAAAAAAGGCGCAAGTCATCTTTTCTCTCAGTCGACAATAAAAAGTCAAGTGCCTACTTTTGACATTTCTGTGGTCACAAGCCTTAATCGCCTAAGTCTGTTTTCCAAGGTTTTCAGGAGAGCAGTTTAAAGTATAAAACCCTCACTGCAAATCAGGAGTTTAGTTTTTTACAGATTCCAAGGAAGCGTATTCTTGTGATCATCTCTTTTAAAAAAATAGTTCTTTAGCGTTGCAGTCAAGAGATAATAGCGAAAAAGGCACTTAGGCTCTTATGGCTTATTGTGTACAAAAAATTCAAAATGCTAAAGTTGGTTTAGGCTTCTGTGCCACAAGAAAAACACAACTTTTAGTGCACCTAAGTCAACTTAAGTCTTTATTTTATGTCAACATTTGTATGATTTTATCTTTCATGTTGAGTTAAGTTCTTATCCTCTTACTGATAATTCATAATTTGTCGACTTATGTTATATTTTCACTTTGGATTCCTCGAAGATAAAAAATTTTTCTAAGATATTTAATTTAAAAAACACATTTTATTTAATTTAAAAGTAAAAGTTTTACAAGGATTTGTTTTGTCGTAAGAGGTATGTAACATCAGTATATGTAACATCAGTATATTCTTAAATGAAGACCAAATTAAAAAAAATCTAAAAATATTAATAAACTAAATTTTATCCACTTACTTTTTCCTTAGGGCTTTGTTCCTGAAGCCTTTCTAATTCTATCTTCTTTAATGCTCTGTCAGACATTTTGCATATAAATTTTTTACACAAATTTTTAAAAATTAAAACTTTTAAATCAATCGCCAACATGTAGAACTCTCTTCAATGGCCTATCTCGAATTAGTGACTAATTTTTTAAACATTTTCAATATTCATAGTTTGAAATTAAGACCAAAGTCTATTTAAGCAACAATTTTTTTTTAAATTCAAATTTGCAATAAGAATTTAACTTGAAATAATATTTTCGTAAAGTAATTTTTTAGTTTGGAAAAAGAACTCAACTCAATTTATGCCTATCAAAAATTGATGTTGTAATTCGGAATAACAAACTACCTCAACTTAGGAAAATAAAATGTTTACTTCCTACTGCGGAATAACGACGTAAGTTTGATTTAGGCAATAATAAAATCTGTATGTTTCTAATTATCATATCTTAAATTGATTTAGGCCATTATTCCAAAGTAAGAATATAGAATTATGAAACACTTAACTTGAGTGAGGAAACTAACGTCGGTGAATTATGAGTTAAGCTGTTAATCCAAAACAATAATATAAAAAAATTACTTAAGCTATTAGGTCTTTTATGGATAGATGTTATATCAAAAAAGATGCAATTACCAAAAATTGATAGCAAGTAGATTTATACATGCCAAACACGATAGTACCCATAACTCAGTTTCGTCCTAACTCGACTTAGGCGGTTAAGGCTTGTGACCACAGATTTATGTGTGTACAATTGACTGAACAATTTGTTAGTGGGACGCAAATTTGTATTGAAACACTTACGCTATCGTTTGCATTCATATTTTTTCGGCTTGTCATGCTAAAGGCTTTAGTGGGACGCAAAACCGCTATTTGTCACCTAAAATGCCTGCGAAAGAAAATGTTCGACGTCCTGGGACAGGCTGTTATATTTAATAGTTTAAAAGATATTTCCATTTGAAGTTTGTTCAAACTTTTGCCTCTAGTAATACATACATCAATTGTCAAAAAAATTTTCAACTTCTTTTTTGTGGAGTATAGGTACGTGCGATGATCATGTTCTGTCTGATCAAAATATTTTGAGGTTATGCAATATAGGTGGCATATGTACCAATTTTGTCTGGTATCTTTTTTTCTATTGAAATTGGTTTTTGATTGCGAACATCATGGCGAATGTGGTTGCTCAGCCAAATGTCAGCACATGAACGAAACATGATCATGAGCGTCTTTATTATCCAAATACGTGTGTGATATGGTGTTCATACCAAGTTCATAGCTAAGGGAGACGCCATGCTCTAGGTATGGCTGTTAATAAAGCTGTTTTTAGACTATTATACAAGCTGTTCGACTTCTGCACGAAATGCTACCCTGTGATAATGTGTTGTTATTGTTTTTTTAAAACTTTCCATAAGCTAATTAGATCAGGGTTGTATTTTCTACAGAAGTCAAAAAGCTACATATAAGGTGCATCAGCGAATTGAAGTAAATTTGCGTTATTTACTGTCATATTCCATACATAATCACCCGGATCATGTATGTCGAATTTGTGACTACGGCAAATTATCATAGAATAAAGAAAATTTGTACGTGGAAACAAACACCTGAAACTTATTGACTAATATGCTTATTGTGTTTTGTTTAATACTTTTTGCCAATAAAAATAATTTAGCTAAACTCTGATACATATTTTGTCTTTCTAGCATTCTACACAGACATCAACAAGTGTTTTGCAGAAATGTCGCAATATTTTATATTTGGAACAGTTCGTGGGCCTCTGATAGACTCTGTGGAACTAGACTTAAAGAAGGTAAATTAAAGTTTCTTGTTTACTCTGTCTGCCTTACAAACAAACCTATTTTTTTTTTTTGGTTTCAACGCAGTTTTTATCATTTAAATTTTCTAAAACAAGTTAACAGCTTAAAATCTAGCTGAATTTAATCTTTTGCTACTAAGGTGCTCATTAACTTTTTCATAGTTTTTAATATTTAGGGAGTAATTTTGTAAATTTTTGCTTTACTCTACTTTCTAGTTTATCCTATCGTCATAAGACTTCAAAAAAGCTCTGAGTTATACAAAATGCATATCCAAAAATGCAAATCCGTTTTAATTAAAACTTTACGAACTATCACACTTTTCTAACTCATATTTTATTTCTTATTATCATAAGCAATCAGTCTTATATGCAGTTTCAATGGAAACAAACGACTTGAGTAAAAAATTTGTAATGGAAATCACTCAAGAAACTGAGTGATTTTCATATTAATTTTAGACAAGCAGTGCTTGTTTGCATTGTGGAAACAACACATTAAGCAAACCTCTGATGAATAAAGTTTATATTTGATAGTAAAATAAATATATTAACATGTGTATTGATTTCATAACTCACGCGCACAAATGGCACACGCACGTTTACGTAACGATTTACACTTGCAGGAGGCGTTAATTTTCTTTCCTCCGTCTTACGTCGTGTGGCGGACATAACAATGTAATGTCAAATCACAGTGTTGCCTTTCTGCGAATAGCTGTCATTTAAATTTTCAAATTAATGCATTAAACACATTCACCACAGCAGGATACCAACTACAAAATATCAAAAATAGAGTACATGTGTGTATACGAAAATTATTATTTTCACGGCTACACGACTACATGTTGTTGTCAATGCTCATTTTTGTCGCGTAGTCAAATTAAACTAATTTCTATTTTTGTTGGCTACAAAACAAAAACAGTGCCGACAATATAACAGAATATGTAAAGCAAATTAATGCTTAGAAATATTTTTTATTGTAAAATTAAAAAGAAAATTGAAATACTTAAATGTTACAATATTCAGGGTGTCCCATTAATCAACGTCAAGCCGAAAGCAGATGATACGGCAAGTAGTGACTGCTCCGAAAAATTTTTGAAAAAAATCGTCACTTATTTCAAAAGGCATTGCCGTTTAAAGAAAAAATCACCCTGTGATGGTCTTTCTATTGCTCTGACTAGAAATTTTCACTTTTCTTATTTTTTTTTCTCCTATACTATTTTGAGATATCCTTCTGTAAATGACAGTTAAAAATTCACACTACAGTGACCTGATTTTTAAGAAAATCTTACGTTTTTCCAAATCATGTCCTTAAAACTATCTCTACTCCCAACTTTCACCGTTGGCGCGTTTAGCACGAATTCCAAAATGGTATAGTACTTGGCCGATTTGTTTTGCTTGTACGATAATCAAGCTATTTTTGTTGTACATGTTTAAATAGGCTATCTTTATGTCTTATAATTTGCGTTCTGATTTTCAGTTTTAAATTTTTTAATTTTATTTTTTAATGTTTTAACGTTCCTCTAAAAACTAGAAATGTAAAAGGAAGATCAAATCCTTGGTTTACGCCTGAGACAAAACGACTAATAGAACGACGAGACTTGCTTCATAATCGATAAAAACGCTTCAAGACACATGATTTACTAAGTGACTGTCGTTTAGCAAGAAGAGCAGTGGTGTCAAAAATAAAAATACAATATACTATGGGAACAAGTTTCAGACTACAGTCAACACTAAACAAGCAGATTCGTGAGATTGATATAATTGGAACACGCACTAATGCGGGCATGATAGATGTTATTGCCTTGAATAACGCATTTTCTAATAATCCACAACCACCTATAAAACTTGATTTCTACAAAAATTATGTTTGAGTTGGTCATGTAAACCAATTTAACTTTCGGTGTTTCAGTGTAAATGATACTGTTAAATGACATTCAGCCTCGCTTGTGTTTTGGCGATGTTTTTAGTTTTGATGATTTTTTGTGTTTTAGCGATTTTTTTAATTTTGTCCTATTTTCCATTTAGCCTTTTTTTATTTTGGCAATTTTTCGTTTTGAAATTTTTTTTTAATTTTGTAATTTTTTAGTTTCAGTTTTTTTTAAATTTCAAGAGTTTGTCTCTTATGGTTTCCAAGCTACAGTAATTTGTCTCAATTAAATAGTCGAAATTACATTAACTAATAGAACACCCTTTAATTTTTATTGCTTTAATATCAGTAATCAATGGCGTAGTCTATTCTACACAAGACGAATTCATTTTACAGGTCGCAGCGCCAAGGCAGCTGTTTATTTTGTGTTCTTTAAGGTGTACGATAGCTGTCAAAAGTGTATTGTTTTGTTTATTTTATTGGACTTTTATTTTGTGTATGATTACAGGAAAAGTTACTGATTGCTTCTAAGTATTTTACAAATTTATCAAAAAAGATTTTTTGCTATGCCAACGAAAAAAGAAATATTTATAAAAAACGAAATGTAATCAAAACAAATCAGATAATTTTGACATCTACCGTACACCTAACAAAAACAAAATGTTTTTGTATTGTTGTATTTATTGCCCTTGTGCTGCCACCTGTAAATGAATTCACCTTGATTCTACAGACTACATCAATTAACAGTAACTTTGAAAATTTAGTGTCTACATATAATTGTCTGTATATTACATTAGTATTTCAACATGTTTCGTTGCTCGATTTAGAACGCCCTTTAATAATTAACTATCATATATTTTGTTGTAGCGGCCAAAGTTTTACATATCCTGTGAAAATTTCAGGTCCGTAGCTCTTACGGTTCCTCAGAACTGTGACAGACAGACGGACAGGTATAGAGACAGAGAGATAGATAGACAAACAGACAGACGGACGGACAACGTAGCGAAAACAATAAGGTTCCTTTACACTTTTGGTGCACGGAACCGTAAAAATGACAAAATATGCAGGAAAAGACCTAAATATGCCACAAAAAGTAGAAAAATGCCCTTAAAATGCGGCAATATGCAACAATTTTCTGTAAAGGTTACAATATGCAAAAATATGCACTAACAAATCGATGCCAGAATTTTAAAAAAGTTCTGAAACGTATAAATTATAAATTATCCAGACAATTTGCTCAAATACTGAACTCCGCTATTATTCACTTTTTAAGCCTTAGACGCAAATTATAACAAATTGCAAAGGTAAGCTTCTATAAAATTGCTATTAGCGAACACTTTTTTTTATAATTCATACCCTGTATAAACACATATAATGGAAGCCGATCTATAACCAAAAAGTGTTATGTGTTCAAGCTGATACGAACATATTTAAAAAAAGGCCCCTGCAAAAGGTGTTATGTGTTGTTTTACTTAAAAACCATACACTGCTCTGTAAAAGATATTATATCCGAATTTCTTTGAATGCTGTATTTAAGTAAATGAACCTGTGAATCATATAAGCATATGATGTCAATCAAATAATTTAAAAGGATAATGTAAATCAGTTTTTTCGTTTTCTTGAAAACCGGTTAAAAACACATAGCACTACTGCAGGATAGATGATGATATATGTTTTTTTTAATTCTTTAACTTACGCTGCAGACAGATTCGAATACGGTACCTCTAGGCTAACAAACTAGCACACATCCACTATCGTCACACATTCAAGAATTTATCAAGAGAAGTTCGATTTAGCGAACATTCGAAGTTTTTTAAATTTGCGAACGAATATCAAAAAAATTTTTTAGAAATTTTTTCGCATTAATGAGCATTCGTTTATATCGAATCTCAGGTCAAGTGGTATGATTTGGCTTTGCCTGCAATTAATTCTTAGTATCAACAAAATATTTATTTAAAAAATCGAATTTCAAATATATTTATATTTCTTTCAATACATTTTATTCCAATTTCTTCGATCTTATTATTCGTATATAGTCTGATTTCTTCATGCTAAATATCCAAATTTAAAATCTTGATAAAGTTCTACACTAACTACCGGTTTTTGACTTGATAATTAAGTTGTAATTATTTTTAAGTTATAATTAAATACGAAATTGTCTTTTTGACTGCATATTTAAATAATAATGAATTGCCCAACCTTGTGTAATTAAATAATAATTAAGTTTTATAAGTTACCATATGATTTTGATTGTTTCTTGTTCTTGTGGAAACAAAAAATTGTGGCCGCTAACAATTCAACTTTTGTTGTCGAGAAATTTGGGCTTTCTTTGTCTATATTTGTCTATTTTTGTGATGTGTCTATTTTTGTGATTGTCTATTTTTGTAATTTTGTAAGCTGTTTTTATTATTTTAAAACATTGCAGAAACTCTTCATTTTTCTTATTTCCTGAATGAAGAAAAATAAATTTTTTGGGATTTTTCTTTGTTTATGTTGAGCAGCTGCTTTTTTTTTGGAAATTTAGGGGAAATTTGTGGTATTTTATGGTGCTACCATATTTTTGTCACAATTAAAGCTAAGGATTTTTTTATTATCTGTGGTACAAAACAGATTTCGAATAGACAACACTTGATGATATATAAAAAATTTTAAATTTGATCCCCATCAGTTTTTATCCGATCAAAGTCAATTAGACACTAGTCGACGCGTAGTTTTGTAGCCTCGCCAACAAGAGCACTTTAACTAAATCAGCCTTTGACTGGGGATAGCGCTTTAACGGGAAGTAAAAATCGAAAAACACAAATATACCGTTATATGGACAATGACCGAAATGAAAATTTTCATTTTGTTTTTCTCGTGTTTATCATATCCTAGGTACCCTAAAGAAATGCACTAGAAGCATTATACTTTCCAAAAATAAACATTTGTAAAGCAGTGCTAACTTTTTTAAACTTTTTTCTTTATTTTCGCTAATTTATTTCAGGTGCTGAGCTGTCTCTTTTCATGTTCTTTCCATATTTAACCTCATATACTGCCAGTTTTTTTTATAATAAATCGAAAATTTCGCGTGAGGATTTATTTGAAAGCAACAATAAAATACGATATAATTTCTCACACAAAAATTCGTTTTATTTTACAAAAACTGGCACTTATTACGCAATTATTCACATAATTTTGACTTTCATTATTTTTCCCCTCATTTGATCATGAGCTAGAAATTCTTTAGCATAACCTTTAATTTTGATCATTTCAGCTTAAAATAAAGATTTTTCTCGACCCATTTAAATTTCAAATTGCTTTGTCGGCTTAGAAAGATAAAAAATGTATTAAAAACTAACAATTGGCGGGGAAGCTATAATTTAAACTATAAAATTAATCAGAAACTTATTCTGATTAGGCATTGCACCTGTACAAAATTTGTTTTGCAGCAGTTATTTGATAATGGTACAATATTGCAATGGAATAGAAATATGAACAAAAACTAGACAAACTAACAGGATCAACAAACAGAAAAAGATACGAAAAACACAATTTTCACACTAGATTTATAAACCTTATTGAAGTTACAATCAATAAAGAAGAGGCGCAATTACTAGAGAAGGGGCTAAAGTACAACATCCAGGAAAATAGCAAGAAGAAGAAAATAGAACTAACTATTATGGATACAAAAGTTGCAATAGCGATGCTACCAAACGAGGAGCAGCATCAGGCCAGATACACATGCAAACAAATAATAGAGAAGGAAGTCAAATCCAAAAGGAGCCCAAATAAGGAATGCAAAACAGTTAGAAATCTTAAACATAAACTAAAATCTAACAATATCGTAGCAACGAAAGCAGATAAAGGAAATACAACGGTATTATCAACAAGGATGATTACATCGAGAAAACGGATCAGTTAATATTGGATACTAAATGCAGGAGAATTAGGAAAGATCCAACAGACGAATACCAGGCAAAGTTTAAAGAAATAATAAAAAAAAGGCAACCAAAGTAATAAAACCAGGCATATCATATTCATTAACACTTATGAACCCATCCGCTCCATCTATGATCGCTTTACCGAAGATACACAAGCCAAACACGCCAATGAGACCCATAATTAATTACAAATCTGTTCCTAGCTATAGACTATCAAAATACTTAAAAATATTACTGAAACATGCCTTACACCTAGAGAACAAACACACAATAGCCAACAATACGGAATTAATTAACAAGATAGGGAGCATACAGATAACAGAATATACTAAACTAGTCTCATTTGATATAAAAGACTTATATCCATCAATCCCAACAACAGAGACAATAAACATTCTACATAAAACACTACTTAAGAAAACAGAAGACGTGGAACTTTCAATGCAACTAGCAAGCACGCTATAAGCCACACGAGCAAAATTACTTCAAATTCAACAATAGTATATATAGGCAAATCAACGGACTAGGAATGGGAAAACCAACATCAGCAATACTCATGGAAGTATTTATGCAAAATTTAGAAGAGAAAAACGTAGAGGACTTAAAAATCAATTTTGGGGTAGATACATGGACGATATTATATGTATACTAGAAGGAAATATGGAGGAGCAAATTCGGGATCTAATACAAGCAAAAAACGTTTGACGGAAGAATAACAAATGATAAAATAAGCACTGCTTCAGACGTAATATTTGAACCTTTAAAATATTTTTACACAAAAGAAAACAATAGTCCAGGCAACGTAGTAGTAAATGAACAAGACAAAAGGAATACCCAGAAACGTACAATTACAGATTATTACCTACATAGGGATAAAACACTTGATAACTAACAGAGCAGATTGCAAACAGAATATTAAACACAAACATTGTAGTAAGATGAAAATAAGAGAATCAGGTAGCAGGTAGAGACATACAAAAGCATATATAAGCGAGAGAGAAAGGGATAAAGAGAGAGCAAAATACCAGCGTTGTCAACTCAGTGCTTTTCGCACCGTTTGTAGTGCTTTTTCAACTTTTCGACGCGAAAAATTTTGGAGTTAGTGCTCGGTGCTTTTTTAGTATAATATATGGTGCTTTTATTTTTTGACGGTGGCACTAATTCTAAAATTCAAAAATTAATTTCTTTATCTAAAAAATGTTTTTCAAGTGTAAAATTCTTTGCTAATGCAATAATTTCCTGGACGCCTTTTTTGCAGTCTTGCAGAAGAATGAAAAAATTCATTCGAGCAATCAGTGGTGCTTCATCTTTTGTCTTTTTTTCGAACTCCATTAAAAATAATTTTTGTGTGTACATATTTCGTTTGCTTGGCACTTCAGATTTCAAAAATTGTCCGTTTTCATGAAATTTGACATACATATGTATATTCTACTCTTACGTGCGCATCACGTGGCGTAAGAACTAGCCCGATACTTTTTATAGTTTCTTTTTATAGCCGTCTAAACTTGGTATCTCGGCCATTTTTTGAGAAATGTTCCTCATATTCAAGATTGAATAACTCTAGAGCGTGTCATCATATGTTAATAATTTTTGTCTCATTCGAAAGGTTTCAGTCTCCTCCTAATAAGTATTGATTAAAATGACATAGCTTCCCGCTAGGAAGTCCTCTAAAATGCCAAAGTATCCTGAAAAAGGTATTTGTAATTTCCTTTATTTTTTAGCCGACATCAAGAAAGAAGGAGGTTGTGAATTCGTGTGTATTTTTTATGTTTGTAATGGCATAACTTTGTCATTTGTGAACAGATTTTCAAAGTTCTTTTTGTGTTTGAAAGGATTTGCTTGCTGTTTGGTTCCACAATTTTTTTCGAAAATCGATGAGGAAATTCGCTCCACCCAATCAAAACTCTGCCATTTCTAAGCCGATTTTTTTAAAGGATTTGCCTGCACAATTTTTTCCGATGTGCACCGATTTTCAAAATTCTTTTTTCGAAAATCTGTAGGGCATTATCGCCTCCTCCGGAAATATTGATTATCGCATAATCCTTTATTTATGAACCAATTATCAAAATGTTTTTTTCTTGTATCAAATGAATTGCTTGCAGTTTGGTTCCATAGAAGTGCAAATCCGGCGGAAAAAGTGGTAGCCCGATATGTTAATTATCACATAACTCCGACATTTCTTGACAGATTTTCAAAATATTTTATTTAAAAGGACATGAAAGATTTGGTACTATGAAAAATTGCGGGCGGACACCCCATTTGCAGACAAGTATACCATTTGATCTAACACAAAATCGCGTTGGTTTTGAAATCTGGTACATAAGATATTTGCATTGAAGTCGGGGTTTTTTGACATGTAATTATAGTTAATACAGACCTAACTACAACTGACAGGTCTTTATTGTACAAAGTCCTTAAGTAGGAATGAAAATAGATCCAAAAGTTACAGTTTATTGTTTAAGATGACACGCTCATTTCTATGAAAAGCCTGCAGCAATAACTATAATGATCATATATAATGAATTAATATCGGATATGATATACTAAGCCCTAAAAAATAGAAAAATACAAAAAATCTGAAAATTTTTTGCTTTTAGTGGATTTAATTTTTCTAAAACGATTCGTTTTAAATCGGCTTGATTTACAGAACAAGCGGATATATGACAACTTTTTTAAATAAAACTAAAAAATATAAATCAGTGTTTTTTTTCAAGAATTACGCGCTTTTTTGCTTGTTTCAGTGCTTTTTGAAATCTAAAACTGACAACGCTGCAAAATACAAAGTGATCAAGGGAGGAAGTTAGGGAGGAAGGCAGTCACCAAACAACTATGGTCTGATGTGTGGCTTACTAGATCTCTTTAAAGAGGCATATGGGAATCAGTAAAATACAAAAATAGCTCCGAATAGCTTCAGACAAAAACACTCTAAAGCAGTGCAGTTTTCCTTTCAAATGCCAAAAGTTTTTAATACAAACAACATGTAGAACAAAATTGCATTAACTATTTATTCAGAAGATTTTGACTCTGAAGCTTTTGAAATGATAAACATTGACACATATGCACTTGTTTTATTCTGGTGTGTTTTTTACGTTACTCTCTTTATATACATACATATGTAGAGATGTATTTAGAACTCAAAGTATACATTCCCAGCGGTAAAAATTCAAGGCATTCACTAAATATCCCTTTTTAAAGGTGTTTAAAGACCTGAAATAAGATCCAAAACTACTTCTTTTCTGGCTTCTCAGGATAGTCTTCCAGAAGGTCTCTACACTCTTCTAAAAGATCCGATACTTTTGAAAGGAGTACTCTATGTACTTTTGAAATAACAAACATCGTATTCTTTTTTTCGCAAATAATTTGTATGTAAGACTGAAATTTACGTACAAGAAGCATCATAGATGCTGCCATTATGTCGTTTATGTTGCAACTACTACATCGTGCCCAATTCCTTCTTAATAAATACACGAAATTTAGCCTCTTGTGTATAAAAAAATACTTTGGATGAAAAGGTGCTCAAATAAAAACATAGAAGTCGCTATAGAAATGCCCAGAAAAAAAATTAACTCCATTTGATTTTTAACAGACCTTCCCAGAACAGACCTGCTATCAGGCATGCCTCATGCAACGTGCAAATAGGCCTGCTCAAGAATGCCTTCAATCAGTCCTGATGAGTAATGGTTGACCCTTCATATTCAATGACATCGCGTGTAAAAAATATATGAATACACAATGGGAGTGCGAGTACTAGAGCGTGCTAGATAGGGCCTTATAGAAAGCCCTATCTAGCATGCATTTACCGCTGGAAATATGTAGAAATAAAATTAATTTTATAATATTCAATATAAATGAGTTTATTTAAATAAATAAATGTACGCATACACACAGAAAAAAATAAGCTTCATATTTGTTTCATGTTTATTCTACATGATCTTCAAAAAACATTTTTCCGTTCGAGATAATTATATTTTATGTTGATCTAATATTCCAGTACAGTTAAATCAACGCACTAACATTTTGTTAGTTATTTTAGTTACGCGATGTTTATATGAGATGGTTTTTGAAATCATGTTCTAAAATTATATTGAATTAACATGAAACACATATGAAACAAAATCAAAACTTTTTGTGTATATCTAAAGTATATTTGAGGCTAGTGCGTTGATTTAACTTTACTGGAATATATTAAATCAACATAAAATACAATTATTTCGAACGGGAAAATTTTTTTGAAGATCGTGTAGAATCAACACGAGACAAATATGAAGCTTATTTCTTTCTATGTGCATATTTCTTATGAAATAATAAGATTTTTTTAAGGTATTGTGGGGATTTTTAAGATAAGAAAATAGCTATTTTGGGGATTTTGGGGGATGAAAATAAAACTGGGAACTGGGTATGAAATAAAGCTGGGAACCCTGACTTGTATTTATTCGTATCGTTTCATCCCTAGCAAACTCTCAGTGCTCTTCCAGAAGTAACTCCAATGAAGGCAGAAAAAGTAAAAATTTTAAATATTTCAAAATCTTTTTTAAGAGCAAAAATCTTTTTATATTTTCAGCAAAAAACTTCAAATTATAATGTTCAAACACATTAGCGTGATCTTGGACTATTTAGATAGTTAGATTGTCCGAATTTTTTGCAAAAGTATTAAATAGTTTGTTAACCTCAGGTTTCCGCTAAATAAAAAATGCCTAGTTATCTATCTCATTTTATCTTATCGTAGACTAACGCCATAATATTGCCCTTACATTTCGAGGATTTAAAAAAGTGCCCTACTTTCTCCGCCGATACTGATAACCCTTATTAAATTTAGATTCAGCGGTTAGTAAAAAATTATTCGAAAGATAAATTATTCGAAAGATAAATAGTTGTTAGCGGAAAGTAAATTTAATAATTGTTATCAATATCGAAGGAGAAAGCATGACAATTTTTCACATCCTCGATATCTAAAGGTATTATGAGGTTACTCTACGATAAAATAAAATGAGGTACTTTTAGCATTGGCGTGAATATATCAGCCATGTTCTGTATTTCATGTGGAATTAAAATTTGCGGAATTATCAAAGCATTGTTGTTGTAAATTAATATTTATAATTACAATGCTTTGATAATTCCGCACATTTCAATTCCACTTGAAATACAGAACATGGCCGAATAATTTTGCAGAAAAATCCGGATAGTTTAATTATCTAAGTGTTGTGTTGGATCATTATAGCGAGATATGGCATATAGTCCCAAACGCTAAGGACCGGATACAAAATAGTCTCAAATTGGTACTTTTTGCCATATCGGCAGCTCTGTTTAAGCCACATCAGCATCAGTTAGGAAAATTCTTAAAATGTATACATATTTGAAATAACTGAAAAGGAATTCTAGTGCACTATGAGCCTTTTTGCACTATGAGCAATTTTTCGGCTTATGTATATCAATGAAGAAAGTGTACAGGTTTTTCTGCTAACTGTAGATATGTATGTATGTATATGTTTATGCATGAATATACTTATACATATACAGCGGGCGTCGTCTACTTAGTCGCAATTGGTTTTAAAATAATTTGATATTAGAAATGACTATTGAAATAGAACAAACCACTATTTAGGTCTTAATTTTTTTTATTACTTAGCCGCACAACATTTAATTCTTAAAAAAATTCTATGATTTTAATAGCACTTCCGCAGGAAATAAATTTTTTTGCACTTAAATCAATTAGAAAGCTTAACAAACAGCAAGTTGTCCAAAACAAAGGACGGTTTCGAAATAGAAATTTAACGTTGTTTTATGCTTCAAACTGTTCCATTTTATTTCAGAGTATGTCGCCAAATATTCTCAATGGTATTTAATCGGGGCCTTTTTTTATCAGTCAAGAATTAATATTTCTCTCAGAAAGTTGAATTGTCCTGTTGGCGGTTTTAGCGGTTTTTTCCTTCGTAACAAATAAATAAAAAATATTCCTTTCTATGACAAACAGCTAAATTTTGAGACAATAATCGAACTTCGTGCCAGTAATAACTTGCTAGTTTACACACTCGTATATTTATTTGTATGTGCTGTTTCCACAATGCAAACAGCGACTTGAGTAAAAAAATTTTATGGAAATCTTATAAATTTTAGACAAGTAAGTAATGCTTGTTTGCATTGTGGAAACAACACATTAGAAAATTTAGCATTATTTACTCAAATTTACTTATTATAAATAAAAATGTTGTAGTTTTACACAGAAACAATTTTAATTCATTATGAAAAATGCGAGCCAATGACGAAATTCCTAAATTCAGACAGAAGATCGACTAATTTTATAAATTCTCTTAAAAAAATCATATAAAATAGTTGTCTTAAAATGATTTTGTAAAGAAAGATGTTTCTAAAATCAAAGAACTCATTTACTGAAATACAACTGATATATTTTGTTAGTATTAGCTTAAATTAGAGGTCAAAATTAAAAGTCAACTGAATAAGACAGAGCTAAAAATTAATTTCAAACAAAACAAAAGAAATGTTTATGTAGATCGCAAAGTTTTGCATCAAGTCCCATTTTTCAAGTGTCCATAATTTTGGCAAATAAAAAGCTTTTTAAGCTTTTCGATTACGTTGCATCAAAAATATTTTTGACTACGGAAGAGTAAAACTCGCACAAAATTATATATAAATTTCACTTAGATGCTTGTAATTTAAAATTTTGATTCAGCTCACCTTCACAGTTTTCACCCACTGTATGTCAAAGAAGCAGTGGCAGCGGCTACAGCAACCAAATCAACATTATTAACAATCTATCAAAATATCTTGGAGGTATTTAATTTTTCTACTTCAGATAACATTTTTCTTAGTCAAGCAGACTGGGTAGAAAAAAAAAAGAAAATATTTTTCATCCAGAAACGAGAACAGAAATTACATTGAAAATTTTATAATGCCATCATTAAATTTTTCATTACATTTGTAGCTTTTTCATTCTCACTCATCGAGTTCAATATGATGCTCACTCATTTTTACCGCCACGAGTTTCATCACCATCAATATTGTGTTTACGGTTTATATTAACATTTTGTGGTTATAAACCCTTTTTGGCTTTCCTCCATCGCCCTCAATCTGACTTTTGTTGATGCCGCTTTTGCGGCCACTTTCATTATTGCAAAAGCATAGACCAGAAGTTAAAAAAGATTGTAGCAGAACAAAAGGGAACAAAGGAGCACACAAACACACATTAAAGAAAATGAATTTACCCACCAAACCTAATGTTCGGATTTCGGCAAAATGTTCGGCAAAATCTTCCGATGACGAATTCGCAACGACGTGTAGGTACGAAATCGATACGACATGTCGGTACGAAATCGTAACGATATGTAGATACGATTTCTTAACGAATTCGTTTAAAATTTTCTTTAACTTTTTTAATAGTAATTTATTTAAAAATTATTTTCAATCATTTTATTTGTTCACTTCAATATTATATGATTTAATTTAATATAATACTGCATTTACACCAGAGCGAAATCTTGTAGATTTCAATCTATACCGTTTACACAAGGCTTTTTTGAAATTTATCTAGATTTCGGTTCCATAGCAGAGATAGTTGCTTGACCTATTTTAATTTAAAATGTCGAACTGCATGGAAAAAAATCTGTCAAATGCAAAACAACTACTGCGCACACCTTATAAAGTATTTATTCTGGAACAGCGTAGTATTTTTTAATACTATATGAGCAAAACCACGGTTGTATAACTAAGCACTACTAGATTTCAGCAGATTTTGTCAAAATCTAGTGGCGTAGTAGACATCGTTTTGTATGGGAAATCTAGCAAAAAGCAGCTAGATTTAGCTCAAAATCTCGTAAGTACTGGATTTCGCTCTGGTGTAAATGCACTATAACATAATACAACTATAATTTAAATTGAAAGATTACAGTCGTAAGTCTTTTTAATGACTTTTGCTGTCGGTCCTTTGCGGTGTTACAATATTTCTTTCTTTTCATCTACTTTTTCTTATCTTGTCTTGCTATAACTAATTGTTAATGCACGAATCTGAAAAAATGTAGAAAATTTAGTATATCTTATATTCTTTTATTATATGTTGCAACGTACCTTTAAGAAACTTATTATATTTAAAATATTTAACGGCGATGTGTAGAGATTTTCTTCTCTTCTATGTATGTCGAAAGTGGTTTCACTGAGTAAAGATTGCCTGCTTGGACGGTCTTCGGCCGGCCTTAAAGGTTTTCTTCTCTATGTATGTCGAATAGTGGCTTCGCCGAGTAAAAATTTCTTGCATAGACTCTTTTCATGAAAATTTAGATTTTAAACGGTAATTGGCAAATAAATATTTCTTTTAAATGTTCTTCTTCATTTATTATATTTCTTTAAAACAATATGAAAACTTTTCACCGGTTTTTACTTATAAATCAAGTTTTTATTGTTTTTTTTAAGTTTTATTTGCACAAACTCACATTAAATAAATGTATCCGAAAGAAATTCGTTCAGACAAACTACCGAAATGTCTTAACGAATTCGTTACGACAAACTACCGAAATATCTTAACGAATTCGTTACGACAAGTCTGATTTTAGACAAACTACCGAAATTTCTTAACGAATTCGTTACGACAAATCTGACATCAGAAAAAGTCGAAACCTTTGGTTTGGTGGGTATACGAAAGAAATTTGTTCAGACAAACTACAGAAATGTCGTAACGTATTCGTTGAGACATTTCGGTAGAGTGTCGGATTTTAGACAAACTACCGAAATGTCTTAACGAATTCGTTACGACAAGTCTGACTTCAGAAAAAGTCGGAACTTTTGGTTTGGTGGGTAGTTAGTTTTTACTAATACCAGCATACACACACACACGTATCTCATTTTCAAAGTCCATTAAAACAAATAAATGGCAAACATTTTTTCAGATTATTGTACCGTGTTAATTTCTTAAAGCAAATCAATTAGAAAAAGTTTTAAGTTTAAATCAAAAAGAGCCGAGTTCTATGCTTGTACGTATTGTACGTACATTATAGTGGTCGTAAAAATTCGGACTTTTTATAGCTTATAAAAGAAATGGAGTGCAGATTCGCATTCAGCGGTCCCAATAAATCTATAAAACAGTTTGTCTAAAAATATTTACAAATTGTAAATAAAACAATTTACTAAATCAAACAATTTACTAAATCAAACAAAAAGTTTTACTGGATTTTCTAAAATATATCAAACAATATTTTTGTGTGAATTTATAAAACAATTGGTCTAAAAATACTAAAAAAAATATTAAACAAAATAGTTTACTTCATCATACAAAAATATTTACTGGATTTTTTGTAAAATTTTTGTCTGGGTCATCATCCATTAAGCATTTATGAAATTTCACTTTTTAAATGTGCACAAGTCTGAATGTTTATCTAAAGACTCTAAAAAAATTAATGAGAATTAACGCAACGATATTAACGAATTGATTCGCTCAAAAATATTCAGTAAACAAACTTGGTACAACAGCCTTCCTTTTGCTATCATTGTTGTTGTTGTTACTTGTGTGTGTGGCGTCGTCGGGGTTGTTTTTTTACGACACAGTTTTTCTTGTTGTTTTTGGTGTTCGCGTCCTAAATAAAAATCCAACAAACAATTCAATAATTATGTAAAGAACATTTACTGAAAATAAAATTTATTTTTAGCCAAAATTTAGTTTGAAAATTTTTTGTTGATAATATATTCTGTGTAAAGAAACAACTACTATATCTTGGGAATGAACAGTTTATCGAAATTTGTAAAGTTATGGGGCTATTTTGATATATTAATAATTATTGGCTGTTTTCGATATTGCTGTATATTTTATTAAATATGTGATTTAGATAAAAGTCGGTAAGGCAAAGGCTATTGCATAATTCACAGACAACTTTGTAGCAGATTTTTTTTAACACTATATATGTATATTAAGTTATGAGATATAAAATACAGCAAAGAGAATTTGCTCAAACTTCGGTTGGCTTGCGACACGCCTTAATTTTACCTGATTGACCTGAAATTTTTTCCGTTGTCCATTTACGTTTAATTATGCGAATATGTACTTTTTGCAAATTAAATATGTATGTAAGTATCTTCTATTTCCACGCAGGTTTTCAAAACCGCTATTGAGTTCCAATTTCGTGAACCAAAGACAATAGAAGGCGATAAAACAGAAGGGTCTAAGCCGTCAAAGAGTGTGTCTGGCAACGTAATCGAATCTACAGAAGTCAAAGAAACAGCGCCTGGTCTTCTCGAACTTTCGAAACCATCGGAATATCGCTTAAAAGCTCTCAAACAAAAAAAGTATGTAAAAATTTATTTAAAATTACTTTCTTTTCCTCTTATTTAAATTTTTTAATGCTTATAAATGAATTTATTTATTTTCGTTTATGTTTGGTATGCTTTTCATTTTTCTTTGGTTTTTCACCCTTCCGGTGCTTATCGATATTAAACATCATGTTTTTACACAAAAATACTCATACATTTTATAAGTATGAACGCAAAAAATTCTCATGTAAGTGGGGGGAATTTTATATTTAAAATAACGAATTCACTGAGTTAACAATTTATTTTTTGTGTTAAAACGTATTCCAAATTTATTTAAAATCGTTGAGATCAAGGTTAAGTCCGATTATTTACTTAAACAGTAAAATCCAGGAGCTTAGTCAATTGAAAAAATTATTTGCAAGAAAAACAGTCAACTACCTGATAATAATGTAGTGTTGTAAAATGTTTGATTTTCATGAATGAGCTAAAAAGCCCTGTTTTAGATGCTCATTTCATAAAACTAAAAAGATTCAACCCTCTTTTTTACGTAGTAACTGTCGCTTATGTCGACACATAGATTAAATATATGGTAGGATTTCATTTGTATGATATTTTTTCCTGAAATTTGTACACAATGTTCTTGTTTCACTCAAAGTGCTAGAAAATCCATTGATTTTTGGAGTAACTAAAAATATTAATTTTTCTACCACGATATCTCTCAAGCCTCTTAACTGATTTACATCAAATTTACAACATTCGACTGAAGCGAGTGAATTTAAAATATCGAGTTGACAATAATTTTGAGTAAGTGCAAAACGCTTTTTTAAAAATTTTTCGAAAACGATACCTTTCGAATGACTCAACCGATTTTCATTAAATTTTAAGCAAGAAAAGTAGCTCAAATTTTTTCACAAAAGAACATATTTTCTTAAATTTTTTTAAAATTCTCGAAATCAACCAATTCGTATTCCTACGATATCTACGTTTAGCCAAAATATTAAATTTTGTCTAAATGTAAAAGAATGAATACTCGAACGGAATTTGCGTGTTGCAAAATATGTTCATTGATATTTTTGTGCGTCTATTTGGCCAGTATATTAGTTTTATAAGCTTTCTATCTTTTATCTAATTGGCCTGAGTTTTAACGTGCTATGAAGCCTTTTCAACATTTAAAGATCATCCATCTTATTAAACTCTAGCAAATGAACAAAGTGACATTTTTCCTACAGGGTATATAAATTGCAATAAACAATCTGATATGGGAAAGTTGATTCTCAGTTATTCTTTGTGTTTTTTTTTGCCTTTTTTATTTTCGGTTTTTATTTATTTTTTTATCCCTGGTCCTTAGTTATTTTTTAATCGGATTTTTGCCAAGCTTTTGCAACAAAGAACTTGTTTTATTTTTGGTCTTTGCAAAATTTTTGAACACAAAAATTTCTTTGAGAGATTTCAGTTGCAATATTCTGGAACAGAATAAATGAATATTGTTTGAAGAAAAAAACAATGAAGAAATCAGAAGTAACTCATCAACACAAGCATTGGTCCGAAAACAAAACTCAAGAGGAAGATAAATTAACATCATATACGAATTGATGTTGTCTCTATATCCTTGTGCAGCTTCAAATTAACGTGAATACAATATGGAAAGTGTTACTTGTTCAATAATATCGCTTGCAAGTAGGGTGTTTGCCGTTGTATGTATATGTAACGGCATATCTAAATCTACATAATATAAACGTGAACCAAAAATAGAATAAGTAAGAAGAGACACACATGCATGCACTAGCAAAAGCAACTTGGTATACTACTTATTTCATTCATAGCGACAGGGATCTTTAGCCATCTAGATAATAAACAAAATTCATAAATAATTTATTAATATTTTAATAAGCAATTACTCTTAACTTGAATACAAAAACACATTATTTTACGGGAATATCAACTATTCAAAGTTTAGTTTATTAATTCAAGCCGAAATAGCATTCACAAAAAAAAAATTTCTAAATTGTGCCTGTAATATTATTTAAGTTACTTTTTTCAAACTCTGTTGCTCCTTGAAAAAAAATTAAATGAAAATTTAATTTATTATTATTTTTTGGCTTAAGTTCGCTTCGCTTATCAGTAGAAGCTTTTATTACTTTTGTGTTAATTTCCTCTGTTTGAAGTTTTTTTTTTGTTGCAAGTCTTTATTGTTTTATTTTTTAAACACTTACTTTTACATACATAAATATTTATATAATATGAAAATATTTCTTCTGTTTTAATTTATCTCCCTTTGGGTTAAATATTTTTCATGTGCCTTTGTTAAATTGTTGGGCCTTTTCTGCTGTCTTTTCTCGCTTTGTCTGCACCAATGTATGTGAACATGTACTTCTACCCGTGCTTCTATCTGCCTTTTTGCCTGCCGGTTGTCGACAAATAAACCCTTTTTTACTGATTTAACAATAATTATTATTGGATTGTTTCGTGAAATGGTTAAACAAAAAAACTTACAAAAAAAAAAATTAAACCATTTAACAAAAAATAAAATAAAAAAGAAAAATGGAGAAATTAGCTGCGAAACGGAGATCTCAAAAACATAAAAAAACCCAGGCAAAATCAATGAGCAAAGAAAAAACGCCCATAAGCAGTTCACATCGTAGTGGAGGTGCAACCGGCGTGTTTGTTGATGGGATTGAGGATGAAGACATCGACAGAGATGATGCAGAAAAAGACAATCTTTCTGAAGGTTCCTCTTTAGCTGAAGATTTTGGTAAGTGTGAAAATATTTTAACAACAAAACGGAAATGAAATTGTCTTTAATAAATACAAGCTGATTATTTGTGTTTTATTATTTTCTTAAATGTGCCAATATCAATAAATATATATATATATATATATATATATATATATATATATATATATATATATATATATATATATATATATATATATATATATATATATATATATATATATATATATATATATATATATATATATATATATATATATATATATATATATATATATATATATATATATATATATATATATATATATATATATATATATATATATATATATATATATATATATATATATATATATATATATATATATATATATATATATATATATATATATATATATATATATATATATATATATATATATATATATATATATATATATATATATATATATATATATATATATATATATATATATATATATATATATATATATATATATATATATATATATATATATATATATATATATATATATATATATATATATATATATATATATATATAAATTCAACAACAATAAATAAATAAAATAAGTTTTTGTCCAATAAAAATAAATAACTCACAGAACAAACAGAACAGAAATGAAATTGTCTTTAATAAATACAAGCTGATTATTTGTGTTTTATTATTTTCTTAAATGTGCCAATATCAATATATATATATATATATATATATATATATATATATATATATATATATATATATATATATATATATATATATATATATATATATATATATATATATATATATATATATATATATATATATATATATATATATATATATATATATATATATATATATATATATATATATATATATATATATATATATATATATATACATATATATATATATATATATATATATATATATATATATATATATATATATATAAATTCAACAACAATAAATAAATAAAATAAGTTTTTGTCCAATAAAAAAAATAACTCACAGAACAAACAGAACAGCACAGCGGAAACATAGAAAACAAAAAAAAAAACTATGTAAAACCATAATTGATATTAATTTGTGTTTCCACAATGCAAACAAGCACTGCTGGGCTAAAATCTATGTGAAAAGCACTCAGTTTTTTGAGTGATTTCTGCTTGTCTAAAATTTATATGAAAAGCAGTCAGTTTCTTTGAGTTATTTCCATAAACATTTGTTACTCAAGTTTCTTTTTTGCACTGTGGAAGCAGCACATAAAAGTTATTTTTCTGGCTCTCGTTTGTTTTGGTAACGCTTTCTAAACGTAATCAGATCAAAAACCGGAAGTCGCACTCAGTATTGATGAACGATGGGAAAAGCTACTCAGTCAGACTCATGAAAAGGTAAAACATCAACGCAAAGAAGCTGAAAATGTCATGGAGAAACGACCACCACATCAGGAAGCGTTTTTTAATCAATTACAAGACTTTGAACAGGAAATAGAGTGGACAGAGAATCATATTGCTGGGGCCTTTAATTTACCAACATCCTATACAGCACCCGGGCAGGAAAAAGTTGAATTCGAGGATACCAAAGTACGAATTCCAATCGACGTTAAGAAAATTGATTTAATACCAACATATTCTCAAGAACAATTGGAAGATGTAGTCGATGGCTGGATAAAATACATAGAGAAAGAAATTAAAACCTTAAACGAAAAGGTAATCAAAAAGAGTTATTTCATATATATCACTATCCTAAACTTTTTTTAAATTGAAGCCTTTAGATGAGTTTACTCCCATGGCAGAATATCGTTTATGGCACTATCGCGAACTTGAACTTAATACCATGAGAGAGCAATTAAAGTCTGATTTTGTACTATCTGTATTAGGTGAGCAATTCATATTAAACTAACTGCATTTACCAATTTAACAAGCATTTCTTAAGATACACTCACATCAAAGCAATCACAAATTCTACAACGTTGGTCGAAAGTTTTAACAAAAATTGAAGATAAATTTCGATTGGCCAAAGAAAATGCTGATTATGTTGGTACTATTACAGACTACTTAGAGGTATTTTACTCAGCTGAAAATAAAACCATTCAAAACACATACAAATTTATTTTTTTATACTTTTTTCCATTAATATCCTTTTATAGAAGATACGGTCGTACGAAAGTGTCAAAATGACAACGCTGCTCATACCCAACGTTATGGTGGGTCTTCGTCACATATGGATCATGTCAAGTTACTATTGTCATGACGATAAAATGCAGATTTTGCTTTGCCAGATTTCCAATGTTCTTACACAGAAGGTTAAAAATATTGTATGCTTTAAAAAAATATTTCGGTAAGTACTTTTCAAAAAGAAAAATGCAAAATATAACAAATTTTATAAAGAAAGATAGTAAAACTATATCGTGAATGTCTGTATGTATGCAATGTCTGCACTCACAAAAATTTTATTCATAAAACGTTTCACAAATGTAAATATGTATAGAAGAAAATCTCAAAACAATATAAACATTTTAATTTCTCAACCAAAAATAAAATAATCACAGGTTGCGTCTTAGCAAACACGTAACAAGATATCTATGAACTATATATTTCAAAGGAAATGACACTCAGGTCTTTCGCAAATTCTGATCGCGAAAGTTTTGATTCCGATCGTTTTTTTTTTTTTACCTTCAGCTTCACTTTATTTTGTATTTTTATTTTGAACAATAAACTCTTCCATACCTTAAAGCACCACCATTAAGTAGGAACAATTAATAGTTTTCAGTGGAAAAATAAACTATCATATATTCACAATCCGTTCCTTAGTATTTTAAATGAATATGTACATCTTTATATATGTGTGTATATATGTCTTCATATCACATGTGTGTGTAAATTTTTAAGAGAGGATTTGATACAAACCAGAGAAATGTATGAGTTCATTCACATTCGCTTTCCGCTCACATTTACAATGCTTTTGTTATGTTTTTTAACATCAATATGTGGTAATGATATTGCTTGCATTGTTAACACTCTTACAACTAATAGAGAATTAAGACGCTGAGTTTTCAGACTTTTTTTTAAATTTGTTTTTAAAGTTGCTACTGAAAATCATAAACATTTAAACGATAATTTTCTACCTTGATTTTTTGTTTAATTAAGTTTAATTGTAAAATTTTCTATGAACTGAAATAAATTCTAGCTTTTAGTATGAAAAAAATAAAAATTCAAATGAATTTAAAAATAAATGTCAAAAAGAAACATGAAAACAGAAATCAAGATTTTTTCCTACACCGTTTGCTTTTCTACACCCTTCACCACTAAACTACAAACTCAAGACTGAACAAACATGTAAAAAACTCAGCGTCTAAATCCCCTATAACTATCATTAACTCACTCTTGCTTTTTAAGTGCTGTAAAAAGCTATTTAATAGTGAAAATTTAACATAACCAATTCAGAAATAATAAGATATGCAGAAAATGTAGTTTATCATGCAATAATTTTTTAATATAGGATTTTTTTTTGCCAAATTGAAAAAGACGATGGTAGGTAGAGTTGACTTTTTGAAGAAGCATTCAAAACAATCATACAGATTCACTGCTTTTGTGATTCACATGAATAAACAAATATTGCAAGCAGTGATAGGCATTTATTAACAACGGTCTCGTTGATATAAATCATACAGTAGCCTCATTAATTTTTTTAATGTCAAGTGCTAGCTCAATATTCATTTAGAAAATGCAAAACTATGCCTTTTGATATATAATCACGCAGATCACTGATACTAACATATTGGTTGCTTGCCACATAGTATTTGAAATATATGAAGTAGTACAAACATGTAAGCAGATAAGTATGTATATAAGCGTATGGTTTTGCTCAACTAACATTTGACCTAAAAATGAGCGACCAGCCCCAAGGGTAACGCAGCGTATACTTAATATTTTATCAATAAATGAAATAATGATACTCATACGCCATCGAACACTGCCACAATATACGAACTGAGTAAGAACCAGGACTGCCGTTTTGATTCCTTTTAACCAAAATTGGTTAATTTTTTTCAAACTTTAAATATTTCGGTTATTTTTTCAAACACAAAAATAACACTTTTTTTAAGTATTTTAAATTTGCAACTCTCTGCAACTTTCTGAAATTTTCTCTCTCTTGATGTTGCGCTTTGTGAACCCAATTTGATTATTAGGCTAAAGTTCGTAACGTTATATTCAGAAAGAATTGGGCATGATTAATATTCCAAGGAACAAGGGAAAAATTAACATCAACTTTATTTTTCAAAATTTTTAGTTTATTTTTATTTTGAAATTTATAAACGAAATTTTTGGTTACGTAAAAAATGTATTTTGTAAAACAGAACAAAACGTTTTTAATGAACACAATAGTTTGTTGAAACGTTAAGGATTTTTCTATAGCTTATGATTTGTAATATTTTGGTAATAATGTTAAATGAATAGGTACTTTTATAGAATACAGAATACTAATTGAAATTTTATGTACAAAATTAGTGCGAATGGTCAAGGATAATTTACTGTTAGGTGCAGCTTGGAAAAAGCTTTGATATTAAGTAAAATTATTTATATTTACATACAAGTACACATCTGCACGTAAGTGTGTATAAAGTGCACATCACATTGATTTGGAAACAAAAGACCAGACATATTTATATGTATCTTGTTAAGATATAGAAAATGGTCATCGCTAGAGAAAAATGTTTTAGGAGTCTTCCTAAAACTAACCGATTTTTAATTTGAGACGGTTAACGAACCGCGTTTCACTAAAACTAACCGATTTTTAATTTGAGACGGTTAACGAATCGCGTTTCTCATCTTCACACAAAGTGAGTCGGTTTAATTCGTGCTTGATTATGTATGTAAAGTCTATATTTTCTATTTTATTGCATTGAAAAAAGAAAATTATTGAATTAAAAATAAATTTGTCGTTTCGATATAAAAAGATTTATCATTCCAACACTAAAACATTTTGACTTGAAAAGAAAATAATGTAGAGCTTTACCCTACGTCTACATTAGACATGAAATGCCTAACAATAACACCTAACATCATGTTAATGTTTAGTGTATACCGCTCATGTTAATGATTTCTTCATGTTTTAACATTGTTGTTAGAGCATTTGTTCTAACAAGCAAAATAATACAAGCAAAATAATACACCCTTCACCACTAAACTAAAAACTCAAGACTGAACAAACATGTAAAAAACTCAGCGTCTAAATCCCCTATAACTATCATTAACTCACTCTTGCTTTTTAAGTGCTGTAAAAAGCTATTTAATAGTGAAAATTTAACATAACCAATTCAGAAATAATAAGATATGCAGAAAATGTAGTTTATCATGCAATAATTTTTTAATATAGGATTTTTTTTTGCCAAATTGAAAAAGACGATGGTAGGTAGAGTTGACTTTTTGAAGAAGCATTCAAAACAATCATACAGATTCACTGCTTTTGTGATTCACATGAATAAACAAATATTGCAAGCAGTGATAGGCATTTATTAACAACGGTCTCGTTGATATAAATCATACAGTAGCCTCATTAATTTTTTTAATGTCAAGTGCTAGCTCAATATTCATTTAGAAAATGCAAAACTATGCCTTTTGATATATAATCACGCAGATCACTGATACTAACATATTGGTTGCTTGCCACATAGTATTTGAAATATATGAAGTAGTACAAACATGTAAGCAGATAAGTATGTATATAAGCGTATGGTTTTGCTCAACTAACATTTGACCTAAAAATGAGCGACCAGCCCCAAGGGTAACGCAGCGTATACTTAATATTTTATCAATAAATGAAATAATGATACTCATACGCCATCGAACACTGCCACAATATACGAACTGAGTAAGAACCAGGACTGCCGTTTTGATTCCTTTTAACCAAAATTGGTTAATTTTTTTCAAACTTTAAATATTTCGGTTATTTTTTCAAACACAAAAATAACACTTTTTTTAAGTATTTTAAATTTGCAACTCTCTGCAACTTTCTGAAATTTTCTCTCTCTTGATGTTGCGCTTTGTGAACCCAATTTGATTATTAGGCTAAAGTTCGTAACGTTATATTCAGAAAGAATTGGGCATGATTAATATTCCAAGGAACAAGGGAAAAATTAACATCAACTTTATTTTTCAAAATTTTTAGTTTATTTTTATTTTGAAATTTATAAACGAAATTTTTGGTTACGTAAAAAATGTATTTTGTAAAACAGAACAAAACGTTTTTAATGAACACAATAGTTTGTTGAAACGTTAAGGATTTTTCTATAGCTTATGATTTGTAATATTTTGGTAATAATGTTAAATGAATAGGTACTTTTATAGAATACAGAATACTAATTGAAATTTTATGTACAAAATTAGTGCGAATGGTCAAGGATAATTTACTGTTAGGTGCAGCTTGGAAAAAGCTTTGATATTAAGTAAAATTATTTATATTTACATACAAGTACACATCTGCACTTAAGTGTGTATAAAGTGCACATCACATTGATTTGGAAACAAAAGACCAGACATATTTATATGTATCTTGTTAAGATATAGAAAATGGTCATCGCTAGAGAAAAATGTTTTAGGAGTCTTCCTAAAACTAACCGATTTTTAATTTGAGACGGTTAACGAACCGCGTTTCACTAAAACTAACCGATTTTTAATTTGAGACGGTTAACGAATCGCGTTTCTCATCTTCACACAAAGTGAGTCGGTTTAATTCGTGCTTGATTATGTATGTAAAGTCTATATTTTCTATTTTATTGCATTGAAAAAAGAAAATTATTGAATTAAAAATAAATTTGTCGTTTCGATATAAAAAGATTTATCATTCCAACACTAAAACATTTTGACTTGAAAAGAAAATAATGTAGAGCTTTACCCTACGTCTACATTAGACATGAAATGCCTAACAATAACACCTAACATCATGTTAATGTTTAGTGTATACCGCTCATGTTAATGATTTCTTCATGTTTTAACATTGTTGTTAGAGCATTTGTTCTAACAAGCAAAATAATACAAGCAAAATAATACGAAAATGATTCGAAATCGTATTGCCTGGGAGAAAAAAATTGTTGCGGCAACAGTCATATTCGTGTTGTGGAGGTTTTCTGCTTCGGAAGGGATTGTGCGGCACGGAAGACACTTCCAAGCAATACGAGCGCAATACCTCCAGAAGATAAATCCAAGATATCGCTAGATAATCACCAAATTGAAAGTTACACGATAACGCAACATTATCAATTAGAGGATAATTTAAATATATCACTAGATTAAAATTTCAAGTGAACTCTTACGATTTCGCCAAATTATCTATAGGAAGAACCTCTTCGGATATCACCATGCTTTCCTTAAAATTAAAAAAATACAATTGAATTAATTTAGGTCTATATAATTTTAGCATACTTATTTTGCACTTTACATATGTACAGTTCATTTATAAAATATAAAGTAACTATTATACATATAAAATTAACAATTGCAAACACAGAACACTACAAACTTTCAACGAGATTTGTGTTCTTCTACTTTTCCATTTCATCCTTCCCTTGGGGTAAATAAATCTACATAACATTTCGCTTAATACTGTTATCGGATTTTCGATTTCGACAATTTGTAGATTTCGGTACACATTTATTGGTGACATTTTTTAAACCGTACATGCGCCTTCTATTTTCTTAAAACCTGTTATGAGCTTGAATTTGGATAGAAATAAATAAAAATGATTTCACAAAATCTTTGCAGCTTTCCTCTTACTTACTATCATAGCGCGAGTATATTTTATTTATAATTGTTCAATTCACAAGCTTGTACTAACGTCGTATGTGTTGTGTAATCGTCTAATTATACAATATTGTATTTTTGTTGTTAGCAATTTTCATACAAAAGTGCGTTATAACTATAAGATTGATTTTTATATGTTTGTTGTATAGTTGTATTGTCTGGGAATATTTCATTTACTAGATTAATTTGTAAACAAATATAAGGTATAGAATGGGAACCAGAACAGTTGTTCAAAAAACTTTGCAAAATTATGATTATTTGCAAAATCAAAAGTAAATATATGCAAACTTCGGTATTAAGGCTTGAAATAGATTAAAAGTGACTCCAGCTCTAAAAATGACAAAAACTTGCAGTAAATCAAGCACATCGCGAAAATGTCGAAAATTCGCGAAAAATAGCAATATTGGAAACTAGCTCCAAAATTGTAAGGAAAGTCCAACACTCGGTAAAAAGGCGAAAATTATGAAAATTTGCAAAAACTTGCTAAAATTTTAAAGATTACAAAGCGCAATATTAATTAAAACACCCTACAAATGTAAGAAAGCCAAAAAATTGGTACAATTACGCCTGTCGCGAAAAAAGTGAAAAATCGGGAAAAATTGCAAAATGTTAATCAAGCAATAATTTTGATTAAAAATCACTAAAACTGTGAGGAATGCAAAAAATTTGGTAAAAATCGCATAAATAGCGAAAATTCGCAAAAACTTGCTAATAGCGGCATGATAACAAAATTTAATATTGCTTAAAAATCGGCAAAACTTGCGAAAATTTGCTTTTATCACGCAAGAAGTTGCAAAATCGGAAACAAGCCCTAAAATTGATTAGAAATCGCCAACACCGTTAAAAACTAAAAAATTCGCAAAAATCGCGAAAAATCGCAAATTAGAGAAAAATTGCTAAATGTATTAAAGTATTAAAGAAATCACTGAACCTGTGAATAACAACAAACATCGTTTTCGGCATAAATTATTTACTGAAAATGAATTGACTACAAGTGTCGTCTTTTTTTAAGCGATAAGACATACGACTGAGCTTGTGCATTGAACAAATATAATAATAATGATTTTTATTTTGAAAACAGATCATAAAATATTTTTCTATAAAACAAAATAAATGGATTTTTTTTTTAACTAAAATATATTTGATATTGCGAATTTGTTGCGTAGGTGATAGAACACCAGGCTGATAGAAATGCAATATATTGAAAGAGTTGGTAATAAAAAATACCTTATTAAAGAAAAAATATGTATATAATCAAAATATTTTTTATTGTAAAATCTGAAATTTTCACTAAAATGAAAATAATGTGATATCAAAACAATAATGTGATATCAAAACAATATTGTTTTGATGGTTTTCTTTTATATGATAATAAGATAATATTGTATTAATATCTTCTAAGGAAGATATCTTCCAAATGTTTGTAGGGATATGAACAAAATTCAATTAAAACCCTGCAAACAATTGGAAGATATCCCCTAAGGCAATAGTTTAGCAATATGCCTAAATTGTCATCAAGATGAAACTAATCAAAGTAATATTTTTATTTTCTTTCTTTTTGAGAAAATATAGACAAGAAAGAAAGAATAATTAAATTAATAAATTTTATTTTAAAAAATATATAATAACATTAAATCAAAAATGTTAAAAACTCCCGAAGTAAATGGATGATAGATAATAACTTCAAAATGGCTGGACCGATAAATAGATTAGAAGATTTTTTTCACCTTTCAAACAAAAGAAATTAAAAGCGATCAAGCCTTTTGAGAGCTGGCACCGTAGCTAACGCAGACTCAAGAGGATACCGCTAGAACACTCGACCAACTCACCTTTCAAACACGAAAAATTAAATCAAAATCGGTCCACCCGTTTAGGCTCTACGACGGAATAGACACACAGACACCAAATACACACTAAAAACTTACTCGTATAACATCCCTCCTTTTTGGTCGGTGGTTAAAAAAGGGCGTAGTCTCCACGAACATTAATTTTAAAATTGCAAAATCTTTTTATCTTCTTAATACTATTTTGGCGATATCTTCCCATTTTCTTATAAGTGGTTATCTGGCGATATTGCTAGTTTATCATCTAGAAGAATTGCTTTCGTATTGCGAAGGAGTATTGCCATCGAGGCACGTTTCTTCCCGATGGAAGTATCTTCCGCGATACGAAATTCGTTGCGATTGTTTCGGCAAAATCTTCCGATTTCGGAACCGAAATCATACAGAAATCGTAACGATTTTTGTATGAAAGGATTGACACGACTTCTTAATATCGTAACGATATGTCGGTACGAATTCGCAACGACGTGTAGGTACGAAATCGATACGAAATATCGGTAGAAAATCGTAATGATATGTAGTTACGATTTCTTAACGAACTCGTTTATTGTTTTCCTCAACTCTTTCAATAATAGTACATATAACTATTTAAAAATTATTTTCCATCATTTTATTTGTTCACTTCAATATTATATGATTTAATTAATTTAATATAACATAATAAAACTATAATTTAAGTTGAAAGAGTCGTAATTCTTTTTAATGACTTTTGCTGTCGGTCCTTTGCGGTGTTAAATTTTTCTATGTTTTCATCTACTTTTTCGTAGCTTGTGCAATAATTAATTGTTAATGCACGAACCTGCAAAAATTTAGAAAATTTAGTGTATGCTATTTACTTTTATTTGAGGTTGGAACGTAACTTTAAGAATCTTAATATACTTAAAACTCCCTAGCCGCCCTTTCGCGGTGCTTAAGGGGTTTCTCTATGTGTATCGAATAGTGGCTTCGCTGAGTAAAGATTGCTTGCTTAGGCGGTCTTCGGCCATCCTTAAAGGTTTTCTTCCCTATGTAGTATGTCGAATAGTGGCTTCCACGAGCAAATATTTCCTGCATAGAGTATTTTCCATGAAAATATAGATTATAAACTGTAATTGGCGAATGAATATTGCTTTTAAATTTTCTTCTTTATTTATTATATATTTTTAAAAGAATCGAAAACTTTTCACCGGTTTTTACTTACTCAAAAATCAAATTTGTATTGTTTTTAAAACGTTTTATTTGCATAAACTCACATTAAATAAATGCATCCGAAAGAAATTTGTGCAGACAAACCACCGAAATGTCTTAACAAATTCGCTACGACAAACTATAGAAATATCTTCAGTCTGACTTCAGAAAAAGTTGTAACTTTTGGTTTGGTGGGGATGAATATCATATCTAAATTAGGGTTTTTGCATTTTTGTAAATATTCAAGCTCTAATTCCAAAATAGAGTGGGACATGGAATTAATTAAAAACAGCGATTTCACTTTTTCACGATCGTAAAAAAAATTAACGTAACAAATTGAAGTTTTGTATGTATGATTTTTTTAGTTTAACAAGACATATTTTACTCAAAATGAATTATTTTTTTTACTCGAAGTAGTAAAAAAAACAAAAAACAAATATATTGTTTCGAGTAAAATATAAATTTTTTAAGTGAAAAAAATCGTTTATACAAAACTTCAATACATTTGATGCGTGAACTTTTTTCGCGATTACGATCGTTGTTTTTACTTTTTTTCTTTTTATTCTTACATATTTTCGTATTTTCTACCAAGACAACAAAAATAACATCGTTTAAAGGATCTTTTCAAGGTGCATCCAATGCTGTATTAAACTTTACCATTCGTACCATCAGCAATACAGTATTCCATTAGAAACGCGCGAACTTTTGCAATAACTACAAACAGAAATAAATAAACAATGCCTCAAATTATATAATACTAAAAAGAGTAAAATTTATTTTAATATATGTATGTAGCACCTGCAATAAAAACGCTCAAAATCGTGGTTTTTTTATGGAATAACGCATTGCTGATGGTATGACTGATAAAGTTTAATGCAGCATTGGATGCAGCTTGAAGAGATCTTTCAAACGATGTAATATTTTTAATATGTTGTCTTGGGAGAAAATACCAATATATGCAAAAAATTAAAAAATATAACTCTTTTAGACACGGTCCAGCTCACGGGCGGTTATCGCTAGACACCGTAAATGTTTTGGGAAACCTCATTAAAAAGACCGATCTTTAGTATGAGAGGGGTAACAAAAAATTTTTTTCTGTGATTCGCTTTAATGTAAGTAAATAACTTGAAAATTTTCAATTATTTTTATGAGTTTGGTTACTGTTGTATTGGGAACCATGGGCCGCAAGTAAATTTTTTTTAAATAAAACATAACAAATCGCATGATTTTCTTATATTTTGTAAAAAAAAAACTTAATTATATTTTTAAGTTTACAGGTCAAACAAATTAAGGAAAAATCGTTAAGATTATTAATATCATTCAATCCACAAAAATTCTGACTTGCATGATGAAGTCAATGAACTATATGCATTAAAAAGCTAAAATGCTAAGTGGGTTAAAACATATAAAACTAATCAACCCGAAATTAAAAGAAAGTAGTTCATCATCAAGATATATATATTTAAGAATTTAAAAAAAACACAATTTTTTGAGAAAATCGCCTGCGAAAATGAGGTTCTTAAATTTGACATCTGAATATTGCAATATAAATTTAAAACACATATCATTTTAAGGGCCATTTTATACACTTTAACATGACACCTCAATCGAATGTCTAGGATAAATAGTTTTAAATATATACATAAGCTTGTGAAGTCAGCTAAGTAAATTAGGGATGAGTTTTTACCATTTTAAAGTCGCGATACGTCGGGAACCATTTAAAATAGCGAGCTAAGATTTTACACTAGTAATAGATTTGCCAAAAACATCATCATCAAGATCGGAAGAGGTGAGGTCCTCACTGTTACTTTTATTTGTTGGTTTTAAATGTTGGTGTTAAATGTGAAACGCAAAACTTTGAAACAAAAAAATGTTTAAGCTCAATTACTCAGAATTTTCTTTTTAGTTCATGAATCGCTTGTGCTTTAAGCCCCTCAAATGCAAATCAAGCATATTCTTCAACATAAAATGTATTTGTCATAACATCACCCTGATCAAAATAAAATTTTTAATTTATTCTAATCAATTATAATATCTGCGGACTTTTAACAAAACAACTTAAGTCAATACAATTAAAAGTAGAATGAAAATTTTTGTGTATGTGTTAAAAAAAATAATAAAAATAATAAAAATAATAAACAGATCTCTATTAGAATTTTTTTTTTAATTTTGTTTATGTTTTGACACATCTGAAATACTCTGTTAATCAGTCGTGTGCTAAATAATATGGTGATAATATAAATTTAAAAAACTACTATTTTTTAAACTATATAAACATCTTAAAAATATGCTGATTAGATCAAAAGACGCGCCTTCAAATTCTCCATTTATAATTACCTATATTTGCAAAATTGTCTTAACTCGACTTAAGTGCTTTTGTCACAAGTCAACAGATATCTATTTATATATCTTTCATAGATATACATCAAAATATACATACGAAACTGCTACAAATTGCGCTAATTTACTCCGATGCTGGAAAACCGCATATATATTAAGTCGTCAACATATTGAAGAATCTGGTGCAGGTTCACGATGGGAGTTCGATCGGAATTCGCTTTTTAACAAAGTTGATCATATTGGTCGCATAAGTCGAGATATAGCATCTATTGGACTGGTATTCATACAATATGAAAATCTATTTGGAAATCGTCTAAAGGGTCTGATAACTGATCCTACGCTCATTGATGATCTCATGCGCAAAGTATATCGCCTCTTGGATGAAATATTAAAGAATGTTGATTACGATATATTTCATCCTGGTAATTGGGAAAATTGGGAACACACTCTGCGCACATTTAACAAACAATTAGAAGCAGTTGAGTCGGAAGCCAAAATCATTATTGAAAAGAGCATAACGATGTTGCGATCTTCCGATTTGGGTTTGTCGTTAATTCGTGATGTAAGACATGTGGATACACGTCCAGCCTTGACTGAATTCATTTCAACAAAACACGAGAACTTACTACGTTTCTTTGTCTCGGAAATCAATGCTGTAGAACATGAATATATAGTAAGTTATAAATTCAATTTATCTATAGCAAAATCTATTTTACTTCAAAAATATTCTATATCATCAGATTTTTTTAATTTAGAAAATGTTTAGCCATTAAATTCTTACTGCCTTATTTATAAAAAATATTTTATGTTTATTAAAGGTTTATTTTACAACTATTGTATAGAAAGTTGTCAATTAAGCTCTTAACTTGCGGTCTATACCTGATAAAAATGTATCATAACATTTAACAAAACGTCGGCATAGCCATTTTAAATTTGTTTAGTATCGGTATACATGTTGTGCCTTTTTTTCATTGGCGTAGATATGCCTTTCTTGGGAGGGAGGGGGTAAAGCCCCACCCCCCTCAGAGTTACAGAAATATTTAATAAAAATTATTAAAAACTTCTCTATGTTTGGAAAGACATACATATTAGTATTCAAATCGTAAATGTATCCCGTTTACTTACAGAAATCATTACATTTTTTATAAAAATTTAGTTTCCAATTATTGCCAAATTTTCGTTTATTACATAAAAACCCTAAACAAAAACGTACGAGTGTGTTTATTTTATTCTGATGATATATTTTTGTATTTTCTCTAACGAAATATAAAAAGTAGTACATACAACATTTTAAAAACCTTTTGATACTGGGTACAGTTGTTCATAAATATAGTTCAATAGCCCATCAGCAACATAATTTTTAAAAGTCTTAGACCTTCATATCGATGGTCATAAGTTGATAACACGTATCTGGTTTTTACAACTTTTCAGTAGAAGAAATTACGTTATATATATGCTGAAAGCGTTACTAGCATAGAAATAAAATAGCTGAAGATTATTTAGTAGATACTCTCAACTAATTTCTGTTATTTTATTTTGAGAATGGGAACGTTTTCTGCGTTTTGTGAAAAATAATAAAAATTCAGTTACAAGTTGTCAATGTATGACCATCGATATGATATCCAAAAGTTTATATCGACCCTTAACCGCAAGAAAATCAGAATACACAATTTTAAAATTTTATACTAAATGCATACTTCTTTTATTTTAAAACGTAATATTTCTTTACTATTGAGTAAATAATACTATTTGCTTTGATGTATGTATATGAAAATACTTTAGGTTTTATTGAATTACTTTTAAGATAAAGTATGCTTGTCTCGATACGATTTTTTGCTTCATGAAACATATTTTTCATACTGAAGTTAGTCAAGGCAAATTTCGCAACAAGTCAAAATTTTCGCGACGAGTGTTATCAATTTCAAATTTGCAGTTCTTTATAAAGAATTTCATATTTTGGTGTGATTATATCGAACTAATTTGCCTTTGACTCCAAACGATTTTATTACGCAAAAGTCCGTAACGTGATATTCAGAAAGAATTACACAGCATAAATATTCTAAGGGAAAATTTTCCAAAAACAACGTTGTTCTGTTCTGTCGTGTATGTTTAGAATTTTCTTTTGAAGAATACCTACATAAAAATATATGAAAAAAATAATTAAGATATAATTCTATGTAAAATACACAAAATCATTCAAACATGTTGTTAATTCACAACGAAAAGGTTTAAGTATTTTTTAGGGCAATTAGCAGGGCTCGGACTTTCATGCAACTAAAAATTTATTTTAAGCGCTTGATAAATGCACCTAAAAATGAAAAATATGCGCAAAAATATGCATTTACCTACGAAGAATGTACCAAAACTAAAATAATATGAAAATATTTTTTCTTAATTTTTTATTATTATCAGAAAAGAAAACATAAAACAAACATAATTGGGTTTGTTATTTAATGCCACCGAACTTTAGTTGCGTTGTCAGTCGGCAACTGAAAATTAATGGTTGCCAGAATGGCACTAAATAACAACTGAAATTGACAGCTCTCAGTTGCCAGTTGCCATCAATAGTATCATTTTCAGCAACTGTTAACCCAACTGAGGCTCAGTTGCCATCCGTAATCGGCCAATTAGTATTTTTTTTTAATTGAGAAATGTGCATTAAAAAATGTTTATTACTCCAAAAATATGCATTTATTGCCAAAATATGCTTAAATACGCACTTACCACCAAAATATGCAAAAATATGCATCTACAAATCGATGCCAATCTACTTGAAATTTGATGATTCGCATAGATAATTAGTCAATACCTCCTTATCTATCACCACAAACAATATGCATTTGCATGAAAGTCCGAGCGCTGGTAATTAGGAATGATATGCTATACAATAAAAAAAAATTCACTTCAGCCATTGTTCATATAACGGTACATTTGTGCTTTTCGATGTATATGCATATATTTATTTCTCTTTAAAGCACCATCCAAAGTCGATTATAAGATTTTTCTAAAGACGCCTGAAAAAAGCCGATGAAACATTGGGAACAAAAATGGAATTAATTGTTTTATTTGCATCTAAAGTAAAGAAAAAATCTGATCATAAATAGCCTAAATAATAAAACACAGAATATGAGATTTTTTGTTTTCAACAGATTTAGGTCCATTATGGCTTAAAATTTTTATAATTGAATGGACTATTGAATGAAATTATAAATCTATTGATTTTTTTATTATTTGTGGTACAAAACAGCTTTCGATAAGGCAAAAATTGGTGATGAACTTTAAAAATTTCATAGAATTTAAACTTTTATCCACTCTAACTTGTCGCCTTTTATTCGATCAGAGCCACTCATAATTTATTAGCCTTTCAAATAATATATAATTCATTTTAAACGAACCAGCCTGTGATTCTGAATGACGCTTTAATAAGAAGTATACACCGAAAAACGAAAATGAACGGTTATATTATGCACAATGGCCGAAATGAAGTTTATTATTCCTTTTTTTGTGTTTAGCACATCATAATTATTCTAAAAAAATTCTTTAGAAAATTAAAAACTTCAAAAATAAAAGTTTGTAAACCAGTGTTTTTAAAAGCAGTCGATTTTTAGTGGTATTGTTAGTTAGGAAAATCTATAACCGGTTTAAAAATGTAAAAAAAAAATTTGCGCCCCAATGCTTTTTTGTTATGATAAAATAAAATTTTATTTTGGTATTGCAGAAAGTTTGTGACAATTTATGCTGTATTTAACTTTTTCCTTATAAACGTTCTTTTATTTAGTTAAAATATGCATATTTCTTTGCATTTATTTATATGTTTTGCAAAAATCAAGCAATAATTTAAGTTTTTCTAAATAAACTAAAACGTCAATAAGACGTTTTTTGTCAAGGCAAGTTTGTGTGAGTTTGAGCTCTAAAAATATTGTCACTGCAATAACATTAACAAATGCAGTCTACCTGCCTTTTCTGTAAACCGAGTCGATTTGAAAACGCTCGGCTTAGAGAAATTAGATCCACTTTTTTCAGATTTTTTTGCAGTTTCATATATTTTAGATCTTAAAATATCATATCTGAAATTAATTTACTATATAAGCTTTAAAATACATCAATGGGGGCATTATTTATTTTTTGAAAACGAGAAATATACTCGTATTCGGTTTACAGAACAGGGTCGTAACCGGACAAATTTTTATCTTGATAAAGATTTGACGTACATATATCATGTCAAAAGTTTATCATTCATAGACTCAGTGTAATAAACATAAAATATTTTTTTATAAATAAGGCCGTTAGCATTTTGTGTTCAAGTAAAAATTCTGTTACATACTTAAAAATATGTGTCATTTCGAAAATTTCGTGTCGTCTGTCGAGTGTTTGAGTATCAACACTGCACACGAATATTTCCCGTTTATATGATCAATGTTCTGTCTTCAGTTATTACAAATTGTACATACAATGGGGGCGTTTTGCGTTTCAAGATCTGCCTTTTTGAGAAAGTTAGTAATATATCTGATGAATAAATAAATTGATCTAATTTTACAACCGGTTGTCCGATTTGCACAAATCATAACCCAAATTGCAATTTTCATAAAATAAAATGAAAAATAAAATCGATTTCCATCCTATGAATCTAAATATCAGATACAGGGTGTCCCATTAATCGACGTCAAGCCGAAAGCGCGTTTAGCTCGAATTCCAAAATTGGCCGATTTGTGTTTCAAACTGCGAAAAAAAATGTTTTCCAACAAATCTATCTATTACTTTTAAGTAAAAAAAATTTTAGTCAGTATTATTCGAATGTTTCCTTGTTCGAATAACGACAGAAAAAAATTTTTTTCTTAAAAATAATAGATAGATTTGTTGAAAAAAATATTTTTTTCGCGGTTTTGAAAAACAAATCGACCAAGTATTATACCATTTTGGAATTTGTGCTAAACGCGCCAACTTTTGATGTTACTTGCCAAAAGTACCTAGTACATTTTTTTTCAACACGGCCTGTGAAAGTTGGGAGTAGAAATAATCTTAAGGACATCATTTGAAAAAACGCAAGACTTTCTTTAAAAATCAGGCCACTGTAGTATGAACTTTTAACTGTCATTTACAGAAGGATATCTCACAATAGTATAGGAGAAAAACAAATAAAAAAAGTGAAGATTTGTAGTCAGAGGGTGATTTTATCTTAAAATCACAGGGTGATTTTATCTTAAAATGGCAACACCTTTTGAAATAAGTGGCATATATGTTTTTCTAAAATTTTTCGTAGCAGTCACTACTTGTCCTACCATCTGCTTTCGTCTTGACGTTGATTAATGGGACACCCTGTATAATTTATATATATTTTATACATTTTATTTTATTCAGTTTAATAACAAATTTCACAAACTGTGAAATATTTAGCCGTGATGAAGTCTTTGTTATTTACTGTTAATTGATTTTTCATTTTTAGAATAAAAAAAGAGCTCCACCGATTGGAAAACATCAACCAGCCAAAATTGGCGCCATACAGTGGGCACGTTTGTTGAGCGCCAAACTAAAAATATCTGTACTTGCTTTTAAACGTGTAAGTAATCTGTTAAAATACGTATGTGAGTAAGTATGTTTGTTATGCGAATTGTGTATTTTATTTGTTGTTTCTTGTGTAATTTTTTTCATTTAGAATTTTATATTTCCAGTATTATAAATAAATTACATAAACAAGCGAAAAATAATATTATATGAATGTATTTATGTATGTGTGTATCTAAGTGGACACAAATAAAAATATGAATACAACAATACGCAAATGTAACAACAGCAGAACATTTTACATATTTGTACGATGTATCCAAAACTATTGGTCTGACTGACCTCTTAAACGAATTTTATGGATACATTTAGTACAATAAAAATCTAGCTTTTTATGAACAAAAATTCAGACTTTTTTCATAACGACGAGTGATGTTGGTGGCGGTGGTTTTCGATGATGATATTTGCTTCATTTTCTTTGTTTATTGTTTTTTTTTTTTTGTTATTTGTTTTTTAAGTTTGAATTGGGTATTCATTCATTCATTCATTGCGAATATTGCTGACGATGCTACTTCACCAGTTGTAATTGTAATAATAGTAACGTTTTGTGTTGTTATTTTTGGAATTGTATCTTATTGTTGCATTTTACTCGCTGAGCCCACCCTGAAAGAAATGTCGATAGTAAAACTGTACTGATTCACTATTGACTTTGTCTACACTACTACTGACTAATTGAACCCCAGGCAATGTTCTGTGCTATAGACATTTAGCATGTGCTTGTCATAGAGATTCCACTAGTGACCTCGGAACTATTGACTTACTATAGACTAGGTGCTTCTAATGGGACCATATAGAGGCATTGGCACCAGAGATTCACTAGTGCATTTGAATGATTCTAGTCAACACATATGAAACTTTTTACTAGGTAAGGCAATTAAATTAGATATTTTAGGAACATTTTTAGTTTTGCGTGCAGCCGCATTTATTTTCAACACAATAAAATAAGACAATAAAAAATCGTTCTGTAGCTGTCAAAAACTTCTCTTCCCATTAAATACAAAATAAATAGTGCAGACAGTTCGTTGACAATGTCACCAAAAAGTCCCCAAACTTGTCGACAAAAGTGGTGAATTAGAGACACTGGCCCCTGGCTTCCTTCAGAGCATTTACAAAAACGAACTCAAACACACATACGAAAATGTACAAATATATACACACATATTCTGATTTTCATTCAACAAACACTGCGTCGCAGGAAACGCTTTTTAATTGAAATTGCAATTTTGTTATTTTTCGTTTATATTATAAATTTTTTGCTTTTTTGTTTGCAACAACATGCGAGCGAGCACAGAATAAACGAATACTATTTTTCTGATATGCCAGTATTCCGACGACGATGTTTTTGTGTCAGTGAAAGAAAGACTGCCTGCCTCACTAACTGATGGACAAAGAGTTGGTCGTTTTGTCGTCAAGTCACTACACAACACTACACTATAGTAAATTGTAATAACAATTTGGTTTTTATTAAAATTTGTTTAAAAAAATTATTTATTTGAAACTGTTTCATTTTTTATTTTTGTAATTTGTATATTTGCACTCTGATTCTTTGTTAAGCCAAATTCGAAACAATTATAATACTCGTACAAAAAAGGGGATAGAAAAAATATATTCTTTTTTTTTAATTTTTTCGTTAGATAAATTTGTTTACTTGTTCTGTATTATTTTTGTGTTTACATGTCATGAGTTTTTCACTCATCTGTATGTACGGATTTCTGTTACAGATGGAAAATGAACCAAATCTACAGAATAGTTATCTTAAACGCAGTGCTTTCAAGTCATACTTTGAGTTGGTAAATAAAATGTACTTATACGAAAATAGCCTATTCGAGAAATACTGTTCACAAGCAACTTACTTGGTAAATGTTGTTATGAGAAAGAACATCTTAACTATACAAATATTCAACAAGGATACATGTAAGCTACAACATTTTAATTTGCGTAAGCATTATTAAAGCAATTTTGTTTTTTAGTATCATACATAGCGGATGCCCTAGAAACTATTAAGCTGACGAAAGGCAAACCTGTGGATGCCAGACCAAATGCTTCGACAAATGATCAATTTGCTCATGCCACATCTACTGGTTTTATACGAAAGATTACCAAGTTCACGGTTATTGCAACAATGATTCAGTGGTTTGTTAGTAGGAAAACCTCCTCTGAAGCTCATATTGCAAAGGCAATACAATATTTAAAGCTGATGAAATCAGGAAAGGTTAAACCCAATGAAATGGATAAATTTTGCATCAAGCAATGTGAATGTAAGTTTTTGTATTCAAAATAAATGACTCCTTCACATATGTACGTAACATAGATATTTATACGTAATTATATATCTACATATATATCAATTATTTGCTGCTCAATTTTGCAAAAAACTAGCTAACAGTTGTCATATTCTTGAATTTTTTCAAATTATTGGTATAAAATTTTTTCATCTTGATTTTCAGAAAGTCACTCTGAGAATGGAAGACTTTCCCAAAGCAGATCCTCCACTTAAATTAAATATGTATGTATAAAACTGCGAACTTTTGTCCAATCGTTGACCAACCGTGATGTTATTTTCATGTGTACCCTAACTATTCATCCTCTAAGTAATTGCTTTTTCTCATTCTATTATTTTATTATTATTTTTCTTAAGAAACCATTTATTCTAATACTCGCTCGCGTTGATTTTGAGTATCTCTTTTTAGTGGTTTTCGATACTTTTACAGAAATGATGAATTTTTATTTTTATAAAATCTTTTTTATAAGTACACGAAAATACGTTTTTGCATTTAATGGCCATTGAAAGGAATAAAAAAACTCATGCTGTGATTGAGGAAATATTTAATGGAATTTATTGATGTCAGTGAAGCATATCCACTAGTGTAACCATCGGTCAAGAAACGAACGAAAAGATAGGAAGGCTAGTCCAAGTAAATTTTCCATGACGCTCTTATATGCCATCTATTGAAATTTGTTTTATAAACCAATCTAAAATATATTATATAATAATGCTTATTAATAACGGTCCACCCATTCAGCCTTCACCGTTAAATGACGAAGACCAAACAGAAATTTTTATTCAAGTAGGTGCTATTTGTTACAGGAAATATTTTTCTTTTGCTGTTTTTTCTTCAGTTTATGATCTAAAACTTAATCATTTTTATTATTGTATCTGTTTTCTTTTGCATCTACTCTTCTCGATAAGTTAAAGAAGGCTAAAAAACGAGACCATACAATCATACACACACAGACAAATACATACGCAAAAGCATTCACAAAGCGAAACCCCCTAATCCCTGTTAAATAGGAAAACAATTTCATTAAAATTGCAAAGAGCTTTAAAAGGGCAATAAAATTAATGATAAGAATTTTATTAAAACCAAATAATGTTTAAAGTACAAAAACAATCTAATCATCATGACAACAACAAGAACAACAACAAAAACAATTATAATAATAATCATGATCATCATTATTGAAGAAAGAAAATCTTTTTTTTTTCTTATCTAAAATAATTTTACAGTATTGGTAAAAGCATCAACTCAAGAAGGACTACCGACATGGCGAGCTCTAGTGGGCGAAAGTATATTAATTGAATTTCAAATGCAATTTACTGTCAACTTAACAAGAGGTATGAGTATCCAAGAGTTTGAGTGTTTATGATAAAAAGCTGTGGAAGTGAATTGAAATTATTTTTACTTTAATTCTTAGTTGTTAATTTTATGTCAATTTTTATAACGTTTTAAATGAATTTTGTAGATATTTTTGAGGTCATGTTTGAAGGACAACAGTTTGAACATTTTGGTTTTCAACTGCCATCAGTCTTGCGTACTGCGATAATGAAAAAGGAAATTTTATTTAACGATTTTGAAGCCGTTTCAGATATTATTAATAATTACAATGCTCTGCTAAATAAACTATCATTGTCGGAGGTATAACATATGAATAATTTAATCACAAATATGATGAGAAAGAACTTTAGAATTTTTAGGTCAACTTCTTGCGAGACCATCTATATGAAACTGAAGTAGCTGTACAGGTTGGAGTTGGCCGTTATACTTGGCAATCATTTAACATTAAGAAATATTGCTCCAGTGTAAATTCGCTAATGCGTAAACTTCAATCAATAGTTTCCCAGATCAATTACATACGAGATGACGTACGAAATCGTATTGAACAAATAAAAACATTCAATATATTTTCTATCGAAGACACAGAGAGTAAATCTGAAGCAAAAATAAAAATCGACGAAGGCAAGACGAATAATTCCGACCTCGACGAAAGCCAGCAAGAGAAAAATGAGTCAAAAGTGCAGATAATACGAATACAAGAATCTAAGGAGTCCATAACAAGCAATAAAAAGAAATGTGGTACGGATATATATCATTGCCAGGGATATATGGAACGTCTAGAGCAGGCTAGAACTGAAAAATGTTCACAAATGAAAAGAATGTACGATTCCTTGGGACCAGTTTTAATCAAATTGGAGAGTTTAGTTTTGGGAACGTTCACAGGACGCTCAGATAAAATGAGAGATTACTATGTCTTTTGGGAGGAGGAGGCGTACAAGTGTATTTTAGAGTAAGTTGTGTGCTACCAATTAAAGCTCTACCGTATTTTATTTTTAATATCCTCCTCAGCTTTACATATAGAAATCTGGAGTGCTACTTGAGTCGACTTACAACTAAGGAGCCGATGTTTGAAGTTAATGCCGTATTAGTTTTGTCCGAGATAATGCTGGAACCGACTGCAAATGAAACAAAAAATATGATTGTACAAGCAGCCAAAGACTTTCTACAACGGTAATGATAATTATTTTAAGATTTGTCTACATTCGCACGCACATTACGAATAATTTTCTCAGTTTAAAGATGTTTACCCGTTGGATGGATGGCACCTGTTTACCCTGCTCTCCCATTGATCATTTCGGTGGCACAAAATATACGTTTACATTTTATGAAGATGTCATTAAGGTTTGTCAATCAATATGATATTTGAAGTAAGTCTAAAACGCTCTCTTTTTAAAGATAAAAAATATTTGTGGTCTTCTTGTAAAAATTCAAGAACTAGCAAATCGACTGGTTGATGATGCAAATAATTGTGTTAAAAAGTAAGTTAAAACAGCGTTTAATGAGCTCTACACAAAAATACAAAAAAAAAATCTTTATTAATATCCAATCCAACAAACCAACTACAAACCAATGTGTACAATATTGATAGTTTTCCAAAAACTCTGCCACCACATGTTTATGCATAGCCTCGTTCACACCATGAGAGTAACTGTTGTTATACTACTGTCATTGCCTTCCATTGCCACAGTCGAACTACCAAGCCCAATTTGATATTGAGATTTTGTTGTCGTGACAGCAACTGTCGTGATTACTTCCATAGTATGAATGGGGCTTATGAATAAGTATGTTTACACGTATCTTCGAAAAATTAAAAAAAAATTATCTTAATTAAAATTTAAGTAAAAACATAGACTCATGTGCTAAAAATCCAATAAAATGTTATATGTACACTTTTTTAAATTTTGTAAAAAAAATTTATCGAAAGAAAGGTTGTCTATCAATTCGTCATGTATTTTATTTTTTATGTGTTAGCGCAAAACTTCACCATTTATAAACCGATTTCGGATTTATTTTTTTTTTTATTTAAAAGGATGTACTTCCAGAATGGTCCCGTTGAAAAGTGGACAGGTTCACTCACGCTCATACTAATTAAATACACATTCGTTTTCAACTACTTCTACTCAACCGATTATTATGAAATTTTGTACTTGTACCAGGCTTACATCTCAATACTATTTGATAATTAAATAAGTGCTCAGTGCCACGCCCATATAAAGTGAATATTATTTTTTAACAATTAATAACCGATTGCTATGAAACTTTGCACACAGATTTAGTTATAGTGACAGTACATTATTCTGGTAAGAAAAATGGGCTGTGCGACGGAAAATATTTTCCTTTGAAGTTCGTTATTGATCAGGCAACAATGTAAAATTAACAGGGCCAGGTTTAGTATTGTGTGTATGTATATAGGTTTTATGTGGACAACACAGATAATTGTAAAAACAATTTTGCATATGATTTTATTTAAAATTTTTATATTGACTTGTTCGGACATTGCACATATACATGTGGACATTAGGATGTGACCAGTGATGGTAAATACAAATTTCGATAAGGTACTGAACTTCAACTTAAAAAGTACTCTTTTCGCCATAATGATACATTTTTAAGAACTAAAAAAATATTTTAGGTATTCTTAAATATCATACAAAAGCACAATTCTTGACATTTGAATATATTTTTAACTTCCCGCTATCAAAAATAGGAAGTCAATGATTTCAACCCAGTTTTCGAAAATCGAGTTTTCATCAGATCTTGACCTGTTGAGGGCATGGGAATCTATTTTGGCTACTTTTACGATGATGTCCGTATGGATGTATGTACTTGTGTATGTGAGTGTATGTATGTAAACCTCTTATAACTTAGGAATGACTTAACCAATCGGAACGAGATATACAACTTTCCTAATACAATGATCTCACTTAGATTGTGGTTAGGTAGATTTTTAAAGTTTTCGAAAATAATGTTTTAAAAAAAAGTTTTTTTTCGAATAAATTTTAAACTACTAAATCCATCGAACCAATCATCTCTTAAACAAAAAAAAAATCTACTGCTGCAAATTTTATTAAATCCGACTGATTCGTTCGAGAGATATCGTTGACGGAAAAGTTTGATAAAGTGCACTATTTTATTTAATAGCTGCAAAAGTTCTTATCATATGGATTTTCAAGATTCATTTCGAATGGTGATGAAATCCAAAATGTGATCAGCTGATTCTCAAAGAACTTCATAGAATCTCGCATTTCTACAAAAAATTTATGTATGGTGTCAAAAAGCTGGAGTGATAGAAAATTTATAAATTGTTCGTGGCTGAGCTTAGCGTTATGTTCCAGGGATGACCTGCAAGGTCAACCGTACACCAAATATTTTCATTATTTCCGCGGATTTGTAAGGCACCTTCTGATGGTAGCACTGTTTTTTTTTAATTTTATTCTTTACCAGCTTTGCTTCTCTACACCATTGTTGCACAGATATAGAAAAATTAATAAAACCTGCGTATTTTTTGGCAACTTTTTTGCGATTTGTTTTATATTTGTTTATTTTTCTCGTTTTGCGTTTTTTTTTTTTGCTTACGACGATATATTTAGTTTTGGCGATTTTAATTGGTTTTGCCTTTTTTTTCGTTTTTCTTTTTCGATTTTTGACGGTATTTTAAGTTTTGGCGACTTTTTTTGTTTTAGCACTTTTTTTCGTTTTGGCGATTTTTCGGTTACTAGCTGTTTTTTTAGTTTTTGGTGAGTTCTTCTGGTGCTTTTTTCCTTAAAGCGTTTTTTCTTGGTCTTGGCGAGTTTTTCCTTTTGGTGTTTTTTAAATTATGGGATTTTTTTAGTTTAGCATTTTTTAGCGTTTTTTATTTTGTTTTTGGTGTTTTCTTGCGATTTTTTTTTCGTTCCGGCGATTTACTTTTCGTCTTGTTCCTTGTGTTGAGCGCATTCGAGGCATTTTCAAGGAGAGAAGAATACATATTTAATTTCATTTTTATGTTTAGTATTTGAGGAGATAAACGGGCATGTGGGTACCAAACACCTGTTCGTTTATCTTTTGATCTTATTATGATGTTTTTGGAATTTTATGTCTACCTTTGGTAGAGCCGTAGATATAAGGTTACCGAGTTTACCCGTTTGTACCACTTTTTGCACCTTAGCATTTGAATTTGCTAAAATCCCTTCTTAGTAGATCCGAACACCTAAAGAAAAACCTGCATAATAATGTTTTCAATTGTAAAATGTTCATTCAAAGTACATAGCAGATAGTTGTACAGGAAAAAGTACCAAAAAGACCTCACAATTTTACCCTTTATATATTAGAATTATAGAGATCCGTTTTTATCCCTTTTTGCCCCCTTAGCGTTTGAATTTCTTAAAATTCCTCCTTAGTGGATCTATACATCGGGAGGGGAACCAACATACAAAATTTCAAGTTTCTAGCTGGTGTTGTTTGTGCTGGGCGATGATGAATCAGTCAGTCAGTCAGTCAGTCAATCAATAACGTTACTCTTTTATATACATGATAGATATGACTAAAAATGAAAATTCTGAAGATTGCGTAAGAAATGTTGTTGTAAATATTTTGTGTAACAACAATTCCATGAAAACTTTCATTTCGGGTAAAATGCAGAACATATCCCACTATACTGGTTTTACCAAAGTACATTGCAATCATTTTGTGTGATTGCAATCATTTTGAAATCATTGATTGTAATCAATTTGATTGCAAACAAATTTTGTTGAAATCATGTGATTTCAATCAATTTCCCTGAAATCACTAGTATAGTGTAAGTCCAACAAAATAGTATAAAAAAGTATCAAAACGTAGGCTTGTTATCCATTTCATGCAGTTTTTTTTAATTATCAGAGTAAGCTTTATTTCTAGAAAAATGAATATCATTTGAAGAGAACGATGATTTTGATTCTGATTTCATTTTGATTGCAATAACTGGATTTGATTGTAATCAATTAATATAGAATTTAATTTCAAAAAATTTATTGCAATCATTTTTATTCAAATGATTTCATGATTTCAATTTGAAATCAAATTTATGATTTTGATTGCAATCAAAAACTAGCAATTATCAACATGAAATTATGTGATTGCAATTAAATTGATTGCACTCTTTCACATCTCTGTGTAATAGGCTCTCTATGTTTAAAGGTTTAAAGTGATTTGTTTTTTCTTTAATAAAGAAGTCAAGCATTTTTGTGCATACGTGCCTATGTTCTGGCTTCCGAATCGTTTTCACAAATGTTCTTGTGAATTCGGATGCTAAAAAACATGATACAACTGTTGAAGTTGAAATTAAGAAAATAGAAATTAATAGCATGTGTTCATGCAACCAAATTCACAAGGAAAAATGTGAAGACGGACGATTTCACATTTTTTTGATTTTCTCGCTTCGTTTTGTTTTCACAAGATTGTTATCAAGTGAGAAGAATAAGAGTTTATTTGCTCAAAAGTGAAAACGAGAATATCAAGAAAATTTTAAACGGCCCATATTCTAATTTTTTTTTGTAAATTCGGATACTTGTAAATATAAATTAATAGAAAATTTTTTTAATTTCAACTTAAACAGAATGGATTGAAAATTAATAAGCGAAGAAAAAAATTTTAGTAGCTTCCGCAAAAGTATTTCATTTCATCATAATTTTGGTCAATATTTTTTAACTTTACGCATTGGAAAAATTACTTTTTATGACGTGGGGGTACTGCATTATTTTAAAAATGAAAAAGTACTGAAAATAGTACAATAGTACTCAATTTTCCATCACTGGTTGTGACAACTTAAGGCGTGCAAAATAAATAAAAAACAACAGCGAAGTCACTTATTCACGATTGTGAAAAAAGTTCACGCAACGAATGTATTGAAGTTTTGTATATACGCTTTATTTATTTAAAAAAAGTGATACAGTCGACTCTCGATAATGCGAAATTTAAGAGACCAGAGAAAAAGTTCAAATAATCGAGAGTTCATATTAACAAGAGCTTAAATTCTCAAAAAGGAAGTAGAAAAAAAATCCAAATTGACAAGAGTTTGATTAAATGTAAAAAAAAAGAAAAACAAGGAAACGTTCACATTACGAGTTCAAATTATAGAAGGTACAATAGTCAAACTTCAAATTATGCAACGTAGACGAGCAAGGTGACATTCCTATGTATAAAGCAATGCATATAAACTTAAAGAAATTTTGTCTTTTATAAAACACAATACATTAAAATAATTCAAATTAGAGAGAGTAGAGCCAAAAAATTCGAATTATAGCGTGTTGGCGATCAAGACGTCATTCAAGTAATTTCAAATTACCGAGGAGACTAAGTAACATGGATTTTGTTTCAATTTATTGAATGTTTTTCAATGGACCTGGGGAACAGTTCAAATTATCAAGGGATTGAAATTAACGAGTAACAAATTATCAACAGTCGACTGTATTGTACTGGAAATAAGTTCTTTTTATATAATCGTTCTTACAAAATCGTTACCCACCATTTTGATATAAATACATAAAGATAACAGTATTTGTTTATTATGATGCTCTAACATAGAATGTGTGTTAAGCCAGAATAATCTAACGAAATCTGATTCATAGACAAACAGTCAATTAATCAATTTCAGCTATGAAAATATCTTTGGTTATAATAAAATTAATTTGATGTTTTTGACTAAAGTGTTGTTAGTTTTTTTCTCGGTTATAATATATTTATATATTTATTTATTTTTGCAATTACATAATTAAAATGTTGTTTTGTCTTTGTTTTATCACATATATTTTTTAGCATATTTTTTGGCATATTTTTAGTCATCAAATTTTGGCAACACTGATTTTGAGTAATAAAATAATTATAAGGGAAAAAATAGTTCGAAATGCATTTTACTTTTGATAAGCGTATAGCAACCCACTCCAAATTACGGGAATTTTCATCACAAAAAAGGATGAACATTTTCATTTGGGGTTTGGGGTTTTTATTGGGGTTATTAGAAAAATACATTGGGTTTTTTGGGGAAATTCCTTAAAAGTTTCGGTCCCTTGATCTATAATTATAACTACTTCTTCTAAAATATTTTTAACATACATACATACATACGAGTATATTGAGAGATTTGGACCCAGATAATGTACTAATCCCTATTAACACAAAGTTCAGTCATATCAATTTTATTTAAAAGTTTACTAACCAAACTTAAGTTTTATCTGAAAGTTTAATATTATCGTTAGCATTTTATTAGTGCTTTACCAAATCATCAGTAATTTATTACGTTAGGTTGAGCAGGCTGCCGGTTTCTAAAAATCGGCCGACTTGGGTCCTTTGGTCCCTTTGTGATGCCTGGGATGGATAGGAAATGAAATTTAAGAAGGTGCCTTGCTTATCCTAGAGGTTGGATCGGTGTTAAGCCAACCCGAGTAGCGTATGAATGAATTTATTCCCCTAATGTCGCATTCCCCCAGGTCTGCTAGTTAGGGTAGTGATAGATTGCCCAAATATGACGCCTTATTCCTAAATAGTGCTGGACATGGACAGAGCAGGTGCTTGACAGTTTCTTCCTCGTTTTGACAACTTCTGCAGAAGTCGTTAAAGGGAAGATTTAATCTTCTGGCATGGACACCAATGAGACCAATGACCGCTACTAGTATACGCAGCTTTTGATGAGGAAGCCCCAGTATGGTTGCAGATCTTGCGAAGTTATACTGGCGCCAAATGGAGCTGGAAAACTCAAAAGTGGTTTCAATTTTTTCCATCTGGTTTGCGCTTCTCCAAATAATTGGTGCTGAATTTGTTATTTGCAGCTTTTTAGTGGGACACCTACTAAACAGTCTATGTCCCTTTCCTGTATGCTGGCCATCTCATTCAGGGATGCTCGGCATTCTTTAACCAATTCCGATATTGTGTAAACGCCATATTGAGCATGTAGTGCCAGAGTAGAAAAATAAACTAAACGAAACGTTTGCTTTCGTTTTGCTTTGTGTTTTTCAATGTACAACACAAAAACATAACAAGAACAAGGAGAATGATAGACCCATTTAGTTTTGTATTGTTTGTGCTTGTGTACACTAAATGTACATTAACTTAAATGTACGAAGCTAGAAAAGAAAAGAATAAGAACAAAATTGAAAAGTTTTAAGAAAATACATTTGCAAACGTTTCCCTATTGATTTGCTCATCATAGTAGAGAATGTGTTAGTGTATTTATACTAAATACAATAAACCATTACAAATACATTTCTGCTTTTGTTTTGTTTGCAATTGTACGATTGAAACGGGATATTAAAGCATGCATATGAGTGAAAAGCCAATATTTTTGTTTCCATTTTTTGTCATTGCAAAAGTATTTATTTTGTTTAGCTCATGTACGAAACGATTAAAGATATTTTTAAAGTTTATATCTTCGCATGAAACGTTTGCGAAAAGTATTGTTTGTTTTCACACTCTGTGTAGTGCAGCCTTACTGTCGGTACAGATTCGGATGTCTTGATCGAATACCCTATAGTACCTTAACTAGTTGGTCGCCCTTTTGATTGCCGATATTTCAGCCTGAGTGATGCTACATTGATCTGGTGGCCTAAAGTTTATCGAGCACATTATCATATTGGTGTATGTAGTCTGTCGCAGAGGATGTACCTGAGAAGTCCACCACGAATCGAGGTGTGCAATAGTCAGTGTGGTCGGGAAGATCTAAGATTTGCCCTAATATCGTCGCATGGCCACGTTACCCCGCTTCCATGCACCTGAGTCATTTAGCCTACCCGCCGAGTTCATGGCCAGTTGTTTGATCCTGAGGTCGGCAGGAAGCCAATGCAGTATGGTGAACAGTGCTTTCGATGGAGTGGTGCAAGGTGCACCCGTAATCCGCAAAGCAGATGTTCAAAGAACCTTTTCAATTATATTAGAATATGTGACAGTAATTTATTAAAAACTTTAATAAATTACTTTCGTATCTTTATTATTACCATAACATGATTTATTAATTAATTTAACAGGACTTTACTTACTTTTTCGTTGTGAAATATATTTTGTTTCTTTTTCTTGACTAAATGAAGATAATTATTTTGCGTTAGAGAGAAAGGGTTTTTTTTAAGTAAAAATTATTAAAACTTAATATTTTTTGTTTAATTATACAGCACAACAAAATGAAGGTTTTTGTGTGCTGCTTCAATAAAAATAGTCAATTCTTATGTAGTTTTATTTCCTGATTACGATGGTGTCACTATTTTTTCCCTAGCAGCTCTAGTTTTAAAGATATAGTAACATTTCGCATTTGCATAATTTACACCACTTTTTGTATTATTCGCTTAATATTGCACGACTCGTCCTCCATACTTTAAAATAGTTTCTGGATTATTGATCTTTTCTTTCGTTTGGGTAGAGTCACATTGATGAGTATATCAAGATATCTTACTGTTATTGCAAGGATGTTAAAAATCGTGTGTTTTTGGCTTAGTCCTTAGAACTTTTTTTTATTTCAATTTTTGAAATTAAAATAACTGGTTCTTATGTATTTTCATCTGCTGATTACAAAAATAGCGTTATTATTTTCCTAGCACCTCTAGTTTCAGAGATATTGTGCATTATATAAAAAAATACTTTTCATTTTTCTTTTCTCAGGCAATCCAAAAAAATATATTGTTTTTTATAATATGAGGTCGCTGATTTTAAATCTGGCCTCAATTCTTTTTTTTATGGCCTGAGAAAAGAAAATTGTAAAGTATTTTTTTATATAATGACCAATATCTCGGAAACTAGAGGTGCTATAAATATAATAAAACTATTTTCATTAATAATCCAGAAAGTGTTTTAAAGTTCGAAAGACAAGTCGTGAAATATTAAGCGAATAATACAAAAAGTGGTGTAAATTATGCAGATCTTATTGTCACTATATCTTTAAAACTAGTGCTGATAGGCAACAACTAATGACGCCATCGCACTCAGCAGATAAAAATACAGAAACACCACCTATTTTTATTTAATCAACAGAACGACTGTTCTGCTGTGTTATCACTAATTTGTTATGTATTATTTTTTGGAACGTATTCGCCAAATATTCGTGAAATATTCGCTTGAATTTGGCGAATACGAATATCATGAAAGAGGTGAATATTAGGCGATTCGAATACGAATATTCGTAAAATCACTAATACACACTCTAAAGCGAGTTAATAAAAACGTAATAATAACTTATTTTATTAAAAAAAAAACGTATATACAAAATTTCAATGCATTTTGAGCGTGAACGTTTATCGCGATCGTGAAAAGGTGAAATCGCTGCTCTTTTCCATGCTCTGTACTGGACCTTAAATATAAAAAAAGCAAAAAGTCATCACCCTAATGCACATACGTCCCAGCTAGCATTTGGAAGATTGATTAGAAACGGGAGTCATAAAATACTCTTTCAGGAGAGTAGCTTCTAGGCTAACAGAATATTTATAAAAGACTCGAAATTGATCAATAATTTCATAAAATACTGACTTGTAAGAAGTAATTTTATGTTATCTTTGTGCTATCATTTTTGTATGTATATAGTGCTTTAGCTGAGTGGTTGGTGCGTGAGACTGCAAACGGAAAGGAGCTTGGTTCGATTCCCAGTATATTTAAAATACAAACAGTAATTAAAAATATAAAATCAGTCATTAAAATACCAAATAATAAATATTCAACATGACGTAAGCCAGAGCTGTGAAAGATTGCAATCAATTTGATTGCTATCACATGATTTCAAGTTAATGATTGCTAGCTTTTGATTGCAAAAACATTGAAACAAAAACTAAATTTTAGAATTTGTTTTTGTTTAAAATAAAATTAAAAGAATGAAAAATTTCCTTCTATATTTTATAAATATATATGTCAAAAAAGTCCATAAATTTATGAAATAACTTGTACTTTTGATTTCCCGTTTTCCTGGGAAATCTCAAAAATTTCCCTGGAATATTTTAGTAGACTTTTCCTGGGAATTCCCGCACGGGATATTCCCGAATCCCAAACCCCAGTATTAATTGATTGCAATCAAATTTGATTGCAATCAATTGATTGCATTCAAATCCAGTGATTGCAATTCAAATTAAATCAGAATCAAAATCATCGTTCTCTTCAAATGATATTCATTTTTCTAGAAATAAAGCTTACTCTGATAATTAAAAAAAAACTGCATAAAATGGATAACAAGCCTACGTTTTGATACTTTTTTATACTACTATACCAGTGATTTCAGAGAAATTGATTGAAATCAAATGATTTCAACAAAATTTGATTGCAATCAAATTTATTGCAATCCAATTGATTGCAATCAATTATTTCAAAAAATTGATTTCAAAATGATTGCAAGCACAAAAGATTGCAATCTTGACATGATTTCAGCTTGAAGTCTGGAATCATTTTGAAATCAATTTGATTGAAATCATTTTGATTGCAATCAAAATCGATTGCAATTTTTACAGCTCTGACGTAAACTTATTTGGAATACATCCATCGATCATCCTCTCAATCTACATTGGATAAATTTTTACTCGCAATGATTACAAATATGACTTAAATATGATTCGAAAATGATTCCAAAATGATTACATAAGGGCTTAAATATGACCCGAAAAAGACGACCAACTGATCAAAGAACGAGTCATAAACTCTAGAGTAGTATAGAGAAGTAATAAAGAGAAGCTTAACACAAGACAAAGAAAAAACTGAATATCAATAACTATCAAATGAAATACAGCTCTAAGAGTGACAGTATGAATTGATTAAAGGTAGATGATATTCAGCTGTTGACTGCAAACACACGACTTTGGTCGAGTGGTCTAAGCGTTAAAGAACTCTGATAAGATTAGCGGGAGCTATCGAAACTTCAGTTCAACCCTCCGCGCAGTCAAAATTTTCTTCGTCTACATGCTTCACATTTATCTCTAAATAAAAATATAATTTAATTGAAAAATTAGATTAAAACCGAACTCAATCCAAAATAATTAAAATTTCTTTGGATATAAATTTTATAGATTTTTAAGTCTTAGGCATGAAATAATAAGGATAAAGGATGCCAGACATTATTATGGAAAGTCGACTTTTCAACCTCCTGAAATATGTAGTAAAGTTTAACCCCCATATTCATAAAAATTTATTAAAGTTAATGTTGGCTTACTGTACGAATTTTGTATGGGAAACCTGGTTTTACTGCACACATTAACTTTATTAATCATTTATGAATATAAGGGGAAGTTCTTTAATAAAAGAAGTTGTTTGCAAGAAAATCTTTTATTATGGTCATTATAAAATCTTGAGTTAAAAGGTTTGACTAATTAACAAAAAATACATATAAATAACATTTTTCTAAAAAGATAATTTGCTAACTTATGTCGACAACTGAAAATTGCCTAAATAATCAAATTTATTAGAAGTGTAGTGTAAATATGTATTGATTGTAGCTAACAAACCCATTCGATACTTGTAACATCTATTGTAATTTCTATTCAATTTAATTTTCTTAGAGTCACATTTGCATTTTCTTTTTGCTTCTTACAGATTTAAGAAATATTACAATCTGTGGGCATTTGATAAGGAAACAATTTGTGAAAAATATGTGAATCGTGGTGTGCCACTTGTGCAGCTTGATGAGAAATTTACATTTTATGCAAATATCATGGAGGAGCTTCAGCAAATGCCAACATACTACGATGTCCAATGTATACGCATAAATTTAAAACCATTACTGGGCACTATTTGCCAGCATGCTCAGCAATGGCGAACGATGTTAGGCGAGAAGTTGGCAGACAAAACAGTTGGCAATATGGATATAATGCGATTGGAAATCAATGTATGTATTTACATTTGCTCAATTTTGCATACATGAATACGTGTGTATTAGCGTGCGCCTTATACGTATGGGTGAATTTTTTTTTTTAAGTTTTTACCATAACTCCTCCCAGAAATGTTCTCCGTAGTAAAAGAAATATATTTTGACAAATTTTAGGCTGATCGCATAAATGGAACCCGTGCCGCATCGGTCCTCAAGCCATAAAATGTTTTAAATTCATATGAAATAAATACAAATGTTAAGTTGAGGGTTGCTTTATGAAATATTCTGATTAATTTGAATACATTATAATGAACTTATTTATTTACATTTTATATATGTTTTTGTGAAACTACTATGTATTTTGTATTGGGATGTTTCTTATAAAATTTTGTAGACGAGCATGAAAATTTCCAATCGCTGTCAAGTGATGAAGATGCTATTAAACATTTGGAAGCGGAAAAATTCAACACAGCAATTTTGAACTAGGTCCAAGTACTTAAAAAAAAACGAGGCCGACATAATTTTCTCACACCACAGCTTATGTCAGTGCTAGATAGATGTAGAGTATGTTAGCACGACGCGGTTGCAATCCTTATAGAATATACTCAAGCTATGCAACGTGACGTAGGCGATATAGTTATAAATGCCCCTTTAAACCACTGATCCCGTACGAAGTTTCGATTTGGTGCAGGCAAACAAATTCTGGAAATGTTTAAAAACAAAAAATTACAGTAATAACTGTTCACTTGGATGGTAAAATTTGTCCATCGTTGATGGGTAGAGATCACATTGATTGTCTGCTTGTAATTATATCTTTTGATGGAAAGGAGCAGGTACTCGAATACCAGTGATAAGTTCAGGCCACGGCCGTTTTTGACTTACTTAAATAATAGGACCTTGATGAAAAATTGGAAGATCTGTGCTGCGATACTACCGCATCAAACATAGGACGAACACAAGCGCATGTGTGCTTTTAAAACAATTATTAAACAAAGATATTCTATATTATCCATGTCGTCACCACATTATTTGTATTTGATACAAAAATCTCTACATCTTCTGGCCGTAGTGTCAAAATATTTCACAGATTTAGAGATGCCTGAATTAAAATAGAAAAAAGTAATTTTAAATCCGGGGTCTAATCGTCGTTTTCGATATCGAGCTGATTCGATTCAGTTTTCATAGTTTGAGATTATGATATTCGATATCGAACAATATGTTTATATTGTCCGATAGAGGATGCCATAATCTCAAACTAAGAAAACTCGATCGAATTAGCTCGATATCGAAAGCAACGATTATTTTCCTGGATTTGAAGACACGTTAAAAATGTTCTTGGAAATACAGGGGATATACATGAGTTTGATTTAATTAGTTTAAAAGAAAGGCAACCCCGGCAAGATTACAAAGAGCTTCTCCAATAAGCCATAGTTTTTCTTGAAAGGTTGGAAGAGACTTTTTCATTTCGAATGCCTGGAGTGTTCTACCATGCCTGTTCGATGTCCAAAGCAATATACAGCTTAAAAATATTTTTAATTTATGACCAGTTTATTTTTATTGACTTTGAGATGAATAGAGTTAGAGATATATGTATTTTTATTATAAAAATATATTTAAAAGTATGGATCAAACGGCAATTGCTGCGGAATATCCCAACCAACGTTTGACCTTGCTAAAAAGTTTACATCTTTAAAATTTGGTTGATGAAAATTTTAAAAAATAACTACGAGAGCAATTATCGTTTGGTTATTACATTCAGATTCAGCACATTCAGTTCATTATAATCTATATCAAAATATTTCCGATTTTGACACAGACCAACATAAAAAAACATTATTGCTAATTTTATATGAAACTAAGAAATTTTTACACTTTGTGGGCGGATGCGGCACGCCTTCCTCTGATGCAATCTGCCCAAAATTTTCCACGACGTATTTTGCTGCTACGAAGAATATTTTTGGGAGAAGTTACTGTGCAATTTCGCGTTTTTAAAAATAAGGCGCACCCTAGTGTGAATGTATATGAGTAACAGTTTTCTAAAGAACGGCATAAACATTTGAAACACTTAATAAGAAAAAATGCAATTTCGAAAAAATCAGTATGAATTATAAAAAAGTATGACAATTTTCTATTACATACTGCTTTTAAGTATGATATGATATTATTTTAAATACAAAAAAAAATTGTCACATGTACCTAACACTCGTAAACATGTGATATACATATGTACATTAATTCATTTATAGCACGAGCTGTTGCAAGCATGAAATTTATTGCCATGAATAAAATAATGTTTAGTAATAGAATCTCGGAATCACCAATTCAATTTATTTAGACGTATGAGTATAGTATACACATACGTCTATATACATATATAATAACGATTGCACAAAGCTTTCTATAACTTGTACTAACTACTTACTGTACAGTCCTTCCAAGCACTATGTTTCAGTGAAGCTTTGATAATTAAAACAAATAGTGCTCCAATTGAAACTTTTTACAGAAATATTATTGCTTGTGTTTTGCAATAAAGTAAAAATTACAATTTAAAAAAATTGGTAGTAAAGTACGTTGAGGACAAACAGGCAAAGCGAGTGCAGTAGAACATTCTATTGTTAACAAATACGTATATATTATTTACTGCATTTTTTACTGGCATTTTTACTTAAATAATTGACCAAAATACGAAAAAGGTACGAAAATTCGCAAGTATATATTGCTTAAATCGCAACAAAATCTACAAGCTGGTGGAAAATCATTGAAACTGTAAAAACGGTTAATACTTTCAAAATTCGCTTATGTCGCAAAAAATCGCATAAGTCCCTAAAACTGCAAAAAGGATAATAACTCAAACAAAATCACTTCTGTCGTGAAAATAGGAGAAAATAGCAAAAAATTGCAAAATTGGAAACAAGCTTTATTACTATTTCCTAAAACTGAATATACATTAGAGTATTCATTTCAATCGACTTTGCAATTGTTCGATTAGTTAATTAATCGAAATTGAGGTTTTTTAATTACTCGAGCAATCGATTAAAATTTATTTCATTCGAATTATACGAGTAAGCTTTACTGCTAAAAATTATTCGATTAATCGGAAAACTTTTGAATTACTCTGTTTTTTTAATTTTTGTGGACAAAAATAAAACAAATTAAGCTTTTAACATTTTTATATATTTTAATAACAAGAAAAAAACAAAAAACAATATTTCTACATTAATTAGATAATAAACCGATCATTTAAAATTGTTTTTTCTTTAACTATTCAAATGCTTCGCTTTGAGAAAATTTTGCGCCAGGAAATATTTAATAATATTCAGACCTGGAGGCAAATTGCGGTATTCGATATCGATCGAAATTTGTATATAAATTGTATTGAAATATCGATCATTATCGAATGCCGCACGTTGGACCTGTTCGGTATTCAATGCGGAATAAAAATAATCGGAATTGGCATACCATTTTTGTTATGAATATTAACTTGTAACAACAAAGCTTTTATAATGCCGAACATTTTCCTTTCACATGGAGAACAGCACAGGATAATTCATTAAATAATCGAACAAAATCAATGCATTTAGTCCTACAAAATAAAGCTTTTTTATTAATTTCATAGATATTTTTTTCGATTGAACATTTCTTTCAAAGTGTGAAAAGTGCATTAAAAGCTATTTTCAATTTATCAGTTTAATTCTTAGGTTTTTCTAGATCCATAAAGTAATATCTAATTCACACGGTAAATAAAAAACCATGCATTTTTCTGTTTATTTTTGGAAACATCTTCTTGCATTTATGGTATAAATTTTATACCATGATTTTTATTTTCAAGCTTTTTTTATAAATTACTCTCAAAATTTGCTATACTTACTCATTCATAACAAAAAGCAACCATAACACACTCCAGTGTTGTCATAAGATGAAGGAGTAAAAGTGCTAGATTGCCGAATAAAAAGTGCTAAAATATTCTACAGCACATATAAAAAGTGCTAAAATTACTTAAAATTTTTGGTTTCACTTTTTTCTTAGATGTGTATGTATATTTTTTACATTTTGAATGCAGGTGTGAATGAAATATTATCAAAGAATATATGCTTATACAAAACGATTAAAAGACAAGTTCAGATGAACCGATTTCTTTGACAGGACGCCAGATACACCAATCGCATACATTCGTGTCTGTCATGATTTTCGAACTAATTCAATTAGAATGAAAATCTTCTCTCAGGTGGTGTCACCAAACCACATATTTTGATATTTTTCGAAAAATATAATATATGTTTCATATTAACATCCTACTGTTAGTTTTATTTCCCAAGCATAAAATATATTTAAACAAGTGCTTTCCAAACTGTTGCATCGCACTTTTGCAAGATTGGTAGAGGGATATGGGGATGCTCTTATATCTCAGTTTCTCTGTATTAATTTTAAATAAATATTTTTTTTTTAATTAAATTTGTTTGCTGGAGTTTTAGCAATTGTCTATATGCAGCATTTCGTTGGTGCTTTACCAACTCATCAGCAGACTTCAAACACAATTTTAAACACTTACAAACCCTTTATCTTATGTACAAACTTTTAAAAACCATTTGAGAATTTACAAATAACTACATAAATGATTTTCAAAAAATAAGCATAGTAGGCCTTTAAACTTATGCAAAACGCAGCAAATAAAGGGTTTGTAACTGTTTAAAATTGTGTTTGAAGTCTACTGATGAGTTGGTAAAGCACCAACGAAATGCTGCATATAGACAATTGCTTAAACTCCAGCAAATAAATTTAATTTAAAATAAAATTATGACAATATGTCAAATAAATTTCAAAAAATATTTTTTTTTAAATTCAAATAAATAGATAAGATATCAAACATATCCGAAACACAAATTTTTTTTAATTAAACTTATTTTTTATGGGTAAAAAACTATTTCTATTTGTTTCCACTAGCTTTATGCGTTCGGAAGTAAAACGAAAAAAATTGTTCGGAAGTGAATGCCAGGACCAAAACATTCGGAAAAGATTCACTTTCACACGGATGTGAAACTCATGACAGACGCGTATTATATAGTTCTACTAATATATACATATTGGTATAACTAACCGCTAACGTTTTGGGTTCCTCGAAGCTTTGAGTTTCTTTTTCATTAAACCGAGTAATCTAAATAGACGCTTTAAGCATTTATATTACTCTTTTTAAAACCCCAGATCCAAAAAATTACAATTCTTTAAATTGTATTTCATTAATGGAATGGTTAAACTGGTATGCTTTATTGCAATTGTACTCAGTTTTATACCGCGAAGCTGTTTAGCTATATAATACTAGTGATATTACTTACTTTCCGAAGAAAAATTTATTTAATCCGTTACTTGGTTTACGGCACTATATATGTATGTAAAGTAAATTAATTCAATGTAATAAAAAAATGCAAAAAGTGCTAAGTAATTTTGAAAAAGTGCTAAACTAGCACTTAATACTTTTTTGAAACTTTTAGTGCTAAATGAGATTAAAAAAAGTGCTAAATCTAGCACTAAAAATGCTAATATGGCAAGCCTGACACAATCACAGAGAGAGGGAGAGAGAGAAAGAGAGATAGAGAGTGAGAATGAGAGAAAATTCAAATTGAACTAAAGAAGAATATAAAAAAAAGGAAAATAGAAATCGTGATGTTTTTTCTACCCCTCTTTCTTCTCTACCCCGCTCGACCACAAGAAAAATGTCTCGAATTTTAGTAATGATTATAAATCACCGTGCGAATCGACCGACCGAAATATTTTATATCACAAAAGTAATTTTTTTGCTCTTTGATTTTGTGAATACTTTTAATTTTTCACTGAATTTCGCCATTAGATAACATTCGATATTTAAATACGAAAAATCTATTTAACTAGTTGCAATCGAAATATCTTCTTTACTTAAAATAGTTTTTATTTGATGTTATATTTTCGAATTTTTTTTTAAGATATGTATTTGAAGTTCGTTCCTTTCTCCATATTATTTTTACTGCATTATTTACTTATGCCCCGATTGCCGGTCTCAACTTAACTCAGTTTGGTCGTTTGATAGTAGAACCAACTTTCACGCGGTTGCATTTTTTTCAGTATTTTTAAAACCAACAGTTTTAGTTGAAGTTATTATGGCGGTACAAACTTAAAATATCAAGTTTGAGAGAAAAGCAGGCAAATTCTTATGAAATTTTATGGACATAAAATATTCTTAACACGACCAAACTGATTTGAGTTCAGAACAACAAAAGAGCGGTTAATTCTTTGATCATGCGGTCTATTACGAGTCGTAGGAAATAACGTTCGAATTGGATGACAAATTTAATATAATTTTAAAAAAATTTTCAATTTTTCTTAAGAAATCTGCAAAAACTCATTTAAAAAAAGAAAATTTACATACAATTTTTTAGTCGAGTTATTCGATTAATCGAAACACAAGAGTGTTCAATTTTCTAAAGAATATGCGTTGGTCATTGCGGTATTGTTATTTTTTGGTGAAGAGTATATCAGATTTGATTGGCATAGCCGAATATAACACTTTTATTTATTTTGTTATTCTTCTGTTTTGTTTTAACCACCGGCCAGAAAAGAGAGGTGTTATAAATTTGTACTGTGTGCCTGTATATGTGTGGATGTACAAGACAGCGTACAGCCAAAACGGCTAAACCGATTTTAATTTATTTTTTCTGTTTGAAAGGTGACTTGATCGAGAGTGTTCTTAGCTATGTTTGAAGAAAATCGGTCCAGCCGTTTAAAATATATCATATCTTTTCTAGATGTATCCTGTTGAATTTGTGTGTCTTTGACACAATAGCTACCAAAAGGCTAAATGGATATTAATTGAGTAAAGTTTGTTTGAAAAGTGACTTGGTCCAAAATCTTATGTATCATATGTTTGAAGAAAATTGGTCTAGCCGTTTTGAAGTTATCGTTTTCTTTGGTGGTTTTTTAAATTTTTAATTTAATAATTTGTATATATGTATTAATTTAAGCTTAAGGTTTTTTAGAAATAGTTTATTTTATTTTTATTCTCCGATATTTCGCTAACCATCGGTTAGCATCGTCAGGAAATTATATGTTTAATGTTTTCGAATTTCTATTCTATATATATTTCCAACAGTCCCTAAGTGAAAATCTAAATAAGCCAACAAAGAAACTCGCAGATTTCAAATTAGTTATGCAAACTATTGCAACAATCCAATCTACAACGCTTTCACATGAAATTGAAATTCGCGAAATCCAGGAGACGTACACGGTGTTAAGTGAGCACAATGTCAAGGTAAGTTTGAAAAAAAAGATAATAAAGTATCAATAGAAATGTGAATAACACCAACTACTATTTTTAAATTTTCATTTCTTTCATTTTTCGTGAGTAATTCATTGGTTTATCTAGCCAAGGTCATGATGCATGTGCTTCTAGGTTGCAGTATTTCCTTCAGAGTAAAATCACATATGTAAATATGTACTATCAATTTTTAATGTTCGCGAATACGAATACAAATACAAATATTTGAGCCAATATTCGCCGAATAGGAATACGATTATTCAATCTAACAATTAATGCCACTTGATATTTAAAATTTAATTGAAAAAAATCTACCCTTTGCGTCAATAACAATAAATTGAGAAAAATTGTTATAATACTATTGGTATTTAACATTATTATGAAATTCTAGTGATGGGCAGTGAAAAGAAATCGTTGAGCATAGAGGCATCGATGTTATATCAATGTGTCATAAAATACATCGATGTTTTCTATACAGCGAGTGTTTTTTGTAACATAATAGATATGAATGTGGGGTATGGATGTACTTTCCAAAAGCTTTATTACGTTCACAATTATTAAAAATAATACATATGCGCCTATACTTTTTAAGGCCGTTTCAGACACAAATATTAATTAATACTTTTGGCGAAAATGCTTCCCTGATTTAATTTCTGTTTGAAAGTTAAAAAATAACAATAACTCATCATGTCGGAGGTTTACTTTCCTTAAAAGTATTAATACTTGGATTATAGCCTAAAACGGCCTTTACGAATGCTTTATATAAAAGTTTGCCAGCCAATCAGTTTCTTTGTTGAGTTACCGCCTATGCCACTTGCGACTTGTCATATTACAGTCTTTCCAAAATTTTTAACGGATTTTCCGACAGGATTCTGAAAGTTCATCAGATAATGTATTTTCGGATTTATTACTATTCCGACTCCGACTCTGTACCAGTTTGTAATCGTCCATGGCAACAAGGTATACAAACAGCTGATAATAAGAACAAGAGGGCTTCACGAATATATTCGAAAGTGCTCATATGTATGTTTGTGTGTGTATACATATATGTTTTTTTGTATATATATGTGTATATGTGTATGTATATATGTATATTTGGTCGTGGCTATGTATGTACACACATATACATGCATGTATACATAAGTATATACATAAGAACATACATCTATGCACACACGAAACTCATACGAGTACATTTGTGTACACTTTGCAGCCCTCTAATAAGAACATAGGTTACAAGGTATTTGTATTAAATTTGTCACTTAGATGCATCGAATAAAAAACGTCGATATATATTTGATGCTGATGACTAAAAAAACAGCGGAGTCTTTCGATGTATCGATACCTTACATCGAGTGGCTAAAAGCATCGATGTACACTGTCCACCAGAATGACATTCCGATCCACAAAATTAGCTGAAAAAAGGTTGGCAAATTACGTGGACCCTATGACATGGTGGAAAGTAAATAATGAAAAATACGAGCTTAAGCCAGGCAATATTTAGTGACACCACCACCGAGTATTCCGGGCGAGCAAATATTTAGTGGTGCGGGGCTTATTTACACACTGAATCGAAATAGGCTTGAAGGAGAAAAGACTTCAAAACTTTTATTTTTGATGTTCAACATTCCTCTACTGAGCTTTGATTATTATTTTAACGTGATATGTACAAACAGGATTTTACTTTTTAAATACTATAAGGCCTGTTCGGTTCATATGATTTTACATCACATGCTGTTTTGAAATGTCATGTGATTTGTTCCTGTTCTGTAAATCACAAGACTTCGCGTGATTTCAAATTTTTTTAATCTCACGAAATCGTATGATTTCATTGTATTGCTCATGTTGTGTTAATTAGTCTTCTTTAAAAAAGTTGTAATTAATTAGTTTTATAAAAAAAAAGTTGCATATGTGTTGCCAAAACTCTCAAAAAATTTTGAAATCAGAGAAAAACTCAAAGTTTGTTAAGAAGTGCCCATACTGCAAAAATGTCGATATACGAAAAAAAATTTTTATAGTGAATGTGGAAAAACTTCGTAAAAGTTTTAAAACTAAAAAAATCGTTGCTTTCGTCGGGAAAGTTCACGAAAATTTTCTGAAATAATCATAAATAAATACAAAGAACACAACAGATTATTAATGTCAGCACTTTTTTATAAAATTTTTGGCCAAGTTGACGCAAAAATAAGCAAGTGATTTGAAATCGGCAGCCACTTATAATTATATTTTCAAAAAGTTTTGTGAAATCAGTTTTACAAAAAAGTGATTTTAAGAACATGCCTGTATGTCATTGTGAAATATATTTTGTTTGTTTTTTTTTTTCTTTACTAAAAGAATATTATTATTTTGCGTTAAAGACAAAGTTTTTTTAAGTAAAAATTATTAAAAATTAATATTTTTGTTTAATTTAATGTATATTTTTATGTATTATTTTTTGGAACGTATGCGCAAAATATTCGCTTGAATTTGGCGAATACGGATACGAATGTCATGAAAGTGCGAATATTCGGCGATTCGTATACGAATATTCGTAACATCACTAATATGTTCATCCATATTTATATATTATACATTAGGGTAACCCTTATTTGGAAAAAATTCGATTTCTCCCAGTCTCAGTTTTGTAACAATTGATAAAAAAAATTATCCTCCCAAATTTTCAGATCAATTGGTTGGGGGTAAGACACACAGTGCTTTGATCCCATATAACGATCGGACAAAAGTTGAAGGAGTTGTCGCAGAATTTTGAAATTTGGTAAACTACTATAGAGTACTTTAATTAAGAAAAATTCATTTGTTTTCAATCAGACAAAGGACACGCCTACCGTCCATATATGCCAAAAACTAAATTTTCAATATTGGCTATATACTGCACACAAAGTCGTCAAAATCCGTAAATGATTTGCATCCCATACTAGTAACTTGTATGGTAATTTTTATTGTAATTGAATCAAGGATCTTCCTTTATCGTAAATATAGTATAACTCTTACAAAAGCTATCCGATTCTCATTAAATTTTCTATGATATTTATTATATATTAAACAAAGATTTGTGTCAAATTAAATTGAAACTTATTTTCAACAGGCGCAGATAAAAGGGGAACGGGATACATAAAAAATTGGCTAAAAATAATTTAAAAGATTTTAACAACAAGGTGAAAGTACAATAACAAGTTTTCTAATTAGAATTCTCTCAAATTTACATAAAACAAAATGGCAATGTAATTTTTATTCGCGCAAAGTCGTACAAAGTCGTTTTTAACAAAAAAAATTTTTAAAAAAATTTCGCCAAAAAAATTTATATGCACGAAAAAAAGGCACATATTTAAATTTTAAAATCATCCCAAAAGTATAAAAGCATTCTTATGGTACTTTATCATGAAAATTTAAAATCGTATATATCGTGAATACGAGCTCTAACTTCGAAGAGCGGTTAACGACATTTAAATTACAAAATAATATTAAAAAAGTTTTATTTCTTACCTGCATCTCAACAAACAAAACTTTTTCAAAATAAAATTGGAAGAATATCTCAAATAATAAATTGAATAAAAAATAATGTTAAATTAAAAACATGTCATATTTGGCATCAATCTTAGCCTTTATTTTCTTAAAACAACAAAAAAACCAATTGATTTGTTTCTTTAGCGCCCTCTTTTGGCGGCAAAAATAAACAAATATTAAAAACTGTGAAACACTGTCAAATTGGATTAATATTACAGTACATATTTTTATTTTAAACCAATAAAAGGAAGTTCGAAATTTATTATTTCGGCTTTTAGTTCAATATTTGAGTTAATGTAAATTCAAATTATTTTTATTAAGAGTGGAGTGTTGAAATATTTAAATCAGATTAGCAGAACGGATCAGTACTACTGAATTCGACAGGACGCTACACCGTCTCGTCAGCGTTCTTGTTCACTTTTACCACTTATAAAGGTGGATGCTTTTTACAAGGAAACATCAGCTATTTAACTAATTTTTGTCACGAAATAGAATGCAAGACTTTTTTCATGCAAATTCTTGCATTCATTTTATTGTAACTCACCTTAGTTAGCCGAAAGTTCCCCTATCTGATTTAATCCAACACTCACAAGCTCTTATTATTTTTTGTTTTTCGCTTTGATAGGCATTTTTATCAATACCTACAATCAAAGCTTTTCGTTTGTTTGTTTTTATACGTGCTTAAACTGGTTTTCTGTAAACTGTTTTCTGTCTGCTAGTTTTCAGACAGTTAACAGAAGTTAAACTTGCATATTAACTTTTGCGCTAGCCGATCGCAGTTATGTTTTAACAAAAATTTATAATATACGGATTGAATAATATGCACTTTTTAAACCAAAAAAATAATATATTGAAAAAAAATTGTATAAAACTTTATGTTTAGTTAGTTTTAAATATAATTAGGTATCATAGAAAGAATTTCAATGTCCTAGTACGAAAAATTAATCTTTGACAATTATATTCTTGAAACAATGAAAAACCAACGACATCTGTGAATTTGGCGCCTTCTTGTAGCGGCAAAAATATATCCGCAAAATGTGTATATATTTTTTTAAATTTATCATCTGTTGTTTCTAATTCAACAGCATCTATTTGGATTTATATTTAATATATTCCTAGTTTATTCTTTTTTCAAACTCATTAAAGCTATGGAAATTTTGTCAAAAATCACGTCGATAGCCATTTTTTTAAGTAGTTTTAACAGGTTGCAAACTAGTTTATGATTTGTATGGGAAAACAGGTTATAAACAAGAAAATAAACCTGTTTACCGACATAAACCACTTATAACCTGTTTATGGCGTAGATGTAACTGTACTGTAAATCTAATAATTAACAAAACAAATATAAAATGTTCAACCCTTATTAAATTATTTGAAATCTTCATTCGTCCGCCCAGCTAATGACAACTAAAAACACAAATTTACATGGTGTTGGAATGGCGCAACTGAAGGTGGTTTCTTATGTAATTTGGAACCCGGAATTCGAATCTGCAGTCGGTTTAATTATAAATTTGTTTACCAAAATTTTTGTTTTTAAAACAATAAAAAATAAAATAAATAAATCACTTTCGCAATACCGGCAGCGATTAATACTAGCATATCCTAATGAACTTTACACCACCCTCCTTCGTCGGTATTGTAGCAGAGATCCGTCGACGAAGTAAAAGAACTAATAAAATGGCTATATAGTTTAAAACACTCAATGCCTCTAATTGACACCAGAGGGGCTTGCAACACTGCTCAACAAAACAAACGCGCAATAGCTGAGTTTTAAATTAATTAAGCGTTCTATATCTCTTCTACTTCACCAGCTGTTCTATTTTCACTATCCCTTTTCCAAAGAAGGCAACACATTAATTAATTAACTGGTAGGCATTAATTTCCTGATTGATTTACTTCTATTAAAAAAACAAAAATTTTGGTTTAAAAACAAACATTTTTGATAAAAATCTTTTTTGCATAAGTTTCACGATATCTCATGAAACTACTAAGTAGAAAAAAGTAATATTAGTGCGATACGAAGATACTATTGTTTTCGAATTTTGGTTTTTTGTTTTAATTGAAAAGAAACATCCCTTCTCCAGTTATGTTAACAACAGTTATCTTAACAACAGTTATTGATTAACCTATTTTAATGTTCGCTTTTACTTGTATAATTTTCTGCATATTTAATCGTGAATAAATTCAAAACTTGTGGGCATTTTCATGAAAATGACAACCACGACTGCAAAAATTAAAACCCTTAAAACTTTTTTAAGATTTGGTAAAGAGGAAAAAAGCAATAAAATGTTATTATACAGAGGTATTTATACCTTACAACAATTTTTAAATATCAAAAATAAGAGCTTAAACTAAATATCTCTTTGACTAATTTTAAGACCTTACAGTAAACTATTTTCGCTTGTCTAGCGACTAAATTCAGTTAATTGTGACATTGCAATTATACTTTAAAATTAATGTTCCAACATAAAAGAACAAGATTCGCGAGGAAAGATAAAATATAGAGTTCGATTAGCTGTATATTATTTATTTTCTTTGGATGCTATTCTAATGTCACGTACGCAGCGCAAAAACAAAATTTGTCTACGTCATTTGAATTTGACCGATCGCAACTGTTTCAAAATAAAAGTTTAAAGAAAAATATTTGTCGCAAACAAATATTGATTGACATTTTTGTCAACTTGGTGTAATCAAAATTTTGTAAGCATTTAAAGTTCGTCACGTACGCTATTGTAGTACTACAAACGCAACTAAATGCAAATGAAAAATGGCGATATTTCCATCAAATTTTAAAAATAAAAAAAACTTCATCCGTTTTCATATCATGATAGTTAGTCAGCATATATATGATTCTCGAACTGCGTATTTATTAAGCGAAAAAGTTTCAAATGAATTAGTATGTACTAGGGTATTCATTCGGTTAACCGTTAATCGGTTAACCGGTTAATTACTGCCCGATTAGCTGATCGGTTAATTTAAAATTTGCTATTTTCGATTAACGGTTAAACCGGCTAATTTTAGTCGATTAACCGATTAACCGTCGCAAAAAAGTTTTTCATATTTTGTAGTATTACCTATAATGTATATTTTATGTGTTTAATTACTTGTTTCGTCTCATATACAAAAGGTGTGTGTTTAGAAATTATTTTCCATGAAAACATAGAAGAATGTTCAGTGATCTTAATTTAAGTAAAACTTTAAAATTTTTGGACGTGGCTATAAAGGACTTTAGTAAAAACTCTTCTACTCTAATTGAACTTGAGGGAATTAAGTTTTTGTTCAATAATTTAATAAAAGCCAATAATGCTGTAACCAACGATTTAATTAAAAATCGAAGGACTAGATTTAATGAGAGACGAATTCAACTATTTTATAACTCCTATAAGGAATATTTCGTTCTAGCAACATTGTTTTAAAATATAGTACCAAAGCGGAAACTAAGAAATTCGGAAAAAAATTTTTTTGCAGAATTTTCGTCGCTATGCTCTTCCAGTATGAGTCAGATGATGACCTGACAATAGAATAAATTATTGATAGTAATACAAGAAATGTTTTGACAGAAGTAACCGAAACAACTAGAAGTGCTAAGAACTTGCAAAAAATTAAAACAGGACTCTAATGGCATAATGGAACATTTTATATGTTTAGAGAACTCTAGGATATGGACTGAGAAATTAGATATTCTGCATTGAGGATTGCTTTCAATTTGTTCAACATCTGCGATAAATGAAAGAATTTTTCCAAGTCAAGTTTTATCAAAACTAAAGAAGAGAATATCTTAAAGCCTAAACATTTAAATTAAATTATTTTTCTAAAAGATTGTTTTAGAAGATCGCCTTAAACTAGTAAAATAACTGATATAATGATTTAATTTATTTTTTAATTTATGATTTCTTTTTGCTTGATTTAGTTCAAGAATTGTTATAATTGTAATGTTATTGATTTTTTACTAATAAACTCAAAATAATAAATAATTTATGCATTTTTATTTGATAAAATTACTTGATTTATGAAAAAACTTTATTAATCGATTAAAGGGTTAACGATTCAGCCAAAACCTCGATTAATTAATCGAGCGATTATACACTCAAAGCAGAAGCCCTAGTATGTGCTACTCTGTGGTAGGCTAAGGTTGCGCCGTAAGCTCTTCGCCCAAGTGCATAGTATGCTGTATAAAATGAATTTGAATCTTGATTGTTTTTATTGCTATTATCACCAAATACATATTTTTTATTTGTTTTTAAGTTTTTGTTTACATATATTTACAAAATATATATTTCATTACTTAAGAATACTATAAAAGAAAAATCTGTCACGTACGCTATGTCACGTACGATTTTAAATTTTCTTCATTATAAAATCATCCAAAAGTTTGTTTATTTCAAATTTACGGATAATAAAGGAAAAATTGTTGGCTTCGTTTAAGAAATCTATTTCACTTTGCAAAATATATTTCACTTTGTAAGAAATGTCCATATGTCAATGCAAAAATACAAATTTTTTTTCTAAAAAACAAAAATTTTTAATTTTGTAGAGCACAAATGAAATGCATATGGACAATGCTTTACCATCAGCAAATAAATTTCATTTAAAATTTTGAAAAAAAAAATTTTTTTGTCACAAGTTCCACGATATCTCTGAAACTGATTAAAAACGATAATGGTGTGACAGAAATATAATATTGTCGAATTTAGCTTTTCGATTTTAATTGAATAGGGCAACCCATTATCTAGTTATAATAACATTTGATGTGGAAATGCTTCATTTTTGAAAGCGTATGTCTCGAAAACTAGAACCAAAAAAATAAACCGAGTGCAGATTCGGAATCAACCCTCCAAATTACATCAGAAACCACTTCCAGTTGCGCCATTCCAAAAGCATGTACGTTTGTATCTTTAGTTGTCATGAGCTGAGCGGACAAATAAACATTCAAATAAGTTAATGATGCTTGAAAATTGCATATTTCTTTTGTTAAGTATTAGATTTAGAGAAAACTTATTAGGGTATGATAAGTTGTAAACCTCACTACCAACATTTTCTTTCTACAAAACTTTTTTGTGAAATTAATATTTTTGAAGTTATAAGCAAAGAAATAAATTTTGTAGTTCTTTCAAAATTTGAGAGGGTTGGCGGGCTAAGACGTTTGGTTATAATCTATCAATTATAACCAAAAGGTAGTCAGATTGGGAGAAATCGATTTTCTTTAAAATAAGGTTCAACCTAATATACATATGTATATGCATGTTTGTATGTTTTTATATACAAAAGCAATTGTAAAACTTTAATATAATGGGATCAACAATTCCCACTACTTCCCATATGTATCAAACACAGTCACATCCCCAAATGTTCGTTTAAAAACATACGAGGACGAGTATCAAAGAGAGAAAGAAAGAAATAATGAAAAACTTCTAATTTTTTTACATTTAACTTTTAATTTTAATGTCATGCTAAATCCTCATTTTATATATTTTTTCTCATTCTGTTGTCATATAAATCCATGTTTGAAACATTGGCTTTGAATGTCTCTTTTGGCTGAAAATTCTGAGCTGAGTAAACTCTTTGCCAAAGTTCTTACTGCATTTAATTCAGAATGTGATGATATTTAAAATACATATTTTTATTCAAACTACTGGTCGCAAGCAGAGCGCGCAATAAAAATGCATACGAAGCATTTGTGGCCCATTTAAAAATGCAGGGTCAGTGAATGAGAATGAAACTGAACTAAAAATACATACCTAAATATATATGTATGTTATATATACATTGGTGGTCGCATAAATAGAAACGACTGTGCAGCATATAACTATATCTCATAATACATTTTAAAAACTAAGTTAAAACTAAAAAAAATTCTGCTATTTTGCATGTTATATTGTAGGGAGTAGGCTTTCCAAAAGTAATTTCAAGAAAAGTTTGTGTTAGATTTCAAAGAAATTATGGGTCAAAAACTGAAAAAAAGTCCGAGCAGAAAAATCACAAATAATTTTTAGTCAAAGCTTTGCCTTTTAATGTAGATTAAGCTATAAAATTTTTTGAAATTTGTTGCCATTTACAGAAGTTATAACTGCCAGAACATTTTTGAAACACCGGGTAGTCAACTTTGATGCCTTTTGAATCCCCACAGTGCTGTTACATGGTGTCACCAAATACAATATTTCAAAAGTTTATGATTTTTTCTATGCATAGCAATTTGATTAATGAGAATCGGTTTCGTAGCTTAGTAGATACGGATTTATTGCACTTTTTAACTTCACGACATTGTGAAAAGTTTAATACAAGGTTTACCGAATACGAATTTTGCTTAATAGCACATACAGAGTGAACACCACTGTATGTATGGCCACCACTGTATGTACGATTAAGCCCTGAAGATAATATTGGTCCATATTAGCTCAAATGGACGACTTATGCAGTCAAGGGCCATATCATTTGCAAACGAGAGTTTGTAGTTATCCGACAATTGTTCGGCCTTTAACGACTGCATATCGTCACAGAAAATGCAAAAAGCCCTATCTAACATTTAAAAAGTTTTACAGGGAGAAACATAAAACTAATTTAAATGAAAAAAATATTGACAATTAGTGCAAAATTTTACAATAAATACACATATAATTTGTTGGTCCTTTTTTTACTTATATTGTAAAATTTTGCACTAGTTGTCAATATATTTTTCGTTTAAATAAGCTTTATGCCTCTCCTGTAAAAATGTTAAAATGCCAATAGCGCTTTTGCATTTTCTATGCCGATATAGTGATTCTCCGAATAATGACATGGAATATTTTTTGTACTACTCCAATGTAATGCTGTCATGGACCAAATCAGTTATAAACAAGTGTTTGTAGTTAAGCGCCAACTATTCGCGTCTTAACGATTGCAAATATTGTAATAGGATATAATGTTAAATCGATCATGTTTTCTTCATACATTTGAGTTACTTTGAACTGGTTCTTGCATCTATGGGGTATACTTTGCGTTATCTGCAGGGAATGCGTACAACACATATACAGCCATATGGATGAGGATATGTTCATATGTATGCATTTGTTGTCATGCATCTGCGACCCCTATTCCGTATGTACACAAATGGAGAAACTTGCATTTGAAACTTTAGACTACAAAGCTTAGAGCGACAACTATAACAACTGTCCACACCCGGCTTTAAAGGGATAAAGAGTTTTTGATTTTGTCGCTTTCATAGTTACCATGTAAGCAATCCTTAACATACATTCGCTTTGGTTTGTGTGTGGGTATATCTGTATGTATGTGGCGAAGTGGATTTTAGTGTTTGTAAATATGTATATTTATTTGTGGACACATTTACATTTTTAAATATCGTTAAGTTTCATTCCACACTAGCTGATGTTTTATATTAAGTTTTTGTCATAAATTCATTTAATTTGCTACAACGACTACACAGTGCAAACGATTGCCTCCATACTTTCATAAAAACAGCAATTTTTGGTTAGTATTATTGGAGTAAGGTTAGACATCTGGTTATATCGAAAATGTCGAGTTCTAAATTAAATACATATTATTCGGGAAATCTTTTTATTCGTGTCACCAGGGAAACCGCAAATATGCAATTGCATGGTTTTTCCTGTGCGATGTGCATCTGTAGGTACAAATAAGATATTTATAAGCTTTCGAACTTTTTAAGAATTTTAGCATCGATTTGTTAGTAAATATTTGTGCATATATTAACCTTTAGTGCATATTTTTACTTATTCCATACTTAGTCGCATATTTTGAGAATTTTTCCCATTTTTGTGGTAAGATGGCTATTTAGCCAGCAAAATTTTGCTTTTTTAAATGTTAACATGCATATTTAGAAAAAATAAAACAAATCTATATTGTGATCGAAAGTTTTTGAGATTTTTCACATGTAGAAAAAGTTTTTGCAATTTTAAAGTTACTATAATGTATGTTTTTCTCAATTTCTTAAAGATTGTCAATTAATTTTTTTTGGAACTTTATTGGCAGCTTTTATAATTTTCAATTATGTATTTTTGAAAAGGAAATAATGTCCATAAAAAATGCAAATAAAGTCCGTGCAAATGGTTCTGCAGAGTAAACATTTGTTTGCATAGCCGCCTTTTAGCCGGGCTTAAGGGTTTTCTCATCTGGATATGCTGAATAGTGGCTTCGCAGACATACTATGAGCATAATTTCCTTTTAAAGTAGAAATATTGTCCATAGACATTATTTTCTTGGATATCATTGCATACCACCATTATATCGCACTTGTTGAACAATGGAGTATTATCTTAAAGTTTAAAAATTTTCAGTAGAGACCAAAAACTGTTTATTATTATTTAAAGCAAATGCCAACAAAATAAATATGCCATTCTTAACAAAACACGGAGATTATTATAATATACTAGTTTTCATTCTTTATTGTTTATCGGATGCAGAGTAAATATGATATTTTGAGTTGCCACCATCGACCTTATACACATTTTCTCAATAAAAAAGTATTATTTCAAAGTTATTTCCAAAAATTTTAACGACAAAATTCACCTTCTGTTCGGCTCACCATATTAATAAAAGGAATAGGACTCGTATTCTATTTCCTCATAAAATTTGGTTAAATAGCTGATGTTTCATTAATACTAGTATCCACGATCAAACGTGGTAAAATCGAGCAAAGGACCCTGATGATGACAGCGTAGCGGCTGTCAAAATTAGTAGTACTAATCCGTTCTGCTAGTCTGATTAGATATTCTAATATTCCACTCTTAAATATAATTTGAATTTACATTAATTCAATTATTGTGAACTTAAGCCAAATAATAATAACATCCGACTTATACACATTTTCAGTTCAAATAATAATTACGTACAAATGTTCAAATATAATGAAATTGAGGATACATAAAAAGATAAAATTTATGCAAATTTGTTAACTTTTTTATAGTAAAACAGCGGATTCTTTCCTTTTAAATTTCAAAAACATATTCGTTCCAGATTGATATATTGATAGAAAACTATTATAATTTTTTTTTTTTGGTAAATAAATAATAAAAAAAAGTATGGTTGAAGTCTCCTGACGATTTGGCAAAGCAACAATGAAATGCATATACACATTGCTTAACCTTCAGCAAATAAATCTTTATTTTAATTAAAATAGGGATAATAACTCAAATAATAAATTTAATAAATGCCTAAAAATGTATTAAAAAACTGATTTTCAAACTTTACCGCGTTTGAAGGTGAACTTTTTTGACAACCGCAAAAAAGTAATACCACTTTTTAAAATAAAATTCAATGGCCTATTCGACTATGCTTGGGCCATTTGAATATTGCTAGAAAATTTAAAAAGTTATGGCCTAATGCGCATGTAAATGGACGATATTTTAATTCCCGCAAATGTGTAAAATTCTCGCAAAAGCGTGCGATAAAAAATTCCAGGATCAAAGGACTTAAAACTGTAATGAATGAGAAAAATTGTCTGTGTATTTTCTTTTTAACTCCCTACCAGAAAAGCGGGGCGTTATGATAAATTTTTAGCGTGCGTCTGTGAATCAATGTATCTGTGTCTGTACGTACAAGTCATTGTACAGCCCAAACGGCTGATCTGATTTTGATTTAGTTGTGTTTGAAAGGTGACTAATCGAAAGTGTTCTTAGCTATTTTTGAATAAAATCGGTCTAGGCGTGTCTTTGACACGACTAGATCGTTTTAATTTAGTAAATTTTGTTTGAAAGGCGATTTGATCCAAAATCTTCTAACCTATGTTTGAAGAAAATTAGTGCTGCCGTTTTGAAGTTAATATCTATTTCCTTCGGCGGCTTTAAATTTTTTAATTTAATGTTATTAAGATTATTAAGATTATTAGTAATGAAAACAGATTTATATATAAAAATTAAATTAATTAAATTTAAGTAAATTAAAGCTTTCAAACAAAGAACCTCTAGAGAATAGCTCCGTTTTTAACAATACGTATTTAGCGATTATATGTACACCGGTAATTACGCTTTTATACACTTGAGGAATTTCAGTTTGTTATATTAAATACACCGAATTATTTTGTATTTGCATTTCCTGTTAATATGAACCAAAATTCGTACAAATTAAGAAATTTTATGTCCTCAATTTTTATAGTTTAACTTAGAAGATATGCTCATGGCACATCATTTGGAGAAACGATGGTTTCGTCTCTATCGTTCATCGCTGTATCGTACGGATAAGTTACAACCGATAAAGCAAAAGTTTGCCGATATGACATCAGTGGAAATATCCAGCTTTTGGAAAGAGGTATGTATACTTGTAACATTATTTTAACACTATGAAATTCCAAACTACTGCTGCAGTAATAATAAGTAAATTTATTCCGATATAATGTTCGTTTAACAATTTTTAAATATACATCCTATTAGTAGAATTATTCTCATTTAATTCTTTGTTTCTTTCGTCTTCTTTAGAATCTAGTTCTATACAATTTTATTTTTCATTCTTTATTTCCGTTCTGTAATTTTATTTTTCTATTTCAATACAATAGGAATTTAATTGGATTTCATTTTCCATAGTCAGCCAGACAAACAGGCAACAAAATCTTCATCCATCCCTTCCAAACATATTGTATTTGAAAAACTCGTCGCGCACTCTGACGCCCTCTTTCATCATTATTATCATGTCAATTATATAAAAAAGCAATAATGTGGTTTCTGTAGCTCCTGTGTTACATTTCTACACAGTCACATGCAACTGATCTCTTTCCATTCAATTTTCTAACTATATAAACCACCACATCCTTATCCGTTTTCTGTTAAACTTTTCATAAAAGTAGTTCCATATAGAAGCAGAGTGCATTTATTATTCTGTTGCCTGCTTTTCTGTTATTTCTTTTTTCTTTTCTTTCGCTTCTTTTCCTTACCAGTTGTACAACAATTGAAGAAACAAAATAAAATAAAATTAAAGAATAAAACTTTCTTTCGAATTGTTGATACCAAGAAAAACGAATTAACTTAAAGTGTTTATTATACGCATTAAGATCGACAATCACATCTGCTACTTGTGAAGTCATTTTTTTCATATTTAAGTTGTTGCAAGTGAAGGATGCCTGCCTCTTTACTTTTAAAGAAAATTTGTGCGTAGCAAATAGTTACGCACATACATACATAAACAGTTATTTTTGTGAATCCTTTTTTTTCTCAGTGTTTTTATTCTCCTTGTATTATTTTAAAGTGTTTTACTCAATATTAATGTAGTGCAACTTTTAAATATTTATATTTTGCTAATTTTTAAATCATTTATTTTTACAAGATATTATTATGACTAAATTGAGTAGCCTTTCTAAGATTTCAATATTATTATGATCACAAAGATTATTTGGAATGCGATGGTCATACGTTGACAACACGTAACTGATTTTTACCACTTTTAAATTGAAGAAGTTACATTATAACTATGCTGAAAGCGTTACTAGCCATGAAATTAAATAACTCACGATTACTTTGTATATACTCTTAACTAATTTCGGTTTTACAAATTCTGAGGGTAGGAACGTTTCTTAGCAATTTATCGAGCAATTTTGTAACAGCTGTTTTCTGAAAAAGAAAACTAAAATACGCAGATGTGTCAGGTTTGTCCAGACTGTTGGCGGCGCTGGTATGCTGGTGTATGCTAAGACTATAGCTCGCCATCTTGGGTTGGAATTGAACCCTGTGACATAGCTGTATATAACCTTTTTTGTGTTTTCTGAAAAATAATTAAAATCAATTACGCATTGTCAGTGCACATTGGGGCAGAATCAAAATATTTGAAACATAAATCAGGCATTTCGAAACGAATAGTTCTATCAGAATAAAATTTCACACGGACATAGCAGATGAGTATTCCTATCTATTTTTTAAATAGCAGCTCTTCCTTGCTCAGCAGCGGAGCTATGAAGTCTCAAAGTATGTCACTTCGGCCATGTAACATTTTTTACAGCTTGGCATTTTTTGTTTCTCATCCAATTATAAAACCTTCTGCTGTAATGTAGCCCTTAAGAAGATCTTATACTTAGTGAATTATACTCATTTGAAAATTGAAATTTCTCAATTTTTCAAAACTTACGTCCAATATCTTGTGATCTTCTGATTTATAGAGTTTTTCCTTCTTTACTTAAAGAACAAAATATCAAAGAATTTAAAAAAATGTCATTAAATTCTGCCGTCTGAGTTAAAATATATTGAATTTTTAAATTGAAATTTGAAAAAATTTTGAGTTTTAAAAAATTTTTGCTAAAAAAAAGCACCATCACTCTTTTAAATATATATATAAAAAAATTATTTTAGTGCATATAGTAATTGTATACTTATCTGAAAGATATCGGCACAGACGTGAATCGACGGCAAATAAATAATTGAATTTCTTAATATAGTTGGACCTGGGCACGTCCTAATACGACCTATTTTAGATTGAACTTTTAAATCTAATCCAAATGTTCTAAAATCCCAAAGCTGGGATTCCAAAACTATTATCATTTCTAAAAACCCTTATGTGTATGTAGCAATTTGGCAAAGTATTAAAGGGGCCTTGGATCGAGAGTGGGGGAAATTGTTCAGAACTGCATTTTTGGATTTCTTGCAAATTTCTTAAGAATTCTAAAATTCTCGGAAGAAAAACTTTATTACTTTTTCCCCTGGTATTTAGTACATAAATTCCTATATAACTGCAAAATTGTTTTCAAATATATTAACAATTAACGATTTAGAAAAAGTTAATACACATGAAACATCTATTAAGATCTATAATAGTTTTTCGCCAGTATGACCTATATTTAATTCTAAATATTAATCATACGCTATTTCGCCCATTATCTCTCAGTACGGGTTTTTACTTCTCAGTCCATAAATTTTACACGTATAAATTTATAAAATTATGTATACATAGTTTTCAATAATGTATTTTTGTAACACAAAGGGAAAAATGTTGGTTTGTGGTGTCTTCTGCATATTATTTTTTTCTTAATACTATAAAATCGTTAATTGTTAATATTTTCGAATGAAATTTTGCAGTTATATAGGAATTTATGTACTAAATACTAGGAAAGAAAATAATTATAAAGTTTTTCTTCTGAGAATATCAGAATTCTTAAGAAAGTTCTAAGGAATCCAAAAAGTTAAATTCTGAACAATTTTGCCCATAGCGTCCACATAGCGTCCAAAGCCCATTTAACACTTTGCCAAATAACTACGAACACATAAGAGTTTTCAGAACTGGCAATGGTTTTGGAGGCCCAGCATTGCGATTTTACGTATACATATGCTATATAAATTTTTTTTATATATATGGGTAATTCCATGTCAAATCAACTAATAGTTAGACACGACCCCTTTCGATTTGATGAAATTTGTACAGATGTTTTCGTTAAGCCTATAATGAACTTATGCCAAAGGGAAAAAATAAAAAATGTTTATTTCAGAAGTTATGACATCCAAAATATCATTATTTCGCCAAATTTACCGAAAGTGTTGAGTTTAGTTTTTAAATATCTCGAAAATATTTTATATACAAGATTGGTTTGTATGTCAATTTAAGCAGAATATTTGGAGCTACAAAAAATTTATAGAGCAAAAATTTTTTTGAAAAAATGACATCTGCAAAGTTTTGAAATTGTAAAAATATATTGAATCAATAATCTATATATTTTTTTGTTGAATATTTTTTATATAATATCTCTTAACGTAATTAAAAAGTTCTGAAATTTTTAACGAGATGTTTTTTCTCTTTTTCGCGATATGAGAAAAAATTTACCTTTTTAACACAAAATTTCCATTATAAAATTTCACCGAAAATGCACAAATTTCTCAATGTTATTACTTCCCCCTTCAAAAACTTTAAATTAAATTAAATTTAATGCATATTGCTCAAAATTACAGATTTAAATTATTTTCGATACTGTATTGTTGAAGGTTGCGAAAGAAAGAAATCATATCTCAGAAAAGAAAACAAAGACCTCCTCCAAATTTTCACGATTTGTTAAGGACATTCCGAGGTATTGTAAAAAAAAATTCAGAAAAAAATATATAGATTTTTGATTTAGTCGGTTTTGAAATTTTCAAAACTTTGCAGATAAGTAATTTTTCCAAAAAAAATTTTTGTTCTATGTATTTTTTGTTGCCCCAAATATCCTCTTTAAAATGACATACAAAACATCTTTGTATATAAAGTTTAGAGATATTTAAAAACTAAGTTCAACACATTCTGTAAATTTGGCGAAATAATGACATTTTGAAAATGTCATAACTTTTGAAATAAACATTTTTAGTTTTTTTCCGTTAATATAAATTCGTTATAGGATGAATGGCAACATCTGACCAAATTTCATCAAAATTGAAAGGGGTCGTATCTAACTCTTAGTTGATTTAACATGGAATTACCCATATTTAAAAGAGTGATAGTGCGTTTTTAGCAAAATTTTTAGAAAATTCAAAATTTTTTAAAATTTAAATTTAAACATTGAATATTTTTCAACTCAGACGACAAAATTTAATGAAATTTTTGTTAAACTTTTTGAAGTTTTGTTCTTTAAGTAACGAAGAAAAAATTTTATAAATCGGACTAATTTTATAAATCGAATAAATTTATTAAATCGGATAAATTTTGTACATCGGATAAATCAGAAGAATTTTAATTTTCAAATGAGTATAGCTTATTAAGTATGATTAAATATTACTAAGAATACAACCAACCATGTATCTTTTATATATTATTAATGGCTATAATACGGCAAAAAAAGATTTTGAAATCGGATGAGAAACAAAAAAATGGCGAACAGTAAAAATTTTTACATGGCCGAAGTGTGCTGTTTTGAGACCTCATAGCTCCACTCCTGAGCAAGTAAGAGAAGTAATATTTACAACATAAATAGAAATATCCCTCTGTTATGTCCATGTGAAATTTTATTTCGATAGAACTATCCGTTTCGAAATGCTTGATTTTTTTTCCAAATATTTTGATTCTGCGCCACCGTACAGTGTATTACCATCGATATATATACATGAATATATTTTTATAATTCTAGCTACAAGAATTTATTGCTGATTTTGAAAATAACGGTCCTGGATCTGTTACTGGCGATTTAGACAAAGGTTCAAAGCTAATGGAATCTTACGGACAAAAAATTATTGCATTTGATTCGAAACGACAAGAATTGGGTAAGCAAATCATAATTTCTGCCAGAATAGATAAATCGTCGAACGTAGGTGCAAATAAACATGTTCACTAAAATTACAAAGACACCAAAAACTCTTGGCATTTTTGTAATCGCTAGTACTTTATTAGTGGTTTACAAATAGTTGCAAATAATCGCAGATTTTCATAATTGCGATTACGATTACAAGATATAAGATTGCGATTATCGGTTAATCGCAATTAAGCAAAAAAATATGATAACATAATTTTTATTAAAACAAAAATATATTAAGTTACGAGTTTTAGTTAGGGTTTGGGATTTCCAGGACTTTTGCACTTCCCGGGAAACGGAAATGAAAAAAATACGTTGCCGGGATTCTAAATTCTAAACTAAATAGATTTATTAAAAGAAAATTGGCGAAATTTCGATAGCTTTATTAATGTAAGCATTCTTTTTAAATAAAAGTTGATATAAAAGCAATTCTAAAACAAATTTTTAAGAATTTTTAAGTAAATTCAAGCAAACTGAGCTTATAATTGTAACACAGTAGCACTGTAGGAGATTCTATAAAGACTAATTGACTACTATATCGCAATTAATTAAACATTTTGTTTTAAGGCCTGCAAATCATTTTATAAAGAACTTGCCGTAATGTTTCTTATTTTTCTTGAAAATTTTCCAGGACGATTCTTATCGTTAAGTACAAGCAAGTTACAGTACTATACTCAGCTGTTCACTGAATCTTAGATACCCTGACAAACAGCCAGTCTTAAAACATCTACTTCAGGGTTTCAATAATTGCGTCGACTTATAATAAATTTAAGTAGTGTCAACACAAAATTTATATTGCTTCTATAAGCTTAAAATTTCCACTACACATTCCAAAATTTGTTCACTAATTCTGCCGAAAATCACTCAAAGTTCGTTTAATATAGAATTATTTACTTTAGGAAACGATTAGAGAGCACTGTAATCATTGATACTTATACAAAGTATTCCACTTTGTTCTGTAATAGTGATTAAATGACTAAATTCATCTTGCAATTTTTATGAAATTTCTGTATAAGTTTGAACCGTTCACATTTTAATTTTGTATTGAAAAAAATTGTGTGGACATTTTATTGCCTGTTTATCGATGCCGAAGGAATTCTTTCTTTCTTACAGTTACACTAGAAACAAGGACAAAGTTTTAGAATTTGTTTTTGTTTCAAATAAAATTGTAAGAATGAAAAATGTCATCCAACATCGATAAACAGGGTATTAGTATTTAAGCAGACGATGAAAAACATAGCAGCTTTAAAAGAGAACTTAAACAATTTCATCGTGTAAATTTAGTCGTACAGTCAATCAAACGAACTTTTGTAATATATAAAAAATATTGAAAATTTTGATATTAAAGAAAAACAGGATTATAATACAAATTTCTTATATGAATCAAAATAAATTTGGCGGTCACTTACGCCATTTTATAAATATGTATGTCAAAAAAGTCCATATACTTTTGAAAAAACATGCGCTGTTCATTTCCCGTTTTTTCGGGAAATTTTTGAGATCTTCTTGGGAAAATGGGAAATTAAAAGTAGACTTTAACAAACCGTAGTTTTAGTCTAACTGTATGAGTTTAATCCAAAGAAATTTTACTATTTTGACTTGAGTTTGGTTTTAAATATAATTTTTCAGTTAAAATAATTATTATGAAGAGAAAATTGTGAAGCACGTAAAATAAAGTTCGTAGATCATAACTTATGAGCAGCGCAACCAAAAATATAATATATCATATTTTTTCTGGATCCTTACATACATATCGACGTAGTTGCGTAAAAAGGGCCAATCTGCTGCATAAAACGGTGAGAGATTGGACCTTTTTATGCAACAACGTTGATATAAGGTAATTATTACGGTTTGGGAATCGGGAATTCCCGGGAAAAGTCTGTCTAATATTCCCGGGAAATTTTTAAGATTTTTCCGCGATAACGGGATACTAAAAGTACCCACTATTTCATAAATATATGGACTATTTTTCCATGCATATTTATAAAATAGCGTAAGTGACAGCTAAATTTACTTTGATTCATGTAAGAAATTTGTATTATAATCCTGTTTTTTCTTTAACAGCATTATAAATACCATTAAATTAAAAATTTTAACAACCCCCGAAGAAACAAGATGATAACTTCAAAACAGCTGGACCAATTTTCTTTAAACATAGGTTGGAAGATTTTGTATCAAGTCATCTTTCAAACAAAATTTACTAAATTAAAATCGAACTAGCCGTTTGGGAGCTACGATGTCAAAGACACACAGATTCAACAGGATACCTCTAGAAAAGATGTGATATCTTCTAAACGGCTGGACCAATTTTATTCAAACATAGCGAAGAACACTCTCGATCAAGTCACCTTTCAAACACAAAAATCGATCCAGCCGTTTGGTCTGTACGAGGGTTCATACATCCACTCAGATACACTGATACACAGACACACAATACAAACTTATAACACCCCTTTTTTATTCGGGGGCTAAAAAGGGGTGTTATAAGTTAATAGTGTGTGTCTGTGTATCTGCGTGTTTCTACGAGTCCACGTACAGACTAAACGGCTGGACCAATTTCGATTTAGTTTTTCCTATTTGAAAGGTGACTTGGTCGAAAGGATCCTGAGCTATGTTTGAAGAAAATCGGTCCAGCCGCTTAGAAGATATCACATATTTTCTAGATGTATCCTGCTGACATTGTTGCTCTCCAACGGCTAGAACGATTTTAATTTAGTAAATTTTGTTTGAAAGGTGACTTGATCCAAAATCTTTTCACCAATGTTTAAAGAAAATTGGCTCATCCATTTTGAAGTTATCATCTATTTTCTTCGGGTGTTTTTAAAATTTTTAATTTAATGCTATTAAATATTACAAAAGTTCGTTTGACTGATTGTACGACTAAATGAACACGTTGCAATTGCTTAAGTTCTCTTAAAGTTGATACGTTTTTCATCGTCTGTTTAAACACTAATGTCCTGTTTATCGATGTCGAAGGAAATTTATCATTCTTACAATTTCATTTAAAACAAAAACATATTCTAAAACTTTATTTTTGTTTCAAATGTAACTGTAGGAAAGAAAGGACTCCTTCAGAATCGATAGACAGGCAGTAAACTGTCCATAGGACTTTATATTATACAAAACAATAATATGAACGGTTCAAACTTATACGGAAATTTCATAAAAATTCCATAGAATTGAAGTCATACCATTTTTCCTGATCCGACTACAAGAAAAATTGTTGCTCGATTCGAGGAGAACATGAAAGATAAACTTAGTAATGTGTGTCGTTTCATCACTAGTTATAACAGAACAAAGTGGAATAATTTGTAAATATAAGTATGAATGATTGAATTCGATATTAAACGAATTCGAACTAAACTTAGTAAAAACATTTTAGAAAGTGTAGTGGGAATTTTAAGTTCATAGGAGCTGGAAAAACTTTGAGTTGACACCAGCGATGCCAACTTAGTGCTTAAGGCACTATTTTTAGTGCTTTTTGATGTCTTAAAACGCCAAAATTTTAGCTGTAGTGCTTTACTAAGAAAAAACACTAGCTTGGTGCTTTTTGAATTTTTTTACATTGCCTTAATACTTTTTACAAATTTCCATATTGAATAAAATATAGTATAGACCACTCAAATTTCTGAAAAACAAAATTATGGTGATCGGACAATTTAGGTTACTTAAAAAAGTATTGCAGATATATGCAGACTAAATGAAAGGATATATCTAAAGATGAGAACACTGTTTGCTAGTTTGGAGACATGGAAAAGCTTTCAAATCAGTTCTAAATTATAGTGCTTTCAAGTGGAAATTCTCTTTATAAAAAATCATACCTGAAAGCGGGAGTATTTTACTCTCCCATATAAACCTGGTAATATACAAATTTGGATTTTTTCAGACATTGAATACAATAAAACTCTAAAGCCCTTATGACACTACATTTTTTCTTCCTTTTTTAAGTTTTGGAGAACAGTGCAAATTATAGGAAAGAGTTCACCTGTATTGAGATAAATACCAAATTGTCAAAGCTTTAAATAATGTTATCGATAAAAAATGAGAGTTTGTCAAAAAATGTAAAAATGTTCAACTTAAAATTGACGTTTCAAACTTGAAACATTAAAGTGTTGCCAAATTAAATAAAAAAAAATCCGAAATCGGTTTATAAATGGCGGAGTTTTGAGGGAACATCCATAAATTAAAAAACACTAACGGCCTGTTCCCCAATGTCGATCGCAGGAAAAATCAGAAATAGCAGGCGATAAACAACTGATTTGTGTACCGCTAACAACACATTTTAATTTTTTTTATTTATTTATTGTGGGCAGTGCTACACCTGTTTTAAGTATGTCAGTCTTCACCTTACACCATAGGAAATGTTTGAGCAAGGAAGAAATTATTAAAAAAAATTTTATATTCATCCAACATGTTTGTCACTCAAAAAAATTAACCATACACAGTCAGGGAATCCGTCCAACGTCGCATTTCCCTTAACACACATGAGTCTGAATTTGTTTTTAAATATTAGTGCGTGTTTTCTTTTTTTGTTATTAAATAATTACGAATTTTAGTTTTTAGTTTTACGAATTTTGTGGTAGGTCCTATTTCAGTAAATAAAATATTTGAAGTTATGAATTCAGTAATAGAATACCAATTCCAGTTTTTTTCTGTGAACAAAGACAACAAATTGCTAATTATGTCAAAAGTGCAATAATCACAATATAACAATAAACTATTATGTTCAAGATATACTAAAATCTTGGTTTTAAATATTTGATGCGGTAATTCAAAGGATCTAAAGCAATTTGGCAGATGATTAAAAATTCTAGCTGCTCGTACATAAAACGAACGTTCCAAAATAGATGTTAGTCTTAGAATCCGAATTTGGCGATTACCGATAGACAGACTGAAAGGAAAAACAAAAGAAATCACATAAGTGCAATGCTTCCATTTATATAAAGTTTGTAAAAAATAGCAAAAGTCTTAGTTTCACTTAATTCAAAAAAGAATATCCTAAAAATCTGCAAACATAACTGGAAACATGGTTACGCCTTCTTAAGCAGTATATATACCGAACAACTCTATTAAACAATTTAGTAAGCTTACTGAAGTTATAACCTAATGTTCTACTATAAACTTCAATGCCATACGCAAATATGGGCATAACCCTTTCCGTCCCAAGCAATTTCAAATTGCAGAGATTCAACGAAATTTTCGGTATGTGATTATTTGTCCTAAAATGCATAAAAATGTATTTTTTATGCCGATGCAAAGTTCATGTCCTTAGAAACAGCACATAAATTATGCATTTATTGCCAAAATATGCAAAAATATGCACTTGCCACCAAAATATGCAACAATATGCAATTACAAATCGATGCCAAACTACTTAAAATTTGAATAAGATTTGATGATAATTAGTCAATACCTCTTTATCACCACAAAAAACTTGAATTTTCAAGAAAGTCCGAGCCCTGCTTATACGCTTATTTTCAATAAACAGTAGGAAATTTCATATCCATAACAAGTTATTCAATAGACAGCAGTTAGTATACACATGCAGCACAAAAAGCTACTTTTTAAAAATAAAATAAAAAAGTGCCTAATGCAGCACAAAACAAGATTTTTTACTTTTAATCGGGTTTCTGCCTTAATAGGTTAATCGCTCGATCGAGGTTTTGGCTTAGTCGGTTAATAATCGGTTAATTGCGGTACTAACCGGTTAACTGGTTAATGAAGTTTTTTCATAAACCAAGTAATTTCAACAAATAAAATTGCATTATTTATCTATTATTTTGAATTTATTAGTAAAAAAAATTACATAACAAACATAACAATTCTTGAACTTAATCAAGCAAAAACAAATCATAAATATGTAATCATTAAAAAATTAACAAGTTTATGAGATCATTACATCAGTTATTTCAATAGTTTACGGAGATCTTCTAAAACAATCTTTCAGAAAAATAATTTCTTTAGTTTTGATTAAACTTGGCTTTTCCTGGATTTCTCTAAACATATAAAATTTTCCATTGTGCCATTAGAGTCCTGTTTTAATTTTTTTTTTCAAATTCTTACTTCTACTTGTTTCGGTTAATTCTGTTAAAACATTTCTTGTATTACTATCGATATTTCTCCTGTTGTAAAGTCATCATATAATTCATGCTGGGAGAGCTGAGCGAAAAAAAGTTTATATCCGAATTCCTTAGTTTCTGTTTTTGCACTGCAAAAGAAATATTCCTGAGTGGAGGTATAAAATAATTGAATTCGTCTCTCATTAAATCTAGTCCTTAGATTTTTAATTAAATCGTTGGCAACAGTATTATTGCATTTTATAAAACTATTAAACAAAAGCTTAATACATTCCCTCAAGTTCAATTAGAGTAGCAAAGTCTTTACTAAACTCTTTTATAGAGAATGTGTTAATGTTTTACATAAGCTAAAAATAATTTCTAAACACATACATTTTGTATATGAGACGAAACAAATAATTAAACACACAAAAAATACTTCAGAATGCTACAAAATACGAAAAATATTGTTACGTCGGTTAATCGGTTAATCGACTGAAATTAACCGTTAATCGAAAATAGCAAATTTTAAATAAAATGGTCAGTTAATCGGGTAGTGATTAACCGGTTAACCGATTAATGGTTAACCGAATGAATACCCTAGTAAAAACGTATTAACTTCTAACTGCATTCCGGAAAGTTCACAAAAATTTACATTTTTCTTCCAAACATATGTCGAAAGCAGTGGTGAAAGTACAAAAAAATCTATCGGGTATATTTTTAGAAAACTTCATGGAAATCTTCTTTGTGGTTTTTCTATATTCCGACTTTTATTATATGAGTTTAAACCAGCAATGAGGTCGCGAAATTTCTTTTCAAAATATGTTAAATTTATCTACACATTTGTGTATGCAGGGACGGAATGGGATAACTAACGCATGAGCAATCACTATTTTAACATTCATGGGCAATATAAGATTTATATTATTAATTTCCCGCCGGGCATAATTAGCTCTGGAAATAACAAAATTAATATGCCTTTCAAAACTTAGCCTATTGAATAGCAATTCCATCAATATTCAGAACAAAATCTGTTTGCGGTGACTCAAAAAGCATCACTTTAGATCTGCTAGCATTTATACATAACTTATTCTCTATTAACTTGAATTTGAATACGGAAGAAAGTCTATGGCAGCCACATCATCACCTAAGTAGATTGTTAGAGTAAACAATATTATATTATATTATCAGTGTACAAAGTAATTTTCTTATTTTTTAATTTTTAATATAAGCAAACGAATTAAAATTTTTTTATTACAAATCAGTTCTTAGTCCCCGACCAAAAAATCCCAGCTAGCAATTTATGAAATTATTAATCACATTCGACTCTTTATGGATTCCTCAGCTCGATTAAAATAATCATTTATGCGCTCATTTTCTGATCATAAAATTTACGTCTGTCGATAGGAAATGGTACCCTACGTACGATTTCTCTTGAAGAGTCTTTTATTACCCGCTTTAAATCAGTTTTGACCAGTGTGACCAGATTTTTTAATAATATAGAGCTAAATCATGCTTCAAATAGAGCTAAAAAAAAGCTAAAATATGTAATTGAAAGCCAGAAATTAAAGCTAAATTATTTATTTGCTTTTTAATAATATCTTTTCATTCATCTTGGATACTTTTCATAGTTTAAATATCTCCTATGCATGTGTACTAGAGCGAGTCAGCTTGTATGAACACGTTTGTATTTATTTTACTCTTCTCAAACTAAAAATAAATTTGTTGTCTGAGAACTCCTATAATATTTTCGGCGTGTAGAGATAATCGTTCATCGTCTACTCACGCTGTGAAAATTTCAACTGTGTCTACTACAGTTTCCAAAATATATCTTAAAAGTTAAAAATTAAAAATCGAATTTATCGAAACTCTTCCATACTACAGCAAATCACCGAGGCACGTATAATTTTTCTCAGCTTATTTTCAAAATTTTTGGAATTTCTCATCGGTGCGAAATACTGTAGTACTTTGTCATGTTTCCCAAAATACGCTAGGCCTAGGATGACCGCTCGTGAGGTATATTATGTCCAAATTTAAATTTTTACGTAGCAAAATATATTATTGCCTATATTTTGCTACGTAAAAATTTAAATTAATTAGATTAATTTATACTCTACTGACCTCGAGCTAAAAAAAATTTTTTAATATAACTTTTTACGTTGTTTTGCATGACAGAAAGAGTCCTTTCATAACCAAACAAAGAAGTCCTTTCGCAACCACACATGACATCGATTTTATGATAAAAAGTTATTGATAAAAAAGTTACAGAAGGCATTTAATAAAAAACACATTCATAAATAGATCAGCGTCCGGCTGCCGCATAATATTCCATTTTGTTGTTGGATGGGTTATTTTGCAATTCTCGTTCTTACAATACACTGAAAGAAACTCATGCTAATTCATGTGTACACTAAAAATATACTCTTATATCCATATTAAGAGCATTTTACTTGAAAATTAACGAATTTCATAGTAAATCATGAAAGAAATTACATACTTATGGGTATTTAAAATCTCAATTGAGTAATAAATCTGAAAAATAAAAGAAAATAATAGTTTAAAAATTAATTTTCTTCATTCTAATAATATATTATAATCATAAGCTTCATTAAACATTCCTTTGGGAGACCCGATGGCTTTTCTATGTTTATTCAATACGTGCTAGTAGAGCAGAATAGAAAAAAACCCCAGACCCTGTTTTGCTGATAACTGATCTATATCATTTTACGTAGATAAACCAATATGAAACTAACTGTAGCTTTTTAACTACTTGATATACGAGGTCTGATAAAAAAAAATAACCGTTATTTTAAAATTTCGTGAGTTACGTATGTTCGATTTTCGCATTTTTTTCTGTTATTTTGGTACACATGTCTGTTATATATATTGGTAATATCAGGCATTTTGGATTGTCAGTTTGTTTTTGACAGATAAAAAGGTTAGTCGTGTTTTGGTGTGCTCTTCGATTTTTTACTATTCGAAAAAATGGACCAAAGAAACTGTATTAAGTTTTGTATAAAAAATGAAATTAAATGCGCAATGACATTTGAAATGTTGACTGTGGCGTTTGGCGAGTCTACTATGAGCAGAACACAAGTTCAATTGTGGTATAACCGGTTTAAGGAAGGCCGAGAATATGTTAATGACGATGGTCGTCCTGGTCGCCCGAGCACGACAACAACCGATGAAAACATTGAAGCAGTGAAGAAAATGATTTTGGATAATCGTCGAATCATCATCAGAGAGGTTGCTGATGATGTTGGCCTATCGTTCAGCTCATGCCAAGCAATTTTTACGGACGTTGTAGGCATGAAACGTGCGACTGCGAAGATTGTTCCAAAATTGCTAAATTTTGAGCAAAAACAACGTCACATGAACATCGCTCAGGAGCTGTTGAACATTGTCAACATTTCACAGTCAACATTTCAAATTTGAAAATAACGGTTATTTTTTGATCAGACCTCGTATTTCCATACATAAATTTATTCCGGAAACATGTTTATTTATTGCAAAAAAAAAAACAAATTAATTACATGGAAATGAAATTTATAAAAGAAGCTAGAAAAGCCAAATTCTTTGCTTAAAAATGCTAAAAAAAGAACTAAAAGCTAAATGAAATATTTCGAGCTAAATTGGAAACATAAAGCTAAATTTAGCTCGAAAAAAGCTAATATGGTCACACTGGCTTTTACTAATTTTTCAGTCATTTTTAAACACCATTTGTGATCATTTCTGAGTCAATTACGACTAATTTTCGAGAAAGTAAAATGAAAAAATTTAATTTTAACGGAGAACCGAACCAAGCTCCTACGGATTTGTAACCTTACGTACCAACCACTCAGCTAAGGTACTGCCTACAATATCGATAACACAAAACTAACATAAGCTTACCTTTATAACAATACCCAAAACAGTCATATTTCGAGCATATGCTTAATCAATTTATGATTGCGCACAAGTATTTTTCTAAGCATTTATTTGACTCATTTTCGAGCCGTTTTTTGAGCGCGCAACTGCTTAATCACTTTGTTATCGTCTAAGTTAGTCTTAAGAGATTAAATTTCGAACATATGCATGATTAATTTATGTTGCGCACAAGTCGTTTTCTAGTCATTTGTAGGAATCATTCTCGAGTCTTGTTTTAAGCCTGCAACTGATTAATCACTTTTTGATCGTCTAAGGTAGTCTTAAAAGACTCCGTTTGCTGATTTTTGGTAAAACAAACTTCCAATTGCTATGTGGGATGGGTGTTATAAGTTTGTAGTGTCTGCCTGTGTTTCTGTGTATCTGTGTTTGTGTTTGTCTGTACGAGTGCACGTACAGAGCAAACGGCTGGACCGATTTTGATTTAGTTTTTTCTGTTTGAAAGATGACTTGATCGTGTTGAGAGTGTTCTTAGCTATGTTTGAAGAAAATCGGTCCAGCCATTTAGAAGATATCACATATTTTCTATATGTATTCTGTAGAATCTATGTACTTTAAATGCCGTAGCTTCCAAACGGATCAATCGATTTTAACTTAGTAAATTTTGTTTGAATGGTGACTTGATCCAAAATCATCTAACCCATATTTAAAGGAAATTGGTCCAGCCGTTTTGAAATTATCATCTATCTTCTTCGGGGGTTTTTAAAACTTTTAATTTAATTTTATTATGTTATTTAACAAAGATAGTAAGATAGATTCTTCTCTTGATTCGCCTCTTAGATACAATAACAATTAAAATCCTATACACACGAATTGTAGTGACCGCCACTTAACAAGCACATTAGATCTGAAACCTCTCACAGAAAATATTAATTAATGCAGTACAAAGTAAGACGTTCTCTCCATTTAATTTGTTTTTTAACCCTATTTACTCACTCTCACGTAGGAACGAGTCAGGTGAGAAGTTTTACGTCAGCTCGCTGCCATCTGGGATGCCATTTTAAGTATGATTGAATAAAAGGAGTTTAACGCTAAAATTATTTTGAAATGTACTTTAAGATAAACACTAGTAAATGGTAAACGAAGCAAAAAATCGATTTTTGTCAATTTTCTTCACCCCTTTGCTTTTTCGCGCTAATAAAAGTTTTATGAAGAAAATTGCATCAAATATTTTATCGCGTAAATTTAGTATTAGCATTTATTCGTTTTATTTCTAATACTAAATTTACACGATGAAATATGTGCAAAAGCAAATGAAGTAAAGAAAATTGACTAACGCCATCTAAAAATGGGTTTTTATTTAGTTTTTCCGTTTTCCTGTAAAATAACTAAAATTAGAGAAACTTCTCTTCTATATATTTCATTCTAAACTTCATTGTTTGCTCGTTTTTTCTAATTTCGATTAATCGGAGCCAAAAGTCGATTTGAGTATAAAATTGACAACTAAAAATCTATTACAAAAAAAATCATTGTTTTTGCCATCGAAAATCGATTTTCGACTACAATCGAAATCGACTTACTATTCACTAATACACACGTTTTATACTTCTGAGCGCAAAACTGACCACTACAACCATTTTCAATTTGAATTGTGTGCATTCATTTAAACTAGAAGGAAGCAAAAAGTTTTTTATTACTTTTAATTGTATTTACTCACTCTGTTTTTCTTTTGAATAATCTTATATATTTTTATTTTATTTTTTTTATTTTAGCCAATGCTGAGAAACTTTTTGATATGCCCATGCAAGATTACAATGACTTTTCACGTATAAAAGAAGACTACGAAGGCATGCAAATTGTAAGTTTACAACAACTAGTTAGTTTGTTTGGTAGAACTTCTTATACTAGGTACTTGCTGTACGAGTACACACTGTCAATAGTTTTAAAGACGAGGAGTATGAATGATTTTAACAAGAAGTATGAGAACAGACAGATAAAGTTGAATTTTTCAATTATATTATTTGTATTTCTGTTGAGTAAGCTTCCTTTTCATTTCTCCCAACTGCTCCCAGTTTTCGTCTCTTAATGTTCTTATTGTGAACCAAGAGGCTAAAAAAATAATATAAAAGTAACCTAAAGATGATTGAATGTCACCTTTTTCATTAGATGTTTTTCTTTTTCTTTTAATTCAATTTTGGTTTTCTCTTTATTTGTTATTTCTTTTTTTTTTATTTCAGGTATACAAATTATACAAAAGCCAAAAGGCAGCTCGTGAGGGATGGTCGACAACTTTGTGGGCCGACTTGGATCCTTCAGTATTGACAGAGGGTGTAGAGAGCTATTTGAAAGAATTTCGTAAATTATCCAAACAGGTAAGAAGAATAAATAAATAATACCGAAAATTTAAATCCCAAAACTTTTATGTTCCAATTCGTATGAAACACAAACGTAAATATATGTTGATGGACTTTAATAGTTTTTGATGCCAATAAAACTTTTTTAATTAGTTTATAAAAAGAAAATGGTTAAAGTTTAAATTTGCTTTTTTATTAACACATACAATAAATAGCCACAAGTTAAATAGGTTCACTCGTTATTGAGAAACTATTACGAAATCAAAAAATAAATAAATAAAAGCTTACAAATTATCAATTAACGACAAAGATTTAAACCAATTCGTATGTCAAGATCTATTGGATATTTCGGTCAGATGTAAATTACCTGCGTCTTGAGGATACTCCTCAAGGAAGGGCTAAAATCCAGTAGTGTACAGAAAAAAACTATTAAAGGTTCACTTCCGCATACTGCGTAATCGTCGACGAAAATGAAATTTCATATTAGCATATTTCGTCATATTTCGTCACGATTGCGGTGCATGCGGAAACAAGCCTTAACGAAAATGAACTTTTTTTTCTTTTAAAATACCGTTTCTACAATGTTTTCGTTTTTCGTTTCGAATTGCAGCTTACGATAATGTTCGACATCACTTGACAGGTTGATTTTATTAGTCTTACGCTGACCTCAAATATAAGAAGCATTTATTACTAGAGTTGATGAACGAGTTCATGAACGAACTTGTTCAATTGAATAATTCAGTGGTATGAATAAAGTGAGCTTGTTCAGTATTTTTGTTCTTTTTTGTTCATTTTATTCTTTCTTTGATTAGACAAACACTAAACTTCTTTCTAAATACATTAACACTTCACAAAATATATTAATATCTGCTAAATAAAATTACTTGATTTAATATATTTGCTTTAAATTTGTTTTTTTTTTAGTAAAATTTGTTAAAATATAATATCTCCCACTATGTTTGAAAAGCTGTTAAATCATTCAGTATACAAATACTGAACGAAGAGAACGAACTTGTTCATATTTTTGTTCTGAACAAAAATGAATAATCACTAAAAAGAACGATTATGCCCAACTCTATTTAGTACTTTGGTTTATTATAAATCTTTGTAAAAACTGAATTAATAGATTTTTACTTTTTGATGGAAAATAATAAAATTTTACTATTTATTTGAAGTAAAAGGGGCGCGGGTTAACAGTGTTTACAAACTAGGATATTCACTCGAATAATGTTTGCTCATTAATCGAATAATTAAATTCAAATAATGTTCGATCAAACAAAAAATTTCAATTTCGAGTAAAAATTTATTCGAGTAATTTAGGTCGATTAATCGAATAACTCGAATAAAAAATTTTATGTAAATTGTCTTTTTTTAAAGAGTTTTTGTAGATTTCTTAATGAAAAGTGGAAATTTTTTTAATTTATATTAAATTTGCCATTCAATTCGAACGTTATTTCATACTAATAGTCCGCATGATCAAAAAATTAAGTAAATAATGTAGTAACAATAATAGAGAGAAAGAAACCAACTTCAAATGTCTTTAAAAAAATTCGGAAATATAAACATCAAACAAAAATTATTTGAAATAAAGAAGATATTTCGAGAGAAACTAGTTAACTAAATAGATGTTTCGTATTAAAATATCGAATGTAATGTTCGGAATTATAAAAGCCTTAAGGTACGGTCACACTTGGCAAATATTTGCCGAAAAAAACGTAGCCCACAGACAAGTTAAAATTGTACTTCCTTTAATTACAAATATTTTTTTTTAAATATGGGTTCGCATTTATTAAAAATAATATAAAAATAGCTTTATGCAGCATAATTAACCTTATTTTGTGATATAAAAAACAAGTTAAATCAAACTAACTCTGAGCAGAAGTAGTGGTAACGTTTTTTTGAGCAAATGTTTCCTAAGTGTAATCGTAAATTTATTGTTACAAGTTAATACTTATAACAACAATAATGCTATGCCAATTCCGACTATTTTTATTATTCATTGAATTCAGGACAGTTCGGAATGTTATTAAATATTTCCTGGCGCAAAATTTTCTCAAAGCGCAACATTTGAATAGTGAAAAACAAACTATTTTAAAGGATCAGCTTATGATCTAATTTATGTAGAAATGTTGTATTTTTTTTTTTTGTTTTTATTATTAAAATATATAAAAACGCGAAAAAACTTCTTTTGTTTTATTTTTGTCCACAAAATGTACAAAAAACCGATTAAATTCAAACATTTTGCGATTAACTCGAATAATATTTAGCAGTAAAGCTTACTCGAATAACTCGAACGAAATAAAAGTTTTACTCGATTGCTCGAGTAATTTAAAAACCTCAATTAATTGATCGATTAATTAATTAATTAATTGATCGATTAATTAATTAATTAATTGATCGATTAATTGATTAATCGAACAATTGGAAAGTCGATTAAAATTAATACCCTAGCTTACACACTAGGATATTCATTAATCGAAATTGAAGTTTTTAAATTACTCGAGCAATCGAGTAAAACTTTTTTTATTTCGTCCGAGTTATTCGAGTAAGATTTGGTGTTAAAAATTATTCGAGCTAGCCTGAAAACACGCCAAATACGACAAAACGTTTTTGTCTTATACGTCAAAAACACTGTGTCTCATAAGAACTAATGTTCTGTTGTCGTATACGTCACAAAAATTGTCGTATTCGGTGCGGGTTCAGGCTTAATCGGAAAATTTTTTAATTTACTTGGATTTTTATAAATTTTTGCAGACAAAAATAAAACAAATAATTCTTTTCGCGTCTTTATATAATTTAGTTATAAGAACAAAAGAAAAACAATATTTCTACATAAATTAGATTATAGTCAGATCATATAAAATAGGTTTTTTTTACTATTCAAATGTTTCGCTCAAAGAAAATTTTACGCCAGAAAATATATAATATTCAGACCTGGGGCCCGTTTCTCAAAAAGTACAAGTTACAAATCTACAACTAAAATACAGAAAAAATAACAGTAACGTTTGTAAGTGTTGTTGTTTTGTGTATATTTTACTTGTAGATTTATAACTTGTAGTTTTGAGAAACGAGCCCCTGTTCTGCATTCAATGTGGAATAAAACTAATCGGAATTGGCATAGCATTTTTGTTATAAATATAAACTTGTAACAGCAAAGCTTTTACAATTCCGAACATTTTCATGGAGAACAGAACAGGATAATTCATTAAATAATAGAACAAAATCAATACATTTAGTCCTAAAAAAAATTTGTTTATTAATTAAGTTATGAGTTTAGTCAAACTGTATGGGCTTATATCCAAAGAAATTTAGTTATCTTAGCTTGAGTTCGGTTTTAATTTTTTAATTAAATTATATTTTTATTTATATATTTTGTCTACATGCTTCACATTTATCTCTAAATAAAAATATAATTTAATTGAAAAATTAAATTAAGACCGAACTCAAGCTAAAATAATTAAATTTCTTTGAATTTCTATTAATTTGATAGACATATTTTTCGATTGAACATTTCTTCCATTATTAAGAATTATCTTTTACTAATCACTGACGCTGTAGACATTTTAAGAAGTTAATTAAAAAACATTCCCATTTACCGGATAAATTTTTTATTTTATATGACAAAAGTAATATTTTTGTTCTTTGATTTTGTGAATGCTTTTAATTTGTCATTGAATTCCGCCATTAGATTATGTTCGATATATCAATACAAAAAATCTACTTATCTAGTTGATCTCGGAATATCTTCTTTTATACAATTAATTTTTGTTTGATGGTTATATTTCCGAATTTTTTCACAAGATATTTGAAGTTGGTTCCTTTCTCCCTATTTTTGTTACTGCAATATTGACTTAATTCTTTGATCATGCGGTGTATTAGTATGAAATAACGTTCGAATTGAATGACAAATTTCATATAATCTTAAAAATGTTCCCAGTTTTTATTAAGAAATCTGCAAAAACTCATTCAGAAAGAAAAAATTTACAAAAAAATTTTCAGTCGAGTTATTCGATTAATCGACTTAAGTTATCGAATAAATGTTTATTAGAAATTGAAATTTTTTGTTCGATCGAATATTATTTGTCTTCAATTATTCGTTTAATCGAGAAAACATTATTCGAGTGAATACCCTATTACATACGCGTTTGAAACCATTTTAATTTAAAATTAATATTACAGAGTTGAACCATGAATAACTCCACAAACACATACGAATGGTTCAAAAATCGACACACATGTGCACACACTCAAAATATTCATGTTTGTAAAGCTGTTGCTAGACAGATCAATATTTAGCTTCAATATATATGTTTGTGAGCGTTTGTTTACAAAAATTAGTTACACATATACGGAGAATATCAAAGAAGAATACCAAAATGCTTTTGATTTTCATGACAAACGCACACAAACACATATGTATATTCAGGTATGTGATGGAAATCGATTTTGAAAATGAAGCACTTTTGAAAGTCCATTTTAACGCACTTTTCATTAAATTTTTATAATTTTTGTGATAAAAGTTTTTTGCAATAAAGAGATATTTTTATGATATTTGTGATAAAATTGTTTTTAATAAAGAAATATTATTAAAAACCATCTTTCAAAACTGCTTTGTTTGCGGAATCGATTTCCATCACTTACCTGATTGAATCTAAATATTGATCTGTCTAGCACCCGCTTAAGTGAGAAGCAAACTATTTTTGTTATAAAATTATCAAATGTTGTAAATATTTTGTACAAAATCTAAAATATAGAAACATAATCACAATCATGTGTGCAAAATAGTTTCCTCTAATTAAAAATTATTCATAAAATTCAATTTATATACAGATAAGATGATTTATAGTTTTATTCGATTAAAATACGTTTTGTTTATATCAAAAATGCTTACTTGTTCGCATTCAATTGAAGCCAATAGTGAGATTGTGTATGTGGAGATTAATTCGTAACTAATTGAAACAGAAAATACATTAAACAAATTTATTATAACCATTAGCTAACAGGAAATGCATGACAAACTCTTGAATTTTAAACTTTGAAACAAATTCTACAATAATATTGACAGAAATAAATAAACAAACGGCTTAAACATGGATTTGTCATATCGAGCTGCGATGGAGGAGTTATAACGCAAAAAAAACTTGTTTGGCGAAAGCGAGCTTAAAGTTTTGAATTTAGCAACAACTTAAGCGGGTGACAGACTAGTCAATAATTAGTTGCAACATATGCCTTTGTGAGCGCTTCTTAGGAAAATCAAAAGCATTTTAATATTTTTAAATATTTCCAATACGTATATGTGTAATTATTTTTTTGCAAGCAAACGCACATAAACACATATATATATTGAAGCTAAATATTGACTAGTCAGGCACCCACTTTAATGGCAAAAGAAAATTGTATTCTTCTCTCAAGTACAAAGTTGCTTATGCACGCCTTATTAATTTAATTAAATTTTTACACAATATTAAGAACGATATAACGATTAATTCTGCAATAGGATCCCGCCCGGTGGTCGAAATTTGACAACTTGATACGTAACCGGGTTCTTGTAACCAACAAAAAATACAAATTCGTAAAAGAATGAGAGTAAATGGGGATTTTAAAATAGCTCTAGTGAGGACTATAAGTTTCTAGTTTCATCCAAAAAATTGAAAATTCGTTTTTGTGGACGTTACGTTACGGATGTTACACTTTTTCTTAAAATGTATAACTTCTTAATTGTATAATTTTCAACAAAAATGTGTTTAGTAGAGTTTTAGATAATAATATTATCTAAAAGAATGCTTTCATATTCCTTATAGTTTACGAGATAGTCTTAGAAAATAGAAACGCCTTTATTTTTAATAACGATAACGATCACCTCCGACCGCGAAAATTCAAACTTAAGCTTACGGTCACACGTGTAGCTAAACCTAAACAAAATTTCTTCCTTTATAAAATGAAAAGTTGAGGATATCTTTATGAATGTCAGGGATACACCTACACCAAGGTGTATCCCTACACCAAGGTGTATCCCTGACATTCATAAAGAAATCACCGAAAAACTTTATCCGTTATATATTTAGAAGGTTAAGTATATAGCAATATATCTATATAGTTTTGACATCTCTAAAATGCTGCCTTAGTATAATTTTTTTCGATTTGCCCATATGTTTCATCAATATTGGTGGACAATAAGATACTTAAAAGTGTACGGCAAAAAATCGTGTGGTTTTTTTATACATAAGGTTATTAACTTGAAAATCACCTTTCTTGAGTAATAACTCTATTGCAGCAAATGCTCGATAAGAATTGTGATCGCTTTCGCATGTTGATTTACTGTTAATTAGAAAGTATAACATTTGTATATTGCGTTGAGTAGTTTAGACATATAAGTTGTTTCCAAAATCTCAAAAATAATTTTTTTTTCTAACCCAAATTTGGTTAGCTGAGCAATAATTTAAAAAATATATTTTTTTTTCTTTCAAATAAATAAATATTACAATAACTCGCTGTAAACTTGTTATTGTAATATTTATAGTTATTGCAAAAAATCTTAAAAACGGATCATGTGGCTATACAAATTTTTTCACTTATGCCGGAAACGGATAAAACTTTATAAAATAGTTTAATTGACAGTAGTTGAGTACAGAGCTGTAAAAAACTGCAATCAATTTGGGATCACAACTAAAGTGATTTCAACTAAATTGATGACATTCTTTGATTTCAAAATGATTTCAGATTTCAAAATGAAATCTTTTAAAAATTGCAATCTTTTGCGGTTCCAATCATTTTGAAATTATTATTATTTTTTTAAATCATTGAATGAAATTAATTGAATTGCGATCAATTCGATTACAATAAAATTTTTGTTGAAATCATGCGACTTCAATCAATGCCTATTAAATAACAACTATAGTGAAAGTCCAACAAAATAATATAAAAAAAAGTAGAAAAACGTAAGTTTATTTGCCATTTCTTGCATTCTTTTATATTGTTTTGTTTCTATATTAAAACTGATTGCAATTAAAAATTGTTTTAACGACTTTTTAGAAAACTTTGTAAACAAAAATTTACATTGTTGGCAATTCAAAATTATCAGTTTCATTTGAAGAGAATGATGAATTTGATTCAGATTTAATTTTGATTGCAATTACTGGATTTGATTGCAATTAAAGTTAATATCAGTTAATATATATAATTTGATTTCAAAAAATGCATTTAATAATTTTTTTAATATTGGTTTCATGATATCAAATTGAAATTATACAATCAATTAACAACTATGAATGCAATCAAAAAATTAGCAATCATTAACGTCAAATCATGTGATTGCAATTAAATCGATTGCAATCTTTTAGAGCTCCGGTTGGGTGTTTCTGTTTGCAGTTATCATATCCCTGCAAGCGATGAGAGCTTTCCGTATGTTTTTCATTGGAGTAATTTGTAAAATGTTATAAGGAAAAGATACGTACGTTTACGTGTATATAGCATGTATAGATTTAGTAAGCTTTTAAATATCGTATGTGTGCAAAAATTTCGATTTTTGTGAATATTTCTCTGTGTACATCTCTTTGTTATCGCTCTTGTTTATTTTTTGCCAGATACGACAACTATCAGTTGGTCAGATGCTGGAGCTGCAAATGAAACAATTCAAAAGTACCGTACCACTAATGGTGAGCTTAAAGAATGAAGCATTGCGAGAACGTCACTGGCTGCAGTTAATGAAGAAAACTGGACAGGTTTTTGATATGACACCAGAACGATTTACCCTCGAGAATATGTTTGCGATGCAGTTGCACAAATATCAGGTACAAAAATATAAAGCAATAAGACACACTCGAACACGTTATTGCCTGATGTGGTGCTAATGTTTGTCAGCAATCAAACAAACTACAACTGAACGTGTGATTATCATGTGTCTAGTGGGTTTGTTGCACGTAAAAACTATACAAACAAAAAACAATTATTAATTCAAATGTGTGCTTTTTGTTGCAGTTATCCTTGCACGTTTTGACAAACCTTCAAAAGTTTTGACTAAAATGAGACAAAAAGCTAAAAGCAACAGTCCGAAAATTAACTAAAAAAGTTTAAAATCTGTACTATTTCAACTGTATGCTGTTGCCTTTAAAAGTCACATTTTGTCCGTGTATTTTGTTACTTGGTTGACTGCATTTCTTACTAACAGACGTGACTTGTTGTCTCCTCTTTACCAAAGTTTTATTTCATCCATTGAGATTATTGAATTGGATTTGATTTGTGCCTGTGTGTGTTTTCTATAATTTTCTACTGACTTTCATTCATTCAATAGGGTATTGCAGAACAAATCCTTAATAACGCCATCAAAGAATTGGCCATCGAGAAGGGCGTAAAGGCAGTCGAGGACACTTGGGCCGTCATGAACTTTAAAGTGCACAAACATTACAAAGGTATTGAAGAGCGTGGTTATACATTGGGTGCGGTCGATGAAATAGTTCAGTTGCTTGATGATAATTCAATGAATCTTCAATCGATGGGCGCCTCACAGTAAGTACACAACAACAGCAGCTGCATCGGAAAATGTAGTAGTGCGACACAAACACATTAAGTAAAAGAATCTCTAGGAAAAATACTACAAATTTGTTGTTGTTCTGCGTAGTCAATAAATTTATATCTAATAGATAAGTACGGTGGTAGATTTTGCTCTATTTGTAAATTTAAAAAAAGTGTTTGTCCACAGAAACGTTTATGTCTCTTACTGTACTAATTTTCATTGAAGAAATTATTAGAAGAATAAAATAAAACGTGGTAAAACTCTCCAATACTAGTGTAACATGAAATTTGCAAACTTAAAATAAACAATTGAATTGCATGCACTACCATTGTACTCTGTCTTTGTTATTATTGCGGCTATTCAACGTACATTTTATTATATCCTTTTCAATCACTTTCATTTTTCTGTCTGAATTTTGTGTGTCCTGCAGGTTTATTGGTCCCTTTTTGGAGACAGTTAATCGTTGGGAACGTAATTTAGCTCTCATATCGGAAATCATTGATGAGTGGCTTGTTGTACAACGCAAATGGCTCTACTTGGAAGGTATTTTTATAGGTGGTGATATTCGTTCTCAATTACCTGAAGAAGCTAAAAAATTTGACGACATTGATAAGGCGTATCGCAGGGTAAGCAAGTGGAAAAAATTTCAAGAGCAAACTTTATCATTTGCAGTAAAACTTTAGATAATTAGTTAAAAGAATATAACTATACTTTATTAAAGTAAAGTATTAAAGACGGAATTTGAAGATATCCGTAAGTAAATAAAAGCTTGGACTTGGATCGAAATAATTTTTTACTTCGTTTTATATACAAATCTACGATGAAACCCAATTATGTTATATGAAATGGAATAAAAGTACCATACATTCGTTGTAAAACTTTAAAATTATGACAACACTGTATTAATAACAGCCAAATACTTCATTCAAACTTTGTATATTACTGGGGGTCTACATGAACTTGGTATGAGCATCATGTCGGACATCGCAAATGGCTAATGTAGACGGCTCATATCCATGTTTCGTCCATGCTCTGACATCGATGCCCGAACATATGGCTGAGCATCAATGTTTGCCATGAGATTCGTCGTCAACAACCATTTTCAGTAGAAAGAAAAGAGACGGAACAAAATTGATAAATATTACATTTCTATTGCTGTACCACAAAATATATTAATAAGGTAGGACATGGACATCGTACGTATTCGCCACAACACAGAAGTTGATGAATTTTTTATCGTTGCTCTGCCGGCGTCATGTTCATGTCAAGTTCAAGTCGATAGCTCGTGAAGACGTAGGGTTAAATACATCACTACGAAAATATTGTTTGATATGTAGAGACCAGGTATGATAAACTTAGTATAAGTGAATTTTTTTCGGCATAACGCCTACCATTGTCATCATAAATTTTTGCAAGTCTTTGAATGTTAAGAAGCAGGGCTACCGTTGGAAATTTTCAAATGGTCGCACAAAAAGTAGTTTTAGAAAAATAAAGTCGCTCAAAAAGTCGATTCAAGAAAAATAAGTCACACACATTTTTTTAAGGTTTTTATTTTTGGAGAAAAACAAAAATAAAGTAACACTTCAAACCAAACAAAACAAACAAAAAAAATCATTATATAAAGCGTTAAGCTAAGCATAATAAAAAACGAAAAGCCATGTAACTAAAATTCTTAAAATTTTACAGAAGTTGAAAAAAAACTTTATAAAATAGTTGTTCAATTCACAAGCTCGTATTAACGTCGTATGTGTTGTGTAATCGTCTAATTATACAATACTGTATTTTTGTTGTTAGCAATTCTCTTACAAAAGTGCGTTATAATTATATGATTGATTTTTATATGTTTTCCATATAGTTGTATTGTCTGGGAATATTTTATTTGCTAGATTAATTTGTAAACAAATATAGGGTATAGAAAGGGGACCCGCTATAACAGCTTGTAGAAGAGTTGTTCAAAAAAACTTCGCAAAATTATAATTCTTTGCAAAATCAAAAGTATATAAATGTAAACATCGACATCATGGCTTGAAATATATTAAAAGTGACTCGAGCTCTAAAAATGCTAAAAACTTGGAGTAAATAAAGCATATCGCGAAAATGTCGAAAATTTGCGAAAAATTGCAATATTGTAAACTAGTCCCAAAATTGTAAGGAAAGTCAAACATTTGGAAAGAACCCAATAATTATGAAAATTTGCAAAAACTTGCTAAAATTTTAAAGATTACAAAGCGCAATATTAATTAACCTAACCTAACCCTAAAAATGTAAGAAAGCCAAAAGTAGGAGAAAATTACGCCTGTCGCGAAAAAAAAGTGAAAATTAGCGAAAAATGTAAAATTTTAAGCAAGCAGTAATTTTGATTAAAAATTGCTAAAACTGTGAGGAATGCAAAAAAATTTTTAAAAATCGCATAAATAGGCAAACCCGTAACGAAGCTGAAAACTTGCAAAAAGTCGCTTTTATCGCGAACTTGCGAGAAGTTGAAAAATCGAAAACAAGCCCTAAATTTGATTAAAAATCGCCAACACTGTTAAAAACGAAAAAATTCGGAAAAATCGCGAAAAAAAATCACAAATTAGCGAAAAATTGCTAAATGTACTAAAGAAATCACTAAAGATGTAAATAATAACAAAATTTGTTTTTCGGCATAAATTATTTACTGAAAATGAATTGACTACATTGAATTAACATTTAAAATACGACAAAATAACGATACAATAAATTTGTCTGTCCACAAGCACATAAGAAAGTGTCGTCTTTTTTTAAACGATGAGACATACGACTGCACTTGTGAATTGAACAAGTATAAGCGGTAGTAGCAACGTTGTTTTTTTTTAATGTGATGTCACCGGACTTTACAGCAGAAGTTAAAGTCGCGATTTTTATCGATTGAATTCCCTCACTTAACTGTGAATAAAATCAAAAGCTATGGATTGAGGTTATGGAAATATGGCTTGTTTTGTTTGGAACATATTTCCCTATATGTTTGTAGAAAGAGAATAGAATTTTTGTCGTTTTTACAGTTTTTGCCACGATTTCCACAATATCTCTGAAACTTCTGAGCTGATTAAAAAACAACCTTTCACCGCTTTCGCACTAGCAAAGTTTAATTTACAAAGTTTTAATTCAGCCCGTAGAAAGACGGAGAGTGCAATACTTCATCTCTCTGTCTTTCTACCGGCTGAATTAAGACTTTGCAAATTAAATTTTGCTAGTGCGGAAGCGGTGTTGGCACGGCTTACTGATAGTCCCCCTATCGATTTTCAAAATAATTTTAGCAGATGTAGCGTATTGCTAGGAAACCCTCGAACAGTTTTTAGAATGTATTTTCGGTTTCATCTGCTGGTCAGAGAAGTTTTAATTATTTTTTAATTGAACTCAATGAATCCATAGTATTTTATTTAAGAACTTTTTTAATATTACTGTTGTATTACTATTGTATTATGTATATACAATTGTCTCCAAGTTTTTTATTGTACCAGCAAAATAGAGTGTTCACTTACTTCTAATGAATCGCTTTTACCAATTTATCATTATATAACTACTCTGCAGACAAAACCACAAAATTTCTTAAGCATTTGGGAATAAGTTCTTGATTCTATTAGAAATATCAGTTTATGCTATATGTTATATCTGTTATAGCTCGTAGTTTATTCTATTTTATCAGAATGTACATAAAATTCTCACGATAAATTCTCAGGATTGAAAGTTTTGCAGTTTCCGAGAATATATGCAGACGGAACTATTTTTTTAGTTAACTCAAAAAAAGGGTAAAAAGTCGCAAAATAAGATGAGTTTAGAAAAGTCGCACAAAAACTCGCTGGCCGTCAAAAAGGTCGCAAATTGCGACTTTAGTCGACGAACGGTAACGCTGTTGAGTAGACTTTTATACCAGAATATCAGAAAAATATTAGAGAAAATCGCATTTTTGTAAATATGGTATCAAACTTCGTTTTGCTTTTTTGGTTAATTTTAGTTTTTTATTTTTTAAATTTTTTTCGTTGCTTTGGCGATTTTTTTTGGGGTTTTTTCATTTTGGTGAGTTTTTCGTTTTTTTTTTTGCGAATTTTAGTTTTTTTGCAATTTTTTTTTTGTTTTTCGCCGATTTTTTAAGTTTTTGACGATTTTTTGGTTTTGACATTTTTTGTTTTAACGTTTTTTTCACTTCTTGACGATATTTTTAGTTGTAGCGATCTATTTAAGTTTTATCGCTTTTTTATATTTTGGCGCTTTTCGACTTAAAGAAATTTTTTCGGTTTTTGGTGATTTTTTTAGTTTGAGCGATTTTTTTAGCACTTTTTTCTTTGTTTTTGGCGATTTTTTCGGTTTTTTACGATTTGTTTTTTAGTTTTGGCGCTTTTTTTCATTTTTGGCGCTTTTTTTCGTTTTTGTTATTTTTTTCATTTTTGGCATCTATATGTAAGTGTCAGTAGTTTAACATTTTTCGTTGCTCGCCTTAGAACACCCTTTAATTTTTAGCTGTCATATATTTGTTGTTGTAGCGGCAAAAGTTTTACATGTTCTGTGAAAATTTCAGGTCCGTAGCTCTTACGGTTCTCGAGAAAACAGCCTGTGACATACAGACAGATAGACAGACAGACAGACGTACAGCGTAGTGAAAACAATAGGGTTCTTTTGCACTTTTGGTGTACGGAACCCTAAAAAGGGTAATAAATCTGTATCTGTGAAACTTAGGATCCGATTACAAAACGGTATATGCAAAAATCATATAGGTGGACTTAAGCTTTAAGAATTTTGAAGTTTGAACCTCGGACATAAGAAACCTTGTTGGCCTCATAATTTTTACAAATATTACGCAATTTTACGAAATTTATACTTGTTTTTGTAAGCTTATAAATATGCCAAGAAAATACACTTTAAAATATCTTTAATACTTTCAGAGATATTTGGCTTTGAATTTTGAAAATTTCTCCGGTACTAGCATGGCCAAATTTAAAAAAATATATATTCTATGATTTTTAGCAAAATCATTAATAATATGCAGAAGAAATTTTTAAGATATCTCAATTCATGTAGCCTTAAAACATAATAATCAAAACCAAGACTTTAAAATGAGGGTGAAAATTTGCTAAATTTTGACAGAAATAGAGCTTAGTTGTTGAACGTTTTTCTCAAAAATGTTTCAGTACAAAAAATATTATTTTTCCATATTTCAAAAGAATAGACTTCAAACATGGCTGCAGTTGGAATTTTAAATCGACTAAAGCATGCATGCTATATCCAAATTGGACGAAATTCTAACCAAAATCAAGGTGGACTCAACGCTAATCTAAAATTGCTCGAAATTAAATAAAAAATATGACATCTTTAAATCAAACACGAGCAACATTAAATCAAAAAAGGTCTAAGTTCCTTCAAAGAAGAAATGTTTTCAAATTAAAGTTGTACACTTTTGAATCAAGGTTGCACAACATTTCTTTAGTAGCGTTTTTGAACTGAAAACGTTCAACGTTCAACGTACCGTTTCACTACAGTGCGACAATAACTTATATATTTAAAAACTTATATTTACTTTTATTTTATTACTTTTCTTATCAGAAAAATTGAATTATTATATATTTTTAAAATTTTATTAAGCATTTACATATTTAAAATAAAAATTTTTGAGCACTATTAAAGTAATTATTTATTAATGCATAAATTTCATCAATTTCCTTGACTATTTCTTTCATATGATTTATATATTAAAAATTTAACATATCAGTTCAGTAGCTCGGGAATCCGAGCATTTAGACCATGCTGTTAGAAAATCGAAGTTGTGTACACATTTCAAATCTTTTTGTCTTAAATAATATATATTTTCAATTTTTCGTAGACGTCTTGCCAGTTAGAGCTGGAAAGGTTTTTTATACGTTTGCATCGAGCATTAACATATTTGGGGTATAACTTTCCGCTGGGATTCTTTTTACCTTTGCGCGAATTATAGTAATACTCCTGTGAAATTAATTAATTTAAATAAAGATAAATACATATTTGTAAATTAGAACTTTAGTTTCTGGTCACTGGGACAAATTAAAAAATATCATTTAGAATGACAAAGCAGTGATTTGGTTTTATGGATATCCTATTGCAGACAACTTCCTCGATCTGTAAGCTTTTTGAACTCTTTATATATTTTCAGAGAGGATTGTCCTTCGGATGTTTGCTTTAATATTTAAAATTTAATATATCGATGTATGTGCCATATAAAAAATAAAATTACCTTATTTAAAACACATTGATGAATTAGAGGAAAATGGTGAAAGGGCATTTGGGAAATCTCTGTTAATCCAGTCTTGAACTTTAGTCGGGCTTGAAATAGTTTCATCGTCTATTCTGCAATGAAATGTACAAAAAAATAATGTACATACATATGTATTGTTAGAGAACGTCATGTAATATTTATAATATTTACTTCTTTTTTACTCCACCCAAATAATTTTTCTCTAAACTCTACTCGAAGACCTAAGTGTGGGTCTTGTTTTGAGTGTGGTGTAAGCATCGATATGTCACATTACACAAACATACAATCAAAATAAGTGGCATCAATAATAATATTATTTTCAAATATATATACTTACCTTCCAATATTGGCAATATGGCATTAAGTTAAAGCCCTGTAATAATAATTTTAACTTCTCAATTCTCCTCTAGATGTTCTTCTACAATAATTTTGTCAATTGATTGCCATCTAGGCAATCAATTGACATCAATAGGCTCAAAGTTTCCAATCTCAGTTAACTATTTACTAATTCACTTTTTTACAAAAATGTTCACTATTTATGGCTATAAATATTCTTTTACCCTATTTGACTCGCAGCTTACAAGTATATACTATTTTTCCTGCAATAACAAAGTTGCCGTCTTGATTCTAAAATGTTCCACAATATCTCAAAGTTGCCAAACTTTAAATCGTTGTCGCACAATCTTAAATTAAAGTCGAACAACTTAAAATCGATAATGCATCACTAATTTAATCAGGGATCAGCGTTAATTTAATACTGTTTCACCATGAAAATGAATTCAACAATGCCGGACATCATTTCAAATATGCAAAATCTTTAATTTAAAACCGCGAGCCTTGGAATTAACTAATAACATTTTTGGTTCAAAGGCTCGCGGTTTTAAATTAAAGATTCGAATCGATGTCGATGTGTTTTTGAATTAAGGTAGACTTTGTTGAAATTTAAGTCTTAGAAATCAAAGTTGTTCTTGCTTAATTCAATGTTTTTAAATTAAGAAAAAACTATTTTATTTTAAGGACGTATGCGAATTTCAACGTTGTAATATGTTGATTTCATTGGATTTTACATAGTTTTGAAGTTGTTCTTTAATATATTAACGTTGAAATACTCAAAGTTGAAAATTTTTTGCTTCAACAACGATATGCTTCGATTTTAAGTTGCGATTTTTCTCTTAGTGTATATAGTTTTTTGTAATAGATTAAAGTAATCCACAAGCCGTATTCTTTAATCTACTACAAAAAGCGACTTGGATACTTATACCAACGCCTTACACAATCAGGCCAAATAACTGATTAGTTTTATACGAACTAACTTAACTCACTTCTAACATATTTTAAAATTTCCGCAAACTCGAACATTATTTTAAACCTGTGGTTTCTAGAACAAAGTTATTAGGAATCTCTGTACGATTTTTTTTATTTTTAACTTACCGCTATCAAAAATAGGATGTTACTGATTTCACCCCGAATTTCGAAAATCGAATTTTCATCAGATTTCTACGTTTTGAGGTCATAGGAATTTATTCCGACTCTTTTTACGGTTATGTCCATATGGATGTATGTATGTATGTGTGCTTATGTGAGTGCGTGTTTGTGTGTAAGAATGGCGTAACAAATCGGATTCAAATTAACAATTTTCTAAAGACATTGACCACACTTAGAATTCGTGTATTATGAACCTATTCGGTTTGGTAGATTTTGAGAATTTTCGTAAATAATGTTTTCGAAAAAAATACTTTTCAAATAAATTAAACTACTAAACTAATTTAATCCCAAATCTAATCAGGTCTTAAACTCAAAAAAACAATATCGACTGCTACAAATTTCATTAAAATCGATTGATTCGTTCGACACATTTCGAAAAAAGAGTTTTATTTTCACAACTCTAAAAGTTCTTGTCAAATAGGTTTCCAAAATCCATTTACTTTTTTGGACTGCGTCGAATACAGCAAATTTGACAAAATTGGTAACGTGGTTCGAAAGATATCGTTGTGAAAACTTTGAAAAAAAAATTTTTTTAATTACTTGAGCATGAAATTAGCTGGAAGTTCCAGGCATGGCCTGCAAAGTCCGTATTCCATATTTTTGTTTCATCCACGCAATTCGATCCACTCATATTCTGTGTTTGTGTACGTGATTCACGGCTAAATAAATACCCAGCGGTAAAACTTACGAGGCATTCTAGAGGCAGGCCTTCTAGAAGGCCTCTACACTGGCTTCTTTTGGAAGGAGTATTCTATTTTTAGATTTTTCATTTTGTTTAATAAAAAATTTTCTTCAAATAATTTGTATATAACACTGAAATTTACGTACAAGAGGCATTATACATGCTGCTATTATGCCGTTTATGTTGTAGCTACTATATCATGTTCAGTTCGTTCCAAATACATACATGAAATTTTGCCTCCCTCATTTGGTCAAAAAATTACTTTGGATGAAAATGAGTTCGAAATAAATAAGACATCACGTTAATCAAAAATATAGAAGCCGCTATAAAAATACCCAGATTAAAAAATTTACCTCCATTTCATTTTTAACAGACCTTATCAGACCCATTACTCAGCAGGCCTTCTCCGCCTTGGTCTGCAATGACATCGCGTGTAAAAAAGAAAGGAGAATGTAATAGGATTGGAAGTAGTACAGAATGCTAAATAAGGCCTTATAGAAGGCCTCTTTACTCCTTCTATTTACCGCTGGGTAGTATGTGAGTCTCACACTCAGTGTACGTGTGTTGATGTTAATAAGATAGTCCATGCACGAGTGCATGGGAAATTCAGAGAATGTGCACCACTGATATAAATATATACGAGTATAAGAGATCTCTTAAGATAATATTTTAGTACTTTCGTAATAGTACGGTCGAAAAAGTACAATTTTGTACTCAGTTTTAACTACAATTCTAAAAATTTAATTTATCATTGCTGGTAGACCCCAACATGAATATACCTAACATACATACATATCGCTCCTTTATTGCAATGTAGTCATATCTCAAAAAACCAAAATTTTTATGTTACTTAAGAAAAAGTCTTCATTAAAACCTTCTTTAAATGTAAACAAATTTTCAGATATATATCTTAATCTAAACCGAAGATATAAAAGCTATTTTTATAGATATGACTACGTTGCAATAATGGAGCGATATAATCACGTATAGCTAATATTAATTTATATTTACATTTTGTATGTATATTAAATTGAAGAGAAATTAATTTATTTAGTACGAAGAGATTGTACACTATTCCCTTAAATAACAACAGAATGCAATAAAAAAATTAACTGGTATGGAAATAAAAATGCTTTGATCTTTGTTTACACAAAACTCAAATTATTCGCACTTAATGGCTATGATATATAGTGCCAAGTAACTCCTGCAGCTTTAGGTTGACGCGTTGGAAGACAGTATACTGTTCAAAATATATATGTATGTGAATCTTGGGTTTGGCACTTGATTTCATTTGATTTGCAACATTTGCCGCAATGCTCAATAAAATACATACACAAACATGTATGTACATGTTTATTTATACACATGCAAATACACGTACACACTCATACACCCAACAAGCAGGCAGGCAGTCTTTGTTTAAAATCTGCAGATAATCGTTTAAGAACGCTTTGAACATATTTTCACCAAAATATGTATATTCTGATCCAATTAAGTTCTCTAACTTTTCAAACCATCTTTCGTTATCTAAATACTTTCCGCACAACAAATTTTGTGCAAAAACAGTGTCTTTTTTGCTCATCAGCAGGGTTCGGATTTTCATACAAATAAAAATTGATTTTAAGCGCTTAACAAATGCACATAAAAATAATAATAAAAAAATTGCGCAAAAATATGCATTTACAAAGTACCAAAACTATAATAATATGAAAATATTTTTTTTAATTTTTTATTTTTATTAGAGAAAAAAATAAAACAAACATAATTTGGTCTAATATTTAATGCAACCGAACTTTAGTTGCGTTACCAGCCGGCAACTGAAAATTAATGGTTGCCAGAAAGTCACTAAATAGCAACTGAAATTGACAGCTCTCGGTCAACATCAGTAGTATCATTTTCAGCAACTGGCAACCCAACTGAGGCTCCTTCGCCATCCATAATCACCCTATTAATATTTTTTTCAAAAATTGAGAAATATGCATTAAAAAATTTTTTATAACTCCAAAAATATACATTTACTGCCAAAATATACAAAAATATGCACTTACCACCAAAATATGCAACCACAAATCGATGCCAAACTACTTAAAATTTTATAGTTCGCATAGATATTTAGTCAATACCTCCTTATCTATCACGACAAAAAAAAATGCCTTTGCATGCAAGTCCGAGCACTGCTTATCAGAATAGGTTTATGATTAATTTTATTAGTTTGCACTGTGAATTCACCTCGAATGCGCAGTTTTTAATAAGTTTTTGAACTTTCTTATCCGTTAATACGATTTGCAATTTAAATAGGTCGAGGAAAATCTTTATCTAAAGCTGAAATGTTCAAAATTATTGAGTCATATAATTGCGCAAGATTATTTTGGTCACGATCCTTCATTGGCAGCAATCAAGCCACTTGTTTTTCGAATTGACAGCTTGACTCATCAATCTTACGTGAAAAAAGTCTCCACACATTTTCAATAATATTAAGGTGGCAAGAACATGGAGGCCATTACAGTACAGGCACATTCTGTTCAATTCATAAACATATCCTAATGAGCCAAAAAAATAATTGTTTTTGGACAAAATTTGTTGTTCAGAAGTATCTAGATAACGGGAAAATAGATAACGGTACAATATTCCCATAAATTTCTTAGCATAGATTTCACGTAGGGATGGGCAAAATATATCGATACATCAATATTTCCATATATAAAAAAACTATCGATATATATCGCCGAATTTCAAAAACCGATATATCGATATATCAATTCTTATTTACGAGTATCGTTTTCGATATTTTTAAGAGGTTTATAAATTTTAGCCGCTTTTCAACTGTATGGGAAACTGGCATCATTGCATCGTTCATCATATGCTCTTTAAACTGACGCGAAGAAAAAGGGCTTTTTCATAATAACACTCAGTACGGATACACTACAAGCAAATTTTGTAATGTTGTTTTGGTATGATAGACGTTAGTTCGTGTAAATAAATATGTCCTCTGTGTGGAAATAAAAAAAAGAAGATACCGAACCCGCTTCTTTTAATTTGTGTGGTAAGACATACAAAACGTGTAACAACAAATTTTGCTAAACACCTAAAAAGCAAGCTTATTTGCAACTTATGAAAACATCAACCTTCGACAATGAGACTGAAGAAGATGCTTTAAAATGTTTGATATGCCAGGCTTCTTCAGTATCGTCCGAAAGATTTGCTTCTGTTCTAAATTTTGCAGTCCCTGATCAAAAAAGCAGATTGACATAGGAATACATAAAGCGAATAGTGCTCCTGATGTACATATTAGGGATGGGCAAGTGAAAAATATATATCGATATATATCGATTTCCATATCTTTTTAAATATCGATCGGCATCGATATATATCGTATAAAAAATATCGATATATGGAAATATCGATATTTTTTCAACAATGATAATTCATACGTAGTCCCCAAATTTTTTTTTTTAAATAAATCAAAATAGTACATTTCTTATAAATAATTAAGCTGGAAAGAGTTAATTTCCAAGATCCTTACTGTTCCACCAATATTTCATGGAACATACATACATCAACAAAATTACACTCAAAGAATGATAATTTTTCGAATAGACAAAATATTATTGTAAATAAAACGAACGATTTTCTTAGTAATATTCTATTTCATGAAGGCTGTGCTGAAATGTTTTGAAAAATTGCACGAAAAACAAAACCAAAGCTAAAAAAATATCGATTTTGATACTGTCGATATATATGGAAAAAATATCGATATATCGAAATTAAAAATATCGACGATATATATCGATATATTTTTAAGAAAATATCGATATATAGACATTTTTGCCCATCCCTAGTACATATCCGATGAGTACTGGTTTAACTAATATATAAGTATAAGATGATGCTCTCTCTCTTCACTTATGTGATGCCATTTAAAATGTTGTAATTTATTTTTTAATATGGCGAGCTGCAACTATTTTAATTCTTACTTTGTTTTTCTTTAATTTTTTGTTTCTATTGTTTTTATTTAAATACGTTTCGATATATCGAAATATCGATGTTCTTAAAAATATATGTCGATACTGTTCAAAAATATCGATACGATATATATCGATACATATTTTTCATTTGCCCATCTCTAATTTCACGTAAAGAATATCCTTTATTAATTAATAGACGCAATTTTATTTGTGCTTTTTGCAATAGCGGCTTAAAGGCTCATTTATCCGACCGTAACCGTTGATGTAGTTGCATGTGCTGATCGTTTCTGTCTCATAGCTTTTCAATGTGATAGAAACGATCAGCACATGCAACTATGTACATCAACGTTACGGTCGGCTAAATGAGCCTTTAGCCGGTATGTGTGTTTATTTTAAATATAAAATCATACAAAGTTTGAGAATAATATTTGATATGAAATGATGAAACAATTACATTTCAAACGTTTGATATTGTGTTTGTTGGATATGAACAAACACATTAGTGACGACTGCTTTGATTTATTGTTTGCTCTTATTTGTTTTTTGTTTTTCATCTTCTGTTTTTATTCTTTTTTATTTATCTGTTTTTCTTATTTTTATTATTATTTGCTAAATGTTTTTATTGGTAATATTTCTTTGTTGACTCTTTATTCGTGACACTTAGATAATGTTGGATTGTGCCAAGAATCCGTTGGTGGTACCATTTTGCACCATACCCGGTAGATTGCCAGAGATGCAGGGGTTAAATATTGGCTTGGAAAACTGTCAGAAGTCATTAAATGAATATTTAGAATCCAAACGACGGATTTTTCCAAGATTTTATTTTATATCTACTGATGAATTGCTATCAATATTGGGCAGCTCAGAGCCATCTGCTGTACAAAATCATATAATCAAGGTAATGACCAAGCGAATGATTCAAACACAAATAAATTATATTAATATTGAATATAAAACGATAAATGGTAAATAATAAAAAAACAAAACCCAACAAAAATAAATGAAAGCCAATTACGCCCTCAATACAGACAATAATTCTTCACCAAATTACTGCAAAATAATAACTTTTTAGTATTAAAAAATTTATTATATTGTGCGATGAATAATTGTCTTGCCTCATAATGAAAATATGTACATACATACATATGTATGGAATGTATGTTCGTACAAATTAGGTGGAGTCTTTATTACTTTGACACAGTGGAAAATTTTTCTTGCAAATAATTCTTAGTCGAGATGGGCGCATGTCGTGCTTTTTTCGTGACACGAATATGCGCGACTCAACAAGAATTGTTCGTGACAGCAAATCTTGTTTCGTTCGTGTTCGGGTCGTATCGTGTTCGATTTTCAGATTAAAATATGTATGAGTGCAGAAGCTCGCCGCACAAGATTATTGAGCGAAAATCATTATAAGTTACTGTTTATCAACAAAAATGTTTAAATAAAAATGCAAATAGAACATGAAACGTTAAAATAGAAGAAAAATATGTCTTTGAATATAAACAAATTTTTTTGTTTTGTTTTTAGATTTGATTTTGTGCGTGTTGTGTCGGGTTCGTGGTTTGAAAATTTTGGGCGTCCGTGTTTCGTACGTGTTGGACATCCGGTATTCGTGTTCGTGTCGTGTCATATCGTTTCGTGTCGTGTTGGAAAATGTCAACTCGCGCCCATCTCTACTTCTTAGTACCAAATTATTGTAAGCGACATAGGTATGTACATATATTTGAAAACTTGTTTTATTAAAATTTTCATGAACCAATTCAAACTAAATGATGAAACAGAACTCTTTACAAATTGACATTTTAAATACTTCGACTGTAGCAGCTTCGAAATAGAATTAATTTTATTTCGAGAACGTATTTTAATTTGGTTTTGTTTTAAAAGACTTAACATGTTTTCATAAATGTTCCTTTTATGTTGAAATAAAACAAAAATAAAAATAAAACGAAAGGGAAAATTTTTAATAAAATTAATGAGAAATTTATCGTTTTTATTATGGGCTTTGTTGCTCTCTGGCTGATTGTCGGTCATCGTTACAGTCTTGTTCTGTTTCATCACTAAATATCATATCGAGCCATAACCACAAAAAAGCATAACAGACATGCTTTTCGAAAAACAATTAACGACAATCGATTACTTATGATAATTTGGACTATCAGTTGAAGTTTCAAAGTCATGTCAAGCACCGCCATAGAAATACAAGAAAAGAAATTAAAGCTTAAGGGCATTTTGCATTCAAATTTTTACATGTTTACATATGTATTTGTTTTTTTTTGTAACTGCAAAGTCTAGGGTCATCTAAAATGCTATTTTCAACTAGAACAAACCCTATTGACAAAAACTGCAAGGATATCAATGAAACAGTTAAAGAACAGTTTGCTACGGATAATAATTATTGGCTCCAAAATAATTTTGTGAAATTACTTGATTTTTCATGAGAGCAAAAATCTGTGGTTTTCTTAAATAAGCGCGTGTGTCTAAAAACCAAATTTTTAAAGAGAGCCGAAATACTTTATTTTTAATACTACGGACTCAGTGTAATTGTTATCAAACTTTTTTTGTTTTTGAAAAAATTTCAGCCAAAAGTTTCCTAAGAGTAAGATCAAGGTAGATATATTTATAAGTCTACCTTGGGGTGAGATCCTAGAGAATAATTAAAAAAAACAATTTGCCAAGGACACTAGAAGTGTGTGCAGAAAAAAGCTTATGTCGATAACAGTTGCTTACATTGAACTAGTTCAAGTACAAAAGAATTTCTTGGCTGCAAAATGCTTGCGCACAAGTAACTATTATAAGTTGTTATAACTCAACAATAATCAAAATGTGTTCAAAAGTAACTCAAATGTGTTCAAAAGTAACAACGCATGGGGCTATGTGTTTTTTCAACGGCAAAAATTGTAAGTCGATTTAGTTCACTAGAGTTGAAATATATTGGAATGACTTGCTGGGCTTAGTGCAATAACTCGGTAAGCCACAGGGTATTAAAAATTGGTTTTATGTGATTTTGCTCTTCTTAGGTACCATAGCTTTGCATCCTAGAGACATCTTTTGGACAAATTCTACTGTTTTGCAAATTTTGTTTAAACTTAAATTTGGATTTATTTAATATTTTGTTTTTGAGGCTTTCCGAGTTATTGTTGTGTATAAGTTGTGTTGTTTTTATAACAAAAATTCGGAATGGGTCTATGTTATTGCGAAATTTTTGGTCCATGTAAAAGAGCATATAAAATAATGCGATTTGGCATCAATAACTTCAAATCGACAAAAATAGACATCCGCGCTTATTCAAGAAAACCACAGAAATATCTTACATATATCAATCAGTATACTACAATGCTATGTAGTCAATATTAAGGCTCTACTTCGATTTAAAGTAACGATAATTAAAAAATATATCTTCTGTAAAATTAACTTTTAAGATTTTTTGCGGTTATGGCTCGATATTGTTTGTTCTGTAAAATATTAAATAATGTCCATACATTTTGTTGTTTTAAATTTTTAAAAATAAAATTTAATTAAATTGTAAAACAACAAAATATATGGAAAATGTTTAGTATTTTACAAAATAAAGAAAAGAATTCTGTTCAAATCAATTCAAATTGAAAAAGTTGTATATATATTTTTTTTGTTGCATATACATATTTATCTCCCAAGAGAACACAAAAAATAGTATGTATATTATTTTAAAGCCTTTTTAAGACGCCTCGAATGGTGCAATTTGTCCATTTGTACCATCAGAAATTCGCTACTTAAGAGTTTTCTTGCTTTCATTTTACAGATGTACGATAACGTGAAGTCATTGCGTATAATCAAGGAAAGTGGTAGCATGCAAATTGTCAATGCCATGATCTCCAGTGAAGGCGAAGTACTGGATTTTCGTCAAAATGGTATGTAGCGTTCAACTAGTTTTAAAAAACAAAATAAGAATTAATTGCCATTGAAAACGCTACCCTCAATAAAAAAATACAATGCACAGTGGGACAGAATCAAAATATTTGGAACATAATTCAAGCATTGCTAAAGGTACGTTCACACTTGGCAAATATTTGCCCAAAAAAACGTAACCACTACTTTTGCTAAAGGTTAGTGTGATTAAACTTGGTTTTTATATCACAAAATAAAGTCAATTATGCTGCAAAAAGCTAATTTTAAATTATTTTTAATAAACGCGAACCCATATTTAAAAAAATACTGAAATTAAAGGAAATACAATTTTAGCTTGTCTGGTGGTCACGTTTTTTTCGGCAAATATTTGCCAAGTGTGAACGTACCTTAAGCCGATAGTTCTATAAAAATATAAAATTTCACAAGGACATAGCAGGGATCTATTCCCATTTATGTTTTAAATATCAGCTCACTTTATTGCTCAGGAGCGAAGCTATGAAGTGTCAAAGTTGGGCACTTCGGCCATATAAAATTTCTTAATGCTTGCGTTTTTTTTTCTCATCCAATTACAAAATATTTATGCTATATTAAGCGCTTGTACACTTATCTTTTATATTTAGTGAGTTATACTAATTTGAAAATTGAAATTTCGCAATTTTTGAAAACTTTAATCTAATATTTTCTAGATATCCTATCCTATTTATAAATTTATTTATATTCTGAGGAATAAATAAAAATCAAGTAAGAACGTTAATTAAAGGATTAAATAAAACTCAAGAAATAACTTTTTTTTTCTGAGGAATAAATAAAACTCAGAAAATAACTTTTATTTTTTAAGGGAAAATAAAACTCAAGAAATAATTAGAAAGTAATTTCTAAAATAAAATCTATTACCTTTACTTACGGTGGCTGCTATAAATTGAAATTAAAGTCTCAAAACATGATTTATACAAAAATATAAAAGTTAAAGATATTTACAAATTGAGTCAGTCATACAGGACTTAGACCATTACTTTTAAGCTTGTTTTTTTATTTATTTATTTTTTTTAGTTGATGGTCAAACTGGGTAGAAACACTTTTAAACGAGTAACAAGTTAAAAAGGTATTGCTTAAAGCTTAGCACGCACCTCTGTCTAAAATTCAGGCTGCTATAAGAAGTATATGTAAAAAAACAAATAAAATAAATTTCTTAAAGAAATTTCCGTTTGCTAGTACGCAGTTCCAGAAGAAAAGTACACGGAATTTAAGCATTTATTTCTATTACAGGCTTGCTATAACAATAGGTGGAGAACTTTTTCCGTCAACTGAAACAAAAATTACTCTTCAGACAATTGTTTGGTCACAGAATTTTTGATATTTCTAATTTTTCGTACATTGCAATTAATTTTTAGAGTTTTGTGTGTTGTAAATTAAAAAATATATGCATTTGTGTGTATGTAATAGAGTATGCAAAAATTGGAACTGAAACCCGGTTAACCGGTTTTTTGCCTTTCTGAAAATAAACCGGTTTCGAATAATTTATATTTTCGAATAATTCGGTATGTCGGTCTTTATATGCCGATTAACCGGGTTTTTGCAATTTTTCCATTTATTTTTTAACTTTTATTTTAGCGAGCGTTTACTCCCACCTCAAGTTTAATTAAAAATATGTAAAGAAATTGGTTGAAATTCCGCCATCATGTTCATTATAATATTTTTAAATATTATTTAAAAAACATGTTCAGAACTTTTTAAATTTTTTAAACCAAATACATATGTACAAAGAAACAATTTGCATTACATATATACTTGAAGTTATTTCCCTCAAAGCTACTACAATCAATTTTATTTTCCAAAGCAATTGCTTTTTTGCTTTAAAGCAAAATCTTTAATTTATATTGATAACGCATTAAAATGAACGCATTATTTATGAAAAAATCAGTTCTTCGAGTCGAAATTGCTTCTAATGCTTTTATAGTAACGTTTGACAATAAACGTTATTTTTGGTATATCCGTTTGGGGAGAAAACAAATATTGCCGATGGTTTACCGACTTGTCCCACCTTACATATCAAAAAGTTTATTGCGCGCTCTACTTTATGGATAAATAGTAACAAACTGACAGTTTTATAAATATCGCTCCATTAATTTAAATTCTAATAGATTTCAAACGAATATTAAAAATACCATTTACCGAAAGCCCAAAATTTTACCTCATTAGCAGCATTTTAAAAATGTTTCTTTTATACAAGCTTCGTCCTGAGATCCTGAATTCAACAACAACCAAAAAGAATCATACAAATCGGTCGTATCGTTTTTAGTCAAACTTCTTTAGAAAATAAATGTATTTTCTGTTTGAAACAATTTAAAACGAAAGTACCTTTCAAGTGTGTGCATATATTTCTTAATTGCTAATCATTTTCATGATATATAGCTTATTTCGTTCGTAAGACACAAGTCCTGAAGAATAATAATTAACAGATAAAGTGTTTGTAGTCTTATATTTTTTATGAGTTTCTATAAAGATACAATTTGTTAATTTGTGAATAACTCTGAAAGAGTTGATCGAATCATAAAACTAAATACATTAGGATAGTTTGCAAGAAATTGTGTCATGCATCTTTTGGTGTTTTGTTGATCGAAATATTAGACATTCTCATTAAAAAAATTTTAGCTAATGGAAAAAAACTAATGACACTATTTTGTAGCGCATTAAAAAGCTCAGAAATGTCCCAAAAAGGAACTTCAGTGTCGGTAGGTGTAATTATATTTAATACTTTGAAACTTATTTCAAGGAAAAGATCACATGAATATGTATATGCATGCAGTGTTACAAAGATTTTTCGCAAAAAGGAAAAAGATAAAATTTGCACATACATTTTATAAAAAACGGTTAAGCGGTTTATTTGCACAAAACCGTATCGAAACCGGTGTTTTTAAAAAATCTATTTTTCGAATAATTCGAAAACCGGTTTCTTGAAAAATCCCGGTTTTTGCATACTCTAGTATGCAAACAAAACTCTCTACAGAATTCTACACGATTATTTTTCCGTGTAGAAATATATGCAAAACTCCAAACCTGAAATTCCATAAGAGCTGCGTACTACGCTTAAAAAAGTATTTATTTTTCTTTTTTGATTTGGTATCATACTAAACGCTCTTATACTCCATTTGACCATAAACTTTAAGAAAAAATTAATTATTAATACTAAATTCATCAAGCTGTTAACGGCATATTTAATAAGTGATCCGGACTGAATTCAACTGAAACGAACAAATAAATAAAAGCAAGCATTATTTCATAATTAAATGTTTTTTCATCCTTCGCTTATTATTTTAACTACCGCAATTGTATCAAATCGTTACGAGCTTAAACCATTAATTGGACAATTTATAAAAATGTAGAAAATTAAAGCAAGAAGAATCATTAAAATCAAACGTTTGACCAGTTACCAATTGGTAATTCTGAAACATCCGGTTAATTTTTGTCGTCAATGTTTCTTGCTGATTTTTTTCTTATTTTTATTAAGTAGAATGAAATCTTTTAAAATACAGAAAAAAATAAAATGGAAACAGGAAACAGAACAGCAGTTATAATAATGGCGAAATAAAACGAAATATTTTTTTATGTTTTTCTTTTTTTCTGTTTTTTAGTTTTTGTGTTTTTTTGCTTCTATGTCAAAACCTATAAAGAAATAAGAAGACACAATATTAATTGATTTTCATGTTTGTGACTCCGTTGTTTTCGTATGAATGAATGTGTAGTTGGAGAATTTTGGGTTAAGTACAACTGAGAATTATATATGTATATATATGTTCATTTATCTACGAATGATTATGTACACATGTATGAGGAGTAGAGATGAGCAATCGTTCACATTGACAATGGTTTATAATTCATTGTTTTTTAAATTGTGACCGATCCATAACGATTCCTTCCAGTTTTATGATTAGTCACAAGAAAAATTCAAATTTTGATTAATATTTGTGCAAGCATTCAAGAACCGCTCACATACAGCTAACCCTCGATCTATGCGTTCTTTTAGGACCGAAGAAAACTCGTGAAAATCAAACTTGTGGAAAATAATTTATTTATTTAATTAAATTATATTAACCTTATATAAATATAAGACTAATATGTATACATAAAACAATAGTCAGAGCAAATTTTCTTTTGTGGTATATATTTCAGGATATTACAGTTTCAAGATTTTTGTTCTTTTCGTTTTAACAGTAAAATGTTTATTAATTTATTTATTAACAAAATCCTTCACTTGGTCTAGTGAAGCAGACCAGAGTAATCGTTGTCACTATGGTGATCATCCATGCATATACATATACACACGAGTACAGGATATACCGTTTTCCAATCCCTGTGATTTCAAACACTTTATAGACTATTTTGCCCACGCATTTTAACAGGCTACTTCAATTGATTGTATCATTTATTATTGTTTCTTAATTGTGTTGTATTGGTATGTAAAAATGTATGTACATAATTATTTTGTTAAGGGTATGAAAAGTGTATTTTTCTTTCGTGATGATTTTTATTCCATGTTATTTTTATTGCTGTTTTTTATCGCATTTAATGACACTTTTAAACTCATGCACTCGTATATTTACAGTTCGAATCCTGGGTCGCGTGGAAAATTGGATGAACGATGTATTGGACGAAATGCGTCGTTCGAATCGACATTTGTCCAAAAAAGCCATCTACGATTACGGAACTGACCTCGAAATAACAAGGTAGGAGGATCAAGTTATTAAACTTCATATTTATACTCAGAAATAATTACATACAAGCAATTATACGAACATTTGTTGTCCAAACACAAGGATATCCTTGCTTATACACATACATACATATGTACTTTCATACGAGTACATAAAATTGTATGTTTGGCTGTGCATTAAATAAAAATTTATGCGACAACAACAAAAAATCAGATGTTGTCTGAATATGGTTGCATTTACCCTGAAAGAAATGTCGATAGTAAAACTGTACTGATACACTATTGACTTTGTCACCATTACTACTGACTAATTGTACCACAGACAATATTCTGTGCTATAGACATTTAACATGTGCTTGTCATTGAGATTCCACTAGTGACTTCGGAACTATTGACTTACTTATGGGACCACATTGAGACATTGTCACCAGAGATTCAATAGTGCATTTTAATGATTCTAGTCAAGAACTATGAAACTTTTTATTAGATAAGACAATTAAATAAGATTTTTATGAAAATTATTTTTGTGTGCAACCGCATTTATTCAAAATCAGACAATAAAAAATCGTTTTGTAGCCATTAAATGTAAAAAAAAGTATAGACGATTCGTTGACAATGTCACCCAAAAGTCACCAAACCTGTCGGCAAAAGTGGTGACTTAGAGATACTTCGCAGCCAGCAAAATAGTCCGACGTTTGTAACATAGCGTCCTCAACTGCGATTAACTCTGATGTAACATGAGAGAACGTCGGCAGAATAACAAAACTAAAATGTCGATATTTCTCTTCATGTCATACAACAGGAACACGTATTTTTAGTTTTGTTATGAGATTTCATTTAATACGAATGTGCATCGAGTTAACTTGCATTTTTTTTTTCACAATTAGATGTTTTGTTTTTATTTTTTCTTAAAATTTTTAATTAAAAAATCAATTGAAGAAATTTACAAACATAAAATCAAAAAAATTTTATAAGGATATTGATTTCAATTAACGCATAAACACATATTTATTTATTTTAACATTTTTTACATTTCATATCATAAAATTGTTGTGATAATATTTATTATAACAACGCTCTCATAATAATTATTATGACAACTAATTTGAAGTCTACACGTAACATAGTTCTCCCTGCGATTAAATTTGACGCTTGCTAACAGAAAAATATTTGATATTATGTCTCGTGAAGGCGCTATGTAATGATATCTGAAATAGACGTCAACAAAAAAGTTCGAATCGTATACGAATTCTGTCAGACTTCTGACTGGAGTTTCTACGTGAGAAAAAACTCCCAGCTAATCCCGGGAATTTTTTAAAAACAAGTCCCGGGAAATTTTGTTCGGGAATGTTCGGGAAATTCAATTTAACTTTGATGGATTTTACATTGCCAGCAACAATTACTTCCAATAATCCCTTTGTACGAAAAGGTTTTCATACAAAGTTAGAAGCACTATTGACTTCCTGCGCCATTTACGACATGTCCGCAATGAAATCGATGTTATAGAAGTTTCTCATGCGATTCCTACATCAAGCGTTCTAAAATATTTTATATGGCTTTTAATATTTTTTATTCCTTTGTGGAAAAAGTATAAGAAAAATGATATCAGATATTAATAAGATAGTGGTACAAAGCGTTAAAAGATGACGGTATCTTAATATCGATTCTTTATTGCAACGAAGTGATATCTTTAAAAAAACAAAACAAAATTTTTTAGTTACTGAAGAATGTAAAAAAAGTCAGAAATATATCTTAATATAACCCGAAGTTATAAACATTAAACGGCTAATAACGGTCATATATCTGATAACATTTGTACTTTTCCAAGCTTAATTTTTTCGAGATATAAGTACGTTCCAATAAAGGATCGATATATGTCTGTATAATATAGACCGTTATAAAATGTATAACTTAGGCTTGGCGCACAATTCAGGAGCATTTGCGAGAGACAATTTTTTAAATCTTGTTTTTGTTCCCATATATTTAAAATTTAAAAAAGAACATACATGAATTTTATAATTTTGAATTAGTTTTTAAATATGTGTTTGTATGTATTTGCTTTTATAATGAAAAAACTTGCTTTTATTATTATGTTTTTATTAAAAAATAAATTGTAATTCTTATCTTGAGCTCGTTTGATTCAAATCACTAATTTTAAAAAATTTCCGGGAATTCCATGAATAAGAAATTTCCCGGGAATGGAAAAATACCGGGAAACTAGAAACCCTACTTCTGAACCAAATATGTATGAAATGGTTGATATGAATTCTGACAGACATGTCGTGTGATTTGTTAGCCGACATTCATATTATTTTCTGACAGATATCTGAAAGAATGTGGAATGCAATTCTAATCGCCTAATCGTACAGATTTCTTACAGAAATCTAGCGGAAAGCTAAATGAGGCTTTTGCATAAGTTGTTCTTTATTATTTTTATTTATTATACATATATGTAGGACCACGCAAAGAAAAGATATGGTTGTGGCATGGTTGCGTCAATAATGTCATGTTTCCCGATACAGCTTATGGTTGTATCAAATAAGTTATTATTGTTTTAAAGAATTGTGAACCTTAATTAGTTACGACAAAAAACTCATGCTTACATTTAGTCATGACATTATTATCACTCACATTAATAGCAACATGGTTGAATCACAACAATATTATTATTAAAAATTTGAGCCACAGTCACTATATATTTACAAATTCAACAACAGTAAGTTCTATAACAATAAAATATGATTATTGCCCATACTATTTTAAAACAGTTTACTTGCAATCAAGCTTTGGTTGCAAAAGAGACATGGCTCTCTGCTTCCAAAAAAAGTTTTGGTTCTATCCCTTGGTTTTTTTGTTTTGCTTCAGAGATGTTGGTTTATTTTTGTGTGTAAAATAAAATTATTTTTATTTTCTATCTATTTTTCGCTAATTATATATGTATGAACCTTTTTTTTCAATTTTTAGTTAAATTTTTATTCACAACAGCGGTTAATAACATATTAATTTATTTGCCATTGTTTAAAAAGAAGAAACAAACAATGGGAGTTACATATCGGTACACAAAAGTAAAAAAATTCATTCGATATATATATACGAAATAGACTAGAAATCGATCAGAAAAGTCGTATATTTAATGTCTAAGAATAGCGTCGGACTTTTGCCAAAATTGTCTATTGGTCTATTTTGCTGGCTGTGTTGGCCCCTGGCTTCCTTCAGGGTAGTTATTATTATGAATGTGTATGTGTGTGTTGGTATGACTGTAAGTTATACTTGAACATTAAGTGTGGTGGCGGCTCACAGTGCTTTATTCCATAGACAAAAATCAGGGAAAAAATTACTTCCGATCCTTAAAAAAGTAATGTGTTGTATTCGTAGCACAATAGCAGTCAAATCAATTCGTAAATCGACTTGATCCGACTTCAAAAAAAGGAGAAAGGTTATCAACTCGTCATGTATTTTTATGTATGTTCCCTCAAAACTCCTCCATTTATAAAGCGATTTCAGATTTTTTTCCTTATTAAAAAAGATGTGCTTCTAGATTGGTCCCGTTGAAAATGGGCAGGGTCACGCCCATACAAAGTAATTTCACATTAATTTTCAACTAGATACTTCCACTCAACCCATTCTTATGAAACACACATTAAGTTTCTGATTAAATACTATATCATGATTAAAAAAGTGGGCAAAATATTAATTGATTAATCACAATTTTGGTTAATCAAAAAATTTTATTAATCGATTAATCGCACATACCTTTTTTCATATTATATTTGAAACATTTCTAAATACATATTTTGCATTTGTAAAACACAAAATTCTTTTTATGTTCTACGAGGAAAAATATTAATAAATAGTAGTTCCACCAATTGTTAACAGCAGCTTTGTAATTTTTGCAACTTTTTAATTATTTTGCACAAACGACTGAATTTCCGCAAATATAGCATATATCAAGCACTTTAAAAGAATTTTTTTTTGTAAATCACGCCTATGGCGAAAGTTTCAAAAAAAATGGCAAAATTGGAAACAAGAACTAAGACTGAATAAAACTCGCTAAAACTGTAAGGAATGCCAAAAACTCGAACAAAATCGAGAAAATTGCGGAAATTCGCAAAATCTTGCTAAAATTTTCAAGATTTGAAAGTGTAATATTGATTTAAGATCCCTAAAATTGTAACATAACCAAAAACCTTGGAAAAATAATTTCTGTCGCGAAAATTTGCGCAAAATTCCAAAATTTTAAAAATTCATAATATTGATCAAAAGTTGCTAGAACTGTAAGGATACCAAAAATTCGGGAAAACGCGAAATTGACATTAATTCGCAAAATCTGGCTAACAGCAGCATGATAGCAAAATCTAATATTGATTAAAACTCGCTCAAGCTATAAAGACGTTGAAAAATTGCTATAAAAAAATGCATCTATCGCAAACATTGCAAAAATTCGCGAGTAATTGCAAAATTGAAAACAATTTAGGGTTTGATTTGAGATCACAAAAGAATATCGTATTGAATTGAACAAATATTTCAAATTAAAATTAAAATTATAATAGAAAAAGTATTTTGAAAACACATATCTTAATAATTGTTTAAAAACCATTTTGTATTTTTTATTTGAAATAGAAAAATAAAAAACACTTTGAAAATTCAGAAGACTGGGAGGTCTCGAAGCATGTCAGTTCAACCCTCCGAGCAGTCAAAATTTTCTTTGTCTACATGTTTCACATTTATCTCTAAATAAAAATATAATTTAATTGAAAAATTAGAATAAAATCGAACTTAATCCAAAATAATTATATTTACATAATTTGTATATTCAACTGAATAGGTATAAGCACAGTATATTAATCCAAGTACGCTAACTTCGAATGGTTAACATCAGCTGATTTCTACTAAATTGTCTATTTATTTTTAGTTCCTTTTTTCAGTTTATACCCATCAAACATAAATACATTCTTTGAAACAAATTGTTTTTAAATATATATTTATATTTTATTTGATTATAAATTCGGATAATATCCATTTAATTTATAATAGCCTCGCTATATCTGGTAATTTTTCTCTTTATATACCGCCAAATTATATGCGAACGGACGTAACCATACTTTTATTTTTTACAGGAGAAGCACATAACTAAAACTTTAACCTTAAGACCCATCACACTTGCAATAAAATGGTGCGATTTTTCATATTGTACAATAATATTGCCAATGTGTATTTCATATTAGAAGATGGCACAATATATGAGCCAAAATGAAAAGGTAATATTGTTAATTTTCGTTTATCACTGTCAGAAAAATTGGTCAATATTTTGTTTAAAATTATTGTACCATTTATTGCATAGTATAGGTAAAAAAAATATTGTATAATGCATGGCATGCTTTATAAGAGTTTTCTAAATTATGGATTTTTTTTTACAAACGTAAGAATTTGTAGCATAGTTTAAGGGCTACTTAATATTGCGTACATGTAAAACTTTTCGTACGAATTAATCAATGATATGCTCGACATCTTTCACAAATTTGAAGCCTAGTATGGCTTTATGCATACTGCCGTTAGCCTTTAACTAAATGTGTGGATAGTGTTGTGCTTTGAAAGAAGTGTAGCTCTTTAAAACTCCTTATACTTTTTAAGTTCCACATTTGAAAATTTTTCAAAAAAATTATAATGGGCCTGATTGTGTAAGGCGTTGGCGTAAACGCCTAAGTCGTTTTTGTAGTAGATTAAAGAACACGGGTTGTGTGTTACTTTAATCTATTACAAAAAACGACTTAGGCGTTTACGCCAACGCCTTACACAATCAGGCCGAATATTCGTTCCCAACTTGAAAAAAAAATTTGCTCTACTTCTTCAGAAAGATACAGAAAGAAGTATATTCGCAACTATTCTCAAGTCATCCTCACACGTTTCAAACTTGATAAAGAGTTTGACTTTAAATTATTCAAAGTTATATATGAAACCCGCATGTTTGTTGTGTATATGGTGCTTATATGTGTGTGTATTTTTTAATTTAATTTTTAAAATTTAAATTGCTTATAACTCCCAAGATATTGAAGGGATTTTTGTATATCTTGCGTAGTCCAATTCCGTCAATTAACATTGTCCATCAGTATTAGGGTTTTTCCCGGGAATTCCCGGGATAAAATATGGGGGCAGTGCCACACCTATTTTGTAGTAGTTTTTTTGCAAGAATTATTTTAATTAAAATTCAATAAACAAACTTTTTTCTGTTTATATTGCGTAGCTGTCTCAAAAATTATACAAGGAAGAAAATAAAAATATTACTTTGATTATTTTCTTCTATATGACAATTTGGGGATATTGCTAAAGCGGCCTTCAGACTGTTTGATTTAGTATTAATACTTGTCAAAAACTCAAATCATAAGTAAAAATCCAACAGTGTGAAAAAAAAAATTGTTATGATTTATCAAATAATACGTAAAGAAACTTGACGGTATTATGGTATTCGTAATTTTTAGAAAATTTTCTAAGCAATCACATTTTTCATTTTATCAGGGTTGTCTATTGCACAAACAAGCATAGGAATAACAAAAAGAGTTGTGTTTTGTTTGTCTGTCGGCATAAATAAAGAAAAAGAAGAACGATAAAATGTACTTTATTGCAAATTATTTATGTTACGTTTTATTTGGAATGTGATAGTGTAAAAACAAAATGTAATGAGAAAATTTTCTTTAAGATTTTTTGACAGTCAGACTGAATTTGATTTGATTTTCTTACAAAATCTAATAATAATGTCAAAGCTTGTATTACAATGTGAAAGGGCCATAAACTATTGCCTAAGGGGATATCTTCCAATTGTTTGCAGGGTTAGTGATAAAAAGTGCCACACCAAAGTTTTTTAACTTAAATCTTCTCTTCTATTTTTGCTCAATTTTGTTCCACAACAAAGCACTGTGCGGCTGTTCTTACTTCAGTAGTGTTAGTTGTTGTTATTATTATTATTGTTATTATTGGTATCAATGTTGCTATTGCCACGGCTGGTCCTGATATTACAACAACAACAGCTTTTTTTTTTTTATGGCTTACAATGAATAATTTTGTCATTATAAGCGATTTATCTTTTTATTGCCATCGATTAACCGCAAGACCAATATAACACTGTCGCTGGCAATAATAACCATCATGATGATGATGATGATGAAACATACAATCGTACATAATACACATATATATATATATATATATATATATATATATATATATATATATATATATATATATATATAGATATATATATATATATATATATATATATATATATATATATATATATATATATATATATATATATATATATATATATATATATATATATATATATATATATATATATATATATATATATATATATATATATATATATATATATATATATATATATATATATATATATATATATATATATATATATATATATATATATAGATGTTGATGATAAAGACTCAGATACTAACAAGGCTGTTGTTGAGAACGTTGCTGGCCACCACAGTGGTTTTTATTAATATTTTAATCTCGAGTATGTGAATGTGCAATATTTTTCAACGACAGTCAATATTTTTTATGATAAAATTTAATGAAATCACTTATGCATGCATACATATATACATACATACAAACAAACATACATTTCATAACATAAAATTGATTCACGTAATATTTATACGTTACAGTAGTCGTAAATAGAATGAGTGCTTTTTATTTAATTTGACAACTTTTTTGTTTAAACTTTAGACCGGATTGGCTGATGAAGTATCAGAGCATGATTGGCTTGGTAGCCAGTCAGGTGTGGTGGACAGCCGAAGTAGAAGAAGCATTTAATCAAGCGCAAAACTTTGGAAACCTACGAGCCATGAAGGATTTTTTAAATAAACTCAATTACCAGATGGATGAGCTTGTACTAAAAGTTCGATCAGATCTCAGTTCAAATGATCGTAAGAAATTCAAATCAATCGCTACCATTGATGTTCATGCTAGAGACATTGTTGAAGCTTTTGTAAGAGACAATATTCTCGACTCTGGAGAATTTAGTTGGGAAAGCCAATTAAGATTCTATTGGCTAAAGTCGTACGACAATTTGTTTGTCATTCAGTGTTCTGGACGATTTGATTATGGATATGAATACTTGGGTCTGATTTCACGATTAGTTATTACGCCTCTAACCGATCGTATTTACTTGACCATAACACAGGCTTTACTCATGAATTTGGGAGGCGCTCCTGCTGGTCCAGCTGGTACTGGTAAAACTGAAACAACTAAGGATCTGGCTAAAGCCATGGCTCTTCTCTGTGTTGTAACTAACTGTGGCGAAGGAATGGACTTTCGTGCAGTAGGTACCATATTATCTGGACTGTCTCAGTGTGGTGCATGGGGCTGTTTTGATGAATTCAATCGTATTGACATCTCAGTATTGAGTGTAATTTCTACACAGCTGCAAAGTATTCGTAATGCTTTGTTACGAAAACTGCAAAGATTTGTTGTGAGTATTTTAAGAAAAAAGAGTGGGCTGTGACTTAAAACTAAAATTTAATTTTTTTTAGATAAGACAATGTGAAACATTTGTTGAGAATTTTTTAGATAATTTGTCCCTGCCTTCATAATAGAAACACTATGAAATATTAATTAAATGTCTTCTCCTCTAAATGCGACAAAAAATCCTTTCCAACATTTATATTGAAAGCAAAAACAAATTAAATTTTTATTTATATTTTGCAAATTTGGACTTTTTTTCTTTTTGAGAAAAACTATGACGTCTTTAATGCGCTTGAAGGACTGTATTTTCAGTTTTTCTTTTTCTATCATCTACAGATATTTTTATCAGCATATCTAATACATATTTCCACTTGGTACACCAATATATTTGACCCTAACTCGAGACATCATGTTCTCGAGATTTCGAACAACAAAACACTAAAAGATGCACCATATCTAGGGATGAAAACATCGATGCTAAAAAACATCGATAATAAAAACGATACATCGATACTAAAAACGATACATCGATTTACTCATCATTAAATGTTTTAATACGTATGAATGTACCCAGAAAATATTTTTTGCCGAATTCGAGTGTCGGTCAGAATAGTGCCGAATTGGCTGACAAGCAAGCGCACCTCTTTGCCTGAGAAATTTTTTAAAATCGTTGTCGAAATGTCTGAGAGAATTCTGTACCAACTCTGAAAATTTTCCTGGGGAAACTCTAAAGAAATTTTTGACATGTTTGACAAAATATCAATAAATTTTAAAATTTTTCTGATACAATTTACGTCCTGCCGTTCCAGCAAAAGCTACTGCTTCGTCATAAGCAGCTTTGTAAAGAAAAGTTTTGTTGGTGTAGCTTACAAACCTGCTTACGCATTGCATGATATCCGACTTATGCCCGTAATTATAACAAATAGATATCAGAGGCGTAAATTACCCATTAGATATTTTAACCTAGGCGGTAAATTAACATTTGTTTACCAACCCTACCTGTTAGCTAAGAGTGTCAAAACTTTTTACGCTATAGGTAACTAGGCACAGAGAGATATTTATTTGATAAAATTACGGGAATTACGGGCATTTATTGTTACACACATATTTCAGCGCATTCAGTATATAATAAAATCATCCTTATGACTTGTTGCTTTAATATTGTTTTAAAACTTTGAAATGGGGGTGAAAATGGCTAAATTTTGACAAAAATAGAGCATAATTTTTGGCTTTTTTTCTAAAATTTTTTTCAAAAATAAAATTTTTTTCTTTTCCATATTTTAAAAGAACAGACATAAAAATACAGTAAATTTTTCTACGAAAATCTAAATTAATCGTTTAAGAAAAAAAGCGCTCATCGAATTTTTTAAATTTCTTTATAAATTCTATTATGGCTCGATTATCGATGGCAACCGAACTTCAGTTGCGTTGCCAGTTGCTAAAAATTATATTACGGATGGCAACTGGCAACTGAAAGCTGTCAATTGCAGTTGCTTTTTAGTGCTTTTCTGGCAACCACAAATTTTCAGTTGCTGGCTGGCAACGCAACTGAAGTTCGGTTGCCATCGATAATCGAGCCATTAGATATATTTGATATAATTTATCTCGCTTTTAATTGTTATCCGCCCGGTCAAAAATGTGGCCATGAGAGCAGATTTTATAAAATTAGTCAAATTTTCAGAAGCTTTTTTTTAATCTGCACGAAAATAGTACCGAACTTAATTTTTAAATTTTTTTTCTTTCCTATTCATTAAATTAACATTAAATTAAAAATATTAAAAACCCCCACAGAAAATAGATGATAACTTCAAAACGGTTGGACCAATTTTCTTCAAACATAGGTTAGAAGATTTTGGATCAATTCACCTTTCAAACAAAATTTACTAGCTACGGTGTCAACGGCACAGATTTTCAAGAGGATTCATCTACAAAAGATGTGATATCTTCTAAGCGGCTGGACTGATTTTCTTCAAACATAAAGCTTGCAAACGAAAAAAATTTTACATATTATTTCGTTAATATCTTAAAAACTAATAGCAACAAAATTCAATTAAGTGCAACAAATTATTTCAGTTACTTCAAAAATACAAATAATTTCAATTCATTTTTAGATAAAGCATATTTTCGAATTGCGCTCTCAGACCCGCCATCAGATTTTGAACACCTCCTCCATCAACTCTTTTGGCAACATGATTCCCAACTTACAATATCCAACTTACATACAAATTTTTTGTTTTTCTCGGCATTTGTTTAATTACTGTGCATAATTTGCCTATTGGGCGCAATTCAGGGCAGTTATGGAGTTGCAGTCCTTTTACTATTTTATGAAAATCGTGATTATATCAATTGAGTTCCCTCACTTAATTGCGAAAAAAAATCAAAACATGGCACGTTTTGCTTGATTTTTTAAATATTTATGAATGTTTTAAAAACCCAAATTTAATAACAAAATGTAAAAAAAATTTTTTTGGTACAAGTTTTGAAATATATCTGAAGCTACTGGGCAGATTCAGAAACATTATTTGCGAGGATTAAAGATAATTTTGTTGTCGAGTTGCAGTTTTTTTAACTGAAAAAGTCAAATTTCTTCATAAGTTAATGTAATATATCGATGGTCATACGTTGACAATACGTAACTGCTTTTTACAACTTTTCAGTTGAAGATATTATATTATAAATAGACTGAAAGCGTTACCAGCAATGAAATAAAATAGCTGCAAGCTATTTAATAGATACTCTGAACTAATTTCGGGTTTTCTCATTTTAAGGACAGGAACGTTTTTTAACGATTTATACGAAGTTTTATACGTTTTGTGAAAAATAATAAAAAATCAGTTACGTGTCGTCAACTTATGACCATCGATATGTAAATGAAAACTTTAGTTTTTTTTCAAAATGCTATTTTCTAATATCACTGTTGATGCCATGGCTGATTAATTTCAACTGAGTATGAGACACATTATCCATTCTTGACAGACAAAAGAATTAACAGCTAACGGAATTTTTGCAATGTGTATGTGTAGCGGTCATATTATTTAAAGTTAAATATGTAAAAAAAATTTCGTTTCCAAGCTCTAGCTAAGAACACTCGATCAAGTCACCTTTTATACAGAGAAAACTAAATCAAAATCGGTCCACTCGTTTGGGCTGTACAATGACGTACACAGCCATGCAGATACACAGACACACACTACAAACTTATAACACCCCTCTTTTTTTTGTGGGGCAGGCATTTAAAAAAATATGAAGGAAATGCGAATATACTATTTTTTTTGCTGACGCATGAGACGTATGAGTAATATGATGGTATGTGCTATTATATTACTCATAGTCTACAGCTTCGCGCTTCACATTTTTTTCTGAATTAAAAATTCGTAAAAAAAAGCCCATTCAAAATATATCGTTAAATTTTTTTAAAATATAAGAGTATTGTCATGTTTTTTAATAACTAGTAAAGAGTTCCCGACTACATGAACTAAGATAACTTATTAACGCAGATATTTAAGACATCAGGAACAAAATCACGGCCAAAAACCAAAATTTAAAAATAGCTCTGAAAATATTAGGCATATTAATGAAACAAAGTGTATATTCTTTGTTTCTTAATAATCTTTACAGCATCTCCAAATTCATTGAAATCGGATAATATTTGTAAAAGTTATGAGGCCAACAAAGTTTATCATGCCCGAGATAGTCAATTTTGACATCCTATAGCTCTCCGTGTGTTTCAACAGGGTGGTCTGAGTTTCATCATTCTTAAAGCTTAGATCCTCGTCTATGATTTTTACATGCATCATTTTGCAATCGGATGGCAAATTTCAAAGGTACAGATTTATTACCTTTTTTCCAATTGGTACGAATGTGCGTTGTAGCATATAAAAGCACGAACTCCACCTTGTGCGAACATCAAGAATCATCTCATTTTTTGCCCTAGATAACAACTGCTAAAAAAAATTTTTACTTAAAAAAAATAGCTATTTTTGTTGGAAAAAACATTTCAAACAAATCGATCAAGTATTATACCATTTTGGAATTCGTGCTAAGCGCGCCAACTTTTGATGTCACTTGCCAAAAGTACCTAGTACATTTTTTTTCAAAACGGACGGTTAAAGTTGGGAGTAGTAATAAATTTAAGTACGTCGTTTGGCAAAATGTAAGATTATCTTTGAAAATCAGGCCACTGCAGTATGGATTTTTAACTGCCATTTACAGAAGGATATCTGACAATGATATAGGAAAAAAAAGGAAAGTGAAGATTTGTAGTCACAGCAATAGATATATCATTACATGGTGATTTTTTTAAACTAGCAACACCTTTTAAAATAAGTGACATAGCTTTTTTTCTAACTTTTTTGGAACAGTCACTACTTGCCCTATCATCCGCTTTCGGCTTTACGTTGAATAATGGGACACCCTGTATAATTAAACTTTTTTTTATATTTTTAATTTAAAAAAATTTAATATGGTAAAAACATGTTTGTAAAAAAAATTTTAATTAACGAAACAAGTGCGAATAGATTAGATGAACGATGTCGATGTTCTTAGTTTTGACAACGATGTATCGTCGATGTATCGTCCATAAAAACATCGATGTTAACATCTATTTTTATGAACGATATATCGATGTATCGTTTGCATCCCTGACCATATCTGCCAGCATCTTCAAACTGTCTTAAGATGCTCTTTTTATTTCATCAACTTTTTCTTAGTTATTCACAATTTAGTATCGAAAAATAATGGTTTCTTATGCAAAATTAACAAAGTTTATCTTTCTAAAAGCTCATAAAAAGTTCAAAACTGCAAAAAGATTACTTTTAACTGTTGTCCTTAAAGGTGCTGTATTCTCTTAATGGCTAATAAAATCTACATTTGCCTATCGCTTTTCATAAACTATAGCTTATTATGTTCGCAATGTATGTAACTATATTTAAGAATAATGACTAAATGATTAAGTTTTGTTGTTTTAAATTTGTATGAGCTCTTAGAAAGTATTTTTTTTTTTAATTTTTGATGAAAAACATTACTTTCGATACCAATGTGTGAATAACTCCGAAAGCATTGATCAAATAGAAAAAAATATGAAGACTTTTGAAGGAAGTTTTATTATGCATCTATTGGTGTTTTGTTGTTCGAAATCTGGTAAACTGTTCTTAAGTTAGAGGGAAATATTCTTGTGTACCAAATAAAAATATTAGGCAAAAACAAATAATGTGATGGAAAAAAACCACGAAAACACTATTTTTAAGTGTATGAAATTAATTGTGATATCACATCAGCACATAAGTTGTTATATCTGAAAATATGTTTTTTAACCGACACCAAAAATAGCAGAGAAGTTATCAATTCGTCATGTACTTTTTAGTACAGTGGCTTAAACGTATAGTCGGACAAGCACATATTGTATAAATAGTATTAGTATTATACAGTTATTTTTTAAGAAAAAAAAAACCAGTATAAAATATATTTTTCTAATTAGAAATAAAAATAATTGCAAACATATCAATTATTTCTTTAAAAATTAGGAATAAGTAAATTAACGAAGTTTTCTGGCACAAAAGTATAATCGTACAATGTTTTAAGAATGAGATGTTATCTAGAATTTATTTTAAAAATAGTAAATTATGAACTGATAAAGTCTTAGTCTAGCCTTTCCTCCAGATTCAATGACTTTTGGAAATTTTTTTGTGTATTATTAACTACATTTGCGAACATCTCTGCGAGTATTCTGCTCGTGGAGCTGTTTTAATTATTAAAAGCGTTTTGGTAAACATCAAGCGCTAGTTCTTCTTCGCACAATCTTCAAACGTTGTCCGATTATACGCTTGAGTTAGAAAACTTAGTTAATTTACATTAAATTTAGTTAATTTACTTATTACTAGTTTTTAAAAATATACTTAATATTTTTGCAATTATTTTCTTTCTAATTAGAAAAATATATTTTGCTATATATAAGTTTATACTCGTTTTTTTTTGTAATACTATTTATATTTACGCATGTGCTTGTCCGATTATACATTTAAGCGACTCTATGTAATACCTCAAAACTCCACAATTTAGAAAATATATCGATATATATCGATAGCGATATATTTCGTTTCAGCAAAAAAATAAAAATTTCATAACAACTATTAATATCTTTTTTTTTAACATCATAAAAAATAAAAATACCACAACGGGCCAGTTATTTGTTCAGCAACAGGTAGCTAAATATATTCCAAATTAATTAAGCCGCTTCTTCATTGGCATTGGTACACAACTTGTGATTTTATTCATGATTCAGTGAGACAACTGAATTGATAAAAAAATTTAAGCGGAAATCACTCTTGGTGGCATATTTGCACCTCTCGGATATAAACTATCATTTCATGCTACAAAGAATGAGTGTCTTCTTCAAACATGTAAGAAATACATACGTACATATACATATATATTATGTATAACTATGTAATTTTTCAAATGTACCATAAAAAACTACTTTTAATTTTTTCTTAATTTATATTTGTAGATTAATTCTGAACTAAGATTTATTAAAGAGCATACATTTGATATTTAAATACATAAAATAAATGAACAAATAATATAAACGTACACACAAACCAACTTTGTTTACTTTTCTTGTTTACTTGTTTTATACGCTCTCAGAGGGTCTCTCTGAGTAATTTTGCTAATTGCATATATGCTAGACAAGTTTCCTACAGTTTTTATTATTGCATATCTGCTACTGTGTAGGAAATGTTAGTTTCTTATATATTGTGCTTGTTGTGTTGCATATTGCAGCATATATCCTAGACTTGCTTGACCTGCAAGGTCTGCAATAGCAGTTTCCTACGAAGAGTGATTTCCCCTTTAATTTCTATACAACACTAGCAAACACGACTACAAATTCAAAACTTGCTACTGTATGAAAATTTCATATTTTGTTCAATCAATTATTTCATTAAATTGTTAATAAAATCAAAGGTTGTGCACCAATTCAAATAAAAAATGGCTCTTTTCTTTAATAATATATTTAGCTACATGCTGCTGGTAAAAAACGGACTCGTTGTTGTATTTTTATTTTGTATAAAGTTTTAGAAACAAAAATGTTAAATGTTAACAATTTTTTATTTATTTATTTATTTATTTATATATATTTTTTTTTTTGGCTCAAACCTTCACGATATCTCTAAAGCTACTGGGCAGATTTAAAAACAATGTTTCCACATCTTAAAGACAATTTTGTCGTCCAGTTTTGAATTTTTTATTTTTTTAAATAGGCCGAACATTTCTTAAGTTATGCTAACATATGTCGCGCAAGTGCCTTTATTTTTGACATATGGCTATATCGTGATCAGCGTTCAAAATAACTGACGAAACAACTTTTAGGGAAAGTTTATCGACTTTGATAAACATTTGTAATTTTAATCTGAAAAAGGTTAATTTCCAATATCCTTACAATTTCAGCAACATTTCATGGAACGTACATCAACCAAATTATACTCAAAGAAAGATAATTTTTCGAATGGAGAAACGATTATAAATAAAACAAAGTATTTTGTTGGTAATATTGTATTTTATGAAGATTGTGACGAATTTTATTTAAAGCTGTACGAAAAACGAAATCCAAACTACAATAAATATAGAATTTGATATCTTCGATATTTTTTTTTTAAATATCGATATATCTATATATGGCAAATAAAAACATCGTCGATATATTTTTTATAAAATATCGATGTATCGATACCCTGCAGGAAATGCGAATAGTGAAATTGTAGTGGTTTACTAGCGACATATTCAGTAGTACTACTGGCCAGGTGTACCCCAGCCAATGTTAACATCTATTGATATTTAACATTAGCTTGTCATTCAAAATCCACCAGTAGAGTAAAGCACTACTGACTAAGTAGTTCTTTTGGGACCACATAGAAACATTGGCACCAAAGATTCACTAGTAAATTTTAGGGGCTCTAGTCTACAATATTGATATTTCCTCGCTCGATGCCGATAGTGAAATTGTAGTGATTTGCTAGTATGAAAGTTCGTCCACACAATTAGTTCTAGTGAAAGTACAACATGATGATTAAAAATGTGGGCAGTGCCACGCCCATTTTGTAGTCTGTTTTTTTTTCAATACTTATTTATTTTCTTGTAATTTTTGCTCAAAGAACTACCTGTGATGGGAAGAGGTTTATATGCAAACGCCTTTAATTATTTTTCTTTCTTTTAATTTTCTCTATGATCACAATTTTTTCGCATCTTAATCTTAATTTTTTAATAATATTTATGGTAATGTTATATTTTCATTATATGACTGTTAAAAGCAAGTTTACAAATTGTCATATCGTATTCATATTCTGTTATTCATAGAAACCACAGAAATTAAAATTAACCATATTCAAACGTTTGCTTAGTCTCAATTTGGAATTGAACTCAAGTGTTTTCCGGATATACTGATGGGCAAATACATATTTGAAAAATAAATGTACATACCAGAGCTGTGAAAGATTGCAATCAATTTAATTACAATCACATGATTTCATGTTAATGATTGCTAGTTTTTGATAGCAATCAAAATCGTAAATTTGATATCTTGATTTGAATTTGAAATCATGAAATCATTTCAATAAAAATGATTGCAATCAATTTTTTGAAATTAATTTCTATACTAATTGATTGCAATCAAATCCAGTGATTGCAATCAAAATTAAATCAGAATCAAAATCATCGTTCTCTTCAAATGATATACATTTTTCTAGAAATAAAGCTTACTCTTATAATTTAAAAAAAAAACTGCATGAAATGGCTAACTAACCTACGTTTTGGTACGTTTTTTATACAATTTTGTTGGACGGTGGTGATTTCAGGGAAATTAGTTGAAATCAAATGATTTCAACAAAATTTGATTGCTATTTTTAGCACATGTTCTCTTAAGCTTACTCGATATTTCTTTGAAGTTAGGCAAAAAGGTATTAATTAATTCATTGACTTAAGTTAAGAACCTAAGACCTTTTTATCTACGACCTAAGATTTTTAACTTGAATTAAGTTAAATAATATTTCGGTAGGAAGTTTCCTGAATTTGTTTAAGGCAAAAGAAATTACATAACATGTAATTTCTCTTTTTATATTACATCAGTAACTATTTAATCGTTATGCTTATTTCGCCAAATATTTTCCTAAAAAATTTTCATATAACAGAAAGCTTTATAAATCTCTTTAAATGTTCACATTTTTAAATGTTTTTAACATTTTACATATAATTATAACATTATTTTTCATCATTAAAATTTCCAGTTTGAAGGCAGCGAAATAAAAATTGATCACAAAGTTGGCATATTTGTAACAATGAACCCTGGATATGCTGGACGTACAGAGCTACCAGAGTCCGTCAAAGCTCTATTTCGACCCGTAACCTGCATAAAACCCGATTTAGAATTAATTTGCTTAATATCACTATTTTCTGATGGATTTCTAACGGCAAAGGTATATTCGTTTACTAAAATTTAACAAATAATTATATTTTTGGAAAAAATTATCGTACTTAAATGCATTAGCCAAACGATTCTCAAAAAATTTCACAAATTTTTTGTATTTTTCTTTAGGTTTTGGCAAAAAAGATGACAGTTTTATATGCGCTCGCACAGGAACAACTCTCTAAACAGTGCCATTATGATTGGGGACTACGTTCGCTTAACTCCGTGTTACGTATGGCTGGTGTAATGAAACGGCAATCAAATGATTTGCCAGAAGCTGTTGTATTGATGCGCGTTTTACGCGACATGAATTTTCCAAAATTCATTTTTGAAGATGTACCATTGTTCCTGGGGCTTATTAAGGTACAATTATTCATATTCTATTTAGGGTTCCATGTATTATTATGGTCGCAAATACATAATAAAAAAAAGTTCAAAATTAAAGGGGATCCCAAAGAGAGTAACGTAGTGTTCAGATGTATCTGATGTACCGTAATTGGTATGCAGTTGAAATTTTCACAGGAACCCTTCGTTTGTGAATCGGATTCGTAATTTGGTGAATTAATTTTATTATATTTTATGCGGAAGATTTTAATTTTGCACTATGTGTTGTGCTCTGTAATAGTCGACTTTTCAGCTAACAGATATATAGTTGCTAATGGAATATATAACCATAATAACATGGCCGAAAAGTGGCCACTTGAAAATTATACAGTTTTTTTTTCATTTTTTCTCATTATAATACCATGGCATGAGTTTCATTGTGCTAAAATATTATTTTCTGCAGAAATAATGGTGCGAAAATTTAAACATTTCAAAAAATTCTGAACTTTGAGCTTCAAAAAGCCATGTAAGGATACCGACAAAAATCTGATATTTTCAGAAAATATAGGCCAATACTTCGTTATGATGTCCACTTAGTGCCGTTTTTGATATTTTCACTCTATTACGAGATATGATTTGGCTTAAAAGTGCAATTTTTATCAAAAACCGATGTGGAGATACAGATAAAAAATCTGAAATTTTTAGAATATATAGTCTATACTTTGTTCTTTATGTGCGTTAAGTGACAATCTCTTATTTTCATTTGTTTACCTATTTGTTTATCTATATCCCGCAAGTCTTTCTGAAGCTCAAATTTTAGCATTTTCTAAAATTTTTAAATTTTCGCACCTTTATTTTTGCAGAAGATAATATTTTAGCACAATGAAACTTATGTCATAGTATCACAAGGGTTCCTTCTTCACTACAAAAAAAAACATCAATACTTTATGTTCAACAGTGTTCACATAGGGTTCAATTGAAAACTGAAAAAACTGTGTAATTTTGAAGTGGCCACTTTTCCGTTATTTAATTATTTCAGTTCAGTTTTGCATAGCAATATTAAATGATCATTACTGCCCTATAAAACAAAGCATAAATCGTTTCAATATCTTTTCTACTTAAAACTCGTAAAATTTTTTACTTCGGGTGGTCACACTAATCAGAAGCTATACAATAATAAATAAAAATGATGGCGGTTATGTGTTCCATACAAGATTGTCCTCAATTATTTTTATTAAAATTAAAAGCCATGCGGCACACCTATTTGTTGAATTCACTCAGAATTACTCTATATACATTTTGCTTAAGCTAAGAGTTTTTATTTCATTAAAATTTAGCTCTTTTTATCGCTTTTCGACTAATTATAATATAGGTTGAAACTATGGATGTAACGATACGCCGTTTTGCCGATCCGATACCGATACCGATATTTAAAAATAAATATCGCCGATACCGATTCCGATACCGATACGAATATTGAAATTGAGTTCAAGTTTAGATTAACAAAACTCAAGCGCAATTTTTTTATTATACAAAATTACATTATAAGAGAGAATATTTAAAATTGATAAAACATTGGAAGTAATTTTTAAGGAGCTACATTTTCTTTGCTTCCAAAATATCTATATTAAAAATATGCAGATAATTAGTAGAAAAGCAAGAAAAAATGTTTAATTCCTTTATAATTTTAAAAATACTTGCCATGCTTTTTAAAAAATCGATTTTTTTTAAAGGACATTTATCAACTAATATTCTTCTAAATAACTTAATAGTTAATTATTAAAAGACTTCTAAGTTTATATTTATTCACTTAAATTTACATGAAAATACAGTTCTGAGCTTAAATTCGCATAAAAAAATTGTGAAAATGGGTAATTTTGTATCCTTTTTCCTTGAGGAAAAATCATTATAGGATACCGAAAAAGAAATTTGTCCTAGCATCGCTTCCACCGAATTGGTAATCGAAAAACAGAACTTCTTGCAATGGCAAGGATATGTAAAACTAATTAGAAATTATCCAAATTTGCAATACTTCCAGATCGCGAATTCTACATTTTCACGACTTCTTTGGAGTGTCTTTTTTTTTGCTGGAATAAGATTTAAAAAATAACAAATTGAATTTGAATTCATGGTAAAATTAACAAAAGATAAATAATTTGTCAGAAAAAAACTCTCACATTTTTTTTAAAGTATCGTCGTATCGACAGTAAAATATCGTCGATACCGATGTATCGGAAAATCTGAAGTATCGCCGATATATCGGTATCGGTATCGGTATTCGTTACATCCCTAGTTGAAACCATGTCAAATCGACAAAAAAATACCATTTTCGGAAACACCAACTCTGATTTTGATGATATTTGCCACAAATGTTATTTTGATTTTAATAAAATATGTCTTAAAAAATTACAAAATATTTTTTTTTTGTTCCTAAAACAAATTCTGGGCCACCCTTAACTCTCTATAACTCCGAAACTAGAAGCGGCACCACCATGAAACTTTCCAAGTGTATAGAAAAGTGTTTCATGACTATCATAATTTTTTTTAAGATTTAAAAAAAACAGTTTTTTGAGATACAGGTCTTTAATCTCCAGACCTCCACAAATGACATTTGAACTTTTTGCGGAAAAAATTTAATGTACACCATATCAGAAGCCTTATTTGTACCTGTAAAATTACATCATGTAAAACTGTTTCACTTTTGTAGTTTAGAAGTTATAGTTGACTTCGTAAATACACTTTTCTCAAGTTTTGACGATTTGTTCCATTTTGATGAACCCATATTTCGGAAACCAAATGACCTTAGTGTCTAAAAATTTTTTTAATCAAAAATCTTCCGACACACTATCTATGGTGAATTTCATTGAAATCGGAGAAGGTCAATCCGACTTGCTTTCGAGTTAACATGAAAATACTCTATAGCTCCTTTTAGCGCTTTTTGGGATAGTGTTTTGCGCTTTTTGCTTTGAAAATGTTGGCGTCGCTGTTAGTTACAGATCAGATATACGATAATTAGCTATTAGTTTTTGCTGAACTAAGCACATTCATGTTAGAGTTGGGCATAATCGTTCTTTTTAGTGACTATTAATTTTTGTTCAGAACAAAAATATGAGCAAGTTCGTCCAGCTGTTCACTTTTTTTATGTACTGAATGATTGAACAGCTTTTTAAACATAGTGTGCGATATTATTATATTTTAAACAATTTGATTAAAAATAGCAAATTTAAACCAAATATAATTATGCAAATTATTTTATTTGGCAGATATGAATATATTTTGTGAAATATTAATGTATTTAGAAAGAAATTTAGTGTCTGTCTAATCAAATAGAAAGAATAAAATAAACAAAAAAGAACAAAAGGACTGAACAAGTGCACCTCATTCACACCAGTGAATTGTTCAATTGAACAAATTCTTTCATGAACAGCACAACTCTAAGTTTGAACACTGTCACTGACAGTATTCCAGATATGTATGTATATGTTAGCTATTAGCTACTTCGTAAAATAGGGGGTGTGGCCCTAGTCTTAAAAATCCTGTAAAGTATAGGCACATTTTTACGCTCTTAGTCCGAAATCGATTTAATTAATAGAATTTGAATGTTATTCGCCTCTAAAAAACAATTAATATCCCAGCAGCTAAAGTGACAACTAGTAACGCTTTGGGATAGTCATATTACTAGTTGCAATGATAGTAGTAAAAAAACGACAGTCATATTACTAGTTGTAACAAGACTAGTAATGTTACTGGTCAAAAAGAACAATCATTTTACTAGTTGTATCGAGACTAGTAACGATACTAGTCAAAGAAGGACAATTATATTACTAGTTGTATCGAGACTAGTAACGATACTAGCCAAAAAGGGAAAAAATTTTCAGGTATTCGATTTTATATAAAACATATTTTTAGCTATTAAAAAAATAAGTAGAATATGGCTCAGTTGGTAGAGTACTTGCCTTAAAGTATGGTGAGTGTGTGTTCGTACCCCGGTTAAGCCAAACATCTTTTAAGAGTTACAAAACTCTTAATAAAAGCACTAGTAAGCGCACTAGTTTACTATAACTAGGATTCCAACTGGGATATAACTGTATACAAAGGAACTAGTTGGTCTCCTATGACAACCTAATCTTAAAATCGATAGTTCGATATATGAAAAAAGGATAGATAGGCAACTAATCTGAAGCAAAAAGCAACTAGTATAGTTCCAACTACATATCAGTTACTTTGTCTGCAGGGATATTTGGAAGAACATAAAAAATTCATTACACACAAATAAAACTCTTTAAAAGTAAAATATTAAAATAGTTCTTGCAAAAAATTACTCTGGAACAGATGTATAGACAGAAAGATATACATATATAAAGTTCCAAATAAAATAAAACTTAACAACGGGACGAACCGAAAGGTATTCCCTTCAAATAAAGAAAAAATTTCAAACCTGTTTAGAAATGGAGGGTTTTGAAAGGACAAACAAACACTTTTTTATTACTAAAAAAATTAATCTATTGAAGATTGATTTTAAATAACTCCACAATTTTTTCTTCTAGGACCTGTTTCCGGGAATCGATTGTCCTCGAGTTGGATATCCCGATTTTAATGCCGCAGTACGCCAAACCCTTGTAAATGATGGATTCATTTTATTAGCCGATCAGGTAAGATTTCTTTTTAAATCTGAATTCAATTTAGAAATTTTCTTTCAGGTATTAAAAATATAAATTTTTGTGCACTTTCAATATTTTGCAATGTTTTGTTGGCTCTTTTAGAAAATGGACAACACAATGTTCATTTCAACAATTTCAATGTTGAAAAGAAATGAACAGCAAGCAGAAGCACCTACAACAAGCACTTGCCTCAATATGACATAGACAAACTTGTACGAATACACATTGAAAACATTTTTTAAGTCTTTCCGGCATTGAAATGGAAAATTTCTTATATCTTTTTAAATACGTTACATATTTTCTATCCATGTAAAAATCGTCGCACAGACACATTTAGTGATGAGTATTTACGTACAATCGATGCAGATGTAGCTGTCGTCTTTTACTCTTGTTGTTGCTGTTAACAACAATGTCATAACTTGCCATTATTATCCCTGACATTTTACGATAAATTTAAAACAGCAACAATAACAAGACTAGTACAAAGCAAAAATAAAGAATAAAAATTAGAAAAAATGGAAATCCTTTTTATGCATCACAGGCGTAGACACTTTGACACATTCTAAATTGTACTTTAAAAGCAAAAAATAAAATAAAAAAAATTAAAGAAATTTAAAAAAATGAATAGAATAGAACAACTGGGAAAGAAATGCAAAGGAGAATATATGAATGTACATAATTTCATGCACAGAGTACATCATTTAAGAAAAAACTTTATAAGTAAAATAAAAATTTCTTCTTCTGAATAAACAAGAGCAACCACCAGTTGGCCAACTCGTCGTAGAAGACATTTTCATCAACGACTACTAGAAATTTCAACATATATCATGCACGATATTTGTCGATTACAAAAATTAACAACAAAAATTCACATTCAGCCGTGTCACAGACTCTGTGTCGATTCCGTAGTTGGCATTCTGAAAGAGTTCATATTTGGTGCTTTAGATTCCGTTTATTTTGTATTTCGATTTTACAATAATAATGTTTTTATATCTTGAGGCGTTTGTTTTTAGAAACAAATCTCACATGCAAAGTAGGGATGGGCAAGTGAAAAAATTATATTTTTAAATTTCGACCGGCATCGATATATATCGAATGAAAAATATCGATATATCGAAATATCGATTTTTTTCTACAATGATAATTCATACGTACTCCCCAAGTTTTTTTTTAATAGAACAAAAAAGTACATTTCTTATAAATAATTAAGCTGGAAATAGTTAATTTCTAAGATCCTTACTGTTCCACAAATATTTCATAGAACATACATCAACAAAATTACACTCAAAGAATGATAATTTTTCGAATAGACAGAATATTATAAATAAAACAAAAGATTTTGTTAGTAATATTCTATTTGATGAAGACTGTGCCGAAATGTTTTTAAAAATTGCACGAAAAACAAAACCAAAGCTAAAAAATATCGAATTTATACTGTCGATATATATAGAAAAAAAATATCGATATATCGTTATATCAAAAATAAAAATATCGACGATATATATCGATATATTTTTAAGAAAATATCGACATATTTTTTGCCCATCCCGAATGCAAATATTTATTTGACGCTCCTAAAAATATGCACGTTTTTCAGTATTTCGTACAAATTAAGTTAGCAGAAAAATTTTTGTCAATTCCGCTTTGAAATTTAAAAGTGGTATGATTACGAAGAAAATTTAGTTTTTCTGTAGAAGCAACTTACGGAATTAAAACCACTTCCGATCGGAATGGTGTTCTGTGACATGACTGATTGTTTAAAAGTATTTTTGGTCAAAGCTATATAGCTTATGCTATAAAGCTATATAAAATATGTATTTATATAATATATATTAAATAAATACATATTTTATATGTAGTTTAAAAAAATAAAATTCTAGTCCCCAAGTTTTTAGTCCAACCGTTGCTCAACTGTTTGTAACATTTTTTGTGTTATAAGTTTTAAAATATCATTATCATAGCAATTACTAGAATTAGATTTCATTAAATATATGGATTGTATTAATCATATTTTGGAAAGAAAAAATTCTATCTACACATGCTGAGGAGTGTTGAATAGAAAGAATTCCATGAAGGATTCTGTATAAATTCCAGAGACCAAAAATAACTATTAAAATTATTTTTGAACTAAAAAAGTTACAATAAATCAACAAATATATTTTTCATTTCGTTGTTGATAATAATTATTTGTAATATTTATATTTATACGTTGCTTATACGGGCCTGTTCTGTAAATCACGAGATGTCAAATCACGGTGATTTCAAAAAATTAATAAATGCTAAATTATTGCTTTCGTAAATTTCACGATTTGTAACGTTGGAATTTCGAATAAAATGTTCTATTGTAAATGACAAAAACTTAAAATAGAAGAAAACCCAACTAACAAATCTGCTATTAATAGTTTACTTTTGAAATCACGTAATTTCAAATCACCGTGATTCTCAGAACATGCCCGATAATTTTTATTTTCAATTTATAATTTTTTACGTTGCTTCATAACAGTTATTATTGAAAAATTATTTTTTCAGTTGTTCATAACTTTTATTTTCAACGTTTATTTATTTACGGTGCCTAATAATAGTTATTATTGGAAAACAATTTTTACGTTGCACATGAATTTTATTTTCAACATTTATTATTATTTTTTTTTGTTTAATAACAATCTGCGCATTAACACGTAAACTTAATCAACGTCGAGAAAATGATAAAATCTAAAAAAATCAGCTATGTATATCGCTAAAATTTGCAAAAAAATTCAAAATTGGAAACAATCCCAAAATTTGATTAAAAACCACTAAAAATGAAAAAAAAACAGGAAAAAATCCCAATAATGACGAAAATTTGCAAAAGCTCGATAAAACATAGCAAAGTTTAATATTGATTAAAAACCTATAAAACTCTTAAAAGCCAGCGACTGGGGAAAATCCCTTTGCGAAAGTTCGCGAAAATGTGCAAAATTTGAAAGATTCTCAAAACTTATTAAAAACCGCTAAAAATGTAAGGTATGCAAAAAATTTTGAGCAAATTCCGAAAATGACGAAAATTCGCAAATGCTTGCTAAAATCGGCAAGATAACAAAATTCTGGCATTGATTAAAAATTGGTAAACTGTAAAACACTCAGCAACTGGCCAAAAATCACTTCTATCTCGAAAATGGCGAAATTCGCGAAAAATTTTTAAATTGATTACAATTCGCTAAAATTGTAAGGAATGACAAAATAAAATAAATGTTGAAAATAAAATTCATGAGCAACGTAAAAAACTTTTTTCCAATAATAGCTATTATTAGGCAAGGTAAATAAATAAACATTGAAAATAACAGTTATGAGCAACGGAAAAAATTATTTTTCAATAATAACTGTTATCAAGCAACGTAAAAAAATATAAATTGAAAATAAAAGTTATGAGCAACAGAAAAAAATTTTTGTTAATTATAACAATTATAAACAGACGCAAATACATATTTGTTATAAATAACTGTTATTTCAAGACGAAAAAAATATTTCTCATGTTTTAACAGTTATGAGTCAACTCTTTTGCATATTTCTTATAACGGTTCGGTCTCTGATAAATTCGTATATAAACGTTCGAACGGCTTGAAGTAGCTAGTTTAATTTTGATCTCAAAGGGCCAAATTATATTAGAAAGTACCACAAGGCCATCAAACATTCAAAAGTGCCGCAAATGGCCCAATTATGCCACATTTTGCATTACTGAGACACACATAATCGATATGAAAATAAAAATATATGTTGGTTGCTTTGAGCTGTGTTTGTTTACATTTATGTACGAGATTTTTATTCAGTGTGTGTATTTTTCTGAACTTTGTGAAAAACCCATAAACCACAATAAAATAGACATAGCTCTATTTGCTCGAAATTGTCCTCACTGATCTTTTTGAGCTGTCACCAACAGTGTCTGAAAGACATGGCCAACCGGGCAACGACATCGTCATCACAAACACCTAAACACCACACGGTAACACACATTCATAGAAATTTGAGATAAAACTATTTTATGTTGTAAATGTACTTGATCTTTTAACATTTTAACACCATCCCACAATTCCCCCAGTGGTTGTTATGTTTTTCATTTTTTTTTATATAACCAATCTCTATAGTTGTGTGAGTTGCTGTTCCTTTGTGTTAATTGCTCCTGCTTTTAACACTTGTAATTGTGTGTCCATATTATTATTTTTTATTTTCTTCTTTTTTTCCTACAATTTCTACTTTTTTATCTTATCTTGCAGGAAGACAAAGTGGTACAAATGTATGAAACAATGATGACCCGACATTCCACTATGATTGTTGGACCAACAGGTGGTGGCAAAACTGTTGTCATAAATACACTAATTAAAGCCCAATCCTTTATGGGTCTGCCAACAAAATGTATAACACTTAACCCAAAGGTAAGTACAAAATTACATGACGAAGTGCAATCAAGAATGTCCGAATTTAATCTTTCTTATGATTTTATGGAAATTTTAGCAACAAACTTTTAAAGCAAAAAGAAAAGAAATATTTGAAATGTTTAATTTTAAAATTTTATATCCAGTCATGCATATCATTCCATATTCCATATCTTAAAATCAGTGGTGTCCAAACATACGCTTTATTATTCTGTGCTTGTGTATGTGCTTCGCGGCTAAATAGATATGCTATGAGTCTCACATACAGTGTACGTGTGTGATGTAAAAAACAGCCTATGCACGAGTGCATAGAAACTTAAGGGATTGCCCGCCACTACTTTAAATAAATATTTTTGCTCGTAAAACATTTGTATACCAAAATATTACTAATTTCTCAAATGGTTGCAAGTTATTCTCTTGTATTGAGATTGACTTGCTGTTCAGTTATTTTTCATGTACTGTTTTATCTTACTGTGCCTATGTTCTGTAAGTTGTGAGAAGTTCTCGCATCGAGAAAAACTTAACAATTATAATAGTCATCCCGTTATTTGCAGGTTGATTTATAAAATAATTAAACTGAATATATTAAAATAAACAAAGAAAATTTATGTTTTTTTTTTATTCGCCGTGTGTTCCACAGGATGATAACAATTTACTCGCATTGAAAAGTTCTCACATTCGTTGCAGGACATAACATAATTATCGATCTATTAATGAATGTTTTATATAAATTCGGTTATCATAAGCTTGTTCCGTAAAATTTTTTTGAAATTGCAAATTGAAGTCGAAAGAAAACTTGCAATATCTCACTGAAATATCAGCTCCGTGGCATGTCCTTACCTAGAGTTTGTCTGTAAATTGGTTATTTTCTTCGTCCCAATAAATAATTTTAAAAAACTTTTTTTCCATATTATAATTGGTAGACGCAAAATGGTGCCCTAATAGTTTTTGTCCACGGATTTTACCAAAACTTGTTAATTCGGATTTCAGCTGCTCCTGGCCTTCTACCGCGAAATTATTAAAACAACTAGTATTCCATATTAAAACTTGGTCAACTAAGTAACGTTTGCATGTAGCATGAATATGAAACAGTGCAACGAGCTTGTGTTATATAAAATCAAAATTTTAAAATGGTTTGTCATAAATTAATATATCAACAAATTTTGTTTGATGGCGTGAGAAAAGAAAAATTTAAATTATTTTTTATATAATGCAAATTTCTCTGAAACTAGAGGTGCTAGCAAATTTATAAAGCTATATTCGTCATCAGCGGACGAAAATAGATAAGGATCAGTTATTTTAATGCCAAAATAAAAAAAAAATTAAGCACTAAACCAAAAACACACGATTTTTGATATCTTTACAATTACAGCAAGATATTCTGATATATTCATCAATGAAAGATACTTTTGCTTAGATTAATAATCCAGAAAGTGTTTTAAAGTTTGGAGGCCATTCATGATATACTAAGCGAATAATACAAAAAGTGGTGTAAATTATTCAAATGCTAAATATCTCTATATCTTTAAAACTAGAGCCGCTAGGGAAAAAATAAATAAGGATAAAAAAGTTCTGTTTTGGGATTGAAATTTTTTTAATAACAGTTAGAAAAGAATTACCCATATAAGAATCTTCATTATAACACCTCACGACTCACACTGTCGTAAAGGTGGCTATAATGAATCGGAAATTGTTGTTGATATAAAAGAAATTGTCAGGAATTGTACATGAAAAAATGTTAAAGAAGTAGTGCTATCTATGAAATGTATTGGTAACATTTTAAGTTTTCATGCGAAATAATGTGAGTGACATTTGTTTCGCATGGACTTTACAACAAACACATGGGATGTTTAAAAACGTAAGAAATTGTATCATAGTTTCAACGGCTATTTAATATTGCATATGTAGTAGAGTATGCAAAAACCGGAATTTTCCAAGCACTCGGTTTACGAATTATTCGAAAAATTGCTTTTATAAAAAACCTGGTCTCGAATACGGTTTTGTGCAAATAAACCGTTAACCGGTTTTTATAAAATGTATGTGGAATTTTTATTTTTTCACTTTTTGCGAAAAATCTTTATAATACATACTATACACATTCATGGCATCTTTTCCTTGAAATAAGTTGTTTCAAAGTAATTTAATTACACAGGGCTACAGAGAAATTACTTTTTGGAACAAAACAACTAAGTTAAGCTGTTTAATGCGCTAAAAATAGAGTTCTCAGTTTTTTCCTATTAGCTTTAATCTTTTTTTAATCGGCATGTCTAATACTTCGACCAAAAATACCAAGAGATGCCTTACTCAATTACCTGAAAACTATCCTAATGTAGTTTTATGATTTGATCAACTCTTTCCGAGTTATGCCAAAATTAAAAATTTTTTCTTTATAGAAACTCATAAAACATTTAAAACTGCAAACACTTCACCTGTTAATTATTGTTCTTCAGGACAGGTGTCTTACGAACAAAATGAACCATATATCATGAAAATCGATGGAATCACACATTTAAAAGATACTTTCGTTTTAAATATTTTCAAACAAAAAATATATTTATTTTCTAAAGAAATTTGACTGAGAGCGGTACGACCGATTTGGATGATTATTTTTTGTTGTTGTTATATTCAAGACCTCAGAACGAAACTTGTATGAAAAACAAATGTTTGAAATGAGGTTAAATTTCGGTCTTTCAGTAAATAGTATATGTAATATTCGTTGGAAATTTATTAGAATTTAAACTACTAGAGCGATATTTATAAAATTTCCATTTTGTTACTAATTTTCCATAAAGTAGAGCACGCCATAAACTTTTTGATATGTAGGGTGAGACGAGTCGGTACACTATCGGCACTGAATAAATAAGGCGGTAAATTTTAACGCGTAATTAATAGTAATTAAAGTTTTTGTTTAAAGCATATAAGCAATAAAAAAATTAAATTTTATCAGATTTTATAGCTTTTAAAGAAATAACTGTAAGTACTTTTATGTAATGTAAATGTTTTCTTTATATGGATTTGGTTTGATAAATTTAAAAACTTCTAAACATGTTTTTACATAATATTTTAAAAATAATATACTGGACAGGATGATGAAATTTCAACAGGTTTTTTTGCACATTTTTTATTAAACTAGAGGCAGAATAAACGCTAGGTAAATTAAAATTTAAAACAGAAATCGGAACGTACTATTTAGGGTATCTTTTTTACATATAAGTATAAAAAAATTTTCTAGAAAATTATTTTCCTTGAGAAAAACCGGTTAATTAAC